>OX381619.1:8750000-10000000 GCA_947459985.1 Diloba caeruleocephala
TGCGGCGGTATCTTTCTCATCGCGTTAATGATCCCAATCAACAGCTTTAGGCCAAACGTTTTAAAACAAAATCTTAGCTCTTACAATAAGAGGTGCTAATAATCCTAGTGGATCATACACGCTCATCATTAGAGAGAGTGCTTCGCACTCAGTGAATTCGGTAGAAATAACCTTCTGAATAAAACCTTCGGCGTTAAAACTAAGACAATCTTCAGTAGGCTACCAAACTAAGCCTAGAGTTCTAACGGACTTAGCTACATTTCCCAAATCAACATTAATTAAAGACGGATCTGGTAAAAGCTGCTTTGAGATGAGAGAGAAAAAGAAGAGATGGAATGTCAGCAGAGAGTCCGAGTCCGTACTTTGAATTCACGAAAACGAAAAAAGTATATCTAAAATAGGGTTGAGAAGGTCCGGTCCGGTTAGTAGCATAGAGTTCAAACTTACGCCATTAGACTTGGCTGCCACTTCGTGAACGATACGAAGTTTACCAGGTTTGTTAGGGTTGGTAACACCGAAATGTGGTAGGTACCAACGTCTCTTGTTATAATTCTCCATACTGACGGGACCTTTTGCGTAATTCTTGTCGAACATGGCCTGTACATTTAATTTATATAGCTCAGCAAAGGTTCTTTGCTGATCTTCTCCTCCAAGCTTTTAAATCTGGATAGAGCATGGCTAAAGCTGTCCGGAACTTCAAAATTATCATCTTTCCAAGGAAGCCCTACCTCAAACTTGCCGTCAGGCAGACGACGAGTAGTTTCTTCCAAAATATTTACATCATTATCACTTAGGCGTTCCCTTTTAGTAACACCTAAGGAATCTAATTTATAATAATTTTGAATGAGCATACTTAAGTTTTCAGAGTCATCAGGAACGGTCACATGGTTGACAAAATTAACAGGTTTAGTCTTGCTGGAAACGAAACCAAATAATACCCAACCTAAGTTCGTTATGACTGCAACTGGCTGAGACCAATCCGAGTCGATTTTGTAGTTAAAAGGTGCTTGTTTATCGATTGGTGTGTGCAATGTGGTGCCAGCTACGAATAGCAGCAACCCATCTCATCCCGTGGGTGTCGTAAAAGGTGACTATGGGATTAACCGGAGGATGGGCAGCAGCGTCCTTCGAGTACATTAACAACTCAACTACGATCGCCAACCCGCCTGCCAAGCGTGGCGATTATGGTAAAACCTCCCAATGAGCGTGGACTTCATTCGTCCAAAATTATAAGTTATCGATTTCAATGGTTAATTTAGGTTTACCAATTTCGTAACAAAGTACATTAGCAAGATCTCTTAAGCGCGGAAACTGTATGATATTATTCACATGAACTTCTTGTTTTGACAAGCCTAGATCGAATCGAATCGAATGAGAATTACGAATAGAAAATATTCCATTAGAATGGCAGTCTTTAATGGACACTAGTCATAGCCACGCCTTTACGCTTTAATTTTGTAATGGCATTCATAATGCTGTTAGACGTTAGGCGATCGTTCGGGGGCCATCATTTTTAGCACATCAAAGAGATTTTGCGTGTTATTTAATATATTGGCCCACAGATTACTATATTAGTACTAGTAGACTGGTCCTCATGTCTTACCTTCTGCAACGTGTCCTTGAATAGCTTCAATCATGTCTTAGCAAATGCTCAATTGGGTTATCATCGTTATTTCAATTCCGTATTCAAGGATGTATGGATGTTTGAGCTTAGGGAATTGCACCCCAGGTTTGCCCCTCTTTTTGCTATACCTTCATGCCACGAATTGCATCTTCACACTATGTCCTTTTTATAATAAAATATACTGACTTCTCCATTTGGAGACGTCAATACCTTCTGAAAGTCAAATATTAATTATTTGATTTTAAGATTATATTGGGTCTATTCGCGCAGAGATTAATATCAAATAAATATGTTGATTAACCTCGACGTTTCGATCAAGTTTCATTGACCGTGGTCACGGGTAGACATTATTTAACGTAGCGTCCTCTTTATCTTTATAGATCTAACAATATCAACTTTACGATTTAAGCTCAATAACATCTAAAATGTTAGATCCGACAGCATCGATTTAACCATCTACGATTATTGATCGTAGGTCAAATAAATAATAGTGTAAAAAACTAAAAAATGCGAACATGATGACGACGCTACTCTTACAAATATTTACAACACGCTATTTTACATTTTTTTTGTTAATCACTCTATTCTTATTTTAAACTTATTGAAAATTAGTTTCTACTTTTTAGTTTGGTTATCTACAAAAGCGTGTTTTTTAGTTTAAAAACAAATTCTGTTTGTGAATGCGGCTAACTACGAAAACGTGTTTATTTGGAACGAATTTACACTGTCGTCGGTCCTTGATAAGTGTGCTATTTTTTTTTTGTTGGGCTTCTCGCATACATTTCAGGGAAATGTGGTTGCTTAACCGGTCATTTTCTGGCGAAGCCAAAAGAGGCCTCCAGCCAGGCTTAAATTTAATATAAAAAACTAAACAACTTTCGCTAAGGCTGCCCCCTGCGGGACACGGACCTCGGCTTAGGGATAGCTATATACGGTATCATTTAAATTGTATTAGGGGACATTTAAAGCTACAGGCTCGGCACGGGCCGGCGCGAGCAAGACACGGGAGGGAGAAGTGCTAGCTTGAATGCGATAATGGGTCGAAAGCATGTGGTGTAAATTCTGACCTTATTTCTAAGGGATAATTTACTACGAGCGTTCAGGATAGATGAAGGCGACCGAGCACAAAGGAGGCGCGGGCACGCACCGTCTTTGTGTGGGCAATGAAGGTCAGTTTTTTGTCTAGGGTGACTCCAAGATACTTGGCGTGCGGTTCCCAAGGAACCGATTGGCCCGGCATCGAGATCTCCCTGAAGCGTGGGTGGTCGTCGCCTAATTTGCAAAATAGGACGGCTTTACTTTTGATAGGGTTAACTTCGATCCGCCGTTTCCTAAAGCATTTTCCGTAGGCGTTGGCTGTGGCTTGGAGGATCTTAGTTATGTTATCGGGACTGCGACCAGAGTAGAATATGGCCGTGTCATCGGCGAACAGTGCTAATTGGGTCGTATTAGCAGGTCGTTTGGGGATGTCAATGGTGTACAGTGAGAATAATAATGGGGCTAGCATGGATCCTTGTGGGACTCCGGCTCTAATGGGGTGGGGGGACGAGAGTGCGCCCATGATTCGATATCAGAAACTGCGATTTGACAAGAAGTCTCGAATGATGAGAACGAGACGGTCAGGCACACCGAGTTGATAAAACTTATATAATAAGCCGTTGTGCCACACTTTGTCAAAAGCTTTCGCAAAATCGAAAAAGAGGACTCCCGTCATCATGCCGCCTGAGAATCCGAACATGAAGTGTTCAACTAGTCTGTGGACTTATTGAACGCACGAGTTGGTTCTAAAACCAAATGTTCGTCAGGGATGAGTTTATTGTATTCGGCAAAATCCTTTAATCGGGAATAAATAATCCGCTCATAAATCTTCGCAAGAGAATTGAGAAGGCTTATGGGGCCATAGCTAGAGGCCTCGCACTTGGGCTTACCGGGTTTATGAATACCGATAACTGTGGCCTGTTCCCACATATGCGAAAAGAGGTTGTTGTTTAATGCCGCATTGAAGATGACGGTCTTTAAGGCGGTAAGACGGTCGGGGAAGATATACCGTCAGATCCGGGGGCTTTGCGAGGGTGAATATTTTTCATGAGATTTCTGATCTCGTCTGCCGTGCCGCAAAAACCGCAAAAAACGCGATGAATTTAATCTGTCAAAGAAACAAAATCAGTAGTCGCCTTGAAAAAGGCAACGCGTGATTTATTTGAAGTGACTGCAATCCGACGGGACGGATTGCGAAAAAACACTACACGGCACACTGATCGGGGAGTGCGAGCACAACACGACCGTCTGCGGCGAGCGTCAAACGCGGAATGCCGTGATAAGTGTGCAAATCAATCCAACGTATTGAAGGGGATGAAAATTGAGTTCAAAAATTACGTTACATAGATACATAGATCCATAGATACATACCGAGTTAATAAAAGCGTGTTAAAAAGGCAGATACGACAGCATCGATTTTACCATTTACAAACATTAACGTCGCTTATGGGAGATCCTACAACATAAACTTCATCATTTACGGACATTGTTTTCGGATGTGGCCGATACATGGTTTTTAAATGGACTTACCAATATATTATCATACAACAATGAAACCCTGCGTATAATACTCATTTAAACTAAAAATGAAATAATTAGGTATACCTAATACAACAATAACAAATGTAGGTAGTAGCCACTCAATAATATATTTATAGTAACACCACAATCTTGCCTATGTAAAGAAAAGAAAAAGAAATGACATGCACTTGTCTCGGCATTAACTCAACAACTAGCAGATCAGTGCGCTCGCTCGCTCGATTCGCGCGGTCAACAACGTCGATAAGTACCTACATTCGGAAAAACACAAGCGGTATTTCCGACGATGTTGATGTCAATATCTGCGTAAATTGATTATAATAAATATTATTTTCAATATGGGGTTATTTATAACATATTTATATATATATAAACACAAGCGGTATTTCCGACGATGTTGACGTAAATATCTGCGTAAATTGATTAAAATAAATATTGTTTTCAATATGGGGAATAACCCCAACCCCAACAGATATATATATATATATGTTTTCAAGTGTCTTTATGCAACAAAACAAAAATCAATAATATTCAGATCCTACGTTGTTAATAGGGCCTGATAAGATGCTTTCGATACAGTGCTGCATAAGTATCATGAAGCTCGAGGACCGCAAATCTGAAATCGTTTTTTAAACGAAACAACTAATTTTGATTATGCATTGCTGGGTCGTTACCGTATATTTTTTATTTAGTTATACGAATCATACATCTTATCATTGTGAGATAGGATACAGTTTGCTTTATCTACTTACTACAAATCAATTCCGTGTGGAGTTCGTATTAAGAATATAGCACCACTCCTCCTCCCATGGATGGCGTAAAAGGCGACTAAGCGACTTAAGGAAAATTATAGCATTAATTATTACAAATAATATGTTACTTAAATAGAATTTAGAATGTCTAAATTACATATTTTCATCTTTGTAAATGTTAGGGAAGAAATATTAATTTAGGCATTACTCTGGTTACTGAGAAATATCAAATTTTCAAATGTACATAATATTATTGACTAAAATCTAATAACATTCATTCATTGCATAATTTACAGCTATTTATCACTTATGTAACAAACATTTATCGTCTACGTTATATAAAATATCAGTGCTACTAAATAAAAGTTTATTTAGTTTGTTTATGTAATCAATCACATAACTAATCTTTACTTATTTGTTTCCCACACTTATGTTTATGATCTATTTGCGTGGTGTCCTATGATGAATAAACATTATTGATATGTTATAATGTATAAATAGCTCATAATTAACATCAGACAAACGTACGTTTACTGTTACGTCCGGCTTAAGAATATTTATATATTTGAGCCCACTGTCACATATTTCTTTGGATTTTTTATATTGTTTAAATGTCAAATATTATTTTTTCTTTTCTTTCCAGATCCTTTATTAAACGTGATTACTTACGTCAAAGGATTTTCAAGACTGGAGAGCAATATGGCTTTTTTATTGCTTTTTTCATTGACAGTGACGTCAGTAAAAAAACATGCAAAATGATGTGGAGACTATGTTGCATGTAGTTTTAGCAGGGTCTTTGAATGTAAATTTGACTGCAACTGGATGCTAATGAAAAACTGAAACGGATTTTAACGATTTTCTTACGAAAGTCGGCACGCTGTTTCCGGATATATACATATTTTGATAAACCAGTCCGACTTCGAGATCAGAGGACTATCGTACACTTCCAATCTTTTTACTTTTTGGCTTGTAGCCCCCCTTGGCGCCCTGCTACAGCAAGTACTCCTGTATACCAGCTAGCACGACGCCGACCTCTCACCACAGGCGAGCTCGCACCGCTCACATTTGCATTAGTGCGAGCAAAAAAAATTGGAGATGATTGTATCTTCAATATAATTATGGGTTGTGCCAGAAGTATTCTGTGGTAGGTTGGGGTCACCCGGCCCCTTGCTGCGGCTGTAGGTGCAAGCTGGCCTGTCGCGGCCAGTGAAATCACATGCTGGTTAAAGCTTCCATAAGATGTTCTGTTTTATTATCCGATAAACCGATAAAATTCTAGAAAATTTTGAACATTACGTTCAGATAGTCCTTTAAGATGAATAGAGTAGCAAATCGGAAGTTATATTCCCAGCCGTACGAAAAATATAGCGATTTATTTATCTTTTAGAAATTAGCCACGTCTCTTATTATTCGTTTTACCATCTGTTATGTTTGTACAACTATATGTATGTATCTGAAAGCTTTTCATCGTGTTGCAAATGGGTCTGACCTCCCCCTTTCACCTCACCCCCAGGGTATAGAGGTACAAATTACGTGCAAAAAATGGAGTAAGATAATTTTTTTTATTAATAAATAATAATAATGTTATAAATAAAATGTGAAATCGTCGAATTCAAGGCAAAACTCCGATAATACTCGGGTATTGTCAACATCAATGAGGTTCAAGGTTTTAAAATGATTAAAAGAATATCAATAAGTAGAGAAAACATTTACACTGTACTATTATTTAATTTATTTATAGATACTTTTGGCACTTGATACATGTGGCATTCTCTACCAGTCACCTTTGGGTAAAAAAAGAAATGGATCGAAAGAAGTACAAAGAAAACAATAATAACTCTTTTGATTGGGGCATAAACCCCTTATACTATACTACGCAAAACGGTCAGGCTTTGAATGGCTGACCATTCCTTTCACATCTGGACTCTCCGTGTTATGGAAAGTACATTTAGCTGTCGATCCTGATTGTCATACGAATACATATGAAAGCCGTTACGGGAAGTCATTAGCCTCAAATTCGGACAACTGATTTTAACTTGATATCAATTACCTCTATACCCCTCAAGTAGAGTTACGGAACTCAGATGGCAATCGCTCCATGTATCTGCATTAGCAGTTTCGAGAGCTCAAACAATTTTCTAAAGACATTTCATATTTTAGATTTAGAGCATTAAGTATTGTATTTGAGAAGATTATGATTGATTAGATGATAATTTCAATACAAATAAGATTTTGCACGATCAATAGTTTTGCTGCATGAAAAGTAGATCGACTACAGACGCGGGCGCAAAACTAGTCACGTTTTAGAAGGATGCTATTATCTTTTAAGATCTTTCCAAGGCTTTTGACTGCATTGAGCACCATGCGCTGATTTGTAAACTGCGTTACTACGGAATTTGTTGGATTGGAAATAATTTTTAAGGTAATAAACTGAATTGTAAATGAAACCATATTTCTGAGTGTAACCCCTATGTGCTAAATTACAATGGGGTACATAAAAGCCCTATCCAATGGGGTTGTTCTGCCGCATTCGCAGTCAGTAAAAATAGGCAACTCACTGACGTAGCTATAGCCAGAATAGTTTATTTCATGTATTTCCACAGCATTATGGAATTCGGTTGCTGGGAACAGCAGCTGATATAGATTCAATATTTGTACTTCAGAAGACGGCCATCCGCACAATCTACGATATGGGTTCTCGCGAGTCCCTTAGAGATACTTTTAAAGGAATCAATATAATCGAACAATGCCTTCCCTTTGAAAATTTAATGTATGTTGTATTTTGTTTGTTTTGTTAAGTATAAAAACTATGTTCATTGTTGCACCAGAAACAAACAAACAAGCAGTGTGTAAATTTTGACGATTTGATTAAAAATGAATAAATCATCCATAGATAACTGTGTTCGATTCTATAACAAGATACATCAATCAATTAGTGATCTTACAGTTGGGAAGTTTAAATCACACGTAAGATAAAGTAAGATTAAAGACCATGTTGACGACAGGGACATTATAGCTTTAGAATTTTTCTGCACATGTCGCTTTCTTAGAAATCAATTAATTGTACCTGCATTGTTCTTATTGTATAAATGTTTTTCTATGTACAGCTGTATTAAATAATTTGTAAACCTAAATTAGTAAAGCAACGTATAACAGTAAAATAATTAAAAAAGACCAACCCTGAGTTTATTTCTTTGATAGGATCTAAAGAATGAATGAAGGATTTTATTCTAAAAGACTAGGAAGAAGTATTAGTTGTTTCGATATTTAATTGCAAAAAATTAATCGGCGTATGACAAGCACCTTTTTTTGTTGTTGTAGGGAAATCTTCATGGACTTCATCCGCCTTGGGATGGGCGGTGGGGCATGCTGGACTCTTATCGGCTAAAACCCCACGTTCCATCAAATTATCTAGGGCTTGGGGTGAGTTATTGGCCGTGTAGGCTTTGGACTACACATCTGTAGGTATCGGCCCGTCACTTGGTCTATCGGGCCCCGGCTCATTGCAACCTGGCCGGCCGCACATCTCTTCAGAGAGGCGCGCGTAGAAAACAACCCACCCACGTTTCGGGATTGTTTCTATCTATCTATCTATTCGGGAGACGTACTGCCCTTAATTCGTTACCCGCAGGCCGCAACTCATGGAGGCCGGAGATCGTTTAGCACTCTCCACCGGCACCTGCACCCGATGCATCACCTGCGGCGGGGACCAGAAGTGGTCTCCTCCCATCCCCACTCTACCACCTCCTTTGCGTATATCACGTCCTCGCAAAAGGAGGCTACGGCATTTCACGCGCTCTCGTTCCAGGCGATGGACTGAACTAGGGCCGGAAGCGAGAGGTCACCTTCTTCATCCACCGCGACTAGATCCCGGCACTGCGTTGCCCAAGCTGGGAACTCCTCTAGCGTGTGCTGCGCCGTGTCCTTGGCAGTCTGCGTAGTGATTACAACGTAGGGGCGGCAAGGGATTATAACGCACAAAGCCGTCATATGACGCAGACCTGCGATAGCACAGCGTCGGGGATAGTACAATACCGCGTAAAGTAGCCAAATATAGATTTTCGCGCCAGAGCACTGTTGACGCTGAAATATTTAGTATATTCTCCGTCCTGAAAAATACTACTATACTACTACTTACGCGCTATTGAATTATCCCCGACAATAACACATCTGAGAACTATGATAATATTTAATGCATACCACATCTTACCGCAGCATTAAACGGTTCGGTTGAAACAGTGGCTATAGGATTACCTTATTGCGCTACGGGTCGGCGGGTTAGATGCCCCACAGGTAATTAATAAATGTATATAGTTAGTTGTTCCGGGTTTAGGTGTATGTGCATGTGGCATTTATGTCTGTAAACTATTTTCACGTCATAGAAGAAACAGTAGTGGTAGTGGAATCGTAAAAAAATATTATATACCTATATAGTAAAGGTATAATAAGTCATAAGTCTAATTAACATTTTCATTTAAAATAAGCATACATTGTACGAGTAATCTCGTACTCTTTTATAATATGCTTGTATTCCTTGGTATTGTTGAAAGCGGAAGAACGCTCGTATCTATGCGTCGAGCTCATTGTCACCTTTCGTATTTATGTTCCACTAGTTGTTACTCACGACATTGACCGCAACTGGTAACTAATTCAAACGTGAGCGTCAGGATGACTGGACCAAGAGAGATTTTGAAAGTTTGAGCAATACCAAGTTTTTGTACCTATTTGGTACTATTTGGTACCAGAAATCAAATAATTTGTACCTCGCTAAAGAAGCAAAACTATTACGAGGAAAGTGGCCAGCCATTCTGACGTCAGAATGGCTGGACCACGTCGGTTTCGCCTGGTTGTAGGCATTATAACCAGTTCATATTTTTGTTAAACTTTATTACCTCAACATATGTCTTTATTCGATTTTTTCGATAAGCCAAAAGAAAGTTACTCCTAGAAAAAGTTTTGTATGTAATCTGGACCCAGTCGGTTTCACCTAGTTGTAGGCGTTATACCTAATTCATCTTTTCGTTAAACTTTAGTACCTCATTGGTACCTCAACATATATGTCTTTATTAGATATTTTCGATAAGCCAAAAGAAAGTTACTCCTAGAAAAAGTTTTGTATGTAATCTGGACCCGGTCGGTTTCACCTAGCTGTAGGCGTTATACATAATTCATCTTTTTGTTTAAATTTAGTACCTCATTGGTACCTCAACATATGTTTTTATTAGATTTTTTCGATAAGCCAAAAAAAAGTTATTCTGAGAAAATTATAAACTAATACAACCCACTTAAAAGAAGTTTCGCATAATGTTTATTTTTGTACAAAGAACATAAATTGGTTAAAATAATTAGTTGGTGCAGTGGCTGATACAGTCAGCTGCTGCGCACCGGGTCGTGGGTTCGATTCCCGCTCGGAACAAAAATTTGTACGATCTGCAGGTAGGTGTTTTTTTCAAATTTTCACGAACGATGATATAATTATAATTATATAACGTCTTGAACTAGGTGAAGAAAGTTTTACTGGGCGTAACTTTATTTTCGTCTTATCTAAAAAATATGAGAAAAACATAAAGAAACTTTACTTTACTTTCAGGTACCAATGAGGTACTAAATTTAAACGAAAAGATGAATTAGGTATAACGCCTACAACTAGGTGAAACCGACCGGGTCCAGATTACATACAAAACTTATTCTAGAAGTAACTTTATTTTGGCTTATTGAAAAAATCTAATAAAACCATACGTTGAGGTACCAATGAGGTACTAAAGTTTAACGAAAATATGAACTGGATAAAATGCCTACAACCAGGCGAAACCGACGTGGTCCAGCCATTCTGACGTCAGAATGGCTGGCCACTTTCCTCTTTAGTGGTTTTTTGCTTCTTTAGTGAGGTACAAATTATTTGATTTCTGGTACTAAATAGTACCAAATAGGTACAAAAACTTGGTATTGCTCAAACTTTCAAAATCTTCCTTGGTCCAGCCATCCTGACGCTCACATTCAAACTCATAAAGGGAATTTGATAACGCAGTAAAACTCCTTAGTCCTATATCCTTTTCTATGGCAAAATCGACCGATCGACGGCAAGTATCGGCACGTCACTATTTGACGGGCCCCGTCTCTGTGCGACCTGGCTGGCCACACCTAACTTCAGAGAGACAGGCGCAGAACACCCGTGCCGCCGTCTCGGGCCTGATTCTGTTAGGGCGACGGACTGGCCTTGGTTCGTCGCCCGCAAGGAGCGTGATAGAGCCTCAAACATTCAAACATACAATTTTTTCACATTTATAGTAGTGTATCTTACGTAACCTATATTTTTATTATTTATTAAACAGATCTGCCTTATAAAGACAACTCTGAATTGTTTGCCTTTCTTGTCTAGTGTCAGGCGTATGACTATGGTGTACTTCCGTAGTAGGTGCAAGTATTAAAGGAAATCATTCATGACTGATTTACTATTTGTTGCTAATAATCTTACAAGGTTTTAATCGCGTAGTAACCGGTTTATTGACAAGGTACGCCATTTACTTAAGGTCTTTTATGCTCTGTAGTGTAATTCTAAATATAAAGTCGTCATGTGCACCTAATGCTAAGATCATCAATAACGGGTGTTAGATTAGAGGCAAGTCATAAAATGGATTAACGTCTTTAATGTTTTATTTATTTTTATTTGATGGCTACCTTTTCGGTATATTAGACCTATTCTTTTTAATCATGATACGTTAAGGTAACATTTATTTGCTAAACATGTGTAAGTATTACATTAAAAATAATGGTGTTGCGTTTTAAATAAATAGTACAGATATGTTTTGCCTATGTAGGCGCAAAAATATGGGTTAACAATATAATTAAATTAAATTTATAAAATATATTAATGTGATGCTCAGAAACATTAATAGTAATGGCTCAGTTTTAAAATAATAAAGATTATAAATTACAAAGCGGTCCATACAACAATGATTAAGACTAGGTCGAATAATAAGATGTTAAACAGTTAAGAGTGTACATCTCAATTCTCAAGCTATATCAAAATAGTTAACATATAAAACTTACAATAAATCTAAAGATAGTCATTAAAATAAAATCCTTGATACTGTAATAACATTTTTGGGCTAATAATGACAATGTTATTGAGTTTTCTCTAAAAATGTTAATGTTTTCGTTTTTGTATAATTTAAGAATCTTATTGTATTTTTTTTTGCCGTGTGGGGCCGGCTCAGAATGCCACCACCCCATTTCTTCCCGTGGGTGTCGTAAAAGTCGACTAAGGGAACCCGGATAAACCGGAGGATGGGCAGCAGCGTCCTTCGAGTACATTAACAACTCAGCTGCGATCGCCAACCCGTCTGCCAAGCGTGGCGATTACGGCAAGACCCCCCAATGAGCACACAACACACCATATCGGTCGTTGTGGTGATCTTTGGGTGAGGCCTGTGTCCAGCAGTGGATTTCTTTCGGCCTAAATGATTGTAAATTTTTGGGGCTAAACAGAAAAAACCTTTTCCCATTAGTGCTGTTTTAGCAGTGAGAGAGCTAACTGTTATTACGGCTACAATTCGTACGATCTGATAACCGGGAGAACACTGTTGAGGATTGGCTTCTACAAATAAAGCCAATCCAAATATGTATACAAGCGGAAGTGTTACAATGTTATGTTTCAAAAAGTTCGTATGCAGCTTTCTGTTTTTTTTTTTAGTCCAAACATCACTCTGATACACCGGTTTAGCATTTTGAAAATGATTTCCTTATTTGTAGAGTTGCCCTATAAAATAATGCCGTATCTCAGGGTCGGGGCGACTAATCCGTGGTACGCAGAAAGTAGGGCGTGTGTAATAATAATAACGGTCGTGGCACGTTTGTACAGTGCGTCAGCAGAACTGCTAACATTTTTGCTAGTAACTTCAAGATGAGCTTTCCAATAATTAAGCTTGCTGTCAGTATAGCCCAAGAAATTTTGCAGTACGGTCACACTAAAACTTTTTGAAAATCTAAAACGGAAGGATGACGGACCCTGTTAATATTATTATTGCTTTGAGGAGTAGTCTCCGTTCCGAAATGGGCTATGACAGACGGACAGACAGACATACGTGTGATCCTATAAGGGTTCATTCGTTTTTTCATTCGAACGTACGGAACCCTACAAACAAAACGAATTAAGAATGAACCACCAGTAAAAAGTTGTTTTTAAGGAATAGATATGAAGAATATTCACAGATACAATAAAATCCGACTTTCATGCCTCAGGCGTAATATTTAGAAGTAGCTCTTTCTTTCTGTCTGGGAGTCATACTTCTATGACCAATAGACCAAAAAATATCGGTTCATAATATACAATTTTTCCAAATACCGAATTTCCGTTTAAAAATGAAATTCCATGTAAGTAACATGTGATTTAGAAATACCATTTTGTTACACTAAAATAATAAATATTTTTGTGCGTAACACTAGTTACAATGTTATTGATTTGAAAAGTTTTACAGGTTGTTAATCTAAAAACATTGTATTCTAACAAACAATGTAATTATACGTTAAATTATATATATATATATATATATATATATATATATATATATCTAATTTATGTATGTAATCTATATTAATAACATCGTACAATCGAGTTACAATGTTATAACCGAACACCGAATGAGTTTACTATAATTTTAACGTGTAAACATTATTTATTCATTCTTATTATTATTTTTCATTAATATTTATTCCTTACAAGTTATTCAACGTCAGTTTGGTCCACATTATGAACAATGCTTTTGTTAAAAATGAGTGAAAGGTGATAAACACTGTTGTTGATGACGAATCGTGGAATTCATAGCCAAATAACCATTTCTGGAATAAAAATCACTTAATATTTATGGGCATTTTATTTCATTATTACTCATTACAATATTTTATTAGAGATTTTGGCAGGCGTCTTCTGCCCATAAGATATTGCAATTATTTTATTGTGCCTTAACTTTACAAAAGGTCATCGAAATTAGACTTATTTTCTTCCAAATTTACTACAGAATTGATATTTTTTTGTTATTTACAATATTTTTTCTCGTATATTCTATCTCATAACACATAATAATTTTGTTTTACTATGATTACGATGTTGTTCAATTAAGGTTTAATATTTTTTTTATTGAAACTTTGCTACAATATTTTTCTCCTATTTTACATGAACAATATAATTTAATGTAATAGAATAAGAAAAAACAAAACCAACGCTGTACAGCATGACGATTCGTTAATTATATCCGGTGGTAGGACGAAAAACCAAATCGACTAACTAGCAGTTTTTTTAAAACGTTGCCCCACACTAGGATTTCTCCTGTGTCGTGGGTGCGTTTACTGACACAAATTCCACATACAATACACAACAACTAACTCGGAACAACTAACTGCTGATCATACAAATATTTGTTCCGTGCGGGAATCGAACCCGCGACCCAGAGCGCAGCAGTCAAATGTATCAGCCACTGCACCAACCGTGCCGTCTAATGCTCAATAAAATGTCAAAAGACCGAACAGTATAAGTACTATATTATATAACATAACAATTAATTATTGTAGGTACATAATAACTCGTATATCTTAATATTATTCACATGTAAAAAAAATGTATAGAATCTTATATTTGTATCCTATAAAATAGATTCAACAAAGAAACGAAATGTTAGGAAAACTAATTTATTTATTGTTTTATTTTTAAGGTGTCATGACAGACTTTCTTATATCGGCTTCTTGATATATTCATTTAAATCAAGTGTTGATTAAACTTATGTGCAGGATCATCAGAGTTCTTCTTTTGCTTTTATTTATGATTAATAGGACGAAGAAGCAAGAATACGTAGCAATAGGTTACGTATTCCATTAGTTAAACTTTACCATGTGTTTCTCGGCAAAGATTTGGCCACCGGGGCTACTACTGTCAGGGTACTAGACAAGTGGCTGGAAAGCTTGACATGATAAGAGGAAGGCGACCAACTCTCTCTCCTAACACAGAAGACTTACGTGCGCTCGTTCCTGCGCCTTACTGATCTTAGGTCTCCATGAGTTGTGGCCTTTGGGCGGCGGACTCGAGACAGTCCGTCGCCCAATCAGAAACAGCCCCCAATAGGGCGATGCATTCCGTGCGCTCATCTCTAGACGATACTACGACATGGCCAAGTCACACAAGAGGTTGGGGCCCGGAAGTAAAAGTAGCTGGCTGAGACCTGGGGTGCGGTGAATGCGCAAGCGAAACTTGCACCCCCGGCTCTAAAAGGTTGAAGAAAAATCGTGGGAGTTTTACCAAGTGAATGTCCAGCCTTTCCACCATTTCCAGGGCGGAGAATTTCCATTCGAATTTTTCTAAGATAAAAAATGCCACTTGGGCATGCAGATCAGCAGCTGCAGCGTTCTATTATCCTCTCATCATGGTGCATTTATAACAATTGTGGCCTAGGGTTTCTGGTAAAGGATAAACTGCTTTATATGAGGGTGTTGTAAGAAAGATCTAAGAGATTATATTAAAAGGATAGTCAGCAGCGTCATCCTATGTCTTAACACTTGCGATTGCCAATCCGCTTTTTTTTTGCCCATTGGAAATTCTTCATGAACTTCCTTCGCCCCGGGGAAGGGCGAAGGGGTATGCCGGACTCCTACCGGATAAAACCACTGGGGCGGTCATCTTCGACACCTAAGGGTGGCTCCAGATCCTCATATGATCACACTAGAGCCGCCCAAGCCGCCCACTGGTGCCACACCTATAGGCACATTTCGGAGAGGGGGGCTGTAAAGTGGTCACCCTTCCGGGGGTGCCAATCCGCCTGAGGTGATTATAGAAATATCCCCATAACCAGTCAATGTAGCAGTCGTTGGAAGGCATACATTGTTTGTTTAGCAGAACACAGTGTACGGTGTGATGTGAGAATACCTTTTTGATCGCCAATCTGGTTTTGCTAGTACATTATGACAATATATTCTACAACAGTTCATGTGTACTGGTTTAAAGTGGACACATTTACGTAGATATATTTTGAAACAAAACACAATAAAATTTAATCGAAGATTTCATCAAGAGGTAGCCTGGATCTAAGGGTCCGAACTCGCTAGCACGTAGTGAGCAAATATGGTGTTCAATTACTGTTTCTTCTCTGTGTGAGAAGGCTTTTGCCTAAGCTGCTATTATTATGTTTCTCTATACATGAGCTACCTCTGCAAAGAGGAACCCGGTCTTTTGATACGCTTACGCGAGGACATGGGTTCAACACTCGGAGTCCTTTAGAAAATTTTCAAGTAAAATATAACGGGACCTCTCTATTGCTGCACAAAAAAATTAAGTCTCGGATTGTCTCCGCGAATCTAAAACTAGACTTGTATGAGATGAAAACTATAATCATAGGGTCTATTGTAATTAATGCTAAAAGATTAAATCGCATAAAAAATATTATTATTCTTTCCTTCTTGTTTTATTTTCGTAGTTCACGTTACATTTTCTCATTTGTATTCCGTGTTCCACGTGGCTTGCATCGCTGAGCGTTCGTTATGCAAACATCCCCCTACCCCTTGCATTTGTTTAGAGTTCCTTAGGAAAGTAAGCATTATTGTTTATAAAATAATTTAGTGGTATTTGTTATTTTATAATAATTACTTTGGTGGTACCAATTTGGTGGGTAGGCAATAGTTTATTTTCATATTATAATAATAATACAATGTCTAAGCAATCGTTGATTGGTACTCAAATGAAATAAAATGAACCTAAAAAGAAGCTCACCTCGAGTCTTTACGCGTATTATAAAGAAAACGACACTAATACGGGACTCGATAGTGAAATATGGTAAAAGACTTGAAGCACCGATTATATTACCTAAGGTTTGAGTGTATCGCAACTCACTAATATAATCGGTGCTTCAATCCTTCAAATTCGCTAATAATGGTATAGAGCCATAAAGGAATCACAGCTGAGATCGTAGCGCTGATTGGGGGTAGATACCGACGGGGGTCATAAAAATTGTAAGACTGGCTGGAGAACTAGAGAGACACACACACGCAGAGGAAGCAGTGGATGGATAAATACAATAAATATACTGAAGACAATATTTTATACTACACTACCTGTTAACCGCGACTTTGTTCGGGTCTTTTATAAGGAAGCTTGATATCCTATTCCACTACTTAATCTACCTCTAAGACAAATTCCACTTCAACCCGTTCAGCCATATAAACTTTCGAATTTATAATAGTAGTCATCATATCCGCCAAAATATGTCCACTGCTGAACAAAGACTGAGGGAGCTCATAGATTTCCACAACTACGTCGTCATTGGGGGGAATTTGCCAGTACTCACCATGATTAACAGGCGGTTTGTTGAGCGCAGAATGGCTGCTGTTCCACAAAAAGGACACTGCTGCTTATCCCTAGACGTCCACGAGAGGAGATAGAGTGGTGCTACCTACATTCTTTATCCGGACATCACATGGATAATAATACTAGTAATAATAATACGTACAATAATATACCTGCATTAATTTAAGACATTTTCTTTGTACGGAACCCTTTTTCAAAATTCGACTTCATAGATTATTCACGGGATAATGAACATGCAGGAAAGCGGCATGGAGGGGCGCTTTCATTATGTCATGCAATACTGAAGTGAAGAGTGAGCTTCGTCGACGTTTATATAATGAAACCTGTGCGCTACATTTATTTTAATTTATGTAGACGTTTTCTTATTTAGTTGGTGGTTATCTGTTGTAGCGATGTATTCGGCAACATGAGTAGTCGTCTCGAAAGACTTTCGATGGACTCTTACCTAGATCGGTGGTGCCTAAAATTCGGTAACAACCAGGCCTCTCAGAAGAAGGGTATTAAGTAGCTCCTTTAGTTTCCGTAGTTACAATTATGGGCAATGCTTATCTCCATTGAATATATGGTACCGATTTGGAATTGAAACCTGGATGGTTATTTCGTCACATCGACAGAGCTTCGTACTCACCGCACACATCAGCCCGTAAACGTCCACTGCTGAACATGGACCTCCCTATGATCACTACAATGAGCGGTCATCATATCATCATCATCATCATATCAGCCAAAGGCCTTCCACTACAGAACAAAGGAACCCATATTTCCACAACGAGCGGTCACATGCCGCCCTCATCCAACGACTCCCGTGACCTTCACCAGGTCATCTGTCCACGGCTCTAGTGTGATCATACGAGGACCTGGAGCCTCCCTTAGGTGCCGAAAATTACCGCTGCAGTGGTTTTCGCCCGGGGCGAAGGAAGGTCATGAAGAATTTCCACTGGGCACCAATAAAAAAAAAAGGTCATCTGTCCATCTTCTTTGGAGGTCTTCCCACGCTGTGTTTTCCGATCATCATTTCGGCCGAATAACGTCCATTGCTGGACACAGGCCTCTCCCAAAGATACACTACAACGACCGATATGGGTGTGTTGTATGCTCATTGGGGGGTTTTACCATAACCCACCAAATCCACCTGCCAAGCGTGGCGACACGCTTGGCAGGTGGATTGGCGACCGCAGTTGAGTTATTAATGTACTCGAAGGTTTTCCGATCATGTTGCCATAATTACCGAGGTTGGCAGATGGATTGGTTATATGTACACAGGAGAATGCTGCCCATCCTCTTGATATCTCTTAGTTGCTTTTTATGACACTCATGTATGGAGAGGGATAGCCTATTTTCCGCCGAGAACCACGCGAAATATATTCATTGCATGTAAATAGAACTAATGCTGGAGGAAGCTGATGTGATATGATGGAGCTATGATGTATGGTCGCAGTGCAATGGTGTGAAGCTTGGTGTGCGATGCCGGCTTGTCTCTAGTTTCCATACATTTTGGAGTCTGAATCATAAATATCGCTCAAAAAAATATGGTACCGTAGCCGAGTCGACGTTGTATAGTTGAGACGATAAAGGAGCCGACTACAATCAAGCTCCAGAAATACGCTACGTTAGAGGTATGTTAGTATAGTGGACTCAGAGCACATATTGCAAAGTAATTTTCATTAAAAATTACATAAATCAAGTGCCAAATATATCTTAGACGTCTACAGTCTACGTCTACAGTTTAGCCCCTGGTCATAATAATTCATGGCGTGATCTGGATCATGGAAGGAAGTCAATGTCAAGCTGACAAAACGTTGCAAAGATTAATATACTTAATCACTTATTCAAATTAGAGGTGAACACACATTCGTCAATCAAGTGAGTCAAGCGGTTTTTGTGACACTATTTATAGGTGCGTGAAATGCGCGTATCTGAGGCACAGGTCATTGCGCAATTCATCATTCATCATCATTTCGGCCAAATGAAGTCCACTACTGGACACAGGCCTCCCCCAAAGATCACCAGAACGACCGATATGGGTGTGTTGTGTGCCCATTGGGAGGTTTTGCCATAATCTCCACGCTTGGCAGGCGGGTTGGCGATCGCAGTTGAGTTGGTAATGTACTCGAAGGACGCTGCTGCCCATCCTCCAGCTAATCCCATAGTCGACTTCTACGACACCCACGGGAGGAAATGGGGTGGTGGTATTCTGAGCCGGCACCACACGGCAATTGTGCCATTGCGCAATTGATATTTTTAAATTGTCGTGTTTCTCGCCTCGGTATCGGTGACATAACCATAACATATACTTAGGTACGTAGTTATACTCGTAATGTCGTTCTGTTATAAAATCTGTCTTTTAGGAGTAGCTATAATAAGCTATAAATACATATTACTACCTATATAGGTACTACATTAATTCATTAAACATGTAATTTAATATAATTAAAACATTATTTGTTATGAGTCGGTAAATAAATATTAGTAACTACATATATACAAACAAATTAAATTGTATCTGTTTGTAATGTCAAAATAACAGCTTTTTACTAAATTCATATGAAAGTATATACGGTACCTACAACAAACTATATTTAATTTTTTTGTCTGTCTGTCGGTCTGTCTGTCTGTTTGTTCTGGAAACGGCTGGACCGATTTCTACGGGGCATTCACTGGCAGATATCTGATATTATAAGGAATAACTTTGGCTAATTTTATTTTAGAAACATAATTAGGCGCCGCGTAAAGTAAATTAAAACCCATAAAATCCAACATATATTTATATATATATATTTTTTTTAAACTTTGCGCTTCACTAGGATTTCTCCTGTGTCGTGGGTGCGTTTACAGACATGAACTCTACATACAATACACCCAGACCCGGAACAACTACCTGCAGAGCATACAAATATTTGTTCCGTGCGGGAATCGAACCCACGACCCGGAGCGCAGCAGCCGACTGTATCAGCCACTGCACCAACCGTATATACATATATATACACCCTATGTCAAGTGTCTATGCCGAAGTACTTTAAATTATTTATAAACTATCCAATTTCGGCGGGTGAAACCGCGGGTATCAGCTAGTACTACATAAATTCAGTAATAAACTTGCAATTCAATATAATTAAAATATTACTCGTTATTTGTCATTATTACTGTTTAACATATAATTATAGGCAAATAAATGTCATGCCATGGCCATTTTTCGGCCATCAATATCGTAAATGCAAAAAGATACTTAATTAGTAACTTAAATTTTGCCAAACCATATTAGTGCGTAACACTCCGGAGTTAAAATCTGAATTTTAAAAGATTAATTTATTCCCATGATTAATAATTATTCATTATATTTAATGTCAATTTAGACAACGTAGCAATGCCAATCCTCTCTGAATATTATAATTGATACATTAAGAAATGGGTTCCAAAAAGCGATCTGCTAGAAAACCTTATTTTTAACCCTGTTTTTTTGCTTCTGTTACAATCATGTTCTTTATCAGGCAAAAGTAAACAATATGTTTGGAGTTTGGCGGTTTATGAACGTCCAAAATCGATCTATTGAACCGATCCAATACTTCCAGTTTATTAAAAATATCTATTTTAAGATACAAACATATCGATTTACCGACAAATCGATCTTATCTACGATATTTGACGTTGACGTTCAAATTACATTTCATGATTTCATAATATCATCACATTGTTTGTTGTTGTGTACGCATGCGATTTAAGTATAACAGCCCACTGTTTTGCTGTATATAATTCAGCAATGGATCGCGCCACTACAAGTAATTAATTGATAATTCGGTAGTGTTTTATGGAAACAAAAATATATATATGCTAATTCTGCAACGCAAAAGCGACACGTCATGGATATTATGTGTATTGATGTCATTTAATTAACTTCAATTGGTCACTGACGTAATGAATATTTGCAGAATTTATTACTTTGCTCACTTTCTGTAATCTTATTCTTGGGAATATTCTTAGACCTTCATTATTATTTCCTTTATTTAATTTAATACATAAAATTAAAAACAAACGAAATAATATGTATTTAAAAATATAAATAACTAGCGACCCGCCCCGGTTTTGCACAGGTAGCACTAATTATCTATAGCCAGGTGCCATACGACACAAAATTACTAAAAAGCAAAAAAAAAAACGCATGATCCGATCACTACCAAACTTCACAGGATCACCCACTGAGCTAATTTGAGGATTTCCTGAAAAGGTCATCAAAATCGGTTCAGCAGTTTGGAGGTCCATAGGGAACATACATACACACATCGATTTTTATATATATAGGTAGTGACCAACCAGCAATGTGTATAGGGTACAAGCTACCGGTTGTTAGGGTTCCAGAGAAAGGGGTTCTCCTCACTCCACGCGCCGTGTCGAAGGAGTCTGCTTTCTTGAGTAGGCCTTTAATATAGCCGCCTAACGGGTCTTGAGGCACTGAGGCCATTTGCTCTCACAACTATCGACATGATGATTGCAGTGTTCACATCCCACATGTTGACAATCTCGTGTGTCAAGTCCAGATTCTTAATTTGTTTGTTTTTTGAAGTTCACTAGGAGAACGAAAGAAAAAAAATAAAGTTGATTTATTGCCACAGAAAACAAACATGCGTTCTATATACTAAGCATAAAACCTTAAGATGTACCTATCTAAAAGATGGTACTAAGCTCGTTCTGTACTAAAGAGAAAGGATACAAAAAACAATCTTAGTGTAAATAAAATATAATATAAGGTAAAATACTGTTAAACAAAAAAAAAAATACGCGCTCTAATGTAACGCATCGCATAATATATTGTGTTTTGCTGGCGAGGTGTTACACCAACCGCACCTGGGACCATCTCCCACAAATGACGAACGTGACGTGAAAGGCGAACGTTGGGGTGCACTAAGTACTCCTAAAATCCTGGTCTGCGCTGATGACGGCCGTCCCTGCGCAACTGCTATGCGCAATGAGCCGCCACTGAGAGAGACGAGTAGGGAACTTTCCAATAAAAATGCAGAAAGACTTCAGTAATAAGTTCCTCAGGGTTCGACTTATCTCTTCGACTCTGATCTCCATTTTGCACGATCTTATAAATGATACTTGGGTTACCTATGTATATGAGACCATCAAAAATTGCATAAAATTCATGCGTTATTTTCCCTAATTTTTATTATGATCGAACCCATTAAAAATATACATA
The DNA here is from genome assembly GCA_947459985.1 of Diloba caeruleocephala. NCBI lineage: Eukaryota > Metazoa > Arthropoda > Insecta > Lepidoptera > Noctuidae > Diloba > Diloba caeruleocephala. The sequence continues at coordinate 8,772,494 of OX381619.1, forward strand.
TATATAATACATTGTTTCATAATGTGTGCTGTGATGTATATTATCCAGTTACATAATATATATGTTTTATTTTTACTTTTTATATGTATGTAACATGTAAAAAGTTTCTAGAACATAAACTTATATTTTTACATCGAATTCACGCCTCTGATTAGATGTAATATAACATAAATTTATCTTTTATTTATCCTGATACGTACAATTACTTATTTCAATATGTTTAAAACATTTATTAATTATTTTGAAAGATACACACACAGTACACATACAGTTACAATTAGCTGGGGGCCGGGGATTCACCCGCCGTATAATTTAAAATAAATTTATAAATAATTTAAAGTAGTTTGGCATAGACACTTGACATCGAGTACTTAAATGTTAGATTTCATGGGCTTTAATTTTTTTGCGCGGAACCCTCATAATTTTTCTAAATTCCCATAGAAATCGGTCCAGCGGTTTCAGAGATTAGCCGGAACAAACAGACAGACAGACCGACAAAAAATTAAAAGTTGTCATTTAGTAAAAAGCTGTTATTTTAATATTACAAACAGATACTTCAATTTTATTTATTTGCATAGATTATGTACCTACGTAATTATACATGTGATTCTTATCAGAAACATTCTGTCATGATTAATTAGACATTTCAATATGACACTACAATCTTATCTCATTAATATACTCATTAAATTATAATCGTTCTGATACGATACCAGTTTTAAACCGATGTTCGTTTTATGAGTCAATCAACAAATGTTTGTCCCGACCGACCCGACCGAAAATATTGTTATTGTCTTATTTAATGCCTTTGATGAAAAGAATCTGTCGAGCAGCGCACTTTTTCAACCAGAATTTTATATGAAATTGAAAAATGTCAAAGTAAGTCGTAAAATTGTTTATATGATTTAATAAATACCCAGACCTTGATGTCCTATATTTATTTTATTGTACAGGGCTTTCATTAGCGAGATATTTTAACTAATAGTGTCTCATCGTAGATGGTTTAATACTCAGTCTACGTGTCTCATGGACAATCATAGTGAAAACTATGGGAACTGCTTTCTTGTCTCTTGGACAACTACTAAAGTAGCGAAAAATATAGAACAATTTTTGATAATTTACTCAATATATTGATAGTATTAGTATTAGCTTCTAGAAATATATGTACTTAAAAGTAAATAAGTTATCATTTTTGAGTAAACTTTATAGGAAGTTCTGGGACAGGAATAAGGAGTGAGACCAAAAATTGTTGATTGACCCTTATACCAACCTAAATAGTTTATAATATCATATTTGTAAGATATTTAAAGGTACGATGAGACTGACATATACTTTGTATAAAAGTCCCTAATAAAATAAAGAGAAAACCAAAACAAGGATTATGCAAGAATCGTTAGACCTTGCGCCTACAGAGTTCTGCCGTCACGTTTATTTCGACTAACTGTACTTTAAAATTAATTAAAAATGGTTAAATATTGGTTTTGTTAAACTGTTACGATTAAAGTATCCGATTAGAAACAATATCTCAGTGAAAGTGTAGTCGGCGAATAATTTCAACGCATTGTATAAAAAAATGAAAATAACAAATTGGACCAATAAAGTGGTCTCTTTCTATAGAAAGAGCGATTGAGCAGAACCGGGGGTCGATGGTGTTCGTCCAGAGTCTTGGGAGAAGCCACCTGACGAAGTTGACTACAACAGGAGGGGACGTCGTTGTTTCAAGGCCGAAGGTCCTTTCGGAAGTCGAAGACTTCTACAGCCAGCTATACGCTTCGCATGCTTCTCAACCTGACCCCGAAAATGAGGATTCCAGGGCCACATTGATCCACCACTTCACTGAGGACCTGCCAGAGATCAGTCTAGACGAAATTGTGCTGGCTCTTAAATAGCTTAAAAATGGAAAAGCCCCTGGGGAGGACGGAGTTACAACGGAGCTCCGAAAAGCAGGTGGTAAACCTGTACTAAAGGAGCTCCAGAAAATTTTCAACTCTGTTCTCTTTAATGGGAGAACTCCAGAGGAGTGGAGTAAGAGCGTCGTCGTTTTGTTCTTCAAAAAGGGTGACAAGACCCTTTTGAAGAACTATCGACCTATTTCGCTCCTAAGCCACGTCTACAATCTGTTTTCAAGAGTCATCATAAATCATCTTGCGCGACGACTCGACGAATTTCAACCCCCGGAACAGGCCGGGTTTCGAGGAGGGTATGGCACCATAGACCACATTCACACAGTGCGGCAGATTATACAGAAGTCTGAAGAGTATAATCAGCCCCTGTGCTTAGCGTTTGTGGACTATGAGAAGGCCTTTGACTCTATCGAAACCTGGAAAAAATTCTGGAATCCCTGCAACGATGCCAAGTTGATTGGCGATATATCCAAGTTTTGAGATGTTTGTACGATACCGCCACTATGGCCGTCCAAGTACAGAATCAGCTGTCTGAGCATATCCCCCTGCATCGAGGTGTGAGACAAGGGGACGTTATTTCTCCTAAATTGTTCTCAAATGCATTGGAGGATATGTTTAAGACGCTGGACTGAAAGGACGTGGCATAAACATAAACGGCGAGTACATCTCACACTTGAGATTTGCAGACGACATCGTCATAATGGCCGAATCGTTGCAGGATCTAAACCAAATGCTAAAAAATCTAGCTGATTCTTCTCAACGCATCGGTCTCCGGATGAAGTTGGATAAAACCCAAAGTCATGTTTAACTAACATGTGGTTTCCGGAGCCGATTGCGGTACACGACAACATTCTCGAAGTTGTTCAGGAATATGTTTACCTCGGGCAAACCTTGCAGTTGGGTAGAAACAGCTTTGAGAGGGAGGCCAATAGAAGAATACAGCTGGGCTGGGCGGCATTTGGGAAATTACGTCGAGTATTCTCGTCATCTATTCCACAGAGCCTAAAGACTAAAGTCTTCAATCAGTGCGTTCTACCCGTCATAACATACGGTGCCGAGACGTGGACACTCACGGTAGGGCTGGTCCATAAGTTTAAAGTCGCTCAGCGAGCAATGGAGAGGGCTATGCTCGGAGTCTCTCTGAAGGATAAAATCAAAAATGAAGTGATCCAACAGAGAACCAATGTTATCGACATAGCTCATAGGATTAGTAAGCTGAAGTGGCAGTGGGCTGGCCATATTAGTCGTAGAACCGACAACCGTTGGGGAAAACGTGTTCTTGAGTGGAGACCGCATCTTGGTAAACGTAGTGTAGGACGCCCCCAAGCTCGGTGGAGTGATGACCTGCGCAAGGTGGCTGGAACGAGGGTCGCGATCAGTGGCATGCACTTGAAGAGGCTTATGTCCAGCAGTGGACTGCGATAGGCTGATGATGATGAAAGTGTTATAAATCCTAAAATAAACACTAGTTAGTATCTAAGTGTGTATATAATAGACTAATACAAACAATTACAAAACGTTATATGACACAATAGTGATGAACAGTGATAAAACACAATTTTAAACATATGGAACATCCAATACAAAGAAAACGACATTTGCATTTTTGCAAAACCATTTTAACGAACTTTTTATTTTACACGAAGAATCTAAACTGTTATTTCGCCTGCTTATACGATTAGCCTTGTGGCTCGCTGCACAAACTGAAGATTCAGATTTAGTAGCGCCGCACGATGTGGCGACGGTTCAAATCCCGCTTTAACGTCAACGATCTCAATGTTCTTTCGTGATTTCTTCTCGAATTTTACTCCACAAAACTTATAGCAAGCGCCAGTCATTCGTATCCAACAATAAGAAATAGCGACGAGTAGCAGCTGCATTTCGTCGAGTAATTGCATACAAATAGCACACACAATGTCATCGAAGACTGATTTAAAGAATGCGAACAGTGGCCGCAAGATGTCAGCACTTGCAGTATGCTACAAATGCAAAAAAACATGTAGATATAAAAACCACTGCATTATGTTCGGTATGTAGTAATAATAGATATATACCAGCTTGTATTGTATTCAATAACAAAAATACAGCATGATGGATCAGAAATCAAAGAAAAAGTGGAAATGCGTAACATTTCTTGAAAACAAAAATACAATTAGCAGCAAACCTATCGAACATAACGATGAGAAATAAAATAAAGTCAGTTAAAACACCACCACCGGAACAAGCTAGTGTAATGAAAAAAACACCAACCCATAGAAACTTCACAGATCCTGGGTTCCCATATACTAACTGACTACAATACGCCCTCTGAATCGGATTATATACCTACAAAAAGGTCAAAACGTTTGGATGGAACATTATCAGAACCGATTTCAGACTCGGTATCTTTATCAGAAATGAAAGATACTATATCCCAATTAACTAGCAAACTCGATTCCACACAATTTTAGCTTGATAAAACAATATTGGAAAACAACGATCTCCAAAGACAATTAAAAAAGTTAACTGCAGAAATTAGCATGTTAAAATTATTATGTCAATCTTCTCCAATGCTGGACGCTATTTCTCGTAGCAGCTTTAAAAAGAAGAGGCACTCCTTAGGACATTACATCGCATCCACTCCTTCTACACACCATTTAATGATTTTGGGTCTCCATCACGCTGAAACGGCTGAATGGATAATCCAATACAATTTGGGATACAGGTAGAGGTATAATATAGTAGTAGAGTATAGGTAGAATATAGTAGTAGAGTATAGGTAGAGGATGTCATGGATTAGGATATAAGAGAATTTTTATGCGATTTTTTTAGATATTTTCGTTTTAAACAAACCGAACAAAACACATTTTAATTTACCCCTTGCGAAGCGAGTAGGTTATGGCTATAGAGTAATGGACGGCCTTTAGCGCACTCTGTCTTTTACAGGAAATCTAAGGATGGAAAAACGACTACAGTTTAATGAAGGTGTAAATTAGGTTTTCGTGATTGTTTGTTTTTTTTTTGTTATATGGTGTAGTCTAGCTTACAGTTAGCAAAGGTAATACAAACACAATTGTAGTAATTTAAATATCTGGACAATCAACTCTTATGATGATAGTTGGGAATGTGTCAGACTATCAATGTGTTGCGCCGTTTGCTGTTGCAGGCTATAAATAACACAAGTAAGCGGTGAAGAGTGCGCCAATGACAAGCTATGGCTTGAAAATTTAGATGTTCCAAAGGAAGTGACTATATAGCCTTGTTTAAATAAGTTATTTTTGTTATTTTGAATAATTTACCTAACGATCTATATATAGCACACGTGTTGAAGGTGTCGTGTGCCGCTGTGTGATGCCGCTTAACCTTCCACGACAACGTTTTGTGTAGGTTACATGGTATATGTGCATAAATCATCATTTCGGCCGAATTAAGTCCACTGCTGGACACAGGCCTCCCCCGTAGATCACCACAACGGCCGATATGAGTGTGTTGTGGGCTCATTGGGGGGTTTTGCCATAATTACCACGCTTGGCAGACGGGTTGACGATCGAAGTTGAGCTGTTAATGTACTCGAAGGACGATGCTGCCCATCCTTCGGCTAATCCCTTAGTCGACTTTTACGACACCCACGGGAGGAGATGGGTCCGTGGTATTCTAAGCCAGCACCACACGGCAATGTGCATAAATCCTTCGGGCAAAAGGCTAAATGCCTTTTGATGTATGAGTTTCGGATATAAAAAATTAAATATATAGTTACTGATTACCTTGCCAAACTATTTTGGTACGGTAAACTACTTTAAATCCTCATTTTCAAAAGTTGTTATAATTCAAGATTTTATCTGAAATTTATATGATATAAATATTTAAAAAATCGCAAGGTCGCTAGCGACTAGGAGCTGTATGTTTTAATTACTCCTATACAACTAAACCAACGAATCTAAAATATTTTTACATGCTTAAAACACTTAATTAAGGTAATGGTAAAGATAAAAGTTAAATTAGGTCGGTGCCCCCGTCGCCTATAGAGGTGGTCATTTAGGGTGCCTGTCTTGTGAGTGGCGAGACACCGTCTGCCACAAAGTTTAATTTAAAAGTGGAAAGGCACCCGCGGTTATTTTCGTTTGCTTCAAGTTTTCAATCCATATACCACCCGTTGCAATATACCTTATCATTGTAGATTCCATCCAGTCCTACAAAACCGAGTACAATTCGTGTTTCTACTTCTACAGTGACCATATGGAGCCATGGAGCGCTTCGTGTCCCATTACATTTTAGGTTAAAACTTTCTAATGGGCCTCTGCGTATTGGACCCATGTCCCATGAAGAGTTCATCTCTGTATGTTTAATTCCGAACGCCTTTCCTTAGGGAAACCACTAAGTCGCCTATTGTCGCACCCGAAGAACGATATCAGATACTTTAGTCGCGGCGCAAAACACGAACAAAAATGTAATTGGTTTAGGACCTTAGTTGGACGGTATCCTGCAAATAATCATAATCATAATCTTTAATTGCATGAAACATGGTAGATTTACAGATCTTGGTGCTAGTGGTTAGTTCACATATTTCGCCTACTTAGTTCGGCATGCAAAGTGTAATATTAATTTAGCAACATTACCGATTTAGCAGTGACAAATAAGTTCGTACTAATATAATTATTTACACAAGATATTGGTTATCACCTGAAAATTTGGTCGAAGATCGAAATGTCTAACAAAATCAACCACAACGTAACAATAGTAAATTACCAGCCTCAAATAGTACTACAATATTATACAAAACAAAATTAAAATTATAAAAACTTCATGTCAAATAATTTTATGTCACAAGTTATCTAAAATACAACAAAATTAAAATCTGCCCAATAAAATTAAATTATTAATATTCATTAGTAAAAATTGGCTGTCATAAATTCATTCATCGTATAGAAACAATTAACCAGGAGCCATTTCTTCAGTTTTATTTTAAAAAGTGGCATAGACGTTTCTCTGATATGTTTAGGTATTCTATTGTATATTTTAATTGACATCATGAAACAATGTTTGTGACAAAGTGCGCTTCTACTCATAAGGACGGCAAGGCGAGTTGGATCCCTTGATAAGAATCTTTTATTTTCAATAGATTTTGTATATAACTGTGGGTGTTTTTTAACAAATAATCCTACTTCTAATATATATAATGATGTTAAAGTTAGCAATCCCAATTTCTCAAAATGACCATATATCAGTATACAATAACCAGTGATTGGCCAATTGTAATGTTGTCAACTCAACGCTGCTAACTGTACGTTCTGCAAATGATTAAAGTATTTTTAAATACTCACGAGATGAAATATAATTCCACAACACAACATATATTAGATAATTAATTTATTATTCATCTCTATAGACCGAATCATTTTTGGTTGAAACGCTTTTGATATAATGCATTTTGTTTTATCATTTCATCATTTTACAAGGTTAAGTTCATCATCATCATCATCATCTGGATACAGGCCTCCCCAAAGATCACCACAACAACTGGTCTGGGTATGTTGTGTGCTCATTGGGGGTTTCGCCATAATCGCCAAGCTTGGCTTGGGTTGGCGATCGCAGTTGAGTTGTTAATTACGACGATCATCATCATCATATCAGCCATTTATACGTCCACTGCTGAACAAAGGCCTCCCCTAAAGATTTCTACAATTGTGTTGTCATTTTGGGGGGTATTTGCCAATACTCACCACGCTTGGGGTTGGTGAGCGCAGTATATGTGATGTTTCACAGAAGGGACGCTGCTGCCCGTCCCTCAGATTTAGAGTCCCTTAGTCGGATTTTATGACATCCAACGGGAGGAGATGGAGTAGTGTTGTATTCTTAATCCGTACACCACACGGAAACGACGATGCTGCTGCTCAATCCTCCGGATAATCCCATACTCGCCATTTACGACACGAACAGGATGAGATATGTCGGTGCTATTCGAAGCCGGCACTGCACGGCTCCTTGCGTTATGGGCTAGGTTAAGTTGAATATATGGTGACCAGGAAACGACCAGCCACTCCATCTCCTCACGTGGATGTCCCAAAATACGAGTAAGGGACTCTAAACCAGATGGATGAATTTTTCCCTTTTGTAGAAATACCTTCGGGCCTTACGTTTGAAGTTTTACCAACCCATACATTTCATTTATGGAAACGAATTGGTTCTTGGTTCTATTACCTTACATTTGCACATGCCATATCACTTTAGCATTGATAGCCTAGTCGTTGAACGCTTGCCTTCCATTCAGGTGGCAGTCCCACTTCAATTCCGGGCCACAACTCTCACTTTTCGGATTCGTGTGCGGATCATAATTTGATTATCACTTGCGTTAACGGTGAAGGAAAACGTCGTGGGGAAACCTGCACACCTGAAAGGGCTCCAAAATATTCTCAATGGTGTAAGTTGTGTAATCCGCCAACCCTCACTAGGGTGGTGGACTAAGGCCTAACCATTCTCATTGTGAGAAAAGGCCCCTGCCCAGCAGTGCAACAGTAATGGGCTGATTATAATAATAATATAATAATACTGCTTTATCTAATGATAATCGGTAAAATAATTAATTTTACAAATTATATCCTCCGTGTAATAAAAACTACATCAGAAATGAATAATGTATGAAACGTTGGTTATGAAGTACCTAGTAATTGGCAATTTTATTTACGTAGAACATTTTCCGTGTAGTGTCCGGATTAAGCATGTAGCACCACTCCGTCTCCTCACGTGGATATTGAAAAGGCTCTAAAGGACTCTAAACGAGACGAATTGTCAGCAGCGTCCCTGCTGTAGAACATTAGCCATCTGCGCTCACTAACCCGCCTGCCAAGCGTGATGTGTACTGAGATATTCCCCCTAGAATCTTGACACAAGTGTGGAAATCTATGAGGGAGGCCTTTGTTTTGCAGTGGAAGCCCTTTGGCTGATATGGTGAAGATGAATATTAGAGAACCTATTTGAAAAGTCATTCTTATTATTTTAAATTAGGTAGTACAATAGAATAATAGGTATTTAATAGTTACACTTGTAACAACAACAGTTATAATTAATATAGTTTGTTATTGAAATGGCCTAGCAAGGTCTCAGATGCGTAGGATTGGTACATTCGATTAAATTACGCACTGCGCACACAATGTGTATACATTTATGTTTGATACAACTCATTCATAACTTGTTATTTTACAAGAATATTTTTAAGGCATCCAATTATCAAAGCTCAAAGTAAAAAAATCCTCATTTGTGTAAAAAGGTGAAGCTCCGTTAAAAAGTTTAAGTTCAGTGTCGTTTATCATCATCACTTCAACCGAAAAGCGTCCACTGCTGGACATAGATCTCTCCTAAAGATCACCACAACTATCGGTTTGGGTTTGTGTTTTGTGCTCATTGCGCGGTATTGCCATAATCGCCACGCTTGGCAGGCGGTTTGGCAACCGCAGTTAAGTTGTAAATTTACTCGAAGGACACTGCTGATTATTCACCTTTCATGACACCCACGGGATGGGATGGGTTTGTGCTATTCTTAGCTGGCACCACACGGAACAACCGTGTGATTATCGGAGAAGAAAAACTCCACCACTCTTTACCCATGAGTGTACTAAAAGGCGACTAAGGGTTGATATCAAAAGGACGAACATCACCATCCAGCACCAGCTGGCGTGTGTAAGTTAATATTGCGATCAGCATGACGCCTGCTCGTTAAGCATTGGAAGCTTACAGGCCGATTAGTGTGTAAAAATAAAATAACGTTAGGAAACAACACAAACTAAACACAACAATATGAACACTACAATCATCATCAGCCTATATCGGTACATTGCTGGACAAATGCCTCTCCCAGCGTACGATAAAACACCTGGTCATCAGCATTCTGCATCCAGCCGGACCCAGTACCCTTCGTCTGGTCTTCCATCGATCTGGCCGGTGGGCGTCCCACACTAAGTTTGCTCATACGCGATCTCTACTCTAGGACTCGTTTGCTCCATCGGCGATCGGTCCTTCGACAGACGTGGTCAGCCCATTGCTACTTCACGTGCTAATTCGGTGTGCTATATCGATAACTTTAGTTCTTTTCGGGTATCCTCGTTTTGGATTGTATCCTTTAGAGCAGTCTTTCCCAACGTGGGCGATAACGCCCCCTTGTGGGCGCTGCAGGCCTAAAGGGGGCGGTAAGAGACCCAGAAAAAAAAGGGGGCATTGTGTAGGGCTTTGGGGTCGATTTATAATTTCATCTACCTAGCTAGAAAGACTCTTAGACACCGACTGAGCTCTCGACTCTCGACTACATCTTGTGAACATCAACTAATATTAATTAAGATATAGCTCAAACTCGGTTCGATATAAAAGACCGCGGGCAATCATGTTTTAACAAGTTTTTGTTAAATAATCCGAATTGTACATTCCTATACCAATCGGCTGGTTCTATAATACTTGTTCTTGCTTGTCGAGTACGATTGGGCGTCGAATGAGATAAACGAGTTTATGCACGTTTGTCTTATTCCTGTTGGTGCGTGCTGCTTATGCAATCCTATATAAACGACGTAAATTTATTTTATTTTCATTTGCGGTTTCGCGCATAATAGATAAGCAGTACTTGATTTCAACACTTACGTATTTCTTAAAACAAAACAATGTCGGAAGTAAAAAAGAAGAGACGGCAATACTCTGCGTAATATATTAAATTCGGATTTATTGAAAATCCCACAAACCCGTCGTCGCCTTTGTGTCTTCTATGTCTAAAAACATTTTCGAACGAAGCAATGAAGCCTTCAAGACTGCAAGATCATTTGAATAAAATGCATCCAGATAAGACAGAAAAGAATGTAGCATATTTTCAAGCCCTAGAGAAGAAGTATAATACTCAGCCAAGTGTATCAAAACTATTTTCGGCGGCTGCTAAGCAAGATGACGACGGACTTCGAGCTTCGTACAATATCTCTTTGTTAATTGCTTAAAAAGGCAAACCACACAACATCGGAGAAGAGTTAATTTTGCCAGCAATAAAGGAAGTAATAACTGTGCCGTGTGGTGCCGGCTCAGAATGCCACCACCCCGTCTCCTCCCATGGGTGTCGTAAAAGTCGACCAAGGGATTAGCCGGAGGATGGGCAGCAGCGTCCTTCGAGTAAATTAACAACTTAACTGCGATCGCCAACCCGCCTGCCAAGCGTGGTGATTATGGCAAAACCCCCCAATGAGCCCACAACATATCCATATCGGTCGTTGTGGTGATCTTTGGGGGAGGCCTGTGTCCAGCAGTGGACTTCATTCGGCCGAAATGATGATGAATGATGAAAGGAAGTAATAACTACTGTGCTTCATAAACCGGCCGCAGATATTATCCGAAAAATTCCTTTGAGTAATAATTCTGTGCAAAGACGAATTGATGAAATGGCTGAAAACATTGAAGAATCATTGTGCAATCATCTGAGGACTAGTCAATTCTCAATTCAGCTCGATGAGTCCACTTTACCAACTAATGAAGCGTTGTTGCTATCTTACGTGAGGTTTATTAAAGATGAGAAAATACGTGAAGAACTATTGTTTGCCTGAAATTTGGAGACAGATACAAAAGGTGAAACCATATTCAATACATTGGAAAAGTTTTGTGAAGAGAAAGAGATTCCTTTGAAAAATATTATATCAGTTGCTACGGATGGCGCTCCGGCTATGACAGGGCGCCATAAAGGCTTCATAGCATACTTAAAGAATACAATTCCAGATGTCCTTGCTATACATTGCGTTATTCATAGACAACATTTGGTTGCTAGAAACTTAAGTGAACGACTATTTCAATCACTGCAATATGTCATCAAAGCAGTCAATAAAATCCATAGCAGCTCTTTGAATGATAGATTATTTCATCAGCTTGTGTTACTAATGACGAAGATTTCAACCGTTTGTTGCTTCATACTGAAGTTCGTTGGCTGTCAAGAGGCAAATGTCTGATTCGATTTTACAACCTGTTTGACTCTATGATAGAGTTCTTGGAAACTAAAGATACAGAACTGCGCAACAAGCTCATAACATCAAAGAATGATATAGCTTACATGACAGACCTGTATAAAATGTTCAACGACATGAACCTCCAACTACAAGGCGATGAACTAAATTTAATTAAAACAAAAAATGTCGTTGCTGCTTTCGCAGCCAAACTGCTTCTGCACAAAAAGAATATGGGCAGACGTGAGTTTCACAATTTTCCGAATTTATCAGTATACTGCAGTAACGACGACTTGTTTGCCTACTGCCAACATTTGGAAAACCTCCACATTGACTTCACCGAACGATACCAGGACATTTTAAACTTGGAAATACCAGACTGGGTGTTGGATCCGTTTTCAAATGTCACCTCAGCTGGAAGAAGAACTTATAGAATTGTCAACAAACGAAGAAATAAAAATCAAGTTCAAAAATGGATATCAAGAATTTTGGCTACAAAAACCGATCCCGCAATTGTACCCTGGATTGTGGTCAATTGTTCAACGATTTTTGATAGCATTCCCATCGTCATATTTGTGTGAACGTGGATTTAGTGCTGTGGCAACGCTGCTTACTAAAAAGAGAAATCGTTTGCGTGTTACCGAACGTGGCGACTTGCGGCTGTTTTTGAGTAAATTGGAACCTGATATCAACAAACTTATTGAACAGTATCAGATTCAACCTTCACATTAGTTTTTATATAAGAATTGATTATGTTTGTTTTATTTTCAATAAAAGATACTCTGTCCGAATACTATAAATTTGCGTTTCAATAATCAGTTATAAGTACTTAGCGGTTTTTAAGTATGTTTAAAAAGGGGGGCGTTTAAAAATAATTTATTCTTAAGGTGGGCAGTAGACAAAAAAAGGTTGGGAACCCCTGCTTTAGAGAGACTCCGAGTATAGCACTTTCCATAGCCTGATTAGTCAATTTCAACTTGTGAACTAGTCCGACTGTTAAATGTCCACGTTTCGGCTTCTTAGGTCAAAATAGGTAAGACGCACTTGTTGAAAACTTTTGTTTTCAGACGTTACGGAATACAAGACGACAAGTAAATATGACGAAGCTTACCTAATGCTACCCAGCCTTAACGTATCCTTCTGTCGGCTTCTCTATCGAAGTTGTGTCTAGTTATATGGAGCGTTTGTCCGAGGTACACGTTTTCGTCGACAACTTCGACCACCGTACCTTCGAAACTGATCAGCCTCGGTACAACTTGTCTTGAGGCTACGTTGAGACTATTCAGCACCTCGCTCAAATCATCCATTGACACCGGTAAAAGTTCGATATCGTCAGCGAATCAAAGGTGTAAGATGTAATCACCGTTTAAGTCTACGCCCCGTCCATTCTAGGCCAGAGTTTTAAAGACAGCTTCCAACGCCATAACGCATGTATCCCCCTGTCTCACTCCCCGACGCGGTTGCACACCCTTCGTCTTGTGGTTCTGGATATGAACTGTCATAATAGTACCGTTATACAGATATCTTAACACACCGATATAACGCCAAGAATTTAGCCTTTAAGTTGATATTTAGAATGTGTCGGACAAGTATGATCACTATTGGTATTGACTCAGTTGATCACAGATTTATATAATATATGCTTCTTATCCGACTTGATGAAATCAATTTCATTCCTTGTCACAGAATCTGGGGTCTGCTAGGTTTAAAATTTACTAGTCAATTATGTCTCGTTGTGCAATCTAGCCGCCCAAACTGGTATGTAAAGCCGAAAATCGTTGTTGTACTAAATGAACTACTTTTTACTTAAAATATTTTTGCAGCATCTCTAGCATGCTTGATAGGATCCATGTCGGATGAGTGTGCAATGTAAAAACCGAAATACCAGCTTCTACCAACGTTCGCTTCACACGTCGAGCTTGAAATGAAAGCCAACAATTTAATCATCTTCTCTTTCCAACCATTTTTCAACCATTCTCTTATTACCCTTCGGCAACAGATTTCCTCATTTAAAATTATGTCCGTTTTTCCGCCGGTCCATATCGTGTAGTTATAATGTGGTAACAGCCTCAGCTACACTATGCTCTTTGCACTGCTCCTCACTATGCTCATCGCGCTGCCGCGATGTTGCCTTAGGAAACCACACGCCGCTTTACTCGCGCTTCTACTCGCGGTACTTCTTGCCACGCGCCGCATTCGGCTTTCGCCTCTCAGCAATAGAGGTCAACATTGTGGCAGCGTGCGCGCTTTTTCTTTATAGTATAACAAAATTGTATTATATGTTATAAAACGGAACCACATAATGAATTGTCCTAAGGGGATTCCGATGGGAAATCCCATCGCTTACTACTTACTTACTGTTTATAATAAGACACAGATAATTATATATACTATATAAATTATTGTCTCTTTCAATAGGTCGGTACTTGTCACTTTAAGCAGTGATTGATCCGGTGGAAATACTTCATGTACTTCCTCCGCTCCGGAGAAGAGCGGAGAGTTAAGCCGGAAAAAACTATCTCATCAATGGCCGAAAGTTGTGTACTTCTCTGCCTCCTTCTCTCGTTACTTCCTACGCCACTCGTCGAGTGTGTGGCTGTAGTATAACACAATTTCTTTATTTAATTTCAAAATAAGCACGCGTAATTTTGATAGCTAATTAGTGGCTTTAATGGTGATTACTGTAATAGTAATGTCATATTGTGCGTACTTGAGCAATAAATACGCACCTCGAATGCCGATAGGATTGTCCATTCTATAAATCTAAAATTCAAATCATATTCCTAATGTGTTGTTTTATTACTTCGATTATGTAGTATAATTGAGACATTTTGGGTCATAAAACGAAATGGGTGATAAATAATTATTAATTTATGTAGATATTTTATTTGAATCGAGAATTGGAAGTTCATTGTACTTTTGATACTCAATAATGGTTGCATAGTTTGACAAAGAATTAGCCATCCAGCCTTAAGATGTTATTATAAATGTTGATGCGTTGCCCGCGCTCTCCGATGGTCACATGAAAGCAAGGTAATTGCCCAGAGTTCACTTAGTCACGCACCTACCAATTTCGTGGATCGACGTGTATCGTAAGCGTAATTTAGTAACATATTGCGAAAAAATAGTGCCATGCTGTGTTTATAGACGATGCATGAAGTATAATGCACCTCTGAGAGAAAAAGAAGTTTTATTTCATAAATAAATAAATACGTAACGTAAATCGATATTGTAGAAAAAATATTGTGTATTGTTTTATTTTTTATTACGCGGTCTAATGACGGCCGGCGCGCCATTCTGTAGTGCAATAATGTTCGTGTATGGCACGGCGCGTCTATTCGTAAAATGTCATTGCATCCAGCCCTCTCTTTCTAACAGTGTCGTAAAAGGTGATACCGAAAAATATCAAAGGAATGGGAATGAGAAGTATGATACTATAAGATGGATGGTATAAGACAATCGGGCATTGATAACAACAGCGTGACCTCACTTGTTTTTGAATAAAACAAACTAGTGCACTTCCTTAAATCTAAACAAAATCTACATTTCATTCAACACTGTTCTTGAATATGTAAAACATCTAGATGTTAGGAAGGGTAGTCACCTGATGGCATTCCTCTCCCAAAGATTCTATATACTTATATCAGTTCCTCTATATAAGCTATTTAACGCTTCGTTGCGATCCGGTGTAATGCCCAAAGTTTTGAAGCGGTCTTTTGTTTTTCTGTTTATAAAAGTGGTGACGGACAGGATATTAAAAGCTAAGCGTTATTCCTAAACTCTTTAAACATATCATTTGATAATTATTAAACCCCGTATTAAACCAACATAATCCATGTTGCTCTGGTAAAATTAGTTTAATAAAGGGCGTAATAATATCACAATTAATACGTTCAAAGAGAAAGAAGTCTACTGAAACAAATGTGTGCGCATTTATTGATGTTGTGACCACCACTATGGATAAAAGCCGTAAGGTAGACTCCGTGTATAATGTCAAATCTCTTATAGGTTACTTTTGTACAAGCTTGAATACGTCGGTCTACATGGTGACTTACTGCACTGGCTGGACTACTACTTGAAGGATCATAGTCAAGCTAATAACTATTAAAGGCTTTGGTTTATCGTTCATGCCTATTGGGTCCGGCATTCCACACTCAAACCGGTTGGTTAAACCCACCTCACATGGTACACGGACGGCTCCAAAATATACAGGTCAGGTCAAGTCAGGTACAGGCGCAGGGATTTACTCTAATAACTGCAGCATCAGTCAAAGTATACGGCGTTACGCATCGGTGTTCCAAGCAGAAACATATGCGATAATTGCCAGCATCAAATAAATGCAGAGGAGGAATGTCAAAGGTAACACCATTTACATACTCAGTTACAGTTAAGCGATCCTAAAAAATGGAGGATGCCTTCAAGCTACTGGAGTGGAAAGGATTCGGCATTAACATCAATGGTGAGTACATAGGCTGCACTAAAAGTATCGGGAATGGAATATTTCCACTGTTCCTGTCATATTAAAATCTTTTTAATTGAAAACTCCTTGGTTTTACAAATCGAATACCATTTATTTATTTTAAAAAAAGATTCACGGTCTTGTCACAAGGTTTTGTCAAACTTGTTTAGTCGTTGAGAAAATGGAATTGAAACAATTGAACCGTACGACGTTGCCGACATATTTTCTAGAATTTTTTTCATTTTTGAGAAATATTTTATGAATATGTAAAGATTTATTCATCTAAATACCGTACGACGTTGCCTTAAACTTGACATTGGCGAAATTGTGGAAGATAACCTACAGAAGCCATAATCTAAGAGAAGAAGAAGAAGAAAATGGAATTGACTCGAGAAAATTCAAGAGCGATGATTTATTATGACTTTCGAAGTGGTTTAACACAAAAACAGTGTGTTGACCGGATGATTTCTGCATTTGGTGATGAAGCCCCATCCAAAACCACAATTTATCGCTGGTATGCTGAATTTCAACGTGGACGTGTCAAGCTCAGTGATGATCCTCGTCAAGGTCGTCCAAAAACTGCAGTCACCCAAGAAAACGTTGATGCTGTGCGTAAGCTGATTGAGGAAGATCGACATGTGACATACCGCGAAATTCAGGCAACTTTAGACATTGGCATGAGTCAAATACAAATAATCTTGCATGAACAATTAGGTGTAAAAAAGTTGTTTTCCCGATGGATACCGCATTTGCTATGTGAAGAGCAAAAAGCGGCTCGCGTTACTTGGTGCGTCAGAACTCTCGAAAGATTCCACGCAGGATCCTCAAATGCTGTATACAACATCGTATCAGGTGACGAATCCTGGATATATGCGTACGAACCCGAAACAAAAAACCAGTCACGAGTTTGGGTGTTCGAAAATGAGTTAAAGCCAACAAAAATTGTTCGTTCACGGAGTGTTGCAAAAAAAATGGTGGCCACGTTTGTCTCCAAAACTGGCCATGTTACGACTATTCCTCTTGAGGGACAAAGAACGGTTAATGCAGAATGGTATGCTAGCATTTGTTTGCCACAGGTCGTTTCTGAACTCCGTAGAGAGAACTGCAACCGCCGCATCATCCTCCATCACGACAATGCGAGTTCTCACACCGCGCACAGAACAAAAGAGTTTTTAGAGCAAGAAAACATAGAATTATTAGACCATCCACCGTACAGCCCCGATCTAAGCCCTAATGATTTATATACTTTCCCTAAAATAAAGAATAAATTGCGTGGACAGAAATTTTCATCACCTAAAGAAGCTGTGGACGCCTACAAAACGGCCATTTTGGAGACCCCAACTTCCGAATGGAATGGTTGCTTCAATGATTGGTTCCATCGTATGGAAAAATGTGTCAAATTTCGCGGAGAATACTTCGAAAAGCAATAAATACATTTTTAAATAGTAATGTTGTGTCACTTCCTTGATTCCCGAAATTTTCAGTGCCGCCCTCGTATATCACTCACCTTCGATTTGCCGATGACATCGTAGTCATGGCAGAATCGCTGCAAGAGCTCAGTACAATGCTCGATGATCTCAACAGAGTTTCCCAACAGGTGGGCCTTAAAATGAACATGGGCAAAACAAAAGTCATGTCAAATGCCCATGTCGTGCCCATCCCAATATCCGTTGGGAGCTCTGTTCTCGAAGTTGCTGACGAGTATGTCTACCAAGGACAAACTGTCCAGTTAGGTAGGTCCAACTTCGAGAAGGCTCGCAACACCGCACCCGGCCCGGATGGCATTCCGGGTCGTGCGTGGGTGTATGCATTGCAGTCTCTTGGGGACCGCTTGAGACAGCTGTTCACCAGCTGCCTCCGTCGCAGCGTGTTCCCGTCCGGCTGAAAGGAAGCCGGATTGGTTCTCTTGAAGAAGGAAGGAAGGGCCGCGGATTCTCCCTCTGCGTACCGTCCCATTTGCCTGCTCGACGAGGCTTCAAAGCTATTCGAAAGAATAATTGCCCGAAGACTCGTTGAGCACTTGTCGCGAGTTGGCCCCGACATGGCCGACAGCCAGTATGGCTTCCGGCAGCGGCGCTCCACTATCGACGCGATTCATCGCGTCCGCTCGCTGTCGGAACAGGCAGTGTCCCGACGGGGTGGGGTGGCGTTGGCTGTCAGTCTTGACATAGTCAACGCCTTTAATTCTATCCCGTGGGGTGCAATTAGGGGGGCACTAGTCCACCATCGGTGCCCCCCCTATCTGCAGGGTATCATCGGGGCATATCTGCGCGACAGGCATGTTCGCTACGTGGGCAGGGACGATAGCGTAAAGCGGAGGAAGATCACGTGCGGGGTTCTACAGGGGTCAGTTCTCGGTCCCCTCTTATGGAACCTCGCTTACGATGCGGTCCTGCGTGTCGTTCTCCCCGCTGGCGTCAGCTTAGTCTGCTACACTGATGACACTCTTGTTTTGACCAGCGGGGAGTCCTTCGAGGGAACCATCCGGCTTGCCGAGCAAGCGGTGGCAATTGTCGTGGCCAAAATCCACGCTCTGGGTTTGCGGATAGCGCCTCACAAAACCGAGGCGCTATGGTTCCACAAACTGCCGCGGAGCAGGGAGCCTCCCAGTTCGTGGATACGCGTTGGTGACGCGCAAATCAGGGTGGGCCGGTACATGAAGTACCTGGGGCTCACCTTGGACAGTCGTTGGGGCTTCGAAGAGCACTTCGAGCGTCTTGTCCCCCGGGTCGAAAGGATAGTGGGTGCCTTGCACGGGCTGCTACCCAATCTCGGGGGACCGAGGGAAGAAGTTCGCCGCCTCTACGGGGGAGTCGTGCGGTCCGTGGCCCTCTACGGGGCGCCTGTTTGGTCATCTCGACTTTCAGGCGTCCAGCGCTGCAGAACCAAGATCCACGGTCTGCAGCGTAGAGCGGCTATACGGATCGCACGAGGATACCGAACGGTGTCCTTTGAGGCGGCAACTCTGATGGCGCGCTTTCCGCCTTTGGATATCTTGGCGGAGATGGATGCGTGGGTGTATCACCAAACACGCTCCCTCCGCCAGAGCGGGGAAGGCGTGCCTTCAGGGGCGCTCGAACGTTTGAGGCAGCAGGCTCGGCGGCGTGCCCTCGAGCTATGGCGCAAGCGGCTTATGCTGCCACAGTACGCGCAAAAGCGCGTCGTCGAGGCTGTCTTGCCGCTCTTCGGAGCCTGGCTCCAAAGGAGCGAGCGCGTCACATTCCGCCTGACGCAGGTATTCACAGGACACGGTTGTTTCGGTGCGTACTTGCACAGGATAGGACGCGAGGTCACGGCACAGTGCCACCACTGTGGAGACGAACAGGATACCGCACAGCACACGCTCGGAGAGTGCCCTGCGTGGACTGCCGAGCGGCGGATCCTGGTCGATCGGATCGGGCAAGATCTCTCTTTGCCCGCAGTAGTATCGGCTATGCTGGCAGAGCATGAAAATTGGAGTGCTGTGGTCTCCTTCTGTGAGAGCGTAATGCTCCAGAAGGAGGTCGCAGAGCGGGATCGGGAGAGGGCCGATCCCGCTCGGAGGAGGAGGACACGGGGCCGGGGTAACAACCGCCGCGGCGCCCGTGTCCAACACGCCTGAGCCCCCTGTCGACTTTATATGGCGGGGGGCCTTGGGGGTCGCGAGCGCGCTTATTGGGAAATATGCGTGCTCATACCGAGCGACCCCCGGGAAGACAGCGGTGCGCATGTGGTCACGTACCGCTGTGTGCGCAGCTAAGCGCATAGTGAGGCCTCGGGGGAATCTTTTACAATCCCCTCGAGAGATGCCTGGGGGGGTGGCCTCTTTACAGTCGCCTTCCCTCCACTAGAGGGGATGACCACTTTACAGTCATCCCCTCCGAGACGTGCCTAAAGGCGTGGCACCAATGGGTGGCTCTAGATGGAGATCTTTCGAGTTCCTGGAGCCTCCCTTCGGTGCCGACGATGATCACTCCGGTGGTTTTAGCCGGTAGGAGTCCGGCATGCCCCTTCGCCTTTTCCCGGGGCGAAGGAAGTACATGAGGTATTTCCACGGGATCAATAAAAAAAAAAAAAAACAAAGGTCCAACTTCGAGAAAGAGGTCAATCGTCGAATCAGACTCGGCTGGGCAGCGCTCGGGAAACTTCGCAACGTCTTTTCGTCAACAATACCGCAATGCCTCAAGACGCAAGTCTTTAACCAGTGTGTGTTACCAGTGATTTTTAGATTTACTTATGTGGCCCATTGTGAGTGACCACGTCTCTGTTCCATATGTAACACACGCTGGTTAAAGACGTTCGTCTAAAAAAATACTACCTATCATTTCATTTAGATCATATCAGCCAAAAGACATATAGTTCTACATCATGAGACATGTAGTTACATGCCGTGTGTTATCATTTGGGTGGAATTTGCCAGTACTCACTATGCTTGGCACGATGGCTGATATCCAACGGAAGGGACGCTGCTGCCCATCCCTCCGGTTAAAAGTCGCTTAGTCGCTTTCTATGTAATTCACGGAAGGAGACGGAATGGTGCTATATTTTTTATCCGGCCTTCATGAAGCATATAAAAGTCAAGTGACATACAAAAAAAATTGCTAATATACTTCTGACATGGTTCTATTAATAGATAGGTAATTAAAACCAGTTGAGTACTACCGTATAAGTATTTCTTTCATCAAATCCCAGAATAAAATTATAATGCGCTTAACGAATACTAGAAAGGTCGCTGTTTGAATAAAATTAGTATTATTTTACTGTTTAAAGCCTTGGAGAAATTGGGGCAGGTGCAGTGTGTGTGCGAAATGAGCGAGTGTTACCATCGTGACTAAATCGACATTGACTTGTCAAATCTAGACTTGGCCGGGAAGGAACCTTCAAACGTTACTGATAAGCCTAAAAGAATTATAAATAGTTTCTGGTAGAATAATTAAACAAAATATTTTTTTAGGCTGCTTGGGGAATATGAACACAATGGAATATGTTAGTAATTATTGTAATTAATAATACGTATCGTATCGTATACGTATGTGAAAAAGTTGTGTGTGCTGCCGGAATACCACAACTCCATCTCACTCGGTGTGTATTCTAAAAGGCGACTATGGGATTAGCCACAGGATGGGCAGTAACGTCAACCCGTAGGTCAAGCGTGGCGATTATGGCAAATGAGCCCAATGAGGGAACAACATAAACACACACTGGCCGTTGTGGCAATCTTAGTGGGAGGCTTTTGTCCAGCAATGGATGTTTTTCGGCTGAAATGTTAAGGTAAACGTTTTGAATTAACTTTTGACAAATAACAAAGACTCCTCTCTCTCTCCTTCGAAAGATAAATATTTGGACAGATGAAAGAAAGAAAGAAGAAAGAAAAATATTTATTTTTGCACCAGTAACGACGCACAATTAAAATTAGGCACAATATTTGTAAGAAACACAAAAACTAACATACAAAATGCAATAAAATGGCAACACAAAGTTATGATAAGGGTATGTGCCAAAAGACTCGGAATCCAGGCCTAACATAAAATATAAACTACATTACCAGTTATATGTAAGTTTTAAAATCCAAAAATCATTGCGTCGTGCCCGTGCAAAAAAAGGTTGTCACTCAGCATAATGCTGTGACGTTGAAAAGATCCATCGACACCAGCGCTGGTTTTCAGTGACAACCTTCGTGACGTGGTGATGTCCCCCAGCAGTGGTACCACAATTATATATTTATATTGGCAGTATGGTGTTAATACCTTCGCCTGTCCGTATGGAAGAATAAACTACTACTATATATATTTGTAAACATAAAAAGTCTTAATAAGAAAATTAACAGAGTATTTGTGTAAGTGTTAAAACTAAAACACAATTATCTAAATCAGATAGGTTTATGGACTCTCCAAATCGTTCGTTCTCGAGATCCCAGAGGTCTTTCCGTGCCGAAGACCGTCCAGGTAGTTTCAGTCGTAAATAGTTCAGCATGCCCATCCACCCTCACTAGGACCGAAGAAGTTCGTGGTGATTTCCAACAGTGACAAAAAAAGTCAACAGAACATTTACAGATTGGACTGCATACTGCATAGTCAGTGCCTTTTTTAAGTTTCACCTTTGTTAAAAGTTACGTTAGACGATACATGAGAATTTCCACGGAGGTTTCGGATCGGTATGCGAATACATCCCAAGTTGTGTACTGTATAATATGTTGGAGTACAGGAAAATAACCTTCACGAGTGACGATACCGCGTTTAGTTTAGTGCGTTCGGTAAATCGTGGTTGGATAGTGAGCCCCGTTACTCTAACATTGCCGACTGGCTTTCCATGAGATATAATAATTATGTAGCTCGTATTGCGTATTGCTCTATAGACTTAAGCATTTTCTACCATCTAACACCCTTCTGGTCTAGTCCCTTGTGCTTCCTGTAATTGATTATGCGGGTGTTTGTTACTCGGATTTATCCCAAGACCTTCTCAACAAATTGGATCGACTTCTCAATAACTGCATTCGCTTCATTTTTGGACTTCGGAAGTATGACAACATCTCTTTATACTGTTCCCAGCCTATCCATCAGAGAACATCACTGAGATCTCTTTGTCTCCTGATCTCCATTATTAACGATCCTTGTGCTCCTGATTATCTCAAAAGATTTTTCTAGTGTTGTGTAGCTCTCCTAGCCGTAACCTGCGTGCTGCCGAGAATTTGATTCTTCAGTTTCCTTCCCACTGTACAGGTTTTATTTCTGAATCCTTTGCTGTCTCGACAATCAAAATATGAAACGAGCTTCCCCTTGATATAAAGAAAGCGCCAAGTAATTTTTTTTTAAACGCAATGTTCGGGAATACTCTTTGAATTCGCTGGAATCCTAATTGACAATTACGGGCATGGTTAAAATGATAAATAGTACGTGTTATACGTAGTATATTTTAAACCTATTTATTTGACCGTATCTATAGTACGAGTATGTAGATTTTTATGTATGTATATCTTATTATTAAATTTTTGTAATATATCTTTTTTGTATCTCTTTTTGATGCATTTATTTTTAACCTAAAGGTTGACTGTTAGAGTATGCCATATGGCATTGTGTCACCGCCTTGTACCATCATTGTGCATAAAAGTATAAATAAATAATTAAGAATCTATACGAGAGATACTTGGATGGGGTGACGCGCAGCATTCACTGAAAATGCTCGCCCCGTCTAGTGCTCGTCCTGGAGGACTTCAACGCTCACTCCAGAGCTTGGGGCAACCGCTAGGATGGGCCGATGGGGAGGACATTGCAAGACTGGGCGGCGTCACTTGACCTCCGATTGCTGAATCGGGCGTCGGTTAGCACCTGCATTCGGTGGCAGGGGGATCTTACATGGGCGACTCCTTCTGTCGCCCCCTTGGTATAGGGCTGGTGGGTGGCAGAAAAGGTGGTCCCATTGTCGGACCACCGCCACATGTGACTAATAATATGCTATGCTAATACTAATACTATTGTATTCGATGTGGCCCTCCGCCCGCCCTGCCCAAGCCGCCCAGGGCCTAGCCCGCCGTCGCGGCGTTGGCCCTCACACAGCTCGACCGATACAACTCAATCAGAGCCGCAATGAATCTACCGACATCTTGTAAAGTAGGTATTTGCGTATATTAATTTTAAAATTGTGCCTATTGTGTGTGTGTTGTCATTTAAATGAGTAATTTAAGTCGTGTGTTGTACAATACTTTCATAATACCGAGATAAATTTCGCAAGTGCGCTTGCCGCTACCACCCTCCCGTCCCACAGACAGCATACTTCTAACGATCAGACCGCGCGCTTCAAGCGAGCATACAGAGCGCCGATTGCAAGCAATATTCTTGACGGCGCCGCCAGTGCCACGTTGCCACTCAACGTATGGCCACAACCATATAATAAGAGTACACTTAGTGACTAGCTTGACTACGGATATTTACTTAACACCGATATATCGAATTTACTCGATGTTTGCTACACGATATATCGGATTGATTCGATGTTTTGACAAACATTTGTTCTATTTCATATATCGTTTTTTTTTTTGTAGAAACATATCATTTTTCTGGTCGAATCTATAAAAAAAACTAACTCGGACTAATAATTAGAATAAAAACATATTTTTTTCTATTAAGATGTATAGAATTTCACTATTGGTACACTGCTAGTATGGTTATGTTATTCTGGTCTCTGATTCTACATTCACACTTATGAAATCAAGAAAAACACCCTTTCTGTTTCTGCGTTAGACTGGAAAAAGGTAATTATTAACACTTGTGGAAAGTATTCGATCTTGAAAAATATCCATGCTTTCAGGCGATATATTGATAAACATCGATTATGGTATCCGATGTTTTTATTCGAATATAAATATCGATATATTGTTTAAGTACACCCCTAAGCTTGACGTCGACTGGGTAATACATTAAACTATTTCCACTAAAATGGGTAAATGTGTGGTAAAGGTGTGCGATTCTCGATCGCAAAAACATAAAACAGCAAGCGGGGCTATGTTTCACACGTAATTTAACAAAATTTTATTTGATATCTCTGTAAATAACATTAAAAAAGGGATAACCCTACCTAGCGTCCGAGTCAGCTATTTGACTATCTCACCGCAAAAGATAACGTTTCTAATGACTACGTATTCATTACACTAATAGCAATTAAAAGGTTTAAATTATCAAATAATAAATCATTTACTTACTTATTCATCGACTCGTAGAGAAAATTGTCATGGGGTAGGCAACACGCATCTTGCGTTTGGAAGTAATATCGCCATTTCTATCAGACCAATGCCACGAACATGACGCTCGAGGAAGCATGAGAGAGATACATATATGATTACATCAAACTCCTTCCTAGTTTCAAAGCTTCGTCTCCATAGTCACATAGTGGCTACAATTTATTTTACGCGTGATGAAGAGGCTTGCATCTCTAGTTATTCAACTCGATGGTTTTCATTGTTAAATAGATAAACACTTTTCAGCAAACAAATACCTTATTATACTACGTCTGTTTCTAGATGACAAATTATGCGAAAAACAAATGAAAATATATGACTAGTTCCAAAAGGAAAGAACTGCAACCGACGTCTGCTGCTGCTTGTTACTATTATAATTGACTTCAACTAGTGAGGTTGTGAATTATTGTATGCACATATCATCATCTTCATATCGGCCGTTTATACGTCCACTACTGAACAATGGCCTCCCCCATAGATTTTCACAACTATGTCATCATTTTGGCGGGTATTTACCAATACTGACCACGCTTGGCAGGCGGGTTGGTAAGCGCAGTATGGCTACCGTTTCACTGAAGGGACGCTGCTGCCCATCCCTCTGGTTTAGATTGCCTTTGTCGCCTTTTACGACATCCGCAGGAAGAGATGGAGTGGTGCTATATTATTAATCCGGACACCACACGGATTTGCACACGATGTTTGCACACGTCTCATAATAAATAAAAACATATTGATTAATTAATTAACTAAATATATTAACTACCTACACCAGACTAAATATTTAATCAATTTAATGCAAAACATAATCCAAACAGTACGATTAAGGGTGGATACAGATACAGAGAACATACAATCACAATCCACTTATCAGGTCAGCAAGTCACGTGACCAATTGCGGAAGACTACGATATACGCGTTCTTATACTTAAAACCTGTCGTTTGGCTCCCTTTAGATATACTGTTCACTTGTGCGAACTTTTCATAATATTCGCTGTAAAACATATGTCTATAAACATATTGTTGTACTACGCTCCTCCCATGTACAAAAGCGTGATGATTTGTAGTCTAGAACCAGATCTGGGCTGTAACGGACATTTTTACTAATTCTATGCTGTTCTGTGTTTTGTCGTTCTCAACAAACATAGAAACAGACAGAAATAAAATAAAAATGCAGTTTTGGCATCAGTCTCGTATCTGAACCTGGAGCACGCAGCAGAAATGTAAAAAAAAAAATTAAATATACAGTTTTTGTCTCTCTACGATTTTAACAAACTAAAGATTCATTATTATTTCCTGTCATTAACATTTGACTGAAACCTTGTATAGTATAAACATATGATAATATAAAACAAGATAAAATAACAAAAATAGTCATATGTCTAGACTGTAAATAAATCTCGTTTTAAAATCATTTCATTATTCTTTTTATTCAAACTCGAGCTATTCTGACTTTCGCCAACATTACCGCAATGCCTCAAGATGAGTCTTTAACCACTGTGTGTTGCCAGTGATGACATAGAAAACAGAGACGTGGTCACTAACTATGGATCTCATAAGGAAGCTCAAGGTCAACCAGAGAGCTATGGCGAGAGCTATGCTTGGTATTTCTCTACGAGGTCGAAACATAAATGAGTAGATCCGTAGGAGAACTAAATTTGCCGACATAGCTGAAAGGATTAGTAAACTGAAGTGGCACTGGGCGGGGCACATTGCTCGTAGAACTGATGGCCGTTGGGGCAAAAACGTTCTCGAGTGGAGACCGCGCACCGGAAAAGGCAGCGTGGGACGAGCTCCAAAGTGGTGGGCAAACGATCTCGTGAAGGTCGCTGGGAGTCGTTGGATGAGGACGGCGTGTAACCGCTCGTTGTGGAAATCTAAGGGGGAGGCCTTTGTTCAGCAGTATCCTGTGGCTGATATGAAGATGACGATCATGACTTTAGGATGATTGAATCATACAGGCTGAGGCGGCTAGCTCGGCGGCGTGCACTTGGAAAGTGGTGTCATCGCCTGCGGATGCAGTTTGTGACCAAGCACGTCGTCGAGGCCGTCCTGCCGATCTTCAGAGCCTGGCTCAGAAGGAGCAAGCGCGTCACTTACCGCTTGACGCAGGTGTTCACCGGGCACGGTTTTTTCGGTGCGCACCTGCTCAGGATAGGACGCGAGGCCACGGCACAATGCTACATTGTGATAGCGACCAGGATAGCGGTATCACACGGATCACGTAACGGCGAATCCGGGTCGATCGGATCGGGCTATGTTGGCTATGTTGGCAGAGCACGAAATCTGGAATGCAGTGGTCTTCTTCTGTGACAGTGTCATGCTCCAGAAGGAGACCGCAGAGCGGGATCGGGAGAGGGCCGATCCCGCTCGAAAAGGAGGAGACGGCGCCGGGGTAACAACCCCCCCTGGCGCTTCATTCTCATACGCCTGAAACCTCCTGCGACCACTATAAGGCGGGGTCCACTGGTTCGCGGGTTCGTAGATTGGGGAATCTGCGTGCCCACACCGAGCAACTCACGAGAAGATGGTGGCGCGCATGTGGTCACGCGATGCCGTGTGCACTTAGCACAGCGCACAGGGACGCTTCGGGGGATCCTTTACAATCCCCCTGGTTTACCGCTTTACAGTCAGCCTCTCAGAGATGTACCTAGGGGCGTAGCATCAGTGGGCGGCTGTAGTGTGATAATAAGAGGACCTGGAGCCCCCCCTTAGGTGCGGAAGATGACTGCCCCAGTGGTTTTAGCCGGTAGGAGTCCTTCCCCGGGGCGGAGAAAGTTCATGTAGAATTTCCACTGGGCCCAAAAGGATGACTGAATCGATAAGCCGGTGCCGGATATAATATGAAAATATAGTTTCGGAGACAAAGAAAAACAAGGTGTTGATGACGAATAAGGAATGCATTGGGCGGCAATCCTAATGTATGTATGGGATCAAGGGATCTCCCCCTTATAGAAATAAACAAACTCACGTATTCGAAAATGTATTATTCCCACCGCACAAAAATACGGTTAATTCTCTCACGTTGGTCTCGCATTGTCATTCCCACCTTGTATGTGGATTGTATCAGGAGTCTATAGCCATAAAGTTCCTTTAAAGCCCCCTGAACTAAAGACTCTCGTCTTCACCAGAGACCTTAATTTCACGGATCGTTAGAGTCGTTCCTTACTCCTAACGAGCTTCTCTATTGAGTTATATTTGAATTACTAGCTGGGAACCGCGGTTTCGTCTGCGTGTAATTTAAAAGAAATTTAGAGTACTTCGACATAGACACTTGAGATAGAATATACGTATTGAATTTCAAGGATTTTATATTTTTTGCGTGGAACCCTAATTATTTTTCTAAAATAAAAGTAGCCTAAGTTATTCCTTATAACATCAGCTATCTACCTGTGAAAGTCCCGTCAAAATCGGTCCAGCCGTTTTGGAGTTTACCCGAAACAAACAGACAGACAGACAGATAAAAAAAATTAAAATACATTATTTGTTATATGTTCCGTGTATACTTTCATATGCATTCAGTAAAAAGCTGTTATTTTGACATTACAAACAGACACTTCAATTTTATTTATTTGTATAGATAATATATATACTTAAACAGCTCGTAAGTTTATATTCTTGATTATATTACAAAGGATGCACTGCTTGCACTCTGAGTACTTATATAATAAAAGAAGAAACGGATACGAGCGGAGCAGTTTAAAAATTTACTAGTAGAATACCAGATTATATTCACTTCAATACAGATTTTTTTAAACCGTGTAGCTCCGATCACGATCAGGGCTATCTCATCACATTCTTTCAGTGTAGTAGAAGGTGACTAAGGGAGTTTGGAACCCAATGCATACCATTAATCACTTTGGAAAACTGGACTGTAAAACCCTTTTACCAAAACCTTTGCAATATGACTAACACGTTGCGCCGAACACAAATAACTTGGGACGGGAATTAAAATGGATTTATCCAAAAAAAAATGGCTTTCTATGGTTATTTAGACACAACAGCACTCATTTCCGCGTCAATGCGGTGTCAGTCTTGCTTGAACATGTTTCCAGTTCCATAGACGGGGTCCGCTCAAGTGGACCGGCACTGCCAGTGTCGCGGCCGATGGACTGCCGCCCACCGCGACTCAATGTGCACGGAGGAACACCATGCAATAATGTTACCGTTCCGTGTCAATATCTCATCTATCCACCGTGTGGTATCCGGATTAACAATATAGCACCACCCATCTCCTTCCGATTATATCGTAAAAAGCGACATACAGACTCTATACCCGTGGAATAGGGAGTAGCGTCCCTTCTGTGGAACAGCAGCCATTCTGCGGTCAACAACCCGCCTACACAGGGAATTTTCTAGTACCACGTTGGTACTAGAAAATTCCCTCCAAAATACATAAATAAACGACACGTTGTGAAAATATTTGAGAGCGGACTTTGTTCAGCAGTGGACGTCCATCGGCTGATATGATGATGATGATCTTATCCGTCTCCATCATTCGTATAGAAATAGTTATCATCTATTAATAAATCTCATAAGAATGCATAATAGTGTTTTTGTGGCCTTACGGATATATTTAGACGCACTTCCGCCCATCAGTTATAACCGTAAAATCGAATAAAAAAATCATTTGCCTAATAAAGATATCAAAACAAATTTAGAGTTTGCTAGCAATAAATTATTATCGGATCACTTGATTTAAATATATAGTCATTGAATAAATAATCACATACGTCATCAGGCCATTACTGCGCCACTGTTGGTCGCTGGCCTTTTCTCACAACGAGAAAGGTTAGGCGATAATAATTTTAAACGTTCTACTTACCAATTTTTTATATTTAGATTTAAGTGTTTGTTTAAATTCTCATATTATCCCTTATAAATGTTATCCCTTTATGTACATTTGATATATTTAGAGAATAAATGATGATTCTTAAAAAATATCGACAGTCGACACTAGAATGCACGACATGAGAGGTCCGTGTCGTGCATTCAGAGGGCCAATTCACGTAATAAAAAAATGCTAAATGACAGAAATGGTATCCTACTAAATTAACAAACAACGTCAAACATAAATTTATACTGTGGAGACATCGAAAATAGATTTGACCGACTGACTGATTTCAGTATGATCTCAATATAGTCTCATTTCAAAGTCAATTTTGACTTTTATTTAATGTCAACTTTAGCATCTGTGTACAAAACGTTAGCGGAATACCGTTTTGGCTTCGATCTCAGACAGTCAGATTTCTGACTGAACTTTAAGAGGAGCAGAACATTTTGTCAATTCACCATTTAATTGCAGTTCGGTCAACTTTCAGTCATAGTGTAAATTAATTATGCGAACTGGCCCCTCATAAATATATCAACGTAGAACGGAAAAATGGGTAGGTCACGCGTGTCCTCTAGCGTGATCTTACGAGGACCTGGAGCCCCCCTTCGGTGTTGAAGATGACCGCTCCAGTAGTTTTAGCCGGCATGCCCCTTCGCTCTTCCCCGGAGCGAGGGAAATTCCATGTAGAATATCCACTGGACACCAATAAAAATAAAAAAAGGTTACGCGTGTCAGCACTAGGCTATATAGTACTTACTATTGGAAACGCTTACTCATTACAGTACGCTCTGAGCCTGCCTACCTATAATATCTAGTATAAAAACCATGAAAATACCATTTTGCGCTATTTTCAACCACAGAATGAAAAGCTGTGAAATAAATCTAAATAATTAAGGCAATTATTATCACTAGAATATTTTACTACAATATAATAAAAATATAAAAATATGCGCGCGAAAATCCGTCGCGGTCAGTCATTGTCCGTTGGCGCCACATTTTTACTGCGATCGCGTTGGTGATTTACTAGATCGATGCTGTCGATGTTTTAGAAAGTAAAATTTAAAACAGTAAATAGGAAAAATTACTTTTAGTGCTACTTTAAAAGTTTTAGGTAATTTGAATAATAGAGATATTTAAGCAAAATAATAGTTTTATTAATTTATTTGCAAGCGAAGCAAATTCCAATGTGATTTTGAGCTAAATAGTTTACTTGAATGAAATAACATTGATCCAGCAGTCTATATGCGATTTATTGTTATCCCAGTAACGCCCTGAGCCAAAGTCCGTGTCCCACAGGGGATACCTCAGACGCAGTTACTTATAGTGTCCGGTTAAGCAACTACATTGCTCTTGAAATGTGTGCGAGAAGCCCATCATATTAAAATATTGAGGTATATTCTAGATATCCTGTGGATGAGAAATGGATACATGCAATGGGAATAAAATAGCTATAAACATTCTATAAAAAACAAAAATTGCTGAGCTCACTTTACAAAGGATGATTTTAGACGACACAACAAATTAGCATCATCGCAGAATCTTCCTTTTACTATTAAAATTAAGTATTTTACCGTCATGTCTTAGCTTAAAGCATGAGCATCATGGACTCACATTTTAGTATCCATCAATCCACCAAATCCATCAATAACTGAAAATGGTACGACTGAACGGCTGTCGAACATATTAATATCGCGAAAAGATTTAATCCCAACGATTGTACGTGACGGTTGTGTACTTGTGAAAACAAATACATCTAAATTTATTATCATTTCATAGTTCTGAGTACGTCACAAAGTTCCTATGTACATTAAAGTACCTATGTTTACTTTATTTTACCGTACTTTATTGTGCATCTATATGGCTTAGTGCCTTTTGAATTATATAAGTTTGTTTCATTCCCCTTCTTTTATAAATAATACTTAAAAGGTACTTCAATTTTCGATGTTCACGTAGATATGAAAATCCCCAACAAATATTGCAATACCGCACCGGTACAATAGACCAGAAATCGTGCAAAATTTCCTGGTTGCATATAAAAATCTAAATATAGATCAACACGATTAAATGTCAAGTTATGATTTAATATTTAAACTGAAGGCCTCTTTTGTGAGCAAAATAATCATACATAATTAGTAGGATACTATTTATACGTAAAAAAATGCATTTATAGACCTTGAAAATTTTAAATGCACATAATAAAATAACTTATGCCTAACGGCTACACGATTAAGTTTATTTATAGATTGGGTTGTTGAAGAAGGTTGAGGTCGACATAGGACGATTGGCAAGGTCTAACCAATTGCCAATCGTTGTAGGTTACTAAATCACGTAATGAAAGGAGTTTTATCCGAATAATGATCAACAGAAGGATATTGTTTGTCAGGGAAGAGAACCTAAGCCGTAGAGAGAAAGGAACGAAAATTCTAAGTAAACGCAAAAAGTGATAGTGACATGAAGAGTAGCTGTTAGGAACAGCTTTATATGTATAAAGAAGAGTAAATGCTTCGATCCCAGGTTGAAGGCTATAACAGTTTCGCCAATTGTCCGGCTAAGCCAACACACCTCCCTTGAGATATTCTTCATGAACTTCCTTCGCCCCGGGGAAGAGCGAAGGGGTATGCCGGACTCCTACCGGCTAAAACCACTGGGGCGGTCATCGTCGGCACCTAAGGGAGGCTCCGGGTCCTCGTATGATCACACTAGAGCCGCCCATTGGTGCCACGCCTATAGGCACATCTCGGAGAGGGTGACTGTAAAGTGGTCACCCCCCCGGGGGATTGTATAGGATCCCCCAAAGCGTCCCACGGCAGCGCGTGACCACATGCGTGCTACCGTCTTCTCTTGGGTCGCATGGTGAGCACGCAGATTCCCCAATCTACGCACCCGCGAACCCAGAGGTCCCCCGCCTTATAGCAACAGCAGGGGGTTTCAGGCGTATGGGAATCAGGCGCCAGGGCGGTTATTACCTCGGCGCCGTCTCCGCCTTCTTCGAGCGGGATCGGCCCTCTCCCGATCCCGCTCTGCGGTCTCCTTCTGGAGCATGACGCTCTCACAGAAGGAGACCACTGCATTCCAGTTTTCGTGCTCTGCCAACATAGCCGACACTACTGCTGGCAGAGAGAGAGATCTTGCCCGATCCGATCGACCAGGATCCGCCGCTCGGCGGCCCATGCAGGGCACACCTCGAGCGTGTGCTGTGCGGTGTCCTGGTCACTATCACAATGGTGGCATTGTGCCGTGGCCTCGCGTCGTATCCTGTGCCGGTACGCGCCGAAACAACCGTGCCCGGTGAGCACCTGCGTTAGGCGGAAGGTGACGCGCTCGATCCTTCTGAGCCAGGCTCCAAACAGCGGCAGGACGGCCTCGACGACGCGCTTGGTTGCAAACTGCGTCCGCAGGCGATGACGCCACTTTCCAAGTGAGCGCCGCCGAGCTAGCCGCCGCAGCCTGTCCAACGCCCCTGGAGGCGCGCCCTCGCCGCTCTGGCGGAGGGAGCGTGTCTGATCGTAGACCCACGCATCCATCTCCGCCAGGATGTCGAAAGGCGAAAAACGCGCCAGGAGAGTTGCCGCCTCGTAGGACACTGTTCAGTATCCTCGTGCGATCCGGATAGCTACTCTGCGCTGCAGACCCTGAATTTTGGTTCTGCAGCGCTGGGCACCTGATAGTCGAGCTGACCATACAGGCGCCCCGTATAGGACCACGGACCGCACGACCCCCCCGTAGAGACGGCGAACTTCCTCACATGGTCCCCGAGGTTGGGCAGCAGCCGGTGTAGTGCACCCACTACCCTCTCGACTCAGGGGACGAGGCACTGGAAGTGCTCTTCAAAGTCCCAACGACTGTCCAGGGTGAGCCTCAGGTATTTCATTTACCGGCCCACCCCGATTCGCGCGTCACCAACGCGTATCCACGAACTGGGTGGTTCTCTGCTCCTCGGCAGTTCATGGAACCATAGCGCCTCGGTTTTTTGAGGTGCTATCCGCAGACCCAGGTCGTGGATTTTGGCCACGACAATTGCCACCGCTTGCTCTGTAAGCCGGATGGCTCCCTCGAAGGACTCCCCGCTGGCCAACACCAGAGTGTCGTCAGCGCAACAGACTAAGCTGACGCCAGCAGGGAGAACGACACGCAGGACCGCGTCGTAGCCGAGGTTCCATAAGAGGGGGCCGAGAACTGACCCCTGTGGAACCCCGTAATCTCCCTCCGCTTTACGCTACCGTCCCTGCCCACGTAGCGAATGTGCCTATCGCGTAGATAGAGATATCTGCGAGAAGCTAAACGTTTAAAAGGGCGCGTCGATAAAACATCTGTAGCGTTGGGTCCTTAAAATGTTTAATCTGAAAGAGGTACTAAGAAAAATGTGTATTTAAGAGTTATTTTGCTTGTTAAAAGTTTTATTTTTATTTATTTATTGCACAATGTACACATCATAACAGATAAAGGACATTCACTGCTGAACAAAGGCCTACCGCGTACATTGTAACAATTGTATCGTCATTTTAGGGCGAATTTGCTCACCACGCTTAGCAGACGGGTTGGCGAGTGAAATATGGTTACCGTTTCACAAAATGGACGCTGCTGCCCATCCCTCTGGTTTAGAGTCCCTTAGTCACCTTTTACGACATCCACGGGAGGAGATGGAGTAGTGCTATATTCTTATCCAGACAACACACGGAATACACGAAATACACATATAATATAGAATATCATCATTTCGGCCTAATGAAGTCCACTGTTGGACACAGGCCTCCCCCAAAGATCATCACAACCACCGATATGGATGTTTTTTGAGCTCATTGGGGGGTTTTGCCATAATCGCCACGCTTGGCAGGCGGGTTGGCGATCGCAGTTGAGTTGTTAATGTAATCGAAGGACGCTGCTGCCCATCCTCCGACTAATCCCTTAGTCGACTTTTACGACACCCATGGGAGGAGATGGGGTGGTGGCATTCTGAGCCGGCACCACACGAAAATACTAACATAGTAAGTAGGTACATGACCCCGTTAGGGTCTACCTTTCTTATCTTATATCTTACATAGGTATATGTAGTATTTAACTAAGCAATATATTTGATTAAATATACTATATCTATTAGGTGGTTTTCCGTGTGGTGTCCAGATTAGGATTATAGCACCACTCCACCTAGTCCCGTGGATGTCGTAAAAGTTGACTAAGAGAGTGCCCTGCGTGGGCTGCCGGGCAGTGGATCCTGGTCGATCGTAGATCTCTCCCTCTACCAGGCTATGCTGGCAGAGCATGATAATTGGAGTGCTGTTGTCTCCTTCTGTGAGAGCTTCATGCTAGCCATTATAAATTGCTTGCCATCACAGTGGGCAAACCATCACCTTTAATACCAGTATACCACCAAGTAAAATGAATAAATTTAGGCAAGTCACATTGGGGAAATTGGATTATTATAATGAATCATTAATTAGTAAAGTGGCTGTTCAGATCAATTATATTAAAGCGCTGATAAACTTTAGTCAGATGTTTTTTTTATTATAAAAACAGAACTTGATAAAGTATTCAAATTAAAAGTAAAACAGTTTAATTATAAATTTAAGTTCAGTGATTGGGCGACGACCGGTATTCGCAAAAGTAGGGACCATTTATTTGAACTGTATGGATTAAAACAATATATTAAAATTGGGGATTTCAGTAAGTATGTAAATAATTGTTCAAAAACTGACATCTAGGAAAAACATACATCTTTTTAATAAAACAATTTTAAACGGATTAAATCGCGTGTATTATTGATATTTGTTTTTCCTGACGTTTCGAAAATCCCTGACGAAGATATAATGTGTAACGTCGAGGACTGTCTTATAAAAAACAACATAAAGAAAGAATATTAGGAGGCGATCCGACAAGACATATCAGTGGTATTACGTCGCAGCAAACCTTCCAAACCGAATCTGTCGCGCGTTGAATATCTAGCGCTAAAAAACGTTAATGAAGACCCAGACCTGACTATCCTCTGTGCCGATAAGGGTAATGCTACGGTTATAATGGACACGTCAGATTACAAACAGAAAATTCAAGACCTTTTGTCAGATAATAACACCTATAAAAAGGTAAACAAAGATCCAACAACAAAATATTCAAAAAGACTAGTTAATATCCAAACACTCCGATATTTTAGAATTAGACGTGAAAAAGACATTTCCTCCCGTGGGTGTCGTAAAAGTCGACAAAGGGATTAGCTGGAGGATGGGCAGCAGCGTCTTTAGAGTACATTAACAACTCAACTGCGATCGCCAACCCGTCTGCCAGTCGTGGCGATTATGGCAAAATCCCCCAAATAAGCCCACAACACACCCATATCGATCGTTGTGGTGATCTTTTGGGGAGGCCTGTGTCCAGCAGTGGACTTCACTCGGCCGAAATGATGAGACGTGAAAACACTAATATGGAATTGCTAAACCCTCAAAGCTGTATTGTTGGTTGGGTTGCCGAAAATACACAAAAACAATGTTCCCCTTACGACCAATAGTGAGCCAGATTGATACACCAACCTACAAACTGGCCCAACACCTAGCGAAGATACTCTCAAAACTTTGTGGAAAGTCTAACACATATGTAAAGGATTCCTATCACTTTGTCAGCCAAATAAAAGACCTTGAACTAGCTGAAAGTGAAGTGATGGTCAGTTTTGATGTGCAGTCCTTATTCACCAACTTACCAGTAAAGGACTGCATGGATGTTGTTAAGAAACCGTTAAGTGAGTATAGCATGCTTCATCAATATGCAGAATTGCTTGAACACTGCCTTACCAACGGCTACCTGTTGTGGGACAATGAATTTTACCTGCAAACTGACGGTGTTGCTATGGGTTCACCGATCTCTCCTGTAGTCGCCGATATTTTCATGGAGGATTTTGAGGAGAGAGTACTGATGACAGCCCCGTCTATGCCGAAGATTTCAAACAGTATGTAGATGATACTTTTACCATCTTGCCTCACAATAGGCTCTCTGCATTTTTAAAACATTTAAATTCAATATACAGTAAAATTCAGTTTACTATGGAATAGGAGGATAACAAATCCTTGGCCTTTCTTGACATACTTGTTATCCATAATCCTGATCATTCAGTTAGTATCACTGTGTATAGAAAGCCTACCCATGCAGACCTTAACGGTGAATCTCACCACCACCCTTGTCAGTTAGCTACCGTAGCTAAATCTTTGTTAATAGTTTAAATGAATCAAAATCTTATTATCTTATCTTATAATGACTGCAATATCAGTCAATCCATGGGGCAATATACATCGGTTTTCCAGTCGGAGTCCTATGCCATAATTGCCATCATTAGAGAAATGTTAAGGAGGAATGTGAAGGACAAAACCTTATCTGGGTACCTGGATACGAAGGTGTTGAAGGTAACGAGAAGGCAAATCAACTAGCAAGGGCTGGCTCGAATAAGCAGCTCATTGGCCCTGAGCCATTCGTAGGAATACCTCATGGTAACTACCAACAGGCATTACATGCATTTGCTGATAAAGAATATGTCAGAGAATGGAGGCAAGTGAGAGGCCTAAACCATTCCAAGACTTTCTGCAGCACAAGACTAGACGGGTTTAAAAGACTATTAAATCTTCCCAAAACCCATTTAAGGCACTATATAGGCGCAATGACAGGCCACTTCGGCACAAAGGAGCACCACCATAGGATGAAGCTTACCACAACGGATACATGCAGATTCTGTATGGAAAATCAAGAGTCAATGCAGCACATTTTGTGCAGCTGTGCCGCTCTGGGAAGACGTAGCGCAAAACATCTAGGAATAGCTTATCCATTGCCTGATGATTTAGCAAGGCTCCAGACATGTATGATTAGTGATTAGTTAGTACCTACAGGGTACACTTCTTGATATTCAGATATTAATTCTTGCCAGCGGAGGAGTGCAGGGCTTTGGGCAGCACAATGGACCCAATAGGGTCGAAGTGCGTTCGGCTGATGCTGAGCCCGTGGGAGCCAACAATAGAATAAAGTAGAATCTTATCTTATCCTATCTATGAACAACTCTCACACAAGGTTGGCCACTTACACGAAAAGGGAAATAAATAAAAGAATAGAATTGTGAAAACATTGTTATCTAAAAATCTGTATACCAAAAGGTTACAACCTTAATTGCCGTAAAACGTAGCAGGAAGACCAAATTATCAAAAAATTGTCTGTTTTACGTTTAAGCATTTTGTTTTATTTTCAATCATATCCGGAAATTACTTTAGCTCTTTATTTTAAATAAGCAATAATGTTATAAAATAATATGTTATCATTAGTCTAAAATCTAGATTTATATTTTATTATTTTTTATTATTATTATTTTATTTATTTATTAGTTACCTAGTTTTATACTATGCATAATTGTGTGTAAATATATTATATTTGGTTATAGTAAAAAACAGAAATGAGGAGATCCGTAGAAGAACTGAAGTTGTCGACATAGCTGAAAGGATTAGTAAACTGAAGTGGCAATGGCCGGGGTACATTGCTCGTAGAAGTGATGGCCGTTGGGGCAAAAAGGTTCTCGAATGGAGACCGCGCACCGGAAGACGCAGCGTGGGATGACCTCCAACGAGGTGGACGGACTACCTGGTGAAGGTAGCTGGGAGTCGTTGGATGAGAGCGGTGTGTGACCGCTCGTTGTGGAAATCTAAGGGAAAGCCCCCGTTGTTCAGCAGCAGCATCTTGTGGCTGATATGATGATGATGATGATAGTAAAAAACCAACTGCTATTCGCATAGCACCACCCCATCTTATCCTTCTCATCCTCTCTCCCCATCTCATCCTTGGGTTCGTAAAAGGCGACTATGAGATTAGCCGGAGGATGGGAAACAGCGTCCTCCGAGTACATTAACAACTCAACCGCGATCGCCAAAACGCGATTATAGCAAAACCCTCGAATCAGCATAAAACACACTAAGAGTGATCGCTGTGCCCGAAGGGTCGTTTCGGGGAGGCTTGTATCCAGCAGGTGACGAGGATAGCAAAAAAAACTTATAACGTAAGCGTAAGATTTAAAACTGAAACAATACATTTGTACACAATGTAATGTGCACAAATAAATTACCTCGCTTTATCAATAAGACTTACGTGGTGTGTTAAAAAAATAACGTTAGGAGAGTCCAACTGTAAATATATTTTTTATTATGTTGATACACATGCCCTGAAGTACGATAACATTTTCAGCTGTATTCATTGCTTACTTTGTCTGTAGCAGCCGCGAAGGTTAGACGTGTTTTTATGAGCTTGGCGATTTTCGTTTGTTAAAAGAAATGGATCAAAGAATTTGTATCACTTTTTGCGTAAAAAATGAAATAAAGTGTAACAAAGTGTGTGAAATGTTAACAAAGGCCAAAACAAGAGTTTACGAGTGGTATAAACGTTTCCAAGATGGCCGTGAAGACGTTGAAGATGACGAGCGCCCCGGACGCCCCAGCACATCAAAAACCGATGAAAACGTGAAAATTGCATCATGAATTCTTGCCTCAAGTTGAAACGGTCAATTAGGAGTACTACCTACAAGTTCAACGCCGTTTGCGTGAAGCAATCCGAAAAAAACGCCCAGATTATGAAAATACAATTCATGGCTATACTGTAACGATACCCCAGCCTCCATATTCGCCAGACATGGCTCCGTGTGACTTTTTCCTATTTCCAAAAATAAAGAAAACCTTATATATACCTTACACCTTATTTTACAAGCATAGATGACATTAAACGCGCATCGCTGTAAGAGCTAAAGTCTATCTCAAAAATCGAGTTTGAAAAGTGTTTGACGATTGAAAGAAGCGTTGGCTGTGCATAATATGAAAGAAAGAAAGAAAGAAAGAAAGAGAAAGAAAGAATTTTTTTTTTCAATAAACGATAATTCCCGTTATTTTTTTAACATACTATGTACTACTGTTTTAAGAAACTTAACGTTGCCCACCCTGGGAATCCTCAAATGGGTAAAGTTTACACCAAAACCCTGTAGGCTATAAAAATATTTATTTCATGCGGGAATCGATTGGGCACCATGTGGCGCAAAGAGCTAATCGCCACGTCAACCGTATCGTTAATCATCTAGCTAGCCATTTCCGCCCTAACTTGGGGTTGGCTTAATAAAAGTATCTGACGCGGGTTGAGTGTGATCTCGGCCGTTCCAACTCGGAGACGAAGGCCCTGAGGAGGCACGAACCTCAAATGTAGAGGCACCGGTGCGTTCCACTGGAGATCCGGTGACCAGTTGCATGTCCTGAAGATGGCCATCGTGTGATTTTAGCCTCCCGCTTCCTTGAGGTAGAGGAAGTATATAAGACAAAAAATAATGGCAAGGGATGACCAGTAGCCTCGGTGGAAATTCTGCGCGCATGAGACTGATACGTTCTACTTCAACAAACAATGAACAAATTACGGGAATATGTATACCTACGAGATTTGAGGCAGCCAAATGTATGATATAATAGTTATCCTGAAGAAGTGAAACTGCTGAACATGAAGGAAGATAATTTATTTTCTTAGAATGTAACAATTTCCATTTGGAACTGATAGAATTAAGCACTGAAGGCAAAATAATTTGCCCTGTAGAACTATTATACTTCTAACTTAGTTTCCAATGTAATGATTAAAATATTTAGACGTTATGTTTACTCCTAAGTGAAATTATTTTAAAGAAAAATATTGAGAATCCGTGTACTATAATTGTCCGGACTAAGAATATAGCACCACTCTATCTCCTCCCGTGGATGTCGTAAAAGGTGACTAATGGACTGGACTTCGCTCAACAACCCGCCTGCCTAGCGTGGGAGTACTGGCAAATTCCCCCCAGAAATTACGACACAATTGTGGAAATCTATGGGGAAAGCCTTTGTACAGCAGTGGATGTCATCTGGCTGATATGATGAACGTGACCTATTAATAATATTGAATAATTATATTACATCTCCTTAGTTTAAGCAGTTACTCTTAAAGTGCGTTTGGCCTTGATGAGTGGTTTCAGTAAGAATGTTTTTTGTTTACATATTCGATGTGGAGTCAATGTATTGTTAAAAAACAGTTTTTAGAATAACAACCGGAACACCGAGTACACATGGCAAACAAACTAAGTATGAAGGCAACTCGTGGCATAATATATGCACTACTCAAGCATCTGTCAGTTTAATCGTATGTATTACGTTATTTATGTTCATGCTTAGATATGCTCAGTCATGCGATCATAAAAACTAGGCAGCTCAGCTAGTTCACAACTTTTAAAATATCTCCAGATGTAGTATGTTGCCTGCTTTAGGATCTTTTTTGCCGTCTGTACTAAGTTAATAGTCACCATGATATCTCTTTTTTTCAGAACAGCCTCGAACTTACGGCGAAAATAATCGATTTAATCGAAGACGAAAATATTCATTATATTGTTGTTTTCTAGATGTGCCGTGTGGTGCCGGCTCAGAATGCCACCACCCCATCTCCTCCCATGGGTGTCGTAAAAGTCGACTAAGGGATTAGCCGGAGGATGGGCAGCAGCGTCCTTCGAGTACATTAACAACTCAACTGCGATCGCCAACCCGCCTGCCAAGCGTGGCGATTATGGCAAAACCCCCCAATGAGCTCAAAACACATCCATATCGGTGGTTGTGATGATCTTTGGGGGAGGCCTGTGTCCAACGGTGGACTTCATTAGGCCGAAATGATGAAAAAAATGATGATGTTTTCTAGATAAGTTAAGAGGGTTCCGACATTTAACAGAAAATCGTTTCATAGAATTTTAGGTCCCATCACGATATTCGCAGTTTTTTTCTTCTATAAATAACGATTCAACTTACGGTCGCGTTCATAAGTCCAGTAGCAATCTCACAACGTAATAGATTGACGTTTTGGTTTGACTAACGCCCTTATTTTACTAAGTAATTTCTATACTATAGACACCCACACATTCCCTATTGTCTGTAACTGATCGTAGTTCATAATTTCAGTCAATTAACATATGGCATGCTAGCATAGCGGATAACGTAGGTGTGTTCGATGGTGAGGACCGGTATTTTTAAGTTTTAATCATTTATTTTTACTCGCAGTGGTTCGATAATAATTATCTTTCGTTGTCTAGTTCGTGATATTAACATAAATTATGAGATTACAGGGTAGGCTACAGAAAACCAATTAAATTATTTCGATTTCTGTGAGGTTGACAGATGCAATTACGAATTATTCGCTTAGATCGTTAGATTACGCTAGATAGTTATGATTAAAATGCACAACTAAACGATGGGCGAATGTTACTACGCTGTGTAAAATTGGACTTATAAAACACAAATACTTAGACTATAATATATATTTCTTTTTTTAGTGAATGAATTATGAATAATATGTAATAATTTTATTTTTTATATTGCTATGTTTCTAAATTGTGAATAGTAAATTAATCAGTCTTAGTATTTTGCATATACGATACGGTTAAGCTCTTCTAAACAAAATTGCTTATATAAGGTCTTATTTTAATAATCCACGATATTTTGCATGGTGCCTCAGTAAATGCTTAAGATGAGGTACCAAACACAAAAAAAAAATTCATGGTAAAAATCAATTTCTTTCTTTTGGGT
Source organism: Diloba caeruleocephala (assembly GCA_947459985.1). NCBI lineage: Eukaryota > Metazoa > Arthropoda > Insecta > Lepidoptera > Noctuidae > Diloba > Diloba caeruleocephala. Next base: position 8,814,908 of record OX381619.1, read on the forward strand.
GATGTCGTTACCGTGCGCCGTCTGTTTTGTTTAACGTTACAGACTATCTAAATCAGTCAACCAGCCCCGTCCGCCATTGTCTTTCTAGATGCATGTGAATATTATCACAACTAAGAGAACTAGGAAGTAAAGAAAGAAATGATTTAATAAAATATTTTTTTAAACAGCAGATTTACAAGTTTTTTTTTATATCTACATTATCTTCATCGTTCACTATAGCGCCATGCAAAATATCGTGGACTATTAAATTAAGACCTTGTATATTTATTTTTGTTCTAGAGAAATACTGTGAGTCCGTGTTGATGGAGTTTGGGCAATCCGTCTGTTTTGATGGTGCGAAGGTGTACGAGATGAAAGGTGTATTGAGCAGTTGAAGTCACATTGCATGGATATATAAGTTGGGAGAATATAAGAGGAACCGAAATATGAATAATGCGAGTTATATAAAGCTTGTTAAATGTTTACATTGTTTTAGTTATGTTATTATATTAGGTATAAATATATTGCCCTATGTCTGTTTATTTAAAGATTAAAATTTGAGGTTTAGTTTCAATCTTCTTTTCGTAAAGAAAATTAATACTTAAGCTATTGCCTTTTCATGTAGGTAATTATAACGAATAAACATTTTTGCTTTGCTATCACTTATTTTTTATTCTCAACCCTTTATTGCTATAACAATATAAAAAGATTTTAAAATTACCACCTAGGTTATTATTGATGCAAAATTATTACACGAGCTTGGAGTCTACACCACGCAATTCAACGCCAGACGCTTACCGCCATCGGCATAATATATTAATTTACTGGCAATTTTATCTATAGTATAAACCGGCCACGAATATGCGTATAATGCATGTCTGACAGTGTGCGAACTCTGTTGTGTGAGTACTGTGTTGTAACAGCACTTACACGTACAAACGTGTATGGGCGGCTCTAGTGTGATCTTACGAGGACCTAGAGCCCCCCATCGGTGCCGAAGATGACCGCTCCAGTGATTTTAGCCGGTATGAGTCCGGCATAGCCCTTCGCCCTTCTCCGGAGCGAAGGAAGTTCATGTAGAATTTCCACTGGACACCAATAAAAAAAGGTATTTGTTAAAATGTGATAATAAAATTATTAATCCTACGGCATATTTTATGTAATACTCACTGTGTAATTGTTTGATATTCCAAATAAATAAAAGTGAAAAATAAACATAATTGTTGACGTAAGTAATGTATAAGCGTAAGTGTTGTATATAAAAGAGGCCATCCGCGTGTGCTATGATATGGGTTCTCGCCATTCCCTTAGATATATATTTATATACTTAAAGAAATTAATATACTCACAATGACAAACCCCTTACATTTTTGAATATATATTCTTGACCGTAAAATTCTGCTAATGTTTATATAAAATGCCATATTTATTATATTTATATAATACCAGAAATAAATATAAAATATTAGGACCACAATTTAGATTGTCGAAAATAAATAAACATTCTTAGGTTGCTGATGGTTTTCATAACAATACTAGGAGTATATCAAAAAGTAGTGATAACGACATACTCCTTGGTAAGAAAAAAAAATGGCAGGCGTAGCTCAGATACATATTTGTAATATTAATAAAGAAAAAATCTTCGATTCTGTTTTTTTTTTCTGAATGTAGTCATTTGTTTGCTTCGTGTCGGAACGTGTTCTCGAAAATGGAGAAAAACGAAGTGCGAGCCGTTATTAAATACCTCTGTTTAAAAAAGTTAACGACGAAGATTCATTGCGATTTGGAGGCAACATTAGGAGAGTCTGCTCCGCCGTATTCCACTGTCGCAAGGTGGGCTTCTCAATTTCGAGTAGGGAGAACGAGCACGGAAGACGAACATCGTCGCGGCCGTCCATCGACGTCAGTCACCCAAGAAAATTTTGCGAATGTCGAGAAAATTGTATTGAGCGATCGAAGAGTTACCATCCGATACTTAATTCAAGAAACGGGCATTTCATATGGAAGTATTCAATCCATATTGAAACAATCTTTGAATATGAGAAAAGTCTCGGCAAGATGGGTGCCGAGAATGTTAACCGTCAGAAACAAAATCGACTTGACATTTCGAAGACATTGTTGGACATGTTTCAAGAAGATTCTGAAACACTTTTTGTCTCGTTTCGTAACAATGGGTTCATCATTTTGATCTCGAGACAAAACAGCAATCTTCGCAATGGAAACGACCATCATCACCGACCTCGAAGAAGTTTCGTGTCGTGGCATGGGCTGGCCTCAATATTTTGGGACTCCGAAGGGATATTGTTGATTAATTACCTGGAGCGTGGAACCACTATTACAGGCCAATATTATGCTTTAATTCCCAAGTTGAGGAATGCCATCAAAGAGAAAAGGAGAGGGAAACTTCGAAGGGGCGTGCTGTTTCATCACGACAACGGTTTTATTTCTTGCGCGGAAACCTAATTATTTTTCTAAATTAAAGTAGCCTAAGTTATTAATAATATATAATTTAAATAGATTTTTTGTTGTAGGTACCGTATATACTTTCATATGCATTTAGTAAAAAACTGTTATTTTGACATTACAAACAGACACTTCAATTTTATTAATTTGTATAGATGTATAGATTACAAACAGACACATCAATTTTATTTATTTGTATTGATAATCACATGGGATTAAAGAAAATGTTGACGGCAGGAACATATAGCGTTAGTTTGATTCATTCTATTCAATATTCATTCGCATTAACGTTACGATTACGATACTATACGGCAAATATTCGTGCCAGGCCCTCTGGTCGCTCTAGTGTGATCAAACGAGGACCTGGAGCCTCCCTTAGGTGCCGAAGATGACCACTCCAGTGGTTTTAGCCAGTGTGATCTTACGAGGACCTGGAGTCCCCCTTCGGTGCCGAAGATGACCGCTCCAGTGGGTTTAGCCGGTAGGTACCCCTTCGCCCTTCCCCGGGGCGAAGGAAGTTCCATGTAGAATTTCCACTGGACATCAATAAAAAAAAAAGGAGGCATACCCCTTCGCCCTTCCCCGAGGCGAAGAAAGTTCATGAAGAATTTCCACTAGGCACCAATAAAAAAAAAGGCCCTCTGGTCGGCACATGGGGACATTCCTGGACACCCATCGTAATGCCTTTCATTGTATTAAATACATAGATGCAAAATGATTTTCAATGTATAGAGCTGTTTTAAATAATTTGTAAACCCAGATTTGTAAAACCACGTATATAAAACCGGACAAGTGCAAGTTGAACTCGTGTGGGGAGGGTTCCGTGCGATGACTATGTTATCTACCACGTTTTTGTCAATCTGACCCAAATTTGTTTGTGGTAACTAAAAAAGTATGTATGGTACCGGATTGTAAAGGGAAATTGCTGAATATATTGTCTATTTATGAATATTTTGCCGTGTGGTGCCGGCTCAGAATACCACCACCCCCTTTCCTCCCGTGGGTGTCGTAAAAGTCGACTAAGGGATTAGCCGGAGGATGGGCAGCAGCGTCCTTCGAGTACATTAACAATTCAACTGCTATCGCCAACCCGTCTGCCAAGCGTGGCGATTATGGCAAAACCCCCCAATGAGCCTACCACGCACCCATATCGGTCGTTGTGGTGATCTTTGCGGTAGGCCTGTGTCCAGCAGTGGACTTTATTCGGCCGAAATTATATTGTCTATTGCTGAATTCTGTCTTGTACCAATCTTTATGTATCCAAAGGACAAACTTAACGTTGCAGTTGAAAAACATGTTATACTATACATGCAAATGTAAGTTTGTACGCACAATATTGAAAAGTTTCCCTGTTGTTTTGAGACTGTAGACTTTCTATAGGTTTTGCTGTAATCTATAAGTAACTAACTATTTTTCGTATTATAAATTAGAAAAAATAAGTTTTTGGTCTCTCACAATAATCCTTTCCATTAGATATGTTACACTGTACCGTGTGCAAAACTTTATTCTCTCATTTTCTAACCCATCCAAAAAGCCCATTATATTTAAAATTGATTGATCTACGTTACACGGCCGTGTTTGGCCCACAGAAATTCATTTTTGTACCAAATTTCAACTTCATCGGTCCAGTAGATTAGGAGCAAATTGGCACGCGTGATCGTATATATTTTTTCATTCAGACGCACGGAACCCTTAAAAGAGCAAGATAATTAAAAAGGCCTAAGTTTCTTTCGACATTTCTTCTCTTATCGACGTATAGTTATTTTCTTGCTTGGGCTTTTTGTGTGGTATGGTGTATAATAACTTTTTGTGTAATAATAAGCCGCCTTTCGATGAGGAAGTAAAAACGATTGTACACAACCAAACATTAGAAAAGTTTAATACGAATAGTAAGAATACAGATCACTTTCGAAGTAACTATTGCACGATCCAGCTCCGCGAAGACAGGCATTTATAAAATTCTAATTTTTAAAGTTTTCAATGGCTGCGAGAATATATATCTAGCAAATACATACGTCTTTTAGCTAACCTATTGATAAAATGTGACCTGTCTATAAACCTATTTCCTAGATTTTGTGTTATAAAAGTAATTGGTAATTGGTGCAGTGGCTGATACAGTCGGCTGCTGCGCTCCGGGTCGTGGCTTCGATTCTCGTACGGAACACATATTTGTATGATCTGCAGGTAGTTGTTCCGGGTCTGGGTGTATTGTGTGTGGAATTTTATGTGTGTATCCACGGCACAAGAGAAATCCCAGTGTGGGGCAACGTTTTTTAAAAACAGTAAAGTAATATAATAAGTTGCTTACGGTCGAATACTGAAACGCCAGTTAATATTTGGGCCGACCGGCTTTGTACCAAAAATAGGTTGCAATAGTTTAAGCGGGATTTATTATTAACTGGCGTTTCAGTATTCGACCGTTAGCTTCTCAGAAATGTGAGTTGTAATCAAAAGTATCATTTCATACATATCTGAAAGGCCTTATCAAAATAAATAATCCTAGCACTGTATACTGTGTTTGCTTCAAATATGCATTATGGTATGTTTTAATGACATTAATGAAAGTTTATGGGACCTGTATAAGTCTTTGGTAAAGAAACACGTTTCTAAAACTATATGTTTATTTTGCAACATACTCGGTTTTAATAAGCTCCATCTAGAAAAAACGGCAAAGGGTATATTTTGTGCGTTAATGACAAATAAAACTATAAGCTTATAAATAACAACTTACCTCCAAAAAAACGCCTTGAAATCCCTGGAGGACAAAACACTACCCACAAATATTTTTGTCACTACGTTCCCGATACTCCCGCTTGCAAGTGGCCGAAATTCTAGTTAGATAGTGTCCCACCAATAGTGGGGACTGAGTGCGATGATTGCAGGATGATAGCGTACGGCGGATGTGCGTCTGGTATTTATTTTATTAGGTGACGTCCCTAGCACTTGAGGGATATGCATAGTCATCGAGAAATGTAATTCCTTGGTGTCAAGTTTACACAATAAAGTTTTAATATTTTTTTGTTCTGTTAGATTACATTACCGTCGATCGGGAGAGAACCGATCCCGTACGGAGAAGGACGAGACAGCGCCGAGGTAACTACCGCCCCGGCTCCCAGGTCTAACACGCCTGAGCCCCCTGCCGTCGCTACATAGCAGGGTGCCTCGGGGGTCGCAGGCGCGCAGATTGGGGAGTCTGTGCATTCAACCGAGTGGCCCCGAGAAGATGGCAGCGCGCACGCTGGCGCACACCAGCACAGCGAGGCTTGCGGGGATCCTTTACAATCCTCCCCGAGAAGTGCCTATGGGTGACCTTTTTACAGTCGTCTTCCCTCCGCTAGAGGGGGTGACCCCTTTCCCGTCATCCCCTCCGAGATGTGGCATCAAGGGGGCTCTAGAGTGATCTTACGAGGACCTGGAGCCCCCTTTCGGTGCCGAAGATGAGCACTCCAGTGGTTTTAGCCGGTAGGAGCCCGGCATGCCCCTTAACCCTTCCCTGGGGCGGAGGGAGTTCATTTAGAATTTCACTGGAGACGAAGAACAAAAAGGTTATATTTGGGTGGTCCAGTGCGTTCCAATGGAAATCCCGGTACCGAAAGGCGTACCCAGCTAGGGTCAGAGGGGTGGTTGCCCTCCCTCCAAAAAATTGTCTGTTATCTTGATAACTATGCCATCCTTTTATATAGAAACTAATATGAGTTACTCCCTAGCCCAGATTCCTCTCAATTCGTACTATTCGTACCCTTCTGGCAACGCTGCTCTTGGGTATTGAATTTTTTTCCCGCCAATAAGCCATTGAAATTCGTAGATAAGAATTGGTTACCGCGTCTTACACCAAGGGTATGGGAAGGCGAAACAGAGAGTAACGAGTCCAAAAATAAAGCATTTTATTTCTTTATTTTTTACGTAAGTCTTTTGCATTGAAATTCGAAAATAAGAATTGGATACCGCGTCTTACACCAAGGGTAAGGGAAGGCGAAACAGAGAGTATATGCATCATAAAACATACTAGATACCACAAGATGCCTGTATTGACTCGGATATCCATTTTCTTTACAAAATAAATAGTGATTTTGAACGAGATGTGCATGTTAATTATTACATAATCGGATATTTATAGTTCTGCACTATTTCATACATAACAAACCCAGGCAAGTGTCTATATATAGTTCATATAGTTCATTAGATAACAATGTGAATCAGGACACATGATATATGTATTTAAGTAGGTACTAGAGAAGTACCTTGATACCTATATATGTCAACAGAAACCTCATCATCATCATCATATCAGCAACGTCCACTGCTGAACAGCGGCCTCCCCTATAGATTTCGATAACGACCGGTTACATGCTGTGTGTCGTCATTTTGGGGTCAACGAGGTCTAAAAATCGACCCCTGTTAATTAACACAAACTCTTATTTGAAACTTTCAAGATACTGTATAAGTTGTGTTACGTGTACCAACTTCTTATAAGAATGACTAATATTTTAGTAGGAATAGGAGGATTACGAATTGGCAAGTATTTTGTATCAATAGAAAAAAAACTAGAGATAGGATTTTTAAAGTAATTTGGTTATGGGGTCTGAGGTATCAGTTCATTTTGGCAAAATAGTTCTTGCCCGAAATAGTTTGGGAATCCCTGCTATAGATGATGGATTAAAACGCAAAGCGTTTTGTTTATTTCATTTAATTAAAGCAATCCCACATAGAATTTCAACTGTATCATGGGTACAGTTTACAGACAAATCTCACATGCACAAACATTCAGACTTGAACCGACTAGCCGTAGGCCATGCAAATATTAGTACCGTTAGGGAATCGAACCCGCGAAGAACACTAATCACTAACCACCGTTCCGTCTTCATAATGTTATCAGTTATCACAGAGATGATGTTGAGATTCGCTATTGCACCTAATATTTCTCTACAAGCATTGTTTTTAGGGCACATTGCTCGTAGAACTGATGGCCGTTGGGGCAAAAAGGTTCTCAAATGGAGACCGCGCACCGGAAAACGCAGCGTGGGACGACCTCCAACGAGGTGGACAGACGACCTGGTGAGGGTCGCTGGGAGTAGTTGGATGAGAGCGGCATGTGACCGTTCGTTGTGGACGCGGACGCGTGTGTGCGGACGACCTGTGGCTGATATGATGATGATGATTGTTTTTATGTCAGGCCACACGTTTAGTGAAGACTAAATCAATTAATCGATTTATAATCGATTACATTTGAGTATTTTATTTATAATTAATTTTGATATTCCTTCTTTCTGTATATTTATCTTGTATATTTGTTACTTTATATATAAATATATAATACGGTTTTGCCCCTGAATCCTTGTATCCAGAGACAGTGGGACGAGCCGCTCTGCACTTTGGTAAGGAATAATTTAATGAATACGTCCACCAATGCTGTTGAGCGTGCCCGCCTACTTGCTGTGGGTGAATGGGAGTCAGGGTTATGGCTACAGGCGCTCCCGTCATCCAACATAGGCACTATGTTGGATGATACTACTTTTCGGCTCGCTGCATGCCTTCGTTTAGGTGCTCTTTGTGGTGCTCCTCATCGGTGTCACTGCGGTGAAGCTGTTGACCCTCTCGGACTCCATGGCCTATCTTGCAGTAGAAGTGCAGGTCGTATATCGCGCCATGCCAACATTAACGACATTATTCGTCGTGCTCTTGCCACCGCCGGCGTGCCAGCTGTATTAGAACCCAATGGCTTGGCACGTGACGATGGCAAAAGACCGGACGGTATGTCGTTACTGCCTTGGAAAATGGGTAGGCCTCTGGTGTGGGACGCAACTTGTGTCGACACCCTTGCTCCTTCCCATCTTCCAAGTATGGCTGGCTGTGCTGGTGCTGCCGCTTCTGCTGCGGAAAACCTCAAACGGCGCAAATATAATAATCTCATCGAAAATTATTGTTTTGAGCCGTTTGGGGTCGAAACGCTTGGGTCGTGGGGTCCGAGTGCACGTCTACTTTTCAAAGACATAGCTAGACGGTTGGTCGACACTTTGCGTGATCAGAGGGCTGGCATTTTCTTTGGCCAAAGAATAAGCATGGCCATTCAACGTGGCAATGCTGCCAGTCTTCTGGGAACATTACCGGCTGACAGCGATGGGGAGGAGTACTTTGACGCCTAAATGTCTCCTTTTTTTAGGGTATTTATTTATTGGTAGTTACTTAAGGCATACATATTGTGTATATTTTTTTATTTATATGTATATATAAGTTTTATCTTTAGTTATATTTATATATTTTTATATATAAACACATAAATAGTGTATATATAATTAGTTTTAATGTGTATATTATAATAAGTTTGTTACTTTTAAGTCTTTAAAATGACTATACATATAATATATAAATACTTTATTATGAACAATATATTGGTACCTGTCCAAGATTTTACTTTAGATAACTATGCACAATGCCTTTTTCTGATATCGCACACAAAATATCTGTTTGCATGTTTTTTAAAGTTTTGTAATTTTCCGTGTTGTTATTTATTATTTCTTGTTGCTTTTTTTTGTTGTTGTTTGCGATTAGAATTAACGTATTTCTTTCTTTATCAATAAGCTGCCGCTGGACCACAATCTCACCTGGTGTTAGGCGATGCGTTCGACGATTGTGCACGCTTGCCTAGAAGAAACCTGTTCACACGTGACTTGAAGCTTACCGGGGTATGATTGTCGAGAAACGCGGATTCCGGTAAGGATAGTATCACTGGATGTGGATAAAGGAATAGGTTTATCAGGTGAAGGTTTATCCGTATTCTAAAACCAACAGTTTAGGCGTCAGCCTGGTGATCGCAAGATCGTTTAATGAGTTAGAATGCCACCCTTTACACCTTAACGATAGCCTACTGTTACCAGAATTTTGACCTAATTTGAGATGACCACCAGGAATACCTAAGTTCTACAATATTAATTTTAATGGGCCATCCACAGGGCTGCTACAGTGACCGCGCGGGCGAATAGGTACCTGTATTATATGAAATATGGTGATGGAATAAATAATATAAATTGTAGTTACTGTTAGGTATTTGCAATCTTGGGAACAGAGGGATTATTTTTATTTTTGTATATTCGAGTATCGATTATTGACAAACCAAACCACAATATGTTAGGTATCTATGAAATTGCCGTTTTGAACGAAATAGAGTAATTTATGTTCTATATTTTTTTATCAATGTAATCAACTAATCACCCATGCAATGAATGTCTGCGAACGCAGTGGCAGTTTATCGATGCTCTTGTTGAAGAAATCAGATGGACGGGAGGCGACAAACTCCTTTAAAGAGTAAAGAATTTTGTACTGCCTCTTGGGCAGCGTTGCCAGATGATACTCGTCTATGGTACGTACCGGTCTCCGAAATAGTACACAAAACGATAGCAGGCAACACAAAAGAGTTTATCTTCTTAATTGAGTATGGTAGGTACTTATTTTGCAGTAACCAATGCTCTATAGACATCTCTTTCTTTCATATGACGTTGCGCATGTACTCGTAAGAGGTAGTAATAGATTTTTATTTATGTATAATACTATCCGTCTTTAGATACTTGGTCTTAGGTGTTAAGCAGTTTTCCGGTATGTACGCATTACATTACATTTTTGCTGTTAACTTTTGTCGCTGTTTGTCTATGTTTGCTGCGTTTCAAAAAACGAAAATTGAAATCTTGTAAAATTACTTTGAGTACACAAATAAAGCCCTGAGTACGCAAGTACACATAAGACTGAAATAGTACGCAATTCGTACTATTCGTACCCTTCTGGCAACGCTGCTCTTGGGTATTGAATGTTATCCAAATTCTAGAAAAAGTAGAAGTCTGTAGGCGCAACGCCTGGTGAGTACGGCGGATGACGGAAAGCTTCCAATCCCAGCTCTTGTAGCTTGGAGACCGTCTGTTGTGCAGTATTGGGTCTCGCGTTGTCGTACAGGAGCAGCGGAGACAAGCGATTAAACCAGCTATGTTGCAGATGTGCGAGCTTCTCCATCATAGTGACCAATTCTTAATAGTACACAATATCTGCAGTAATGCTCATCCTATTTGGTAAGAAGTTGAGATGAATTACACCGGCACTGGACCACCAAACAGTGACTATCACTTTTCTAGGGGTCATTTTTTGTTTAGGGCAATGATTATGTGCTGAACCAGGATCTAAACAACTTGCTGAGCACTTGTGATTGACAAACAGAATCCATTTTTCATCGCAGGTAACAATGCGGCTAAAAATTCCTTTGTTTCTGTGCCTGTTGAGTTGGCAGGCCGAGGCGCACATTGCGCTGATGATCGTTAAATTCTTGGGGCACCCATCTGTCAAGCTTTTTTACCTTGCCAATTTGACGCAAATGGAGCAATATTATTTTGATGCTAACGTCGAAAGCTGCTGCTAATTTAGCCGTATTGAGTATCATGAGCTTCCACGATTGCCTTTAATTCGTCATTGTCGACCAAAGTTTTTGGGTCGACCACGGGGTTAATTTTTCCAATAACAAATTGTGCATTCGTTTGTAGTATTCGCTCCGTAAACGTCGTTGATGTTGCATGCCGCTTGTGCCGCGTTGCTACCACGACGTTGCTCATATTCCATAATTACTCGAATTTTCAACGTATCCATGACGACGAAAAAGATTCAAACATGATGACGACATAACACTAATCTCCTCTCTAAACTGATTTGGAATAATGAAAACCATGTTTATAAAATAAAATAAATTTGAAATTAGTATTCCTGACCAAGCAAAAAATATTTTTACTAATGTGTCCCTATTTCCGAGTTTTTTTAATTCTTTTATACAGAATTGTCAAGAAGTTTACTCGATTGGAACTTGTGCCTGTATAGACGAGATGCTGGTGAATTTTGCGGTCGTTGTAAATTCTAAATGTGTATATAAAAAAACATCTACATATCTCCTAAAATAATGTGCATTACAAATGAATTTGCTATCTTTTCAATGCTTACAAATGGTACCGTGATAAAGATTCTGATAGGTAAAGATTGGCCCAGGAACAAAAGCAATCTTCGCATCCGCAGAAAGAGGCCGCGGGGCGGGTCAGGAAAGAAGACGCCCTTGCTGACTCAATCCGCCGCAGGCGTACAGGTCAGCGCAGGCGACATAACGCCTGCTTGATGCCGCCCTAACAATAGCCAGCGGGCGGCAGATCGGGGAGTCTGCCATCCACATCGCACGGCTTTCGAGTTGCGGCGATGTCTTAAAACATCGCCGTAGGTGTAGGTATGCACACACATGGGCCAAGAGCCGATGGGCCACGAAAGTAATACATACGCAGTACTCGCGGTCCATCAAAAGGCGGACGTAGGTAAAACGGCGGAGTTTTTAGTGGGTGCCAACCCCATATAACCACGCAGACCCCCGGATGGCGTATGCGTCAAGCATTTTCTCCGCCTAAAAAAACGTCTCTCCAATTGAAGGATCAGGAACTTCACCGCTGATTGATTTTCTTCGATGTAACTAGTCAATATTTTGAAAGAGAAGCGTTTAACTTATGCGAGAACTATGAAAAACAAAACAAGCATGAAATTCTGCCAGAGTTCAAACCTTCCAGAAAACTACCTACCTATATACCATGTTGTTTAACATGTTTTACGCAATTAAAGTATTCCACTCCAGGCGACCAATAAAGGCAAGCCGGAGACGAAGCCCTGGTCGACTTCTCTGGAGCATTCGGGTATGCAGTGTCGTCACTCACAGTTAATAAATGTATAGTTCTTCAATGTTACTACTGTGTACGATCCCAATTGGAGCAAATTACTTTTGACCTTACACCGAATTTGATCCCACTGTGTAACAATTTTCTTATTGTGCAACTCTATTATATTATTGAATTATGGTTCGGAGCCTAACAATGGATTGCCGCGGTGTTTTGAAGATTGCTACTGTGAGAATCGGAACTATTAATTATATAATATATATTACAATATTTGTACTAACTAAAATAAAATAAAAGTTGTTTGGTAGAAGAAATTACATTCTTGCTATCTAAACCACAGTTATAACAATCATCAAGGTACTTGACAGTCAATCTCTATTTATATTAAATATTTGTATTCTCGATCTTTCAAACGTGATCTGGCTAAGGCCACTAGCTTCATTGGTATGAAATTTCGTTGTTTAATTGGTTGTGCCATAAACTCTACAGTAGGAGAAGCAGGGGGAATGACGTTGATTTAAAGGAAACACGATCTATATTTTAAATATTTTGTTCTATATTAAAAGCATGAAAAATAACAAAGGTTTAGATAATTCAGTAATCAACATTTTAACACAAACGTATTAGATGACTTATTAGACAGTAATAAAAACTTACAAAAAATAAGGTTCGAGTGTCATTGAGTGTGAGTGAGCGAGTGGCTATGGGTCATACCTGCAAGCAATAAGCAAGCTGAAGTGGCAGTGGGCTGGTCTTGTCTATCCTAGGACCAATGGCCGATAGGGCAGATGAGTCCTAGAGTGGAGACCGCGTATGGGTAAACGTAGGTGGGACACCCACCGGCTAGATGGACGGACGACCTGAAGAAGGTTGCTGGATGCAGAATGCAGAAGATGATGATGATGATGGATATTACCGCTCAGGCAAAGGGGTAATAACGCTCAAACCAGTTTGTTGAATAGAACAAGTGAGATCCATAAACTTTAATCAAATACAAGACAGATCCATCTTAGGGCCGATTTCACCAAAGTAGAATAAGAGTTATTCGGGAGTAAATAGACAGTTTAAACTGATACTAACAAACTTTTTGTTTCACCAACACTTATACCGAGATTAACTTCTTAACCTAGAGTAAATCCTTATACGCCCAAATTCGACGGAGTAAAGCGCTATTCTTCGTTTAAAAATGGCGTCTTATAATTATCACAGCTGATTAGTTGTAAAATTCCCAATTACAAGTTTCAACTTTCATTAAAACAGAAACATGTTGAATAAATACTATCCATTTTGTATGTTATTTATACTAATACTGTTTTATTACAATTGCCTATCTACGTTTGATAACAAATTGATGAAGGGTATAATAAAAGCAAATTGAATTCATTTTTAACAAAAAGCAATAACGTTTATTTAGTTTAGACAAGAAATAGTCATTGTTGAATGTCAACATATTACAAGACATCCACTAAAGCAATAGGTTGACATGTAATTGCTAAATATCAGCTAGCACAAATTATTTTGAATAATAAAACAAACAATATCCCTTATAATGCATTATAACCTTTGGAAAATAAAAGACAAGTAATAATTATAAGCTAATATTAATAGATATCAATTAATGAATACATATAAAAGGGAATCCAAATATTGAGCTAAGATTCATAAATCAAACATTCAAGTTTTTATTTTTTCATGTTTCTATAGTTCTGTTTTAATTTCTTAATCTATTCGGAATTATTTCTTTGTCACTTTTCGTTCTATAGTACTCTTTAATGGCTTTTATTTTAATTTTATGTAACTCTTCTAATGATGAAGTTGCTACATAAGGCCTGCCTCTTTGAGCACCAGCTTTTTGTCGTTTCTGTATCTATTTTCAGGGGTTTAGAAACTGGTGTTAGAAATTTTTATGGTGTGTAATCACCCCAGTCCTGAAATAAAAAGCATGTCTTATAGTTTGAAAGTAATTACTTTCTAAGATTCTAAATTTAACTTATTAGTATCTCCTAAATTTAAGAGATAATGACCATGGTCACTATGTCGGACAAATGGGTTGGAGAATGCAGAGCCCGCTGGTACTTTTATAAATTTGGAACTTTTGTTTATTCTTCAATGGTAAAAAGGTCTGTAACTATTGGTTCAAAGTGGGTTTCTACTCTGGTATAGCTTCTACAACGGATACTTTATTGGCAACATCTACAACAATTAATTAATTAAACAATGTTAAGTACCTCATTTTACATAGACTTATTTTATCATAAGGCATATAAATATAAATGTTCTTTTGATTAGCTTGCTCAGTATATGGTGCACTATTACAGCCAAAACGGTGTAACCCAGTTTTGCAGTTGCACTTTCCGATAGTAATTCTATTATTTTGCTTAAAGCTACATCTTCACACTTTGGCATGGTGGTCCACCACCTATAATAAATACAAATTGAAGGAACAATATCAGAACTCAGGTATTACTGCAATTAATTGTGTAATAAAAATGTTACTAAATAAGCTAGATAATTTTCCTCACTTGTCATATTGGTATGAAATCCTGCTAACAGAAGCTTCTTTGGCTCAAGTTCGATGAGTATGGCTCGTTCGCAAGTTATATTTTTCCACTATCAAAGCCCACTCTGCTAACTTCTGATTCATAGAAACCCCATTAGTTTATTCAATTTTCTACAACAGTGAAATGCTCTGTCATGGGATCTAAGAGTATGTAATGGCATCCAATTAGCCGTTCTCTCCTTTTTCAGAAATCCATCACAGCACGCACAAGTATAAGATATATAAACAAGCAAAACAAAACATACAACACACTGTAAAACCACACACTGCTACTACTATATTGTTGGTTGATTACGTCAAATTTCAGCGGCAACACATAAATTATCCTGACAAATTAAGTATGTCACCGAAAGAGAATAGGTCTATGAAAAACGTAGACTATTACATTTTGACGGTTAAAGTTTTCATTCATTCACTCACTTCCTTCCGTGGAGTAGTTAATCTAAGAGTAAATTATACTTGGAATAGTTTGGTGAAACAAAAATCAGTTAATCTGGGATTAAAATCTAAAGAGTAACTTATTCTCGGTATAACTACTCTCGTATTATTAAAGTTTTGGTGAAATCGGCCCTTAATCAACTAAATGAAAATGTAAAATCATAACTGGACATACATCTTTATACATATTAGTACGTATGGCAGGATGTTTTTTTCTCTCCTTCCGACCTGAATTTAAAATTGGGAGTCTATATATAACTTTAGTAGCATAAGGTAAAGGAGGTAATGTTCGTCAACCCGTGCTGGGACCGCCGACTGGGATCGAGACTTATTTTATGTACCAGGTATAGAAGATATAGTTCCTTGATTCAACAATCTTGGAGCTGCAGAATCCCATGATATTAATCGCAAACTTAACATGGGATTCTGCAGCTCTAAGATTGTTTATATTTTCGTCTTTGTTTTGAGGGGGTTGGTCTGAGTATCAAGCCATCATCGATGCTACTAAAAGTCTGGCTCGGTAAAAGCCTTTGGGTTCAAAGGGTATTTTTCCGTGGCCCGGAATACAGTCCAGTGCTTCTCCCTTGACTATCATAAAGATGTTCTGCCTGGGAGGAAGCCGGTTTGGTTTGATTAAAGAAGGAAGGGCCGCAGAGATGCCCTCTACATACCGTCCCATTTGCCTGCTCGATGAGTCTTCGAAGCTATTCGAATGAATAATTACCCGAAGACTCATTAAGCACCTTTCGCGGGTTGGCCCCGGCAGCAGCGGTCCACTATCGACGCGATTCTTTGCGTCCGCTCGCTGTGGCTCTATTCTGTGGGGAGCTAGTTCACCATCAGTGCCCCGCCTATATCATCGGGGTATATCTGCGCGACAGGCATGTTCGCTACGTGCAAGCGCAATGCACGGTAGCGTAAAGCGGAGAGAGTCCATTTGCGGGATTCCTTAGGGGTCGGTCCTCGGATCCCTCTTATAGAACCTCACCAAGACACGGTCCTGCGTGTCGTGCTCGCCGCTGGAGTCAGCTCAGTCTGTTACGCTGATGAAACTTTTATGTTGGCCAGCGGGTAGTCCTTCGAGGGAACCACCCGGCTTGCCGAGCAAGTGGTGGCAATTGTCGTAGCCGAAATCTACGCTCTGGGTTCGCGGATAGCGCCTCACAAAATCGAGGCGCTATGGTTACACAAATTGCCGCGGAGCAGGGAGCCTCCCAGTTCTTGGATACGTTGGTCACGCGCAGATCAGGGTGGGCTGGTACATAAAGTACCTGGCGCTCACCCTGGTCAGTCGCTGGGGCTTCGAGGAGCATGTCGAGCAAAAGCGCGTCATTGAGGCTGTCTTGCCGCTCTTCGGAGCCTGGCTCCAAAGACGCGACGGTTGTTTCGGTGCGTACTAGCATAGTATAGGAAGCGAGGTCAGGGCACAGTGCCATCACTGTTGTGACGATCAGGATATCGCACAGCACACGCTTGGAGAGTGCCCTGCGTGGGGTGCCGAACGGCCCATCTAGTCGATCGGATCGGGCAAGATCTCTGCCAATAGCGTGGGCTATGCTGGCAGAGCATGCAAATTGGAGTGCTGTGGTCTCCTTCTGTAAGAGCTTCATGCATCCAGAAGGAGGTAGCGGAGCAAGATCGGGAGTGCCGATCCCGCTCGGAGGCGGACACGGAGTCGGGGTAACAACTGCCCCGACGCTCGTGTCGAACTCTCCCGAATCCCTGTCGTCTTTATATTGCGGGGACCTTGGGGGTCGCGAGTGCGCCTATTTGGAAATATGCATGCTCATACCGCGCGACCGCCGGGAAGACGGCGGTGTGCAAGTTGCCACGTGATGCCGTGTGCGTAGCACAGCGCATAGCGAGGCTTCGGAGGAATCCTTTACAATCCCCCCCGAGAGGTGGCCTCATTACATTCGCCTTTCCTCCGTTAGAGGGGGTGACCGCTTCGCAGTCATCCCCTCCGAGATGTACCTAAAGGCGTGGCACCAATGGCTCTAGATGGAGATTATACGAGTCCCTTCGGTGCCGAAGATAACCACTCCAGTGGTTGTAGCCGGTTGGAGTCCGGCATACCCCTCCACCCTTTCCCGGGACTAAGGAAGTATATGAGATATTTCCACCGGATCAATTAAAAAAAGGTCTAACGTTAACTGAATCTCACAGTTTTTTTCACCTTCCCGGGTGTGGGTCTCTTAACCTACATTTCGCCGAGGGTGCGGGATTTGCTCGCACTTTCACCGCATCCAAGAGTCTGATATCTTATTAAATGGGAATACACGTAATTAAAACAACATCTCAGTATTGACTAAATGCTATATATATTTTAGACGGGGTATCTCCACTTGGCGGGCACGTCCGCATGGAAGAAGTTGCACTCGAGTTTGTTGGCGCAGTTCTTGCCGTAGCGACATGGCTTCGGGTGGTAGTAGTGACACGCTGGGTTCACGCAGTTCGGATAAAATTTGCACATGTTGGGGACCACAGCTGATATTGTCTTGTAATTTGCAGCCGGAACCACGTGGGAAGCTGTGGAGAAATGAGACTATATTAAAACTGGTGTACAGGTTTGAGTATATTGCATAAACGCTGAAATCAGTTCTCTCGTTTGGAATAGATAAACGACTGTTACCAATAGTGATGCAATGTATTGATTTGACCGATCACGGTTTTGATCAATTAAAGAAAAAAAATCTTTTATTTGACCTATCAATTTTAGGTAAGCAATAATAACACAACCATATTAGCGTATTTATTATAATAGAAAACAGGCTACACTAATCAGCAGTCCTCTGCTGGATTAAGGGTTTCTCCCGAGTTGCATCACAAGTCCACAACACTCGGCCCACCGCTTCAGCCTACTTTTATTTTAAGTCTCGGATATTAAAATATATTGATATTTGTTTTTCCTAACACTCTGCAGCTTATGTAATTACAGGAAAACGTAAACATTTAGGTACTAGATGGTTATTATTCAAAGGATTTTTTTTAACAAATTCAAGTGTTTTTAAACTCAAGGGTATGATTATTTATTTATTAAATTTCGTAACGCAAAAAGGTTCTAATTTGTATGTGTAATAGTTGTATATTATATTGATCAACATTTACAATGCATCGATAGGTTAGGTTATATTAACGAATATATTAATCGCAGTCGTTACACCACTAGTTACAGAGACGCTTTTTACTCGATCTTTATTCAGTCTCGAACATAATCGTTCACCACAAACTACTTAGGGTTTTGATTTATCCTTATTGTCATTTAAGATGCAGTGCATGCATTACAGGTTCATTTAGGCTCTGATGACCGGCAGGTGATGAAATAACCATCCAAGTACCTTCAATGAATCATACCAGCCCTGTTTGACATGGGCCTCTTCCAAGTTGCGTAATAAAACCCGGTCCCCCACCTTTTGCATTCAGTATTTTTACCAACGCAAACATCTACAAACGATTCAAGCAGCGTGGTCAGTTTTAGTGGATTGGTACGACGTTCTTGACGTGCACCGTGGTGTCCATAGCATTATCTTTAATTTTGGTAGATGTTTGATGTCCTAATATTCAGTAATTACATGACGTGTACTCACTAAATATTAAACCCGAACCGTAAAATCGACAACTCGCTAGCGTCGTCGATTAGTGAATAACATCCCTATTCAAAATAAACAACTCACCAACGGTGGGAGACGCGGGTGTGGTGGGTTGGGCCAACGCGTTGGGAGCGTGTGAGTACACGCAGTTGCGTCTTGTGCAAGCAGCTGCGAACTTGCAGCGAGGATGCGCGAACGCACACGACGAGCCGTAGCGGCAGAGGGGGAACGCACGGCACCATACCAGCTTGCGTTCGGCTGCGCTCACTATGAATGATATATAGAATTGGTGCATGTTTCATGTGACAGACTGTAGCGCTGAAAAAGCGCAATTCCCAGATCAAATTGCTAATGGCCGAAATTAATAATTGATCTAATCCAAAATCTTTAGATTTGAGGTTCAAAACTTGATCAGTTTGTGTTAGAAGTATGCTAATAACATATCCAAAGATTGAGATTGCAATTTTTTCAAGTGATCAATCTTTGTGAGGATAGACATAGATAACAGTAGTAATAATAATAACCTTTGTTCGAAAATTACAGTTCGCGCGTGTTAATAACCAATCCGATAAGGATTGGTTATTTTTGATATTAATTTTTGATGATTGTTCCGATCTGTATAAACAATCATAATCGTAATCCTAGCAAACTAGTAATCGTAGGCTAACTGCCATGTGGTGCCGGCTAAGAATACCAGCACCCCATCTCATCCTGTGGGTGTCGTAAAAGGCGACTATGGGATTAGCCGGAGGATGGGCAGCAGCGTCCTTCAAGTACATTTATAACTCACTGCGATCGCCAACCCGTCTGCCAAGCGTGGCGATTATGGCAATACCCCACAACACAAAACCAAACCGGTCGTTGTGGCTGTCTTTGGGGGAGGCTTTTGTCTAGCAGTGGACGTTTTTCGGCTGAAATGATGATAGCAATATGGCGGATTTAGGTTTGAAATCTTCCAATTTAATTTGATTTTGTGGTTTGCTCAAATGAAATGGTATGTAATGATAACGTCATGTTAAGTATTCGATAAATGTAATATAGTAATGTATGTACTCACTTATTAATTTATTTATATTAATACATATTTGTTTAATTAATTAATTTCGTTACATTTTATTTTTTGGTTATTTATGTTTGATCATCTAATTAATAATAATAATTCATTTATATAGGTATATATTTACAAATACGTAAATAATAAATATATTCTTAAATATTTATGTATACAAATACAAATACATAATTAAGTAAATTAGAAATTAACAATTTACGAACCGTATGTACAGGGGCGACCAGCGGTTATCAACAGGATTAGCGGATATCTGCCGATATTTGTTAGTCGGATTGCCGCTTTCTGTTATCAGGACGCACATGTGGATCGAGATCTTTATTGGAATATATCTCGGATACACACAAATCGCATATATTAGATACATTATTAATTTCGCCCAAGTCTACACATTTTTACAGCACTGTATAAAAAATTTGTTAAATGAAACAGAAAAATTATTTTGTGCTCGTAAGAATGGAGGAAAAATATGACGTATGCCAAATAACCTGTAATAGGCCCAATCTATTTTATAGAAGAAGAGTCTAAATTATACTTACAAGGCGGCACTGTATCATATTTATGTGAATTTGTGACCGTTGCAACTGTCACGTGCTGGTCGCTGCTCGCACTTTCAGTTCTCTCCCTCACTCTCTCCGGCTCTTCCTCCTTTTTCTTCTTCTTATCCACGTCGAAAACTATAGGGGACGCCTTTCTCTTCTTCCCAGGAGGTGAATCTTCATTTAGAACTTCTGTAATTTTACTGGTCTCTGATTTCTCCTCTTGCTTTTTGATAATAACTTGTGTATTACTCTCCTCACTTGTAGTGCTTAGACGCTTCTTTTCAATTGTTTCTACAACTTTCTCTGCAGGTATTTCTTTGGGTTTAGGTTCTTTAACTTCAGGTGGGCTAGGTTTGTCCTTGTCAAGATTTTTTATTTCTTCCTCTTCGTTTAGGAGTCCTTCAGTAAGGAGTTTCTTAGCAAGGAAAGCGTTTGGGTGGTAGCCGTCCATTGTGACTATGAACTGTGTGTTCTTATCTTTGTCTATTGATGGGTTGTGGATATTGCTGGAAAATTCCAAATGAACTTTCAGTATCTTTCTTCAAGTTGTCAATTCTCAAAAATAGATAAATGTTTGAACATTTTCATAGAACATTGTTGAAGTTATAAAGGGTACTAGAATCGAATTTTTACTAGTTTGATTATCATGGTAACTAGAAAATTTATACAGATGAAGAGATGTATTTTTACAATTGTATGGGATACTACAATTTTGAATTAATAGTGTGGTGCCGGCTCAGAATGCCACCACCCCATCTCCTCCCGTGGATGTCGTAAAAGTCGACTAAGGGTTTGGCCGGAGGATGGGCAGCAGCGTCCTTCGAGTACATTAACAACTCAACTGCGATCGCCAACCCGTCTGCCAAGCGTGGCGATTATGGCAAAACCCCCCAATGAGCCTACAACACACCCATATCGGTGTGTGTGCCATCACTGTGTCCAGCAGTGGACTTCATTCGGCCGAAATGATGATGATGAGTAAAATAACGAACTAAAATAACGAAGATGACTTACATAGTTTCAATTATGAGTGTATCATCTTTCCTGCTAGCAGTCCTGCTCTCGTTTCGTCGTGACGGCGTGTAATCGTCGTTGATAATCTGTTTTGTTATAGATGCCGCTGTTATGTATTCGTCTCTGTCTAAATCACTCGCCACTCTGTAGAAACAAGGGCAGTATTTGTAGAAGTTTTAAAATTATTGAGAGTATTTAGAGCTGTACTGTTTACTGTATCATGTAGACTAGTACATACATACATATAATAAAATTGTAGACAAAAGCTATACGAAAAGTATTTTTTGACAAAAATCACTGTAACGTGTTCCCATAAAAGACAGATGCAAAAACTGCTTTTTTATATCTGTCTGTTTGAGGTAAACTCCATAGCCACAATATAGAATTAGTTGAAATTTGACAGAAATGTCCGACAAATCATCACCTTTTCGTGCATGGGAGGTGAGTAGTACAATAACATGTCTAAGTACAAAGTTATATTTTACAGCGAGCATTATGAAAAGTTTACACAAGTGAACACATTAATTAACAACATTAATGTTTTATCTATTTAACATTAAAGTGAAATATTATTTATTTCGGTGTCAAGGTTCTTTTGAACGACTTATTGTTCATTTTCTGCTGTTATAACTGCTGAGTCCCCTAAGCCAATAAGTGTGATAAAATATATGTTTTTATTTTTAAATAAAGGGCAATAATCACACGGCGGCACGTGACCACTTGCCCGTCGCCGGCTTCCCGGGGGTTGCTCGGTATGAGCTCGCAGATTCTCCAATAGGCGCGCTCGCGCCCCGGAAGGGCCCACAGACACGGACACTGGCGCCGCGGCGGTTGTTACCCCAGCTCCGTGTCCTGCTTCTCCGAGCGGGATCAGCCCTCTCCCGATCCCACTCTTCTGGAGCATGACGCTCTCTCAGAAGGAGACCACAGCTCTCCAATTTACATGCTCTGCCAGCATAGCCGATACTACTGCGGGCAGAGAGAGATCTTGCCCGATCCGATCGTTCAGGATCCGCCACTCGGCAGCCCACGCAAGGCACTCTCCGAGCGTGTGCTGTGCGGTATCCTGATCTTCTCCACAGTGATGGCACTGTGCCGTGACCTCGCGTCCTATCCTGTGCAAGTACGCACAGAAACAACCGTGTCCGGTGAATATCTGCGTCAGGCGGAATGTGACACGCTCGCTTCTTTGAAGCCAGGCTCCGAAGAGCGGCAGGACGGCCTCAACGACGCGGTTCTGCGCGTAGTGCGGCAACATTAGCCTCTCGCGCCATAGCTCGAGTGTACGCCGCCGCGCCTGCCGTCTCAAACTTTCGAGCGCCCCTGAAGGCACGCCTTCACCGCTCTGGCGAAGGGAGCATGTCTGGTGACACATCCACGCATCCATCTCCGCCAAAAAATTACTAACCTAACCTACGATATATTTATACCAGAATTATTTGACCAATTGGCGATTCATTTTCTTTGATGTGGAGGAGATCATCTTCCGCCGTCGGCATGGTGATTGCGGAGCGGTGCCAAGTAGCACCGCCACGCCATCCACTATTGCGGAGGATGACTTTTTGTGCTCGATCATGCATGCGGTTGGGGGCGTAATGGACGCAAAACTTGAGGCTCTAGAGAGGAAGCTGCTTCCCAAGCCTCTTCTCCATCCGCCACTTGCGGCCAACAGGAGGACGCAGTCGGCGCAGGCCACCCAGGCGGGTTCGCACGCAGCTGCTGCTACGGCAGTGTCGGGCATGTGAAGCCTTACTGCCACCGCCATAGCCCCGTCTAGAGCACCGGTATTGATGCAGACAGGCACAGGGGAAGAAAAAGAAGCACAGCAACGCAGCGAATGTGGCCGGAGTAGCCGACTTGCTAGTGGTGCCTGCAGTGGCTGCAGCGTCCGCTGCGCCCTCGTACCCACAATCTACAGTGGATACCACTGAGTTGTGTTCAACTGTGGCCGGAAAGAAAACTAAGAAGCCCTTAGGTCTTAGGGGGCTGCTAAGGCCCAGAAGGCCGCTACTGCGCAGGCCGCGCAGACTTGCTCTCTCAAGGTTGGGAGGGGGAGAAAAGGAAGGGGACAAAATGGAAAGGGAAAGGTCAACCTCCCCAAGGTTCTCGCAACGACCGCTATCACGGTCACGCTGCCGGAGGGAGCACCCGACAGTCGGTTGGGTGCAGTTATGGTTCGAGGCCAGGAAGAGCATAAAGCTCGCCGGCCTCGGCATCTGTCCCGATACAATGACCATCAAGCCAGCGGCGGAATAAGCCCGGGGATGTTAAGGTGGGTGATATTCGGCACTCATCTGTGTCCTTAGGCACAGTCTGGGTGCGCTGCCCACTTGAGGCAGCCAGAAAGGTGGCGTCGGCCTCGCGTGTTTGTGTTGATGCTCACCCCGCATCGTCGAGGCATTGGCGGCATGGCCTTTACAATGCTACCGATGCTACGAGCTCGGGCATGTGCGCCTACGTTGCGCCATCTAGGCGGGGGTTGACCGGAGCGCTAGTGACAGCCAGGGCCAAAAGGCGAGGCAGTGCACGGCGCAGCCATAGAACTTTCCGCTGTGCGCGGACTTGGTCTGCCTGCCGGGCATAGGCTGAGCGGCAAAACTTGTGCTACCTAGAAAGGCAAGAGGGGGAAGCGAGCCCCCCTGCCACAGCTGCCCATAGGCTGGCAGAAATAATAATAAATCAGAAATATAAATTAAAAGCACTATACAACTTACTTGGAGCTCTTATCATCGTCGCTATCCATGTCCCCCAGACTGATGCTATCTCCCCTATCGGTCTCCGCCTGTGAGTTATCCGCAGGCACTTGTATGACGATCTTCTGTGCGTCCACGCAGCGCCGCATCGGTAGTACTAGCGCACGTTTCACTTGGCAATCTGGATCCACTTTTGGTGGCGCCTAAAAGAGATAGACAAAAATAAATAAACTCGTAAATCTTTGTCATACATAACAAAACAAAAATATTCGTTTATTCGTGTTCCAGCCGAATAAAGTCCACTGCTGGACACAAGCCTCCCCCAAAGATCGCCTACCACGACCGGTCTGGGTGTGTTGGGGGTTTTCCATAATTACCACGCTTGGCAGACAGGTTGGCGATCGCAGTTGAGTTGTTAATGTACTCGAAGGACGCTGCTGCCCATCTTTCGGTTAATCCCATAGTCGCCTTTTGCTACACCCACGGGATGACATGGGTTGGTGCAATTCGTACCCAGCACCAAACGGCACGGCAATATATAGGCATAGGCAAACAATTATGAGTTTTCCTACAGCAAACATTAATGGAGATATGTCGTTTATAAGGACAGAACCAACTGTACAAGAGGAATTAAATGTTACTAATATAAATAAATATGCTAGAAACCAAGAGCATAAACAGATGTTCGAGTTTATATGGAAGGTCCTCCATTGCATCAAGCAAGCACAAATCGGCATATTCTAGAAGCAAGAGAAGAGATCGGTATTTGTAGTTTAAAATGACAGGAACTTCTGAAGACTGAAACAAGCAATACGCCTTCATAATAACCTCTGCAATGCGAACATTCTAGGACAGGTGACAGCCTATCTAGATACCTAACAGCCTTACTTATAACCTATCTAGATACCTAACAGCCTTACTTATAAAAATCAACTAATCAATGTCTTAGCAGCTGATTAACTATTTACTACTTAACTCCTTAATTCGCGATTAAGAATTTGCTACTTGCGTACTACGTTGCTAAATCACGACTTAACTAATGAACCGATAATGACGAAATAACATTTTTACTACGTCAATACCACCATGTGGTGACAGCATAAAATATTTTTTGCTGCGACCTGAAATCCTAAACGCCGTAAAATGGCAACGTTTCATTTGATATTTAATTTAATAAATAATGTGTTAGGTCCTCTAAGTAGTCTGTGCATATGTTGTTAAAGAGTTAATCTTTTTGAAAAGTTTGTCGGAGTTTCGGTTAGGTTTATAAGTGATATATTTACTATATTAACTAGTCTCGGCTATTCATAAGTAAATGGTTTAAATGAATGAAACACTTTTTAAATATAAAAAAATCAAACTGCTATTTTAACAGTGCGATCCTCCAACTGGGGAGAAGAAAACGTATTTTATACACTAGTATCCTAGGGTGTTATTTTTTTTGATTCATTATATTATCGGTGAGCGTCAGGATGACTGGACCAAGAGAGATTTCGAAAGTTTGAGCAATACCAAGTTTTTGTACCTATTTGGTACTATTTGGTACCAGAAATCAAATAATTTGTACCTCGCTAAAGAAGCAAAACTATTACGAGGAAAGTGGCCAGCCATTCTGACGTCAGAATGGCTGGACCACATCGGTTTCGCCTGGTTGTAGGCATTATAACCAGTTCATATTTTCGTTAAACTTTAGTACCTCATTGGTACCTCAACACATGTCTTTATTAGATTTTTTCGATAAGCCAAAAAAAGTTACTCCTAGAAAAAGTTTTGTATGTAATCTGGACCCGGTCGGTTTCACCTAGTTGTAGGCGTTATACCTTATTCATCTTTTCGTTTAAATTTAGTACCTCATTGGTACCTGAAAGTAAAGTAAAGTTTCTTTATGTTTTGAGCTGACTGTATCAGCCACTGCACCAACCAATTATTATAACCAATTTATTTTCTTTGTACAAAAATAAACATTATGCGAAACTTCTTATATGTGGGTTGTATTAGTTTATAATTTTCTCAGAATAACTTTTTTTGTGCCGGCTCAGAATGCCACCACCCCATCTCCTCCCATGGGTGTCGTAAAAGTCGACTAAGGGATTAGCCGGAGGATGGGCAGCAGCGCCCTTCGAGTACATTAACAACTCAACTGCGATCGCCAACCCGCCTGCCAAGCGTGGCGATTATGGCAAAACCCCCCAATGAGCCCACAACACATCCATATCGGTGGTTGTGGTGATCTTTGGGGGAGGCCTGTGTCCAGCAGTGGACTTCATTCGGCCGAAATGATGATGATGATATTTATTTATCAACATAACATCTGTTCCACTGTTTTCAATGACAATATGCGCCAACACCAATACACGTTCCTTTTTAGTTTATACTTCAACAACATTCAACTCGTTAAAGTATATAAAAATACTTTACGTAAGTAACTAGTATGTAAAATTACTCTTTTAAAATGAACCTTATGTAAAGAGGAACTACTTTGTGAATATCTATATTTCTTAATTAATAGGGTTATTGAGGTACATTTAATTACTTCTAAATCTGCGCATATCGGATCAAAGTTGGTAATGGAAATAAATCGTAATCGAAAACAGGCTGATGCATAGACAATAACTTTTTTTTTGGCTTATCGAAAAAATCTAATAACAGCATATGTTGAGGTACCAATGAGGTATTAATTTAAACGAAAAGATGAATTAAGCATAACGCCTACAACTAGGTGAAACCGACCGGGTCCAGATTACATACAAAACTTTTTCTAGGAGTAACTTTTTTTTGGCTTATCGAAAAAATCTAATAAAACCATGTGTTGAGGTACCAATGAGGTACTAAAGTTTAACGAAAATATGAACTGGTTATAATGCCTACAACCAGGCGAAACCGACGTGGTCCAGCCATTCTGACGTCAGAATCGCTGGCCACTTTCCTCGTAATAGTTTTGCTTCTTTAGCGAGGTACAAATTATTTGATTTCTGGTACCAAATAGTACCAAATAGGTACAAAAACTTGGTATTGTTCAAACTTTCAAAATCTCTCTTGGTCCAGTCATCCTGACGCTCACTATTATCGGACATTAATCCCTTACTTTCATTGCTGACGTAGACATCTAAATGACTGCTACAATAAAACACAACAAATACAGGCGAAATTCCCATAGATAATCACCACGTTTTGGTAATTGCCTAGGCTTTTGATGTAATCCTTTAGTGACCTTGTACAGTTTGTTTAAATTCTCTGTCGCTGAAATCTTGCATCGAATTTACTCTCGTATTAAAACAATTTGGCCTTCTAACCACCCGCATTGTTACTTTTCTAAAGCTTCTTATATCTTTTATTTGAGAAACATGCTCAGTACATTACTGTTTTCATAAATATCCTTGTTGAAGAAAAAATACCCCTACACTGCCCAATAAGCAACACAATTGCAATATTTAACAGCTACGTAAATGCGTTGGTAAGACACTGAATAAAGTTAAACAATGTGTAAAAGTAAGATATATTGTTAATTCTGTTGAGTATTTGTTAAAATTTAAGTAACGTTTACGAGGCATGCCTTTTAAGTTTTGTCGTTTGAAAAAAAAACACAACTAGAACTTTATAGTACTTTATTGTTTTTCAAAGTATTCAAACCAGTTAGTTATTATTACAAATTAATTCCACTCTAAAGTGGGGGTGTTCAAAATGGCTGACTTGAAAGCGTCGACTGCTTCTTCACCGGACTGGAACCTTTGATCACGAAGACTTTTCTTAATTTTAGGAAATGTAAAGAAATCGTTAGGGATTAGGTCAGGACTGTATGGAGGTTGGCCAAGAATTTCTACTTTTTCCTGCTTCAAATACTCAATCGTCTGTGCGCTGTGTGAGCTTGCGCTGTCGTGGTGCAGGATGTGCGTCGCTTTGAGTTCGATTTTCGAAGTTCGGCGATGACTAGTGGTAAACAAACTGTGGTATACCACTCTGCGTTAACCGTTCTACGATCTTCAAGAGCAATAGTCGCAACATGGCCGGTGTTTCCAACGAAGGTGGTCACCATCTTCTTTGAAGTGCTTCGAGAACGAAAAACTTTAGTCCGCTTTGGCTCGTCTCAAAAGACCCAGATTGTAGATTGTTGTTTGGAATCAGGATCGTAGGCATAGATCCAAGATTTGTCACCACTGATGATGTCATAGACGTGATTTGACTCTCCTCGGTTGAACCTTTGCAGAGTTTTCTTACACCATTTGACGCGGGCCGCCTTGTGATCGTCGGAAAGCAGATGCGGTATCCAACGGGAAACTAGCTTTCTCACACCAAGCGCTTTATGCAAGATCTTCTGAATGGTTGTCCCTGAGATGCCTAATACAGCGTCTATCTCTCGATACGTCACATGACGATCTTCGAGAATTAGTTGTCTCACAGCAATGATGTTATTTTCAGTGAAGGCGGATTTTGGGCGTCCTTCGCGAGATTTGTCCACGCTGGTATTCTAAATACCAGCGTTCGACAGTCCGCAGACATGGGGCTTCATCACTGAACACAGATGTTAGCTCTTTAAAACACTGAAGCCGTGTCAGGCTTCTTCTAAAGTTATAGAAAATTATTGCATGAACATTTTCCTTGGAAAGATTCATTTTCGTACGTAACCTGACAGATTCCAATCGACGCTGTGACTAAATAATAGCATTAATCCACTTTCAACTGTTTTGAGATTCAAAATTTAAACACATTCGAATATAAAACAGTTCCAAATTCAAAATTGCCGGGAAATATGGAAACGACAGAACTTAAAAACATGCGTAGTATGAGTAAGACCGTAAATTGTTAAAACTTCTCGAGTAGGCTAGAGACAGAGCCGTACAACGAGAACAGCACTTGTGGGTGGGATGGATGGTCATAGGCCTTCTTATAATCTATCTAATATGTCGACAAATTTCTTTGGTAACGACAAACTTGTGGCGACACCTACATCGCCAGCAATACAACTACAACTTACAACGACATCTACTTGACTATTAAATGCAACTCTCCGATGACGTCAAAGAAACCATAATCACGCTTTTAAAGTATTCGCGCAACGCAGCATATATAGAGTCGTCCAATATCAACCGTTGGGCTTCGGCCCGCCAGGCATACCATCCGCCTGGCTGGAGGATCCTCCCTTTTCTATGGAGGAACACCACACCTTGTTCCACATAAACTTGTTGGCTAATAGTCACGTCAATGAGGAGCAGCTCCTTAAGGCCACGGGACCCATTCTTACATCCATTTTGAGAAGCAGACATGATGGCATTATTATTATATGCCTCTTTCTTCACGGATTATATCCCCTGAAAGTGGGAACCCGGTCTTTTAATAGGCTTAAGTAGGGACATGGGTCCAAGACGCAGAGGCCTTTTAGAGAATTTTAATCTCTCAAGGGACACTAACTGGCGGATTCTCCATGGCTGCACTATAAAAATGCAGTGTCGGATTGTCCCCGGAGGTGTAAAACTATTTTATGAGATGGAAACTACAATTATAAGGTCTCTATTGCAATGGGTGCTAAATGGATTAAATACTTCTAAAAAACGAAAAGATCGGCGTCTGGCTTTCAACCTTTATAGGGAAATTCTGTGGCAGAGGGTGACTCGCCACTCACAAGATGGGCCCCCTAAATGCTATTACTATTATTATATTTGCCATCTTTTTTGTAAGATATGTGATAGCCTAGTGGTTGAATGCTTGCCTTCCAAACAGAAGAGTCTGAGTACGATCCTGACCCACACCTCAGAATTTTCATATTCATGTACAGATCAGAATTTTTTTATCACTTGGTTAACGGTGAAGGAAAACATATGAGGAAACCTGCACACCTTAAAGAGCTCCAAAATGTCTCAATCATATGTGCAGTCTGCCAACCTGCACTAGGTCAGTGTGTTGGATTAAGGCAGAAAGTTTTGGTGTGACTTTTGAGCCAAAGCTTATTTTTGATTTGCACATAAACAATGTTGTTAAGAAGGCTTCAGAAGCTTTAGGTTTTATTTTAAGGATTTGCTCCGATTTTAGGAACATAAAAACAAGAAAATTCTGTACTGTGCGTTTGTCCGCAGCCATCTTGAATATGCTTCACAAATTTGGAATCCAAATTATAGTCTATATACTAGCTGGGACACGCGGTTTCACCCGCGTTTAATATAAAAGAAAATTTAGAGTACTTCGACATAGAATATATATATTGGATTTTAAGAGTTTTTTTTTTTTTGCGCGGCATCCTAATTATTTTTCTATAATAAAATCAGCCTAAGTTATTCCTTATAACATCAGCTATCTGCCAGTGAAAGTCCCGTCAAAATCGGTACAGCCGTTTCGGAGATCACCCGGAACAAACAGACAGACAGACAAAAAATTTAAAAATTGTTTTTTTGTTATTAGTACCGTATATACTTTCATATGCATTTAGTAAAAAGCTGTTATTTTGACATTACAAACAGACTCTTCAATTTAATTTATTTGTATAGATGCTAAAGTTTATGTGGTATTATGTAGATCTGGGATAGAAATTAAATTAAATTTTATTTTATTTTATTACAAATAAATAAAATTGAAGTGTCTGTTTGTAATGTTCAAATAACAGCTTTTTACTAAATACATATGAAAGTATATACGGTACATATAACAAAAAAACAATTTTAATTTTTTTTGTGTCTGTCTGTTTGTTCCGGGTAATGTCCGAAACGGCTGAACCGATTTTGACGGAACTTTCACTGGCAGATAGCTTATGTTATAAGGAGTAACTTAGGCTACTTATATTTTAGAAAAATAATTAGTATTCCGCCAAAAAAACCCATGAAATCCAATATAATATACGCATATACTAATTACACTTAGATATTTTCATCAACTTATATTATTAAAAATAAAAGCGCGGTTGAAACCGCGGGCAACAGCTAGTCTAAAATAAGAATACTCACATTAAGTAAGCTCTTGTGCGCATCGGCGACGGCCCTCAGCAGCAAGCTGTTTGCGGGCGTGGCCACGCGGGGTCGCGGTCGCACACGCACCACGCTGGCGCACGTCGAGCGGCACGCGCGGTTCTGCAGCACTGATACTCTGGAATAAAATCACATTTTTTTTGGATATAGTAAAATAGGGACTTTCTGCTTGACGCTTAAGAGCTCTCAGTATAACTACTATTCCATACAAACGAACCTCCCCATTTTTGTTAGAAACTACATGTCCAATTTAAAATAGTTTTTGAATGTATGGTAGGATAAGAAGTATAAAAGGGCGTGGTTAATTACTTTCCAAAACACCATCAAAAATAAAATAAAAGCGAATTTCCTGTACCAGTAAAACAAGACATTTTTAGCTGATTCCATTCATATGAATAACGTATCTATTCAAAAATACACTTCAAACCTCGACAACATTGACTATGTTTTACTTTATAAATAATAATTGTAAAGTCTGTTTCAGCGTACTATACCATGATCGTGATAAGAACGTATCTGGCAAATAAGAATTCTTGTATGAATTAATATGGAACAACGCTCAGTAAACCGTTCCATCAGCGTCCAACACCTTAGCGTGCTATGACCGGACCGAGAACAAATTCAGGAGTAAGTGCCAGTACGTTTAGTGCATGGGTACGATACGCTAAATGTGCGTAGTAATCTGCGTCATTTATTTTCAGTGCATGATACGTTCATAGCAGTTATGGTATGGTACAGAGTAACTGGCCAGTTCAAGGGCTCTGCCAACCCAAATAACCCATTCAACTGCAGTTTGCGTTACTAGAGATAGAAATTTGAGTTACATTTCATATTTAAAGTCATGTATTTTTATCTCGATGACCTTGAGGACATAATTATAGCTTATTGAAACCAACCGTAACCATAGTCAAGCCATTACTCGATAAAACACCTCATAATTTCGGCCGAATGAAGTCCACTGCTGGACCCAGGCTTCCTCCAAATATCACCACAACGACCGATATGGGTGTGTTGTGGGCACATTGGGGAGTTTTGCCATAATCAACACGCTTGGCAGGCGGGTTGGCGATCGCAGTTGAGTTGTTAATATACTCGAAGGATGCTGCTGCCCATCCTCCAGCTTATCCCTTAGTCAACTTTTACGACACCCACGGGAGGAGATGGGGTGGTGGTATTCTGAGCCGGCACTATATATCACAGAAAAGAATAATTGAGTAATAAGGTTCTAACAGATACTTTTACACGTCATATTGAAACAACGGAGGACATTTCACTATATGAGAGCCTCTGAGAAGAAATATTACTAAAGGAGGAATACTTTTAAGTCTTAACAGATTTATAAGTAATATAACTTCATACTTACTTAGATGTTAGTTTTTTGATGTTAGTATCCGATTTTTCAGATACCGTATCATCAGATATAGAACTTCTCTTGGATGTTTCTGGGAGATCTCCCAGCCGACTCTTGGCTGACTTAGATTGGGGCCAAAAATCTGGCTCTCTGTCAGGCGTAAATCTGAAAATAAATCGTGTGAATAATTGGACTAAAGAGAAATAATGCTGGCCGAAAATAGCATCGGTAAATCTAGTTTATTGAAAAGAAATTGTTGTCACAATAACAAAGGAAGATGATTTTATCTGAATACAAAACATGGCCAACTTAAATAAATTATATAAACATAATTAAATTGAGCTCATATTTATTCTTACTACCTCAAATTGGTAATTTAACAACCTTTCGGGACTCTCTGTCCTCACTCTCGATTCCTTTTCTTTTACTTCGGGACCCTTTTTGAGTTCCTTGCGCACCCCAAGCCTGTCCCTTATCGGCCTTTTGGGAAGTTTCAGTTCAATCTGTGGTAATGTATCTGTGGGTTCTTTTAGAGACTCTTTAGGCATCTCAATAGGTTTCGAAATTATAGGAGGGGGAGGGGTCGGGAGACGATCTAGCGGTGGTGTTACAGTCACAGCAGGAGCCTGTTGAGATATTTCCTAAAAAAATAAAGTTATTGGTCAAAAGCATAAGCTTCCATGCTATTATAGTTAAAATAATAAAAATAAATACAAATCATCATTAAAACATTTTAAGCATTAAATCGTAGAAGAAGGAGCTGAATTTAAGCTGGGTAATAAGCACTTATTCACTTCCTGCAAAAAAAGTGAAGTATGACACACGATATGTTGCAACTATGCACATAGTTGCAACATATTGTGTAAGCACTGAGAGCAGCAGGATCCCCATCCTGGCACCACACAGCCTTCTATACGATTGCTCGACATTCTGTACAAACCAGCTTATCGAGCTCGCGCCATTAACATCGCGATGACGCGCGTACGCGCGATAGCAACCGTGTGGTTTCCGTAAAGGATTGACCGCGCCGCTTCGTCCACAATATATCAGGAAAAGCTACAAAAGAGATTTTTTTTTTACCTGAAACACATCTTCAGCAAAATCATTCATCAGTTCTTCAGCTTCGGTTCTAATATTTAAGAAGTCTTCATCATCCGACATGGAATCTAATTGCTCTGCCAATTTCTGCTTTAACCCCTGTATTTTGGCTTCGATTTGGGTAATCTCCTTTACCTGATCCTGGCTAGGGGCGCCTAGGGATGATGTACTAGTTCTCCTAGGTTCTTCAATATTTTTTTCTGGCTCAGGTTGTGAAGAAATAGTAGCTGGATCAATAATAGGCAAAATAGGTCTTTTGACTTCTGTTAGAACAGGTTTCTTTTCTGGGTTTGATTCTTCTTTGTCATTGTGTGCATCCATGGTTATCCCATGGTTCTTTAATATCTGCCCTGCAAATACATCTGTAATTGAAGGTTCAGATTCTTTCTCCATATTCATTAGCAAAGGAGGTATGTTCGGACGAATCATGTCGTGATTTTTACTCTTCTTCTTAGTTTTGTGAATTTTCTTTTCCTCTTTTCTGCGGATCAGCTTTACCTTTTCTTTCTTCTTTGCCTTTTTCATGTCGCTTTTCCGATGTTTGTCTTTTGATTTCTTTTCTTTAGTTTTTCGCTCCTTAGACACTGATCTTTCTTTGCTGTTGTCGCTTTCGCCTGGTTCTGTAAAAATAATTGATAGCTACATGTATTCTATACATACAAAAATGTTGAGATCCATATCTGAATTATGTGCATTGCAAGCAAGGCTGATTCTTTTGTTTTGGCTATAATACATATTTTTTCTCATTCAATTCAATGTGGTCAAAACTAAATTGCAAAACTAATAAATTATTGTAAAAGCACAAGGCTGATTTTGGTAAGTAATTACATACTAATAGTTCATAATACATACTTAGAGGAGTAGCAACAGTAACTTCCTGCAACTTCTTCAATACCTGATGCAGCCAGTTGACAAACAATTCGGTATTATCACCAAGAAACAGTTGCAGGTCATCTTCCATTTGTGCCCGGGTGCGCTTGTTTGCTACCATCACCATTACGTAGTCTGGCAGTTCATCATCTGTAAAGAACATAATATTGCAGCAGGATATCTGTGAGGCATGCTAAAGCTTTCTTTGCTTAGCTTATATAGTCCAATCATTTCAAAGAAAGTGTTCATGTGTTGAACAACCCTCACAAACTCTTTCTAAGAAACCAAATAGACAATGCGTGGAATAAGCTTCCAGAAAACGAAGTCTCATCCCAAAATGTGAACCTGTTCAAAAACCGACTTGACAAATGAGTCTATTAGAATCAAATACCGCAATGTCCATTTTCGTGTTCTGGCCATAATTCATATTTTTTATATACATACACCAATGGATAATGCTATATTTGTAGCATACTTTAATTTTTAATGCCAGTTTTCTACATGACATTGCTTTGGTTGCATTTTGAATATTCAAATAGATTCCTTTTAATCTGTAGATTCATACGGCATAGAAAACGCATTTTTGCTTTTTTATGGACATTGCGGTATTTGATTCTAATAGACTCAAATATCTACTCAACAGCAAATAATAAAAAAAGTACACTTTAAGTTTGACTTTGAATGTGGAGCTGCTTCGGATTTGTTTTAATGGTGGGGGGATATTATTCCAACACTTAGTTGCTGCATACCGAAAACTGCCTCTAAAAGCCGCAGACCCGTATCGTACAGAGCCCATATCATATATGGGATGGATAGTTGTTGTGCGCATTGCCTTCCTTTAAGGGTTTTGTGCCTATTTGTCCAAGCCAGCTTGTTATATAGGTAAGACGGTGAGTGAGAATGAATGATGCCAAAAAGTAAAGTCGCTAAATGAAGTTTGCGTCGAGCATATCATCTTCGTCTTATCATCTTGCTAAGTACACTTTAAGTTTGCTTATTTTGTTAAATGTTGAAAATAAGTATGTGTATGTTTATTGGAGAAAATGTATATGTATATGCCTGTTTTATCAACTTTCTTCAAGTTAATTTTTCTGCAGTCTCAAAACTCGCTTTATATGGTTTTAACCAAGTAGTTACATTTTATTGCAAATTCATTTGATGCATACTCTTTGACGATTATTATATTCGAAACACATCTGAAAGCATATTGATAAATAAGATAAAAACTATACTAGTTGATGCATGCGTAACACCGGAAATGAAATTTTGACCCCCTTTAAATTTCTAAGCCGGCCCGCACTATAAGTACCCACCATTTTTTTATTGATGTCCAGTGAAAATTCTACATGGAACTTCCTTCACTAAAATAACACTAGGTATCTAAACCATATCGTTGGCTCATCTTAAGTTGGTTGGTAATGACTATTAAAAATGTAAGTGGTTCGATGGTTTAAAAAATTAAGATACCTTTGAAAACTTTAATTGCATACATAGATACCGTTGAACGGTTTGCTCTTAAACATTAATAATGAGCATTTAGGCACATCCTACAAAATATTGGAAACTGTTACTAAGATATATTGACCACCTTGGATGCTTACAACAATATGCGTATTCTGACTGCATATATATTTATAAACTTGGGACTACTTTGAATGCTAACATCTATTTGATGCTGACTGTACAACAGTGGAAGTTTTTGGCTAAAATTATGATGATGACATTAATTCCCTGTTATTTACTGTGAATATTGTCTATTGTAATATTCATACAAAACTGTGTGAGCATCATGTTAATGTTATATATTTAGTACTTAATCTATTGTGCCTTTTGCCTGGCACAACTGGTCTGTCATGCTCACACACAAATGTCTTATTGGCAGCAGTACGGGTTGACAGTACTTTGTCTACAAGTACATATTATCATTTCTGAGTATTTAAACAAGCCATAGATCACTTAAGCGTGTTATCTATATGTTTACAAAAATGAATAAAGAATATCAGATAAAGCACCCCACGCTATTTTACATATTTTTTTTAATCACTCCATTTTTATTTAACTTATTGAACATTATTTTCTAGCTGTGTTGTGCCGGCTACGAATAGCACCAACTCATCTTATCCCTTGGGTGTCGTAAAAGGCGACTCTGGGATTAGCCAGAGGATGAGCAGCAGCATCCTTCGAATAAATTAACAACTGAACTGCGATCGCCGACCCGCCTGCCAAGCGTGGCGATTATGGCAAAACCCCTCAATGAGCACACAACACACCAATATCGGTCGTTGTAGTGATCTTTGGGGGAGGTCTGTGTCCAGCAGTGGACTTTATTCGGCCGAAATGATGAAAATTATTTTCTAAAAATACGCTTTTGTAGATAACAACTGAAAACAGTAGTTATCTACAAAAGCGTGTTTTTTTTTAGTTTATTTAAACTATTATTTATTTTCAAATCAATCCGACGTTTTGGAGGGGATGAAAATCGAGTTCAAAAATTATGTTACATAGATACATACCAAGCTTATAAAAGCGTATTAAACACAGGACAAATGCGAGTTGAACTAGCGTGGAGAGAATATATTTGTCTATTGTTGAAATCGGTCTTGTACCAATGACATATCCCAAGAACAACTTTAACATCGTAGTTGAAAAACATGTTTTCCCATACATTCCAACCGCAAACCTAACTTTGTACGCACAATATTGAAAGATTAACCATTTTATTTTAGGAGCATAGACTTCTTACAGGTTTTCCTGAAATCTATAGGTAAAAAGCTATTACTTTATTTCTTTCAACATTTAACGATCAGTAGTTTCCGGAGATAAGGGAGGGGGAATGGCCAGTTTTCGTCTATTTTCTTAAATATCTATTAAAACTACATATTATAAAATCATAAAATAAATATATTTGAGATCCTCATCACAAGCCAGTTGCGAGCAAGCAGTTTGCGAAACTTCATTTTTTAATTTTCTACAACCCTCTCCCAATGAGATCCCCATATTAAAAATTCATTTATTTGCGTAACAACGTAGTGTTTGCACCTATATAGCACCACTCCATCTCTGGATCTCCGTGGATGTCGTAAAAGCCGACTAAGGGACTCTAAAGCATAGGGATGGGCAGCAGCATCCCACCTGTGGAACACTAGCCATTCTGCGCTCAGCAACCCGCTTGCTAAGCATGGCGGGTACTGGCGAATTCCCCCCAATATGATGACATAATTGTGGAAATCTATGGGGGTGCCCATTGTTCAGCAGTGGACATTGTATGACCGATGTGATGTACGTGTTTGGGTCGCAAAAATCCGCATCTGTACCAAATTTTAACTTAATCGGTCCAGTAGATTCGGAGCAAATTGGCTGTGACAGATGGACAGACAGACCACGAGTGACCCTATAAGGGTACTGCCGTTTTTTCCTTCGGACGTTCGGAAATCGGAACCCTAAAAAGACTTGTAGTACAAATTTTATAACCTATGGCGGTACCACCGCCACCGTGCAGTTTACTGTGAGCGAGATCAACTAAATACAGATCAATTAAAACTCTTTTTTGGATCAACATTCAGTATTTCGCCATTTCCTCTCAGAGGTTCTCATGTCGCGAAACCTCTCCCAAACTGTACATTGTTTCAATATGACGTGTAAAAATGTATTTAAAGACTTTTACTACTATTGAAAAAATCACTGGTCACATGGTAATTTAATTACAAAATAATTAAAAATAGAATTATTTTATATTGGAATAAATTTATTGTAACAAAACATTATCTTTGCCATCTTTACCCACAACCATCATGGTCAATCGGTATTATGGCTTTCCAAAAAAGGAGATATTGCCAGTAGATAAATTTGTTAGTTGTAATTATAAAGTGATGTGTCTTCATAGAGTAGAATAAATAAAATTATTCAGGAATAAAGGAATAACAGAAAAGATATTTATTATAGTAGTATTACCTAAAATCAGTTGTTCTGTTTATTCTTGTTTGGCTATGTATTTATGCACTTGGGAATTAAGTCTAGACTGTGCCAACAATATTGCATATGCATTTTTTTTTTTAAAGAAAAGTGGAACATTATTTATTTTACAGCTTAGCAAATTGAATATTAGTCCGTGTGGTGCCAGCTACAAATAGCACCAACCTATCTCATCCCGTGGGTGTCGTAAAAGGCGACTAAGGGATTAGCCGGAGGATGGGCAGCAGCGTCCTCTGAATACAATAACAACAAAACTGCGATCGCCAACCCGTCTGCCAAAGGTGGCGATTGTGACAAAACCCCCCAATGAGCACACAACACACAGATATCGGTCATTGTGGTGATCTTTGGGGGAGGCCTGTGTCCAGCAGTGGACATTATTCAGCCGAAATGATGAAATTGAATATGATTCAGAATATATATTATGGTCAGTATAAGATTATCATTATCATCAGATAAGCCAAAAAACATCCACTGATGAACAAAGGCCACCCCCATAAGTTTCTACAACTGTGTTGTTAGTTTGGGAGGTAATTCGCTAGTATATGCCATGCATGGCAGGCCTTTGTGAGCGAGATGACTACTGACTATCACCGAATGGACACCGCTGCTCATTCTCTGGTTTAGAGGCCCTGTATCGCCTTTTACGACATCTATGGGAGGAGATGGCAGTGGTGCTCAAATTCAAAATATTTTTATTCATAAAAACCATTTGCATGTACTTATGAATAACCAGTATGTTGTTGCACGGTTCCAAGAAGTTGGTTCTATGGAGAAGAACCGGCAAGAAACTCCATAGACACACTTATATTATAATCCAGACACCACATGGAATATGATTAGGTATATATTAATGCCATTAATGGTAAATCATTAATAGTGAAATTTTCTTTATTCCTATACATAATCAGCCCATTATGGTCCCACTGGTGGAAGTGCACCTTTTCACAATGAGAAAGGTTAGGCCTTAGGCCACCACACTGGCCTAGTGCAGGTTGGCAGACTACTCAAACATTTAGAACATTTTGGAGCCCTCTCATTTTGCAGGTTTCCTTGGGATGTTTTCCTTCACCATTAACTACACATGAATCCAAAACTGAGGGCCGGGATCGAGGTCAGAATGCTTGCCAGAAGTGGACAAATGCTTGCCTCCAGTATGGAAGGCAAGCATTCGTCCACTAGGCTATCACATGTAGTCGGGGGTCACAGGTGTGCAGATTGAGGAGTCTGTATGCTCATACCAAGCAACTCCCAGGAAGACAGCCACCATCATCACACCTGGTCACGTGCCGCCGTCTGCGCAGCACAACAAGGTTTGGGGGGATCCTTTACAATCCTCCCCAAGAGGTGCTTGAGGAGGGACCTTTATACAGTCGCCTTTGTTCGCCTCATCCCCTTCGAGATGTTCCTAAAGATCCACCATGGGCAGCTCTAGTGTAATCTTATGAGGACCTGGAGCCCCTCTTTGGTGCCGAAGATGACCACTACAGTGGTTTTAGCCGGTAGGAGTCTGGCATACCTCTTCACCCTTCCCTGGGTGAAGGAAGTACATGAAGAATTTCCATTGGAGACCAACAAAAAAAAGGCCACCACACCACATGTAATAATTTCTGCACTGTGCTGATAAATGGAAAACATGTAGTTCAGACAATGGATCATACTTATATTCTTGACAAAGTATATAACAAGTTTTGTCACTTTCCTTGTCATGAATTGTGACAGATTGTGTCATTTATCTCAATATTGAAAACATTACCTGTACTGATTACATTACAAGTGAAATGTAATGCCTTTATCCTTGCAAGCTCTAGTTTCTAGTGTTGTATTCACATTTCTTGAATGGCATGATGTCATACTTTTTATTATTTTCTGATTAATGTAAGATAATATTCTCAGACCAATACTTGATTGTATCTGAAGTCAAATGTACATGTTCACTTGTTTGAGTGATGACCTATTTGGAGTATTGCAATGTATGGCAAGGGCCTATCTACTAATTTAAATCTTTGGAAATAATGAATTAATTATTATTTATTATTAGTTGTAAGGTGCCTTCTAAAGCCACAGATAATATGAAAACTTGCAAAGAAAAAGGCTGTCTGTCTGATGGGTTGGCCAGATGACAACCATGCAGTTTTATAGATCTGCTTAACAATCTGGGCTAGCTTTAAGTCTGGCTTGGCATGTGTTGGACAGATTGTTATTCTTTACACATCGAACTCCTTCTCGGAGGCCTCCTTAGCCATCAGCCTTGGTCATTATACAAAAATATCCCAAGAGTTTGGAAAGAAAGAAATTTCGGAGGTTGTAAATATAAATTTGATTTACTTACCAACATAGCATCCTAGTTCTGTCAGCTTGGCCTTGATGGCCGACTGAAAGTAAAATATTTATAATCAATACATAAATGCCACAAAATCGTGTCAACAAATGCGGAACAAGACAAATTCGGTTTATAACATAACAATATACCATTTTCCACTAAAGAATCGCATATTTATAAAATAGATACATTGCTGGCCTTTTTTTTCAACATTTATTTTAGGTTAAATTAGGATATTTCTAAATATTTACCCGCATTTTCTGCCCTATCTCGCTGCCGACGACATCCATTTTTATTTGTATTTTACAATAATACTACACTATAAATTCACACTATTAAGTTAGTCTATTTACGCTGAAGAACACTTATGTTTGATAAATTATCTTTTATCTTCATTTATTTATTACATTATGAAAAAAAACTACGAATATTCGGCTCCATTCAGCATTTATCATTTTTTCCGATATGACAAATGACAATGTCAATTTTGTTTGACACTGTACTGTGTACTGTGGTCTGTTTTACGCAGTTGAGGTTAGTTTCGTTGAACCAATTTACACAAAACAAGTTCTCGTTATAATACTTTGGGTGTATAAGTGGACCTACCATGTTTTTCTAGTTTAAATAAAACTATATGTTTAATGTTTAAACAAATACCTACTGAATCGGGGTGGAACTGTCTAATAGTACTTTATTTCTGTCTAACCAAGCAATAGTCACAATCGTAGATGGATATTATATACTCTGTCTGCGGTCACAATAAATTACGCTGAAAGATATGTCATGAACATGATATTTATTTTTCACTATTTTGATAGCATCCGTAATAAGGCCACAATGTGACCAAAGGACTTGGAATTCTGGCCACACTAATAACAAAAATTATGTCACAATTAGTGTTGAGTAGGACACGATTTAAAAATGAGTTTGTAAGAGTAGCCTCTTTTTTGTACCGAGCCAGTACAATGTCCCACTTCAAAAGAGGCGAGGCGCCATGACACGAAGCTTGGCGTCATGACATGAAGCTTGGCGGTACATTTGAAAGAACGAGTATTTCATGTACTGTTGCTGTATTTGTACTGCCCTGTCTTACAAAGTGTGATTGACGTAATACTTAAAGAAAAGTAATAAGAAGCGATTGATTATAGACAAATGACAATTGTATCGACGTTTTTACTCATTAGCCACTGTAATATTATTGTGCAGGCGACTTATTTGTAAAACATGATTTTGATTTAAAATATACCTAATACATAGACATAAACAGCAACACAAGCAAAACAAATAGGTATTTATCAGGCATTCATGAAATCTTTTTTTTCTAAAACTGTCGCGTCTCGTACTTTAAACTAGTACATTTGTAATAGAGTGAATAAAAACATCATGTTGTCTCTTGCAGTCACGATAATGTCTGTTGAATAAAACGACGTGCTTTTGAAGCATGTGCCTCATTCTCTCTCTCTCTCTCACCCTACAGTTCATATACGAGGAGTAGAGTAACGCGACATAAAATTTGAAGTGGTACATGTTATAATGTTGAGCCGCTCTTACAATATAATGTACTGCCTCTTGTATGTCCTACTCAACACTAGTCACAATACCAATTATGTAAGATCACCCTAGAGCCGCCGATTGATGTACCTACCTACTTTTTGTACCTACGCTCATTGTTAACTGTAAAGCGGTCACCCCCGCTAGCGGAGGGAAGGCGACTGTAACAAGGAGCGTGTCTGATCAGAGACCCAAGCATCCGTCTCCGCCAGGATGTTAAAAGGCAGAAAGCGCGCCAGGACAGTTGCTGCCTCGTAGGACTCTGTCCTGTATCTATATATGCCGTAGGATCCGTATAGCCACTCTGCGCTGCATAGCTTGAAGTTTGGTTCTGCAGCGCCAGACGCTTGACAGTCGGGACGACCATACAAGAGCCCAGTAGACTGCCACGGACCGCACGAAATGTTTACAGCTCACTAATTTGTCTATACTGTTCTTCATCTTCTTCTCTTAGATTATGGCTTCTGTAGAGCATCTTCCACAATTTGGCCCATACAGTGCGCGCACTAGTTATATTTTGGGAGAAAATATATAAAATGTGTTTAATAAAAAGGTATGAATGACGTTTTCTTTAGAGCAATCTTCGTCAGTTTAATATTTTTAAACACTAAGCCTTGGTGCGAAATTCAAGCGGCGTGCGACTACGTGTGTACCCATCGCCATTATCCATATGTTGGTTACTATCATCATCATCATCCCAGCGGAAAGACATCCACTGCTGAACACAGGCCTCTTTCAAAGATCGCTACAATGACTGTTCCTGCGCTACTCGCATCCAGCGGATTCCTGTAATCAATTGGTAACTTGATAATATTGTCCATATATATTGTGTTTAAATAAAACCAGTCTGTATAATCATGTATTATATTTTTCCAACAACCTTTGATATTTTGAATTTATACATTGTAAACTGTACCTAATAACAAAATAATAAACAACGAATTATTCAGTTATTTACATAATAATTTATTACATACATACAATACAATCCTAAATATAATATGGCATTTTGGTAAATTAGATACATTAATGTAAGTATTGATTAACTTAATATGTACGAAATACTGTTTATTCTTAACTTTAAAATTCAGTTAAATGTGTTTTGGTCGCGGAAAAAGAACATTTAATTATATTTAAATCTTATACATCTTTGGCTGCTAAATAACATGGAATGTGTTTCCCTAGCACAAAATTATTTCAAAA
Source organism: Diloba caeruleocephala (assembly GCA_947459985.1). Classification (NCBI taxonomy): domain Eukaryota; kingdom Metazoa; phylum Arthropoda; class Insecta; order Lepidoptera; family Noctuidae; genus Diloba; species Diloba caeruleocephala. The sequence continues at coordinate 8,858,251 of OX381619.1, forward strand.
CTAGCACTCTTGCGTGTAATACCATTAACGCATGCTAAAATGTCATAATAAAGTTATTCTTAAAATAAACGGAATGTAATATTATAAAAAAATTACAATAGCGCACAACCCCTGAACAACTTCTTAAATATTATAAAAATAGAAGAGTATTTTGGAAGACTTGAAAGAAACTTATCTAGAACAATAAAATAATCTTAATATTTAGAATTCATTTTATTTACATTATTATATTATGTCAATAATTGCTTACCTGTCGCTCATTATAGGACGGATACTGAGTGAGATTATAAATTACTATAATTTAACATAAAAATTATAAGAGAGCATCGTTCCCTGAATTTTTAATCAATTCATTGGACTACATACACCATATCGGAAATAGGCTGAAATTCATAAAAGTAAAAAGTATGATAAATAGTTACCGAAATCTTAATTCAACTTGCAAACTAAAAGCTGAAGTTACTGAATGACTGAATACTGTACAGTACACTAATAAATTCATAAAAATGCAAAAAATATTTGGTATGTCTTATTAAATCTTTGGTACGTCATATCAATGAGCGACAAGTCGCTATACATTGGTTTGTCTTTCACACCGTAAATCGTCAATCTGGAACCGAGTGACTTTGGGCCCTAGACTCAGCTGGGATCCTGTCGTTGGAGATCTGATATATGCTCCCGTCGATTTAGATCCAATGCTTTGTTGTGATCCAATAGTTTGACCAGAATTCCTTCCGATTTTAGGCCCAAAGCTGATCGTCTCAGTGATTGGCCCGATACCATGAGCGGCACCAGCGCTGTGGGATTCAGAGTGTCTAGGATTTATCTTCCGCCAGGGCCGGCAGGGGCTAGGGAGCCCCGAGGGTCGACTCTGGACTCCCCCAGTGATACTTGGCTGAGCGCCGTTTGCGTGTTGTTGTAGCTGTACCCGTGACGCTCGTTCCATTTCTCTAAAAAGAATAAAGGACTAGTTAATTGTTGAATAAGATTAAAGACAACAAGCTTGGCAAGCGATTTTTAAAAATATCTGATTGTGAACTCAATGAAGCATCGTCTAGTCTAACGTGCATACAAAAAGACAACTTAAACATGCAGTTAAATGAGATGATGAATATGATACAATGCGCTGCATGGTAATAGATATTTTTCTGATTTAAAGTTCGGCTCTCATCAGTTAGTCACTTTTACATATTTTAATTTTCTTTGGCCTTTGTTCAGCAGTGGACGTCCTGTGGCTGATATGATGATGATGACATATTTTAAAAACAATGTTTAATCTAGATACGCTTATTTGAAGATGCGATCATTTGTTTAAGCATCTTTGTAGAACGGGAAAGATTAGGCAGAACATTCTTAAATGTTTATACAGACATAATTAAGGACCTATCAAAGACTTAATGATGCTTAAACAATCAGAAACACATGTCCCAAAACCAAAGCCCGAAAGCGTCACCGTTACCAATAGCGCGATGCATCTAATGATACCTTCACGATCTGATATATGAGGCGAGAGCAGACGTGCGTTCCGACTTCTTGACGACTTGGCATGCGACCGGCGAGGAGTGATACGCACCGCTGGTGAGGCCTGACAGTCGCGCTAGGGGGCAGCACAGCGCCGCCGCGTACGCCGCCCGGTACTGAGCGTTCATTATCACGTAGATGATCGGGTTTACGCATGCGCTCGCGTACAGGAGAAGGTAGCCCGTGATGTGGAATACTGGGAAAAAACATTATCTATAATCTTAATGTTTTATTTTTTTATAAAAACGTTGCCCCGCACTAGGATGTCTCCTGTGTCGTGGGTGCATTTACAGACACAAATTCCACACACAATACACCCAGACCCGGAACAACTACCTGCAGATCATACAAATATTTGTTCCGTGCGACAATCGAACCCACAACCCGGTGCGCAGCAGCCGACTGTATCAGCCACTGCACCAACCGTGCCGTCATAAAAGAAAAACTGTAATGATTTTGTCTCGTTGCCCTAGCGACTTAGCCATGACTGGCCCGCTACTGCTTCTGATTGTAATCCCTTCTCCTGAGAGCTTTTTTTTTTTTTTTTTCTTAATAAAACGTTGCCCCACACTAGGATTTCTCCTGTGTAGTGGGTGCGTTTACATACATGAATTCCACACACAATACACCCAGACCCGGAACAACTACCTGCAGATCATACAAATATTTGTTCCGTGCGACAATCGAACCCACAACCCGGTGCGCAGCAGCCGACTGTATCAGCCACTGCACCAACCGTGCCGTCATAAAAGAAAAACTGTAATGATTTTGTCTCGTTGCCCTAGCGACTTAGCCATGACTGGCCCGCTACTGCTTCTGATTGTAATCCCTTCTCCTGAGAGCTTTTTTTTTTTTTTTTCTTAATAAAACGTTGCCCCACACTAGGATTTCTCCTGTGTAGTGGGTGCGTTTACATACATGAATTCCACACACAATACACCCAGACCCGGAACAACTACCTGCACATTGTACAAATATTTGTTCCGTGCGGGAATCGAACCCACGACCCGGAGCGCAGCAGTCGACTGTATCAACCACTGCACCAACCATGCCGTCTCGTACCGATTTTGCTAGTCCTGACCAGTAGTCCAATTGGGGTTTATCATATTAGTCCATAGTCATTTTTTGCTAAACATGGGCTTCTTAATTGCACAATGACTTCGATTATAAGAAAATTAATCGGGTGCAGTTCCGAAATCGGTTCTGTCCGGGTCGCCGGAACTGCGGCTGCCCTATGATGCTCATCACAATTTTGGAGCTAAGAAAAGTTGTATCTGCACGGTAATCTATGCATCTGGCCATCTAAAGTAGGTAAGATAATATATTATTCTTTTCAACCTGTCAAAGAAAGTGAACACGCATACAATATTGATAGCATATCATGGCATAGTTTCCTCGGTACTGAGGTTCGGCATTATATTCTGGGGAAATTGTGTCGTGAGAGAAAGCTTATTCAAAGCCCAAAAACGCTGCATACGGTCTATGATGAGCCTAAAAACTACCGATAGTTGTGCACCAGCTTTTATATCATTGAAAATCTTAACCTTTCCATATCTGTACATATTTGAAGTAGCAATATTTGTCAAATCGAATAGTAAATTGTTTCCTTCATTAATTGATACAAGAAATCGAACCATACAACTAAGATCTCAATACAAACGTTTATTATGTACAGGTGGATTCAAAACAGCAGTACCTATTAAGAAAAAGTATTTTATGCATGGGCCCTATTATTTATAATAAAGTACCAGACAGTCTAAAAGAACTTACTCTACCTTTGTATAAGATAAATTTTATGAAATTACTGATAGAAAAATGATATTATTCCATAACGGATTATTTGATTGATACAATATAATTCTATTATTTTTAATTTTAATTTTAAAAGGCAGAATGTACTAGGCTCAATAATATTCATAACACCTTATGTAACATGTAACTACATTCTAGCAAATAAAAGGATTTGATTTCATTTGAATAATGTCGAAAAAAGTAGCGATATATATTATGTTATGTTAAGTATTGATATATTTGAAACGACTGCTTTAGAAACCAAATATTTTTTGTATCAACAATTATATACATACCAGGGTAATGCACATGATTATCAGCCACCTTAGCGATAGTGATAGGTAAATAGCACACGAGGAAAGACAGGAAGATCGCCAGCACCATCTTAGTGATCCTCCATTCGTTGCGCCTAGCCTTCGTCTCTCTATTGTCCTTGATTGTTGACCTCTTGTCTGTACTGTTGTTGAGCGTGCCAGGACTCGTATGTTGGGATCGCTGGTGTTCCCGCATTCGCTGCTCTGAGCTGTAAACAAAAAACAAGTACGAGGGACTTTTACGCGCCGCTAAAATGAATTGAATTTTTTATTTTTATTTTAAAAAATTACGTTTAGTCGGTGTGGTGGCCGTATTACGAATATAGCACCACTCTATATCCTCCTGTGGATGCCGAAAAAGGTGACTAAGACTTTCATGGGCAGTAGCATCCCTTATGTGGAACAGTAGCCATACTGCGCTAACCAACCCGCCTGCCAACCGTGGACCGTTTACTGGAAAATCCTCCTAAAATGACGACAACATTGTGGAAATCTTGGGGAGAGGCCTTTTTTCAGAAGTGGACGTCTTTTGGCTGATACCATGAACTTTTGAATATAGTAATTATTATTTTTATTAATATTAAAAAGTTGAATCACCGCCATCTATATTTTTTTATATATAATTAAATATTTGTTTATAAAAATAATAATTATTATTAGTAGGTGTTGAATTATATAAAAATACGTTGCATCGGTCGAGTAACTAGGTATCTGAAGTTTGGAAACGCTTTATTTTTTAAATATTATTATTTGTATATTAGCCTAGGGTAAAAACAAAGAAGTTTTTGTTAGCTGACATTACCCTTCTGGTTGCTGATAAAGAATTTTATACAATGTTTTCAGCATTTTTCTTTGTACCATATTCTTTATGATGATCGATGAGGGGAAGTATGTAACACTGTAATGGATATAACATTCATCCAAGAAAGATATGCCACATAAGTGTAAATGGAATTCGTGGCTTCAGGCTCTTATCCCAAACGAAATTTATAGTTTCACTTGTGAAGCTTCAGATATTTTATTATAAGTATTTACTTTTGATGTCATATATATCTTGTACATTATATACATAGAGCTAAAAGTTAACCAATGTCAGTATTAATGCTTAGTAAGATTCATCTCCTTTGCTTAGTACAAATAGGTAGTTATGTACAACATAAATCATAAATGCCTGCTCTTTGCCTCGTTATTTGTGAGAGGAGGAGTAGTCAACTTGCAAATTTTATTTTATATTATTCTTTAATTGATCACGTTGAGATCACAAAGTCATGAATTCATTTAGCTGTCTTGGGTGTGTTGTCACGGGATAACCAACTGAATCACTGGTTTTATGGTTAAAGGCATCTGCCCATTACACCGTACCATGCCATGACCTTGCTATGAACGTATCAGGCAAAAGTATTCTATCTTTGCATGAATAAACTAGTTTTACCCTGCCACGCGTTGCTGTGGCTAAATGCACGTAATTACAACATGATTTTGATTCTGAATAAAAAAATAACAATTATGGGTCTCCTGGTTTAATAAAAACATGCGCGTATATGAATAAAATATGGAAACTACAAACTACTAGGCTTTCAAAGTTACAACAGGTATGTTTTTTTTTGTGGCACCAATGGGCGGCTCTAGTGTGATCGTACGTAGGCCTGGAGCTATCCTTCTGTGCCGAAAATGACCGCTCCGGTGGTTTTAGCCGGTAGGAGTACGGCATGCCCCTCCGCCATTCCTCGGGACGGATGAAGGACCTGACGTATATCCACCGGGATAAAAAAGGTACTGTTTATTCTCACACTTTGTTGCGGCACGTGGCTTTAAGTTATTTCGACGCATTCCAATTCGTGCCGTTTGATGTTTAATCATTAAATAAGTCTTTCATAGTCGGTCAGATGTTCTGAATTAGATTAAATGAATTAGTATCTTACAAGGGTGGATCGAGTCTTAGGTCCGTAAGGCCCTGAGCATAGAGGGGCACAATTTGAGGGGCGACAACTAAGGGGAGGCAACTAAATTAGTGACGTTAGATTTAGTGGCCCTGATAAGGATGTCGTTGATGTTAAGCTGAAGACGAAACAAAACAGTCGTTAAAACTTTAACCGTATTTATTGTCAACATAACATCAAATCATAATGAACAAAGGCGTCCTCTATAGATTTTCATAACTGTGTGGTCATTTCATGGGGAATTTGCTAGTACGCTTGGCAGGCGGGATGGTGAGCGCACAATGGCTGCTTTTCCACAGAAAGGACACCGCTGCCCATCCCTCTGATTTAGAATCCCGTAGTCGCCTTTTACGACATCCACAAGAAGACCATTTTCTTCTCGTTGCTTATTGCGGTCTTAAGGACCAAAACATTTTTTAAGAGAAAGGAAAATATTAGTAAAATTACCTGTGTACAACCCAGAAGATCCTGGCGTAGCAAATGAATATAAGCAGAGCTGGCACAATGAAGGCGATGACGAAGAGTGCCGTCTTGGCTGAGCGTCCGTTGTCGTCGGGCATTATTGAGCAAGTACCCAGCTCTGGGTCGTAGTCAAACTTACCTGAATAAAAATTGGAATTAGGCTAAAGATCTTTTTTCGCATATTTGAGTATTTCAAATTAGAATAGTTAAACTAATTTTTAAGTAATTTTGTCTCAAAAAGTGCAAAGATTGATTGATCTTCGTTTTATGTTCGGCCAATGATATTCGGCAAATGTAAGATTAAAGAAAATAAAATGTAATGGGAGAGCGGGAAAGTATAGTCTTACTCTTACTCCTATTTTACGGTTCCTTTGTTCCGGGTTCTTTCCCTGTTGTTTCAGGCAAAGAAAAGACCACCCCTGCCCACCCATGGGTGTCGTAAAAGCTAATACTAGCACACTGCGGTCACCAATCTACCTGCTGAACATGGTGGTAATATCTCCTATGACCGCTCATTGTAGCGATCATTGGGAGGGCCATGTTTAGCAGTTGACGTTTAAGGGCTAATGTGTGTTCGTCCGTTCCTAAACATGACCTCAACCGAAGCTTCCAAGATTGAACATAATACATTGTATAACACCAGTCACTCCAGCTCTCAATAATTAATAACAGATTCAAGTTGAATGAGACTATTGTTGGAATAGAATAGAAACCATAGAGCTGCTTTCTGCATCGAAATTTTTGAGAAGTGACTATGTTTGACTGCTTAGTTTTCTCATTATCATTAAGTGTACATAAATGCTTACCCCATATTCCAACAAGGGTAGGTATCTGCATGCCGTACGAGAACATCCACGAGAACACGATCATAATTGCAATGTTGTACTTGCGATACACGCGTGAGTACCAACTGTGGTGTGCTATCATTATGTACCTGAGAGCAGAACACATGAATATTAATATTATCTTTTTTTATAAATCGTTGCCCAACACTAGGATTTCTCCTGTGTCGTGTGTGCGTTTACAGACACAAATTTCACACAAAATACACCAAGACTCGGAACACCTACCTACAGACCATACAATATTTGTTCCATGCGGGACCCGAACCCGCGACCCGGAGCGCAGCGGCCGACTGTATCAGCCACTGCACCAAGCACACACAAACTTAACTTAGATCGCTCTCATGTCTGTTATCCCTAAAGGTTAAATCAGCTAGGCAAGGTCGATCAAGGAGATCTCGAGTGATAGGCACCGACCCTATGTGGCTTAGAGCCTTAGATTTTATCGGGAACGGTATTCAGTCTTAAATCACATTTTTCCTGATCTGGGATCCAATCCTATCACACTAAAGGTCGTTTACAGGGTTAATTATTTTAATACCTTTCCCCAAAGGTACTCTTGAAATTGGTGAGCCGTTAGTTTAAATTTATTTAGTACCTATCTCGTCATCTCTTTTACTTGCGCTCACGAAGTGATACGTGCACGTTACGACCAATGACTTTAATCGTATGTAGGCATTAAATATTTACTAAGTTGGTTGACTGGTAGAGAATACCGCATGGCATTAAGTCCGCCTTGTGTACCACCATTGTGTATAAAAAATAAAACTAAATAAATAAACTAATGAATAAATATCAGATCACGATCAACATGTGACGTCAAGTTTCAAAGTTATAATTTTATATTCACCAGCATTACAGCCGAATAAAGTCCACTGCTGGACCAGGCCTCCCCAAAGATCGCCACACGGTCTGAGTGTGTTGTGTGGTCATTGGGAGGTGTTGCCATAATCGCCGCGCTTGGCAGGCGGGTTGATGATCGCAGTTGAGTTGTGAATGTACTCCAAGGACTGCTGCTGCCCATCCTCCGGTTAATCCCACAGTCACCTTGTATGACACTAATGGGTTGATGCTATTCGTAGCCAGACCACACGGCACATTTAAAATTGTATACTACTGAAAGTAGAATGTAAAGGACTGATCTGTGGTGATACTACAGCCTTATATCTATTTGACCTGCTAAAACGGTGTTATAATGGTGTTCCGGGTATGAGTGAATACACCGGAACACAAGGCATTCTTGGCGGCACGGTTGGCGCAGTGTCTGACACAGTCGGCTGCAGCGCTCCGGGTCGTGGGTTCGATTCCCGCACGGAACACATATTTGTATGATCTGCAGGTACCGGGTCTGTGTGTATTGTATGTGGAATTCATGTCTGTAAACGCACCCACGACACAGGAGAAATCCTAGTATCCAATGTTAAAAAAAAAGAAGTAAAAGTAAATTCTATCATAAGCCACACATGAGTAGGTTATCAATAGGTTGCTGATGTCAGAGGTTCAATTTGCCTAAAGGCCTCCAACTTAGCTTTACGACTGTCATCTAATGACGACAACGAAGATTTTACGTGCCCCCCGAAGCACGGAGTAGCTCTGTTCTGTTCAAATACCACTATGTGGTCACTATCCATAAACTGACCGCGCCAAGCATTGCTTAATCTCGCCGATCGTTTACTGATCAGGAGTGCAACTGGATATGAGCGCCTCTTTACAATGCATTGCAAGATATATAAAAGAACTTATTTACATATACTTTTTTGATCCATCAATTCATTCTTGTTCTTATTCTCTATTGTACAACATAAAACAGAATACATAGATTTTATTTTAAAACATGATGTACAAATGCGAGCTTAACTCAACATTGAGTTTTCTCCAGCAAACCTTTGACTGATAAAAAAAGTAAGAAACAAAATAGGACAGTATGAAGTGTACAATCAGGAAAAAAACAACAGCAAGAATAATGATAAACTACCCAACTACACAGCATGGATATAATATATACATATATAAATACATAACTATATAAATATATATATACCATACATACATACTTATAAAAGTTATACTGAGAGGAAATACTTTTTGAGTCCTTTCTTGAAAACGACCAGAGAGGGCTGTGGAACAGAATTCTAGAGATGCACTCCGCGTACTGTAATACCCCAGCTACACACTCGACGAATGGTGTGGGAAGTAGCGAGGGAATGAGGCAGGGAAGTAGTGTAGCTACGTTACTCGTCATGCCGCTCGTCATGCTCCTCGCCATGCCCACCGCTCCCTATTTTGTCGGTTTTCTGTGCGCGAGTCAAAGGGCCGGCAGCATGAACACGAGTGACCGGCTACACACTCGCGCGAGAGCTCAGTCTGCATCGAGCGCTCGTACTGGGACGATATATGTTTTTGTAGGTTAGCAGTCATACGCCGATCGATGGACGCTCTTATGAAAAAGTATTAAAATTTATTGAGTATTAGCTGCTGACCCTGCAATTTGGGAACCAAAAATTAAGCATCAATTAAAACAGAGGATAATTAATCTACGTACGACTCATAATTGTAAAAAAATTTACTGTTATTTAGATATACCAAATTATTTATATAATTTGCTACGGTTATTGTTATGGTTTTGTTTTTATTGTAAGTAATCTAAGTGAGTGTACAGTACAACACGTACATTTACAACTCAACTGCAATCGCCAACCCGCCTGCCAAGCTTGGTGATTATTATATTTATTTATTTATTTTACAAGCTTACGGACACGAAACTTTGCATAATTATGCGTTTCATTTTGTTAGCTAAACATTATCTTTACTATGAATTGATGCTGCAGCCAGCATTGTCTCCTCATGAGGGCACTCCTCAACGGTTAGTGGCATGGACATCAACTTTTGCATATACGTTTAATTTAGATAACTAAACATGCTCTTCGCCATAAACTGATGCTGCAGCCAGGATTGTCTCCTCACGAGGGCACTCCTCAATGGTTAGTGGCATGGACATCAACTTTCGCATATACGTTTAATTTAGATAACTAAACATGCTCTCCGCCATAAACTGATGCTGCAGCCAGGATTGTCTCCTCATGAGGGCACTCCTCAACGGTTAGCAGTCCGGACACGGTACTTTGCATATACGTTTAATTTTAATAGTTAAACATGATCTCTATCATGAACTGATGCTGCAACCAGGATTGTCTCGTCATGAGGGCACTCCTCAATGGTTAGTGGCAAGGACATCAACTTTTGCATAGACGTTTAAATGAGATAATTTAACATGCTCTTCGCCATAAACTGATGCTGCAGCCAGGATTGTCTCCTCATGAGGGCACTCCTACTCCAACGGTTAGCAGTACGGACACGGCTTTGCCGTGTGGTGCCGGCTCAGAATGCCACCACCCCATCTCCTCCCATGGGTGTCGTAAAAGTCGACTAAGGGATTAGTCGGAGGATGGGCAGCAGCGTCCTTCGAGTACATTAACAACTCAACTGCGATCGCCAACCCGCCTGCCAAGCGTGGCGATTATGGCAAAACCCCCCAATGAGCTCAAAACACATCCATATCGGTGGTTGTGATGATCTTTGGGGGAGGCCTGTGTCCAACAGTGGACTTCATTAGGCCGAAATGATGATGATGACACGATACTTTGCATATACTTTTAATTTTGATAGTTAAACATGATCTCTATCATGAACTGATGCTGCAACCAGGATTGTCTCCTCATAAGGGTACTCCTCAACGGTTAGTAGCATGGACATCAACTTTTGCATGTACGTTTAATTTTGATATCTAAACATGCTCTTTGCCATAAACTGATGCTGCAGCCAAAATTGTTTCTTCATGAGGACACTCCTCAACGGTTAGTGGCATGGATATGAAACTTTGCAAGTTTGTGCAGTTCTGATGACAATACACTAAAATTATAGAAATAACTAATAAATTAATAGTAAAATACGTTTTAAAAAAAACAAGCTTTTATTTATATGCTCTGAAAAGAAGAAAATAAATCAAACTAATATTTTATGTTGAATTATTTGATTTTAAAAAGCTTGTCACGCATAATGTCTATAAAAGAAGGCTCCGGGTCGTAGGTTTGATTCCCGCATGGAACAAATATTTATATGATCTGCAGGTAGTTGTTCCGAGTCTAAGTGTATTGTGTGCGGAATTCGTATCTTTAAATGCACCCACGACACTGCAGAAATCTTAGTGTCCTTCTAACGCAAAGAAACACTTGTTAAATTTTATTGTCTTTATATACCTACCGCTTGACAAGTATTTTCATCAGAACCGAACGAACTTGTAAAATTTAATATCCGTGCTACTAACCGTTGAGGAGTGTTCTCATGAGGAGACAATCCTGGCTGCAGTATCAAGTTATTTCTGTCATCTTAGTGTATTTTCATCAGAAGCGAATGAAATTGCAAAATTTCATATCCGTGATACAAACTGTTGAGGAGTGTCCTCATGAGGAGACAATCCTGGCTACAGCATCAAGTTATTTCTGTCATTTTTGTATATTGTCATCAGAACTGAACAAACTTGCAAAGTTTCATGTCCATGCTACTAGCCGTTGAGGAGTGTCCTCATGAGGAGACAATCCTTTCTGCAACATCAAGTTATTTGAATCATTTTAGTGTATTGTGGTAACTGAAGAAGCATGCAACATTACAAAGTCCTAAGTTTTATAGGAAAAGGTTCAAATTTGGCTTGGAAGTTTTGACCTAAACAAACTAACATACATTGTAACTAAATTAAAAACTTTTAATGTTTTTAAAAATATTCTTACTATTAATTTATTATTATGTACTTGTATATGGGAATCTCCTAATTAACCCCCCCTTAGGGCGATTAATGATATTGTATCGTTTAAATTATTTGCTATGCTATAAAGGCAAATCACGCATGTTGACCTCCACTGCCGAGAGGCGAACGCCAAATGCGGCGCGTGGCGAGTAGTATGGCGAGTAGAGCAGCGTGTGGCTGCCTAGGGCAACATCGCGGCAACACGATGAGCAGAGCGAGGAGCAGTGCGAGGAGCATCGTGTAGCCGCGGCATAAATGATCCATCATAACGGTTGGAGGTATGACGAGGAGTACGAAGTAGAAGAGAAGAAGATGTATGGCAGGCTGTACCCCTAGGCACAAGATACTCAAAGCACTCACGCAGATAGACAGGAGAATTAGGGTTGTGGAGAACCGAATAAAGAAGGGAAAGAATATGAGAGTCCCGACATTTCCGTATTGGTAACCACCTCAGTTTCGCACGGAATTCCGATACATAGTCGTATTTCCGAAGGGCGAAAATTCATCTATATTGTAGGAATGTAGCAATAGTTTAAGACATAAATCTCACATGCTTACTCAGCATCTATCAGTAGCCCATATAAATTTTAGTTTTGCACGGGAATCGAAACCGCCTTGCCGTGCCGACAAACTCCACTTATCTATAGTATTGATTAATGGACAATGTAAAGTAAAAGACCGGACCACACGCAATATACAACGTCGACCTCTATGGTCTGTAGACAATAGCGTGTTTAAAATTTGCATTAGAAATATGCACAACGTATGCAACTATAATGTGCAAGGTATTTTCTAATGACTGGATTTCTAAAAAGAAAAGCAACTGTTAACGCGTAGGTACCTGATTCTTTAAAGACAGGTAAAAGGTTTTTATATATTAAAATTATATAATTGGACGACTTTCTTAATAATTTAGGTTAAGGAATAGTTTAAAATTTGTTAATAATTTAGTATATGGAACATATTCGTCTCGTTGGGATTGCAAAAATCGGAAGTTTAATCGACGATCTACGGCGCAATAACCAATTACTAACATCGACTTGTATTTTTAAGAGCTTGGAATAGCACCACCTCATCTTATGCCGTAGGTGTCGTACTGAAATGATAATGGTTACGGTCGAAATGAATAATTGATTTTATCTTTCTTATTATTTCTTTAAATCTTTGGATTTCGGATCACGGATATGTCTGTTTTTTGTGTCAAATGTGATGGTAGCAAAACAACGGATGAATTACAAAATCTTAAATCTGAAGATCTTGGATTAGATTGATTAATTTCGGCCGATAGTGTATTAAATATGTCTCAATATCATAATAATTCTTGATCCAGCTCTAGCTCCGCCCGTCCCTCCCCAACAACGTCCTAAGCTTAGGCCTGAGTCTCACTCAGCGGTGCACTTAGCTGTGTTGCTTAGTTTTCAGTTTATTGTCCGGCTGGAGCCTTTACGGCTTCGCCTATTTTATCCAGCTAAGTAGCTACATTTCCCATGACATTCGAGAAGCAATGTAAAAAATAGGAGTTTAGTTATCACGATTACCCTTACCTTTTTTTCTTTGTTATTCTTTGCATATTCAGTGGTTACATTCATTGTGTTATTGCCATAACTAATATCAATTCACTCAGCGACCCACCAACTATGGTCTGTTAATGCGATTAGCCTATTATAATAATGTAGCAGCAAGGACAGACGTGAGGCGACTTTAGAGATGGTTCGTAACGGTTTGAAGGCTGCTTGAATTGGTTAATATCTTTGCTGTTTCATAGATGTACGTGATCGTTGAGTAGGCAAATTGGTTTAGAGGAATATTATTCTGAAGAGGTCGACCGGTCGATGAAAGCAGTGCTACAAGTATCTGTGAACCTTTTGGCTTTAAACACTATTTTTTTAACACTATGTTAGTCATTCACAGTGTAATGAATCTTATTAAGTGAAGCTTTTAAATTACACAATGTAACTATATCAGCTTGTGTCCGCTTGTCCACTGATCGGTTAACTATAAGTAAGGCGAAAGAAATGTTTGGCGAAGTCAGTCAATAGATGGGTGACCGTATAATGGTAATTGAACTCAGCGTCTCCGTGCCGGAAGGCACGTAAAATTGTCGGTGCCGGTTTTGTCATTAGACTGCAGTCGTTAAACCAAGTCGGAGGCCTTTGGGGGGCTTAAACAACTTGATGCAAGGTTGGCGACTAACTAAACGGAAGAAAAAACAATAGAAGACGACATCAGTCTTAATTTTTACACAGTTGCTATTTACAAAGTTTTTTATTTTATCAGATACTATCTCAATACAATCGATCTTGATTGTTAGGGTACTGACAGTTGCGTTTAGCCTTCAATGCTTCATCACTTGAATCAGTAACATGGACATAAATTGAGATTAATCCCTTTTGCGAACAGATTTTTCTTCGAAAATAAACCAAACATGGAAATCATTGGATTTTCAGTGTATAGTTTTTTAAGCAAATTCCTACGTGCCTTGAATGTCAACTGTGTTTCCGATACATAATACCTCCCAGGAGGTAGCTTACCTGTTCAAGGTTATGAGGGCGATGCTCAGGAGTGAGACTCCAACATTGCCGTATCTGAGAAACGGTACCAGCTTACATAGTGCACCCCCGTGGGACCAGGTCCTTGTCCAGAACCCGGATATGGCGAACGGGAGCACTATCGCGCAGAACAGGAAGTCAGCAATGCATAGACTGGAATTATAATGTAAAAGTATTAGATACATTTTATAGTATTGTTTTGGGCTAACATATCTTTCATGTCTATATTTTATGTTAGTACATATATACGTTTTTATTTTATTAAAAAGGTCGATCATGATTTTGAACGGTACGACAGTAAAATGTTCTTTTTTGACATAATGTGGCTATAATTCATGTAGTTCTTATATTGAAACGAGCTCAGATAGATGATCATCTGGTAAAAATAGTCCGTAGATGACAAATATTGAACACTGGCCTTCTAAATACTGCTAGAAATAATGGTCCCTAGAAATTGAACTCCGTTATTCCTGCGTAAAGCTATATGTGCAGTATATATATTGGGCTTGGTAAGTTAAATTTCAGGACTTTGAAATAGTTGATTTGCCTATTCATAAACTAAAGAACCTATTTCAATGGATTGATGTTGGATTTGAGTAAAGGATATTGACAATTGGCATTTGCGAGCCACGAATAAACGACCATGGAATATGCGAAAACATTTAGGTGTATTCATTGTACGGCATTGTGAAATTGCCCTCCCCAAATGTATATTTGCTTTTTAAATATATAATTACAATTAATAATGCACAATATCTGCTAATATGAATAGATATGGCAGAATAGCAATAACGGACAGTTAAACAATGTTGTTATGAAGGGACGCAAAGGACCAAAAATAGTAACATAAATAAATATTTATTTACTCCCTAGCTGTCACCCACGGTTTCACCGGTGTTTTTACTAATGTCCACGGATTTTTTTAAAATTATTTTGACCATCCGTTGGCCTTAAGGAACGTACAAAAAAACAATTGCCGAATTGGTCGAGCCATTCTCGAGTTATGCCCTTAGCAACATTCATTTTTATTTATATAGATATTGCTTATGCGTTGGGCTTAGACTAAGGCTCATCGAGGTCTTAAAGAAAGGTTTTAGAAGCTGTCACCATAATTCTGATTGAGATCTTTATACGTATTAGAGTGTTGATAAACGAGCTCCGAAAAGGTTATTTTGTATCGATAAGCATAAGGGGTGAAACATCGATCACGATAGGGCTACCAATTGAATAGCTATCATGTAAGAGACCTTTTGCAGGATCATAGGGTAAATAACTACCCATTTCTAAATATAACAGGCTATCTCAAAATTGCTCAGTCACTGTTGATTTAATGGCCGTCCGTTTAAATAAAACCGTTTCTTCCATCAAATGTTTTCTTTTACATGAAAAAGCGTGCTGTTTATTCAGGCGTACGTAATTCCACCAAACAGAGAATACTTCAATTATTCGTGTTGCGTCATACATTATGCAATAAACGTACATTTCTCATTGTTTTGATGATCTTATGCCATTTAGGCTTATTTGTATTAAAACATTATCTGTACATAAGAATTGGGTGCAAGACTTAAAAATACTTGGTGAATGTCTTAAAAAACACTCGTATCAGTTCTTTCATTTCTCAGGAATGCATTGTGAGCTCAAGATATAACTACATGTTACAATGTTACTGAGTTGTATATATTATGTTCTGTACGGTAATATATTCTGTTCAGTGTGTGTACCTACTTATCTAATAAGTTGGTGAATACAATTTCATAGATTTATTTAGTATTATTTAATTTGTGATGTTATAATAAATTATTGGCAATAGAACTATAATTAATAAAAATTTGCACACTGGTTATGGTAGATCTATTATAATGATGACTAAATAATAACTGTGATGTAACCATTTTCAATCAATAAATTGAATCGAATTGAAATAAACACCTTGTACAGTTTATGAGAAGGAAAGGAACTACCTACCCTCTTAGGTAAGACGACGATCTGCAATCGCCAAGTAAAATCAAGGTCTATTAAATGTATTAGTATGACAGCCATAAACTCATCTCGTAATCATCACCTTGTCTAACCGTTTGGTTATGCGCTTGCCACTAACATGCACGATGAGTTCCATTATGTAATGCTGGCCTGAGCAACGAAGCAGACGGGGTAAAATGGAACAGAATTACGAAGGCCATCACAATAAAAGCGTAAGGATGTTTTTATTACAGTTGTCAAGCAATCTGGAAGTTTGTCGTGTTTTAAATTATCCTACATCTTTTCAAAGAATCCGCAATTAAACATTCTGTGGGTATTTTTGGTAAGTTGTTGGGCAACTATTCATCATTATCATCATCATCATCATATCAGCCAAAAGACATCCACTGCTGAACAAAGGCCTCTCCCATAGATTTTAACAATTGTGTCATCATTTTGAGGGGAATTTGCCAGTACTCACCACGCTTGGTAGGCGAGTTGGTGAGCGCAGTTTAGCTAATATTCTAAGGAAGGGACGCTGCTGCCCACGGTGGTTTAGAATTTCTTAGTCGCCTTTTAAGACATCCATGGGAGGAGATGGAGTGGTGCTATTTTCTTAATCCGGACATTTCACGGACTATTATTATAAACTGCTATTGGAAAACTTTGACTAGTCGTCTATTGCGGCTTAATTACATGTTTTAATGTAAATTGAAGATCTAATTATCCTAATTTCAGGCTTACTTTACGACTTAATTATTCACATTCAGTTAAAAACATATTCCATCTTGTGGTCTCCAGCTAAAGTAGATCATCACTCATAAAAAGTAACTACGCGATTAAAAAGGACATTAGATAGCAGCATTTACATGAACTAGGTAGTAATATTATTCTTATAGATACCACAATTACGAGTTGCCTTGCCATTACCAATAGCTACATTAAATCGCAATAACAGTTGTCATCGGATGAAACGCCCAGTATTGTGTTACGCACAAGCGCTGGAGATTTTAAAAAAGCGACACATAGACAAATAGTCCAGTTAATACTTGTTCCATTATGTAATTGGTATATTGGTATAGATCAAATAATTTTAATCCATTAGCCCTACAATAGAACCATAATTGGGTGACGCTTGTAATTGTTTTGCTGATATATATATGTTATATAGTATGTTTTTTCCAAATAAATCTCAAATTATGCATTATTAGGCAAAATGCAGTTAGCGACTCAAAGGACCAAAAAATTTACCTGATAATAAAAGCAGCCGCCACGTTCCTCACTTTGGGGCACTTCAGCAGCGCGACGACCGTAAGGAGGTTACCGAACAAGCCCACCAGCATAATGATGCCGGTCACTACGGCTGCGAAAGTCAGGAGTCCTGGAGAAAACCTGGAAACGAACAGGAATATATCATTAGGCAGCCAGAAATGAGCAACTTCACGTCGTTGTGCCATTTTTGCACATATAGAGAGTTAAACGTTAGATACGGTGTGTTTGCATATACTAATCTTTTTACAACGATATTATAATATCGATATTGTTGATAACAGCCGCCCCACCAGGCGCTTTGTACACGCAAAATGAATCATCAATAAGTTCGGAAAAGAATTAAGTTCTCCGAGGTGATTTCTACAAGTAATATTAATGGAACTGGGAATTTGTTTTATAAAACTTTGTACTAAAGTATAATACATACAAAATAATTATGGCCCATGTATGAAAAAAAAAAACAATTGTGGGGCTTATCCCACGTGGTAACATTTTAAATAGTAGGCGGTAAGTTAACGATGTATACCTATTAGATTGCGAGAAGGCGTGCTATAAAAATAATATGATGTGTATAATAAATATTACTTAGACATTACGGTAAGTCGGAGCGAAATAAGAATATACGAGTATGTATATTCTTATTTACAATATATACTTATTATACAAGCATGATATGTCATAAATCGTCTGTGGTAGTGTAAAGTCACGTAACTGTGTTTGAAATCGATTGAAGATATATGTTTGACATAAAAAAAAAACAATTGAACCGTATGACGACGATGGGAAATACTTTATGAATATGTAGTGTGAATAATCTGAACGCCGTACAACGTTGCCTTATACATAACATTGGCGAAATTGTGGAGGATACTCTACAGAAGCCCTAATCTAAGAGAAGAAGAAGAATTATTTCTTTAGGCGCATTTGATGTGTCTTCTTCTTCTATTAGATTATGGCTTCTGTGATACACTACAGACACAATTTCCACAATTTCGCCAATGTCAAGTACAAGGCAACGTCGTACGGTGTTTAGATTAATAAATCTTTACATATTCATAAAACATTTATCAAAAATGAAAATAATTCTAAAAAATATGTCGGCAACGTCGTACGGTTCAATTGTTTTCCCAGCATTTAATGTGAATAAAATTGGGAGCATCGCGCACTACCGTCACGAACACCTGTCAGTGTGAAGTTGTCCGCCAAAAATAACGAAAAGTGCATGTTCATTTTATTTTTCTTCATCATTTCGGCCGAATGAAGTCCACTGCTGGACACAGGCCTCCCCCAAATATCATCACAACGACCGATATAGGTGTGTTGTGGGCACATTGGGGGTTTTGCCATAATCGCCACGCTTGGCAGGCGGGTTGGCGATCGCAGTTGAGTTGTTAATATACTAGAAGGACGCTGCTGCCCATCCTCCGGCTAATCCCTTAGTCGACTTTTACGACACCCACGGGAGGAGATGGGGTGGTGGCATTCTGAGCCGGCACCACATTTATTTATTTATATTTATTTTTCTTACTAATTGATTAATATATTTGTCTCCTTTATATGACAATTAAAAATACCTTTTATCAAATCTTTGTTAATTGTATTTAATAAATTTCTTTGGTAATTTTATCCTTTTTCCTACTTACGTGGGTAAGCTGGAAGTATAACTGGCATACGGAATTTTAAAAAATCTTGTAATGAGTATGAATGAGTATAGCTTCTAGAACGCGGGTACATTATACGCAAGCAAATTATTTTATAAATATTTTATTAGTTTTACCTTCAAATATGGAATATCAATAAATTGGAATATAAATAAAGAAAAGAAATACTGAAATGCTAGTGGCCCACAAAATTGTGGGTGTTTAAGAATATTTATCTGTAAGAAAGTCTGCCTTAGTTGGGGATGCGGGTTAGATTTTGACAGTTGTAGCTATACATTATTGTAGGTACATTAATACACGAGATATTTATGAAAAGTAATTCTGCGGTCGGGCGACGCGGGCTCGTGAATAACAGCCCAACTTGCGATCATTTCAGTGGGCGTGTCCGCAACCGTAGTGGCTGAGTTGTGAATTAAAACAATTACTGTCCGCTACCGCGGCGGATGCGGTTGACCATCGTGAGCTTTTAGCCTAGTAGAGAAGCAAAAAGGCAAAACAACCATTTTTTCTAGATATGGAACAAAAAATTCCCCTCTGCTGGTATCCCTGTTATGCGGCATAGTCGACAATGTGTATAATAATGGGTGTGTTCGGAACAGGATGTGTTTAGTGCGGTGCTTTGACATCAGTTGTATGACGAATGACATGCTGCAACTACATTCAGTATAGAACTCATAGCTATTTATAGTCGCAGTACTTAATAGTGTAGAGTAGACATAAGAGTTTATTTATGTAAACAGTACGTTAAGAGGTTTTATTACCTCATCGTTATCGGCATTTCAGCTAAATAAAGTCCACTGCTGGACTCAGGATTCGCCCAAAGAATGCCACAACAACCGGTCTGGGTGTGTTGTCTGCTCATTCAGGGGTTTTGCCATAATCGCTACGCTTGGCAGGTGGGTTGGCGATTGCAGTTGAGTTGTTCATTATTCAGAGTGGATTCTGGCAATGTATAGACCACCGCTCTCCAGCCATGGGTGTCGTAAAAGGCGAGTTGATACCAAGAAGATGGGCAGTAGTAACCTGCCGTGTGCTAATAACAACATACTGCGATCACCAATCCACCTCCCAAGTGTGGTGATTATGCCATGTCCACCTATGACCGCTCATTGTAGTGATCATTGGGAGGCCCATGTTCTGCAGTGGATGTCTATAGGCTGATCTGCAGTGTGTAGTGTAGATATTGTAGTTTTGATATACAGTTTGTAATAGAAACAATAACATTAAGGTTATTAAAAAAAACCTTTGACTAAGCTACAACTAACATTTTGAGCTTAACAATACATTGCCGTGTGGTGCCGGCTCAGAATGCCACCACCCCATGTCCTCCCATGGGTGTCGTAAAAGTCGACTAAGGGATTAGCCGGAGGATGGGCAGCAGCGTCCTTCGAGTACATTAACAACTCAACTGCGATCGCCAACCCGCCTGCCAAGCGTGGCGATTATGGCAAAACCCCCCAATGAGCCCACAACACATCCATATCGGTGGTTGTGGTGATCTTTGGGGGAGGCCTGTGTCCAGCAGTGGACTTCATTCGGCCGAAATGATTGATGATTGATTGAATACATTTCATAATTTCAGCCGCAAAACGTCCACTACTGGACAGAAGCCTCTCCCAAAGATTGCCCCAACGACCGATATGGGTTTATACTGTGTGCTCATTAGGGAGTTTTGCTATAATCGCCACGCTTGGCAGACGAGTTTGCGATCGCAGTTAAGTTATAAATGTACTCGAAGGGCGCTGCTGCCTATCCTCCGGCTAATCCCATAAACGCCTTTTACGACGCCCACGGCATGAGATGGGTTGGTGGTATCCTCAGTCGGCACCACACGGTTACTGGCCCCACACAGTAAATCAATATATATATATATATATACACTACACTTATTTCTAAAAGTTAACAAAACAGCATTTTATATCGTACAAAAAAGCGCGACAAGCCCAGCCTCCTAACTTTGGGACCAAGTTACCAATAACTTACAAGATTAGATAATATATTTACCATTTTTTACGTCTATCTATCTATCGTCTATAGAAAATCCAAGAGGTCTCTGGAGATTCCGAAATATAACGGTATTAGGTATATAAACTGTTTTAATAGTTACACTTTAGTGGCAACTAAAAGTTTTGCTTTATTTTAGAGCTAAGCAAGTAGATAAGAAAATATCTTAACCACAATTTTTTGTATATATTAAACATGAAAGTAGTTTACTCAGAATCAGTTTAACAGAATCGATTGCAATAATTCTCAAACCACGTCTTATTTAGTCCCAAAAATAAGTTAACGATGTTTCAAGTTGGACATAAAAAAGCGGGCCACATTGCATCAGTAGGTATCCCCTCGCTCTACCTCCATGCATCCGCACTGATGCGGCATTATTATGCGCGGAGAACGGCGCTACATAACAAGCCTATAACTACGCGAAATTTCATTATATATCTTTCCCTGGCTGGAGGCCTCTTTTGGCTTCGCCAGAAACGACCGGTTAAGCAACCACACTTCCCAGAAATGTATGCGAGAAGCCCAATAAAAAATAAAGATATGTATATATATATATATATATTATTATATATATATATATATTTACCCAAATTAAAAATCAATCTAATCCAAAATCTATAGATTTATGATATTGAAATTCATCCGTATTTGTGTCAAGATCACGCTTAACACAAAAAAACAGATAAATCCTTAATCCTAAATCCAATGATTTTGGATTAGATTGATTATTAATTTCGGCTGTAAGTTGATTGAGACGATAGCATTAGGTTCCCGAACGTTTAAAAAAAAAGTGCTGTATATAGATTACGAATATTCTAGAGTATGATTTTATTATTATAGTTAAGTATAATTATTATTATTTAGTATAGAGCAGAATAAATATTACCCGATAACCTATTCTGAACTTAGGTCGCTATAAAACCTCTTCATCTGCCGTAGGTACTCTGTACTTTTTATTCGCTAAATAGTCTTTCAGCTTACTACCGGATATCTTTTATTTCTCAGTTTTCAATAGGTATATTATGCCAGTCTATTGAATGAATAAACAAGAGATGTGCCTGTGACGTCCGGTAAATTAAAACATACCTACATAAGGTCCTTTATCCTGCCAATCTTATTCAAAAGAAACGGTTTGAACGGCATGTTTCTAGTTTCGACGACAAATCAAATTTTGCGTACGGCCCAGTTTTTGGGGCTGGATATCTGGAGAATACCTACGTTGGATGCGGAAGCAATTCGAAGTGCCATTCGTACTGGCGTACCATTTTGTCAGTTTTGCGATCGATTTGTAATACGGTGCATGGTCTTGGTGAAGCAGCACATTTTTCTTCTTCATTTAGCGTCATTTCGTCTTTTTGCATCCTTCAAACGCACTAATAATGTAATATTCACTGTTGATCCTTTTTCCCTTTTCAAGATTTTGGATGAATACTATGCGCAGCGCATTCTAAAATACGGACGCCATAATCTTTCCCGCTGACTTTTACGTTTCTGGTCGCTTTGGACGGCTTTCGCCGGCTGCAGTACACTCAGCTGACTGCAGAAATGACTCTGAAGTGTAGCGATGAATGTTTCATCCATTGTCACATATAGATCGCATAAATATCCTTTTTATTTTGCCTAAACCGCTCTAAACAGCGTTCTGAATCATCAACACCTTCATATTTTTGGTCAACGGTGGGCAAACGTGGTAGCCCCTTCAAATAGATGGGTATGATAAATGCAGATTAAGGTTAAAATGATATTTGTATTTAAAACACTGATACTATGTTCACCAATACGCCTGCCAAGCGTGGTGCTAAATCAATATATACTTTAGGACCAATCATTTCCCACGAGAGGACGCTCGGGCGGTGCGCACGTGCGGCGACGTGTCACCGCGTCGGCAGCAACCGAGGGTTCGGGGGGGGCTTCTATCCATTACTATCCCTCGCTGGCCCTCCGCTAGAGGGGGCGACCGTTTTACAGTCATCCCGTAGCCCGCCTTCGGTGCCGAAGATGACTATTGAGGTGGTTTTAGCCGGTAAGAGTAGGCATAGCCCACCGCCCTTCCTTGGGGCGGGGGAAGTACATGATGTATTACCGCCGGATGAAGGACCAATCATTGTAGGGATTATTATTTATAACAAATGTATCTTAGAAGGCTCATTTCCTGAGATATAGAAACGAGCAAATATAACACCCGTACATAAATCAGGTTCCAAGCACAACATTGAAAACTACCGACCTATCTCTATTTTGTCCACCTTGTCTAAGCTTTTCGAGAGACTTGTTCACGACGAGATTTATCCTATATTACATAACATCATTATAAAACAACAACATGGATTTGTTAAAAAAAGGTCTACTGCAACAAATCTCTTAATTTTTACTGATTTATTGTTTGTTAATATGGATCAACAAATACAAGTTGATGCTGTGTACACAGACTTTCGAAAAGCTTTTGACAAAGTGGACCATGAATTACTTTTGACAAAGATTGCTTACAACGGCATACGTGGAAATTTACTTCGTTGGATTACATCCTATGTCACAAATAGAACTCAAAAGGTGGTAATCAAGGGATTTGAATCAGCGTTCATAAACGTGACATCCGGTGTCCCACAAGGATCCATTTTGGGCCCACTACTATTTATTTTATTTGTGAATGATATTGATGAGTGTTTCAAATACTCCAAATTTTTACTTTACGCTGATGACCTCAAAATATTTAGGAAAGTTCAGATTGAATCTGACTATCTTCTATTTCAAGAGGATCTAGATAGATTTTCGGCATATTGTACGAAAAATAAAATTCAACTGAGTATTGAGAAATGCTCATCTATTACATTTACTAAAAATAAAAATATAATGTATAGAACATATAATTTGAACAACGTCTATTTAAAGAAAGTGAGTTCAATTAGGGACCTTGGAGTGTTGCTAGATAGCAAGCTTCATCTTGACTTACACATTGATAAAATTATTGGTAACGCATTTCGAATGTATGGATTTGTAATTAAATGTATGACCAATTTCAAACGTAGTAATACTTACATTCATTTATTTAAATCATTAGTAAGATCACAATTAGAGTATGCTGTGCTAATATGGAACCCTTTCTATAAAAAATACATAAAGAGCCTTGAAACTATACAACATACATTTCTCAAAGAAATCTCTCTCTCTTTCCCACACATTACCGTTGCTTTCGTAAAACTACCTCCTATGAAAATTTACTGAAACATTATAAACTTTCTTTCTTTAAAAACTAGGCGCATCTTTCTGGAAACAATGTTTCTTTATAATTTGTGTAATAACAAATACGACTGTTCAGATTTAACAAACAAATTGTGTTTTATAGTACCTCGGACTGTTGTAAGACGTGAGGTGTGTGCGCGCCCATTATTTGCAGTCTCATCTTGTCGCACAAATGCTGGGATCCGCGCACCGCTGCGTCGCTTAGCACAAAATTATAATACCCTTTCTCTAGATTTAGACTTGTTTTCTTTGTCACCCAATCGGTTTAAAATATGTCTTCATAAAGCTATAGTGAACATACGTATTTGAAGCTATTTTCCATTTTCTTTAATAGTTTAATTGTTAAATTATACTCGTGAATGAATCTTTTAGTAAAATAAGATGTGGATTACGTAGTTAGTTGCACGCTGATGCATTCTTATGTAATTACTTTCATTTAATTATGTAAAGTGTGTAATTGTTTGTTTTCCCTAATAAATAAAATAAAATAAAATAAAAATTAGGAGACATATATGTATTTAGCAGTAGACGGTTGAATGCTGATATGATGTAAAATAGAATAGACTAACATATACTTTTGCATAATTTATAGGTTTTGCATATAAAATTACTTTCAAAGATCCAATCACAAATTCTTTTCCCTAGTAACCTAAAGGTGTGTTCAGAAGCAGCATTAGGCAATTGCTTTATTTTGAGAGTCGGCACGTGTGACTGTGTTAATGTTAACTTCCAATGTCAATATTACGGCAGACTTATTTTATGGGATACTTACTTCAAAGACGTTTGATGTTTTACTAATGATTTACGTAGACGTATCTGTTTTCTTAACTTACGTTAGTGCGTAAGTACTTACATGTTGTATACAACGTATATAATATGTATAAAATAATGCAAACGTTCTCGAAAGGAGACCGCGCACCGGAAAACGCAGCGTGGGACGACCTCCAACGAGGTGGACAGACGACCTGGTGAAGGTCGCTGGGAGTCGTTGGATGAGAGCGGCATGTGACCGCTCGTTGTGGAAATCTAAGGGGGAGGCCTTTGTTCAGCAGTGGACGTCCTGTGGTTGATATGATGAATGTATAGATACCTAATTTGGGTTTGAGCAAATCACACATATTTTTTCCCTTTATTGCAGGACAAGGAAACTAAATAATAATAAGTGAAACATATTTGCGTGCTCATATAGTCTTCTTTTTTCAATATGGTAGTGATCCTCATGGACTTCCCGAAAAAGGGGAAGAGCGAAGGGGTGTGGCGGACTCTTACCGGTTAAAGCCACCTGGGCGGACATCTTCGAAAACAAAGGGGGGCTCCAGGTTCTCGACAACGAACGCTCCGGAGCCGTCCATTGATACCACTCCTTTAGGCACATCTTCTGAATGGGTGACAGTAAAACGGTCACCTCTTCTACGACTGTAATGAGGCCGCCCCCCAGGAACACCTCAGATGCACATGTCACCATGCGCCACTTAGTATAAGCATGCAGGTTCCCTAATCTGGGGCTCCGCGACTTCTGCGGCAACCCAGCTCAGGTTTGTTAGAAACTTTATTATGTTTAAATGTTATTTTGACTCTGCCCCGCCCACCCGAATCCCCTTGTCACATCGGCCGCTCGGTACGACCCTCCGTCATAAACGATTACACTATCCCACCAAACACCAACTTAGTATAGAATAGAATATTCTTTATTGTATACCATTTTATAAACAGCTACTAGGAATCATTCCATCAACAGTAATTGTACAATGGGCGGTCTTATCGCTATTAGTGATTTTTTACAGACAATCTTTGGATGGACAAGAAAAAGATGGGAAAAGACAAAGGGGGTAGTCTTAAGTTAGATTAAAGTCAAGCCAATTAGAGCTATAGGTTTTGGTATTAATAGTTATCATTAAAGTAAAACAATATTTGGTGAGCATATAAAATCATTTTACTCGTAGTAAGCAAATATTTTTCTAACACACACACTTATTTCGTTTTACACATATTTATTTTGGGATTAATGCGTACAGGGACCTTATTTAAGTATTAATTTAATTGATTTACAGTTAATTTATTTTACTTAGCAAGTATTTATTTTGGCAAGGGTTTAAATTGTACCTACCGTTTTAAAAATCCGAAATAACCTTACAAGGTCATTTTGTAATTACATTTTACAATTACACACATTACAAATAACAATTCACGCCGTAATCAAAACCAATTAATTAGTAAATAAACTAATCAAATGTGGGTTTCGCTTTCTAGAGTTGCTTAGGGTTGCCATTTACTGTCAACAAATTTCAAGGTAGCACTAAATTAATGTCGAACGATATAATATTTTATGGATCGGATGAACTGTTTAATTATAGAGAGCAATCAGTGTAAGCTTTAGTAAGATATTATTGATGTGGAGACTATTTTTGTAGTCTAGCAGTGAATTCGTTGACACCTGTATTAAAAAACAATACAGTTTCTAAAACCGAAGCCAGATAGCAAAAAAAGTATGAAACAAGCATTAAGAACTTTAGTAGTAGTTGCAGTTGGCCAGTATTTGCATAAAAAGATGCATAGTAGTTAGGCCTTTCGCAACGGCAAGCTTTCAATGCTTGTTTACTTTTTCGTAGTCGGTTTGCAGTTTTCTAAACTGTATTTTTTTATATCAGTGCTTTTTCTTTTTTTTCTGTTGACTTATTTTATAACGTCATGGTCGTCATATTGCTTTGTTTTTAATGGAATCTAGCATATGCCCCTCGCAGGCAATATAAAAGAAATGATGTCATTTCTTTTATATCGTATCATATCTTAAAATCCATCAAGTAGCTTCAAAACCTCGAGGGAATATGTCTATGTTATATATAGGGAATATGAACATGTATGGTTTTGCCGTAGTGAGTAGAAACAAATGAGATCAAGAATCGATAGAACTAATCGTTTATTCATAAAAATTGCAACATTATCTTTTGGTTGTCTTTCGGCTGAATACTGAAACACGCAAGTAAGTTAAGTCCCAATTGGGGTTCTAAAACTCCAAAGAACCGTACGACGCATTATTTTATGATATATTATAAATATTTTAAATGCAAAGATTGATTAATATGAATACCGTACAACGTTGCCTTATACATGAGATTGGCGAAATTGTGGAACTACTTAACAGAAGCCATAATCTAAGAGAAGAAGTTAAGTCTCGCTTTAACTATTCGAGAAATCCGCTTTCGGTAAGGTTTCCTACCTGCTTTAAATTATAATTTTTTTGTAACTGTGACATATATGTTATGCGACTTATAATATAAATACATTCTATAATAAAATACTTGTTTAATGTGAATGACACTCATTGTTATAGTGTATGAATACCATTATAATTGTTTGGCGTTATGTGATTAGTTTTTCGATTTTGAAATGAGAAACCTCAAATCTATACATCACATACTGAGTTGTGGACCAGTGGACTGTGACTTACTTGGACAGTTCGCTGGGTTCCACAGTAGCGCTGATTTCGCCCGTAAAGTTCATTATGTCGTCTGCCATCTTATATCTGAAACAATTGACGTTATTTCTGATTACAATAATAGATAATGTTTAACTCGTTACTATAAATTTCACGTTCATTCGGAGCAATTAATTTTGCTATAATTATCTATATCTTTTTGTTTCAAAGCGTTCATCTATCTATTATCCTGAAATGTACGATGTTTTTGTATTTTCCATGTAGCATAAAAAAGAAAACAAGCGCCCGCACTGCTTGAAGGATCTTATCGTATGGGAAAACTAAATCGATTTCAGTTGCTATGTATTTTATTAGTGTATAATGGTGCGGTGTTATTAGTGTATAATGTTGCAGCTAATGTCAGGTACACACAAATGAATGCATTAAATACAATTTAGATAGCAAGATGATTTTCCTGAAACTAAATCAACCTGAGTGTCTATATCTGTGAGACGATTCAACTTAGGTGCCTATATCTGTGAGACGATTCATCATATCCCTGGCTGAGGTTACCGGAACAATTTGACGTGACCCACACAATTAGGATTGAATCAATTTATGGTCTTGTGTCACATGACTCATAGCTCGACACATGACCAAATGACGGAACGAGGTAATGACAGTCACACACCGCGATTCCGCCTCTTTAGGCATTAATTGTTTTGCATTGACTCGAAATAAGTGTTTGCATTTTATAAACGGGTAAGTCAGAACAGTTATTTTTATTAAAGCAGAAGGAGTTCGTTAAATTTGCTAAAGTTAATTATTAATTACAAATATTGGGTTTCTGAAAAATATCTAATAATTTTAGATAATATTGCGAAACTGCAATTATAACAAAATCATCAATAAAAGCAATTTACGGTTTTTAGTTTCACACACAATGCGTGCGCTTTTAGGAGCCATATTATCTAAACCAATGTGAAAACTGTTTAAAACCCCGAAAAGTTGCAATTTCTTTGGGAAATCTGAGGAAGTGAAAAACCAGCACTATTATTTTAAGACTCGACGATGGACATAGCACTAAATGGAGCCAAGCCTTGGGCCGAGCCTTGATTTGGCTTCATTAACTTTGTAACATGGACTATAATTAATATATCACCCATTAATTGAATTATTTGTATAATAATCTCAACGATTTTGAACACTAAGTAATGTTCAATGCCATTTTTTTCATAGCAATTGTTATGACCTTATTATAAACACACATGCTTTACCTTTCTACAAATAACAAACATTATATTCTATCTCACACGCAAGTCACATAAAGTATAGAGTTGTGTCGTGTCAAGCGCCGCTCCTAATACTGGTGAGGTCATGCCGTGCCCAGCAGGCCGTCATGCGTGCACCGACATTGTAACGTTTGACTTCACGTAGCGGACAAAACCCCATAAACATGCAGCAGAATTGATACATCCGTCGTGATTACGTGAGTCAGTTCAATTAATCAGTACAGTACAAAAGGTCAAAAAATAAGGATACGTTCATTTTGGTTTGCAGTAAATAACCTACGGAATTCTGAGGCCAAACTGAAATAAAAATATTTGTATACCAAGTAGTAATCTGGATGTTACTTCATGTATATAGAAACGTGGAGGAAAGATCCGATAAGCAGCGATAGTACTACGGTGAAACCCTGACCGTTAGTCGGTCATTATATCTGCCAAAGGACGTCCACCGCTGAACAAAAGCCTCCCCCACAGATTTGCACAAAATCCTGTTACATGCCACACACATCCAACGGCTCGCAGCGACGTTCACCAGATCATCCGTCCACGTGGTTGGACTGGCTGGTCGTGGCTGTGTTTTCCGGTACGTGGTCTCCACCCGAGAACCTTTTTGGCACATTTTTTTTTAAATGATGCAAAGCATTTTTAAAAAAATTTACTCTGTAATAAAAACTATTATAACTGATGTTTAAACTAAGTAACTATAATATGGAAGTCAAGGAGTTATAAAATGAGATTGATAATAACTGCAATTTGCGAAAATTTATTTTCAGTTAGATGACAATGTTGTGTACATTACAATGACAATGTTATCTACTTACAAGTTCATTTTAGTAGCTTTAGTAACTAATTTTCATATGTAATAATTTGGCAAACAAAGCTTTGGTTCTAAATCGCCATTATGAGAATACAGTATTTAGTTATTGAATTACCGTGCGTGTGGTAATTAGTGCACATTATACCAGTATTACGGGAATTAATACAAGCCATTTTGCTGGGAGTCGAATATTTAGGTATCAATTTTAATGTTTATAATGTCTATTATAATTTATGTTTTATTTTAATGAAATGTAAATCTTCTGAGTGCTCAATTTTACCATTAGCACATCAGTATTATCCAGTGATATGAGACATAGTTTTAGATCACTTTCATCATTAAATATATATACTAATATTATTATACTAAAGTCCCTGGCTGGAGGCCTCTTTTGGCTTCGCCAGAAATTACCGGTTAAGCAACCACATTTCCCAAAAATGTATGAGAGATGCCCAACAAAAACAAAATCAAAATTAAAGTTCTTCAGAATTTTAAGCGGTGTTTATTGTAAACCGTGGACCCGCATTTTAACTGTAAGTCTCCGTTTTATACTAACGAGTAAGCAAAAGATAAAATAGTTGGAATATATCAAATTAGTTTACTTGTGTCGGTGCAGAAAAATTACAAAGTATGAATAATTTACTAATGTTTCAAAATAACTGATGAAAGTATGTAATGATTTCATGAACATAATGAAAAGAAGTTTTTCGGTTTGAAGTATATTAATATATAATATAGATTATTTTTGAACGTAGGAACTGGCGTCAAGAATTGTTGCTATGTGCCGAGGGTATCTCAGACGCAATGCTATGATTGTACCTTTTAATGGTATCAGTCAGCCAAGAAATGATTAAGATAATAATCTCTCCAAAACTTTAGATTTAACATACAAATTATTTATTGTTTATTGATAAACTCCAACTTCTGACGTCCCCGAGTACGTGAAGCTAGGCCTCATAGACATAGCTCATAGAAAGTTCCAGTTCTTTCCTATAATCTGTGTGGTTCCCGAAAACTAAAAGTACACCCTTTTTTCCACGTATGGCTGTCATAAAAGGCGATTAAAGGCTGATATCAAGCAGATGGGCAGCAGCATCCTCTCGAATGCTAAATACCATACTGCGATCACCAATCCGCCTGCCAAGTGTGGTGATTATGGCAATATTATTATTGTTTTGTTGTATATGTATCTATACAAATAAATAAAATTGAAGTGTCTGTTTGTAATGTCAATATAACTTCTTTTTACCAAATGCATATGAAAGTATATACGGGACACATAACAAAAAAACTATTTTTATTTTTTTTGTCTGTCTGTCTGTTTGTTCCGGGTAATCTCCGAAACGGCTGGACCGATTTTGACGGGACTTTCACTGGCAGATAGCTGATGTTATAAGGAATAACTTAGGCTACTTTAATTTAAGAAAAATAATTAGGGTTCCGCGCAAAAAAATAAAAACCCTTGAAATCCAATATTTTTTCTATGTCAAGTGTCTATATTGAAGTACTCTAAATCCCTTTTAAATTAAACGCGGGTGAAACCGCGGGTCCCAGCTAGTTAGTTTATAAGATTAAAGTGTATTTTTTACTATGGGCTTTAGTCGCCTGATAATAAACAAATATTAATTAACAAAAAATATCTGTCATGACTGCTCATTGTAGTGATTATTGTGAGGGCATGACCCTCCCAATCCAGCAACTCAGAAGTTAGAAAATATAATTAATTAGCAGTTAAGTACCCAGTCCACGCAGTTTTTCGACCTAAGCTGAAAGTTAGGAACGAATTTTTATTCGGAGCGAACTAATGTTTTTTAGGGTTTCGATTGTCGGAAGGAATCACCTTATAGGATCACTCGTGTGTCTGTCTGTCTGTCCATCACAGCCAATTTGCTCCAAATCACTGGAGCGATGAAGTTGAAATTTGGACCACGTATGCATTTCTGCAACCCAAACACGGATAAATAACGTAAATTAATTAATTTTGAATAAACGGGTCACTTTCGGAAGGCATATTTGAATATTAAAATGTTTTCTCAAATATACTTTCTTTGTTGTTTTAAAATAAATAGTTTCAAAGTTATTTGAGAATATTGTGCGTACAAACTTACGTTTGCAGTTGGAATGTATGGGAGAATATGTTTTTCAACTACAGTGTTAAGTTTGTTCTTGAGATACATTATTTTAGTAACCACAAACTTGGTTCTGATTTAAAAAAAACATGGTAGATACCGTATGCATTGTACGGAACCCTCTCCGGCGAGTTCGTCTCGCACTTGTCGGTTTTTTTTTTGATCTGCCTATGATAATCTTATTTGCGAAATAAAAAGTCTATTTGGTAATATAAGAAGAAGTTGCTACATGGTGGGGGGCCTCGGGGGTCGCGGGCGCGCTTATTGTGGAGTCTGCGTGCTCATATCGACCAACCCCCGGGAAGACGGTGGCGTGCACGTGGTCCATGCTGCCGTGTGCGCAGCACAGCGCACAGCGAGGCTTGGGGAGATCCTTTACAATCCTCCCCGAGAAGTGCCTGGGGGGCGAACTTTTTAGTCACCTTCTCTCCGCTAAGGTGACCATTTTACAGTCATCACCTCTGTGATGTGCCTAAAGGCGTTGCACAAACGGGCAGCTGTAGTGTGATCTGACGAGGCCTGGAGCCCTCCTTCGGTACCAAAGATGACCACTCCAGTGGTTTTAGCCGGTAGGAGATCGGCATGCCTCTTCGCCCTACCCCGGAGCAGAGTAATTTCACGATGAATTTCTACTGATAACCCATAAAAAAAGAAGTAATATCAGAACTTTTTTTGTGCTTCTCGCATACATTTCTGGGAAATGTGGTTGCTTAAACCGGTCATTTCTGGCGAAGCCAAAAGAGGCCTCCAGCCAGCTGAGAATAATAGCTGAGAATATATATAATAGAATAATAGTTGGTCTCTTATGTTCCATCGTACATTGCAACATTTATTCACACTTCCAAAGAAACAAAACTAAAATTGTGCCTAATTAACGCCGGCTTACCGTCTGTGCTACAATTGTTTGAATTGCTCCAGCGCCAATTTGGACCACTTAACGCGCACACACGAAGATAATGCACTCAGTGAAACAGTGAAAAGAATCGTAACTGACATTGCGTATCTACTGTGATGTTTGTACGCTGTGTGGTCTGTCGCTATGAAAATAAGTAAGCTCATCTTATTTTATGAGCCAATAATGGCCTTATAGAAACGACTTAATGATGACTTAACGTTTAGGTTTAAATCCCGTGGGTGTCTTGACTATAGGATTAGCCCTAGGATGGGCAGCAGCGTCCTTCGAGTACATTTATAATACAATTGCGATCGCCAACCCGTCTGCCAAGCGTGGCGATTATGGCAAAACCCCCAATGAGCACACAACACAACCGAGGAGGACAATAGAGGAGGCTTCTGTCCAGCAGTGGACGGTATTCGGCTGGAATTGAGATTTGAATACCTGATTACTTCCGACGCAAATGCGGCAGGTAGACGCCAATCTCCCCGAGGGGGTGACCGCTTTACAGTCACCCTCTCAGAGATGTGCCTAAAGGCGTGGCACCAATGGGTGGCTCTAGATGGAGATCTTTCGAGTTCCTGGAGGGTGGCTCCCTTCGGTGCCGACGATGATCACTCTGGTGGTTTTAGCCGGTAGGAGTCCGGCATGCCCCTTCGCCCTTTCCCGGGGTGAAGGAAGTACATGATGTATTTCCACCGGATCAATAAAAAAAAAAAAAAAAAAAGGTGCCGAAGATGACCGCTCCAGTGGTATTAGCCGGTAGGAGTCCGGTCCGGTCCGGTCCAGTCCCTTCGTCCTTTTCCGGGGCTAAGGAAGTTCATGTAGAATTTCCACTGGACTCCAATAAAAAAAAATGGGTACTCTAAGCCAGCCGCCGCTGTCTTCCCGGGGGTCCGTTAGGTGTGAGCACACAGACTCCCCATAAAGGCTGGGACCTATTACGTAGGGT
The DNA here is from genome assembly GCA_947459985.1 of Diloba caeruleocephala. Lineage (NCBI taxonomy): Eukaryota > Metazoa > Arthropoda > Insecta > Lepidoptera > Noctuidae > Diloba > Diloba caeruleocephala. The sequence continues at coordinate 8,892,104 of OX381619.1, forward strand.
TCATATTTGATCAACGCACTCTCAACTCGAGTTTTACTTGAGTTTTGATTCTTGATCTGGAATACGGGCCTAAGTACTTGAAGGAAGCTGTTGTTAGTTGCGGGCGGTATGAAACCGGTCGTTATGGAAATATAGGGAGACGCTTTTTTTAGCAATAGACGTCCTTTGTCTGATAATTATTGTGATGATAGTGTATTAGTGTAAAGAAAAGTTTTGGCATAGAAAGAAAACTCCGAGCAATGTCGGCAGACTCCGAGCAATGTCGATTGACGGCACTGTTGGTGCAGTGGTTGATACAGTCGGCTGCTGCGCTCCGGGTCGTGGGTTCGATTCCCGCACGGAACAAATATTTGTATGATCTACAGGTAGTTGTTCCGGGTCTGGGTGTATTGTATGTGGAATTCATGTCTGTAAACGCACCCACGACACAGGAAAAATCCTAGTGTGGGGCAATGTCTTATAAAAAAAAATATGTCGCACGAAGAAAATTGAATAAAACAAACATTAAATACAGAGCTTATTTTAAATACACAAAAACAAAAACATTTTTAGGTTATTTGCGTTGGTTTTCTTTTGTTTGCATAGGTACTTATAGAAAGCTCTCAGTGTTACTTACATTGGTTTCATAGACCATCGTTCTACAAAAGCTTTTTTTTACGTTAGGGATTTCGGATTCCGTTCATTGTATTGAAAGTTCCATTCGGATTGGGTCAAATTATTTTAGTGGTCGACTAGAATAGCTTCTTACAGTAATTAGGAGCCGCTTTTTTATATAAGTATCTTCTATATTAGTAAATAACGAAAATCGCTCCCGTTCCGTTAACTCTTCATACTACATCACTTACAAACACACATTAGCTAATACACGTCCACTATTGCATATGGCCCCCCCGATAGTTTTAGCATGAGCGGCATAGGGGATATTGCGGAACGGTTTGTGCAGTGGCTGACACAGTCGGCTGTTGCTCTTCGGGTCGCAGGTTCGATTCGCGCACGGATCTAATATTTGTACGATCTGCAGGTAGTTGTTCCGGGTATATTTTGTGTGGAATGTTGTGTCTGTAAACGCACCCACGACACGGGAGAAATTCTAGTACGGGGCAACGTTTAAAAATACACCATAATAACCATGCTTGGTTAATTATTTATATAATTATATGATTGATATTTTTGAGATTATTTATTTATGGATAATTTGGTGATCGCAGTGTGTTGTTATTAGACACAGGAGGATGCCGCTGTCCATACTCCTCGCTTAAACGCTTTCTACGACACCGGTGGGTGCGGAGGGGTGGTGGAGAATAACTTAAGCAGCTAGAGATCGCGGGACGACCATGACTCGATTAAATATCCATTTAACAGGCAAACCCCACTTACTCGCGCTTTATTTCGCACATGCACTTGCAAAAGGTCAGGTAAGCTCAATTTTTATTTCATTTTGTCCTAAAATTATGTCGTTTTAATACATTTTTATTAACACTTATATATAAAAGAAGGGGGAAGGGGACCGATCTCCGGCATACATGCTATTAACCTAATCCGGCTATCAGTGCCCATAACAAATGTATGCTTTTGTTGTTGTTAATAAGTTTACTATTATTATAATGTCTCTGTATTTCTATTTCATAGGCTTACGCAGGGACATGGGTCCAACACGCAGAGGCCCTTTAAAGAATTTAAATCTAGAATAGAATGGGACACTATAAAATGCAGTCTCAGACTGTCCCCGGTGGAAACTACAATTATAAGGTCTATTACAAAATTGTGCTAAATGGATTTAATACTTTAACGAAGGAAAGTCAGTTAGTTGGCCGATCAGAAGGGGGCCGTCAGAGCTATATGCTCGGGGGTGGAAGTGTCTAATGGCGTAATAACGGGGAAACCCGCTCCGAGTCTGCGAGACGTGCGATGGCCAGCCGGTACCGAACCTCTCAACACCCGAGCCGCTCAAGCTGGTGTTGCAACCTGTTGCCTGTAGTGGGTGGCTATTTGAGGGGCTCATCTTGTAAGTGACGAGTCACTGTCTGCCACAGTATTTCACTTTATAGGTTGAATTGTAGACGCCGATGTTTCTGTTAAGCTAAAGTTAAATTCCACAAAACACCCATTGAAATAAACCTTATCAATATAGCTTGCATCTCATACAATAGTCCTACACCACTAGAGACAATGCGTGACTGTATTTCTATTGCGTGCCATGAAGACTCCTCGGTTAGAGTCCTATTACATTTTAGATTAAAGTTTTCTGAATGGCCTTTGCGTGATCTATGCTCCCACGTAAACCTATCAGAAGACCAGGTTGCTCTGCTAAGCTCTTAGCGGGTGACATTAGAATAACACGAATACCCTAATCTCATTCTTGGCTAAAGTTCAAAACCATTTTTTAATCCATGCACCACACTATTATTTCTCCAGTATCGTCTGTGCAATTTACAGACATAAATCTCACATGCACAAACACCCAATGAATATGTTTTTACTTATGCCCACGAAATTATGTTTATTTTTTTTAAACGGTGCTTATGATAATAATTGCTGATAAAAACAATGTCAGTTTGATTTTATGTTTGTATTTGTCTAGTCTATAACGCTACGGTTAGCTGACGCTTTCGCTAGTAAACACACCGTGTAATTAATTCATGTTGATATACACTTTACATACAATAACAAAAAATTTAAACTAAATTATATTTTCCCCCGACAAAGCACGATTTTAACAGCTAGTTAAAAAAGTAATTTCGGAAGGTAAGAGCTTTCGAAATAATTTAATATGTACATAAATATGTTTATCTATCCCGAGGTAGTAGCAAAATATTATGGAATTAGATGACATTGTAATAGACAACAATCTTTTAAGGATTCTCAAGACGGAGCAAAGGGATCTAGTCGAAAAACCAATAAAAAATAAAAATAGAATCATATTATATTATATATATCCCATAACCATTAGATAACTAAATAAAATAAACTAAATAAACAGATAAAAAATTATAACTCACGAAACAAAAAACTACAGGCACGACAGACAAAAATGGTTTTAAAATTGTTAAGCAACCGGTAGAATCGCTTGACAACATCTTCCAAGTTTCCCATAAACGAAAATTGTCCACGAAAGTCCAGAGCTACACTTGCTCGATTCGACTTATTTAGATACTCCTCTGAGAGCTATTACTACGGAAGAAGCAACTTTAGCTCGCGACTTCACCAAGAAGCTAAGTTTAGAAACTACCTGCGCTAATGGATAACAATGTGGTCTTATTTTTAGTACGTACTACTAACGTATCTCCCGGGGTTCTCACTGAAATAGAATTACTTTAGTATTTGGCAAATGTTAAATTGTGGGTAGGCATTTATGTAATAATGTAAACTGAGATTGAAATTAGTTTAACAAAGGCTTTATAAAGAACACTGGAATCATAAATTTTCACACTTCCGGACATTTTATGAAGAACTTTACAGTAATGTCTTAGGTTTTCGCGATTATTACACATTATAATTTTAAAAACATCTGACGTATCGAATACTTTGCAGCATTCGTGGGCGCAGGACTAAGGTGACAGGCGTCGTTACAGATTATAAAAAGTTATTTTTCTTTATCTACCGCACAATTTTAATCAGAAATTAGTTTCGATGCACGCAGTAATCACTCACAATGTCCTGATGTTTCTTAGTGCAGTATATTGTTTGAACTTTATGTTAATTCCAGTGAGATTTTTACACAAGGTAAAGTCGACGGAAATTGCCTCATGTTTTGGGACCGCCTGGTCTCTAAGCAATACCTACAATTGTGTCGCTTTTAGTTCTGACCCCTGTTGTGTCCATTTATCTTATTACTTTTACTTTCCACGTGTCTTCTTTGGGATATTTTGTCAGTCACTGAATATTCTGTGGTAAACACTATCTCTATAAAGCAGTCAAAAGTTGAGTGGACTGGTTTGTTTATATAATTGTACTTTATGGAATCTCATTCGCATTAGTATAGGTTAGGATCAAGTGAAATTTACTAACTCTATCATTTTATGTCAATTAATATTTCAAATCGTATTTCAGACTGATATTTTAATCGAAATAAGTAAAGAAGACAGAAAGGTCGCATCTACCGAAAAATTATGTACAGTTTTTGATTGACGATGATCATTATCTAAGTATGAAGACAGTTCTAACTTTTTTAAGAAATAAGTAAAACACTGCACGTTGAAATAAATTTGCCAAATAATTCCTTCAAATTGACTTTAGTGTTAACTTTTAAATAAATATTGAACTTAAACACAAATTTAAGTAAGTACTTGGAAGGCGCAAACAAAATTGAAAGGGTTTCTTTGAGATCAGAATCTCTCATATTGCCATGAAAAGTACGTCTGTAGAAAACCCGGGGAGAATTTATAGTTCAATTCAATTCAGCAGAAACATGTAAGTGCAGAAAACTTACGTACGGACGGCTTATCTAAAAAGGACAGTAAAATTGGTAGAATATAAAGACAGACAGTAAAATATGACTGTGTCAGTGTTCACATATGCGGTGTCTATGATAATAACTAAGAATGTTCGTACAACATTGATAGCAAAGACATGAGTTTTCTTGGCTAGCAATTCGAATAAGTTGTAGTCAGTTTTGCTTAGCCTTAGTAGATAAACGTGATTTCGATAAGAAATTGGTGCTTTTTTTTTTGTTTATTATTCTTAAATAAGATTATTTACGTGGTGAATTACCAAAAATATAACACACAAACCATCGCGGGTTTAGCAGTGGTATATCAGACAAAGCATCTTGGTGCATAAAGTACAGAAATAGGCTTAATTAATTATTACAGACAAAGTGATTTTTAATACTTTTTTACAATTATTATATTTATTGATTTCGATAGGTAGATCATTCATAAATGATGGCAATATGTATTACCACGTCCGTGCCCCGTATGCATTGTTATATTTAGGTATTTTATATGTGGGTAAACAACCCGACGATGTTGGCCTTGCATTTTTTCTATATTAACTTTTCGTTTATATTTTTTACTTTTTCGGTGTTATCTACTATATTATCTATGAGGTCAGTTAGCCATTACTAGCTTTTTGTTTTATAATAAATCGAAATCCATATTGAAATAAAACGATCAGGAAAATATTTGTATTACAAATTATAAAATAAAGATTTTTCGTATCTAAAAAGTCCATTGTTGTGAATATAATCTAATCTAAAATAGGTTGCAAGTGTATAAAACTGATGATAAATATGGCAGGTTTAATATTAAAGAATCAAAATGTTACAAGCACAATACTATATTTAAAATGTTAGAAGTACAATACTACAGTTGAAATGTAACTAAACCTAATTTGCATAATTCATAAAAGGAAAGAGTAATGTCTCATTCATAATATATGTACGCGTTACTTAAAAGCGCAAATTGTCTTAATAGAAACCGGTTTAGTTCGAATGAGGCAACGAAAGTTGTTGGTGAGGTATAGTGTCTGAAAAGCAATAAATATCGGAAAAGTTTAGATTAATTTAAGTAAAACTAGAAAAAGGAACACGTCAAAAAAAATATTATTTCGTATTATTAATATATCTACTAATAGAAATTTAAATATGCAGAAGGTTTATTACAATATTATTAAAGAAAAGAAGATCTATTATAAGGTTTATCATGCTGAGGAATGCAGCGTTTATTTCATGTCCCTAACCGAAAAAAAACCTGTACACTGACCATTAATTTGAAATAAACTTCACAAATGATACATAAATTATCCTAAATACGGCCATATTAAAAAAATACGTATAAATTAGTAAGTCCACTTATAACCCCAATCTCTATTACGATATCATCGCTTACTTTATAACCTTCATTTAAATACCCTGCGGGATCCTGCGATGCACCGACAATTAAACAATTGTCGAGACATAAGTGGTTATGTCCACTTTGTTCTATGGAGGAAGTACCCACGTACTTGAAATTATGATGGTTAAGCATGGAATATTATTATTATTAGATTGTTTTAATATAGGTGAAAGGTCATAGAACGAAAAGGGTAGGGAGGATAAAGCTTCTGTTGTCTGCTGCAGCACCTCAACTGCAAAATTTGTTAGTAACTAGCAGTATTAGCTACATTGATATGGAGTTTCTTGTCGAATCTTCGCCATGGGACCAACTTTTCCGAAACATGCACCTAAACTGTTGACTTTTCTAAAGAGCTTGTCAAGGCCGATATAACAATTAAATTATTATTTTTAACATAAGTTAACCTTGAATTTCGACTGCGCTGCATTTTATACCCAAAACGGCCAAAACGACGAATACAATGTCGAGGATAGAGCAAAGTGGAAGAGAAAGACCAAGAGGGCTGACCCTACCGCCATATGGGATAGATTAGCCAGGAAGAGAAAGAGAGAGAGAAAGTTTCAGGACCAACGTGAAAGTGATTCGTCAGTGATCAAGCATTATTGCAAGTTGACCCTATACCGATTGGTATACACATTTTGAACGCTACCCTCATCCTTTTTCTTCAGGGAATTTGGACAGGCGGGAGTTGACGCAATATTCGATAGTCTTAAAACATGAGCGAATGTTATATATTTCTTATACTTTATTCTAAAAGTTGTTTACCTGTACTATATAAATGAATGTAATAAACGAAGTGAAACACGTCAATATATTTCGACTCGAAACCTTCAATATTTCCAATTTCTTGAATTTACTTCTCCGAGGAATTCTACAAAGAAAGCATAATAACATTTTTGTCGATGTATTTTAATACTTCTCAGACAAGACTAGAAAGTGGCATATACATTTTGGTTACAAAAGAATTTGCGAGCAATTCAGTATTGCCTTTCAAAGTTGTATGTATCCACTGTACTTGAAATTTTGTGATTTCCTTTGTAACATATATGTAACAGTGTTTGTTACAGAATAAGAGTTATTAAGAGAGAATAAGAGATTTATATATGCAAAGGTTATTTTTAATTGAAGGTAAGTATGTTCCTTATACATAACAGACCGAGATTATTGCTTGTATATAATAGTCCCAATCGTTGAGGAGTTTATTAGTTCTTCTCCGAAACACTAGCAGGTTTTGACATGTTTTCTATGGAACAGCATAGATACATTTCGAAAGAAACAAATGCAGAAGAAATGCGTTTCCGAAGTTATTTGGTATGATATTTATTATTAATTTGGTTGTTCTATAAGGAACTCAGTATTCAGGCGGGTACACCTTATTTTTTTTATTATTGATGATAATTTTCTGTCGCTTTACACAAGGTTTCAGTCTGAAGCCATTTTGGCCATCAACGTTTCTTTAAAGACTTGATACAAGGACTTGAGCTAAGCAGAAGATACATTTGATTTCGACGGCACGGTTGGTGCAGTGACTGATACAGTCACCTGCTGCGCACCGGGTCGTGGGTGCGATTCCCGCACGGAATAAATATTTGTACGATCTGCTAGGTAGTTGTTCCGGGTCTGGGTGTATTGTGTTTGTAAACGAGCCCACGACACAGGAGAAATGCTAGTATGGGGCAACGTTTTAAAAAAACGAGATTTATTATTTGTGTACCTTATCAGCGTGAAATTGATGCAAAATTGGTTCCTTAATTTATTTTATACTGAGTATAGATGTCGTTTAGTGGTAATGGTTATATTAGAACCAATTTGTTGGTTAGCTGGCCGTCCCACCTACACTAAATTACAGATAATGACCCCTCAGTTATGAATCAGGCAGTTACTTTACTGTTTTATATTTGAGATATGAGTGTAGGAAGAGAACTGTCACGGGCAAACTTCGCCTATTATCCGGCCCCGGATATACTTACTGAGAAAATCCGTTGCAGAATGTTTATGGACATTGCAACATGAGTGTAAGAATATAGCTCGACTCCCTTGGATGTCGGAAAAGGTAACCAAGGGACTAAACCAGAGGAATGAACATCGGTCGTTGTGAAAATCTATGGAGGAGGCCTTTGTTGAGCAGTGGAGGTCTTTTGGCTGTTACGATGATGATGATGATGATCATGAGTGTTACTTTGTATGAGAACTATCTGGCATCTAATCCCAACTATCTTGGGCATATTCACCCTTTTTTGGCGGGAATCCTTCATGGACCCTTCCATGAAGGGCGGAGGGGCATGCCGGATTCTTACCGGCTAAAACCCCACGGTGTCCTTCCACTTACATCTGGCTGGGAGTGGTGTGGTTCGCCTTCAGCATTAGACCGCACGCCCGGCAGGCATCGGCCCGTCACTGCTTGATGGGCCCCGTCTCTGTGCGACCCGGCTGGCCGCACATAGGTACCTTCAGAGAGGTGCGCGCAGAACACGCGCACCGCCGTCTCGGGCCTGTTTCTGTTCGGACGACAGACTAACTTTACCCGTTCGTCGTCTATCTACCCTGGCACATAGGCCACGTTAGGTAGTCGTGGTTTGTAAAGGTCAGGCAGTTTTCATACCCCTTCGGTGCTGGAGATGACCGCTCCAGTGGCTTTAGCCAGTAGGAGCTCGGCATACCCCTTAGCCCTTCCCGGGGCGAAGGAAATTCATATAGAATTTCCACTGAACACCAATAAAAAAGGCAGTTTTCATACAATGCATGTAGTGCGCCACAGAGTCGTGATGACATCTGTCGCGGCTAGCAACACCATGTGTTAATCCACTCAACTTGTTTCACCTTGTGTTATTCCAGCATATTCTGCTTTTACACACTCGCTGAAAGATAATTTCTTTAGCGGGTCTTATGCTGTGGGTGTGGTGCCGTGGAGGTTATGGCGCATATGTCCCGCGTGCCCCGACACCTGCACGCAACAAGATCTCATGGTCGCTATAGGTCATTGGTCAGTGGCTGACTAACTTCGTCTCAAGTTCAAGCCGCCCAAAGGCCTCCCCAGTTGCGCCCAGCGTTGCTTAACCTCACCGATCGTTTACAGATCAGTGAGTGAGTGATTGATTGATTTGGATACTCTAGTGACAGTGATTGCCAAGTTCGTTAGGCACATATACAATACTTTTGGCTAAATTCAAGAAACATGTTTATATTGCATTTTTTATTATTGTATTATTGATTTTGTTTGTAGATATAGACCGATAGAGATAAAGATTTCAGATGTAGCTATTACTTTAACGTTTTAATAATAAAGTGTTAATAGAGTATGCCTAGCTTTATTTGTAAACGACTTCACAATGTAATAAAAGTTAATCTGTATCTAATTACATTGAAAATAATAATTCCATATTAAAAAAAACCAAAACAAATATATGAAATATTTAAAATAAATTTGGTAAATCGTCAATATTGGGTGTATCAAAGCCATAATATACACATTTTATTAGAACAGCGAGTTTATTTTTACATGAAGATGTTGTCTGCAGCGAAAGTGCGCATTCACGGGGTGCAAGATGATAACTGGGTTATAAAGGAGAACATCAAACAGTAACGGGGCCTGATAAACTTATATCAAAGTATTGGAGAATATTCATCAAGAGAACTTTGGCACAGTTTATGAAAGAGCAAACTTGGACTTCTGGAGTGGCGTCCTGGTGACCTGAAGCACAGGCTTCAGCCTAGTTTAGGTAGCAGTCTCCCACAGTAAATTTGAATAATACTATAACTTTTTCATCATTGTCATGAAAGAAAAAAATTGTTACTTACATACGATTTACACCAATTGAACTAAGATGAATTATAAAAATATGAATTCTTTCATGCCCATACTATGTTACTCAGGCGAAATGGGAATGGACATTCTCCTTTGTCCTTCCAATGGCTAAGATCCTGTATGAAACTCCATTGTTAATTATTATATTATTAATATAAACTCATAAAAAATGCTACGATCTCTCATGCCAACAGTGTATGCTGCTGTATGACTATCCTACACTTTGACACCCACGGGAAGATACGAGGTTGCCATATAATTTGAATAAATCATATTCTCTTTTATAAAACATGTTGCTTTACAATATACACATAAGCTAAAATTATTCTTTATTTTGACATATATCGCCACTCTCTGCGATGCCCCATCTCGTACTGGCGCAAGAATTAAGTTGTTTTCCTGCTGGGCTTCTCGCATACATCTCAATGGAGATGTAAGTGCTTAACTTGGCGATCGGCGAAGTTTGAAGAGCCGCCAGTCCAGGCAAAAACCATAAACTAAGTATCTGCTCCTGAGGTCGTCCCCTGCGGGCCACGGACCTCGGCTCAGGGTAGTTACTGGGATACTATAACACAAAGGGACTGCTGGATCTGTATTAGTTCGTGAATTTAGAGCCGACAGTCAGCAAAAAAAGTCGGTAAATATTTCAGATTTTTATTTTTTTAATACCGCAACGGTGGCCCTCAGGTATTCGGCCTGCCTGGTGGTAAGCAATTAACGTATCCTATGAACGCAACACCGGAAGTATTAATCGTTACCGATCCTGTAAACATCATTTCGCGACCTTTTTGTAGAGCCCAAATCTGTAGTCTCTTGGAAAAACTTCACTAGGGAGTTGATTTCAAAGATCATAGGACCTAATTGCTGTTTTAAACTTTTCACAATACCCGTGTTTCTAGTATTCCCGTTTGTATAATGTTTTGTGAATTGTAATATTATCTAGTAAGTTTTTATTTTTAAACCACCTTTGAAACGTACCATACTTTGAGGTAAACTGACTTCGGGATAATACTTTTCCGTTTTATCATCATATTCTGTCGCTGTCATGTGTTGATAAAGCAATACTTTTCTTTATTACTTTTTAATAAACATACCCCACGCTAGGATTTCTCCTACAGGTACTTCTGGTACAGTACAGCTTACAGACGAATCTCCCATGCATAAATATTAAATAGGCATATTAAACATGGATGTTAAATATCCATGCATGTGAGTTTTATGTCTGCAAACTTTGTTCCGTGCGATGATCGAACTCGCAACACTTAGCATAGAAAGCCAATTGCTTAGCCACAACGCCAACCGTGCTTTCGAATTCTCATATGTCTGAATGTCGCTACATTATCTTACTACTTTAAAAATGTAAAAGTCTGTATGTTTGAGGCTCCATAACAGTCAAACGGCTGAATTGATTATAATGGAATTTGGCAGAGAGGTAGATTAGTTCGTGGAATAGAATATGCTAATATACTATCAGGATACTTTATTTGTGAATTAAAAACAATATTCGTAAAAAATATCTTTACGCCCACCAAAGCGGGCTTTCGGGAGTCCGTGTGGTGTCCGGTTTAAGAATATAGCACCACTCCATCTCATCCCGTGGATGTCGGGATGATTTAAGGGAATCTAAACCAGAGGGATGGGCAGCAGCGTCCATTCTGTGAAACGGTAGCCATACTGCGCTCACCAACCCGCCTGCCTGCCAAGAGCTGCGTGGTGAGTATTGGCAAATTCCCCCCAAAATGATGATACAATTATGGAAATCTATGGGGCAGGCCAGGAAGTGGACTTTTAACGGCTAGGGATAAAGACTCTTCTTTAGAAACCAACAACTCTTGTTAAGTTAGAACAAAATTAATACGATGTCGAAGGAAAAAAATACATTTTTATTTTAAATGGTTTACTAATTTATTTAGATAGGTAACTAAAAGTCAAACAGCAGGTGTGTCATCGCCGGGAAATCACAATATGATTATCCTTTTTGACACAAAAACCACAAAGTCACGTATGCGAATGAGTTATACATATATGTTAGGTTAGTTACAGTAGTACTGAAATAATTATATAAGACACAGTTCAGTTTAGGTCACGAATAGCCCCAACTCATCCCTTGGGTGTCGTAGGTATCTTATTTACCTTTTATATTCCATAATAATACTTTATTTTAAATACACGCTTCCTTTTTTTTATTTTAAATTAATGATGTAATTATGTATCCCGGTTTTGTAATGCACGGTACAGCCGTTGAGCGCCCTCTAGTATTCCTTTTTTCCAAATAAATCTCTTCTTTTGTCTCTTTTAAATGCGGCTAATTATTTCAGAGTTTAGCATAAAAAAAGGTTTTACTTATTTGTAAGCCCTTGCATAATTTTGGGCATCAGAATGAGATAATGGCTACTTGTACCGAAAAATACAATATTTTATAGCAATTACGTCTAGACAAGGAAAAGCTTTAAAAAAATGCAAATATTTAGCATTTTTACAGCCTCATTAAAATATATTTTTAATGGTATGCACTAATCTAGCAGCGACGCGACCTAATGTTGCCAATAATTTACATTGTATATATTTTTATTTATTTGATTATATGGTTAATTAATTTTTTGCTGCTGTTTTCAGATTACATTTGAAATTAATTTACTATATTTACATAATTATTCACAATATGTTGTTCTTCTGTTATGACAATTGTTTAAATTATATTTTTATATTGGATTGACTGCACCGAGTGACGTCACTATGTCGACGCAGGCTGTCGCAGAATATCAGGGCTGTGGGGAAGATTCTCCACATACAGCCATTTTGCACGAATATGACGCATATATTCCCAACAGGACTTTTATTTTATTTTCTAATTTTTATAGTTATTATGTTTGTATTTGTTGGCGTGTCTATTAAGTGCGAATAAAATGTTTTTCTTTCTAATCTATTTACGTAATTAAGTAGGATTTCGTTCTGCAACCGAGTACTACTTATGTGCTTATCAATAAAAAAATACTATATATATTATATCCAGAAAAATCTTCGTGTTCTGTGATAATAAAGCTAGTATTGTAGTAGTGTCATGTAGATTAAAGTACATTATGTAATAATTATACTACCTGTAACCTTCCCGCTGTGGAGCAAAGACCTCTTCTCATACAGGAAAGTTACAATCCAGGGGCGGATCCAGGATTTTAATCTGGGGGACCTCAGGTCTCGAGTCAAGATTTTCAGAGATCACTGTGTTGCTACTAGGTCTAAGGTCAACTGTTTCCCAGTTTTAGGGGGGCCATGGCTCTCTGAGCCCCCCCTGTATCCGCCCTTGGTACGCTAATTGTTATCAATGCTTGACACGCTTACTCAATGAGTATTGGCGATTTCAAAACGCGCGATTCGGTTCCGTTCCTTCACGATATTTTCCTTCACCTATAGTCAGGCGGTGTCTTAGATGATCTAAAAAGGTATATATGACATTGAAAAAGTCACATTGGTATCTACATGCCAAGGTTTAAGCCCCATGTAAGTGAAGAACCAAGTCTCTAAAACTCCGGGCCACCAAGATATTTCATAATCATATCTGCCAAAAGACATCAACTGCTGAACAAAGGCCTTCCTCACCATCATCATTTCAGCCAAATAACGCCCATTGCTTGATATAGGCATTTCCCAAAGCTCATCCCACGCGTCTGTGTTTGGGTTATGTGCTTATTGGGGGGGTTTGCCATATTAGCCACGCTTGGCAGGCCGGTTGGCGACTGCAGTTGAGTAGTAACTGTACTTTTAAATTTAGCTTTAGCTGTGTTCAGTTTAAATGCAAATTGTAGCTCTGAACTTAGTGTAGCGCATACGCTGAGTTTAACTTAAACTGAATTGTATTTAGTTTCATGGTGAAATCAGCCCTTAGTGTCTATCTATATATATCATAATGAATATTTGTATGAAGTCCTTTATAGAATCGTAAACTATGCATTTGATCATGTCATGATCTTCAGCAAAGTGTTGTGCATAAGCCTAAAAAAGTTTCTGAGTTGGTACGACCAATCTTTGACAGATGGCGCCACTATCATTCCAATGAATATTTGTGTAATGTCTTTCCTTCAAATTTATTTTTAGTGAGTAGCATAGCAACGCGCGCAGGGTACAGCTTGTATATATAAAAATGCTAAACTCACATACTGCTATACAAAAAATGTATAGGCAACAAAATTGTCCTCCACATTGCTATCGTCTGGTAACCAGTTCAAACGACTGGTTCTATGTGTGTAAATATTCACGTTAATTGGTTGATATGGGCTACATTATCATTTATAAATAAATAATACTGTCGAATTGAAAATAGTTTACGGAAATATATCGCGTTTAATTAATTTATTAAATGCGATATATTTCCATAAACTATTTTCAATTCGATGGATGCTATTCGCGTAAATTTCAGAAAATATTAAATAATACTGTTTAATGTAGGTTTAAGAGAAACACAACTATTTACTGTTAACGCCTTCTACAGCACTGTTAACCGTACAAGGCTACTTAACGTAGGTACATGAGATTATAACTAACATTCCAGTTCAATAGCAGTTTATATTAAAACTTGGTATCCGAGAAGTTCATGATTCATAATGACCTTAAAAAAATCGAAAGCGGTTCGTCATCAATTCTTAGATGCTAGAACTAGGGTAATTTTTTATAATTTTTTTGTTTGACCACAGTTTGCCGAAATAAGATGCAAACTCGTTTGTCGAGAAGATGTATTTGATGAGAGCTACAGCTAATGACCACCTTGATTTTAAAAGTGATAGAATATATTGAAACATTTATTTGCGTACTGATTGATTGCAGGTTCTTAAATTAAAACATATAAAGTGCTTAACTAAGTAGCCCATTTCCGACATTGCTTCAAAGCTCTAATTTAAAATTGCTCAAGGGCTCTAATTTTAATTGCAAAGAATATTTTACTTATAATTACTTTTTATCACAAAGTATCAAGTCTTGTTATAATTGATTAAAATATTTGTGTTCTGTTATTTACTTCATTGTTTGAACAATAATAATATTTTGGAACTAAATTTAAGAAATGGAGCAATTCTCATTTTTAAATTATAATTGTGTTTATATTTATATTATGCGTGAGAGTTAAATATGTGTGTTGGAGTATTCACCATCTTGACTTACGCATTTTCAACGAGTTATATCTGTGACAAAGATAACATAACCTGTCGATGAGCAGTCGGCTGCTGCGCACTGGGTCGCGGGTTCGATTCCCGCACGGAACAAATATTTGTATGATCTGCAGGTAGTTGTTTCGGGTCTGGGTATATTGTTTGTGGAATTTCTGTCTGTAAACGCACCCACGACACAAAGAGAAATCCTAGTGTGGGGCAACGTTTTAAAAAAAAAGAAAAAGAAATATCGGTGGACAGACGTGACGTACATATAGACATGAGTCATGTTCACCGCTACCTATGTCCGGTTAAAGTGATGAAACCAGCGATGGGCTTGTAAGTTGTTGTTTGTTATTGATGTGGTGTATCCATAGGCATGCTAATTCTATTAAGGACTTCTAGCACAGAGATAATTATCCTGGACCTGGGAAACTTTCGTCCACTGTGAAAGGCTGTGCAGAGGGGGCTTACGGCCGAATACTGAAACCCCACTTAATATTTAACTCCCGTTTAACTATTAGAGACAACCGTTTTCGGTAGGAAGTCGGGCGTCTCAAATCGCGGGGTTTAAATATTAAGTGGCGTTTCGGTATTCGGCTATTAGGAATATATTTTTTACGTTTGCCATAATATTACGTAATCCGAACAATTACGTTAATCTAATCTTACTATTACCTATTATAAATGTGAAAGTTTGTATGGTTTAATGTTTGAGACTCCTCCGTCTTGCTCACACGGCTGAACAGAGTGTAAAGGCATTAGGCGTATAGAGGTCGCTATTGTCGTATAATAGGATATATAATACTACATATATTTTTATTGGAATTATAAAAATGAAACAATCTTTATATATATAAAAATTAATGTTTCTTTGTCCTCTATGCGCTCTATTCATCCGATTGAGTTGAAACTTTCTACAGGTGTTGTTTACACTTGGGTGAAGATATTCGACATAGAAAAATACTTTCCCAGCCAACAGTAAGCCCAATGTAGCCTATGGAAGCGATGTGCATCCCTACTATAATTACATTTTTTATTTTATTTCATCCGTTGGAAATACATCACGTACTTCCTCCGCCCCGGGGAAGCATGGAGAGGCATGACGGACTCCTACCAGCTGCATCTGAAGGAGGGCTAAAGTTATAAAGAAACTAAAAAGCCTAACTGTCTCATAGGTAATAGCGAGCCACAATTATATACGTCTGAGGAGAGCCTCCCTATGTGTTCTACTGCTTGTGCAACGGACAGTGTTCTGGGGAATTGTTCGTTATGATGCCAACGGCTACTTTCTACTATCGCACCTCTTGCCATCGGCGGGGAGTTCATCCATATACCCTAGATCTCAAAATGGTCTCGTACCGTACGGTTTCAGAGGAACTTCCTTCCGCACACGGTCAGGTTGTGGAATCGGCTCCCTAGCGAGGTTTTCCCAAGTGACTACAGCATGGGGCTGTTTAAAAAGGGCATGAAGATTTTTACAGCGTCGGCAACGTGCGAGTGAGACCTCTGGTGTTGCAAACGTTCATAGGTTACGGCAATGATATTCTACCATAGATATGTTACGTCCATATTAAATGGCGCGCAAAACTCACTCTCGCTGTATGTAGGTATAAAGCTATAAAACTACACACCTATGCTGTAAGAAAGAAGATACAAAAACTACGAGAGTAAAAGAGATAGCTATCTAAAATGACAACATATGTACTTGATGTCTTTGTCGCACCTGTTATAGAATATATGTTGTCTCTTTTCTTTGCTTGGCCTGTGTTTTGTTCGAGAATAATATTCTATAGATAATTTGAATAGTATTATTATTAAAATATTTTATATAGTTTGTTATTCACTTGTGGTATGACATCTCTTGTTCTTTATTTATTTTTGCTTGATAGTTTGTGCATCTTCTGTACGCACGACGGCATTGTTATTACTCAATTAATAAAACAATACATATTGTGACAGTGTGTGCTCGTTGTCATATCTTTGGCGAACTTATTGAGAGGTGCTACAATTGGGGGAGTTTTGATTCTTGTCGCGCATATAACATATCTACTTCTTTTATTAATATCATTGGGTTACGGTAAGCGCCTACCATCGGGCCGGCCGTATGCTAGTTTGCCATCTTCGTAGTAAAAAAAGACTTTCGCTAACTTGTTCATTCATCATTGGTTTCTTTATTTACATTTAGTTTTCGGCTTACCTGACTATGGCATAGCAAATTATATAAAATATTTTAAAATTTAGAGATAATAAAAATAAAATTACACGTGATATGTCATTACATAAGTTATTGCTACATTCGACATTCGTGAGAATCGTGACGAAGTGACGATGAGTCACGGTACCCGCTACCTGAGACGAGAGAATGTGACTGAGTCAGTAACTCTGAATCATACCATCATTGGCAAACCGACGTAATTGATTTGCATATTAACTTGAGACTATTGGTTTTACTTGTAAAAATATAACGTGTTAATAAAGCTTGTGGAGTCATCAAGATAATGTTACTCAATAATCGTTTAGCCTATCATCATATCAGCCAAAGGGCGTCCACTGCTGAACAATGGCCTCCCCCATATATTTCGATAACGACTGGTT
Source organism: Diloba caeruleocephala (assembly GCA_947459985.1). Taxonomy (NCBI): domain Eukaryota; kingdom Metazoa; phylum Arthropoda; class Insecta; order Lepidoptera; family Noctuidae; genus Diloba; species Diloba caeruleocephala. Next base: position 8,909,479 of record OX381619.1, read on the forward strand.
GCATGCCACCCGCATCCAACGACTCCCTATGACTTTCACCAGGTCGTCGTCGGAATCCGGCACCACACGGCCTATATTTTTATAATAAAACACTGTTAAGCGGATTTGTTAAGCGGCATCATCATTAAATATTAATTGAGTAAGAAAATAATTATTTTGCTGTTTTTGCAAATACAATAATAATACCATCATACGTATAGTACAATGAAGGAGATAATAATATCTATTTAAAAAAAAAATTATTTACATTCAATTTCTCTTTACTTTCACTCTCTTTTACTCTGTCTCGCTCACTCATGTGGTCAACAATATATGCTCCAGCCAATGAGGTGCATTGTATCGCCACGTTCACTCATTTCACATTTTGTGTGTAAATGTCCCATCTTAATGTGCGTAAAGAATCTTCGCTTCAAAAACACGCTCAGAACAAATATTTTTACAACCCTTTAGTCTAGAAAAACTAGTTTCATTTTCTGTCCAAACGTCTCGTATAGACCGAATTCCATTTCCAAAGAGGTCTTCGTTGTACCTTCAATACCCAGGAGATTGGTGATTCTAAAAGTTTTGTAAATTGAACCAAGCTTGAGACATTTTCCATCTGCGCGGTACACCGGTATATTCTCTATTTTCTAAATTATCTTATTTCAAAACGTAGCTCGTGTGTTTCAAGTGAGCAAAGCAGATGAGGGTGTTATTACACCTACACGATTAGGCTTGTTCTTGATCGGACATTAAACGGAGCGCTTCGATCTAGTACATTTAGTACAGTAGTAGAGTGTTACTCTTGCTTGGACATTGAACAGAAGGCTTCGATCTAGACGATCTAGTACAGTAATTCAAATGTAGGCATGAGTTTGATGTACATTAGTATTATTATACAGTACATTTAGTAGACAATAACGTAGATACCAAACAGAGTGAAAAATTTATCAACAGTTCAAAATATTGGAAACTATTAAGAAATTACATACTTACAATAATACAACAAAACTCCCAAAAAACATAAGCAACGGCAACATTGCAATTTTTATAAAATTAAATAGCTAACTTGCCGATATTAATATCAGTATAAAGATTAAAATTCTAAATACTTTTAGATTAATCAAATGTGAGACTTAACAAGTTAAAGTTTGCTAATTCCCTACTCCCGTGCATCACAGCTCAAAGAAATGCATGATCTCGTTCTTTTACTTGTCCAAACGAGTACTATAAAGTACCAAATAACCGATCTCCTACTTGTTCACGAAATAGTTAATTCTAGTATAGTGTCAGGAACGATTTCTTTTTAGTAATTAGATCATGAACTACACTCGTCTACATATGATCGATATAGATCGCCAATCATTGTGTGCTACTACACCAAAACACCATGCACAAAAATGAACTACCATCGATTGAGTATCAAGCGATGTCAACACGTCGATCGGTGCATTGGTCAACGACGATTATGAACAGTTTTAAGTCGCCTTATTATTGTCGATTGATCGATCAATACCAATCAAATTTGGCTTTGGATGATTGATCGACTAGAACGAGATTGATCTGTAATCGTTCGACGTGTTTTAGACGTCGAAATCACTGATCATCCTGACGTGGTCGACATTGATCAAGGCAGCGATGCGACGTCAATCGTGTAGGTGTAGTAGCAAGCTCTAGTGTGATCATACGAGTACCTGGAAGCCCCCCTTAGGTGCCGCAGATGACCGCCCCAGTGGTTTTAGCCGATACGAGCTCGGCATACCCCACCGTCCTTCCCTGCGGCGGAGGAAGTTCATGAAGAATTAACAATGAGCCCAATAAAAAAAAAACCATGTGGTGCCGGATTCCATGAGGTGCTCGCTAAGAATACCACCACCCCGTCTCAGCCCGTGGGTATAGTAAAAGGCGACTATGGGATTAGCCGGAGGATGGGCAGCAACGTCCTTCGAGTACATTTTTAACTCAACTGCGATCGTCAACCCGTCTGCTAAGCGTGGCGATTATGGCAAAACTGGGCGCACAACACAAACCCATACCGGTCGTTGTTGCAATCTTTGAGGCTTCTGTCCAGCATTGGATGTTTTTCGGCTGAAATGATAGTGGCATTAGAACTGAATGTCAAATGCCACTAGGGTCATCCATCTATAAAATGACAGAGCCAATAAAAAAAAAAGTTGTAATAGCAAGGGTGCTAACTTAAGGAAGTTGTGTAATATATTTAGTAAATGGACAGGACATGTAAGGTTATGTTAAAAAATACGATGGATGCGCAAGTAATCCTGCGAAATGTAGACTGAAGGAACACCGCGATGATTCAAGTCGATAAGAGAGACACCTTTCTCAGGGCAAAGGAATTCCGTGAGAATTATATTCAATACACATTTAGCGCAGTAGCTAGTCGTTAGGCTTTCTGCACTTCGAGGGTTCGATTTCTGCATGGAACTAATATTTGTATGGCCTACAGGTAGTTCTTCTGGGATTGGGTGTTTGTGCATGTGACATTTGTATCTGCAATACCTCGTTTACACTTAAATCACTGCAAACAATGTCTCAAGCCAGGGATATAGGAGCCGATCTGTTTACACACTGGTTCTGCCACAAGGAAGTGTCCTTGTTCAAGTTCGTGCTCATTGTCGCCGACGTGATCTGATTGTAAGCGAGGTATAAACTGAACCCATGAGACGTCGATGACAGGACAATGTTTAAAAATATTTAGCCTATGCCTCGAAGAGCACCTTCAGCCGTCGCAGTCCTCGTATCCCGGGTAACATACGAATCCACACACACATCAGACCGTAAACGCGTCCCTATGATCACTACAATGAACGGTCATTAGAGGATATATATTGCTTTAATCACCACGCTTGGTAGGCAGACTGGTGATCACTGTATTGTTATTAGCACACGAAATGTTGTTTCTGCCCATCCCCTTGATCTTTAGAGCGTGATGGAGCCTCAAACACAAACTTTCACATTATAATAGTTTGCTTTTGTTTAAAAAGCGATGTCCCACGCAACTATCTGTAGAGCATACAAATATTTGTTCCGTGTGGGGACCGAACCCGCGACGCTTAGCATAGAAAGCTAGTCGGTTAGCCTCTGTGCTAATGCCAACCGTGCCGTCAAATATATTAAAACTTCGGAACATAATTTGCCACTTTCCTGACTCATCGGAATGTGTATTAACATTGGAACATAAAACAGGAAAATCATTGAAGTATTAAAAATATATCAATAATATAATTTGCCGTGTGGTGCCGGCTCAGAATACCACCACCCCATCTCCTCCCGTGGGTGTCGTAAAAGTCGACTAAGGGATTAGCCGGAGGATGGGCAGCAGCGTCCTTCAAGTACGTTAACAACTCAACTGCGATCGCCAACCCGTCTGGCAAGCGTGGCGATTATGGCAAAATCCCCCAATGAACCCACAACACACCGATATCGGTCGTTGTGGTGATCTTTTGGGGAGGCCTGTGTCCAGCAGTGGACTTCATTCGGCCGAAATTATGATGATTAAAAATACGATGGCTGGTTGGTCTGATTTGTATGGTGTTCCTACTTTCACGGCGACTTTTGCCTTTTCAAAGATCACTCGTGAAACAAAAACAGGAAACCTCAAATCAGGTCAGGATACTAATTCGTATTGGTATCTATGAGCGATCATACATCAACCAACCGTTACCGCATTATACTCTGGATAACATCGACCTCAAATTGATGATGATAGCATTTCGATTAACCTATATCGAGAACTTTAGTCGATTATGTCCATTACTCATATTTCGATTAATTCGATTTCTTTCTGTTTATGTTATTTGACGATAGTACCTATGTTCATTTTATTTCATAGCGATGTCAGACTGTCTTTCTTGTCATATGTGGGTTATTATCACATCAGCCAATAATGTACTCGATGGTCGCTGCTGCCCATCCTCCGGCTAATCCCATAGTCGCATTTTACGATACCCACGGGATGAGGTGCGTTGATATTATTGTTAGCCGGCACCATTTCGGCATTTTATCGTACCTAACTTTTACTCTAAACTGTCTCTATAGAAATACTAAATGAATTACTAAGGGTATTTAGCATTAGACATTCTTGCTATGTTTGGTTTTGAAAGATAAGAAAAAACATATTTGAACTAAAACGTTTAAACGTTTATTCATTTTTGTATTCAGACGGTCTTTGTTTTAAATAAACAAACTAAACAAAGATAACACCTATATTTTGATTCAGTAATCTTCTATTAAGTAAATCAAGCAGTTTCTTTTGTTTAGATAACTACAGTCTTGGATTAAAATGTTTAGACAACGGGGCGTAGTGTATTTAACAAAGTTTTCTAAATATAGTCGTTATATTGGAATTTAGATATTAAGTCTGTCTAGGTAATCTACATTTGCAAAAAGAGTAGAGTTATTATTGAACAAAAATATTTGTGATGCTGACAATTTATATTTCGCCAGAATGCAACTTATGCCCAACCATAACCAAGTTAGAGGGCCGAGTGTGAGTTTCTATTCGTAAACGAAACATAAACGCGTGCGTCATGTTGACCGCGTTCGATGTTCCAATTGGCTAAAGAGTTTGAAGCGGGCGAATCGCAGCGCCAAACCGCAGTAACCGCGTCGCACGCGTTTACGTTTTTAGTGTGAAAAGATCACACGCGACCCTCAGAGGGCTCGGAATTCCACTCGAAAGGTAAAGGCGTGTGGCGCGTTGACCGCAACCGGCGCTGCGGTTTGCTAGCTCCAAACGCTCCGAACGCGGTAAACATGTCGCACGCGTTTACGTTTCGATTACGAATAGAATTTCACAATCAGCCCTCTGGCCATGTAGTGATTTAGCAGTAAGAATTACATATTACTCTATGGTAGGCATAGATATGTTAAAGAATCTAAGTACTTTTTACTTTGCCCCACACTACGATTTCGCCTGTGTCGTAAGTACAGTTTACACACATGCACAAACACCCAGACCCGAAACAACTATCTGCAGATCATAAAAATATTTGTTCCGTGCGGGGATTAAACCCGCGACACGTACCGCAGCAAGCTAATCGCTAAGCCACTACGCCTACAGTGCCGTCGAGAATTTAACTGAGGATTTCACAAAACCTATTTAAATGAGGTGCTCATATCCTGTTGTATCAGTGAGGTTAATTAACACTCGGCGTGGTCATTTTATGGATGGATGCCATGGACAACATAGCCGTATTTGAACCAAGTGTCTTTGTCCTTCGGAGGGCACATAAATCGTCGGTTCCGGTTGTTACCATTAGCGGCAGTCGTCAAGACAAATCAGAGGCCATTGTGCAGCTTGAACAACTCGATACTCTTTACCTCATGGCAGAAAGACGCGCCATGGTGCTCCAGTCAATCCGGTCAGTAAATGACAATCTTACGTCGAGCCATTATCTACTAGTCATAGGCTGTCTACTATAAACATAAAAATATATGCGTTCTTAGTAACCTCTATTTCAATTTAATACGGGTCAAATTTACATTTACGCAATTTCTACGGTCGCATCTACGATGGACTTTATCTGGGAAAACACTTTTCGTATAAACGTAAAACGTATTGCTTAAGAAAGTGGGGTTACAATCCTGTGATGTTGGTAAGCATGAATGGTAGTTGTGGTGGAATTGCATTGGCATCGCAAATGAGGGAATTAAGTGGCGTGGAAACGTTATATATTAGTTGTTTAGTGACCGACGAATGTACCGAATCTTGCCGTTTATCACTGCTATCCAGGAGTGGTTAACCTTTTCTTCGTGGAATAAGTTAATATATACAGTAACAAAGTCTGGTACTGGCTATTGTAAGTGTTGTTACTCAACTATAAATTTAGTCTACGATACACTGCTGCACTTTTCATCATCATACCAGCCAAAATACGTCCACTGTTGAACAAAGGCCTCCCACATAGAATTTCACAACTGTTTCGTAATTTTGAGTGGAATTTGAAAGGCGCTGAGTTGGTGAGCGCAGTATGGCTACTGTTCCACAAAAGGAATGCTGCTGGTCACCCCTCTAGTACCTATAGAGACCCTTGGCCACCTTTTACAACATCTACGGGAGGCGATAGAGTGGTGCTTTATTCTTAATCCGGACACCACACGGATCTTATGGCTACAAAATTATCTTACGTTGTTGGTGAACACTGTAGCTTTATCCAAATGCTCATGTTTTGGACTTCTAATTCTTCTATGATCTTGAATATCTAGGCTATAACTCAAATGCTGAAAGCTGAAAGAAGCGTGAAACCTTCGTAAGTTGAGTTCTAAGGAACCAATCTAGAAAAGTAGCGAAATTCAAATTAATACTATTTGGTGTTATGATTGCAGTTACAAATTATTTTTAAAACCAATATGTGTTCGCAGATTCTTTATGTACTTTAGGATTGGAAATTAGGACTTAGGATTGGAGTGCTCTTCTAGAATTTACTTTATAATTTCGCTTCTTATACTTAGTTCTACTACCGTGTAGTTCCGGGTCACGAATAGGACTACAACATCTCATTCCGTGGGAGTCGTAGGGAGTTTGGGAGCCGGTGCGTACTTTAAGCACTTTTGGGTTACCCGGAGGCAGCGGGTAAACCGCAAACACTAGCATACCCAAGAAGGGTTGGTGTCAAGCAGGCAGCTGACTTTAAAACCTTTGCAATACGATTAGTAACATATTGCGCTGACCCCAACTAAGGGTTTGAACCCAACTGTGGTCTTGGGAGCTGGTCACTAAGAAGATACTTACTTAGTTCTATTTTTATTAATTACTGTTCAAATGTAGCTGTTAAATTGAATAACAGACTATTTTAGTACCCACTAAAATAGGCTTTCAGTTCATAAACATTCTTCAAAAAATGTCTAAGCTAACGAAATGGCTTGGCTTAAGTTTTTGTTCGAGAGGAAAATCTTGCTATATTTATATTTGCTTCATATAAATACACCAACATTTTCCTATAAAAAGGGATCATAGATACTTTAGAAAATAGGATCTCGTGCCGAATGACTTTTATACTTAGTAATTTATTACAGTCCAGTAGCCAGTTCAGTCAACACCATTGGGATTATGTGAAATCCCTCCTAGATTTATGATCGGGAAGCGTTAACTGTAGCTTCCTATTTTTGTATAGATCTGAGGAAAAGGATATTTGTAAGGATAAAATATAAAATAGTCCGACTTTAGTTGCCACGTTTCAAGATGTAGAATATGGAGAACTCTTTTTAACCCATAATATGATACAATTTATATACGAAGCCATTTTTTTCGAAATGAAGGTGTTTGTAGAATGTTGGGACAAACAGGATAAAAGAGTGTAAACTTCTTTAAAAGTCCACATTGCACAAGTCTGATTGTAATATTTAATCAAGTTATTGATCAAATTGTCATGGCAGCATTAGGCTGACGAATCCCACAACGGTAGTCTTTCGCATATTCATCACTCAATTCAACCATATTGTAGGTAAATTCTGTGACCCGATACACGAAGCCACCAACAGCAGGACACTTGAGTGAGCACAAGCCGCAAGACAACTATCATGGCAAGTTAATACCCCACGGATAATCACATCTACAAATCAAATCTTTATAAAATATGTTGATTAATAGAAAAAAATATTTGATTATGTCATTCACATAATAAATAATCAAATGTATGAAACAAATCAAAATAATGCATTGTAAGAATTGATAACCGCTCGCGCCAAAGCTCAAGTGCATGCCGCTGAGATCTTCGGCACCTAAGGGGGGCTCCAGGTCCTCGTATGATCACACTAGAGCCACCCACTGATGCCACGCCTAAAGGCACATCTCTGAGAGGGTGACTGTAAAGCGGTCACCCCCCCGGGGGATTGTAAAGGATCCCGGAGGATTGATTTTCTGAAGAATCGATTCCTTTTACATTAGTATGCGTTGATGCGTTATTTTATAGTGTAGGTAATGGTTGTGAATATTATTGTATAAACACATAACCAAACCAACATTCACATACCTATATACAAGTACGAGAATTTCATTCGAATCTCCAGAAAAATAACAGTCATGACCGTGTCTTTTTGTGACATTCTCGAAATACAAATCCGCTGCGAAAGTACAAACGATCTGCGATAGTGCGGCTCTACTTGCTTTATGTAGATAAAAATCTATACGGAAAGACTATAAAACGAGTAAGACGGGGGATGATAAATAAACAGAAAAATATAGAAACTTCACGCTCTACGGGTCACGCACAATGCTGAATGAATATTTGTATGTTTGTTTGAATTTGACGGCACGGTCGGTGCAATGGCTGATACAGTCGGCTGCTGCGCTCCGGGTTGCGGGTTCGATTCCCGCACGGAACAAATATTTGTATAATCTGCATGTAGTTGTTCCGGGTCTGGATGTTTTGTATGTAGAACTTGTGCACCCACGACACATGAGAAATCTTAGTGTGGGCCATGTTTAAAAAAAAAAAAAAGTAAAATAATTAAAACGCCATGTTTCATAATGTTAAAAGAAAACTCTTACTGGACAACATCAAGTTAATTCGTCCGTGACTAAGTTACATTGTTCACTAGCGTAACAAATATGGATTTGCACTGATTCTCCTGTCGTATTAGGAAGTCAGCTAAGCTGGAAAAGTCACGTAGTAGTAGACTGCTTATTTTGCAAAAGAAAGGAAAGGTAAAGTGTTTAGAGTCTATTTATCTTATACGTTGAAACCTAAAAAATCTATAAGAAAATGCTTATGACAAAAACGCAGTTGTATACATATACAAGGTTACAATGTACCAGATTGTGAAAGAGACGTATGAATGCTTATACGTACATAGGCTGCACTAAAAGTATCGGGAATGGAATATTTCCACTGTTCCTGTCATATTAAAATCTTTTTAATTGAAAACTCCTTGGTTTTACAAATCGAATACCATTTATTTATTTAAAAAAAGATTCACGGTCTTGTCACAAGGTTTTGTCAAACTTGTTTAGTCGTTGAGAAAATGGAATTGACTCGAGAAAATTCAAGAGCGATGATTTATTATGACTTTCGAAGTGGTTTAACACAAAAACAGTGTGTTGACCGGATGATTTCTGCATTTGGTGATGAAGCCCCATCCAAAACCACAATTTATCGCTGGTTTGCTGAATTTCAACGTGGACGTGTCAAGCTCAGTGATGATCCTCGTCAAGGTCGTCCAAAAACTGCAGTCACCCAAGAAAACGTTGATGCTGTGCGTAAGCTGATTGAGGAAGATCGACATGTGACATACCGCGAAATTCAAGCAACTTCAGACATTGGCATGAGTCAAATACAAATAATCTTGCATGAACAATTAGGTGTAAAAAAGTTGTTTTCCCGATGGATACCGCATTTGCTATGTGAAGAGCAAAAAGCAGCTCGCGTTACTTGGTGCGTCAGAACTCTCGAAAGATTCCACGCAGGATCCTCAAATGCTGTATACAACATCGTATCAGGTGACGAATCCTGGATATATGCGTACGAACCCGAAACAAAAAACCAGTCACGAGTTTGGGTGTTCGAAAATGAGTTAAAGCCAACAAAAATTGTTCGTTCACGGAGTGTTGCAAAAAAAATGGTGGCCACGTTTGTCTCCAAAACCGGTCATGTTACGACTATTCCTCTTGAGGGACAAAGAACGGTTAATGCAGAATGGTATGCTAGCATTTGTTTGCCACAGGTCGTTTCTGAACTCCGTAGAGAGAACTGCAACCGCCGCATCATCCTCCATCACGACAATGCGAGTTCTCACACCGCGCACAGAACAAAAGAGTTTTTAGAGCAAGAAAACATAGAATTATTAGACCATCCGCCATACAGCCCCGACCTAAGCCCTAATGATTTCTATACTTTCCCTAAAATAAAGAATAAATCGCGTGGACAGAGATTTTCATCACCTAAAGAAGCTGTGGACGCCTACAAAACGGCCATTTTGGAGACCCCAACTTCCGAATGGAATGGTTGCTTCAATGATTTTTCCACTGCGGTCAAACATAAAGTTTACTCAGTAACTGAAATGTAACTAAACTTTTTGCATTTTGATGATGTAGGCACGGCTTATTACACAAATATTAAATGTGTTTTAAGAACCACATTTGTTGGCAGAATTTAAATCCTTCAGCCTAATGAAGGTCACTGTTGGATATAGGCCTTCCCCAAAGATCGCCACAATGACCGGTCTGGGTGTGTCGTGTACTCATTGGGAGGGTTTTTCCATATTCGCCGTACTTAGTGCGCGGGTTGGCGATCGCAGTTGAGTTGTTGATGTACTCGAAAGACGAAGATAATTTGAAAATTTCTTTCTTTTTTTCTTTCAGATGGGTTGGTGCTTTTCATTTCACTCATAGCCGGCGCCACACGGCAGAAATGCAATACCTACCCGATTATAAACGTCTGAACCAACCAAGTCCAACCTGTCTAGATAATAGTGAGAGGTAAGTGTGGTTAGAAATCTCCTAATTTCTAAAATGCATATATTCTCATCAGCCTAGCACCCTGTTACCCGTATTATATCTTGTTTATTAAAATGTGCACTATTCAAACTGAAACTGAAAACGCGGTTAAGGTAAACCACTAACCATTAAAAGTATGTAATGGTTTTATGGCAACAACTTTAAGGAAAAGTTGTATTATTCATCCATTGGCCATGTATTATCATTCTGCACAATAGTTCGAGTCATCATATCAGTCAAAAGACGGACAAAGGGACACAGTGCTGGACAAAGGCCTCCCCCATAGGCAACGGTACATGCTGTGTATCGCCATTTTAGTGAGGAATTCGCCAACACTCACTACGCTTTCCAGGTAATTTGATGAACGTAAAATGAGTGCTGCCACAGAAGGTCTGCCTATCCCTTTAGATTAGCCTCTGTCGTCTTTTACGACATCCACGGGAGGAGATGAAGTGGTACTATATTCTTTAATCTGGACACCACACAATGAAGAAGCTAGGGAGTCGGTTCAACGTAATCGATGAGCAATCAATATAGTATCTACACGTGTTGAAAAATCAATGAATACACAAGATGATATTGCTAACTGGTGGGTGTTTGTTTAAGTTGCTAACTTAATACGGGTTACCGCAGCATGCTTCTTACCGACTACAGCAGAAAGAAATAAGAAAAGCTTTTACTTACAAAATCGCTAGAGTAGACTGAAGTACACTTTATTAATTTCGCAAGTAAAGTCTTTTAGTTTTTAATTAACTTCTGCTAGTATCGGATCGGTCGGCTACGTTTGATTTGTGAATTTAACTATTTAATGTTAGTTTACATTAACTTAAACTTAACCTATATGTGTTAAAAAATGAAAATAGTTTAAATGCCCGGTAATTTTCATAAAATGTTCGTCATACAGGGATATATTATTGGGACACCTGCTCTAAATACTGTAGCCTGTAGTATAACGTGAATACATTCTTAACTATTAGAATACATTACAGATATATATAAAAAAATACAGATACAGGTAAAAGTAAAGTTTGCTTCATAGGTGCTTCCCCTACATAGTACTATGTTTGGATTAGTGTACACCAGAGGTGATTGAACTGTATCGGGCTTAAATAAATGCTATTCAAGCCATAATTTTACTACACAAATAGTTATAAAATGAAATACTTGATTTTTACGATGCTGATTAGAGCTTAATAATTTTATTTTAAAAACATGTAAATATTTATGAGTATAGATACATAGCATATCTTTTTAAGTAATGTAATTATGGATTGTTTTGTGGATTGGCTTTATTCAGTAGGTAGGTAGTGATTTTTATTATGGTACATCATTATCATTATTAATCAATTTCATCATTATAAAAGTTCTAAAAATTACAAGAACGGAAATTTGAAAGTCAGACAGCTGTTCCAGCCTTAAAAAAACCGAACAAGTGCAAGTTGAACTCGCGTGGAGAGGGTTCCGTACGATAAATATGTTATCTTTAGGTACGAGAAGTGACGAATGCCTGGCCTAGTTAAGGCGAACGAGTAGTACCAATAATTTATCAGAGGAACAAACTTAACATTGTAGTTGAAAAACACGTTCTCCGATACATTCCAACTGCAAATGTAAGTTTGTAGTCACAATATTGAAAGATTTACCATGTTTTTTAAGACCATACACTTCTAATAGGTTTTCCTGCAATCTATAGATAAAGCACTATTATGTAATTTTTTTCAAAATGATAGGCTCTGTAGTTTTCGGAGATAGGGGGGGGGATGTGGAGGAATGTTTACTTTAAAATTGAGTTGCAGAAATACATAGGTGTACCAAATTTCAACATAATCGGTTCAGTAGATTCGGACCAAATTGGCTGTGACCGACAGACGGACAGACAGACGGACACACGAGTGATCCTATAAGGGTTCCGCCGTTTTTTCCTTCAAACGTTCGGAACCCTAAAAATCAGTATTCCCTAATATTTTTAGAACTGGCCGGTAAGAAAAGGTACCGATAAAAAATGTAATAAGGTTTTGAATAAGAAGAAGAACGTTTGGAACACTTTGCAGCATTTGCAGCTCAACGTCAGGAAAACAAAAAAAACTATAACATACGCGATGTAATTATTTTAAAAGTGTTTTATTATAAAGAGTAATAATCGCGAAAACCTAAGACAGTACTATCATAATGTACGTTATAGCCAAAGTGATAATCATAAAGTAATTTAACAAACTTCTAGGGTATAGTTAGTTACACCTGGGCTTTCTTTAGAACTTTGAAAGAACATTTAACGTTTGGTTTCAATTAATAATAGAAACTTCAAGCCCTATATTTCAAAAGAACTAAGAAGAGTTTTATTGTTCATAATTGACTAGAGCTCATAAATGGACCGCTTCGACCGAGAAAGTACCGGCGTGAAGTAGCAAAATTGTTATTATCAATCGGACATATAACACGAGGGTCTTCAAGGGAAAAGTTTGTGTTAGCCCCAAATGAAATGAAATGATCATTTATTCCGATAGAATAAAAAAATAGTTCTTTTTGAACTTTAGACAGCACTCATATAAGCCCACCCTTCACCGCTTCCTGGTGTTTAAGCTGGGGAGAAGAAAAGGGCGCAACAAACTCCCCAGCAACACGTTAGTTTAGTACAAAGAGGACGGTTATTTGCAGTAACTTTGTCATAGCTACATGTCCGCTAGCACACATCATTACACAATCGAACTAAGATAATGAACTATACTTAGAACATTGATATAAAGGATTTACGATACACTCGCTGGGACCCGCGGTTTCACCCGCCATTTAATTTAAAAGAAGGTGGATAATTTATAAATAATTTAGAGTAAGTATAATAAAACAATTTTTAAACGGATTAGATCGCGTATATTATAGATTTTGTAAAAACCTGACGTTTCGAATACTTTGCAAAAATTTTAAGATAAGAAAATTGTACTGTGAAAATTTAAATTATATTTATTGAAAACATTTTAGTTTTTAATAGAATAAAGACTTATCAATGAGTAAAGTAACTATTCACAAATAATTTGAGGTAAAAAAAAAACTAGAAAAGGAATTTTTCATTACGAGATGCTTAAAAATCTGTGGCAAGGTAGCGATTTTTCGATATTTCGGAAAATTTTGTACTACTGTAAATCCGTAAGATTTTGCTGAACATATATTGTGTTTTTTGGTAGGTATTGACCCAAGCTCTCACCCCCTGCAGTATCTTCCATGAGATTTAATTTTTTTTTGCGCAGAACCCTAATATTTTTTCTAAAATGAAAGTAGCCTTAGTTATTCCTTATAATAACAGCTATCTGCAAGTGAAAGTCCCGTAGAAATTGGTTCAGCCATTTCGGAGATTTGCGGGAACAAACAGACAGACAAAAAAATAAAAATAGTTTTTTTGCTGTAGGTACCGTATATACTTTCATATCATCATATCGGCCATACAAAGTCCACTACTGAACAAAGGCCTCCCCCATAGATTTCCACAACTGTGTGAATATTTAATAATTAATAATAATTATACTAGGGGGAATTTGCCAGTACTCACCACGCTTGGCAGGCGGATTGGTGAGCGCAGAATGGCTACTGTGCCACAGAAAGGACGCTGCTGCCCATCTCTCTGGATTAGAGTCCCTTAGTCGGCTTTTACGACCTCCATGGGAGGAGATGGAGGGGTGCTATATTCTTAATCCGGACACCACACGGAGAATGCTTTCATATGCATTTAGTAAAAAAAGCAGTTATTTTGACATTACAAACAGACACTTCAATTTTATTTATTTGTAATTTTGTATAGATATGCAACTATTCGAATTAAATTGAATTCAACCTTAAATCTAGAGATAGTCAATAGACATGCCCGCTTACATGTGAAATAACATACTATTAACATATTCTTGGAAAACTGATGTCACGCAAGTTTGCCCAGGACCCGGGGAAACATGATTATAATATAAACATAATTTATATACAAAGGTTCCTGACCTCATTCTCGACTCTGGAGTTGAGGATGTTTATGGATGGCGGTGATCGCTTGGGCTACTCGTGGCCTCGTTTGCCCTCCTATATCATAAAAAGCAGTAGTGTTTAAATTTTACCATGCTTCAGTTTGAGAGGACACTGTAGCTAATGAAATGACTGGGCGTAAGAGACTAACTAACTAATGTCTCGAGATAACGAGTGCGGTGTTGTGCCACGCAGGGCTTTTTCTGGGTAGCTTTACAATTGAAGGGTTGAAAATCTAAAGGGTCTATGTGCCAATAAAATTTAAAGCAAATTGTCCCATCATAGACTATATACTTATGCAACATAATTTTGAAATTAGATTTTTTTGCCACATAGACCCTTCAGATTTTAAACCATTCAAATGTTACGGAAAGGCATAACGCTTACCACGAATAACTCACTAATATTATCATCGAGTTCAAAACATAAAAAAAAAGAAATTACGTGACGTCCCTATGAAAATGGCAATGATCTATCTGTCAATACAAAAGGCGATGAACTACTGTATGGAGTAGGCAGTTACACTGTGGTAATAGATTGATTACGTCTTGTCAAGTTTCCACCCACAAAGAACATTATATAAACCAGCCGGCTCTCAACGCGTGGGATGGTTTGCAGCTGAAGATTCACAATGTTTTCTTCTCCTACAGCTAGGAATTTGCCACTCAAATTTTGGCGTTATAATGTTTCCTTACCGTCATATTGTGTTCAATATTGTAATGTAAGCTCAGTCATCTCAATCGTAAGGTAAATAGTATTTAATCTTTATTTTCTCTCAAATATGTTTTTTTGACGGTCTGTCAGATACGGCAATGCATCCAGGGATTGCAAATACGTATTCTTATGGTGGTCTCCCACGGCGTCGATGCGACGAGCGCATCGATATTACAAACGGTCGTGGCTGTTGGAAAAGCATTGTTCGCATGGCGGTGCGGCCGATGGCGCAACTTAGCTCGCCCTAAGAGTCTTAAAATATGAATTTTGAAGATGTGCTTAGCCACTACTTGGCTTAGAGCGTTCTTAGGGTGAGATTCAGAACGAGTCTAAGCGTGAACTTACGCTTCCATCTTCAAAATTTGGGGCGTAAGTAGTGCATTTTGACAGATGGAAGCGTAATTTCACGCTTAGACTCGTTTCAGAATCTCACCCTTAAGCTAAGACCTAATCATGTATGAAAAATATTAAATATGTTATGTTATTCCGGGTTCACAGAACTGACCTATAAATTGAACTTATCTACACCTCTAAAATGTTTTATCGTAGTGTTTATCCCAAAATAAATAGGCTTATCATATCTATCAACAAGGTGCCACTCCTCAAAACCTGTAGCATTTCGCTAACAAACAAGTAAAAACGGCGAGCTTGGGTAAATATATCAAAGTTATAACACTTACGAATATACGGTAAAAAAAATTATCTACATGAAATTATAATTTGTCCGGAAGGTTTGAAAGAGCATTATGACTAATAGGGTCTTTGCAGATACGGAAATTGTTGTTAAGACCTCAATAGCTTTCACGTTGGAAAAAAGGAATTGCAAATTCAAAAGGTGAAGTTTACCAGGTTTCAAGCGGTCGTGCGCTCCAAGAATTAAGGTATATTTTGGTAAGGACGGATGCTTTGGTTCATTCAGCCGAAGTTATTCTGTAGCTGCCTTATACGAAACCCACGTAAAAGGATCGGGAGTCTCTCCAGCCAGTTTTATATTTAACATATTATGATATCTCACTGAATATATAGCCTCCACGGAGAGTGTAGTTTACGGAGATATACTAATAGTAGTTATACTATATTTGCAAGAAATTAATACTGTGTTTGTTCGTTAAATATACAAAACCAACAAATACTCACGTCAGTGCTCATGAAGATACCATACGTATTTAACTATTTGTTTTGTACCTATGCAATGGTTTTTCAAAGTAAGCTTTGCGTTTTGATTTTTTATGTATGTTGGGAATTTTCAGGGTGGGTCGATTGGATAGTTTAGCTGATCATGTTTAGGGGCTTATTCGTTATCATATCAGTCAAAGGACGGCCACTGCTGAATAAAGGCTTCCATTATAGATGTTCATAACCACGTCGACATTTTGGGGACAATTTGGCAGGCAACCAGCCTGCAGTGAGCGCTGATTACCTTCTATTCCACTGAATGTACTTTGCTGTCTATACCTCTGGTTTAGAGTCCCTTACGGCCGAATACTCAAACGCGATTTAACGTTAAGTGCCCGCTTAAACAATTTGAGCCGCCCGGTTTAGTACCAAAAACAGGTTTCGCGAATAGTTAAAGTGGGGATTTAACGTTAAATGGCGTTTTTTATTTTGTTAAATGGCAGACATTTCCGTTATGCTAGACCCTAATTGTGTTTATAAATGTTTTTAGCGGGTTGGTAAACATATTTAGCTATCTTTATGCAACCCACCTTAAAAGTTTTATGATGAATTTCGAGCTTCCAATAACTTAATATGAAACTGAAAGTTATATGATGCATTTGCAAGCAATATGAATCTAAAAGTGGCTGATGGAAATCAATCAACTCAGCCTGGTGAAAGGTTTTTAGAGTCGTACGCAAGCCGCCCTAAAAGTTGTATGATGCTTTTGCAAGCAACATGAAACGGAAAGTATATTCGTTTTTAGAGTCGTGTTATGTATGCGGATATGTGCACTTGTACAGCCCAAATGCCAAGACTTGTAGACTAACATACCATTGCGAATATGTCCGTGAACTTTTATCACTTGGGCAGTTATGTGCATTTAGACTGTCCCTGGTACCATCACATTTGCTCAGCAAAGCGCCTGCAAGACTTACTACACGTTTAAAACCCCACATTCAACAGTAAACACTGTTAGATTATAATACATGAGTGCGCCTTTACCCATCAATAAATCAACTCGGCCTATCGCAGTCTACTATTGAACATAGGCCTCTCCCAATCTGCGCTATAACATAAAGTCCTCTGCCTTCCACATCTAATCTGTCCTAGCAGCTCTCTTCAAGTCATCGTCGGTCCATCTGGCTGAGGAACGGATTATATTACGTTTGACGATACGCGGTCTCCACTCATTATTACCCATGTAGCCTATGGTTTATCAATTGTATTTTAGTTTTTCATTTTTAAATATCTCAGCGCATTTATATACATATAAATCAGTATCAGCTTACAATATTGTCATCTATGTATCTGTATGGGGCATATTTGTGCGGGAAAACCTAACGGGCTATGGAATACGCGGGGATACTCACAGTTACTACACTCGCGGTAGAAACATGTATCTCACTCATCCTAACTAAATCAGCAAAGTTGATTCATATCATGGGTCCAGTAGTATTAATCGGTTGCCGGAGAACATTGTCGCCGTGGCTTCAGACAATGATTTTAAAACAAAACTTTAATGCTGGCCCAACATGCAGCCTTTTAAAAATTGATCTTAAGAAATGGAAGTCATACCCTAAATAGAAAAGCTGAATGCCCCATCTGCCATACAAAAAATTGTCTGAGATGAACAAAAATGTACAATGTAAATACACCAATTTGTACTTCAAATCGAAGGAAACGAATTACAATTTTGTTAATCATTTAAAAACTAGGGAGAAGCTTGTTTAAGCGTTTTAATGAAAGATAGGTTATGTCAAGGTCAGGGCACAGAATACGCAATAGTACTGAGGTAGTTAGAGTTTAATGAGAGTCCGTAATTCAAGTCGCATCGAATGAAAAACTGCATTTTTATTCTAAGGTTATAAGGTAATGCCAAATTGTCAGTATGGTAAAGGGCGTGTAATTCATAAGGTATGATATATCTTTTGTAGTTTTTTAAAATATTTTTGATTTTGTTAATAAGGCATGCTCAGATGATGAGATTTACAAAAGTCAGGTCAGGAAGTCATGTTAAATATGGATGATGTGTCCCTTTAAAATCAATTGTTCAAGATCCCTGATAACCTCATTAGATATTAATCGAATAAAATGCTAAAATAATAGGTAGTTGTACTTTTACCCTAGTTTAACAAACTTGAGAATAATTAAATTATTCACATTTTATTCTAAAGAGAAGTGGTAGTTTCTGTACATTTAGGGCGTTCAATGGGCATTCTCCTTTTTATAATACCTGAGAAGGAAAACTGCCCTATGCTTTTATGCAATGAATAATTTGGAATTACTGTTAATGCCTTACTTATAATTATGTAGATTATCAGAAAATAAACTAAACATACATATACCATCTTTGTTTACATGCAATTATTTGGATTTTTATGATGTTATATACCTATAAAATAAAATAATGACACTAGAGACGTAACCTAGAGAAAAGAGGTCTCGGCTATACGACCTATAAGGGCCGTTATGCACCACACGCTTCATCACACGTGTTAGCGCATTAAAATTCACAACGTTGTTTTAAAACCGTGACATGGAGGACTTGTTTGCATATCCTGCTATAAGTTTTTTTATACTTATAAGGTAGAAAAAAGCCGCAGTCCGTAAAAGTCGCTTCAGAAAACCATTTTTTTAATGGTGGAAATTTATCATGAACTTCCTTCGGCCTCCTACCGGCTAAAACCACTGGAGCGGTCATCTTCAGCACCGAAGGGGGGCTCCAGGTCCTCGTATGATCACACTAGAGACTTCAGATACACCTGGGAATAGATTCTAACTCTCTCTACTCTCTTAGAAAGATTCGTTTCAAAATATAGAAAATTATTTTGGATATCGTCACCGAATGTTGAAGTGTTACGGTGTGGTATTAGATACACATGGGTTTTCCGGGTTTTCATATGATATATGCAGAAAACGATAATATGAATTGCTTTAAATATTTAAATAAAACAAAGGAAATATACAAAATGTTGTCCGCAGCCTGTGGTTATTGTCATTTGAGAGACTCCTAAATGTCAATAACCGCGGGCTGCGAAACACTAGGTTTTTAATTATGTCTGGCATTGTGACAGTTAATGAGATAATCATAATATCAACCAAAGGACGTCCGCTGCTGAAATAACGCCTCCCCAGAGATTTCCACATTTGTGTCGTCATTATGAATGGAAATTTGCAAGTACTCACCACGCTAGATAGGTGGGTTGGTGAGCGCAGTATAGTTACTTATGTACAGAAGGGATGCTGCTGCCCATCCCTCTGTTAAGAGTCCCTTTAAAGCAACTCCTTTTTACAACTTCCACGGGTGGAGATGGAGTGGTGCTATATTCTTAATACAAAACACCACAGGGAAAAATCAATACCAGAATAAAATATGCGGAATCCAGGACCAAAATTGTTAGTTTGAATGCTAATATTTAAAGACTTACAACAATTTTTACTATCACTTGTATTATTACTTTATTTTATGATAGTTCCAAGTTTCAAACAGAATGCTTTTGTAAACAAGAATTCATATCTTGATAGTCTAATAAGGACAATTGTCGTGGTGAAATTGGTTCAATGGTTCGTTGCATTAACATGTGGGTTGATGATGGATTGACGAAAGCTTGTAAGTAGCCTTTAGTGTAGTCAACAGACTGAAAATGTTGATAGAAAGTGTAACCTCCACTTATGACTATTCTATATAATATCTGTGGAAACTCAATTAGAGAAACTGAAAAGTACCTCAGGAATGAAATATCTAAGGAGTATATTCGTGGCGACTTAACAAGTTGGGTATATATCAAAATATTCACAAAATAATTTTTCTACTTGAAATATATAAAGTTGTAACTCATAAAACACGCACAAAATGTTATTAATAATCAATTAAGTATTTTTGATAAATCCGTACGCTGCGAGTATGTAAGCATACGCACTGAGAATAATATCAAACAAATAAAGTAATGTTTAAACGCAGTTAGAAGTTTCCAACAGGTATTAACTAAATAAATACGTAAATTATAACTCCTATGTGCTACTTAACTTGTTTTAATTTTACGGAACGGTGACCTATCGAGAGCTTTATTATACCCTTTCTATGTCCCCTTTAATTATTTTAATAGCCCAATCAGTGGTAACAATTATTTCAACACAAGATCCCTATAAAGTTGATACCAAATGAGATTACATTACACAATTTGATTCCTCGTTAAGCATCCAGTTGGACTGTGGACACTGTAATGGTCGGCTAACCGACAATTAAACCTAATTGGTATCATACGAGGGGCGAAGGACCAATGCGGGCATTTTACACTGGCTTTTACAGTTCGGGTTATGAAATGCAAACAAAATGCGTACCTACTGTTGTTTTATAGTTCATCATCATCATCATTTTAGTCGAAAAAATTCCACTACTGGACAGAAGCCTCCCCCAAATATTGCCTTAACGAACGGTATGGGTTTGTATTAAGTGCTCATTGGGGGGTTCTGCCATAATTGCCTTATCTCCCTTGGTGATCTCAGTTGTGTTATGAATGTACTCGAAGGACGCTGCTGCCCATCATCCAGCTAATCCCATAGTCGCCTTTTACGACACCCACGGGATGAGATAGGGTGGTGGTATTCTTAGCTGCCACCACACGGCAAAGGGTTTTATAGTTAACTGATCATATTATATCAGCCTTAAAACGTCTGCTGCTTATGGCTGATTATGCATGAGACTTCTATTGCACTGCTACAAAAATAATCATTATGTAATATAGCTATAACTAACACCGCCCATTCTCTTTAGACATAATTTTACAATATCCATTGAAAAGAAGAAGTAGGTTATTTTTAAGAAAGGACTATTCGACTACGGTTCTTTATCTGTTGTTATCTATTTCTTGCCTTTAGAACAAGAAACGAATGGTTATGAATTTAAATTATGATCGAAGCTGAATTGATTTCATTTTTCGTTATAAAAATCCAAAACGCTATAATAGTGAATAGTTTGTCTATAGCGGTAGATTTCGCATCTAATCATCATCATCATATCAGGCAAATGACGTTCACTGCTGATTAAAGAACTCGAGAACCCTATTGCCCCAACGGCCATTAGTTCTACGACCAATACGGTCCGCCCATTGCTACTTAGCATACTTCAACTACAACATTCGATCTCGTAGAGAAATACCAAGCATCCATAGAATGCTGAGGGTCCTTGAGCTTTTGTAAGAGACATGGGCCTCAGTATGGACTGAGTGACCACCTCTCCGTGCCAATGTTATCGCTGCTATCGTATTTGTGTGTGTTATTGTTTATTTGTACTTAAATGGTTTGAAAATGAAGTACTTTAATGTTCTAGATACTTTGGATAGAAGGACCAATACATACAGCTTTTGCAGCTTCGATTATGTGCAGCAAACCAAATCCTTTTTTACTGCTTAGGCAATCATGTGGCGTATTTTTATACTTTTGTATGTTTGTCATTTCTTGCGGTACTCTGAGAAATTGTGTGCTGTATTTTTGTCTGAGAAAGACACGCGTTGTCTATAAACTATGAATATGAATTATTCTGTATTATGAATCATTTTTGCTGGTAAAACGCTATTATTAAGTGCCGGCAAATAGCACCAACCCATCTCATCCCGTGGGTGTCGTAAAAGCCGACTAAGGGATTAGACGGGGGATGGGCAGCAGCTTCCTTCGAATACATTGGCAACTCAACTGCGATCGCCAACCCGCCTGCCAAGCGTGGCGATTATGGCAAAACCTCCCAATGTGCACACAACATACCGATAGCGGTCGTTGTGGTGATCTTTGAGGAAGGCCTGTGTCTGTGTGGCAGTGGTCTTTATTCAGCCGAAATGATGATGATGATGATGATTTATTTTCCTCCGTAGAAAAGTAAATAGGAAGGTAAGTTATATTTTATGCAATCATTGAATTATCGCCATCTCACATATTGCAAGTAAACTGAATATGTGTTTAACGGATAAAGCGTTACCTGTAAACCTGTAAAATCATACACTGACTTGTCGTTATGATGAATCAATAAGGTTTAGTCGATAACACCAACTCGCTGATTTAAGATGAGTTTGTACTGCATTACTACCCATGTATAAATCGGTACACTGAGATTTTTACATCCCGTCAGCTCTGATCGGATTTATATCGGTATTATGAATACTTTTTTGTAAGTATTCTGTTACTAGCGTTATTGATTCCACTCTATGAGGGTGAACTCTGATATAGGTAACAACTTAATTTGAATTACAAAAAGCTTGCTTTAATGACCCTCAACGGGACAGGATACATGCGAAAAACAGGACTTTTATTGAAATGTAATAATGAAGCTATTCTACTAGATATCCATATTTGTAATACTTATACTAACGATACAAACACACAAAAAAACGATAACACATTTTGACAACGTTCGTTGGATGGGTTGACGAACTACAGCGTATAAGGAATGAGTAATCAGTAAGGAAATCCATTCCTTTAGCAAATGGTGAAAGCTTGAGGGAATGCTAATGAACGTATGACGTCATTTCAGCTTGTCTAATTTACGCTGTCATGGTTAACATGTGTGTTGAGATATGTTTATGTAATTTTGTATTCAAATATGTAGCTGTGTATTGTTTTTACAATGTTGAGGTTTTAATGATATATTCAATGCAATACAAAAATACATACAAAAGGTGAATTAATTTAATTATTTTAACTAACAATCATTGTGAGTTAGGCATAGTTGACCATGTCAGATATGCACGATAGTGGTGTACCTACTAAAAGGAAAACTCATTGTCATAATGATTTTATTGATTTAGTTTACCACCATGTATAGAAAAAATCATGCATCTCAATGTAATCTTTTCCTGAACTCGCTGTATTGACTTAAAATTTAGCAGAAAAACGCAAGTTTTATCATAACACTAGTAATCACTGAATATAACTACCAGTTATCTGCAACCTGTCCACGAGGGATATAATTAAAACCCGGCACAATAAAAGGTACCTGATGACTTTCATTAGAATTCTATCAACCGTTTGAGTGTGAAGCTTCAAACATACAAATTTTCACATTTATAATACCAGTAATAAGTTGGTATCGGTCTTCAAAAATCCTCAAACGATGAAGAACCCAAACAGTAGGAATAGCTAAACTATTTAAGGTCAGGAAGGTGTTCCTGGAACAAAATTTAATGAAAATGGTGAGTTTTTTTCCAGAGACTAACGGCCGAATACTGAAGCGCCATTTAATATTAAGTCCTTTTTTTATTATCCCGGTGGAAATACATCATGTACGGAAGTACGTCCAGGGGAAGGGGCATGCCAGACTCCTACCGGCTAAAACCACCGGAGCAAACATTTTCGCCACCGAAGGGGAGCTCCAGGTCCTCGTATGATCACACTAGAGATGCCCATTGGTGCCACGCCTATAGGCACATCTCGGAGGGGATGACTGTAAGGCAGTCACCCCCTCTAGCAGAGGGGAGTGACTGTAAAAAAGCCGCCCCCCAGGCACTTCTCAGGGGATTTTAAAGGATCCCCCGTAGCCTCACTGTGCGCTGTGCTGCGCACACGGTTGCACGTGACCACGTGCGCACTGCCGTCTTCCCGGAGGTTACTCGGTCTTCCCGGAGGTCACTCCTGTTTTCGGTAGGAAATCAGCCGGTTCAAATGGTTAACACGAGGACTTAAGATTAAATGGCGTTTCAGAATTCAGCCGTTAATGTACTAATATATGTGCAGTAAAATAATGTACTAAGTCAAATTGCAAAATAACAACCAGTAATTCATACTTGAACAATTATGCAAATTAAACCAACATCTTGAATAAAAACAATGCCTTACCTCTGACTCACACTGAAGGAAAATAGCGTCGTTGTGTTTTATCGTGTGCCATAATAACGTGTAGAAACTACATATGACATGCACCACACACGATGATATCTAACAAGGCCCAATGAATTTATACAAATGCTTTTAAAAGGTAAAATAAACGACACTCTGTTATGATAACAGACGGCAGCGATGTTTTCGATATCAGTGCACGTACCGGACACAATTCAGCTGCTAATGTACCTGAAATTGTTACACGAATTTACACTCTATGTTATAGGTAGTAGTGGTTAGGATTAACGAAATTGAGTGGTAACAAAATTTGGTAGATTATCTTTGTCAGTGTCACCCGTATGAGACTAATATTGGTCATTATATTGATACGAAATCAGTGCAGTACATTATTCGAATATCAATAAGTCTTTTCTATTTGTCAGGATCTGAGGCTAAAATAAAATCATGGAACTAATGTCTGCTACGGATATTATTGGTTTTTACTCTATTACTAGATTTGTGAACTTCAAATTGTATACCTAGAGTGACAATAGTCATAACCCTATATATAAATTTAGTATCTTATCCGATTTCTGGATTCTCAAGTTAATTCCCCAGAGTAGTGAACAGAGGTATATTATTTAGTATTAGTCATTGGATGAATGCCTGACACTCACAGTGTCCACGGAAAGGTACTCTGTGGTCCACGGTTCATCGGTAATTCGTGCCAAATGTGACAGATAACGTCAAACTTCATTCTCAAAGCATAATTGAGTTTGCGATGGTTAATACGTGTAATAAGTTGATGGAAATGAGACTTATACATGTTATTTACTTATGATTTAATTATGAGTTTGTTATTGTTGTTTGTTAAACTTTCGTTTTCTTACAATTTAATATGAAAACAACATAATACATACAATTTTATAAAAAAACCATGGCCCTTTCCAGTTGGAGGTACTAGGTGCGAGTTAAGAGGAGTTCAAAACTAAACACAGCAAGTAATAGGGCTGCCTAAGCATTATCTATAATTTCAATTTTTAACAGCTGATTCTTTTCTTTTTTTGTAAATCGTATAGAACAGGAGCTATTCAGTATTACGGGTACTTAGTATAATATCTGTTTGACTTAGCACCTTTGCGACATACCTTGTTTTTTCGTATAGAAATATATAATAATAACTGTTCTCTTAATTGGCATTAACCTTTATTCAATGACCCCTTATTATGGCTACCAACCTTTCTACAGTCGGACCGATTCTGTCCCATAATAAGTACAAACTTCCAATCTGGATATTATGTTGGTCTTATCTGGAATTCTGTCACAATAAACTTTTGTCAAATGAATAGTGGAAGACACAACATGTTTTTTTATCATTTGAATGCAACGCAAACGTTCTTAAGCGCCAAAGTACAATGTATGAAATATTCCTCTCCAGCGTAGTAATGTAGCATTAGAGCTATACATTAATCCATAATCTGGGTTAATAATTGGCATCCAGTCTTTAACCGCGGAACCTTGCAATTAAAGTTTTATCATCACTACAAAATACTCCTCTATAGCAATGTAATGTAGCATTAGTGCTCAACAAAAATGTAAAGACTGTAAAAGTGTATTCGTTTCTCTCAAATCCGGGTTAATAATTGGAATCCAGACTTTACCGCGGAACCTTGCAATTAAACTTTAATCGTAACCTTATGCTTGTTTCAGTGAACAACCTTACAAGTGACTCAACATAATACCGGTTTAGACTTATCGGAATATAATTAACTATTATCAATAAACATTTAGATGAATCAACTATGTTTCCAACGTTAAATAATTCTGTCAGAATTCAATTCAACATCATAATTTATAGACAAGGTGTTAAGTAGAAGTCAGCTTGCCGCCGTTGAATTACATTACTTATTCGGCATATTTGGTAGAGTCGAGAAATAAAAGTGTTTGCTGTTTCTCTAAGATTAGATTTAAAGCAAACTACTGTTTTAATTACAAATACCATGGGCAAATACCCCCAAAATGGCAAATACCCTAAAATGGCAAATACCCCCCAAAATGATGACACAGTTGTGAAAATCTATGGGGGAGGCCTTTGTTCAGCAGTGGACGTACGAATGGCCGATATGATGATGACTGTTTTTAATTTGCTTAGTCCGCTTTCTACGTAAATAAACCCGTTAACATCCAATATTGAACATAGGGTGTTTAAGACTTTTCTTTATTCCTAGACCGCTACGTAATGAACGTTTGTGAACTCCTTATTCAGATTGTTTGACGAATGAATTGATTGGAGCAAAAATGTAGGCAAACAGGAGCTGGGGTCTCTGGATATAATCCATTAGTCGCATATAATATATCAATATTGAAGATAGTGGACAACATATACTTTGCCAGAACTACGAGGAGACGTAGTATGCTAAAAAAAAGAGAATGTATATCACCAATTCTAGGCCACATGTTCCTTAAAACGAAGTGCTAACAACGAACGGTTGGCAAGATAACCCTTGATGTCAAATAAAACATTTATCATAACACATATTCTACAGTTGAGTAAATATGAAGTCGTTTGTTGTAATTAGTCACACAATTTATCTCATTATAAGGTCGTGGCCTTGTGTGAGGTATGTGCTTTGTTGCATACGACTAGACTAATTGAATATTATTTATGCAATTGATAACTTCACCTTAAATAGAATTGATTGACGGCGAGTTTCTATTCTTAGGTAAAGACGGGTGGCCTGGACGTTTCGCTTTCTAGGCGGTAATACTAAATAAGAATTTAAAATTTAATTGTTTAGACATGCAATTAAAGTTTTCAACCATATCCCACAATTTTTTTTTATTTATTTATTTATATTACAATTGTCATTACAGGTTTCGACCCAATCCAACAATGTAGTTACACAAAAGACAGATAACTAATCGTCACCTTCTCGAATTCTGCCAATAAGCAAGTATAAATATCAAGCCGTAGCGAGATGGTGTTGAGTATTCGTGCTGCTCGAACAATGGGTGCAAATTTTCAAATGTTTTTGCGGGCTACCGGTACCTCAAAGAGCTTCCTCCTCGGCCCCTGCCGCAGCTTGGTGTTAGGAATGAGCAGCCCCGATTAAGCGAACAACCATTGGGATCATTCAAGAATGAATCTACTACTACTAATATCGGCCATTTATACGTCCATTGCTGAACAAAGGCCTCCCCCA
The DNA here is from genome assembly GCA_947459985.1 of Diloba caeruleocephala. Taxonomy (NCBI): domain Eukaryota; kingdom Metazoa; phylum Arthropoda; class Insecta; order Lepidoptera; family Noctuidae; genus Diloba; species Diloba caeruleocephala. Next base: position 8,936,791 of record OX381619.1, read on the forward strand.
TAGATTTCCACAACTGTATCATCATCATTTTGGGGGGAATTTGCCAATACTCACCACGCTTAGCAGGCGGGTTGGTGAGCACAGTATGGCTACCGTTTCACAGAAGGGACGCTGCTGCCTATCCCTCTGGTTTAGATTTCCTTATTCACCTTATACAACATTCACGGGATGAGGTGGAGTCATTATATCAGTTCCTATAATTTACAATAAATTATTTGATGTATATTTGATGTGTATGTATATTGAATTTGGAATTTATGTGTCTGAACTACATAGAGCCTTTGTCATAATGACCCAAAAGACTTCGTTCTTTAGCTTATTATAAGTTTTAAGTTAGAGTCTTTTTCACAATGAGTCTAGAGACTTCGTTCCCTTGCTTATTATGGGTTTTAAGTATAAGGTAAATTAAATTTAAAGTATAAATTTATTAATACATTTTATAGAATTGGGAAAATACTCGGTTTACTCTTACAGTGGCGGTTGTGACAGGAAACTATTATTTATAATTAGTTGGCTTTAAACTAACTACCTTTCTAGAGATGGAAAATTAGTAAGTATATACTGTGTAAACTAAAAACAAGCCTCATAATCGTGTGGCTAATTGTGACTTATTACATTTGCATAAACATTGTGTATGAATTATTGCGATATCTAAATTCACCTGTCTCTGAAATGAATAAATAAACGATGAACTCGAAACAACACGGTAACCTAAAATGTTGCTTCCACACAGGACGACTTCGACCCGTCATCAAAAAAGTTCATGATCTCTTTCTAATGTACCACGGTTATATTGTTCCCTCACTCACACATATAGGTATATTCTCAGTTTTAGGTTGAAGACTTCTAAGTAAGTATTACATTCGTAATATATTCTGGAGGAAACAGAGCGGTGAAATTGAGTGTCCATTACAATGAACGCTTGATATAACAACAGTGATCGCCGTAGCACATTAATTATGGTTAAGTAATTAATGATGCGGGCTGAATTTAAATCATTAAGGAAAAACAAGTACCTCAGTGGAAACATAGTTTATTATAGGGCTTACAGATCGATTTGTTTTTCAACCAATAAAAGCGATCCGATAATTTCGAGTGAAATGTGTAACAAATAAAATAAGTAAGTATCTGTATCGGTACAGGCAGAATCTGAATGTAATGTGAATTTTTTGTTAAAAGCCCCATTTGGTACCTTTAAACGTAATAGCGGAGCGGTTAGTGTTGGGCTTTTGTGTGTTGATTATAAATTTATCAGCATATCAGCCAATACGTCCACTACTGAACATATCTCCCCCATAGACAGAGTGTCATTATTTTGGAGGGAATTTGCCAGTTCTCACCCCGCTTGCTAAGCACAGAATAACTGCTATTCCATAGAAGGGACTGCTGCGATACCCACTGTAGGAGATGGAGTGGTGCTATAATCTTAATCCGGACACATCCTGGAAAGTTAAGTTTTGTACAGTGGACGCTGAACATACCTCCCCCATAGACGACCAGTGCGTCATTATTTTCGGGGGAATTTGCCAGTACTCACCACGCTTGCTAAGCACAGAATGACTGCTATTCCATAGAAGGGACTGCTGCGATACTCACGGTAGGAGATGGAGGGTGCTATAATCTTAATCCGGACATATCCCGGAAAGTTAAGTTTTGTGCAGTGGACGCTGATCATACCTCCCCCATAGACAACCAGTGCGTCATTATTTTGGGGGGAATTTGCCAGTACTCACCACGCTTGCTAAGCACAGAATGACTGCTATTCCATAGAAGGGACTGCTGCGATACTCACGGTAGGAGATGGAGGGTGCTATAATCTTAATCCGGACATATCCCGGAAAGTTAAGTTTTGTGCAGTGGACGCTGATCATACCTCCCCCATAGACGACCAGTGCGTCATTATTTTCGGGAGAATTTGCCAGTACTCACCACGCTTGCTAAGCACAGAATGACTGCTATTCCATAGAAGGGACTGCTGCGATACTCACGGTAGGAGATGGAGGGTGCTATAATCTTAATCCGGACATATCCCGGAAAGTTAAGTTTTGTGCAGTGGACGCTGATCATACCTCCCCCATAGACGACCAGTGCGTCATTATTTTCGGGGGAATTTGCCAGTACTCACCACGCTTGCTAAGCACAGAATGACTGCTATTCCATAGAAGGGACTGCTGCGATACTCACGGTAGGAGATGGAGGGTGCTATAATCTTAATCCGGACATATCCCGGAAAGTTAAGTTTTGTGCAGTGGACGCTGATCATACCTCCCCCATAGACGACCAGTGCGTCATTATTTTGGGGGGAATTTGCCAGTACTCACCACGCTTGCTAAGCACAGAATGACTGCTATTCCATAGAAGGGACTGCTGCGATACTCACGGTAGGAGATGGAGGGTGCTATAATCTTAATCCGGACATATCCCGGAAAGTTAAGTTTTGTGCAGTGGACGCTGATCATACCTCCCCCATAGACGACCAGTGCGTCATTATTTTGGGGGGAATTTGCCAGTACTCACCACGCTTGCTAAGCACAGAATGACTGCTATTCCATAGAAGGGACTGCTGCGATACTCACGGTAGGAGATGGAGGGTGCTATAATCTTAATCCGGACATATCCCGGAAAGTTAAGTTTTGTGCAGTGGACGCTGATCATACCTCCCCCATAGACGACCAGTGCGTCATTATTTTGGGGGGAATTTGCCAGTACTCACCACGCTTGCTAAGCACAGAATGACTGCTATTCCATAGAAGGGACTGCTGCGATACTCACGGTAGGAGATGGAGTAGAGCTATATTCTTAATCCGTACACCCCCCGGAAAGTTAAGTTTTGTATGTTTGCAAAGTAAATATCATGACATGATGAATGTTACGTGTTAGATGCTAGGAAATATTATCTACAAGATAGTATAAGATACTTACAGTGAGAACTGGGGATTCATGCACCTGATCATGATTGACATTGAATATTGACGGCATGTTTTCACCCAATGAAGAATACAACATAGTTATGTTTTATGCAATTCTTTCTTGCACCGCTTATAAAACTCATCAGTCCATCAATCGTTTCATATGAAATTTTCAGGGAAAGGCAAAGTGAGCGGAAAGGTAACATCATTTAATACTACACAAAGAATAAGGATACTCTCTCGAGTACTTTTATACGGAGCGAAGGACCACAAATTGGGTATTCGTCGCGGATACCAAATAAAATTTGTTCCCTTCAATTGTCACACAGTTGCCGAGTTGCTAGGAGTTGCAAGGTCATGAGTTCGATTCTCAAGCCGAGAAAGTTGTAATAAGGATTTTCTGTTAGAGAGCTCTCAATGCCGTTTGGGTTTGGAATCGTTCCTCAGTTGACACCTCTATTACCGAACTATCGGCTCCCTTTGAGGAAATATGTACACCTCTAGATAGTCTTACTCAGCTTTTCCCATTGATTTATAACCGACTCGAAAGTTATCGTTTCCCGTGCGTTACATTTCCTTGTATTTTCGCATCGTTACGTGAAAAGTACAAAAGTACAAAGTACTGCACAAAACTTAAATCTACTAACGCATTTGATTGCGGAAGTGACGCTCCGCCCGAATAAATGATCGAATATATCATAAATTTTATGACTTTGAGCATTGATACCGAATTGATAATATGGATACTTTTATTTGCATATTTATAATTATGTCATGTGATTTCGTGCCCTCCGTGCCTTCAAGGCTGACGTGTCTATGATAAATAATATATGAAAAATATCTACGATAATCAGAAGGCTACTTTAATACTAGGGGCCATAACATAAGGATATCTGTATATCCCAGTAATTTGGTTGTGCAGGTCAGTAGGTAATCCGATACCTGCCAGAGGTGAATAAAGGCCTCCCCCAAAGAATTCTACAATTGTGGCATCATTTTGGTGGGATTTGCAAATACTCACCACGCTTAGCACGCGGGTTGGCAGGCAGAATGATGCTGTTCCATGAAAGAGATACTGTTGCCCTTCCCTTTGATTTAAAGTCCCTTAGTCGCCTTTTGCGACATCGGGAGGAGATGGAGTGGTGCTATATTCATAATCCAGACACCACACAGACGTAGGTAAATGGAAGGAACCGGAGGTAGTCCCTCCGAGTAGAATATTTTTGGATGAGCGAAACCGACATATACGTCATGCTCGTGAACGGTAGCTATAATTTGGGACTTATTTAATGGCACGTTATTATTCATATCACGCCTTGGTAGAACATTATTCTCACATAAATTCATTCTATTGTAACTAAAAATAATGTAAGGTATTTTATCATTTTAAAAGAATGAAAGAAAGAATGAAAGAAAGAAAATATTTATTTATTCTTAAACGTACACAGTCAACAAGAAATACAGTTACCTATATAACTATGAGGGCGGAACAACACGCCACACCACGCACGAGACACAATTAGTAGCGAATTAATATTTCGCATGTGGTAGCCTTTATCTACTTATAAACATGTTGGGTTGACGTCGGGTGTCACAGGTGAGTCACCGGGATCTTCAAGGTTAACTTTGTGACGCCAGAAAAGGTCCCTATCTCAACAATGTGCTGCAACCAAACAATATTGCGGTGCTGGTCTTGCGATAGGGCCTTAAGTGAAGCCACGAACAGCTAGGTAATCATATTTAAAAAAAAAAAAATACAATTACGTATAATAAATTAATAAAACAATATGACAATGTATAGTGTCTATGGAGTTTCTTGCCGGTTCTCGAGACTCCGTAGGACCGACAATTTGGAACCGTTGAACTTCATTCCGACTATTCAATAAAGGTTTAAGTACCTAAATACTTTCTTCGCCCCGGGGAAGGGCGAAGGGGTATCCTACCAGCTAAAACCACTGGGGCGGTCATCTTCGGCACCTAAGGGAGGCTCCGGATCCTCGTATGATCACACTAGTGCCGCCCACTGGTGCCACGCCTATAGGCACATCTCGGAGAGGGTGACTGTAAAGCGGTCACCCCCCCGGGGGGATTGTAAAGGATCGCCCAAATGGTCCCATGGCAGCGCGTGACCACATGCGTGCTACCAAGGTTTAAGTACCTATATGAATAAAACTCTTCTGAATTTGATTTTGAATTAGAATACTGACGTTCAGCTATTGATACTTGGTAAGACCGGAAGACGATCTAAACATAGTTGGGAGAAGGCCCAACGAGCGGACGTTAGCTATAAATGTGAAAGTTAGTATTTTGAGGCTCCAGCAGCCTCAAAAGGCTGAACGGCTTCTAATTAAATTTGGCATAGACCTAAATTATATCTTGGAATAAAGACAAAGAACATCTTTTGCGTTGTCAAGTCCCCTTAGGGGTGGTAATTATAACCTTCGTGGGTATAGTTGCGGGTAACAGCAAGTTATGAATATTTGTTTTTATATTACTGTTTAGGCTATTCATCATCATAGTTTAGGCCGTAAGAAAATATTACTATAATCCCCACACTTTGCAAACGGAGTGGTGACAGCAATATGTTAACAGTGCACAGGAGGATGGTGCAACCCATCCTATAATATTATGATAATACCGCGATACAGGCATACCTAATGTCGGGACTATGGTAAATATACTGATTGCTAAAATAACCTACCGTCTCCCTATACACAATTTTAGTTTTAAGTATTTTGTTCGGATGTTATGTCTGTTTTATTGATAACGAAAATATCAACTTTTAGAATGATCCTTTTTCCATATTTTTCCATAAGTCGCTTTCTATGACACCAAGGCGAAGAGGTGTGGAGGGGTCCAGTCCATGTTAGCTATGTCTTATATAGGAAACGTCCGTAGCGACCTCGATACGCTGTGACTTTTAAAAGAAAAAGAAATAGGAATACCTAAAATCTCAGTGGGCGAAGTGCCCGTTCGCGAGCAGGACAACAACAACGAACGGTTAGTGATCGCGGTGGGGAGCGTGGGTAGTTCTGCCTACTATTTAATATTATTTATTTATTTATTTATTTATACTTTCATGTACAACAATGATACACAAGGCTGACTTAATGCCATATGGCATTCTCTACCAGTCAACCTTTGGGTTAAAAAAGAAAAGCATTGAAGGAGGTACAAAAAACAGATACTTTAAGAATGATAATTATAAGATGCATACAGATATAGATACTAAAAGTACGGTAAAATACATAATACATATTACATATATATTAATTAAAATATACTACATATAATACGTTATTATATTCTAATAATCATTATAACGATGCCCATAAGTGTCGATTAGGAATGCTGCGATTTCAAATAGTATTCCCGAACTTTTCGTTTGAATGAAGATTTACTTGTAGCTTTTTTTATGTGTAGGGGAAGCACGTTCCAGAGTTTGATTGCTGAGACAGCGAAGGAGTTAGAAATAAAACCTGTGTGGTGAGAAGGAATCTGGAGAATTAAATTTTCGGCAGCACGCAGGTTACGGCTGTGAGAGCTACCCAAAACATGGAAACATTCTTTAAGATACCCAGGAGCACAGGAATCGTTAATAACGGAGAAGAGGAGACAAACGGCTCTGAGAGACCTTCTCTGACGGATAGGCAGCCATTGAAGCTGGGAACGGTAAAAAGAGATGTGGTCGTATTTACGAAGTCCAAAAATAAAGCGGATGCAGTTGTTAAGAAGGCGATCCAATTTATTGAGAAGGTATTGAGATAAGTCCGAGTAACAAACATCAGCATAATCGATTACAGGAAGCACAAGAGATATGAATATAATATAAGCACTATATTATGTTCATGTACTGAAGCAACTTATATTTATTTAAACAAAATATTTATTTCTATTTATCACTAGATGTATTATACGGTGTTAATCGTATCGTGTATTCATATATATATATATATATATATATTGATACCATCTATTTCCAAATTTTTGTAAATTTTTCTTATTTACTTCGACTTGATGTCCGTACGTTACCTGGGCCTCCTATCGAAAACCAGCGCTGGAATACTGCCTACGCAGTATTTTAGCAAATAGATGAATGGGAGACCCGTTGTTGGCACAATGTGTAGTTTTGTTGTAAGAATGTGTGTAACTACGTATATTGTATGCCAATAATAAAAATCTTTCTTTTTTCTTTCTTTCTAAAATAATACTTTGAAAGAAATCCTGTTGCCCTCAATCTAGGACTGGCGTGTGAGGGTGTGCAGCTGGTACGTACGGTACTTCTTTCTAATATATCTGGACCACAACAGGGTCACTGTCCTCACATCCTTTGGGTCATGAACGCTTGGTATCCCCCGCGATATGACGTAGCTTTTTATACCGCATGACACTATTACACTACGTATAGGCATTCATAGCTAGTTGCACACACTGGTCGGTAAATCATCGGTGAGGTTAATCAACTCTCGGCACGGTCAGTCTATGGATGGGTGACCGGATTTTGAACTGAGCGTCTCCATGCTTCAGAGAGCACGTATAATCGTCGGTCCTGGTTGTTGTTATTAGACGGCAGCCAAGTCCAAGGCCAAACCAATCTAAAACAAGGGTGGCCACTAACCAAAAAATAAAGAAGATAAATATAAGCATAGACGGGACGATTTAACATGGATTTTTTTTTTCTAATTTCCAAAAGCTGTATTTTTTATTGTTTAAACAAATACACATTTGGTTCTCGTGGTTGCCATAAAATAATCCATTTGCCATAATCGTCACCCTTGGCAGACGGGTTGGCGATCGCAGTTGAGTTACAAATGTACTTTGGCTAATCCCATAGTCGCCTTTCACGACACCCACGGGATGAGATGGGGCGGTGGTATTCTTAGGCACCACACGGCAAAATTATCGGTACATAATTCAATAATTAAAGAATAAATAAATAATTATAAATTAAAATTATATACAAACTACACTGGAATACCACGAATGGAACCTATCTCAGTACAAGCTGCAACAAAGTTACAGCGCTGATTCCCCTACCTTTTCTTAGAGGTTCAAATGTACGGTATGATAGACAACGTCACTTATCACAGTTTTCAGAGCATTAAAAGAATTACATCTTATCACCTGTTAACGGAGTTTAACTGTCTGTAACCGGATTTCCGATCGTTATAATATTCGATTCAATGCTCGTAATGAATTAAACGCAGGTGGCGGATAAACCACCAACACTAGCATACCCAAGGAAGGTTGGTGTAAGGTACGCGGCCGATTGTAAAACCATAAGCCAAAACCTTTGTAATATGACTTACATATTGCACCAACCCCAAGTAACTTGCAAGGAAGAAGATGAAGCTCTTAATAAATTAGCTACGGCTCAAGGACATGAGAATTAAGTATACCTACATTATAAAACCGTGTGGTGTCCGGATTAAGAATACAGCACCACTCCGTCTTCTCCCATGAATATCGTAAAAGGCGACTAAGGGACTCCAAACCAGAGGTATGGACAGCAATGTCCTTTCAGTGGAACAGTAGCCGTAGTTTTTTTTTTTTTTTTTTAGAACGTTGCCCCACACTAGGATTTCTCCTGTGTCGTGGGTGCGTTTACAGACATGAATTCCACATACAATACACCATTACATTACCATACAACATTGACCAATCCGCCCGCCAATCGTAGAAATCTAGGGTGAAGACCTTTGTCAGCAATGGACATCATTTGACTGATAGATGATGATAATGACATCATAAAATAATTTTGTCAGATAGGTGATGACTGGCTGCGCCTGATGACTGTTAAGACTTAGGCAGAAAGTAAAAAAGGGTTTTAGAGTTGTAACTCATGTCCTTAAAGCTATATTCACGCAGTACATACGAAACATTTTTAAGAGAAATGTAATACATAACTATACACATATTATAAACTACTTAAACTTGACAATACCAACGTGAAATATCTGCACTATTATAACAAGATAATAATATTAAGGACAACATTTGCTTAAAACAGAAATTTCTGATAAGCTATCCTAGAGCGTCTGCTATGAACATTGGATATAATTTAACACTTTCATTTGTGTTAAGTGGAGCTCGTGTGATCACTTTGTATGTGGCACGTGCAATGCTCAGATATAAAGGCCTTTTACACTGAAGGATGAGAATGATTCGCGCGTATTTTATTTTTCAATCGTAGGCATTATTATTTCCGTGTGGCAACTGGTTTAATAATATAGCATCCATCCCCTCCCATGGATGTCGAAAAGGGCGACTAACGGCCAAAATTGATGATCAATCTAAAATCTTCAGATTAAAGATTTAGAAATTCAGATTGATTGTGTTATGATTACATTTAACACAAAAAAACAGACATATTCATAATCTGAAATCCAATTTTGGATTAGATCCATTATTAATTACGGCCGTAAGGGACTTTAAACCAGTACTTTACTTCTTAGGAACTTTAGTTAAGTACTTACCTACATTGAAAGAGCCACACAAAAAAAAAAAATTCAATAATAATAATAAGTTAGTTAAACCCTCTGCTGGGCAGTCGTTACCTCACCATGGGATAAGGTAATCCTGGAGGGCAGATTATTTTTATTTATTTATTGTTTATTTGCCATCATGCACATCACAATTCATTTCAGTCATTATAACTATCCAATAAAATTGGAGTACATAAACCCTGTAAGGGCACTGCAACATAACATTTGAATAGCCATTGAGTCATTAAACAATATAAGATTTCACATTAAGGAAAGAGGATTTAATTATAGACTTAATGTAATAGATTTACAGTCAGTGTGTTGAAATGACATTAAATAGGACACGTATTAGTATTACTATGTCAGCTGTTTTGTATTAATAATGTCGCTTGTTATCAATATTAAAGCAGCTGCTTGATGCCTTCCAACCTTTTGATATAAAAAAAGTATATCATAAGAAAAATAAAGTATGTCAAGAAGCTTACAGAATGCAGGGCAGTTAGTGGCGAGCTGAATGTGAGTGGCGACACTAATTACCCGAATGCTCCAGAGAGTTGGTCAGGGCCACGTCTCCGGCTTGCCTTTATTGGTCGGTTGGAGTGGAACTCCATGAGTGCCCGCAGGATTTTCAACTCTGGCTTGCCTTAGTTGGCCGTCCAGAGGGGGGCCGCCAGAGCTATATGCTCGGGGGTGGAAGTGTCTAATGGCATAATAACGGGGAAACCCGCTCTGAGTCTTCGAGACGCGCGATGGTGAAACCGGTACCGCACCGATCGACACCCCTAGCCGCTCACACCAGTGTTGCTCCTTGTCGCCTGCAGTGGTGGCTATTTAGGGGGCCCATCTTGTGAGTGGCGAGTCACCGACTGCCACTGCAGAATTTAATGTTAAAGGTTAAAAGACAGACGCCGATGTTCCCGTATTTATTAGTCATTTTATTCCATTTGACACCCATTGCAACGGACCTTATCGTCATAGTTTCCATCTCATACAATAGCCTTACACGATCGGGGACAATCCATGACTTCATTTTATAGTGCAGCTATGGAGAGTCCCCGGTTGGTGTCCCATTACATTTTAAGATTAAAATTCTCTAAATGGCCTTTGCGTGTTGGACCCATGTCCCCGCGTCAGTCAAAAGACCGGGTTCCCCCTTACAGGGGATATAAACCCGTGAAAAGAGAGACAGAATAATAAGTTCTACATACATACATACTTACATACTCTAAATACAGAAAATATATACATATGCTTAATACATTAAAATTGAAATACGAAAGTATGTATTTATATGTTATTAATTATAATAACGATGCCCGAAATTGTCGATTAGGAGTGCAGCCATTTCAAATAACATCTACATAAATTACCGGAATTTTATTTAGAATGAAAATTTCTACATTTCTAAACTATATTTACCTATAATATATATATATATATGTATATACAATATACTGCAGAATAGTTAGGCAAATCCCGACTGCTAGTGTAACCTCTTATACAGAGTATGTGAAGAACACTAAGGAAATTCGGGCTGTTTGATGATTCTTTTGGTGAAGGTCGCTGGGATTCGTTGGATGAGAGCGGCATGTGACCGCTCGTTGTGGAAATCTGAGGGGGAGGCCTTTGATCAGCAGTGGACGTCCTGTAGCTGTTTTTTTTTTTATAGTACCTTTTTTATTTTATTTAAACGTTGGTGATGACGATGTTTTTTTTATTTAAGTTTCATACTTTACCTTAAAATGCGTGGCTTATAAGAACATGCAATTGGTTGCGGCACAGGTGAGTACAAAGGTAAAAGGTAAACAGTCTTCTACTTTCGATATAAATTAATTTTTGTTATTCGAATATTGGCACGTTCCTTGCGTGGTTCCAGGTTCATTAGTGCAAGTGGTTTATATCAAGCACAAAATGCACTGTGGCATGTATAACATATTTTATTACAATATGCTATAAGATCACGTATCGCAGCTTTCAATGTAACACACCTATTTTAGTTTAGGCGCAATTGATTCAACTCCCATTTCGTCCAATCCATCTATTAGCAGTTAGTCCAATTTGCGGTTGGTCCGATTGTGTATGGTCCAATCGCTGATAGCCCATTTTACGGGTGACCTAAAGAACACCTCAAACAACTATTTTGGGGGTGGCCACACGAAGACGGGTCTAGCGCAGACAGATACAAAATGTGCATTCCGCAGTAGATGCACTTCTCAACGAGCACTTTTCAAAATTATCGCACTTCGCAAAATATGCACATACTTTGTTACCGAAACATATAGACTAGATTAAGTTAGAACTGTGTCGAAAACGCAAAAGCCGAGTTGGGAAAGCAAGCATGCTGTGGCAGCAGCTGGCGAATGCCAAAATAGTGGCGCGGTGGTGTTGCACTGTGCGTTGTTTCATAGGTGTCAACAAATATTTCCTCTAAGTGATTGTTTATAGATAATAATATCCATAAGAAGTTCCGGTTCGTTATTTTACCGTTGGGCGAAATGAAAATAATTTACGTTATTTCCTGAATTACGTGAGCATTTAATCTTTTAAACGGAATAGTGACGTGGTTATTTTGCAGTGTGTTGTATTATTATAGTTGTCAAGATAATTTTCCCTTTACGTGATTTTTGCTCATACATAAGATCCAAAAGAAGTTCAGGTTCCATTAGATTGTTCGTAAATTGGACCACCTGCGAATTGAATCATCTGCGAAATGGATCTAATACAAATTTTGACCTTTTGTGACCATTGGACCAACCACGTCAATGCTAAATTCATGCATTTTTATTGGATAACGATCGTTGCTACCGAATGCAGTCTGTAAATACCTTTATAATTGTCGCAATTCTGAATAGAATATTTAGTTAAATTAGCTAATGGTTTCAATTATATTGAACGCGCTCGCCTGACGTCCATTATTACAGTTCTAAGTACTATTCGACGTGTGAACATTCTATTTAATTAATTATATGAAATCGTTAACGTTGTTCCCTGAAATACGTGAGCGTTCAATTTTCTTTCACTGCTTGGACATGTGACGTAAATGTATTGTATTCTCGGTTTTAGTATGATATACATTTTGATATTTGTATACTATGTATAAATTAGTTTGCAAGTTTAGTAGTATTGATAAAGTATCGAAGGAAATTTGAGGAGTGTTTAAACACCCTAGATATGTCACACTGTTTTCGATAGACTTCACTTTCAAATTATTACGATTATACTCGTATAAAATAAAATAAGAATGATTATAGTTTGCCGTCTATCTTGCGACGATGGTGAATGCTTGCTTAGAAGAAACCTGTTCACTCGAGACTTGGAGATTCCCAGATCTTTTAGATTTCTACCCTCTTATAAAGTATAATACTGGTATTATTGCAAAAATAAGAAACGGAGAATTCTGTGCAGCTCCCACCTACATAAATCCATAAATAATATATGTATATTTGTTTATAGAAACGAGGACAATCTAGCAAGTAAACACTTGCTGGTTTGTTTTACATAACTGAAGCTATTACATGTCAGATCTATGTACATTAACACAGAAATAACATTGAGAACAATACATAATTTCAGAACAACACACCTTAAATAAAATGTAGGTTGACCTAAATGTCGTGTAAATAGTCTAGAATTTATTCAATTGTTTCATTTGTTCAGGCACCTTCTGTTAGAACAATGTAGGCTGAAATAATGCTATTATGAAAGTAATGTATTGTGTCTTTGGAATTATTGATAATGTTTTGATAATATTTGTCTTGCTTGTGATTAGACAAACTATAACGATGCTTGTAATAATATTTTCATGTTTTTCAGAAGTGGCCAAACGATGATATCAGAAGGTAGGCAGCCGAAACGTATTTATCCATATTGCCATAAAAATAATGTGGTTTCTAAAATAAATTTAAAAAAAAATGTTTCTGACAAGCTTCAAAGGATTAGTAAGCTGAAGTTGCTATGAGCGGGATACAGCTCGTTGAACTGATGGCCATTGTGGCATAACAAAATTCGGCGGAGACCACGCACCGGTAAACGCAGCGTAGGACGACATGCACCGAGATGGATAGACGACCTGGTGAAGGAAGCTGAGAGTCAGCGGGAGACATCGCCTGGCTCGTGAGTCTACGACCTGAAAAAGGGATCTGGGGAAGACTGGATACGAAACAAGGTGTAGGGGTACAACTTTGACGAAGTGTAGCATAGTAGTGAATTAGTAAGAAAGGTTGTTAAACGTAGTGTTTATACAAATATTATTTAATTATATAAGCTGTTAATGATCCGTGTGGTGCCAGCTAAGAATACCACCACCCCCCATCTCATCCCGTGGGTGTCGTAAAAGGTGAAGGTGATTGGCCGGAGGATGGGCCTGCTGCTGTCATTCAAGCAAATTTATATCACAACTGCGATCGCCAACCCGTCTGTGGTGATTATGGCGAAACACAACCTCATACCGGTCGTTGTGGCAATTTTGGGGGAGGCTTCTGTCCAGCAGTCAGTTTTATTTCGGCTGAAATGATGATGATGATCATTTAATTATCGTTAGCTTTATGCAGGAAAAATATAAATAAAGTGGGTGTGATGGAATCATATTTCGTTATAAAGCAGTTGATCTGGAAGCATGAAATTGAATTCAAATATCAAAGAAATGGCTGTAAGCATTCATAAACGTGTAAAATGGATTTTTAAGTTTTGTAAAATCATATTTAAATCTATTTTTCACACTCATCGAGATGAGTTGTCAAGGTGCCATATTTATAATGATAGTATTAATATAATTTCGCTGTTCGATATTCGAAATAGTCTGAGAAATAAATTGGCATAAGACTTGGCCCTACAACAATTTCTATACATTTAATCATGGTGTTTATCACTTTCAAACATTAAATTCTGATGTAAATTGGACATCTACATATTATTTACGAGCTCCGCACATTCAGTAGGGTCATTAAAGAGCTATTTTAAAGGGATGAATTAACATGAATATGAGCGACGCGATATGTCAAGGAAACCTTTGAACGCGGGACGTCCTACGTTCTATGAAGTTATAAAAAAATTAAACATGCTTCTGAATAAATATTACGCTTAGAGTTTCCTGTTATTTTGTCTAAAGTATATGCGACAATATTCAATGCGTTAATAGACGTAAATTACGTTTTTCGTCCGCTATATGAGTGTTGACTACGCATAATCAAAGCTTCGCGGTAAGGAATTTAAAAATAAACTAATATTTGCTTTATACGTCACTAAATTATTTTCAGAAAAACTGTTAGAATTAACAGAATTAATTGGACTTTATGTTACATTAATAAACGGTGTTATGATGACAGTATACTGCAAGCGATCAACTTATTCTGAATAGTCTTCTGTCCGGATTAAGAATATAGCACTACTCCATATCCTCCTTCCCGTGGATGTCGTAAAAGGGATTCTTAACCAGAGGGATGGGCAGCAGCGTCCCTTCTGAAGAACAGTTGTCATTCTGCGGTCACCAACCTGCCTGCCAAGCCTGGTGAGTACTAGCAAATCCCTCCCAATATGATGACACAAATGTGGAAATCTATGGGGGAGGCCTTTGTTCAGCAGTAGACATTGTATCGCCGATTTGATTGAATGTTTCAAAGTAATTAAAATTATGTGTAAATCGATTCTTAGATGAAAGTCAAGCCAATGCGCTAGACTGTAAAAAGGGAATGGGGCTGAAGAAAGCTTTAGATAGGTACAAGGTTGAAAACAAGAGAGAAAAACGTAGTGTTAGCTTTCCAGTCAAGAGTACAGACAACTTCATATTATGTACAGCTACAATAAATTGTCGTGGAGAGTCAAAAGATGCCATCTAGAGGTTACTGTGAAATATTATTAGAGTAAAGGTAAATACTGGCGTCCACCTTCTTGTAGTTTATTCCACTTCGCCTCAATATCATTGTTCACAAACACAGAAATGGCTGGCACCAAATACAAAAATGATAAATGCTACCAACTTACTAAAATAAATCGTAAAAATGCTTAAACACGCAAGCAATACGTTAAAAGTAGTACCTACATCTTGCATTGAAAACCCCCTTTGAATATATATATATATATTTATACAAACTGCAATTTTGCTCTTGACTGTTCAAAAGCCGTTAGTAGTGGAATAGACTATTTAATTTCAGATTCCAGAAGAGAACCAAAATGATCGACATAGCGCACCAAGTTAGTAAGCTGAAGTGGCAGTGGGCTGGTCACGTCTGTCGAAGGATCGATAGCTAATGGAGCAAACGAGTCCTAGAGTGGAGATGGGTATGGATAATTGTAGTGTAGGACGCCCACCGACCAAGTGGACGGACGACCTGAAAAAGATTGCTGGATGCGGAATGCCGATGAGCGGGTGATGTGGCGCACGCTAGGAGAGGCATATGTCCAGAAGTGGACCGATATAGGCTGATGATGATGATAATTTTTTATGTAGGATCCTTTATAATCAAATATTTCTCAACTCTGTTAGATCTCAATTGTGTTCTAAAGCATCGAAACCTGTGATTTCACTTTTTACATACAACTTGGTTATGAAATGAACCAGTCATTCGTCTGGTGGTAAATGACATGTCCATGACAATTAAAATGCTACCCAGGACTAGTCCTGCGTAGCACCACACTGCGGTCGTCACCTCGAGACTTTACAGTTATTTAGTCTCTTATTCCCGGTAACTTCACTAGCTACAGTGCCCTTCTAACCGGAGCACAGTAATGTATAATTGTTTCAAACACAACTGCTTAGCGGCGAATATCTGGAATTGGGGTGGTATCTACCTTTTTTTTATTGGTCTCCAAACTCTACATGAACTATCTTCGCTGTGGGGAAGGGCGAAAGGGTATGCCGAACTCCTACCGGCTAAAACTACTGGAGCGGTCATCTTCGGTAGCTAACGGGGGCACCAGGTCCTCGTATGATCACACCAGAGCCGCCCACTGGAGCCAGGGGTAGCACCTACCTAGCCCCCTTGCAATAAAAGACCAACCAGCTGTAGTAGAAGTAGATTTAGATGATTACAAATTCTCACACAACGAAACGAAATGTTTTAATGAAGATACGTTCTAAATTCATTGGTTGAATGAGTATGGGAAATGACATCCAAATTAGGAACGAGTTACTGGAATAGCGTGAATACGTCTTCCCGTCGTTTACTGCGATGACGGAAATCCGATCGAACGTGTTTATTTATCCAAAGGATATACTAGCGAGATATATTTAGAAATGTGGCTGTTAAAATTACGTGATTTTATCCTTTAGAAGGATCGGGAAGAATATGTATTGGGGACCCAGTTGGCAACGGTTAGCAATATATCACAATAAGCCGCCTAGATTGGTTGTTAATTGAGTAGACCGTAGAGTCTTTTAGAGTTCCGTCCTTATATATAAAAACGGAACCCTAATTGGATCACTGTTGTCCGGCTGTTTGTCTGATTATCAAGGCCATTAGCTGGGAAACGAGCTATTAAATTGAAACTGCTTGAGGTATTAAATTGAAATTAATATAAAATACTAAGGTCTACAGCCTCATACTGCTTTAAAAGGGTCAATTTGCTACCCTTTCAAAGCGTATTTTTATACTAAAAGTCCTACTCACTGACTGACTATCAAAACCTATAGAGTACTTCCCGGTGACCTTTTTTTTATTGATGTCCAGTGGAAATTCTACATGGAACTTCCTTCACCCCGGGGAAGGGCGAAGGGGTATGCCGGACTCCTACCGGCTAAAACCACTGGAGCGGTCATCTTCGGCACCGAAGGGAGGCTCCAGGTCCTCGTAAGATCACACTAGAGCCGCCCATTTGGTGCCACGCCTTTAGGCACATCACGGAGGGGATGACTGTAAAGCGGTCACCCCCTCTAACGGAGAGAAGGCGACTGTAAAAAGGTCGCCCCCTCAGGCACTTCTCGGGGAGGATTGTAAAGGATCCCCCCAAGCCTCGCTTTGCGCTGTGCTGCGCACACGGCGGCACGTGACCACGTGCGCGCCACCGTCTTCCCGGGGGTCGCTCGGTGTGAGCACGCAGACTCCCCAATCTGCGCACCCGCGACCCCCGAGGCCCCTCACCATGAGTTGACGGCAGGGGGCTCAGGCGTGTTGGACTTAGGAGCCGGTACGGTTGTTGCCCCGGCGCCGTCTCGTCCTTCTCCGTGCGGGATCAGCCCTCTCCCGATCCCGCTCTGCAGTCTCCTTCTGCAGCATGACGCTCTCGCAGAAGGAGACCACTGCACTCCAATTATCATGCTCTGCCAACATAGCCGACACTACTGCCGGCAGAGAGAGATCTTGCCCGATCTGGTCAACCAGGATCCGCCGCTCGGCCGCCCACGCAGGGCACTCCTCGAGCGTGTGCTGTGCGGTATCCTGGTCGCTTCCACAATGGTGGCACTGTGCCGTAACCTCGCGTCCTATTCTGTGCAGGTATGCACCGAAACAACCGTGACCGGTGAACACCTGCGTCAGACGGTAGGTAACGCGCTCGCTCCTTTTGAGCCAGGCTCCGAAGAGCGGCAGGATGGCCTCGACGACGCGCTTGGTCGCGAACTGCGACCGTAGGCGATGTCGCCACATCTCGAGTGCGCGTTGTCGAGCCAGCCGCCTCAGTCTGTCGAACGCCCCTGAAGGCACGCCTTCCCCTTGACTTTGGCGGAGAGAGCGTGTCTGGTCGTAGACCCACGCATCCATCTCCGCCTGGATGTCGAAAGGCGGAAAGCGTGCCAGGAGAGTTGCCGCCTCGTAGGATACTGTCCTGTATCCCCGCGCGATCCGTATAGCCACTCTGCGCTGCAGACTGTGAAGTTTGTTTCTGCAGCGCTGGACGCCTGACAGCCGGGATGACCATACAGGCGCCCCGTAGAGGGCCACAGACCGCACGACGCCCCCGTAGAGACGGCGAACTTCCTCGCTCGGTCCCCCGAGATTGGGCAGCACCCGGTGTAATGCACCCACTACCCTCTCGACTCGGGGGACGAGGCGCGCGAAGTGCTCTTCGAAGCCCCAACGACTGTCCAGGGTGAGCCCCAGGTACTTCATGTACTGGCCCACCCTGATTTGCGCGTCACCAACGCGTATCCACGAACTGGGTGGTTCTCTACTCCGCGGCAGTTTGTGGAACCATAGCGCCTCGGTTTTGTGAGGCGCTATCTGCAGACCCAGAGCGTGGATTTTGGCCACGACAATTGCCACCGCTTGCTCGGCAAGCCGGATGGTTCCCTCGAAGGACTCCCCGCTGGCCAACACAAGAGTGTCGTCAGCGTAACAGACCAAGCTGACGCCAGCGGGGAACTTCCCGGTGACCTACGATGACGAGGGAATGAATAAATCTAAAACCGTAAAATTCAAATCCCGTGTCAACTTAAACAAACTTAAATTTGCGATTGATTTCATAAAGTTATTATTAAAGACCGCAAAATACAAGTTTGTCACTTAAAACACACACCTAGTGAATCCCGATTATCCGATAATAGTACGGAACGGTTGTCAACACCCTATTTTAGGTTTTTCCTTGCACTAAGATCTGACTGCGTACTAGCGATAAATCTAATATAACGAAAAAAATCTATAAGTATAGTAGAAATATTGACACTAGAAACATTATCTGGTAGGTGTAGGATTATTGTCAATACAAAAAGGTAGATCGATCGTCCGCCAAAGTAAATGAAGATTTAGAGCGTGGTGTAGTTTAGTATTAAAAAAAATACAGATATTTGATAAATCAATTTTAATAACGTGATTAAGTTGTCCTGTACTGCAATGTAATTTTTATTTTACTTAAAATATAGGATTACAGTTAAATAAAATGACAAAAGAATACTATTTTGTCAAATAGATTTAACACATCCTATTGGTAGTGTATACCATGCATTAGGGGGCGAATAATATGACACTTAATAGTGAAGAAGCTACCTACATTAATTCACTTGAAAAGTGAATTGTGTTTATTAGTTATTAATTAAAATGCGGGTAGCACTTACCGATTATTTGCAAACGAAAATAAAAATGAAATCCAATGTCAATTTGTGTTTGTCGAATCAATTCCGGGCCAATATCGCCTTATTTCTTTGAACACGCATATCAAAGTATAATATAATAATGTCACTGCAATAATCCTCGTTACGTATTTAAACGTATCAGTCATCACAAAACTTGGTTAACGTTATAACTTTCACTGAACCGTCACGAATAATTTCTTCTTCGACAAAAATATGTTCGCGCCAATTTATTTTATTTATCGGTACGCGCGTGCTTCGCTCTTGGCGGCGTATGTCACACTGACATAACCACGGTAGCGCACAATGCGCTGGCGCAAGCATTGTCAATAAAGTTGTACAAACTTATTACAACTCTGATTCGATGAAAAATGAACTTTATTTACGAGTTGTAAAGGATAAAAGTGCCGCCATAATACGGTTAAGTTACGCGAGTAAACGGGACAGAATGAGTCATTCTACGATCCACAGCTGGCTGCGTCATTCATAACTGGTTCTCATTATAAATTCACTGTTATGACGTCATGTTAAGGCCTATATTCGATTGATTTCTACATTATATTGTATTTATACAATGGCTGTTTTTTTAGAGCGGACTTAATGCATATCCTGATGTTGTGAGTCAAATTATTTTTAAATGTCTAGTTTTGGTGGTTAATTCTCAAATGCATGATGACTTTAACTGCTATTACAGTTGTCGTTTTGAAATATTGGAGGACACCGTGCACGGTATGGTAATTGTCAATAGCAAGCAAAAAACTTATAGGTTATTAGAAATAGATATTAGAAATTGTTGTTGTTGGTAGTCATGAATGAGTTGGCTTCGTTGCTACGTTTCCGTGTATGCAAAAGGCTAAGTATGCCTGGCAACGCTTTGTATCAACCAACTTTTATTTACTAGTATTTTTAAGTATTGTGCTTCTAAGATGTTTTTATAAGTGTAGATGCGTTGCCCGCGCTCAAGGATGGTTACATGAAAGCAAGGCAATTGCCCGGAGTTCACTGTCACGCGCCGACCAGTGTCGCGGTTCGACGTGAATCATAAGCGTAATTCAGCAACATATTGCGAAAAAATGATGCCATCCTGTGTTTATAGACGATTCACGAAGTATACTGCAACCGTGACAGAAAAAGACGTTTTGTTTCATAAATAAATAAATACGTAACGTAAATCGATAGTGTCGAAAATTTTTTTACGCGGTCTAATGACAGGCGGTTTTGTAGTAATGTTCGTGTATAGCGCGTCTATTTGTAAAATGTAATAGTCATGGTTAATATTTTTGTATCGTGGTTGCCCGGAGGTTTATGGATTTTCTCCTTCAGCCCAAATTTCAAAACCGTGCATGTACGCGCGGCTACATAATTATCAAGTTATACACTTCCAATATAAGCCGATCTCGCATTGTATGGGCTTTCTGTATAATGAGAAGTCAGCTTATACTGGAAATGTATATCTTGATATGTAGCCACGTGTACCAATGTCAATATCATAGACACCACTAACTTTAACGGTAGAGTAAAAATTCGTGAGGAAGTTTGGATCTAATGGTCTGTAATCGCCAATACGCAGTAAACAACCGCTACTTCGCATGAATGAGCATTGATCACTTCAATGCTCATTCCTTCTATGTTTGAGGAGAGGCGTTTCATTTGCCCTGCAATGGGATAGTTCGTATAGTTACAGGCTGAAATTTGTCTTTGTTTTTTATTACATGGTTTGTTTCTAACTAGCTGTGTCCCGCGGTTTCACCCGCCGTTTAATTTAAAAGAAATCGGATTTTTTATGAATTATTACTATATATTAAGTATATATGTTGGACTTCATGGGTTTTAATCTTTTTTCGTTTCGGCCAAATAAAGTCCACTGCTGGACACAGGCCTCCTCCTAAGCTCACCACAACAACCATCATGGGTGTGTTGTGGGCTCATCAGGGGGATTTGCCATAATCGCCACGCTTGATAGACGGGTTGGCGATCGCAGTTGAACTGTTAATGTACTCGAAGGACGCTGCTGCCCATCCTTCGGCTAATCCCTTAGTCGACTTTTACGACACCCACGGGAGGAGATGGGGTGGTGGTATTCTGAGCCGGCACCACACGGCTCTTCTTCAATTTTTTTTCGCGGAATCCTAATCCTTTTTTTTAAATAGACGTTACCTAAGTTATTCCCTTTAATGTCAGCTATCTGCCAGTCCCGTCAAAATCGGTCCCGCCGTTTCAGAGATAAGTCAGAACTAACAGACAGATAAAAAAATATGCGAGAAGCCGTGATGTTTTTTATTTTATTTTGTTAAAAGCCAACCGTATACACTTTTATACGCATTTAGTAAAAAGCTGTTATTTTGACATTACAAACAGCCACATCAATTTTATTCATTTGTATAGATAAGGATCCACTTTATTAAAATAAAACTGGATTCCAACGTCTTCTGAATTGCATGAATAATGCCTACGTAGTTAGAGTTTAAAATATTCAAATAACTATGTTTAACCAAACGAAATTCATTTCTTTAGAATGTTTTTATTCTTGATGATACAAGCAGTCCACTGCTGAACAAGAGCCTCCCCCGTAAGACGACCGGTTACATGCCATATCTCGTCATTTTGGGGGGAATTCGCCAGCCAGTATTCATCACGCTTGGCAGGCAGGTTGGTGTGCGCAGAATGGCTACTGTTCTACAGAAGGGACGGTGCTACCCATCCCTGTGGTTTATATTCCCTTAGCAACCTTTTACAGACACAAATTTCACACACAATACACCCAGACCCGGAACAACTACTTGCAGATCATACAAATATTTGTTGCGTGCATGAATCGAACCCACGACCCGGGGCGCAGCAGTCGACTGTATTATTTTATGAATCGCAAAAGTTGACTCAAGGCTGAATGCTTGAAAGCATTGATAACAATAATCCGTTACAACAATAATGTATATAGCCCCGTTGCTTTAACGGGAAACTGTGAAATTACTAACACTGGATATGATTCCCGAGAATCCTAGTTAAGCTAACAAAATAAATAAAACCTTTAATAAATTACATTAGCACAATAATTAAGTAGTTGGGTAATAATGTTACATGGTAGCTTAACGCAAAAAATTATATTATTACATTTATTATGTGTTACACGAACTTTACAGCGGTCATTAAGTATCACTCAACGGCCCACTAAATTACCCTTAAGGTGTAATTACACTCGTAATTAAAATGAAATGTCGTTTAGGGGCGCACGTTAAAAATTAATTTATGTTTCCCAGCTAAATCAGGATTTAATGTGAAAGTTCTTTGTTGGCTAAAGATAAATACTTACTCTATAGAATTAGGGGCATTACTGGGGAATGTTATTAGGAAATTAGCCAGTTAAATTACTGGCATAAGATACTAAATTACTGTTTAAGATGACGAGCGCAGTTTTTTTTTTTTTTTTTTTTTTGTTGGGCTTCTCGCATACATTTCTGGGAAATGTGGTTGCTTAACCGGTCATTTGCTGGCGAAGCCAAAAGAGGCCTCCAGCCAGGCTTAAATTAATTATTAAAAACTAAGCAACTTTCGCTAAGGGCGCCCCCTGCGGGACACGGACCTCGGCTTAGGGCGTTGCTGGGGATATCAAGCTATTGTTTTGGGGACAGCTGGATCGGTATTATTTAAATTGTATTAAGGGACATTTAAAGCTACAGGCTCGGCACGGGCCGGCGCGAGCAAGAGACGGGAGGGAGAAGTGCTAACTTGAACGGGAAGGTGACGCGGCGATAGGCCTCCGCGACGTCGGTGAGGCGGGCATCCTCGGCGGCGAGGGCGGTACAACGGTCGGGTGTTCAGTGAACGAGACAACGCGAGTCTCTTCATGTGATCTAACGTGGACGAGCGCAGTGTGGTGCCACGCACTTATATAGGCAGTCCGTGATTGTTCTGTGGGCGTGTCTATAACCACGAAGCTAATGAATTACTCGTCACATAATTAGGCCGCATAAAACAGGAATGTGCCCATTTAAATTTTAAACGATGGTAGGCCAGTGATTTACACTTTATATTACACACACTTACATAAATTTGCTATGCTTGGTATTTCGCTACGAGATAACTCAGGAATGGAGATCCGTAGGAGAACTAAAGTTGCCGATATACCTGAAGGATTAGTAAACTTAAGTGTTCGTGGAACTGATGGCCGTGGGGGTAATAAGCTTCTCGAGTGGAGACCGCGCACCGGAAAACGCAGTGGACAGACCATCCGGTGAAGGTCGTTGGAAGTTATTGGATGTGGGCGGCATCTAACCAGTCGTGGATATCTATGGACTTATCTTTTCTCACTATGAGAAGGATTAGGTCTTAGTCCACCGCCCTGGCCTACTGTAGATTGGCGGACCCCATTGAGAACATTTTGGAGCCCTCTAAGGTGTGCAGATTTCCTCACGATGTTTTTCTTCACCGCTAACGCCTTATGGATCCTTATGGACCCTTGATCGGCCTTATTTCGCCTAAGATAATCGTTTTTATTTGTACACATGTTATTTTGTAATTAATTATATAATAACTTAATTTAAAATACTTATCTAAATGAAGCGTCGCATTAAATATAACATGACTGTTTTTCCCGAATAGTAGAGTAGAGGCCTATTTAGCATTAAACTTTTTTATCTTGGCTCATTGAGCACATCATGAGAACGTAGTGATTGAAAGTTCAATAAAGCGTCAGAAATTGCAGAAAATCTTTATTTCTCCTCACAAAACGAGACCTCGTGATACAACATAAGATAAGAACTCACGGAAAAACAAATGACAGTCAAGTGCATGTGCGGAGCTGGTGTCTATTATAGGTATAACCCTGTATTACAGATCACCAGGTCCTCACCCCTATGAGTAGGGTATAACATAAAAGAACTTAAATAGGATCACGTATGCAAGTATTTTCAGCTTATCTAGTTGCTAAGGAGACAAGATAGTAATTTTAACATATTATGTAAAACGCAATTCACCCCTTAGCATAAGAGTATGTAGAGTAAATATTATGGAGGCGTACAGTCGTATGTGTGAGCGTGTGTGAAATGAGTCTGAATCTACAAGCATGATACGGTTGACGGGTTGTTAATGCACTTTAATAAAATATCTTTAGCATTTTATATAACCCAAGGTCTGTAGTGCAATTCTCTTAGCTCAAAAATCCATACATCCTTGAATACAGAATTGAAATAACGATGGAAAACCAATTTGGTAATCGCACGCACTTCTTTTCTGAATATATAAATATAGCGGATTTTGACCGATGTCTATAGACTTCTCCCATACCTATGTCAGATGTTTGTCTAGAGCACGTTCACTCACTGCAGACTTCGTAAAGCGTCTGCTTTACTTCAGTTATGTGTTTTTTCGTTCTGGTGGCTATACTACGGTTGGTTTGTCCTATGTATGACAACGCAAAATCACAGTCAATCTTGTAGATCGGTAAAGAAATGTGCACTCCACTGGTCTGAGAAATTGACTGATCTTATTGTGGGTGTAAGTAAGTAGGTGTTAACGCTACCAAAGGCGCCAGCTTTAATTGCAATTTTAATGTTGAAATCAAATACAGTAGGTTTTGATAGAAGCAAGCGTGCTTCTATCAGCGGTCTGCGGTTGAAGCGTCAAGATGTGACCAATTCTGTAGGTAGTCCCCTTAATGCTAAAACAGCAGGTTATCGATCACCCGTGGTGGGTGACGGGCAGCTTTTTCTTAAGGTCTTCTTCTTGCTTTTGCTCTGTTACAAAGATTAGGGCCTAGGTAGCTAACTGACGGGCTGCACTGGCACCGGGCACTAATCACTCCAATTTTTGGAGGACCTTATTGCCCGGTGGCTAATATTCTGACTGGAATGAACCCAGTTTTTGGGCTGGCTGTGGGCCGTAGGATGTTTCTCCGCCTTCGGAGAAGCATAGGTGGGCTAACGGTGGGCTAACGGCGCGCGTGATGTGCACTCACCTTGACCCGAGCAGGTAGTGGGAGGACTCACCTTCCCTGCCACCATCGATATCGTAACCTCGGTTGGATTGGAATATTTTTAATTGTACGGAAGGCTGTGAGTTTTTTATGCATTTTTTAACTAGTTCTAGTATTGTTATTGTGTAAGCCTTCCTGTATCCCGAACAGAAATTACCAAATTCCTTTATAATTCACCTCAAAATACAAACAGAAACTAAAGTAAACAATTGCTTGTCAATAAGTTAACTTTCATAAAGTTTGTTATTGTAACCACGGTAAGTCTTTAGATAATAATAGTTTAGACATCCATAAGCTTTATTATTAGGCATAACAGATAAAATAATAAACAAAAAAATAAATGAAGAGCCAATCTTGCAAACTGGTGGTGATCCGGTAAGGCTCGTTGCCTCGAAGGAGGTCAGTATCCCTTTGTCATGATGACCATCTCTCGCTGTGGCCTCCACTGTTTTGCAACGTTGCGGGCCTGTTATCAAAGATAAACGTATTGTTTAACACCGTTTAATTTACCCACTTGAAAGAGGACAGGCGAGGATACTTCTCCTTCTACGGATATCCGTGTGGTATCCGGACTAATAATATAGCACCATTCCATCTTCTAAATCAGTGGGATGGACAGCAGGGGCGCTGGTTTGTGTGGTTTGGTGCGTTCACCCGGAAAAAATTACAAGTTCATCGACATACAAAAACTTGCACAAAAAATAATACCTCTATAAGATGTCGATTCAAATTTCCACGGCAAGAGTGCGATGAGACTCGAATAGTGTGACTCTTCAGATGATTTTATCCGTAATGGAGGGAGAATTTGTTAACTTAAACGTCGAAAGGAAGATGCTTGGGTAAATAATTACCACTCGGAGTTATACTACGGATAGGCAACATGGACATTCAGCCATGCACTAAACAAAAAAAACTATTTTTTTTAGTTAGTCGCACTAAAATATAGAAAATAAGGTAAAGCGCGAGGTAGTTCACCAATACCTAGCACTCTCGCTATACTCAATGAACTCTTGGATTCTCATCCGAGCTGTGATTTGTTGGCGGATGATTTCAGCCAAATTAAGTCCACTGCTGGACACAGACCTCCCCCAAAGATCGTCACAACGTGCAGTCTGGATGTGTTAATTGGGGGATTTTGCCATAATCACCACGCTTGGTAGGCGGGTTGGCGATCGCAGTTAAGTTTAATAACCGGAGGATGGGCAGCAGCGTCCTTCGAGTACATTAATATGTACTGAAATGTACTCGAAGGACGCTGCTGCCCATCCTCCGGCTACTCTTATAGACACCTTTTACGACAGCCATGGGATGAGATAGGTTTTCGTTATTCGTAGCTGACACAAGCATTGTGAGACGGATGAATGAAAGACGAGTCTCCAATTGTTCTATATACTTTAGCTTCTATTTTATCAATATCTTCAATCTTTATTCATTGTAATTCCTCCAAGAATGTAAAAAAAGTAAAAATAAATGTATCATGAAATTCAACAAGATAAAGTAAGTGGCAAATCATGGTAACATCCGATCATAACTTATAGGATATCACAGTTCAAATAATTGAGCTAAGGGACTGCATGGAATCTGCGGTAATGTCAGAACGACTGGCAAATTATAAGAATATTTTGTCTTACGGTTTTTAAATTTAAACCAAATACTCTAGTTCTATCATGTCCGTCTTCCGTATCAAAAATCTGTACTACCAATGTAATTTCACAATTTCTATCCATCTAAATGAACCCGCGTTTTATTTCGACTAACTTTTTTAATAAAGAAATGTATTCCATAAAACTATTTATTGGTGACACGACAGCACAAATATTGGAATAATTTTGCTAACAAGTTATTAATAAGGGAGTCACCGACAGAATTAATCATATCTTGAAGCGTGCATCCATAAAAACCTACTTCTAGCCGCATAAGATCAGCCTACTTTTCAAACCGGTGAAGTGTCACATTCCTTTACAAGATGCAGGGGTCTACAAGATTGACTGTGAGTGAGGGTTGTCATACATAGGGCAAACAAAGCGTAGTATAGCCACCAGATTAAAGGAACACATGGCTGACGTCAAGCACAGACGCTCCACAAAGTGTGCAGTGTGTGAACATGCCTTAGACAAATAACACAATTTTCTTCGTTTCGATCAACCTCAAGTCCTTGCGAAAGAGAACCAAGAATGTTTCGTGAGGCTACTGAAATTAAAAAATATCCTTATTTTGGCTGGCACCACCACCACCAGTTTGGAATCCTGTTAATAAAATAATAAAGTCCCAAACTAAATACCACACTAAAAAAACATCAAGACACTGTGAGTGATTACTGCGGGGATCGAAGTAATTTTTGATTATAATTGTACACTAGATAAAATAAAATGAAATCTGTAACGACGCCTGCCACCTTAGCCATCCTGCGACCACAAAAATCTAAAATATACGCGATAGAATCCGTTAAAAAGTGTTTTATTACAATGATTTATCTATTTCATTGATTCTTTACATTATTTCTGGTCGGTCACACCCAAAACAGACATGTTGGCAGATAATAAAACCATCTTTTTTACAGGATACTTTACGGATATTCAAATTCTGCCATATAAAGGGCATTTGTCCCTACAATGTATCTATACAGTCCGGTTTATTGTAGCTTAATGACGTTTTATAGACGCAGTAAAATGAGATGGGTTCCATTAAACGATGCAGCGAATATACGTTAAGAATCTGCAATCATGGTGGTGTCTATCACATATTATTGTGCGGGATTGACAGAAACTATACGATACGCGATACACCTATCGTATAATTTGAACATTTGTTTATTTTATTTATCCATACATTAAAGAAGAAAAATTATACGATGAAGGTTTATAACTTGCGCCTTATGAATTTTTTTATCATTTCAGACATTTATACATCTATTGCTGAACAAAAGCCTCCCCCATAGATTTACACAATTGTTTCATCATTTTGGGGGTATTTGCTGATATTCACCACGCTTGGCAAGCGCAGTATGGCTACTGTTCCACAGAAGGGACGCTGCTGCCACCCCTCTGGTTTATATAGTCCCTTAGTCGCCTTTTACGACATCCAACGGGAGGAGATGGAGTGGTGCTATACTCTTAATCCGGACACCACACTGACTTGCGCCGTATCACGATATAGTAATTCTGTACTTTGAAAAGCGGCCGACGAGAGAATGCGTCCCTGACATAATATATATCAGTCGGACTGCTTTTTAAAAAATTAAATATTAAATTCCGTTGTATTTTATTGTGAGTTGATTTCATAATAACATTTTATTAAATGATTCAAATTTGCTATAGTTCAGACCTAGTTCATTTGCTTATGAAAGGTTTTACGTCCATAACCCCTACATATTTACATTACTATAGTAAAGTATTTTGCTGATGGCTTCAGCGTTTCGTTTAACTATTGTTATGATGCCACTGCCACTTATTCATTTTATAAAGAAATTATGAACTGTAGCAACACTTTTGAGATAGCAAATTTAGTAACAGCTGATTTTATTATTAGTAAAACGATTAGATTGTTACTTTTACTATGGCAAACAATTTGATATAACGGATTTAACGATAAACCCGTGTTTTTCGTTAGGCTAGATTGTAATTTGCTAAAATTACAATCTAGCCTAACCGACCGAAAAAGTTATGTGAATAT
Source organism: Diloba caeruleocephala (assembly GCA_947459985.1). Taxonomy (NCBI): domain Eukaryota; kingdom Metazoa; phylum Arthropoda; class Insecta; order Lepidoptera; family Noctuidae; genus Diloba; species Diloba caeruleocephala. Next base: position 8,965,825 of record OX381619.1, read on the forward strand.
CGCTAGAACGGGTTGTTTTAGTGTGCCTGTAAAGGAGTGCAGTGGTGTGAGTAAAATATTTTCCAATCATACATTTTATTTGTGACTATATTCTATCAATTTTTTATGGGTTTAGAGAACTAGTTTGTTCCTATTGGTGCTATCCTTTACTGGTTTTACACTGTTTGACGAAATATTTGAGCATTTTGTGAAAAACTAAGAAGTATCTTGCAATCATATGTCACTATATGTTTAGCGTCACTCAACATTTCTCATTCAATCTGAAGCATTTTTCAAAGTTTACTTACGATTCAACTTTGTGATATTACTTTCGTTTTTCGTTTTAACTTTCCTGAGGCGCCATGAGTGCGACCCTTCACGATTTATTAAAGGTTACGAATCTGAATATGCTGATACGGATAGATAGCCTTTTTTACTAAGTCCAGCGGCAACAATGTTGTTTTAATAATATTTTGAGTGATGATGTCGACAATAAAATAATAGAATAAAAATAACATATTTTATACAAAATGTTTTAAAGACGATTAATGTTTGTATTTTTGATAATCTGTAAAATAATAAAAAAAAGAGAAAAAAAAAACTTGTTCTGCTATCAACAATAACAATCTGCCGCAAACACTACCAACTCAGAAAAAAGCTAATATTTAAGTCGCTTAGGGAGTAATTAACTACGCAGAGCCTCGGGTTATTTTTCTGCCCATTGTTCTGCTCTAGAGTGGTCTCATTAAATCGTCATTTTCTTCACCCGGGAAGGAAATGATAGCAATATTTTTCGGAACGTGTTATCGTGGCCCACTTATTCATGAACCGTGCTTGTTTTTGGGTAACTGAAAACAAAGAAAGGGCGTGTTTGAACAAAATGGAAAATAAAATGAGTCCAGTTAAACCTCGATGTGTCCGGAAAGGTCGCGATTTCGGCTTTTATGATTTCGACATAAATCCTATCGCTGGTCAAACGTATCCATTATAAATTTAGATGGTGTTATGTGTTGGGTTTGGTAATAAATAAATACTTTGTGTACAAATTCTCGTGGAGGTGTTTTAATTTGAAAATTTAATACACATAGTAGATTCAGTTTGACATAGTAGGTATACCCTTAGTCTATTAAAAATCTGTTTTTGTTTATTATGTTGATATGCTGTCTTCCAGCCCACCAAGTGTGCCATTCCTAGCCGTAATGTCAAGTGCTATAGCGGCTAGGCACCTGCCACCTTTCTCCCGTGTCATGCTATGCCAAGCCATGCCTGGCTTGACTGTGACACTTAAAGTACGCTATAACTGTCTTATAAGCCCGCCATGTTATCACGTCCTACCCATTTTCACTGTACCGTCTAATGCGGAGAGGCGAAAGTGATAAATGCAACGGAGAGCTCAATTTTAGTTTACATTTCCATTGTGTGTTTTATGTGCGTTCAAATAAATGTAAATCAGTTTGGATTTTACCACGATCGTTATATTATATTAAGGTAGATCAGTTGGTTACAAAGATTAACCCTGATATATTTAAAGTAACAAAATATGGCGATTGGGCGCTAGAGACTATTGGCAAAGCATTGAGATATTTAATAAATTCCGTAAATATAATATTGGACCTAATTATATTGATTTTCTAGTAAATTCCTTTGGTTTCTTTGTTGTAAATACTTTTTATTGCCTCACCAACAATTATCAGCTTCAGTAAAATTACAAAAATCGTTCTTTTAACTGAAAACAAATGAAGAATGGATCCAAGGAGCTTGCCAAGTGAGTCAGCTTTTATGCCAAAAAGATCGCTGGAACCATTTCTGCAACAGTTTGCGTATCCGTGGAACGGCAGAGCTGGTTACAAGAGCAATACTACGAAGCGGAGGATGCAAGGGAGTAATGGGGTGCACAGGGTACCTGACTGGAATTCAGAATTTTATTTTGCCTATTTTATTTTTCCCGTGTAAGATTTTAAGAAAGAAGAGGGGTTTCTCTTTATTCTATCTTTTTTCTTAAGATAGCATCCAGGTTTTCCATCTGACCCCCGGGAAGACGGTGGCGCGCACGTGGTCACGTGCCGCCGTGTGGGCAGCACAGCGCAAAGCGAGGCTTGGGGGGATCCTTTACAATCCTCCCCGAGAAGTGCCTGGGGGGCGACCTTTTTACAGTCGCCTTCCCTCCGCTAGAAGGGGGTGTCCGCTTTACAGTCATCCCTTCCAAGATGTGCCTAAAGGCGTGGCACCAATGGGCGGCTCTAGTGTGATCTTACGAGGACCTGGAGTCCCGCTTCGGTGCCGAAAATGACCGCTCCAGTGATTTTAGCCGGTAGGAGTCCGGCATACCCCTTCGCCCTTCCCCGGGGTGAAGGAAGTTCCATGTAGAATTTCCACTGGACATCAATAAAAAAAAAGGTTTTCCATCGGTCTGTTTTATTACTAGATATGTCCGTACTACTGTAACAAAAACTTATAACTATTAACGGGAGTCCTTTTCATATTTCCTATAAATATTTTGCTGCCACCGATACGGATGGGAGAGCTTCTGCGAAATGGGATATATTAGTTTAAAAACTATTCTTTGCCTCAGTGATTCCTTTCACATTCTCTCAAACGAGAACGTGAGCAATAATGGTTGTCACATCACACAATATATTGGACGTAAAGCTTCAGAGTACGCTACAACGGAAACAATATGAAGCGGCTTTAAACATTATCGGCGGCTTTGCAAAATTGAATGTTATAGCAGTAAGGTTAGTGAGGCAGCCGGTACGTAGGAATTAAGATGTTATTATACGAATGCCTACGATAGTCATTATGGGCAGTCAGACGACGGAAAGTCTGACAACCCTTGCGTTGTTACGGTTTACGCGTGAAAATAAGCCGTTTCGAAACTTGGAAACGTATACGATATTGTTTATCGAACAATCCTAAGAAATCCTCAAGTATTGTTAAGCTGGTTGCATGGCATCACAACGCGTTGTCACGCGTTTGTTTTGTGAACGTGCGTTATTTACGAGGAAACACGAGCATCTTGCTAGAAATTAGACTTACATACATTTTATAAACGTTGCCTCCCCTCCCTAGCATTTCTATTGTGTCGTCGGGTGCAGAACTACCTGCAGATATAATTTATCACGTGCGGGAATCGAACCCGTGACTCGTAGCGCAGCATCCGACAGTATTAGCCACTGCACCAACCGTGCCGTCTAATAATTATTTACTATTACGCTCTTGCAGTTTTCTCGCATCCGTAGCAATCTAAGTTATTGGACTGTTTATTTGGGCAGTTGTCCCACTACCTAACGGACATCAAAATTCTTTAATTATATCATAATTAACAGCAAGTTTACAGCAAGTATACGAGTTTGAGTATACATTTTTTGTTTATATATTTTATTTGAATAGTTTTCACATTTTTGATACCTAGTCAGAGTGATTAATTCAAAAACAATAAATGTCTATTTTTAAACAGACAAACCACGTTGGTGAAATTTCGTCCCTTAATGGAGGAAGGCGCAGAGAACTTGTGTCTGAAATCGAGAGTACCAACTCTAAATAGAGTCTTCAATTGGGAACGACTAAACTTGTGGTGGTGTGCCGGTTCAGAATGCCACCACCCCATCTCCTCTCGTGGGTGTCGTAAAAGTCGACTAAGGGATTGGCCGGAGGATGGGCAGCAGCGTCCTTCGAGTACATTAACAACTCAACTGCGATCGCCAACCCGCCTGCCAAGCGTGGTGATTATGGCAAACCCCCCCAATGAGCCCACATCACATCCATATCGGTCGTTGTGGTGATCTTTGGGGGAGGCCTGTGTCCAGCAGTGGACTTCATTCGGCCGTTAGATAGAAACTTAGTCCTCTTCAATCACCAAGACACGAGTGTGCGCGTTCACCACTTAGAAAACCCCATTTGCTGTAGCTCCACATTTTGAGATCACGTCCCTCGGCAATGGCAACAGCATTGGGAGCCTTTGTGTCGACATTTCCAGCAGCGTCCAGTTTCGCAGGCACCTAGAGGATAAGGTCAAGCTGGTGACGAAGATACCTGCTTGGGCGTTCTGACTCGGTTCAGAAATGTGTAGTTAGAATTATTAACGATCCGAAGCTCACAAGTAGTCTAGAACATTTAAACCTGAGGAGATACTTTGCCACCCTATATGTATTCTACCGCTTGTATGTCCTACCGTCGCACCTCTAGCCATCAGCAACCGAGTACGAACCTCTGGTGTTGCAAGCACTCAGAGGTTATGGTAACCGCTTCTCATCAGGCGGGCTGTATGCTTAATTAATTGCCCTGTTAGTGGTAAAAATATCATCCACACTTGGCAGGCAGTTGGTGAGCGCACATTGGCTACAGTTCCACAGAAGGGACGCTGCTGCCCATCCCTCTGATCTACAGTCCCTTAGTCGCCGTTTACGATATCCACGGGACGAGATGGAGTGGTGCCATATTCTAAATACGACGGCACGGTTGGTGCAGTGGCTGATACAGTCGGCTGCTGCGCTCTGGGTCGCGGGTTCGATTCGTACGGAACAAATATTCGTATGATCTGGAGGTAGTTGTTCACCCGGAACAACTACCTACAGATCTCTGGGTGTATTTTATGTGGAATTCATGTCAGATTTGATTTCATGGATTCTTCAGGAGATGGGGAGGTGATATTCTGAGCCGGCACCACACGACCACATGAGTGATTATATTATATTCATATTTATACTACTCTTTGTCTGATGGACCACTTCAGTACATTTTCATATAAAAACTGCTGATTCAGTGTCTTTACCCCTAAAGCAGTTTTTACAATCTGACATTTTGCTATCTCGTAAACTTTATTTACGAATGCACTGTAATAAAAACAATGAAAAGCACCGAACGTAGTAATAATTGTAACAAATACTTTATAGTTGCATTTTATGAGGCTATAACAAACATATTTCAACGCGACGCGCGACGCCACAATGCACAGTGTTGCCATTTATTTGGTTTTATTTTATGACAGGTTGGTTAGTAAAATATTATTGCTGCTGGCAGTACATACATTAGTCTTCCTCAGCAATTTGAATATTAATGCTGGTTAGTTAGTGAAAAATTAAGAATTTAAGTAACTTACTACGGTACTTACATTCTTTTTTTATTTTTTATTATTGTGTTATATTTTGCACACACAGAAACATAAAAATAAAGAAGGATAAAATAGGACTAAAAGGTACAAACATACCGCTTATTTCTTAAGAAATCTCTTCCAGCAGACCTGCAAGAGGAGAGTTTGAATAAGAAATGTAGACACAGTGTGTTAAGGAGTAAATAAATGAAAACATAAACATATACTTATAAAAAATATACGATAAATAAAATATAAATAAATACACACATACATAAATATATATGTCCAAAAATAAAATACATATGCAACCACGTAGAGAGATAGTGCTCTTTAAGGCGTTTTTTAATTAAAGCGACGGTTGTACAGTTCCTTATATCAAGCGGAGGTGAGTTCCACAATCTAACCACATGAACAGAAAAGGATTAGAAATAAAAAAACGTTTTGTGGGGTGGGAATTTGAGGATGGTTCTAAGATTAGAACTGCAGGGCATATCAGTTTTATAAGTATAGGAAAATCGTTCCCGCAGGTATGATGATGTTGGGTTATGAAGGATATTAAAGAGGAGACACAATATCCGAGTGTGTCTGCGAAGATGAACTGGGAGCCACTTGAATTCTTTACGAAAGTTGGAAACATGATCATACATTTTTAAAAATAAAACAAAGCGAATGCATAAATTTTGTAATCGCTCAATTTTATGCAAGAGCTCCTCTGTGGCATCCAGATAGCAGGCATCAGTGTAATCTATGATGGGCTGAATAACAGTTTGAGCAAGAGAGATTTTGGTTTTCAAGGGCAAGAAGTACTGGAGACATTTCAGCGAATGAAAGGTCAAGTGAACTTTCTTACTAACTTCCTTAACTTGTGTTGACGTGGAGCAAATTAGAGTCCAAACACACACCTAAGTTTTAGCTGAGTCACTGTAATCAATTTGAACACCGTTTAAGTGGAGAGGTGTTAATGTCGCACCATCAAGCTGGGTACGCATGTTTCGACTGCCATATGACTTTTGTTTATTTCCTAATAATTCCTGTAATAATTAGTGAGATATGTTATCATTTAAAGTATAGGTAGTACAGTTGACAGTGGTACATTCAAGCAGTATTTACGGGTAGGAAATTGGCTAGTAGATACCGAATATAAGCGTATTATTCAAGTTAGTAAATATGCCTTTATCTTAACAGTGCAGAACGAGACTTCGGGGGAAGTCTTTGTATCCCCAGGAACTTCTATGGCTTTACTGGACGTCGACTGTTACGAAATAAATGATATCATCATGAACTTGCGTAGCGATTGTGCTACTGGAATATACAACATTCCGGCAACAGTCCTAAAGCAGGGCCGTCACATTCTCGTGCCCCCTATTACAGCCCTCTGTAACCTCAGCCTCAGCACAGGTGTTTTTCCGACTAATTTAAAAAAGGCTTTAGTGTGTCCGAATATCAAAACTGGAGACAAACACAGTGTCACAAACTATAGGCCCATTTCTGTACTTACAGCAATATCCAAGATACTTGAGAGGGTTTTAAACAACAGGCTTAATAACTACCTAGATAAGAGTAGCATAATTGCTGATAATCAATATGGCTTCCGGAAAAACAAATCGACTAACGATGCTGTTCTTGAGCTCTCTGAGGGTGTCAGTAGACTGCTTGATACAAAATTCAAAGTATTGGGCTTGTTTATAGATCTTAGCAAGGCATTTGACACGGTGTTTGTCCCGCTATTACTTTCTAAAATGAATAAAATTGGAATAAGAGGCGTTGCATTGGATATCTTTCGTAGTTATCTTACAGATAGAACCCAGGTTGTTAGAATAGGAAATTACATAAGTGACGACTACAGTCCACTGTTCAGTATTCCGCAAGGGAGTGTGTTGGGGTCAACGCTCTTCCTCATCTACATTAATGACCTGTGCAAAAAATCTATCACAAATTGTAAAATAATAACGTATGCTGACGATACAGCTTTAATAATACTAAAAACTACTACCTATCTTCAGAAATCACAGATATTGTGCAGATCTCAACATACTGAAAACTGTTTATCTAGCGCTGGTACAATCCATATTGCAGTACTGCGTGGTTTCATGGGGAGGTACTGCCCTACTTCTATGCTTCGGCTGGAACAGGCCCAGAGGGCTCTCTTGAAAGTAATGACCCGTAAACCGAGGAGATTTAGCACCGATCTGCTATATAAGGAATGTAAGGTATTAAGGGTAAGACAGCTCTATATAGCACAGGCTATAGTAAAGAAACATGCATCTATTGGCTATCAACAAATCCGTCGCCGGTATTATGTTAGCAGTGCTCGACTTTACAACAGGATAAATAAACTGACCGCCATATATCCGCTGTCTTCATATTAATGGTAAAAAACCCTTACAGCGTGGCTCCACAATTTAACGTATCAGGAAACGGAAGACCTTATAAAATAATGGCACACACACACACACTCACACAAGCACACACACTACAACACAATAACATCACACATCCAATATACCCACATATTAAATATACAATCAATAACATCACACATCCACAGATATATTATCAATCACACCAGTTCATAACATTACACATCCGCACATTTATTACAATTAGACCAGTATACCACTCCAATACACGCGCGCACACAGTATTCGATCCTTATTTAAGTATACCTGTCAAATTGCCTGATAATATGCAAATTGTACAACGTTTCCGGAAGACGCTGACAGCCATGATACAGTTTACACTAGTACGGTTGTCATCGTTAACCTTATTATCTTTATTGTCTTTATATAAATTTACAGTGTACAATGTTTGTATAGATTATAAGGTATATCTGTTACTTTTCTTTTGGTCTAATAAAAACTTATTTATTATTATTATTCGGAGCCGACTAGAGTGACACCTACCTCAGCTACTTGTATAGATAATATTATAACAAACTTTAAAATAAGAGATAAGGGACTGATTAGTTCGATCGGATTATAAGTGCCAGATTATTAAAATAAACTATAATGCAGTTAAAGGGCATAAAATAATACATTGTAGAAATTTAACAAAAAGAAGTCTAGAAAATTTTAGTAAAAATCTAGCTTCTCAACTTCATACCCTAAAGCCGCATTATGCCAATCCCAATAAAATGTACCGTACCCTATTTAATACACTATGTAATGAGTTTCAGAAAGCCTGCAAAGTAAATAAAATACATGTAAAACCAAAATTAACGTTCAGTGTCTGGGCAACAAAGGGTATAAGACGCAGTAGGGATGTCCTATACGAATTATATGACAAAAAGTCTTATATACCTAATATTGATTAAACGATTAATATGATAAAACCTTTTCACTAATATTCCAATAGAGACTACTAAACACCTTCCATCGTCTCCCTTAGCAGCAGAGGCATTCTTAAAGAAAAATGTCTTTGAATTTAGTTTTGTGACAGACAGTGATATAATTAAAACATTTAAAACAATAGTAGTTAAAAAAACTGAGTACTTATGGGGATTGTCAATGAAAGCCATCAAATCTGTTATAATTATAACTAATATTGCGCCAATTTTGGCTTTAATATTTAATGCCTGCATCGCAGAGGGCACTTTTCCCGATCTCATGAAATCCAGCAAAATTGTACGCATTTTTAAAGCTGGTTGCCTAAATAATGCATCAAATTATAGGCCAATATCTGTGCTACCAACCTTAAGCAAATTTTTTGAAAAACTAGTACTACTAACTAACTAGAGTTTTAAATCAAATGGCAGCACACTTTAACAGAAATAGGATATTTCATGACAATCAGTTTGGATTTACGCGGTGACGATCTACAGAGGATGCTGGGTCCACTCTCATTACGGTAGCACGCATGTGGTCACGCGCTGCCGTAGGACGCACTGTGGGATCCTTTACAATCCCCCTGGGGGGGTGACCGCCTTACAGTCACCCTCTCCGAGATGTGCCAATAGGCGTGGCACCAGTGGGTGGCTCTAGTGTGATCATACGAGGACCTGGAGCCTCCCTTAGGTGCCGAAGATGACCGCTCCAGTGCTTTTAGCCGGTAGGAGTCCGGCATACCCCTTCGTCCTTCCCCGGGGCGAAGGAAGTTCATGATGAATTTCCACTGGGCACCAATAAAAAAAAAAAAAAAAAAGGGTCCACTCTCGTTAAAACCGTTTTAGGGGCCTGGGAGGATGCACATGATGCTTTAGGCGTGTTCTGCGATCTGTCTAAGGCATTCGACTGCGTGGACTACCGCACCCTCATTCTGAAACTTAAGTACTACGGAATTCAAGGTAGATTTATTGATTTTGTAAGCTCATATTTGTCAAATCGGGATCAAAGAGTAGAAATTGAAAACGTCACATCAACAGGCTCACGCGTCAAAATGGGGGTACTGCAAGGATCAATTTTGGGGCCATTTTTGTTTCTGGTGTTCTACCGTTTACAAAGAAATTGTAATGAATTTTTCTGTTGACATCCTGACATTTTACCTGACTTATTTTTTATCTTTTTATTGACATCTTGACATTTAATTTGACTTATTTAAAATTGAATTCAATATTTATGATATAAATTATTTGCCTATGTTTAATATTTTCCGTGTGGTGCCGGCTCAGAATGCCACCACCCCATCTCCTCCCATGGGTGTCGTAAAAGTCGACTAAGGGATTAGCCGGAGGATGGGCAGCAGCGTCCTTCGAGTACATTAACAACTCAACTGCGATCGCCAACCCGCCTGCCAAGCGTGGCGATTATGGCAAAACCCCCCAATGAGCCCACAACACATCCATATCGGTCGTTGTGGTGATCTTTGGGGGAGGCCTGTGTCCAGCAGTGGACTTCATTTGGCCGAAATGATGAATATAATGACTGCAATTTACATTCTAATATTTTCTTAATGTTTTGACATTATTAAATTAATTATTCATAAATTGTAAATGTGCGAGCATCAAGTAGCCGTTAATGTTAGCATCGTGTTGCCGTTAATGTTACATATTTAGTACCTATACTTTACCTTTTGCCTGGTAGTATCGGTCTGTCATGCTCACTAAAATGTCTTGCTGGCGGTGGCGTTGTGTATCGGATCGATCGGTTCCCTACAATATGGTCGAGCTAAGCGATGATGATGCATGCATCATGCTCGTGAACGGGTGCCGTCTATTGGGACTGGTCAGCCATTAACTGCCATGGCGAATAATAATTATATTACATTAGTATGCTTTTTTATTTTTTATACATTTGCGTACATCATGCTCGTTATATGTCTTACCATAATTTGTATCAATCGACATTGTAATCTCAATTATTTTAAAAGAGTATCTATTGAGTTTCTTACCGGCTCTTCTCCATAGATCAACTATTTGGAACCGTGCAACTTAAACTCTGACGTTTCATAAGTGCCAATATTTGGTTTATTTGAAATAAAAATATTTGACTTTGACTTTGACACCGAACTGCCATTTCGGTGTCAAAGTCAAAGTTAAGTGGGGTGAGCAGTTTTAGTAACAAAAATAACGCAGAATTTTTGAACTTGATCTTCGGTAGTCTAGCGACTGGTGACTTGGTGGCTTGGTGTTTTGGTCGTACGCCTGTGTCGCCTGTGTGGCGACAGCGGCGGCGCGTCTCCCAGCGGCCCCACAGGCTGCCGCAGACAGCCTCCTCTGCCCTCCCCTATTAAACTATACATCATCATAGTCACTGCTGTCCCACTGCTGGGCATGGGTCTTATCACACTATAAGAAAGGTTAGACCATAGTCCACTATACTCGCCTTTTTTATTAACCCGGTGGAAACACAGCATGTCCTTCCTCCACCCTGGGGAAGGGTGGAGGGGCATGCCAGACTCCTATCGGCTAAAACCATCGGAGCGGTCATCTTTGGCACTGAAGAGGACTCCTGGTCCTCGATACAATCACACTAGATCAGCCCATCGGTGCCACTCCTTTAGGAACATCTGGGAGGGAATTACTAAAGTGGCCACTGCCTCTAGCGGTGGGAAGGCAACTGTAAAAAGTCCGCCCCCAAGGCGTATTTCAGGGGGGATAGTAGAGGATCCCCTGAAGCCTCACTGTGCGCTGTGATGCGTACACGGTGGCACGTGACGACGTGCACATCGCCGTCTTTCCGGGGGTCACTCGGTATGAGCACGCAGATTCCTCAATCTGCACGCTCGTGACCGTCGAGGCTCCACCACGCTGGCCTAGTGCGAGTTGGCGGACTACATGAGAACATACGCGCATACATGAGAACATTTTGGAGCCCTCTCAAGTGTACAGGTTTCCTCGAGATGTTTTCCTTCACCGTTAACCAAGTGATAATCAAATTCCGATCCGCACATGAACCCAAAAAGTCAGAGGTGCGAGCAGGGATCGAACTCAGATCCCTCCTGCATGGAAGGTAAGCGTTCAACCACTAGACTATCACTGCACTAGACTAGACTCTACATATCTTAGAGCAATAACAAGTCCAAGTTCATAATTTTCACTTCAACACACGAGCTTTCTTCAATCATATCGGCCATTTATACGTCCACTACTGAATAAAGGCCTCCCCATAGATTTACACAACTGTGTCATAATTTTGGGGGGTATTTGCCAATACTCACCACGCTTTCTTGTTGAATGTAAATTCTTTGATATACTACCAACTCACGGCTCAAGATATCGCGGCAGCCGCTTGGGTGCCGATCCCTGTCGCACAGGTCGTTCCCGGCGACCGCTGCCATCTTGGTGTGAATTGACCCTTTGATTGCCTACCTTTGAAGCGCTTCATCATATTCGACAAAATTTATATGGAACCAGAAGTCTTTTTAACTCATAAAAATCAAATACTTACTCGAATTATAAAATAAAAATATTCGAATAATTATAATAATTACTTGTTTTAATAGTCGGTTAAAAATAAACTTATACTTCAGGATAGCGGACGCAAACAACTATTTTGACTTATGTCCCACAATTTACTTACAGATAAGTAAACATTAAATGTATTTGTATAAAATGGTATTGCATCTGCTCGTCTTCAATATACGAGTAGACTATTGGTATTCGTTCATACTCCTAAATCACATCTTTGCCTTTATAACACAGACAACGGTATGTAATAATGTGCAATTCAGGCATTCTTCTTATATTGCATGACTAAATTAAATATCTACTAAGTAGTCTGTCTCCTGAGGTCCATTGAGCATAGGATGGTATTATTTATAGAGAAGCAAGATTTATTACTACCGTAATGTAGTTTGAAGAATGTACACACGAAATTAATATGAGAGCAGAGGTACCATCTTACTAAATAGGTGAAATCATGAATGTAAATACTATGAATATGAATATTTTGAACGTGAATAATATGATTCAGTGTGGTGTCCGGATTAAAAATATAGAAAAACACCATTTCCTCCCGTGGATGTCGTAAAAGGCGACTAAAAAACTCTAAACCGGATGGGCAGTAGCATCCCTTCTGAGAAACAGTAGCAATGATGCGCTCACCAACCCGCCTGCCAAGCGTGGCGAGTATTGGCACGTTTCCACGAAAATGTCAACACAATTGTGTAAATCTGTGGGGGAGGCCTTTGTTTTCTTATTCATGTGCGGATCAGAATTTGATTATCACTTGTGTTAACAGTGAAAGAAAACATCATGCTGAAAGGGCACCAAAAAAATAAAGGCACTCAAAGTTGTGTCTAGTCCGCCAACCTGACCTACCCGCCTTTTCTTAAGGCCAGTGTGGTGTACTAATGAAAAGGCGCGTGCCCAGCAGTGGGATAGTAATGGGCTGATTATGTAAACATGGCCACGGCAATAAATGCAAAAATATATTCCATTGACTAAATACTTATAAGATTCAGTATAAAAAAGAATTAACATCGAAACATAAAAAAAAAATTATTTGTGAAAGAGAATATTTTTCATTTGAACGTATTTAAAACGTCTTGTGGCTAAATTAATTTCATTTCCTTGCTACGGGAATTGAGACAAATTTTCCTAACAAAGTGTTCGGGTAAGTAATTAAGGGTAAGATAGCCGGTGAAATCACAAGAATAGAAGACAATTTAACTTACTCCTCAGGTCGACCAGAAATAGTAAACTAGATTGCTGATATTTATCCGGATCGATTGTTCTCGAGATGCCTGAGTCGAAGTGCTGAAAATTATTTGAGCCGCACAGGTGATTTTAGTTATCCATCTCCTCAGGGGCGTTGGACGATGCATAAGTGTTTCAACCCGGTGAACAAACAAAACATGTCCACGGATGCTTTTGACGTTTGCTACTTATTATAATGATGGAAAATGAGCGTCGGCCTACCTGAAGCTCATTTTCCTTTGTTATCATATAAAAAAAGAATGTAGTCAACATTAAGCATTTACAGCTAAACCTTGCCTACTAGGTTGTCGTTCTTCTCGCATACACTTTTGGGAAGTGTGGTTGCTTAACTGGTTGTTTCTGGCGAAATCAAAAGAGGCCTCAACCAGGCTTAAAATGAATATTAAAAACTAAGCAACTTGCGCTAAGGGCGCCCCCTGCGGGACACGGACAGCTGGATCGGTATTATTTAATATGGATTAGGGGACATTTAAAAGTACAGGCTTGGCACGGGCCGACACGAGCAAGAGACGGGGGGGAGAAGTACTAGCTTGAACGGGAAGGTGACGCGGCGATAGGCCTCCGCGATGTCGGTGAGGTGAACTGGACATAAGGTAGGTACACATATTATATAGGTGCAAACAAAATCACAATTCAGATTATATTTCTATATCACATTTAAATATTTTATACTCTACGGTATCACACATTATCTACTTAAACTTACTTATGGCTTATAAACACATGCACATGACACTTAACGTATATTTAACAGTTAATTTGTTTTTAAGCAGTATTCATAATTATACAAAAAAATATGTAACTATTTCTTGCCTCGTTTACTATCTTTATTTGTCACCCTTTTATTGTAATACTAGTAATCTAATTTGTAGCCACCCGTGGCGTCTCAACTGTCACATTCGGTCCTATCTGAAAAACACCGCAACGATATTTTTGTTTATAAATATTGTTGCATTATGCTGACATACGCCTTTTTGGCTTCGGACAGGTTGCTTAAATTTTTGATTTTTTGTTCTATTCTGTCTGTAATTTCCTCTGTGACTCCAAAGTAAAACTGTTTTTCTTTTTTTCTTTTCTTTCAATCATAATTAGAAACGAACAGCGACTATTCATTATAATAAAATGATTTAGGTTAAGTGAAATACGAATCAAATGGCTAGAATTCGTTAATTGTCATTGAACTTTGTCAGCCTAAATCACTGAGTGGGTACTTTAATAGACCTAACTATGTTCGTTTGGTTTGCAAGTTAACATCTGTTTAATTAAACCGCAAAATTTTCTTTCATATCTTGATTATATTTTCGGTCTTTGTACTTAACATTTTCAATTTGTTAAAGAACTGGCTTTGGGTTAATTTATGTTTTGAAAGCGTAAATTAAAAATAAGTTGGTTAGGAATTTTAAGAAAAACTGAATTTACGTAAATTTTGCGAGTCCGCAACCGTTAGGTAGATATGTATCTCATTCTACAAAAGTTAGTGGCATTGGCCTTTAGCTATACGATCAGTCCTTATAGATAAATTTGCATAAAGATGCGTCAGGATTGAAGGAGCAGATTAAACTTGTATTAACTCCGAAACAGCAAACGTTTTGTTATACATAGGCTGCACTAAAAGTATCGGGAATGGAATATTTCCACTGTTCCTGTCATATTAAAATCTTTTTAATTGAAAACTCCTTGGTTTTACAAATCGAATACCATTTATTTATTTAATAAAAGATTCACGGTCTTGTCACAAGGTTTTGTCAAACTTGTTTAGTCGTTGAGAAAATGGAATTGACTCGAGAAAATTCAAGAGCGATGATTTATTATGACTTTCGAAGTGGTTTAACACAAAAACAGTGTGTTGACCGGATGATTTCTGCATTTGGTGATGAAGCCCCATCCAAAACCACAATTTATCGCTGGTTTGCTGAATTTCAACGTGGACGTGTCAAGCTCAGTGATGATCCTCGTCAAGGTCGTCCAAAAACTGCAGTCACCCAAGAAAACGTTGATGCTGTGCGTAAGCTGATTGAGGAAGATCGACATGTGACATACCGCAAAATTCAGGCAACTTTAGACATTGGCATGAGTCAAATACAAATAATCTTGCATGAACAATTAGGTGTAAAAAAGTTGTTTTCCCGATGGATACCGCATTTGCTATGTGAAGAGCAAAAAGCGGCTCGCGTTACTTGGTGCGTCAGAACTCTCGAAAGATTCCACGCAGGATCCTCAAATGCTGTATACAACATCATATCAGGTGACGAATCCTGGATATATGCGTACGAACCCGAAACAAAAAACCAGTCACGAGTTTGGGTGTTCGAAAATGAGTTAAAGCCAACAAAAATTGTTCGTTCACGGAGTGTTGCAAAAAAAATGATGGCCACGTTTGTCTCCAAAACCGGCCATGTTACGACTATTCCTCTTGAGGGACAAAGAACGGTTAATGCAGAATGGTATGCTAGCATTTTTTTGCCACAGGTCGTTTCTGAACTCCGTAGAGAGAACTGCAACCGCCGCATCATCTTCCATCACGACAATGCGAGTTCTCACACCGCGCACAGAACAAAAGAGTTTTTAGAGCAAGAAAACATAGAATTATTAGACCATCCGCCGTACAGCCCCGACCTAAGCCCTAATGATTTCTATACTTTCCCTAAAATAAAGAATAAATTGCGTGGACAGAGATTTTCATCACCTAAAGAAGCTGTGGACGCCTACAAAACGGCCATTTTGGAGACCCCAACTTCCGAATGGAATGGTTGCTTCAATGATTGGTTCCATCGTATGGGAAAATGTGTCAAATTTCGCGGAGAATACTTCGAAAAGCAATAAATACATTTTTAAATAGTAATGTTGTGTCACTTCCTTGATTCCCGAAATTTTCAGTGCCGCCCTCGTAGGTATATAAATAATATATTTTTTATAAATTTGAACTCAAGTAGGTACATTGGCATGCACGAAAAAGGTAACTCATTTGGAATCTCATAAAAATTAAGTTAATAGTTATTAGCCGGGGGCACCCGCCCATCTTGTGAGTGGCAAGTCACCGTCTGCCACAGAATTTCACTTTAAAGGTTGAAAGGCAGACGCCGTTGTTTCCGTTTTTAGGAGTATATAATCCATTTAGCACCCATTACAATAGACCTTATAATTGTAGTTTCCATTTTAAACAATAGTTTCACACCTCCGAGGACAATCCGAGACTGCATTTTATAGTGTAGCTATGGAGAGTCCCCGGTTAGTGTCCCATTACATTATAGATTAAAATTCTCTAAAAGACCTCTGCGTGTTGGACTCATGTCCCCGCGTAGGCCTATCAAAAGATCGGGTCCCCCTGTAAGGCCTATAAGCCCGTGAATAGAGAAATATGTAAAATTTAAGAGTATCCTTATTATTTCATGTTTATTTATGCACAAATATCTGGATGTTCTATCTTTTAAACACGTTTTTATTAGCTTCACTTGTAACTAACAACTTTTGTAAACAAATCTTGGCAGTCTATGTTACCTTTCTTTTTTTTTATTGATTTCCAGTGGAAATTCTACATGGAACTTCCTTCACCCCGGGGAAGGGCGAAGGGGTATGCCGGACTCCTACCGGCTAAAACCACTGGAGCGGTCATCTTCGGCACCGAAGGGGGGGGCTCCAGGTCCTCGTAAGATCACACTAGAGCCGCCCATTGGTGCCACGCCTTTAGGCACATCACGGTGGGGATGACTGTAAAGCGGTCACCCCCTCTAGCGGAGGGAAGGCGACTGTAAAAAGGTCGCGCCCCCAGGCACTTCTCGGGGAGGATTGTAAAGGATCCCTCCAAGCCTCGCTTTGCGCTGTGCTGCGCACACGGCGGCAAATCACAACGGAATCAACACCCAAACAAGAATATTTTCCTGCAATCTGCCATTGGTTTATTGTAATTTGGGTCCGAGATCCCGATGAGTCGTAAATAGGCGAGTTATGAACGACATGCGCTCCCCGTGCAGGGAGCCACATCCTCATTTAGAGCGGAGGGGACTGAACAAATGGCGTGTAACATATCGCTTCAAGGTGACATGCATTTTGTGAGTGAGAATCTACTGTGACACCGTTTGTTGGAGGAAGTAGGTTGATGAGGTTTCGTAATAAATATGTGTCGAGAAAACGGGTTTAGGTGAGGTGTTTTACAATAGGTAGCTAAAGGAAATGTTGGGTATTGAGTGCTTTTATATACCATTATTTCATTGTTAAAAAAGTAAAAGTAAAATTATTAAACCAAGTGTAATTTAGCCGTCCGTTTAGTCCGTATCACTACGCAGTGTTTTTCTTCCAGATAAGTTAGTGCCAATTGAAACTGTTTCCAAACCTTCTGCCTGCATGACGTTAAACAACACTGCTTCAAACAATAAGAAATAATAAGAGCATTCACATAATCTGCAGGAATTTCGACGCTGCCTGGTTATATTCCAAATTTCATAAATAAATATGTCAGGATGAGCAAATAAATTACTAATGTAGATATAGGAAGACTTATTCATGAGACGAAGCTTATGCCAATTTTTTATCACTAGTAGTCGTGGCTTAGTGGATATTGTGTAAGTCATGGTCTGACTTATACGGGCTCTATGGTTACAATGCACTCACAATACTTTCAATGCGGTTGCTGATCCTAGAACCGGTCCCGCCCGAGAACTGAAGAATGGTTATCTCACTGTCGTTGGTCTTAACCGCGTCGCTAGCCACTATATATAAAGTAACATCCCGTGAGGTAGAATTCGAAGGAATTGGGTGATGTGCGCTTCTTTAGATCATCCATCCCATCATCTAGCAGGAAGTATTAATAGCTGAAGTGTATGTGCAATTAGAGAAATGAGCTTTGCTGTTGTATTCGCAGAATCTTTTTTACATCATCACACAAAAAATATAATTTTAATCCACGAATTGCAGCAAAATCTATTTTAGTTCTTACTTTAGAAATTTTACTCGGTTATGTAATTCAGCACAACAGTTCGCAATGATTCTGACCTAAAAGCAGTCGTCAATTGTTGCTGATGTAATGACTGGATGACAGATATAGACCTTATAAAGGTCAGACCCAAAATTGTAGGAAAATATTAACATAGGCAATTCAGGCTGAAAGGACGTTGGGCGGAAAGGATGGACAGGGTCCTGCGATATTGCTTCATATCTATGCAAATCATGAGCTTCCCGAAATTGAAGTACAGTTTGTCCAATATAAATTAATTTAGACAATATTTATTCATGTTCGTGCATGAATATACATATATACTTTGTTGGTAATTGTTTTAGAATGCGCTTTATTTGAGGTTAAATCAGCGAGTCTTGTTAGTAGGTCGGTGAGCTCTGGATTTTAAGTGTTAAAAATATTATTGTCTTAGGTTTTCGCGATTATTACACATTATAATAAAACAATTTTAAACGGATTAAATCGCGCGTATTATTGATTTTTGTTTTTCCTGACGTTTCGAACACTTTGCAGGGTTCGTGGTCAACACATGAAATGTTCAATGTTATATTTATGGTTCGTTTACTTTAGAGACTAACTTTCTAATTATGTATTGTACTGACGTGATGACGTATTATATAAGAAACAAAGTCTTTCTTTTTTTGAAAGCAATAAATATGGCCTGAACTTAAGATAGTATTCGGTCTATTCGCGCACAGATTAATATCAAAATAATATTTTGACTAACCTCTACGTTTCGACCAACCGGTGCATTGACCGTGGTCAAGGGTAGACTCGTCAGTCTATCTTCTGATGATGATATGATACTATCTTAAAATCATGTATGCAATTCGCGCAAGTGTAGAATTACAATAAATGCTGCCGTTTAAATCTTAATTAAGGCAGTTTGTTATTTCACATAAAATTGGGAGAAATTTCAAAGGGTAAATGTCTTTATTTCCGTGTGGTGTCCAGATTAATGATAGTACTAATCCATCCTCCTCCTCCTCCCGTGGATATCGTAAAAGTCTACTAAAGGACTCTAAGCCAGAGGGATGGGCAGCAGCGTCCTTTCCGTGGAACAGTACCCATTCTGGGCTGACCATCCCGCCTACCAAGCGTGGGAACTATTGGCAAATTCCTCCTAAAATGACGGCATGTAACCGGTCGTCTTACGGGGGAGGCTCTTTTTCATCAATGGACAATTTTTGGGTGATATTATGAAATGTCTGTAATCCATATTTGTGAAAGTACCCACATACATGGTTTTGATGTGTGTCTAAGGACAATGATCATACTAAGGACTACCGATTTAGTTGAATCTGGATCAGGGAATAGCTATGAAGCTACTACAAAACACAGAAAATTTGCCACCACTATTTATCGCAGTCACACAGTCCGTGTGGTGTCCGAATTAATTAAGAATATAGCACCACTCCATCTCATCCCGTGGATGTAGTAAAAGGCGACTAAGGGAATATATACCTACATATGGGCAGCAGCGTTCCTTCTGTGAAATGATAGCCATACTGCGCTTGCCAACCCGCCTGCCAAGCGCCGTGAGTATTGGTAAATTCCCCACAAAATGATGATACAGTTGTGGAAATCTATGGGGGAAGCCTTTGTTCAGCAGTGGACGTATAAATGGCCGATATAGTGATGATTTATTGCAGTAATAATGACTGCTACTTTGCTTTAACTCATTAACTGTCACAATGACAACCATAATTAAAAATCTATTGTGTCTCGCAGCTGCAGTAATCGACAGGCTAGAGGTGAAAGAGAGAGGCGAGAAATTTTAACAAAGTTATGTGTGACTATTTAATTAAATAAATTGAGACAAGCAAAAGGATTTTTAAAACCACAAATAGTCAGTTTTTCTGCATTTAACGCAATGACGCTGATTCAGTATACTCAATCTTAATTCAGAAAACCTATTTGGGGCATGGCCGCCCATGTTCTTACTAGCAAATAAAACAGGTTTCACTTTGTATGTCAGGAGTGCGGTTTAATATCCTGAGGGGGTGTAAGCGTAGGTCTACGGTCAGACACGCTCCCTCCGCCAGAGCGCCGAAGGGGTCTCTCTCTCCAGTGGTGTTTGGCAGATTGACGCGGCTAGCTCGGGGGCGCGCTTTGGAAAGTTGCGTAACCGCCTGCGGATGCAGTTTCTGAACAAGCACCTCGTCGAGGCCATTCCACCGCTCATCGGAGCCTGGCTAAGAAGGAGCGAGCGCGTTACGAATTGCCTGACGCAGGTGTTCACCGGGCACGGTTTCGGTGCTTACCTGCACAGGAGAACACGCGAGGCCACGGCACAATGCCACCATTGTGATAGCGACTAGGATACCACCCAGCACATGCGCGAGGCGTGCCCTGCATGGGCTGTTGAGCGGTGGATCCTGATCGGTTGGATCTGGCAAGCCCTTTCTCTGCCGACAGTAGTGTTGGCTATGTTGGCAGAAAACGAAAACTGGAATGCTGTGGTATTCTTCTGTATAAGCATCATACTCCAGAAGGAGAAGGTTCAAATAAACAAACACTTAAGAACAATTACTCAGCATACACAAAACTTTAATTAATCGAGCGAATTAGGTAAAGAAACTCCACAATTCACTTTCCTGTACATACTTAGACAAACTTTGTCTTAGTTCAGTATTTCATCCCACTTCTAAGACCAAGACAATTTATTGCGGTATGTGGGATAATTGCCTGTTAATTACAGTACGATGTGATAAGCAAGTATAATATCCAAGTACTTCTGTAGAGTGGATCCGGAAATTGTAAATTAGTTTTCTATGTAAGTCAAGGGATTTTATAGAAAGCCTAATAACACAAAATAGCAGGATACGCCGTGACTGCTATATACGGTTTTACTTTATTTTATAAAATGAGAATATTAAATCCTCCGAAACGAGTTAGTTTAACGCTAGGACTATGCTTGCTCCCCGGAGGGTGAACGCCTTACAGTCACCCTCTCCGAGATGTACCCATAGGTGTCGCACCAGTGGGTGGCTCTAGTGTGATCATACGAGGACTTGGAGCCTCCCTTAGGTACCGAAGATGGCCGCTCCAGTGGTTTAGTGCGGCATACCCCTTCGCCGAATTTGGGCCACCCGAGAATCACTACAATGAGCGGTCATAATATTACCATAATCACCACTTTGGCAGGCGGAGTAATGATAGCTGTATGCTGTTATTAGCACACGGGAGGATACTCCTGCCCATCCCCTTGATATCAGCCCTTATTCTTTGGCTGGAAACTTAATACACCAACGCGCAACATTTCAGAATAGAAAACTCACTAATATGCGTCAAAAACTGGAAACTAAATAAAACAAAGGAACGGCATTTGTACTAACAGATGGCAAAAGTTGTAGTTTTCTTCTTCAAACTGTGCAGCTTGAAGATAAGTTTCTCCCCAAGCCAACCGTTTTTCTGGGATATTAGTTGCCAACATAAAATTAGTGCTTCAAAGTGTACAAAAAAGGATGCGATGCTTCAGGTTGCTTTTAAATTGTTGAAGTTCTAGTTTGGCTTCAATGTTTCTGGGTTGCTAGTAGAAAATATCAGTTGTGATTTTTAGACTGTTCAATTTTATGTTTAAATCAGGATGATCATGAAACTATTTTGTAAGTAATATTAAAATTATTCTAAATGTGAAAATTAGTATGTTTTAATGATTTTCATCATCACCCTCAGACGGCTGTATGGTTTGTAATGAAATGTGTAAAGAAATAGATCACGTCTTGTATAGTATATAGGCTTTAGAAGGACTTTTATTCGAATAAAAGAAATCACATAAAAATATTTACTTCTAGCAAAGCACGTGGGTATTGGCTAGTTGTTTTCTTACAAAAAAAGAAAGAAAATAGTTTACTGCTATTTTCGTGCTTTATTGAATGTGAAGATTTTGGGTTAGATTGATTTTAATTTCTTCTATAACAGAACTAACGTTCAGACCGCCATGTGTGGAACATTGGTGTTGAACGTAAACCTTACGCAAGAATAGAACATGATATTATATATTTTTTATCGCCAACTGATATGTATACGGAGCAATGGAACACAGTCATACATACAGCCAATGTTCTGTAGGGTCAGGGCTATAGGGTAGATACCATTTTATTTTTAAAGGTTCGAGACTGGTTAATAGCCCCGTGTGCGACCACTGGAGCGGTCATCTTCGGCACGTAAGGGAGGCTCCAGGTCCTCGTATGATCACACTAGAGCCGCCCACTGGTGCCAAGCCTATTGGCACATCTCGGAGAGGGTGACTGTAAAGCGGTCACCCCCCCGGGGAGATTGTAAAGGATCCCCCAAAGCGTCCCACGGCAGCGCGTGACCACATGCGTGCTACCGTCTTCTCTTGGGACGCTTGGTGTGGGCACGCAGATTCCCCAATCTACGCACCCGCGAACCCAGAGGTCCCCCACCATATAGCAACGGCAGGGGTTTTCAGGCGTATCGGAATTAGGCGCCAGGGCGGTTGTTACCCCGGCGCCGTGTCCTTCTTCTTCGAGCGGGATCGGCCCTCTCCCGATCCCGCTCTGCAGTCTCCTTCTGGAGCATGACGCTCTCACAGAAGGAGACCACTGCATTCCAGTTTTCGTGCTCTGCCAACATAGCCGACACTACTGCTGGCAGAGAGAGATCTTGCCCGATCCGATCGACCAGGATCCGCCGCTCGGCGGCCCATGCAGGGCACGCCTCGAGCGTGTGCTGTGCAGTGTCCTGGTCGCTATCACAATGGTGGCATTGTGCCGTGGCCTCGCGTCCTATCCTGTGCAGGTACGCACCGAAACAACCGTGCCCGGTGAGCACCTGCGTCAGGCGATAGGTGACGCGCTCGCTCCTTCTGAGCAAGGCTCCGAAGAGCGGCAGGACGGCCTCGACGACGCGCTTGGTCGCAAATTGCATCCGCAGGCGGTGACGCCACTTTACAAGTGCGCGTCGCCGAGCCAGCCGCCGCAGCCTGTCCAGCGCCCCTGGAGGCGCGTTTTCGCCGCTCTGGCGGAGGGAGCGTGTCTGATCGTAGACCCACGCATCCCATCTCCGCCAGGATGTCGAAAGGCGGAAAACGCGCCAGGAGAGTTGCCGCCTCGTATGATACCGTTCGGTATCCTCGTGCGATCCGGATAGCCACTCTGCGCTGCAGACCGTGAATTTTGGTTCTGCAGCGCTGGGCACCTGACAGTCGAGCTGACCATACAGGCGCCCCGTAGAGGGCCACGGACCGCACAACCCCTCCGTAGAGACTATATTTGTACCTAATCACAAGTATAAATAGAGGCTAATTTGTTTCAAATACTTAAAACAAAGTAAGGTTTCCTTCTAAATATAATGTTCCGCTTTGACTACATCTTCAAAATAAAGTTCAACGGTCTCAAATATCATTTGATTTATTTGAAATTAATATTCGTTTGATATTTCATATATTCTTAGGAGAAATACTTCTTTTGGTATTTTCACCAGTATACTTTATATTGAATAAAATATATTTAAAATATATTGGGACCGTTTCTGGGTTATTGAGCAGAACATTTCGGTCGTGATTTTATCCCATCCCAGTTTTGCTTGGAAGCTTTCAGATTAATTTGTTAGTCTAACATTGTAAGGATTCTTTTGTATGTTGTTCCAATGATTTCCTTACGGTTAGGCTAACAAAGTACAAAAATATGATAACGTACCAATTTCCTGGTATACGTACCATTTTTTGGCTCATACCATTTACAATTTCAAGTGTTGGTAAGAGAAAGTACCAACTATACCAAACAATCTATATATACAGGTACCCGTATACTGTGTATCCAGGCCGATGATTGAGGTACAGATGTTGCAAACGGCTAAAACTATGGTAAGGCCATTGCTCGTGCAAACGTGCAAAATATGCTCTCGCATTTGTCTATCCCTATGCGTTACATTTACAACATACAAATGCATTTATTGCACGTTTTACCTAAAGGCTATAATAAATTATTAAACTTTCTACGTACCGAGTCGGGACTTAGGCCATAAAAATATCATAGTAAATTAACTGCAGAAACTTGCAGGCTTCAATATAGTATTTATGGCTTTAACTTCGAATTTCATTTATGAAAATTATGACGAAGATTACCATAGCAACGCACATATACCAGTAGCCTAGGGCCCGAACTCAAGTAAAATTTGAGTCGAGATTCCATTAATTGAATATAAATTAATGCTGGACCTATTACGTAGAGTTCATATTTGAATAATGCAATCTCGACTCGAAGTTGTTGACGCCCATGTCTACTTTGGACAAACTATCCAGTTAGGTGGGTCCAACTTCGAGAAAGAGGTCAATCGTCGCATCCGATTCGGCTGGGCAGCGTTCGGGAAACTTCGCAACATCTTTTTGTCAACGATACCGCAATGCCTTAAGACGAAAATCTTTAATCAGTATGTGTTACCAGTGATGACATATGGAACAGAGACGTGGTCACTCACTGTGAGCCTCATAAGAAAGCTCAAGGTCACTCAGCGAGCTATGGAGAGCGCTATGCTCGGTATTTATCTATGTGATCGAATCAGTAATGAGGAGATCCGTAGAAGAACTAAAGTTGCCGACATAGCTGAAAGGATTAGTAAACTGAAGTGGCAATGAGCAGGGCACATAGCTCGTAGAACTGATGGCCGTGGGGGCAAAAAGGCTCTCGAGCGGAAACCGCGCCCCGAATAACTCAGTGTGGGATGACCTCCAACGAGGTGGACAGACATCCTGGTGAAGTTGCTGGGAGTCGTTGGATGAGGGTGGCATGTAACTGCTCGCTGTGAAAATCTAAGAGGAGGCCTTTGTTCAGAAGTGGATTTCCTGTGGCCGATATGATGATGATGAATCTCAAGAAGAATATTCCCTTTTCAATAGTTAATGTGTCTGCACAGCCACCACCGTCAAATGCTGGTGAACATCTTTTTATTGAGATTGAATTACATCATACCAAGTTATTAATTGGTGTTTATTACTGTCCGTCCTTACGTGTCGACTATTTTTCTTCCTTTGAACATATCTTAGAAACTTTTATCCCCTCTTACAGTCATTCTATTATTATGGGTGATTTTAACACTTGCCTTCTCAAAAAAGATTCACGTTCTTCTAGTCTTTACTCTATAATTGAATCAAATAATCTTTTTATCCTACCCATAAATGCCACACATCGTTTTCCAAATTCAACTCCTTCACTTCTTGATCTTATCTTCGTATCGTCTCCTAAACATGTTGTTAATGTTAAGCATGGGCAATGCAGCGCTGATGCCTTTTCTTATCATGATTTGATGTTTCTATCATACAAAGTTCGCCCGCCTAAGGCGAGGGCTAAAATTCTTCTGCAACGCAACTTTAGTGGCATGAACAGTGATAGTCTTCGAGAGGATGTAACTAGCAAAGACTGGACGACGCTTTTAGGTTCTGCGTCTGTTGATGAAAAGGTCAATATTTTAGTAACCAATTTGACTCAACTTTATGATCTACACGCACCAGTTCGGGAAGTTAAAGTCAAACACCTACCAGCACCGTGGCTAACGGACGAAATAAAAATGCCCACAGACGCTAATCGGGACAAATTTGTCTCAATCCGAAATCACTGCAATAAGGTGTGTAGAAATGCACAACGCCAACACATCCATAACTCTGTTCAAAATGGAGACCCAGCTAAAGTCTGGAAATTTCTTAGAACTCTGGGGGTCGGAAAATCTCGCCAAGACACAATTCCTAATAACCTTGATATCGATTTGCTAAATCAACATTTCACTTCTTTGTCCAATTTTGACAGGACTACTAAATTAAATACTTTAAGCTATCTTTCATCTCTTCCGACTCCTGACTATTCTCCTTTCGTTTTTAGTTAATTCTCCGCTTGTGATGTCAAAAAGAGCATTTTATCAATAACATCCAACGCAGTTGGAAGTGACTGTATCAGCCGCAACATGATTCTTCCTATCCTTAATGAACTTCTTCCCATAATCTGTCATGTCCTTAATTTTTCTGTTTCCAGTGGCATCTTTCCATGTACATGGAAAGAAGCTCAAATCATTCCTCTACCAAAAAAATCAAAACCTGTAACACTTTCTGATTATCGTCCTATATCCGTGTTACCGTTCCTTTCCAAAATCCTTGAACGCCTCATACATAATCAACTCAGCACTTTCCTCTCCAGAAATAATCTTCTCGACTCCTTTCAATCTGGTTTTCGTTCTGGGCATAGTACTACTACAGCCCTTGTCAAAATTACGGACGACATTAGGTCAGGCATGGAAATCGGAAATCTAACGGTTCTTGCATTACTAGATTGTAGTAATGCTTTTAATACTGTGGATTTCGATATTATTCTCTCTTAACATATCTCCATCGGCAATTGATTGGTTTCATAGTTACCTGATTGGTCGCCGACAACGCATTTGCATTGAGGACACATCGTCTTCATGGTGCAGTACTTCTGTTGGTGTACCACAGGGTGGCGTTCTATCCCCATTACTTTTCACAATTTTTATAAATTCTATTTCTCATCATCTTTTATCTTCCTACCACCTTTATGCAGATGATCTTCAAATTTATTCTCGAGCTCCTCTTAGAAACCTGACCGAAGCTATTGCCACAGTCAACTTGGATCTTGCCCGAATAAGTGACTGGAGCAAGAGATTTGGATTGAAGGTCAATCCTATAAAGACACAAGTCATTGTGGTGGGCAGCTCCAGGATTCTCTCTAGAATAGATTGGTGGACAGTTCCTCAAGTTTCTTTTGATGATGTTAAAATTCCTTTCAGCAGCAAAGTCAAGAACTTGGGGATACTCATTGACGCAGACCTTTCTTGGTCTACTCAAGTATGTGAAGTCAGTCGGAAGATGTTTGCATCAGCAGCATCTTTGAAAAGGCTGCAGAATGTTCTCCCGATTACCACTAAAATTGCACTTGCACAGTCTCTTCTTCTATCTATCCTCGATTATGCTGCTGCCAGCTATCTAGATCTAACCGAGGTCCAACTTGATAAAATTGAGCGACTTCAACATTTTTGTATCAGATTTATATTTGGTTTACGCAAATATGATCATGTATCACAATTCCGTCTCAAGCTCAAATGGCTACCAATTCACCTTCGCCGGAATGCTAATATCCTTTCGCTTTTATAAAGTATACTGTTCAACCCATCTACCCCCTTATATCTTAAAAACCGGTTCGAGTTCCTTGGTGACACTCATACGCGATTCCTAAGGTCATCAGAAAATTTAAAGCTGAAAATACCAATGCATTCCACCAAATTTTTAGACAAATCCTTTATGATCCAAGCTGCTTGTGGAATGCATTACCGGTAACGATAAGATGTGCTCAGTCTTAGCCAACCTTTAAAAGATTGGTAAAAAATCATTATTTGTGGCTCTAAAATTTGTGCTACTCCTGCTGCTTTGAGTTGCTTCAGCTCTAATTGTTTTCTCAAATCATATGTATTCTTGTTTATATTTAATATTCATGTAATATAGTTACATTTATTCATGTACGTATGTAATTATATATATTTTTAAATAATTTTATATATGTATAAATGGTTACACCTCAGACTGCCTGATAACTTTTCCATCTCCCATTTTCCATCCAAAGGTTGCCTGGAAGAGATCGCGGATAGCGATAAGGCCGCCTATTGTACTGTATTTTTTTTTATTAAGCTTCTGTTTATAATATGTTTTGGTGTACAATAAAGAGTATATAAATAAATAAATAAATAAGAATATGTTAAGAGTAGATGATTTCAAGTTGCCTCCACGTGATTTTACAATATCCGGAAGCATGGAAATGGGAGCGTAACAGACTTATACAGATCTCACATTTACACAGATATTGTGAGTATAGATAAATGATTATTGTAATAAAAATAAAGTTAACGTATTAAAAGTTTGCACATATTGTTCACTAGCTTTTGCGGATCACATGCATGGGATTCAAAAATATACATCATGTTGTTGTTAACATGCAAAAATGAACTGCACTTTGATTAGGATGCGTGCAATAGGTGTAGAGGGTTCATGCTATAACCCCGATTGACACGACCCATAGGCCTGCCGCAGCTTTGTCTTTTCATTGCAACCGCTTCCGGCACAGCACTAGGTGCCCTCATTAATATCTTTCATTAAATGAAGCTTGCCCTTTTGCCGCTCAGTATTAACAGTCCAAAACGTCAGTCACTATAGCCACACCGCTCATTATGTCATTTGTAATTAGGACTTTATGTCGTGTGTTGTACAATCCTCCCGTCCCACAGACAGCATACTTCAAGCAGAAGAACGCACGGTTCAAGCTAGCATACAAGCTTGCAGGCGCCGCCAGTGCCACGCAATATACAGACATGCGATGAGATCACTCATTATAATGTGCATCGACATAAGCAGACATTTGAAGTGGCACACAAGTACTTTTAGAAGATCATTGACCATTGTCAAAAACAGTAAAGGTCCCAAAATTGAGCCTTGACTGACTCCGGAACACGTGTGATAGGGACTTGACTTGTTTATCCCAAGCCTAACCAACTGCTGACGATCGCGTAAGTACTCAGTAGAGATTCGGAGAAGAGCTGGAGCGAATCTTATTTTCCTAAGTCTCAGCAGCAGCATGTCTTATTAAACGCCTTCCGAAAGTCAAATTTAAGAACATCTACTTGCCGCCCACAGTAAGCACAGAGTCGTGCTAGAGTAAATTTATTCTAACAGTTTGGAGATTAGTGTTCATGGACACGTTGCTGGGCTTGACTGCTATCAATCATCAATGTAGTCATAATTAATAAATTAGTAATACTAAATAGTAATTGTAATTAAACCTATTTATTTAAAAAAATAATATGGACGATTGATTGAAGCATCTTCATTACTTTTGCGGTACCTTACTGCGTACCGTAATTATTTTTATTGGTCAGGTGGAATGGAATCCCATGAGTACCCGCAGGATTTTTAACTCTGGCTTACCTTCGTTGGCCGATCAGAGCCACCAGAGCTATATGCTCAGGGGTGGAAGTGTCTAATGGCATAATAACGGGGAAACCTACTCCAAGTTTTCGAGACGCACGATGGTGAAACCAGTGCACCTCTGGACTCCCCGAGCCACTCACACCGGTATTGCTCCCTGTTGCCTGTAATGGTGGTCATATAGGGGACCCGTCTTGTGAGTGGTGAGTCACCGTCTGCCACAGAATTTCATTTAAAGGTGGAAAGGCAGGCACTCTAATCAAAGTATTGAATTCATTTAGCATCCCATGCAATATACCTTTTAATTGTAGTTTCTATTTCATACAACAATTTTACACCTCCAGGGACAATCCCCCCATTACATTTTAGGTTAACATTCTCTAAAAGGCCTCTACGTGCTGGACCCATGTCCCAGTGTTAGTCTATCAAAAGACCAGTTTCCTCTTTGTAGAAGCTATTAACCCGTGAATAAAGGGAAAAAATTGAAATTATAAATAAACGTCAGTTATAAAATTTAAGTGCGTACTAATAGAAGAGAATATTCTTTCTTTTCTTATATAGCACCCTCTGCTAATAGTAATACTAAAATAGCACTTTCCACTTTAAATATTCAGTTATATAATAATAATACTAGTCAGTAAGTGTCCGACTCTGGTTTATACAGAAAAGGAACAAAGAATTTACCACTATGCTTGTTCACTTGGTGTTGGCGATTTCAGACCATAAGATCCAAGTTTACTCATGGCACGTTTTAACTAAGCAAGTACATATTATATTGAAAACGTCACATTGATTGGTGAGGTGATAGACCTGCAACCTTTTTAAACCCAACGGAGCGGTCATCTTGGACATCGAACGGAGGCTCCAGGTCCTCGATCGACAATTACACTAGAGCCGCCCATTGGTGCCACGCCTTTAGGTATATCTCGGAGGGAATGACTGCAAAGTGGTCACTTCCTCTAGCGGTGGGAAGGCGACTGTAAATAAGCAACCCCCCAGGAGGGGGATTGTTGGGAATATATAGAAAAATAGATGACCCGAAGCTTGGCGCAGTGCTGCGCACACGACGGCACGTGACCACGTGGACATAATCGTCTTCCCGGGGGTCACTCGGTATGGGCACGCAGATCCCCAATCTGCGCACTCACGACCCCCGAGGCCCTCCGTCATGTAACGAAGACAGGGACTCAGGTGTGTTGGACCTGGGTGCAGTGCATAAGAAGCTTGTAATCTTCGGGCCACCACAACTGAATATTGAATTAATTATTCTTATTTCACTCCACCAGTATCTGTGACCCGTTGCTTAAAATTTTACCGTAGGCGTCAGAAAAGTCAATACAAACTTATTTACTTGGTGAAAAAAAATAATGAGATTCAAAGGTCCAGCTGAACTACCCAGTTCCAATTTATTCTGTTTCCTGCCATGAATATTGGAAAAGGTTTGAATTATTACTTAGCACGTGACGGCCACACATTTATTTAATTTGGTTCGAAAATACAAGAGGTCTCCCTCATTTCGCTTTAGTGATTTCTGTAGGAGTAAAATTACATTTTCTCATTTACTTATTTATTTGGAGTCTAGTAGTTGTGATAAATATAATCTTACTCATTCCGTATGCCAAGTTTTATTAACTATCTACGAAGGTTGTCCAAAGTTTAGTTTGGAGCGTATTAGATTTCGATTTCGAGCTAATATTACAAACTTCGTGAGAGCTCATTGGCTTGGACATAAAAATGTTAGCTCTTATTAATTTTGATAATTTATTACTGGATTATTAACCCTCGAATTGTTTCCGATGTTTTTAAACACTAAGCGATGACGTAACAGTGATGCGCGATATTTTTTCGCATGATTGCAAAAAAGTCGTCAGTACTTATGAGACGAACAAGTCATTTATTCGTTGGTAAGCGTTACACGCCTAGCCATAACAATTGAAATGCTACCCAGGACTAGTTCAGCATGATTCGTTGAGCACATGTCATGAGTTGGCCTCGACCTGGGTGAAAGCCAGTATGGCTTCCGGTAGCGGCGGTCTACCATCGACGCAATTCTGATTTTTCAATTTAGAAGTAGTGTCCCGGCGGGGCGGGTGGCGTTGACACTAAGCCTTGATATAGTCAACTCCTCCATCCCGTGGGGAACGATAAGGGGGCACTATTCCATCATACGTGCCTCTCATACCTGCAGGGCATCATAGAAGGCGTGGCTGCCCACGACGGTAGCGTAAAGCGGAGGGAGATTACGTGCGTACTGGTTCGCAGAGGTCAGTTGTCAGCTCCCACTTATGGAACCCCACCTACGAAGCGTTCCTGCGTATCGATGACCCGACTGGCGTCAGCTTAGTCTGTTAGGCTGACGACACACTCGTGTTGATCAGAGGGGAGTCCTTCGAGGGAAAAATCCGGCTTCCCAAGCATCATCATCATCATCATCATATCGGCCATTTATACGTCCACTGCTGAACAAAGGCCTCCCCCATAGATTTTCACAACTGTGTCATCATTTTGGGGGGTATTTGCCAATACTCACCACGCTTGGCAGGCGGGTTGGTGAGCACAGTATGACTACCGTTTCACAGAAGGGACGCTGCTGCCAATCCCTCTGGTTTAGATTCCCTTAGTCGCCTTTTACGACATCCACGGGAGGAGATGGAGTGGTGCTATATTCTTAATCCGGACACCACACTTCCCAAGCAAGCGGTGGTAATTGTCCTGGGCAAAGTTCATGATCTGGGTTTGCAGATAGCGCTTCACAAAACCGAGGCGCTAGGGTTCTACAAACTGCCGAGGAGAAGAGAGCCACCCAGTTCATAAATACGAGTTAGTGATGCGTGAACTGGAGTGGTCCGATACATGAAGTACCTAGGGCTCAAAACCTGGACAGGACAGGACTGGACTGGACGGGGACCAAGTGATGAAGTTCACTGTACTTACGGGTCTTAACTGTTAGACGTCCCGCACTCTAGAGCCAAATTTCACGGTCTGCAGTGTAGAGTGGCTATACGAACCACGCGAGGATACCGTACACTCTTTTACGAGGCGGCAATTCTCCTGGCACGCTTTCCGCTTTTCTTCGTTCTACAGGAGACGGATATATGGGTCTATGATCAGACACGCTCCCTCCATCAGGGCGGCGAAAGCGCGCCTCCAGAAACATTTGACGGCTGAGGTGGCTGGCTCGCCGGAGCACTCTTGAGAAATGGCGTCATCGCCCTAAGTTTGCAGTTTACAACCAAGCGCGTCGTTGAGGCCATCCTGCCGCTCTTTGGAGCCTGGCTAAGAAGGAGCGAGTGCGTCACCTACCGCCTGACACAGATATTTACCGGTTTCGGTGCATACCTGCACAGAATAGGACGCGAGGTCACGACACAGTGCTACCATTGCAGAAGTGACCCCCAGGAAGACGGTGGCGTGCATGTGTGATCATATGAGGACCTGGAGTCCACTTTGGTATCGAAGATGACCGCGCCAGTGGTTTTAGCCGGTAGGAGTCAGGCATGCCCTTCGCCCTTTCGCGGGGCGGAGAAAGTTCATGAAGAATTTCCACTGGGGACCAATGAAAAAAAACAGAACGGCGAAGCTTCCCCGAGGTGGACGAAGTTCATGAAGAATTTCCACTGGATCAATAAAATAAAAAAAAGACCTGCTCGGCATGACACCACACTGCAGTTTAGTTAGTATCTTAAGTGTTTCTCCCTTATCTCGCTAATTTACATTAGTGGAGAGAAAAAACTCGGGTCTTTTCCATTGGTTAGCAATCCACGCCGCTCATAAACATCTACAACACTGAAAGAGCTTCGGACCCGCTGCAAACCTATTAGGGAAGGGGAGGTGGAGGGGATTGAGCTTTGATTCCAGTATTCGTCATTCACCGCCCGAAACGCAGCAACGCAACGTTGCTACTTTACACCTATGTTCTGTGAGGTAATGAGTCTTCCCTGGCCACCCTGTTATCAAACTGTCCTACAAGCTCTACCACGAAAACTAGGTAACTACTAAGTTTATTTTGTGGGAGCAGTACCTTTAAGATAAGGAAATATCAGGGGGGCAAAGACCTCCCCTTAGATTAACTGGTCTGACGAGGCCTTTGCACCCTTAGATTTCCACAGTTAGACCAAAGGGTCTTTTGGCTGATATGATGCTGACTGTTTCAAGGCAAGCCCTGAGAGAATAAACGAGCATTAATCACCACGCTTGCCCATTGCTTGTTAGATCTAGAATTCGTCACCATGTTTTTCTTCACCTACAGTCACCGGTGTCTTAAATTAACTATGAAATTGAAAAAATCACATTTATGCATGCCAGGTTGTGAACCCGCAACCTATTTCTTAATAAGCGACTCCGTTAATCTCAGGCTACCACGATACCTTATCAAAGTGATGAAAAAGCAAATATTATTACATGAAAACTGTTCTTTTGATCTGACTCCCGGTCTAACGAATTCTCTTGCACCAGATTTTCAAAATGTCATTAGTAGTTTGACGATGATGATTGAGTAGGTTCGTATATCGAATCTTTCATTTTACTTGTTTGTGGTATCACAAACCAGTCTCAAAGATATTGAATTGAGACTCTTTGGTAGAATTCAATAACAACGTCTTACAGATCTTACAGAGCCATCACATAACTAGATGAACTTCATCCAAAACAGACCACAAGTTCTAGGAAATTTAAGTCGATTAAAAGTTAATAATCCTGAGAGACTTGCTTGCCATTACTTATTTCTGTCCCACGTTCGTGATTGATTTTATAAAGTTTAATTAGTTTTAGTTCAAACTAAAGGTGATTGAATACCGGAAGGCTCTGATTAGCCGGTAAATTATTTTGGATTCGTATTAATCAGCAATTCTATTTAATTACATTTGCCTGTAAATTTTAGGGTAGCGGCTCAGATGTTGTCCCGCAAATGATGTCGATTTCTTCAATTATTTTACATATTTGTTATTTATTTTTCCTCTGGGAGCTTTAATTTCTCATATTTGATTAGTGATTTGTTAAGGTAGAATGAATACATCAAAATACTTTTTAGTTTAACTCAATAACGTTAGTAGTTGTCCTGCGAACCCTGGAGATTACATTTTTAAGCTAGAATATAATGTTTAAGCTTATGCTAACAATGACACGACCTGTGGTATCGCATATATTTAAATAAAATCACATTATTATAGTACGTTTATATCAATTTCAAATAAACGTAATTGAACAGAGTTCATTGTTCTCAGTTTATTATCTAATAACTTTTTGTTTAACTTACAGGGGAGTTACTGAGAAATTATTTAATATTCTTCCTTGCGTGGGTATGTAAGCCGGCACGTTATTTTATTACAAAAACAGATTATTGAACAATAACACCAAATACGTTTATGTATTACGTTTATTGAAGGATCGTAGGACTAGGTACAATTTTTTTTTGTGTAGCCAGTGGAATATTCTTTTGGTAAGTATTAAGAAGAGTGTTTGTGTTAATTATCTTGTATCCATGTGGTGTCCGGATTAAGAATATAGCACCACTCCATCTCCTCCCGTGGATATCGTAAAAGGCGACTAAGGGACTCTAAATCAGAGAGGGGTGGGCAGCAACGTCCTTTCTGTGGAGCATTAGCCATTCTGCGCTCACCAACCTACCTGCCAAGCATGGTGAGTACTGGCAAATTCCCCCCAATATGATGACACAGTTGTGGAAATCTATGGGGGAGGCCTTTGTTCAGTAGTAGACGTTGTATGGCCGATAGGATAATGTAGAATAGTGTTGTATGTATTGTTGAATGTTAATGTGGTATGTAATTGTGTTGTTTATTATGGTGCTAAGTTAATACTAACATGATAAAAAGTTACTGTTTACATATACGTGTAGAAATAATATTATATATGACAGCACTATCGCATTGGGCCCTAACTTGTAATGGTTTAAAGAAGTAATAAATAATAAATAAAGAAACAATGAGTGGTCATATTGCCATAATAACCACGGCGGAGTGAGCGCTGTATGTTGTTATTAGCACACGCTACGATGCTGCTACCCATCCTCTTGATTTCAACCCGTAGTAGCGTTTTACGATACCCATGGGTGGAGACGGTTAATCTAATCTTTGCTGGGCACCACACGGAATTTCAGGGTCATGAAAAATCATAAGGTGAAGCTTGCCGCGTGGTGCCGGCTCAGAATGCCACCACCCATCTCCTACCATGGGTGTCGTAAAAGTCGACTAAGGGATTAACCGGAGGATGGGCAGCAGCGTCCTTCGAGTACATTAACAACTCAACTGCGATCGCCAACCCGTCTGCCAAGCGTGGCGATTATGGCAAGACCCCCCGATGAGCACACAACACACCATATCGGTCGTTGTAGTGATCTTTGGGGGAGGCCTGTGTCCAGCAGTGGATTTCATTCGGCCGAAATGATGAATACATAGTAATTTACAAAATAAACCCTCTAATATATTCCGAGTAGTCTTTCATTAAAACGAAACATTGTGTAGGTACTAATATCCTAGGGTGCCTTCGTTTATAAACCACCTTAATATTTCAAGCTAACTTGATATAGGATAAGAGGTTAAATTCATGTAGTTCGTTACTTAAATAATTATATGTTAAGCTTAGCGACGCAATCACAACTCCGTAGTTTGCGATTTTAAATGCACAACTGGGAAATAATTCCCTTAGTGATATGAAAAAGATCGGAGTTTCAAAAACTTTGTTGTGTTTTGTGTTATGGTTAATGTTTAACGTTATTTAGTGAGGCAAAGGAGTTTTGGTAAGTGTTAATAAAGCCATTATATAAATGACAAAGTTTCTTCAACATTATTTTCCAGATTTCAATAAGTAAATATTAATTGAGTAGACCATGGGTTGGCAACAAGGAGATCTGTGAGGGGCGCATGTCATAACTGTCTTTACAAATATTATGAAATATTTTAATGAAACGCAGAAGTACATTTTTTATCGCATTTATTAAATTCATTTGCGGCGGTCCGATATTTGCCGGTCACTGAGCGAACTAACGAGAGTTCCTACAAAAAATAGTTTTATTTCGAATCATCTACTACTTACCGTATGTTTGTATATCTTTTTAGTTTTAACTGTGCTAACTATTTTTCAAAGCTTACAACAAAATGTATTAAAAAATAAAAGACAAGTCATTCGAATATAGCCTTAGCCTTATAATACTCATATTTAAAATCATAACAATACATAATGAAGTATTCAAAACATGTTTTTGAAAAACGTCAAAGCAACGTAGACTCCTATGGCTAGCCCAGCCACCTTTACTATATTTATGAAACAATTTTCGGTAAGACAACTTTCACCTTCACATATTCCATACCTGCAGATAATAGGAAATCATTTATCATTAAATTTGCTATGTCATGACATGAGGAAGTTCTGTTAATGGCTTAGTTTAGGCTAACTTCAGTCGATTTATATGATGTGAGAACACACAACGCTTAGGGCCTTTTACTTTAAGGCGGAAATTCATCATCAGCCAAAGGACGTCCACTGCTAGACGAAAGTTTCCCCTATAGATTTCCACAATAGTGGATTGTTGAGCAGAGACGCTGCTGTCCATCCCTCTGATTTAGAGTCCCTTACGGCCGAATACTGAAACGCCAGTTAATATTAAATCCTGGTTTAACTATTAGGTAAACCTGTTTTTGGTACAAAGCCAGGCGGCTCAAATAGTTAAAGCGGGACTTTATATTAACTGGCGTTTCAGTATTAGGTCGTTAGTCGCAAGGTTACTACATCCACGGGAGGAGTGATGATATATTTTTAATCTAGACACCCACGGAATAGGGAACGCAATGCACGCTGCACAACAAAACAATCAATCGCGCAAAAAAAAACAACAAAAATATAGAATTGAGAATTTCATGCTGAAATCGCATGATTGTGGGTAGCTCTGTTTTTAGGTGTGACATTAACCAGTCATCCCAACTAAATTGCCTCTACCTTTCACAAGTATAGGACAAAAGAACACCAAATCTAGTTTCCCCCCTTACAAATCACCTACACGCGCTAACACTGCTGCTGATGAATAAATAATTGATGACCGGCAGCTGGAGGAACAACAATGCAACTAACAGTTAAGTAAATATATTGGTGAGAGGCAGCATTGCTACGGGTGCATGATGGCGAAATACGAAACAGCGCATACTATTAGGTTAGATTTTTTGCAAGAGGCCGTGCTGTCTTGTAAATAACGTGCGTTTACAAAGCAAAAGGCACTTTATATTGCGCACCTCTTGATAAGCAAAACTAAGCCTAAGAACATTATTCTTTAATCATATAGACAGTTTGGAAACGGCTTAGCAGCTACACCACAGAAATATGTCAAGATGGAACCGTTGTAATCACCGTTGACTTACTTACTTCTTGACTTTCTGTCAAACTCTGCCCCCACGCTGATGTCATTAAGTGAGGTGACAATGTCAGATTGTTTTGTCAAGATTGAGTTGTCGATACTATCGGTGACTAAGACCAAGTAACTATATACTGATAGTATTAAGCATAAACATAAAATCGAAAAATTACTATCTCTTACGAGCATATGCGCAACGTCTTAAGGAAGATAGAGCTTTGGTTACAGCAAAATCATCGAATGGCACCGTTTTGTACTAAAGTAACAATCCACTTTCTGTTAATAGTGTTAGCGTCGTGTGTTTACCAGATGGTTTCAGGTAAATATAGCTGTAGGCACGCAACGCTTCAAGACGTGCGCGAACGGTTGGTGCTTTCTCTTTTTCTGTGTGATACTTGTCACATTAGGATGACAAGTATTTAATAATGGAAATTTGTTGAATTTAATAGGCTCTATCTATGTACCTACGTAGGTAATTCTATATATTTGAACGGTAGCCAAGTGACAAATTCACAACCATGAACAATAAAATGTAAATCGAAACTTTAAACTTACTTTCGGAACAAAACTAAACTTGGTTTTAAATCTATTGCAATTGATTCTACGAGTATTATTGATTATGACCAAGCTATTAATTACAGGATTCGTATAAGATGAGAACAATGTTGTATTATGTATGTAACATAGAGTGGTTAACACCACCCTCTAAAATCCAGGAATGATAACCATGATGTTTTTAACAGGTCGGCCGACCTTAAAATTTCGACCAGACGGCGACCACTAGTATATTGTAAAATTATTAGCTAAAATATAACAATACATTCTCATAATTAATGTATCTTTATTTTCTTAAACACCATGCTTAAATTCAGTATTATTGTTGGACTTTATTATATTACTGTATTAAATTTTCATTTTAGTAGTTTTAATTATAAAGTGTACCACAAAATGTTATATTTGCTACCCGGTAATAGAATAAGTGAAAAGAATTATACCATAGAGAACCACACCTCTATAAAAAAATATTGAAAACTTAATTATATTTGTTCGACAAAGATAGACATTTGCTTTCTTCACTTTGTTATACGAAAAACATCTTGTGTACCACAAAACAATGTTTACATACACAATCTTGTACTTAAATTGTATGCCATAGTTAAATACAGCGAACATTAATTTACTCAAATTCTCACAAACGGTGGATATTACTTTGGGGATTGCTACGGGTGCCACACAATGCTACGCTATGCTACGATGCCTACGATGGGTGAAATAATTTTAATGTTTACGTATAATTTCATCGTAGTAAGTAACGCCTGTGATTGTGAAGCCGAGGTTATATTGCTGCGCAAGGGATTTATTCATTCTCGGCGTCTCTAGTCTGGTTAAAATGAATTAAAAACCGTATGACGTCTAGGTACGTCAATCCTTTCATAGCAATTAGTACTGACCAGTACCGCTCGGAGTGCGACCTTGTCATTAAGAAATGAACTATAATGTAATTATATATACGTATTTATTTCTATATTTAAATTTCCTTAATCTGGCGTTATATCTGCCTCATTTTGCTATTCTGGGAAGTACTTTGCACCTTAAGTTTGTCAACAAACTAAAGAAAAAGATAAAAATAACAAGAACTTTTAATTATTTACGGGCAATTATTGTGATGAAGGTATGAATTGAAGTCCACCTCATTATCTGTTCAATCTCCAGACCCACTAAAGTGAAATTGGAAATTTCTGTTGGCAAATTTGTAGTTGTGGTATGTAGTAATAGACATCTCCTACAGTATTATCATTTTCACCAAAAGATGGAAGAAGATTCACTGCTGAACATAGGCATCGTATATGATAGAACTATCACAAGGTTTATACCCATGACGTCACATTTGTGGCACAGACTTCGTAACCAACCTAAAGAACATTCGATTTTTTTAAATTTTACACTACATCATATCATCATCTTCATATCAGCCAAAGGCCATCCACTGCTGAATATTCTGTTGTCATTTTGGGGGATATTGCCAGTACTCAGCATACACAGTATAGCTACTGTTGCACAGAAAGGACGCTGCCCATCCCTCTGGTTAAGAGTGCCTTAGCCACCTTTAATAACATCCACGAAAGGAATTATAGTGATGCTATATTCTTAATCCGGACAGCACACGAACTTAACTTTAAAGAATACGGTATCACAACTTAAACATCATAATTTAATCAAAAATACGAACCTGAAGGCTTCATAAATTGTGGCTCTAAAAAAGGGGGTTTACGAGCGGCGGATTTATCTCACATATTACGCAGCCTATGAGACTACGTGACACACGAAATCAGTTCATCTCATTGTTTTGTTTATTTTTTATTATAATTGGATCACGTATTTAATAAAAACTCGGGCGCTGTAATTGGTGGACCATGTGTGTGTAGAATATTTTATGATAGAAATCAATAACTGTGATTGTTTATATATTTTTGCGAATGCGTGTATGCAGACAATAAAAGCTCCCGTGGATAAATAACCACACAATAATATCATCCACAAATGATTTTGATTTCATAGTTATCGCAATATGCACGCATATAACCTGTACATACAATATTTGAGTAGGAGAGAGGACAGATGTTTTACCTAAATACATACTAAGTAGGCGTTACCAAAGAGTAAATAAATAAAAGGGTATAATTTAAAGCGAGCTAGCTCTATCGTTGCGGCCAAATGAAGTCCACTGCTGGACACAGGCCTCCTCCAAAGATCACCGCAACAACCGATATGGGTGTGTTGTGGGCTCATTAGGGGGTTTTGCCATAATCGCCACGCTTGACAGACGGGTTGGCGACCGCAGTTGAGCTATTATTGTACTCGAAGGACGCTGCTGCCCATCCTTCGGCTAATCCCTTAGTCGACTTTTACGACACCCACGGGAGG
Source organism: Diloba caeruleocephala (assembly GCA_947459985.1). Lineage (NCBI taxonomy): Eukaryota > Metazoa > Arthropoda > Insecta > Lepidoptera > Noctuidae > Diloba > Diloba caeruleocephala. The sequence continues at coordinate 9,006,171 of OX381619.1, forward strand.
AGATGGGGTGGTGGTATTCTGAGCCGGCACCACACGGCTTGCCCTGAGCTAGCTCTATGCTGGGTGTAAATAAAAAATTGTTGTGGAGTGATTTTTAATAATTCGGATGAGCTGTGTTCTATTCCAGGATATAAATGACATCTCCCAAAAAAATACAAATTTGAATTATGTGGTTTTCGATCCGTGTATTGTCCGGATTAAGAATATAGCACCACTTCATCTCCTCCGGTGGGTGTCGTAAAACTAAGTGGGTGAGTAAGGTAACCAGAGGGATGGGCAGCAGCATCCCTTCTGTGGAATAGCAGCCATTCGGCGCTCACCAACCCGCGTGCCAAGCGTGGTGAGTACTGGCAAATTTCCCCCAAAATGACGATACACGGCATGTATAGCCGGTCGTTTATTGGGGAGGCCTTTGTTCAGCAGTGGACGTCCTTTGACTGATAATGATGAAATTTCATCAGAATCCGTTTAGACATTTGGGCGCGTGGAGCATCAAACATTCAGAAAACAACATTTTCCTCATTTATGATTAAGTAGGTAAAGCGTCATGCTCCAGAAGGAGACCGCAGAGCGGGATCGGGAGAGGGCCGATCCCGCTCGAAGAAGAAAGAGACGGCGCCGGGGTAACAACCGCCCTGGCGCCTAATTCCGATACGCCTGAAAACCCCTGCCGTTGCTATAAGGTGGGGACCTCTGGGTTCGCGGGTGCGTAGATTGGGGAATCTGCGTGCCCACACCAAGCGACCCAAGAGAAGACGGTAGCACGCATGTGGTCACGCGCTGCCGTGGGACGCTTTGGGGGATCCTTTACAATCCCCCTGGGGGGGTGACCGCTTTACAGTCACCCTCTCCGAGATGTGCCAATAGGCGTGGCACCAGTGGGTGGCTCTAGTGTGATCATACGAGGACCTGGAGCCTCCCTTAGGTGCCGAAGATGACCGCTCCAGTGGTTTTAGCCGGTAGGAGTCCGGCATACCCCTTCGTCCTTCCCCGGGGCGAAGGAAGTTCATGATGAATTTCCACAGGGCACCAATAAAAAAAAAAAAAAAAAAAAAAGGTAAGATAAAGGCACGGTTGGTGCAGTGGCTGATACAGTCGGCTGCTGCGCTCCGGGTCATGGGTTCGATTCCCGCACTGAACAAATATTACGACACAGGAGAAATCCTATCCTAGTGTGAGGCAACGTTTTATATAAAAAATAAAAATAAAACTATGCGTGTTATTCGCATTGATATAAAACATCATCATAATTTCAGCCGAAAGAAGTCTACTACTGGACATAGGCGCCCACCAAAGATCACTATAACGACCAGTCTGGGTTTGTGTTGTAAGCTCATTGGAGAGTTTTACCATAATCACCACGCCAGGCAGGTTTTTAGTCGGTAAGAGTCCGGCCCCTTGCCACTCCCAAGGCGGAGGAAGTCGATATTTCCCCATGAAAAAAAAGGAGGTTAGCAGTCGCAGTTGAGTTGTGACTGTACCCGAAGAACACTGCTGCCTTTCTGGCTAATGTCGCCTATTACAACACCCACGGGATGAGGTGAGGTGGTGGCCGACACCACACGGCAAGAATACGACAAAAAAGTACAATTTTCAAGAAATACAATACAAAATTAGTTATTTGTTAATAAATACCAAGCAAAAGTAGAACAAGATGATTACATAGTCATTTGTGTCTGTGATGTAACAAAGCGAAACAAAGTTACAATATGACAGCTTAAGGAAGAACTCTCAAAAGCGCCGTTTGTAGAAAATAAGTCAAACAACAGACTTTAATCACGTTAACCTACATTCACAAGTCATTAAAAGTCCTTTTAAATAATTAAACATTTGTGAAATGTTAACACCTCCGTGACACTAATAACCATGTTTGAACTGCACGTACTAATACCAAATTGACTGGAGTTAATTTGACTACTATTATCAATGGATTTTTTACTAGTTAGTAGGTATTATAACACTTAATTAGGTAAGTATATAAATAACACTAATAACGTTGAAAGCTTTTTAAAAGGGTGGGCATAAAAATATTAGCGGATGAAGAAATGAATTAAAAAACCATGCATGTATTTGGGCATGACGCCAAATGGTATGTAAGCTATTCTTAATTGGTTACATCAGAAATTGTTATTTACAACAAGCGCGATAGCCGATCAAAAATAATAACCAAAGTTGGTAAATAGTAGTTTACCAACATGGAAACAGTGTTATTAAATTCGCTATCGCGAATCTCGACCGCAACGACGGCCGTTCCTTTGATTTGATTAATTTTGCTGTAAACTACGGTAATTTCTCTATTTGGCTGTACTCTTTATATATTATTGCGAACATATTATGATCGTTCATATAAGAATTATGTAAGAATGTTCCTATAGCAATTTAATAAGCAATAAAACAGTGTTCATTTTGTGCACGGAAAATAAAGTAATCAATTAATCATATATTCGTAGTGATTTTATATAATTGATTTACTGACTGTGTAAATAAGATAGGACATACGTTAGATAGTCGTTAAGATATTTAGATCTTGTTTATCATCTGTATTGTGTATATAACTATAAGTTTAATTAAAATCACAAAACTTGTCTACCATGATAAATATTTACAGATAACAAAAAATTGTGTTAAGGCGACGAATTGAAAATGTTGGCTTCAGATATGTCAATATTCATCAGCAATTATAAAACATTCGGAACTGATATTTTATTATTTCCTTTATCATGTCTTTAACTTCATTTTTGTAATTGCGGTACATGATAATCATGATTACCTTTTCAGCATAGAAAAAAAATTACCAAACATTTTCTTTAAAAACAGAGATGTTAATTCTACAGGCAAACAAGACCGATTTAAGCCTCTAAATTTTGTGGAAAAATGATTCTAATGACACACTTCAAAATAGTAATTGGATTATATAAAATTAGCGATAGTCTTTATTTTAAACGAAAAATACTGTTATATAAAATACGCGCGCGATTTTGTATGCAACAATCCCTCCGCAGTAACTGGTCAGCGATGGTTCTGTGTCAGTCGAACTCCCATGCGTCATCGATATTCGTAGCATCAAAATATCTTGCGATTAACATTTTGTTATTAAAAAGGGGGGAAAAAACTGTAAAAGGTTCTAAGCCAATGAAAAAGATTGTTTAATTGAAAAAAAGATATGGTTAAGAAAAAATGAGTACTAATATAATTTTATGATGGTTGTAGTTAGCCGCGTCGGAATACCGGGGTGAGAGGGGAATGCGACATGTGATTTATATTAGTATTTTTACGTTATATTTACATTTGTGACATTTAATTTACATACATTTTTGACATATAAGTACATTTTCGTATTGTAGTAATTTTTGAATTTTTTGTGTACATATAAATCATGTGTATGACAGACTAACGTGTTGCTGGGGAGTTTGTTGCGCCGTTTCTTCTCTCCAGCTCAAACACTAGGAAGCGGTGAAGGGTGGGCTTATATGGGTGCTGTCTAATGTTGACGTTCAAAAAGAACTAATTATTTAGTCTATTTTGAATAACAGATTATTTCATTTCATTTTATATGCGGGGTGCGGTGCCCGGTTTGAGATTAATAGTTTACCATTTCCTCGCCTAAATGATAAACATCACTACCCTGTGAAAATATAAGATTAGGGCATAACTGTATTAAATAAATAGGAAAATACGAATAAATGAGTATATTTTGTTGTCTTTCAATATATCTCTCTCATACTCTGCTTTTAGAAGTGCCCGTGCAGCGGTAGGTTACTTGGAGGGGTTGGGTAGCTCCATTTAAATAAGGGGCGATAAATATCCTCACCCCATTACGAAATTGGGTATCGCAGGGAAGAGAAACATGTGTTAAAATACGTATAAAATAGAGGACTTGTTGATTATCGCTATTTATTATATAGTATATTATTTATTATTGGGGGTGAGGAAAAGGTCCATTGCGCAGCTATTTAAAATATTTTATAAAAGAATTGCCTTGATCCAGTAACTTCAGCCCCCTCTTGTTCACGCTGTTTACCAGCCACATCCCTAAACGACAAAAGACTGGTCAAAACTGGCTTCATTCGCCGATGACTCGGCTTTTTTACTCGAGTACCAGTCTTGTTAATATCACCCGTATCCTTCAAACTTCGGCCAACACTCTGGGCAATTTGCTCTGGATATGGCGTATCAAGGTTAATCCCACTAAAACCGCCGCAATCCTTTTTTGCCGTCACGGTGACGAGCTCGCACGCTTTAAACCGATCGCCATGTTCGGTCAACCGTTCTTTCCAGGGAACTGCTCACCAAATACCTAGGCGTCATCCTCGATCATAACTTGTCCTTCCGAGAGCCCGCGCCCCTTTGCACTCGGACGCCTCTTGAACGCACGCAGTAAATTATCCCGATATAAGGTGAGAATGTATGTAACGTATATTCGGCCTTTAATGTACTATGAAAGTGTTATGTTCGCACTCGCACACATTGGGAGCCGTATCAACAAACTGAAAATCTGCCAAAATCGTTTTATGCGTAAGGCCACAGATGCATGGTTCCTGGTTCATGCGTAATATCCAACTACATATCGATTTGAACTTGCCAACCTTAAGCAGTCCATGATGAAACTAGCATTTAAACGGTTCTTCTACTCTGCCCTTCGCCAACCAATTCCCTCATAGCAGCGGCCGCTTAATATAGGCCCAATTACGTATTAGCACATGCAGCCGACTAAGGCACATACTCATCGACCTGGATGATGAAACCACCCTCCATCGCAGCTCAACATTATTGTTAGAATATAAGAAGATACTCACGCAGTCTCATTTAAACAGACCGACACTCTGTCCTCGCCGCCAAGGCCAGAGGCAGTACGCAATATGAGTTCCATTCCGAGTAGTAAATCAAAAAAAGTAGAACTAGAACAGAAAAGCTCCGAATCAGATCCTCACCGCCATTGGCCTTCAGTAAAATTATCTTCTGCATTGTTTTCATTTCACGGCGCTCAGGCGAACCCAAACAGTACTTATATTCTCGAGTTACAAGTTAGGTACACTTCTTTAGGGTATTTTTTTTTAATTTCTGCTTGCTATTCATTTGCCCAAGTAGAATAAAATATTTACTGTCCTAAGAACGAGCCAAATATAATATATAAAATCAACTATTACTTAGTCAAATAAATATTCTTTATAATTATCTGTGACGGCCAGCTACATACTGTCGTCTGGTTGGAGTTTCGTGACGTGCAGCTGCCAAGTTTTATCCAATCAAACACGCCCAAAGAGTGGGTTTCATGTAAAATGTCACAAAATTATACGAGAAATTAAAATATTCGATAGGCTTGTCACTTGTTCGTGCCTGAATACGGGCCAATACGCCACAGACAAGCTCGTCCCGCTATGGACCACATGTGGAGTTTGTGTAAAATGGTCAGGCCTGGCCCATGAATCCACAATAATTATGCTCACTAAAATGTCTTGCTGGCGATGGCGTTGTGTATCGGGTCGTTCGGTTCCCTAAAATATGGTTGAGCTAAGCGATGCTGATGCGTGCGTCATGCTCGTGAACGGGTGCCGTCTGTTGGGACTGGTCAGCCATTAACTGCCATGGCGAATAATTATTATATTACATTAGTATGTTTTTTTTATACATTGGCCTACATAATGCTCTTTATATGGTTTACCTTAATTTGTATTAATCAACATTGTAATCTCAATTATTTTAAAAGAGTATCTATGGAGTTTCTTGCCGGCTCTTCTCCATAGATCAACTATTTGGAACCGTGCAACTTAGATTCTGACGTTTCATAAGTGCCAATATTTGGTTTATTTGAAATAAAAATATTTGACTTTGACTTTGAATTAAAAATACTTAATATATTTTATAAGTGGGAAAAATAAATAAGACAAATTACTAGCGTTATTAGTCTTGAGATAATATATTTTTAAGTTGAAGAAAGAAGATTGTATTTGTCAGACAAAGCGAAATCCTATTTGAATTTATCTGAAAAAAATACTGATAAGCGACGACCGCTTTAGGATTCTGTAGTCAATTACATTACACTCCTTATTTTGTTGTCTTGTTGCTACACTTTCAGTGAATCCAAACTGGTAATTTTGTCCCTACACCATATCTCTCCGAGTTATTGACGTCTACGTCCCTGCATACATATATTCTGGAAGATGTTTCAAACCTACGGCTATAAAGTTACAGATAATATTTTTATAGCAGATGGACAGAAATTATAAACATTCCTGATGTACAAAACGACGGTACGAAATAAGAGATACGAATATCTAAATACCCCGCAAAGCTTAAGCTTTGTTTGGCTCTCTATTAAACTCGCACTTGATCGTTTACTTCGAGAGGATGGCACTAGTAACTGCAGTGCGGAACAAAGCCTTGACCATACCTTTGTATGAAGATGAACGTACCATCGGTAATGAAGATACCATCATTAGTTCATGCTGAACGCCAAACAGTATATTTTTTGATAAGTCGAAAACTGGTATAGATTCGCGAGGAATTTACTTACTACAGATATTTATTAAAATAAATCGAAAATTATTCTCAAATTCTTCTCTCAAAAGACTCTTCCCTCACTAATGACTAATAGTTTTACTTTAATGTTTTCATTTTTGGGATTCCGTACATCATTATGTAAAAGCGAAACCCGTGTAGGATCACTTTGTTGTCCGTGTGTCCAAGCACAGCTCAGAAACGGCAAGAGGGATCAAGTTGAAATTAAAATCGAAGCTATATATATAAGTATATAGCCTCAATCTGCTCTTTCAAAAACATCTAGTTTCTAGGTGGACGTAATAAAAAGGAACAGCTTGAAAGGCCGTTCCTTTTAGCGTGTTTTCATACTAAAAGTCCCAATCACTGACTGGACAATACAACTCGACTATAACAATCTTGAAATTTGGCACGAACGGATGTTTTTTGTACACGGAGTAAATCCGAAAATTATTAATTTTACTCCGCATGTGGAATTATCATCAAAATCAACCAGTATCGGGGAAAAAGAAGAAAATGGAAAAACAATAAATGGCTCACTTTATGAAATAGCATAATTGGACTTGTGGACTTATGGAAGGCCTGATGACCTGAAACACATGCTTCGGCCTAGCTTAGGCACCAGTCTCCCACAATAAATTTGAATAATACTGTAGCTGGGCAATATTGTATTCTGTTGCAACTTTCTTTTTTATTATTGTGGTGAGAAAATAAATTACTTACTTACTTATTAAAACAGTTCCACTCTAATGACACAACCTTATATTTGCGTAACATATATCCTCTCCCAAATAAATATTTTACCCTTAGCCCACGAGTAACCACGCTTAGAAAGGCGGCTCTGATAATTGGCTCTATTGCTACCACTAACTAATAGTCTGGAATAATTTTTCAGCCGGACGTCCGTTTTTAAGCCTTCAAATTACTGCAGCAATGATCTATCATAGTTCTCAATCACTACACTTGCATAGTTAATTGCAGTAGTTGTACACAGAAGATCTTTTTGCTGATCCTCTGGATAAACCGTTACTCGCCTTTTATGACACTCACGAGTGATGAGTGGTATATTCCTGATGAAAAAAAGACGAATGTTCGAATTACCATACAAACAAAATTCCTATTATGATACTGCTGGTACCAACTATAAGGTAGGTTGCCGTCAATATGGTTAATTCGATCAACGCCCTTATAACTCCTTCGATTATTTTGCACGTTAGCTTGATCACTGCGGCAATTGCTCGAAACGGGTCCATTAAATATTACGGTTGCGTACATTTCTGTTGCCTTCTGAAACCAATTTCGAACAATAAATTACCAATCGGTGTATGAAGGGAATCGTAACGGTATCCATAAAATTGGTATTCAGAATTCGCGTGTCCCATGAACCTAAATTTATATTAATATACCCTTATTTACCTGGCTGGAGCCAATTAGCTCCAACACATAATTAACTCAATTATGGTTGAAATTCCGGCAATCAACAATTACCCATTAATTAACAAAATTTACAATTAATACGAATATATCCTATATTGATATTAATTGTGCGTGGTCCAGAACGTGAAATATTAGCCGGCCGTGTGGATCTTGTCTTGATAGCCTGTAACATCGTAATACTGCGACGGCCGCAGCGAGTGGCCGGAGATCTTCTTCAAGGACGTGAGAGGCTCACGGTCTCCGGATATTTGGGAGCGAGAACCCTCGCCTCGCCTCGCTATATCGGATGTTCGAGGGTAGATACTTAACGGCCAGTACCTCGAGATGTCGAGGTAAAATGGTTTTAGCTCTAGGCAGATCCTGATGCCGGAATGAAATAAGTAACTTGGGCGCCTTAGGGCGCTTACCCATCTCCGGCCTCCATGAGCTGCGGCCTGCGGTCGGGGAAATTGGGGCAGTAAGTCACTCTAACAGAGACAAGCCTAAGATGGTCGCGCACCGTATTGCACGCTCGCCTTTCTAGGGGATTAGCAGCTGGACAGGCCGCACAGGAATGGGGCTCGTCAGATGTATTGGCATGCTGGGAGCTTCTTAGTGTCCTATGTAAATCCTGCGCTCACAAGGACGTCAATGAGTATATTCTCGCAAAAAACGACTGCGACTAGCTTTCACCCGCAAGTACTCTAATCTGAGTGGGAGTCTCACTTTTTTTTTTATTTCTACCGAATGTGGGTGAAATCCGTAGTAAAAAAGGGAGTTAGATACTTACCGTTCCGCGCAAATCGTAAACCCTCTTCAAGCCCACTTAGCAGATTACCGATAGGCCAGGCAACCTGCATAGTGCAATTTTATAAATTCTTCGCTCACATCTATTCCAAGAGCTTGGAAATTATTTAGATAATGCGTGAGATCTCAAAAGCGTCTTCCTATATCTATCTTCATGTAAAACAATATGATTAAGTACAACAATAACTTGAATTTATTATTTTCAGTATTTACATTATTACCTACATTTATTTACCTGCTAAAGTTGTTGGTTACAAAATTACCACATAAATTACAAACTAAGTAAAATGTAAACATTATACAGGACACCATACAAAAGACTTCTCCGTCGTAGTGATAGCTTACAGAGTTCTGACATAAATTGTCTCTAGCTTACAAGAGTTAGTTTGGAACAAAGGAGTATTAATGACATAAAATTAAACGATATATAGTTTTATCCTATTTTCATCGGTCATCTAATACTCTCACATTATATCAGCACGTCAACGTCTCACACAAAAAATAGGCCTAGTAGAGACCTCTTCAATAATATAATCGTTCATATTGCTCTAATATGTGTTCAGGGTACTACGAGGACTGGGACATTACCTGAAGACGCTGAAGAAGCTGCAGCAGCTTTTGCTCAATGGTTGTGCGCCGATGTCTTGCTTTGCTAAGTGTGCCAGATAGGACTATCCTGGTCAATATATCTCTGACTTGGTGAATAGTTTATGCTACCTGGTTCCTCAAATAGATTATTGGCGGAAAGTGCGCACTAGGCGCCTTTTTGCTACCAGCATTTGTAAAACAAATTCCGATGTGCACTCACAGTAATATAATTAAAATTCTAAAAGATCACAGTAGACTCTGTAAGTTCCGTGATACTTGTATGATACATCACACATGCATGAACGTGTGGTTATTCTTGTTATTTGCTATTTTCTTGTAGCTGCAAAGTTCATTTTCTATTTTCCTTTCATTTTGCTTCATAAATTAATAAATTATACCGTATCTTTGTATAAAACCTAGATACTAAAGACGACATCTTGAATCGCTAGCTTTAAAGAGCGTTAGAATCTAATGTGAGTACTGATATTAATTTCACTACGGCCCCATAACTTTCTGAATGTTTTAAGCGTTCTTTGCGAAAAAACCAAGATACTAAAGACGACATCTTGAATCGCTAGCTTTAAAGAGCGCTACAATCTAATGTGACTACTGATATTAATTTAATTACGGCCCCAAAACTTTCTGAATGTTTTAAGCGGTCTTTGCGAACGATGACCAGTGTTTTACACTCCATTATTTGGGAATGAAGAAGTTTGAAACATGGGTGCCTGAGAAGTCCTTTAAAACAATTATTTTGCGAGTTCGGTGACCGTTTCTGATTAGTCGCACTTTAATCGGACTTTTATAATGGTTTCGTTTTGTATTTATTATGAATGAGTCCACTCTTGATCTCTATCTTGCCTGATGGAAAGGGATGGATGAGGTCTACAATGGAACAAGTGAATTCAGAAGATATCTATTTGCTCGTATTTTTAAGGGTAACGGGTTATAGGTAATAGGGAAAACCTGCAATGCAACTGGAAGTTCGACGGTAGAAGGGATCAGCCTGGTTATTCTGTAAGAACTCATATAGCAGACTCACTTTTAAATCCGCAGTGCAATCTCGTAATGTCGTATTGTTTTTCGTACTTTGCACTGCGGATTCATGAGTGTGTTTGTTTCACTAGCAATCTGAATCCTTAGTGACTTCTATAATTTCGTATTATATTTACTACTTTTCACTTCGGATTGAGAAGTGATTTACTAGTGAGTTCTTACAGAATAGCACTGCAGTTCTAATAGGTCCCTGCCAGTATAATCTGTATACTATTAACAGGCAAGCAATGCCTCCCCAATATCCTAGGCCATGGATATATGCCATCAGCATCTCGTCACCTGTGAGTCTTTTAGCTCTGCATTATACCGAAATGAGTGCAGAAAACTTGCTGATCCATTTCATAAATGGCTGCAATACTTCATACAAGTACACACCTATGCTTTGTAAAGATGAAAAAGCTGCAGGTGTGAAGTATCAGTTAACTATATTTAGGACAACTAGCTGAAGCAGGTCGTCGATAACCAGCAGAAAAAGAGTCACACGTAGACCAGACCCCTGAGGAACACTGGGATCAATATCCATAATGCTCCTTCCCATCCTTTACAATCCTCCCCACCTACAAGTGCCTGGGGGCGGCCTTTTTACAGTGGCCTTTTCTCCGCTAGAGGAGGTGAACGCTTTAAAATCATCCCCTCCGAGATGTGTCTAAAGGCGTGGCACTAATGGGCGGCTCTACTGTAATCTTACAGGACCTGGAACTTTTTTTTTTATGGGACAAGCCCGCCACACATTCCCACCCACTGCAACTCCTGTAAGCCAGGATCTACAATGGCGACCACCGAAAAGAACAACGATCAATGAAGTACCCGCACCGAAATTAATCAGAAAAGAAAAAGGAGGAGTAGGAAAGAATATACGTTCCACTTCCCTCCGTAGCAAGCAGGAGACAGAGAAAAACGATAGGCCATAGGCACAATAAATGGGAGTTTACAACAGGGTAGAACTTATCAAAGATGACCGCTCCAGCGGTTTTTGCCGGTAGGAGTTCAGTATTCACCCTTCCCTGGGGTGGAGGAAGTTCATGATGAATTTCGATGGAGCAACAATAAAAAAAAAGACTATTAATTGACCGCTCACTCAAGAAATCAGACATCCAGTTGCAAAAGCATATAGAGAAGCAAATAAACATGCAGGAATGCAATATGCAGGATACTCATGCAGTCGACTCGCATGCAAAATCCTATGACAGGCCTTTGAGATGTCCAGTGAAGCACAATAAGAGTTTCACCATGCTTCTCAATGGCCTCGCCCAAACAAAAGGTAACATACACAACTGACCAAGATACAAGTCCTCATATTATTTGTAGAAAAGTTATCCCCCACGCACATTAAAACCTCTTATGTCACCCTTATCGTGGTAAGGTTCATGTATGAGGGCGACATCGTACTTGTTCATATTTAGCGCACGACAGATTATTGCCGTTGCCGCCTTGCTGTCATAATATCGGCCGAATGAAGTCCACTGCTGGACACAGGCGGTCAGTCGAGGTGTTAATATACTCGAAGGACGCTGCTGCCCATCCTTCGGCTAATCCCTTAGTCGACTTCTACGACACCCACGGGAGGAGATGGGGTGGTGGTATTCTGAGCCTTACTGTGATGTAAGTTTGTTTGTATATACCTTAAGTTGCCCATTTTTGATAAATTTTCATCACTATCAGCTTATTAATGTGTTCCTAATGCCAATACAACAGATATGTGGAATACGAACCACACTGGGTTGCAATTGCTACGCGTACGCACACATGTACATATACACACTGCCGCATACATAACATTCTTTAAAGCTGTGTATCAATGACTCTCATTGGTAACATTTAACTAATTTTGTTAACAAATTCGGGTAAATACAATTTAAAATTATCTTACCCTACCTGCATCATCATTTATTGTGTCGTTTGTTTTTGGTTTTACTTTTATCATTTTCTGTTAATAAAGTACGAATGCATGCTTCGCCACAAGACAATTAAATTACTTTTACAAATTGAATCTCATGTATGTGAACTCTGTAGGTTCTTTTGAGAATAAAGTTTCTTTAAACCTTTATGGTAATTCAATACCAAAATGGCGAATAAGGAATAAAACCTGAAATAACACCATATCGAACTACGAAAGTAAAAAGATAATACATTCGGATATCAACGTAATGATATGTACGTTAATCCATTCGTATTTTGCATTCACATCCCTACTGTAAACTCACAAACTCCACAATGCTAATTACTAAATTGCTCGGCTGTTATTTGAATATTAACATTGGAACGTATTTTCAGTGAATAATCAACGCTATAACATTTCCATTTATAATAACTTTAGGAATTAGAATGTTAAAACTTTGATTCTGGAAGCTGTACTTGTAAAATATAATGTCGTGATGAACGGTGGGAGATTTCTACGCGGCCTCGTAATTAATGTATTTTGCAATATACAATAATTATATATACAGTAATCTTCGATGGATTCATGATATTCAGTAGTTTTAAATGGAAATATTCTAATGAAACTTGTGATTTACCCGCGGTCACGCCGATCGCTTCCTGCGACCGGACGGCGCGACTCCACGGTGTATACGTAATCAAACAAACTAATTGAATTTAGGCGATTTTAAATAAAAAAAGTAACGGTAACTGACATCGTAATGAAAACTGATACCATTGATTCAGTACAGGATTTTGGAACGTTCAGCGTAAGAATTTTGCGTCCGTCATATCTTTTGATTTGAGTACAAAATAATTGAGAACACGATAAACTATTAATTTTGATATCAAACTGCAATTTAAATATTAACTAAACGGCCGTTATTTCACTACAGTTCACAGATGAAGTCATCACTTGCAGTAGCATAATGATATCATATCATAGTACAATAATCACGTTGCGTTTTGATCGCGTTGTTTACGGTACATTGCGTGCCCAAAATGCCAAAAAGTGTAGACAATTATTTCGAGATAAGAGCTTTCCTATTTTTGTTGCAAGCCTAAGTTGTTGTTACTTAAACCCTCTATTTTCGCTACTTTTTGTATATAGTATAACTTTGGATATTTTCACAATTCGTACTTCTTGTTCCACCAGTACCATTATAGATATACTTTATATATATACACTTTTTTTATATTCTGTAAGCATAGCCACTACTGCCAGTAGAGAGAATATCCGACCTGATTGACCAGGCTCAGCCGCCCTTGTCACAATGTTGACAACCAGACGTCTGCACCCAACCTAAGTGACACAGACACTTCTCGAAAGCCTGTTTCCTGAGAATATCTGTGTCAGCTAGAAGGTGAGGACACCATATCAAACACTATCGGAGCCCTGCTTGTCGATTGAAATGAAACTTTTATAATTTCAAGTCATTAAACATACATTGGTCTTAGACCTTGTGGTCTAAGATGTTGGTATTTAACTGATACAATCATAGCTATCCCATATTATTGTACCAATGTAACATTTTATTTCTAACAGAAAAATATCCAATAAGTACTGTAAAAACTTATTTTATATCGATTTCTAAGAGTATATTTACAAAATGAACTATTATCGACGGTTTCAAAAATTTAAGCACATTTACCCATACATATCTGTCACCATCGTCATCATGAAGCAATATACATCATCAGCTAAACATAAACATATGGTCCTACCACAAAATACATTTTTTTGTAAAAAGAATATGCTGTCGAGAGTTAACTATGGCTTAGGGTGGTCAAGGTGAGACAATGCTCAATGATGCTTGATTTTTAAAACACTAGGAATATCTTAGGTTTTCACGATTATTACTCATTATAATAAAACACTTAAACGGATTACATCGCGTATATTATAGAATTTACCTACAGCTATACCGACAATTTTCAATCGGTATGTAGATAATAATTTTACCATCTTGCCCCACAATACCTCCATTTTTATAACACCTTTATTCAATACACAGTAAAATTCAGTGTACTATGGAATTAGAGAATAACAAATCCTTGACCTTTCTTAACATATTTCTTATCCATAATCCTGATAATTCTCTTAGTCACGCCGTGTATAGAAAACCTGTTTTTTTATTGATGTCCAGTGGAAATTCTACATGGAACTTCCTTCACCCCTGGGAAGGGCTAAGGAGTATGCCATACGCCTTTTTTTTTTTTTGTTGGTGTCCAGTGGAAATTCTACATGGAACTTTATCACTCCGGGGAAGGGCGAAGGGGTATGCCGGACTCCTACCGGCTAAAACCACTGGAGCGGTCATCTTCGGCACCAAACGGGGGCTCCAGGTCCTCGTAAAATCACACTAGAGCCGTCCATTGGTGCCACGCCTTTAGGCACATCATGGAGGGGATGACTGTAAAGCAGTCACCCCCTCTAGCGGAGGGAAGGCGACTGTAAAAAGGTCCCCCCCCCAGGCACTTCTCGGGGAGAATTGTAAAGGATCCCCCAAGCCTCGCTTTGCACTGTGCGCACACGGCGGCACGTGACCACGTGCGCGCCACCGTCTTAGCGGGGGTCACTCGGTGTGAGCACGCAGACTCCCCAATCTGCGCGCACCATGAAGTGACGGCAGGGGGCTCAGGCGTGTTGGACTTGGGAGCCGGGACGGTTGTTGCTCCGGCGCCGTCTCGTCCTTCTCCGTGCGGGATCGGCCCTCTCCTGATCCCGCTCTGCAGTCTCCTTCTGCAGCATGATCCTCTCGCAGAAGGAGACCACTGCACTCCAATTTTCATGCTCTGCCAACATAGCCAACCCTACTGCTGGCAGAGACAGATCTTGCCCGATCCGATCGACCAGGATCCGCCACTCGACCGCCCAAGCAGGGCACTCCTCAAGCGTGTGCTATGCGATATCTTGGTCGCTTCCACAATGGTGGCACTGTGCCGTAACCTCGCGTCCTATTCTATGCAGGAAACCACCGAAACAACCGTGACCAGTAAATACCTGCGTCAGACGGTAGATGACGCGCTTGCTCCTGAGCCAGGCTCCGAAGAGCGGCAGGATGGCCTCGAAGACGCGCTTGCTCCTTCTGAGCCAGGCTCCGAAGAGCAGCAGGATGGCCTCGACGACGCGCTTGGTCATGAACTGCAACCGCAGGCGATATCGCCACATCTCGAGTGCACGCCGTCGAGCCAGCCGCCTCAGTCTGTCGATCGCCCCTGAAGGCACGCTTTCCCCACTTTGGCGGAGGGAGTGTGTTTGGTCGTAAACCCACTTATCCGTCTCCGCCTGGATGTCGAAAGGCGGAAAGCGTGCCAGGAGAGTTGCCACCTCACAGGACACTATCTTGTATCCTCGTGCGATCCGTATAGCCACTCTGCGCTGTAGACTGTAAAGTTTGTTTCTGCAGCACTGGACGCCTGACAGCCGGGATGACCATACAGGCACCTCATAGAGGGCCACGGACCGCACGACGCCCCCGTAGAGACGGCGAACTTCCTCAGTCGGTCCCCCGAGATTAGGCAGCACCCTGTGTAATGCACGCGAAGTGCTCTTCGATGCCCCAACGACTGTCGAGGGTTAGCCCCAGGTACTTCATGTACTGGTCCACCCTGATTTGCGCGTCACCAATGCGTATCCACGAACTGGGTGGTTCTCTGCTCCGCGGCAGTTTGTGGAACAATAGCGCGGTCTTGTGCCCAGTAGTACCCAGAGCATGGATTTTGGCCATGACAATTGCCATCGTGGTACCCTCGAAGGACTCTCCGCTGGCCAACACAAGAGTGTTCTCAGCGTAACAGACCAAGCTGACGCCAGCGGGGAGAACGACACGCAGGAACGCGTCATAGGCGAGGTTCCATAAAATGGGGGCCGAGAACTGACCCCTGCGGAACCCCGCACGTAATTTCCCTCCGCTTTACGCTACCGTCCCGGCCCACATAGCGAATGTGCCTATCATGCAGATAGGCCCCTATGATACCCTGCTGGTAGGGGGGGGCAATGATGATGGACTAGTGCTAGTGCTGCTAACACATAGCTGACGTCAAGAATAGACGCTCCACAAAGTCGAAGTCCGAAATTAATAATCAATCTAAGCCGAAATCTTTAAATTTAAGATTTTGAAATTCATTCGTTGTTGTGTTACGATCACATTTAACACCAAAAACATATCCGTAATACGAAATCCAAAGATTTTGGATTAGATCGATTATTAATTTCAGCTGATAGTCATCCTGCGACCACGAACCCTACAAAGTGTCCGAAACGTCGGGAAAAACAAAAATCTATAATATTCGTGATGTAATCCGTTTAAAAGTGTTTTATTATAATTTAAAAACACTGTTTAACTACACAAGTATATTATTTATAATAAACTTGCTTTAAATAATAATAAACTATTTGTACTTATTTATCTTGTGTGTTAAGAATGAATACAGATTGGTTATTATTTCAATTTTTAATATATGCAAAGTAAATTGTTACCTATATTGACGATACGACCTGGTCACCTAATCATAGAAATTTATTACCATGATGGTTTTTTATGTGGTTTTAAATGTGTCCTATTGTATTCACTTTTGTCAATAAATCACAATCACAAATACCAAAAAGTAAGATTCGTTGGTCATTGGAAACAAAAACGTGATGTATCATCATTTCGGCGGAATTAAGTCCACTGCTGGACACAGGCCTCCCCCAAAGATCACCACAACGACCGATATGGGTGTCTTGTGTGCTCATTGGGGGCTTTTGTCATAATCGCCATGCTTGGCAGACGGGTTGGCGATCGCAGTTAAGTTGTTAATGTATTCGAAGGACGCTGCAGCCCATCCTCCAGCTAATCCCTTAGTCGACTTTTACAACCCCCGTAGGATGAGATGGGGTGGTGGTATTCTGAGCCGGAACCACACGGTTAACGTGATGTTTAAGTGATTTCAACTATACGTATCTTTAAAACATTACTAATTGAGAGACGTGAAGCGGCTCTATATAAATATCATACGAGTGACGAATCGTTTCACGTCTGAACGGATCTCTTTGTTAACAGGCCGATTTGTTAATCGGTCCTGAAACTAAATTGTAATGACACTACTGCTTATTACCTACGAATACCTTAAGAAGTAAATAGTGAGAAAGAAAGTCTAAACGAAAAGCGATCATTCGACCACAAAAGAATTAACGGCGTAAGAGTTAACAATACCCTTTAGATATTGATGGCACTTTAATGGCTTGTAAATCGACTCGAAAAAATGGAGCTGATATACGAAACGTCTTAAATATTAGGGCTCAAACACGAGGAAAAAAGATTTCACAACGAATTCTGAGAGCATTAGATGGTAATGGATAATTTATGGATGCGCATTAGGAGCGTTTGATTGAGATATTGAGAAAGTTATATCGTATTTAGTTCGGTTGAAATACTTGTTAGAAGTGTTTGTGTTAGGCATCATGCTCGATTTCCTTTGTTTAAATTCGATGGCACCACTTGAAGTAACTAGAAAGAGGTTTAGAGATAAAAATATCATTCATGGGCATTTTCGCCCATTTGATGAAATGCCTCCCCAAAGATCACCATGACCGATTTGGGTGTGTTGTGTGCTCATTGGGGGGTTTTGCCATAATCGCCGCGCTTGGCAGGCGGGTTGGCGAACGCAGTTGAGTTGTTAATGTACTGGAATGATGCTGTAGCATGTAATGGGTTAAAGCACACCAATATTTTCACCTTTTTTTCTATGGTAAGCGTTCTATAAGTGTATTAAATTAACTAAAAGTAAGTAGTGTTTTAGATTGACAAACAGTGTTTTAGATGAACTAAAACATAGTGTTTTAGATGAACTAAAACTTAGTGTTTTAGATGAACTAAAACTTAGTGTTTTAGATTACCTAAAAAGTATGTATATTATTTGAAAAAGTCACATTAGTACATGCTAGGTTTTGAACCGGAGACCTAGTGCTTAAGAAAAGAGTCCGCAAACCTCAGAGTGACCACGTAATAGTTTGTTCTAACTATTCCCCGCACTAGGATTTCTCCTGTGTCGTGGGTCCGTTTACAAACACAACTCCTCACACAATACACCCAAAACCTGCAGATTATACAAATATTTGTTCCGAGCGGGAATCGAACCCACGACTCGGAGCACAGGAGCAGACTGTGTCAGTCACTGCACCTACCGTGCCGTTCTTCAATTCTCGTACTTACTTACTTACTATGTGTTATGAATACCTTGAAATTAGACTCCAAGCCGTTGTAACTAGAAATTATATTTAATTACATTCAGATGAAGCCGCGGATAGCATTAAATAGGTTCAATGCATAATCCTGGAGCGTTCGTTCTCGAAATCCCGAAGCCTCCTTCGGTGCCAAAGGTAGTCGCCCAGGTGGTTCTAGGCAGTAACAGTTAGCACCGCCCTCCCCGGGCTGGAGGAAGTCTATGAGGATTTCCAACACGTTAAAATAAAGTTTTGCAGAAATGTGAAGATAAGTTCGTAACTCTGTGGGTTTCGCTCCACATCAAAGAAAACATAACCTTTTAATAAAAAATATTTATATAATTTCGTGTTTTATAGAGGGAGCTGAACAAACACCAAAAGGCAGCGTCTTATTGGGTTTCTTATTGCTTACACATAAAGCAATAAGCTCACGGCTTTCCTGTTTGCGAGGAAAATGCCCTCTAAACTATATTTAAACCACTCCGCGCCTCGGATTTGTGCCAACATTATAAAGAAAACGATACCAATTGCTTTATCATGCAAATTGATATGTACACAAATTTATATGGTGTTCAATTTGGAATAAAGTTCTTGGTTAGGGATGTTTGACAGATAAATATAAGAGCTTGTCGTATTTTTTAATGAGAAGTATTGATAACGGTATTGTGGACTTTTACCAGTTTTTTATTAATATTACCCAAGGAGTTGCACTATAATAAATGTGAATAGTATACATTGGTGAGATAACGTGAGAAATTTATGGATAGATGTTGTAACTTTACATAGTTCGTTATATATTTCATAAGCGTAGATGCGTTGCTCACGCTCAACGATGGTCACGTGAAAGCGAGGTAATTAATTGCCCCGAGTTATTTAGCTGTGCACCGACCAGTGTCGTGGCTCGACGTGAATCATAAATGTTATTCAGTAATATATAGCAAAAAAATAATGCCTTCCTGTGTTTATAGACAATGCACGAAGTATACTGATATTGTGAGAGAAAAAGACGTTTTATTTCACAAATAAATAAATACGTGTAAATCGATATTTTAAATAAAAATGGTATTATGTCTTATTTTTTACAACGCTGTCTATTGGTGCCCGGGGCGCCGTTTTGTAACGCAATAATGTTCGTGTATGGCGCGTCTATATGTCATTAGTTATAGGTATATACTCGTAATATGGATGTTCGAGTAGATGTTCTTTATCGTGTTTTGGTTTTAGATTAAGCCCTCGTTTTCGTGAGTGAAATTCATACTCATGAGCGTGTTCGGTTATTCTCATGTGGATATTTTGGGAATGCCGTTATTGGGTCATCAAGGTCATTTTCCCATTACGTTTCGGTCAAGGTCAAAACTAGTAAGGAAATCCCAGATTATGGACGTGAAGAAAACCACATATACTATATCATCATCATCATATCAGCCAAAAGACGTCCACTCCTGAACAAAGGCCTCCCACATAGACAGACGACTGGTTACGTACGTGTGCCATCATTCTGGGGGATTTTGCCAATTCTCACCAAGCTTGACAGGTGGGTTGGTGAGCGCAGTTTGGCTACTGGTACATTAAAGGGATGCTGATCCCTTATCAGTACCTAGTATATAGTCCCTTAGTTACTACTATAGTCTTCATCCGGACACCACACGGAACCACATACATTACACACAGATTGATCCAGCGAGCTATGGGGAGAGAATCGCATAGAATTTCTCCACGAGATTGAATGAAATGAAGAACTAATGTTGCTGACATAGGTGAAAAGATTAGTCCGCTGAAGTGGCAATGGGTGGAGAAATAGCTCCTAGAAACTAATGGCTGTTGGGGTAGAAATGCTTGCGAGTAATTTTATGTTTTAAATATAGAGATAAGAATACTAGATATTTATAAAATGTAAATATAAATTTATAGTATTATAAAAGTATCCACCTCGCCCTAAATAGACGCGTTGATTTGTTACTATGATGAAATACGTATGTCAAGCCACAGGAGTTTTCAGATGATCCTTCTGGGACTAAATAGTGATGACTGTGATAGTGATGAGTACACACGTGAAAATTAACTCCCTCCACAACTAATTGTCATATGCAAAAGATGAAGCATAAGTTGAACTCGATGATTTCTGCAAAGAAAGATCAAGGAATCTCAAAGGTATTTCAAGTAAAGCAATATGGCCATCTAGAGTGGCCTCGAAGTTATTATTGGATGCTTGAATGAATTTTATTAATAAAACAAGCAAAGTGAGATTATCTGAATAAACCTTACAAAAATACATGTAATAAAAACAATCTCAGCGACTTACCAAATTGTCTCCCGCATAAATTTGTCGCGGTTCACTTTTTCAACGCTAACTTGATATCTTCAAGTGTGACTGGTTAGGAATACAATATTCGAAAAATTCTTTAAGTCTTCCGTCTTTATGAAAAACCTGATATATGTAATCTCTCTTAAAATAACCATTGACCTTCTGTGCCAGGTAATTAGCTAAAGCTTTCAGTAAAATTGGTATTACAAATTTAGTAGGTATAAAAGAAAGTTGTATCTTTGTTTTTAGGGCCTCTCGCAGATGTTTCCTTAGAAATATTGCTGCTCAACCGAACATTTCTGGTGAAGCTAAAAGAGGCCTCCAGCCAGACTTAATAGTAGATTTTTATACAAGGAGCTAAAATGACCCATTATATACGAGGTAGTTTTAGTACTCGTAGTAGGTAGTAAATAGAAACCGAGTTTTAACGGGTTTTAGCGCCGTGTTACACTCTAATTTTCACTACGATTGCGAGAAAATAAAATAATCCAATACAATATGAAATAGTTTTTTTTATTAAAAATTATATCGAATTTCCTCCTTCTTTTTATTGGGCAGATTTATGGCTTGAAGATGGCTATCAGTTTCGACATCTTCGACTGTTATGTTAGCCAGTTCTATCCCTCAGCCGGCACCGCTGATCCCAAAAATTAAAGCAACCTGTAAAATAAAAATTAAGTGTGTTAGAACTGTATTTTGGTTGGTACCTCTACAGAGCAATTTAGTTTAATGAAAATAATAGACAACAAATGTTGTTACCTAACTACCTTTGTTGCTAAGTATTTTTCATTTGGTGCCTTATTTACTAAATTCTCGATATTTGTCCTCGTGAAAACTTTGGATTTCTTGGCCTTGTAGCTGGTGGATAACTTCTTGAGAAAAGCCGTCAAATTTACATATTCATTTATATTTACATTATGCCTTATCTGTATAGTTGTTCGTAACATTGAATATGTGCTCCAGAGCGTTGAACTTTGATATTTTTTGGAAAGTTCATCAAAATACGTAAGAGAAACTCCTTCCGTAAGCGAATCCACTCGTTTTTCTGTCCTCCACTTCATAAACTTTTCGTAAGCATTTAAATAAATGCTTTGTGACCTTGACGGCAACAGAATGAAAATTATTACTTTTCCTTCTATCTTCTATGTGAAAATTAGGGTATCCATTCTCACTAGATGATGACATTTTCACTATTGTAAAATTAATTACGGTCACTACCAATTCAATTTGCAATTGAAAGATTCTAAAGATTTCGCGCCAATGTCTTCTTTCTATTTCTTCTGTAGCCACTCGCAACGCATTGCATGCATTCTACCAAAGAGATCGCCTATTTTAGTTGTTCTTTTTTTTATGAAACAGTAATAAGTCGAGTCTTTATTCATGATTATTCTACTTATGACTAAAGATTTTTTCGTTTTTGTAGGCTCATTGTCATTTGACAAACACAAAAAACACTTTTTCCCCTAGAGGAAGAGATGCAATTTTTTCTTCGCTCTGGTATGCCACAATGACGGTCTTTTTCAGCACGAGCAGTGAATTTTTTTTTTTTTATATTCTAAGCACCTTGGGCTAAGGATAACACACAATTGGGCTGGGGATAACAAGCTTTTCTTTTGGGGACAGCTGGATCTGTATTCATCATATCGGCCATACAACGTCCACTACTGAACAAAGGCCTGTCCCATAGATTTCCACAACTGTGTCACCATATTGGGGGGAATTTGCCAGTACTCACCACGCTTGGCAGGCCGGTTGGTGAGCGCAGAATGGCTACTGTTCCACAGAAGGGACGCTGCTACCCATCGCTCTGGTTTCGAGTCCCTTAGTCGCCTTTTACGACCTCCACAGGAGGAGATGCAGTGGTGCTATATTCTTAATCCGGACACCACACGGATTGGATGTGTATTATTTAATTTGTATTATGGGACGTTTAAATCTACAAGCTCGGCACGGGCCGGCGCGAACAAGGGACGGAAGGGTATGATATATGATTAAAAAAATTGAGATATATATGTACTAGCCGTTAAAGGCCTGCTTCGCTGGGCGTAAATAATTTTTTTGATGATTGGTTTTATTATATCCTTTCAAATACTTTCATATCCTTTAATATTCATATCAGAAGTATCCTATACCACATCATCATATCAGCCAAAAGCCGTCCACTGCTGAACAAAGGCCTCCTCCGTAGATTTCTACAACTGAGTCAATACACACTTCTTTTGGCTGACGGGTTGGTGAGCGCAGTAGCTACTGTTCCATACAAGGGATGTTGCTGCGCGCACCTCTCTGGTTTAAAGTCCCTGGTCACCTTTTACGACATCCACGGGAGGAGATGGAGTGGTGCTATATTCTTAATCCGCACATCACACGGACACATTCCACAACATCTACCTACTCTATCTCTCAATAAAAAAAAATAAGCTGGTAAACTAGTATACGGCCTACCTAATGGTAAGCGGTTATCGTAACTTATGAACGCTTGCAATACCAGAGGTACCACTCGCGCGTTACCGACCCAATAATAATCGTATCCCGCCCTTTTTGAAGAGCCCCGTGCTGTAGTCACTTGGGAAAACGTCGGTAGGGAGCTAATTCCACAACCTGAACGTCTGCGGGAGGAAGTTCCTCTGAAACCGTACGGCACGAGACCATTTTGGCTCTAGGGAAAATGTATGGTAAAATTTCAAGCCTCTCTTTTGAATCCGCCCAGCTGGTTGAGCACGATGGACTCTCAAATATTTAAACACAGTTTGTGTTTGTTTTTTACTATATATATTAGTTAGTAGTAAGATATAGCTTCAGCTGTTGTTACTTAGAAAGAAAAGAAAGAAGAAAGAAAACATTTTTATTTCTGCATTACGAGCGCAGGTAAAACAATAATAAAAAAGGCAATTTAAAAACTATAACTAAGTCACAAGTAACACCTACATATAAATTGCAAGATTTGTTTTTGCTTTCTCCATATTGATATCTATATCCAGGTATATTAGGTATGTGACAACACCTACATCGCTACCATATAACTACAACTTACAGAGACATCTACTTGACCATTAAGTGCAACTCTCCAATTAGGTCACAGAATCCTAAATCATGCAATGAATTCATATAGCGCTGCATATATACAGACGCCGAATATGAACCGGTAGGCTTCACCCGCTAAACAAACACTCGCCTGGTTGGAGGATACTTTCTGTTCAACGGAGGAACACCGCACCTCATTTCTTCTCAGGTATTATCATCATATCAGCCAAAGGACATCCACCGCTGAACAAAGGCCTCCCCCATAGATTTCCACTTAGAGATAACAGAATTAATATCGAATACATAACATAGCCCCTGTTTATATTATAGGTCACAAAGTTAATGCAAAAATAGAATTAAGATATATAAATGGGAAGTGAAAACGAGCCTAAAGATAATAAAGATTTAGCATATAGCTGTGTACCTGAGACCCTCATCACTATTTAGTCCCAGAAGGATAATCTGAAAACCGCTGTGGCTTGTACATACGTATTTCATCATAGTAACACATCAACGCGTCTATCTCGGGCGATGTGGATACTTTTATAATTGAATAAACTTATATTTACATTAATATTTTGTAAATGTCTAGTATTGAGCGGGTTATGTCACATGCTCTATATTTAAAACATAAAATTACTCGCAAGTACTACATGTTTCCTAAAAAAAAATCTAATAAACATTAAGTTTACGTGCACTCTACAGGACACTGGACAGAGGCCTCCTCGATATGTCTACCCCAACTGGTTACATACCACCCGCCTCGAATACTCCCAGGCAGTTGACCAGGTCAGCTATCCATCTCATTGGAGGCTACCCCACGTGGCTTTTTCTGGTCCGCGGTTTACACTTGGAAGCATTTCTGCCCCAACGGCCATCAGTTTCTACGAGCTATTTTCCCCACCCATTGCCACTTCAGCGGACTAATCTTTTCACCTATGTCAGCAACATTAGTTCTTCATTTCTGATTCGATCTCGGTGAGAAATACTATGCGATGCTCTCCCCATAGCTCGCTGGGTCAATCTGTGTGTAATGTATGTGGTTCTGTGTGGTGTTCGGATGTAGAATATAGCACGACTACATCTCTTGCCATGGATGTCGTAAAAGGTAACTAAGGGAGTCTATACCAGAGGGATCAGCGTCCCTTTTATGTAACAGTAGCCAAACTGCGATCACCAACCTACCTGCCAAGCTTGATGAGAATTGGCAAAATCCCCTCAAAATGATCACACACGCACGTAACCATTCGTCTGTCTATGTGGGAGGCCTTTGTTCAGGAGTGGACATCTTTTGGCTGATATGATGATGATGATATGGTATATGTGGTTTTCTTCAAGCCCATAATCTGGGATTTACTTACTATTTTTGGCCTTGACCGAAACATAATGACCCAAGAACGGCATTCCCGAAATATCCACGTGAGAATAAACGAATACACTCATAAGTATGAATTTCACTCACAAAAATTAAGGCTAAAAGCAAAACACGATAAAGAACATTGACTCGAATATACATATCATATACCTATAACCAATTACATTTTTCTTATAGACGCGGTATACACGAACATTATTGCGTTTAACGTTCCAAAACGAGGCGCCGGGCGCCATTAGACCGCCTAATAAAAAATAAAACATAATACTATTTTTTATTTACAATATCGATTTACGTTACGTATTTATTTATTTATGTAATAAAACGTCTTTTTCTCTCACAATATCAGTATACTTTGTGCATCGTCATATATAAATACAGGTGGCATTATTTTTTCGCAATATGTTACTGAATAACACCACCACGACCATGACACTGGTTGATGCGCGACTGATTGAACTCCGGGCAATTAGCTTGTTTTCACGTGACCATTGTAGAGCGTGAGCAACGTATCTTCACTTATAAAACATCTTAGCCTGTAACGAACTTTGTAAAGTTACAACATCGATACATCAATTTCTCACGTTTTCTCTCCACGCTACTACTATTCTCATTTATTATACCGCAACCCCTTGGGTAATCTTAATAAAAAACTGGTAAAAGTCCACAATACCGTTATCACTATTTCTCATTAAAAAATACGACTAGCTCTAATATTTATCTGTCAAACATCCCTAACCGAGAACTAAATTCAAAATTGAGCACCATATAAATTTGTGTACACATAAATTTGCATGTTCCGTGTGGTGTCCGGATTAAGAATATAGCACCACTCCATCTCCTCCCGTGGATGGGAATCTAAACCAGAGGGATGGGCAGCAGCGTCCCTTCTATGACACGGTAGCCATACTGCGCTCACCAACCCGCCTGCCAAGCGTGGTGAGTATTGGCAAATACCCCCCAGAATAATGACACAGTTGTGAAAATCTATGGGGGAGGCCTTTGTTCAGCAGTGGACGTATAAATGGCCGATATGATGAAATTTGCATGATAAAGTAATTGGTATCGTTTTCTTTACAATGTTGGCACAAATCCAAGGCAGGGAGTGGTTTAAATATAGTTTAGAGGGCATTTTCCTCGCAAACAGGAAAGCCCTGGGCTTATTGCTTTATGTGTAAGCAATAAGAAACCCAATAAGACGCTGCCTTTTGGTGTTTGTTCAGCTCCCTCTATAAAACACGAAATAATATAAATATTTTCTATTAAAAGGTTATGCTTTCATTGATGTAGAGTGAAACTCACAGTGTTACGAACTTATCTTCACATTTCTGCGAAACTTTATTTCACCGTTTTGTAAATCGTTATGGACTTCCTCCAGCCCAGGGAGGGCGGAGCCAACTGTTACTGCCTAGAACCACCTGGGCGACCATCTATGGCACCGAAGGAAGCTTCGGGATTTCGAGAACGAACGCTCCAGGACTATGCATTGAACCTATATAACGCTATCTGCGGCTTTATCTGAATGTAATTAAATATAATTTCTAGTAGTACCAACGGCTTAGAGTCTAATTTCAAGGTATTAAAAAAAATCCCCAGCACATTACCTAACGGATATTTGATCAATTCACGGAAGATGTTAAAATATTGTGTCTCCCTGGAACATATACAATAATTAACCACAGAACGAATTTCCAGGTTACGTATATAAAATCATGGCAACCTAAGTAGACTAAAAGTTTTGTAGTATGATGTTATCAATCCCTTATTTAAATCCCTGAGAATCAGAGGCGATGAAACGAAAAGAACAATCTGAACTCAAGTGTAAAACGTTCTAATGCAGATCACCTAGGATCAATTTGTACGGAGCCGGAGATTTATTGCTTAGTTATTATCTGTAAATTTGATCTGTCTGTTATAAGAACATTTTGAACTAGGCCTTTAGTTTTCCAGTCTTGTGAGTTCTACGGTTGGATTGTTATGGGTACGCGTCGATTGGCACGCAACGACCCCAAGCCATACATAGCACGCACGGCACGAAACAGATTTTGATTTCGTTTAAATAAATTCCTCTAGCACTTCATCCACTACAGGTACCACTACACACACAAATACTTTTCCGAAAGATGGATAGACAAGGTGGTCATGAAGAAGTTTTAATTGTTCCCTATTAAAAACCAAGTAACCTTCCCCTTGTTATGGAAAATCTTTTTTTCCTGTATCGTAGGTACAGACATAAACCTCACATGCATGATCATACTCGAAACGACCATCTAAAGGTCATAAAAATCTGTGCCGGGATCGAGTTCCCGACCCTTAGCGCGTAGATCCAATCGCTTAGTCACTGCGCCAACCAAATTGTTATTAGATTGCCTATTTCTTTATCACCATGTCTTCGAATTCACTAAATAGCGGTATCATACAATATCATACCAGATTTATCATTTAGCTTCTCAGACTTCAAATGCTCAAGTAAATAAGTAACACTACGGACTCTGGCCTCTGCCTCATTCAAACTTTGAAGAGGGTAAATTAGAACAGAAGTAGGTGGTTAATTGAATAACTTGAAGAAACTTCACCGTAGCCAACTTAGACTTGATCTTTAATTCATAGTGAGAGACATAACAAAACGTAATCTCGTGTTTTATTTACTTCAGTTTCCTTTTGAAGCAACCCCTGTTGCTAGTTTAGATTTATTGCACAGAACTCAAAATGCAGTCATGTTCAAATGCTTGGTGAATTTCTTTAACGTGCAATGTGAAATGGACTATATATGAGTTCGCATGAGTGAGTTCTCACTGAAATGAAAAGTTTTGAATTCACAAACAAGATGATCATCAGCTGGATTTTTATTTTTAGATTCCATTATTAACATCAATCGTTACATTTAGCTTTGCATAGGGTATCCATCGCTGTTAACCCGACTGTTAATTGAGGCCACTCCGATCTCAGAGAAAACGGTTGAACCTAATTGACAAGAAGCCCTAAATTTTGACAACCAACCCAAAGGGGTAACCCTCCTTTGGTTGAGTTTCAAAGGAATCAACGAGATGAAATTCTGCTGCAATATGGTAAGGCTAGAACATGTAATAAGAATAATTTTATCTATGTTAGTAGTGTTCTATGGACGTCATTAGTCAGCAAAGATTAGGCCACACTCTCCGACTTGCGGGCGACGAACCAGGGGCAGTCCGTCGCACCCGAACAGAAACAGCCCCGAGATGGCAGCACGTGTGTTCCGCGCGCGCCTTTTAGTAGGATAGGTGCGGCCAGCAGGGTTGCACAGAGAAGGGGCCCATCAAACAGTGACGGGCCGACACCTGCCGATGCCGAGGTGGGGTCTACTGCAGACAAAGCGTACACCTCACTCCCGTTTAGATGTAAGAGGAAGGACACCATGGGGTTTTAGCCGGTTTGAGTATACCTTTTTCGCCATTCCCAAGGCGGAGGAAGTCCATGAGGATTTCCCCACAATAAAAAGGCCACACCCTGATCATCCATTTTTTTATTTTTAAGGGACAATAATAAGCTCAAAAATAAATAAAATATAAATCTTTTCAATTAATAATATTAATCAATTATAATATTGTGGCTCACTACATTATCCGCATATTAAACAAATCTATTTGGTAATAATTTCCATTATTGGTCACAAATAAAAATTAAATAATAATAAATTTTAACTAGAATGCAGTTCAACTAATAAGATGGAATAAAATTTAGACTATTAATAATAGATAGGATTAAAAAAGATAAAATATGTACGATCAACATTCATCAACTTCATCATATCACATCAGCCACAGGACGTCCACTGCTGAACAAAGGCCTCCCCCTTAGACTTCCACAACGAGCGGTCACATGCCGACTCTCATCCAACGACTCCCAGCGACCTTCACCAGGTTCATTCATTAACTAATTAGATTAAAGAAATTAATATAAGAATAATAGATAGGATTAAACAAATTGCATCCATTGGGGTCACAGACGACAAAAATTGTAGCCAGCAGCGTTCTCTTATCTACCAACCATTCTGCGATCAGAGAGACGCTAAGTATTCCGAACGGTTCCAGATGGTCAGCATTTGTCTGGATTCTCCTGAGATGTCATATGATGTCAAGATTTTCGAACAAAATGAAAATTACCCAACAACCAGCTTACTGTTATGTTTTATTCACAACTAGCTGGGACCCGCGGTATCATCCGCCGTTTAATTTAAAATAAAGTAGATTAATTATATATAATTTAGAGTACTTCGGCATAGACACTTGACATAGAGTATGTATAAATTTATTGGGTTTCATGGGTGTTTTTTTCACGGAACCCTAATTATTTTTCTGACATAAAAGTAGCCTAATTTATTCCTTATAACATCAGCTATCTTTCAGTAAAAGTCCCGTAGAAATCGGTTGAGCCGTTTCGGAGATTAGCGGGAACAAACAGACAGACAAAAAAATTACAAATAGCTTTTCTGTTGTAGGTACCGTATATACTTTCATGTGCATTTAGTAAAAAGCTGTTATTTTGACATTACAAACAGACACTTCAATTTTATTTATTTGTATAGATAAATGTGAATTTTTAGTTTTAATTTAAAGTAAAATGTTTTAATACGTAAGTAAAAATTGTATGGATACACCAACTGTATAAAACTTAATACTCCTTGGTGCACCCAGTGAAAAGAAATGCAAAATATATGTAAGAAATAAATAAATAGAAAGAAATAAAAATTATTTTTAGACACCTAAGAGGACGTCCTTGTGTCTAAAAATAAATTTTCAACATAGAAATAATACGAGTATACCTAAATAAAAAAAAAAATCATAAATTACTTAAACTATACAACACTAAAAAAGACAATTTGGCCATAAGGGTTTGCCCGGCTAGATACCAAAGCGCAGCGTGGCGGTGTACATCCATAATCAGTCTCATTGCTGGACACGAGCCGTTTCTCACGTTATAAAAGGTTAGGTCTTAGTCCACC
The DNA here is from genome assembly GCA_947459985.1 of Diloba caeruleocephala. NCBI lineage: Eukaryota > Metazoa > Arthropoda > Insecta > Lepidoptera > Noctuidae > Diloba > Diloba caeruleocephala. Next base: position 9,036,349 of record OX381619.1, read on the forward strand.
ACGCTAGCCTAGTGCGGGTTTGCGGACTATACACACCATTGGGAGCATTTTGGAACCAGCGCGCAGATTTCCTCACAATGCTTTTTTTTACAAATTTTTCCTTCACCATTGATCTGAAATTGAATTTGAAATTGATCTGAACCATGAATCTGAAAACTTAGAGGTGCAGGCCAGGATCAAACTTAAACCCTGCTGTATGGAAGGCAGGCGTTCGACCCTAGTGGTATACTATAATAATAATATATGTGGCATTGTGGTGATTTATAAATAATTAATTAAGACCTCAAACGGCGCAAATACAATAACCTTATTGGCAATTATTGTTTTGAGCCGTTTGGGATCGAAACGTTTGGGTCATGGGGTCCGAGTGCACGTCAGCTTTTCAAAGATATAGCTAGACGGTTGGTCGACACTTCGCGTGATCAGAGGGCTGGCCTTTTCTTTGGCCAAAGAATAAGCATTGCCATTCAACGTGGCAATGCTGCCAGCCTTCTAGGAACATTATCAGCTGACAGCGATGAGGAGGTGTTCTTTGACGCCGAAGTATATATTATTCTTTTATACATAGTAATTTTTTATGTTTAGTGTAAATCATAAATAGTGTATATATATCAAACTGTGAATGATTTAATAATGTTTATCTTTAAAAGTTTATTAAAAAGTTTAATATGGATTCATAATATTTATTGCTCTAGAACATCATCATCATGTCAGCCGGAGGACGTCCACTGCAGAACATGGTCTCACTATATATTTCCACAACGATATTTGTGTCGTAATTGGGGAAAAATGCCAGTATACACCGCACTTGGGGCGGGATGGTGAACGGAGTACGGTGCTTGTTCCACATAAAGGGTGCTGCTGGCCATCCCTCAGTTTCAGAGTCTGTTAGTTACCTTTTACTATATTCATGGGAGGGATGGAGTGATGCTATATTTTAAAACCAGACATGACACGGATAGGAAACCAACAATAAGACAACACGAGAATTTCGATTTTCCGATCTGGCAACTCTAGCATAGTGTTATTTGACGGCCTATTTTGAACCGAACCTGTAACCTAATAATGATGATTATTATCCATGCGCAGTTTTCGCAGAAAGGCTTGAACTTAAGGTCTGTGAGTTGACAAAAAACCTTCCTATTTCAAAAACAACAAACATTAACTATTTTTATTGAACTGCAATGGAAATTCCTCAAGAACTTCATCCGGTCCGGGGAAGGGCGAATGGGTATACTAGACTCCTACCGGCTAAAACCACTCGAGCGGTCACCTACGGCACCGAAGGAGCGCTCCGGGTCCTAGTAAGATCAAACTAGAGCCATCTACTGGTTCCACGCCTGTAGGCACATTTCGGAGCGGATAATTGTAAAGCGGTCACCCGCGTAAGTGGAGGGTAGGCGACTGTAAAAAAGTCGCCCCCAGGTATTTCTCAAGGAGGATTGTAAAGGATCCCCCCAAGGCTCTCTGTGCGCTGTGGCACGTAACCAAGTGCGCGCCGCCGTCTTCCCGGGCTTCACTTGGTATGAGCACGCAAACTCACCAATCTGCACGCTCGCGACCCCCAAACAAATATTATCCAAGTTTATCGTTAAAATGGTTCTTTTACTCTGCGAGTATCGTAATGGTCGCCTTGAAAGACTGCAAATGCGTATGCGCAAGTGCATTGCGACAATAGTTAATAGTTAAGAATATTATTCTGTAGCAAATGGACTCAGCTAAGTGAAACTGTTTGAGTCAGTGCTCAGAACTCACCGCACGCTGCTTTATGTCCCGCGACCTGATTTAATAGTTAACACTCGGTGCGATCGGTCATTTGTTTGGCATGTATTTTTTCCCTGGACTGTTAATAAAAAAAAAAAATAAGCTATCTTTCATTATCTTACTAGATCTAGATCGATATCTACGGCCTATGATGATATGTAGATACATAAACCTTAGTCACCCTCACCTTTTTCGACACCCCTGCACACAGGCAGTGACCGGTTTAAGGCTAGGCACATAACATTCGATGTTTTCCGATTTTTTTATATTTTGACGGCACGGTTAGTGCAGTGGCTGATACAGTCGGCTGCTGCGCACTGGATCGCGGGTTCGATTCCCACACGGAACAAATATTCAAATGATCTGCAGGTAGTAATTCCGGGTCTGGGTGTATTGTGTGTGGCATTTGTGTCTGTAAAGGCACCCACGACACAGGAGAAAGCAAAGTGCGCGGCAACGTATTTAAAAAATAAATAAAGCTATTATATTTAAAAATTATATCGATGATCCCATAAATTCTTTATACGCATACATAAGTTTGAAGACATTTACATAGACTTTACATAGATATACAGAAATGTTAAAAAAAGGGTAGCTGCCCAAATATTGCTAAAACTTGGACAATATTAAAAAGTTATGAGAAAAACGTATTTTTAAGCAAATAACCGGCTTTGCGATAATTGGGAGTTAGGACGAGGTAGTACTACGAAAAATAAAAAAAGAGCTTTACCTTCATAATATAATAAACTTGTATTATATAATATATCTCACCAATACAGTGGCCCCTATATGGTAGTTAACCTCGTCCATTTCTTTATCGAACTTGTACTTGAGCCTGGAAATTATTCGTTTTTCTGAGACATCAAATTGCTGACCTCCTGGTTCTGTATTAAGGTTTCCGAAACTAGTTCATTTTCATGAATATAGAAAGAAGAAAGAAAGAAAGATTTTTATTATTGGCACACAATATACATGGTTACACATCATTTATTAATTATAACATTTAATATATTACTATCGCAAGCAGTGATAGCCGAGTGGTTGCACCCTTGCCTTGCATACAGGAGGGTGAGACACCTGAGAGACGAAGGTCTGAGTTCGATCCCGGCCCGCAACTTTGACTTTTCGGATTCATGTGCGGATCAGAATTTGATTATCACTTACATTTACAGTGAAGAAACAATTGTATAGGTTATTATATTTCATTCGTTTTCGTAAGTGTCAATGGCATAGACTGTAATTAAATAATAATTAGACCGTACATAAACTTTCTTTCACAATTTAACAAATATATTCATATGCAGCGGTAAACCAAAAGTTCTATGGCCTTCTATGACCTCCTATTACTCAGAAAAAGCTTTTTTGTAAATTTCTAGACCAATATTTAAGGGTATCATATGAAGCGTATTTGTTTTGTGATTTATGCGTCTTAAATTTACTAAATCTGATATAAAATTTCCTTTTGATTTATGATACTGAAAATGTTTTGATAACAAAGGACTTTTTAGAGAGTTATGAGAAAAATGGTACGATTTGGACAAAATTTATTTTTACTGTGTGGTGCCGGCTAAGAATAGCACCTACCCATCTCATCCTGTGGCTGTCGTAAAAAGCGACTAAGGGCTAGTTGGAGGAAGGGCAGCAGCGTCCTTCGAGTACATTATTAATTTAACTGCGATCGCCATCCCGCCTGCCAAGTTGGTGATTATGGCAAAACAGCCGAATGAGTACACAACACAAACCTAAGCCGGTAGTTGTGGCAATCTTTGGGAGAAGTCTGTGTCCAGCAGTTAACGGTTTGGCTGAAATGATGATGAACTATTATTTTAACTTAATTTTAAGCGATGGTGCAGTCGATATTTGTGCACGATTGAAACCTGTTGTTGTTTATTCGCTATTTTTAAAGGTGCTAGTTCTCTTATCGCAAGAGTCAGGGTCAAAGTCAAAGTCAAATATTTTTATTTCAAATAAACCAGATATTGACACTATGAAACGTCAGAATCTAAGTTGCACGGTTCCAAATAGTTGATATATGGAGAAGAGCCGGCAAGAAACTCCATAGATACTCTTTTAAAATAATTGAGATTACAATGATGATTGATACAAATTATGGTACAACATATAACGAGCATTATGTAGGCAAATGCATAAAAAAAAACTTACTAATGTAAATAATTATTATTCGCCATGGCAGTTAATGGCTGACCAGTCCCAACAGACGGCACCCGTTCACAAGCATTGACGCATGCATCAGCATCGCTTAGCTCAACCTTATTATAGGGAACCGAATGACCCGATACACAACGCCACCGCCAGCAATACATTTTAGTGAGCATGACAAAACATGACAAGGTAGGTACCATTCCAGTGCCAGATATTCGCCGCTAAGCAGTAGGGCTTTAACTTCAGATATTACTGTGCTTGTGTTTGAAGGGCACTGTAGCTACTGAAATTACTGGGCTAAGACACTAAATAACTTTACATCTCAAGGTGACGAGCGCAGCGTGATGCCTTTCAGGACTAGTTCAGGTTAGCATTCTAATTGTTATGGGGAGGTATGACGCTTACCACCAGACCAATAACGTCAGAGTCTCATCTACGTATATTATAAAAAAATCGCGATATTTCCGTTCCCAGGTAACTGTCGGGAAACACAGATCCCGCTCCTTGCCGGTACGCATATTAAATGTGTTAGCCAACCGCTTTGTGCGTGGTTAAATTAAGTATAACTTTACAATTGGTGTTTTTAATGGTACGATGTTCACACTGAACGTTTTTAGTAATTACAAACGTTGCCGATGTTATTTTTTAGAGTCGACTAAAGAACTTTTCGGGAAGCCGTAGATGTACGTTGAATTCATACATCATACGGATTCTCGGAAGCTCAAAAACACCATCGTTTGGATTGGTGCCGCGAAATGCTTGAAAAGTATAATGGAAGTGACTCGAACGCTGTGTTAGACATTGTCACAGGTGATGAAAACTGGATATATTGTTACGAGCATGAAACCAAAATACAGTCTTCCCAATGGATGTTTCCATTCGAAGATTTGCTGACAAAAGTAAAGAAGCGCAGAAGTCAAGCACAAAAGATCATTGCCTCATTCTTTGGACGGTCGGGTCATTTCGAAACAGTTGCGCTAGAAGATAAATGGACTGTTACTGCATGATATGTTAGTCATTTTTTTCCGGTTGTCTTAAAAAATGTTCAAACGCAACGCTCCAACTCACTACGCCAGACGGACTATCGAATATTTGTCTATGGAGGGTGTGGAATTATTGAGTCATCCTTTTACCGTCCTAACGTGGCACCTTTCGACTTATTTATTTCCTAAAATAAAAGATAAACTCAGAGGAATTCACATTATGAAACCCGAATATGCCTTGGCTGCATTAGAAAAAAACGTGGAAGAGATCCGTAAAGAAAGGTGGGCTCACTGCTTCAGGCAATAATTCCATCTCATGCGAAGGTGCTTAGAAAGGAACGGAGACTACTTAGAAAAACAATAAAAATATTAACATGTTCCTACATAACACCGTTTTTAATGTTCTAATAACTTTTATTGTGATCCCGTATCACTCATCATTTCAATTCAATTCTGTTTCGATATTTTCTGTGTTCAGAAGTCAATATTTGCTGGGAAAGCAATAACGACTGGAGTTTTATAGTGCAGACCACGTAATGATGAACAATGTGTGGGTTCGCCTCAGTAGATGGAGCGATGAACTGCGAAGAGTGTTTGGCAGTAGTTCTCTATTTATGTTACCTATGTACTCAAGTATATATTTTGTAAAGCGGCTAAACGTTTTGTAAATCATAGTATTATACCAAAATGTTGGCTGCGACACATACCTATACATATTTTAAAACTAGAATATTCAAAAATCTTATATTTGTATTATTAACCGACTTCAAAAAGGAGGTTCTCAATTCTACGCGTATTTTTTTTATGTATGGACACCGATTACTCCAAGATTTAAGCAATTCCTTTTTCAACAGCTGCATAAAGCTTTCGAGTTGGCCCCATATAAATTTCATTATGTTAGATTAAGATTTTTTTTAACCAGCCTCATTATGCAGGTTAATTTTACTGCGCTTATGTAGATGATGTCTTAACAGTTTCGATTCCTCTCATATCAGAGAACCGATTTGAGTCGTTCTTATTTTTAGTGTTAAATACTGATACCAAATTGGAAAACGTTCTTACATTTATTTACACAAAAAAGAAACAAAAATAAAATTTACCAAAAAAAATACTGACTTTAAAAATCCTACACCGTATAAAAGTATTAAAATTTATTAATTTTAATTATATTTTCTCAATTGATCGACTAGATCATTGTGTATTGTTTAGAAAAAATCTGCTAAGGGCGTGTCTGGTGTTACCCATAAGGTAAGGTTTTGTAGTTATCATATTTGTCCGAAGAAATAGAAAACACTATTAATTTATTTAACACAGACATGGAGACGGCGCGATGAAATAGGGACAAACGCAGCGACATCGGTCCATCTGGCGATGGCGGGTGAATTTCCACGCTAAATTTGGCGCCGATCTGTGCACCGTTTAGGAATACTTAGTTAACCACAGAATAATAAATATAAAGATAAAATCGTTTGCATGTTTTGTGCAAAAGCTTAATTGAATCTTGTTATCGTACATTGCCAACAAAAACTACTTCCTTTGGAATAAGACTTCTATATGTTGAACATAAAAAAATCTAACATGCTAATGTTCGTAATGCGGTTTATTTAACTTACTATAATCATGCAAAAAAAATATTCTATAACCAAATTTTTGATATCCACTGGAATAAAATGCCAATAAAAGTTTCGCATAAATATTATGACTAAAGAAAATAAAAGTTTTGGAAGCGCAGTTTTGCTAGTTTACCTGCATACAAATCAGATGCTTGCTAGCTCCAATTCTAAGGCCAGTGACGGCTAGAGTGGCATTGTTACGAGTGATAAATGATAGCAGAAATAGTATAATTTATTTGCTAAGTTCAAGAAAAGCAGCTTGAAAGTAAAAAACCTATCTCATATTTGGTTAACATATCGCAAGTAATTCAAAGGGTGTAAGATATGTGGGTGTATATCTCAGTTTGAAGTCTTTTCTCAGAAAGAACAATACAGGTCGCTTGAATTGAGAAATCGAAACAAATTCTTATAACGGTATATAAGTTGGTCAACATAAAAGATTAAAATATAAAATGGTGTCTAAATTGAAACTGAACTAAAACCGGTTTTGTATTTCGATATAACTGAGCTAAAACAATTTTCATCTACATATAGGTACTATGTTTTAAATAGAAATTATACTTTAGGCATTTACAATATTTAAATCTGTTATACAATAGCATGTTATATTAAATAATAAACCTCTCTTAATTTTAAAAACGGATTTGGTAGAAATATAATTTAGCCATCGAGGCATAAGATACAATACACGAATTTTATTATTACGAGAACCCTACCTATAAACTTTTGTTACCAGGGGCGGTATTGAGTTTTTGATGAAAAAGGTCAATTCTGACAGCCGAGCCTTACGTGAGAGGTGACGGCCCGTCCATTCGGATCACATCAACTTAATGGAGGAATTTGACCTACGGATTAAATGTCGAGTTTTTGTCGTAAAGAATAAAGAAAGCGGAAATTTGTCATACTAACATTATGAGAAGAACGTTTATTTTTGTTGTCATGGAAACAAAATTACCGGCATGGCATTCCCCAAGACTGGGAGATCAGAAAAAAGTAATTAAGCTACATGTAGTTAAACCAGAAGATCTTGAGTAAAATATAGAAAGGAAAATATGATTAAGTTACATACAAAATTAATTAATTAAAATAAACAGTCTGTGTGAGCGCGTTTACCACCTTGTATGCTCTCACCTTCACTTCAGCTCTCACAACATCGATATAATTGCTAAAACGTACGACATTGATACCACGTTGTAAGTCGTCAAAACACGATGCAGCCGCGAAATTGCTGACCGCCGATGCTACAAGTATCGTATGTGCTTTTACCCTTAGTTTGCGATTAACAACAGTATACTAAAGTGTAGGAGGTGTTACAGCACCCTTCAATGTATCTAGGAGGATCGAATAGGTAAGCTAGATCAACCGTCCGTATCGTTAGAACCGATCCACGCTCAATTAACCGTCTGGTAAATTGGGCGTGAAATTCGGATGTTCCTATCTTTAGAAATAATCACATATCTTCAATATGAGGACGATATTCACAAATTAATAGCGTTTGATATGAATCTAGCGTTGCCAAGTTTTCGGAAATTAGGGTTTAGTCGTACGATACGTCGAATATAGGTACAGGTAGATTATTAATTCCGTGAAGTGCCGGCTGAGAAAAGTACCACCCTATCTCCTCCCGTAGGTGTCGTAAAAGGTGACCTTGGGATAATCTGGAGGATGGGCAGCAGTGTCCTTTGATTTGATTATATTTACAACTTTATTGCGATCTCCTAACCGTTTGCCAAGCATGGCGATTATGACAACAACTCTCCAACGAGCACACAATACATCCAAACTGATCATTGTGGCGATCTATGAGGGAGGCCTGTATTCTGCAGGGGTCGTTTTTCGGCTGAAATAATGATGATGACCCTTGTGATGACTAGATAGAATGCAATCTACATTCGATACAAGTAGTAGAAATGTCTTTTATTACCAGATTCAGTACCAGATTCTCTAGAAGGAGACCGCAGAGCGGGATCGGGAGAGGGCCGAATCCTGCTTGAAGAAGAAGGAGACAACCGCCCTGGTGCCTAATTCCTATACGCCTGAAACGCCCTACCTTCGCTATAAAGCGGGGTGCTCTGGGTTCGCGGGTGAGTAGATTGGGGAATCTGGGTGCCCACACCGAGCGACTCACAAGAAGTCAATGGCACGCATGTGGACACGCGCCGCCGTGTGCGTAGCACAGCACAGCGCATAGGAATGCTTCGGGGGATCCTTTACATTTCCCTCGGGTATGGCCGCTTTACAGTAATACAGTATAGGCGTGCCACCAGTGGGCGGCTCTAGTGTGGGGGGCTCCCTTAGGTGCCGAACATGACCGCCCCAGTGGCTTTAGCTGCTAGGAGTCCGGCTTCTCCGTTCGTCAGGAAGTTTCATGGATAATTTCCACTTGGCCAAATAAAAAATAAAGGTACCAGACTAATTGTCTTACTGCCAAGTGGTACTGTTTTTTAAACCACAGTATAAACATTACTGTGTTCCGGTTTGAAGGGCACTGCAGCTAGTGGAATTACTGGGCAGAAGTGTCTAACAAACGAATATGTTGAGGTGAAGATCGCAGTAGTGTGAAAGAAAGGAAGAAAGAAAGAAAGATAATCTGTTTAGTGGCACAAAAATAAATAGGTACAGAAATAATACAATCAGCTTAAAAAAGAAACTATTATCACGCTAAATCCATTAATAATAAAGTAAGAATTTCAACTGTCAATAATGGGAGCAATTTTGTAAAAAGAATTTAACTAGTCAAAATATGCATTAGTAATAGGTATATAACAATTAATTGATATTAAAATAATGTAATAAAACATCTATCATTTACATTCTAAACTTAAATAGCTAGTGAAAATCGGTGTCCCAATATCCTTTATATTTGGATTTTATTTTGACGTATCGAAGTTTAGAATTTGACTTGGGGAATGATTTTTAGATTTAGTCTAGTTTAAACTGTGTCTTACCACTAAAGCGTGTTCTTCTATCGGAGAATCGTTGCAAGCTTACCTCTGAAGTTTTAGGTACCTTATGTCCCTAACGGGACATTTCGAGAACACTGAAAACGTATTTATCTATACTATGCATTTCTCAGGTCTTCCCAATATTACCTCCAGCTGTAACTTTTTGTGAAAGTAACAGTGTTTATGCACATAGGTAAAATATGGGCAATATTTAACAAAATTTACTAGCTAATAAAAAGGCGCTCTAAGCCAACTGATTGGTCGGTGAGTTAAGCAACGCTCTGCACGGTTGGTCAATGGACGGGCTGACCGCTAGATTTGCCAGATCTAGTAAGCCATGTATAGGAGCGTAAGTATTATTTTGTAATCAACTAAATGTCCTCAGATGTCATAGTTAACGATTGGTAAGCTAAGGTGAAAGTATCTTGGACACAGTCAGGGTTTTGTGTTTTGTGCTGCCTTTAATACTTCTTTATCGAAAAAAAGGTTCATTACAAAGATCGTCTACTTGAAAAATACGTATTACTTTTAAGTTTAAAAAACGGTTTTAGATTTTGAAAGATAAAGTATATGGTAGAGAATGAAAAAATCTGTGAAAGTAAATCGGGATATTTGGCGACAGTAGTGCTTGCATAGTGGCAGTTGAACAGCGTCTACATGCTTCGGATGGCACTTTAATATCATTGGTGCCAGTTGAGGTCATTAGACGATACTCGACTCGAACGCGCAGGCCTTTGGGCGGCTTGAAGAAATCTGACAATAGGTTGGCTACCATCCAAGCAAAAAAAGAAATTGTATTATCTGGCATTAAAAAGCCATTGCAGTTTACGACAAGGTCGGTGGGTCGACAGCCAAACAATAAATTTATGTCAGGTTGTAGCCAAAAACCAAATTTGTTTGAAATTAAATTAGGGTATTGCACTAGAAAGTGTTTTTAGTGGAATACTGCAAAGCATTTAAAATCCCGTAGTAGATATAAAATATTAACTCAGTCCCGATTTCTTTGCGAACAATAAAATCTACTAGCTGACTTTGCAAAGCCTCTTGTTGTGATACCAGACAAGAAAATCTCTAAGTGGATTGTGGCTTAAACTTTTTGCTTCTGAATCTGAAACATCAAGTCCATTTGTAATACCAAATGCGATTTTAATACAAAGGTGTAATATTACATTGCACTGTGCACCACACGAGATGACATGTATGTGGTGTAAAGGGCCAAATTCAAATTCAAAATATGGCCATATTAAAGTGATGTGTAAAAAATCACAAGATGAGGGGCAACTCACGGGAGTACAACACACCGGCGTGTTTATAATTATCTCGGTAATAGTGGTAGTGAATTCGATTGTGACTTTTACAACTTAAGTGTGTGCAGTCTAAACTACAAACCATACATGGCTATGGCGCAAGATAACTTTTGTACTGGTAACTGGAGGTAAGTTGTCAGCTATTGGTTTCGATTATTATAATAAATATTTTCCGGATCTTCCCATGATTCATAATGAGGTTTCTTTGTATTCTTATGTGAGCACTCCAATAGAACTTATCGGTTTTGTTTCTGTAAACGTCGATAATGGGGAATTTACAGCCGGGAATCTTAAATGATTTGTGACTTTTATTTAGGCTGAGCATGGCTTATAAAATATACGCATAAGTTAGATTAATATTGGTGATCCTTTATTTATTAGGAACGATAATAATCTCGTTGAAATATTACAACGTGAATTTCCATCTGTATTTGCCCCAGGACTCTCAACTTTTTGATATTGCATGCACTGGCAAATCCCGTCCGGAACATATTTCTAATCTAAAAGTATTATTATATTATATGATTGTATTGTGGCTCCACTTTAGTATATTTATTTTCCACTTCAGTATTAAAATATAAAGCCCTCAGAAGTAATTAATAAACAACAGGGACTGCAAAGCCAGCTTCAACCTGCACATTTCCTATAATTTATGTTTATTATAATATCGTTTTTACAAAACAAGTCACTTCTCCAAGTTAACAAACTAAAAAATTACATTTTCGCTCTCGCTTCAAAAGTATCGATTTATACACTGAAGTGATGCACTAATTGTGTTTTATTTTTGTTTTTCAAAGGAGTTATATTAATTACTGGAATTTCATCAATGCGTGTCTTTGCAATCCGGTGGGCTGATTAGCTAAAAACCGCAACAGCAGACGGAATAGCAGCTATCGCGCAGCCAAGGAACCACCGGTGGCAAAGCGTTAAAAAATGGAATTACATAAGGCATCGCCCGCCTGTCGCTACTTGTGGAGGATACATAGTTACTAGCGCCAGTAGCGATAAAGTAGCCAGCAGTAGAACTAAAGATAATGAACGTTTTTAGTTCATTGATTGTCCGACAGAAGCGCTTCAGAGATCTTCGCCTGTTTAGTCGCTATCGCCAATAGGTAATACCAAATTGACGTTTGACAGCGGCGTTGGAGCTATTTATGTGTGTCATCGTGCATAATGTGTTTTTGATACATATGTATGTCACCGATAGTTAAAATAAATCAGGCATTGTGTACAAAGTCTAGTTATTCTATACAATACCGGGCTGCTATAGGTAGTGTGTAAAATAGCACATCTTTTTTCTTTTATTTTTGGTATTGTGGCATGTATACACAGTCTAAGTATTGTATAGAATGTAAACCGTAGCTTAGGCAAGGACAAAAATATCATCAGTTATTTATTTCATGTTTTTAGGGTTCCGAACGTCCGAAGTAAAAAAACGGCCGGAACCCTTATAGGATCACTCGTGTGTCTGTCTGTCTGTTCCGTCTGTCACAGCCAATTTGCCCCGAATCTACTGGACCGATTAAGTTGAAACTTGGTACACATGTGGATTTCTGCGATCCAAACACGTACGTGTAACGTAAATAAATGAATTTTGAATATGGGGGTCACTTTTGGGGGGTAATGTAGAAAATTAAAGAATAAAGTTTTGCAAACTGTATCGTGTAACATTTGAAATGGAAGGACTCATTGTGAGGGCTTCAAATGTATTTATTAAAATTATTAGAGAAAATAGACGAAATTGACCAACCCCGTTTACCTCCGAAACTACTGAGCCTAAAATATAAAATAAAAATTCATAGTAGTTCTTTACCTATAGATTACAAGACCTTTGTCCGTGTGGTGCCCGGATTAAGAATATAGCACCACTCCATCTCCTCCCGTGGATGTCGTAAAAGGCGACTAAGGGATTCTAAAACAGAGGAATGGGCAGCAGCGTCCCTTCTGTGAAACGGTAGCCATACTGCGCTCACCAACCCACCTGCCAAGCGTGGTGAGTATTGGCAAATACCCCCCAAAATGATGACACAAGTGTAAAAATCAATGGCCTCCCGCCTTTGTTGTGTTTAAATCTTTCAAAATTGTGCGTACAAACCTACGTTTGCGGTTGGATATATGGGAAAACATGTTTTTTCAACAACGATGTTAAGTTTGTTCCTAGGATAAGTCATTGGTCGAGGCGCCTGTATGGTCAGCTCGACTATCAGGCGCCCAGCGCTGCAGAACCAAAATTCACGGTCTGCAGCGCAGAGTGGCTATTCGGATCGCACGAGGATACCGAACAGTATCCTACGAGGCGGCAACTCTCCTGGACCGTTTTCCGCCTTTTGACATCCTGGCGGAGATGGATGCGTGGGTCTACGATCAGACACGCTCCCTCCGCCAGAGCGGCGAAGGCGCGCCTCCAGGGGCGCTGGACAGGCTGCGGCGGCTAGCTCGGCGGCGCGCACTTGTAAAGTGGTGTCATCGCCTGCGGATGCAGTTTGCAACCAAGCGCGTCGTCGAGGCCGTCTTGCCGCTCTTTGGAGCCTGGCTCAGAAGGAGCGAGCGCGTCACCTACCGCCTGACGCAGGTGCTCACTGGGCATGGTTGTTTCGGTGCGTACCTGCACAGGATAGGACGTGAGGCCACGGCACATTGCCACCATTGTGATAGCGACCAGGACACCGCACAGCACACGCTCGAGGCGTGCCCTGCCTGGGCCGCCGAGCGGCGGATCCTGGTCGATCGGATCGGGCAAGATCTCTCTCTGCCAGCAGTAGTGTCGGCTATGTTGGCAGAGCACGAAAACTGGAATGCTGTGGTCTCCTTCTGTGAGAGCGTCATGCTCTAGAAGGAGACTGCAGAGCGGGATCGGGAGAGGGCCGATCCCGCTCGAAGAAGGAGGAAACGGCGCCGGGGTAACAACCGCCCTGGCGCCTAATTCCCATACGCTTGAAACCCCCTGCCGTAGCTACAAGGCGGGGGACCTCTGGGTTCGCGGGTGCGTAGATTGGGGAATCTGCGTGCTCACACCAAGCGACCCAAGAGAAGACTGTAGCACGCATGTGGTCACGCGCTGCCGTAGGACGCTTTGGGGGATCCTTTACAATCCCCCCGGGGGGTGACCGCTCTACAGTCACCTTCTCCGAGATGTGCCTATAGGCGTGGCACCAGTGGGCGGCTCCAGTGTGATCATACGAGGACCTGGAGCCTCCCTTAGGTGCCGAAGCTGACCGCCCCAGTGGTTTTAGCCGGTAGGAGTCCGGCATACCCCTTCGCCCTTCCCCGGGGCGAAGGAAGTTCATGAAGAATTTCCACTGGGCACCAATAAAAAAAAAAAAAAGGATAAGTCATTGGTACAAGACCGAATTCAACAATATACAACATATTCAGCAATTTCGGAACCCTCTCCTCGCGAGTTCAACTCGCACTTGCCCGGTTTCTTTTCGTGTCCGACATACTAATTAAGGAAAGGGGTAAAACAGCGCATATGTTATCGAAATTGTAGCCAATTTATCGGAATTGTATCCAATGCCGCAAACATGTTTCATAGCCCACCAGGTTATGAATACTGATTTTATTTATTGTTGTTATGTAAGTGAGGATTGTTTTAATGTGAAATAAATTTCTTTAAACCGATATTTTATACATTGCCAGCTGTACGTTTTTCATGCTTATGCCAAGTATAGAATAGTTTTTTTAAACATTGCCTAAACATTTTAGGCATTAATATTAATATATATAGAACATCGAGATATTGTACATTTATAAATATTCTATTTAGTGGCAATGACAAGCCATTGTGTACTCAGCGTAACATTTTTTTGTTTTCAAAATAAGGATTGTTTTCTTTTTTATTCGCATTAATAGTATTCAAGTATCATTAATAGTATCATCATCATCATCATTTCAGCCAAATCACAACCTCTACTGAACAAAAGCCTCCCCGATAGATTAACACAATTGTGTCATCATTTTGAGGGGAATTTGCCGCTTGGCAGGCGGGTTGGTGAGCGCAGAAGTGCCACTGTTTAGCAAAAGGGACGCTGCTGCTCATCCCTCCGGTTAAGAGTCCTTTAGTTGACTTTTACGACATCCACGGGAGATGGAGTATATATATACAGGGTTTCCAGTAAATAGCACGACATACTGCAGGGGGTGAGAGCTTGGGCCAATACCTACCAAAAAAACACAATATATGTTCAGCATAATCTTACGGATTTACAGTAGTGCAAAATTTTCCAAAATATCAAAAAATCTCTACCTTGACACAGATTTTTAAGCATCTCGTAATGAAAAATTCCTTCTCTAGTTTTTTTTTACCTCGAATTATTTGTGAATAGTTACTTTACTCATTGATAAGTCTTTATTCTATTAAAAACTAAAATGTTTTCAAGAAATACAATTTTTTATAAATTTTTACAGTACAATTTTCTTATCGCTTAAGTTTAACCTACAGTGGTGAAAAAAATCCGTAAGATTTTGCTGAACATATATTGTGTTTTTTTGGTAGGTATTGACCCAAGCTCTCAGCCCCCTGCAGTATGTCGTGCTACTTACTGGACAGCCTGTATATATATAAATAATAAAAAATACTATTGGATTAGCCGGAGGATGGGCAGCAGAGTCCTTCAAATACATTAACAACTCAACTGCGATCGCAAACTCGCCTGCCAAGCGTGGCGATTGTGGCAAAACCCTCCAATGAGCACACAACTCATCTTTGGGTGTAGAGTAGGAATAGGTCGTTGTATTGATCTTTGGGGGAGGCCTGTATCTAGCAGTGGACTTTATTCGGCCGAAATGATGACGAAATGATGATTTATATATTATATAACTGATATTATATAACTGTCGTAACTTAACTCAATGTATAAGCCTGCCAAATTTCAATAAAATCCGTTCCGCCATAAGAGTGGAATGGAACCTCAAATATATCATCATTTCGGCCGAATAAAGTCCACTGCTGGACAGGCCTCCCCCAAAGATCACCACAACAACCGATATGGGTGTGTAGTGTGCTCATTGGGGGGTCTTGCCATAATCGCCACGCTTGGCAGACGGGTTGGCGATCGCAGTTGAGTCGTCGGTGCTTGAAGGACGCTGCTGCCCATCCTCCGGTTAATCCCTTAGTCGACTTGTACGACACCCACGGGATGAAATGGGGTGGTGGCATTCTGAGCCGGCACCACACGGCAAACCTCAAATATATATAACATACTAATTTTCACATTTATTATAGTTGGTAGTTTTTTGCACCATCATCAGATCAGCCAAAAGGCGTCCACTGTTGAACAAAACCTCCCCCATAAATGACAACTTACATGCTCTGGGTCACCATTTTGGAGGGAATTCGCCAGTCTTTACCACGTTTGGCAAGCGGGTTGGTGAGCGCAGAATGGTTGCTGTTCCCCAGAAGTGACGCTGATGCCCTTCGTTCTGGTTCAGAGTCCCTTAGTCGCCTTTTACGGCATCCACGGAAGGAAATGGATTGGTGCTATATGCTTAATCCGCACAACATACGGAATATAATTTGAACCTAAATCTTACATAATCCAGAACAAGAAAAGTAGAGAAACAACATTTATTTTTCTAATAAGTGGTTGAAAAGGAATCGAAGTATTCTGGTGTAGAGCCGTTATAAGTTCGTTCGACCGATATATCGGTAATTGATAAATAGGTGAAATGGGTACTTGAACAAGAGATAGCCTGCTAATATAGTATTGATCAGATAGTTAGTTGTTGAACTTGTTCCATCCAGTCAGTTCGAGCAAGTCGCTCGGACTGACTGGATGGAATTGACAATGAGTTATAACGGCAAAACAATTTCCACAGTGAGCACTTATTGGTAGAAAAACAACCTTGTTTCCCCTTCTCAGTAATGTGCTTTTGCTGGTTGTATGTTCAAGACTATTGTGTTATGGCTCAGGATTAAACTCACGGCCTGTGAAGTCAACAGTCAAGGTTTTAAGCCTTTCAGATTAAATCTTCAAAATGTTTGAAGTTTTCCTGTAATAAATTGCTAACAGCGATGAGACCACCTGTTTTATAATTTAGATTTATTACTTTTCCTAATTATTTTAAAGTACAATTTAAATCGTCTACTTATTATGTTCCTCTATCATATTCTTTAAAAAAATTATACGTTGCCCTACGCTAGTATTTCTTCTGTATCAGTTTGCCGAAATAATTCTCACATGCACAAACAACTATTTGCTATGGCATATCATATTGGCCATAAAAATATTTGCTCGGCGGGGAGATGGAACCCACGACACGTAGCTCAGAAAGCCAAGCCACTAGGTCACTGCGCCAAAAATTTAACCTAACCATTATTAATTTCTGACTTCTCTTTAAATTGTATGACTTCACACTACATTCAACAACCAGTCATCCATATCTACTCAAAATATTTTTTGTAATGCTAGCATGAGTATGCAAAAACGCATAACATGTATTAAACCAATCATCATCATCATCCTTTCTTTCTTACTTCTTCTTTCATCATTTCAGCCGAAAAATGTCTACTGCTGGACAGAAGCCTCCCCCTAAGATTGCCACAACGACTGGTATGGGTTTGTGTTGTGTGCTCATTTTTTTTTCTTTTGTTTTTTTTTAAAACACGTTTTTTTTTTAAATACGTTGCCCCACTCTAGGATTTCTCCTGTGTCGTGGGTGCGTTTACAGACATGAATTCCACATACAATACACCCAGACCCGGAACAACTACCTGCAGATCATACAAATATTTGTTCCGTGTGGGAATCGAACCCATGACCCGAAGCGCAGCAGCCGACTGTATCAGCCCCAATCACCATGCTTGGCAGACGGGTTGGCGATCGCAGTTGAATATAAATGTACTCTAAAGACGCTGCTGCCCATCTTCCAGCGAATCCCATAGTATTTTTTTACGATACCTATGGGATGAGACGGGGTGGTGGTATTCTTAGCCAGACACCAGATGGCAAACCAATGAGATTTACTAATTATATTGAAATTTTTCACAGATCCATTGGGGTATCGTGACTGCCGGGAATATCTGCAAAGACTTTGTCAATGCTTTCAACAGTTATCCCGATAAAGGGGGCCATAATGTCAGACTAGTCATAGCCGCAGTGGCTACCAGGAATAAGACAAAAACAGATGAGTTTGCAAAACTCACAACATCAATAAATAAATCATTTGATTCTTATCTGGCAATGGCTATCAGTGCTGAGTTCGGTACGTACTAAACGATTTATAAGTCAGTTATAAAGCGTTTGGTACGTACCGATGTCAGAACTGGTAGCCATTTTTGATTAGATAAAATAAAAAATTTCATTGCCAGATTCGATAAAATAAAAAATTCGTATCGAATTGAGTATCTCCTCTTTTTTTAAGTAAAAAAATAACTTTATTTATGAACGACTTCATAATTTTTTTCTTTTTAACCATTTTGATATTTTTATATCATGTAGGGTTTTTGAAGTCAGTATTTTTTTTGTTTTAAGTGCTTCATCTAAATTGCTATTAACGTGTTTGAAAATCCGCTTTAATTCTAGATGCCGCAGATAATATCGAAGAATATGTGCGTAATTCGCATCGAAGTGCAATTCTACCAGTCGCCAAATGAAATAAGTCTAGAATAAAAGACCCCGAGTTTCACTCAGCGTTTCTTTTAGGGGGCCAGGTAGCTCGGAAGCAACGTTGCCAGGTAGTATGGTTACATAAATAAGGGTTGCTAACAACCTATTCACAGAATAAATCTACCAATTAACCAACTTGTAACCCAATATTGTCAGACCTTCGCCTTTGGTACACAATAAACCCGTCTCTACGCCCACATAAGAAGCGTTGTAAGTACTGCCAATGCCTTTTTTAGGACTGTCTTATGACTTGTGTCTATCGACTGAGTTTAGTTAAAGCGAAATACTTTTGTTGAATCAGATCTGTGCGGAAGTATTTGTTCTAGAACCTGGCTTAAGGTTTAATTCTTTCTATATCACATCAGTCAAAGGACGTCTACTGCTGAACCAAGCGAGTTGGTGACCGCAGATTACTACTATTCCATTCCACTTTGGTTTAGAGTCCCTTAGTCACCTTCTGTCAATTATCCATGGGAGCAGATGGAGTGGTTTTATATTTTTAATTGGTACACCATACGGATTAATAGCTAATAACAACGATCTCCAATCTGCCTGCCAGCCATGATGTTTATACCCTTTTGACCACTCGTTGTAGTTAGTGATTATTGAGATAATTATGTTCAGCAGTGGACGTTTACGTACTGATGTGTCTGTATAAGCGAGCCTTTTTTATTGTAATAATCCCACGGTACACCATTATCACGGGATGTATTGTGTAGAAATGTATGTGAAGGAGAGTCCCAACAGGATAATCCCTCAGACGCCTTTCACGATCTAGACAGATGACAATTTTTTTGCCAACGACTGTCCAGTGACACAATATAGTACTTGACTTAAAAGAGGTTTATCTTTTAAAGTGCTCTTGAGTATAATTATACTTTTAGATTTTATTGTTGAGTGAATTGTTTATTCTAAAAATGAGGTATTACAAGGTCGAGTGATGTTATCAATTTTATGTTTGTTTCAAACATTACTACAACCTTAATATTGTGTAGAGTGGATATACGTATATTGGTAGAAAGAAAGAAAATGGGTTTATTTTATTCGCACATGAAAATACAGACGTTGACAGCACAGAAAAAATAAAAGAACAAAATTGGAGCAATTTGCACGAGGTCAAGAAGAATCTTAACATATTTGATAAATGCCGCAATGCTGGTTTTGCCAAACATCACACTTATATTACTTAAAGTGCTGAGCATAATTAGTACTGTTGCACATAGATTTTTTGTTGCCGACTGTTACACGTGTAAGAAGGGCCGAACCTTATTTTTTATTGGTGCCCAGTAGAAATTCTTTATGAACTTCCTTCGCCCAGGGGAAGGCGAAGGGATATGCCGGGGTCCTACCGGCTAAAATCACTGGAGCGGTCATTTTCGGCAACTAAGGGAGGCTCCAGGTCCAATGCCGTTTTTCGGCACAATTCAAAACTATGATTATTTTAAACAGTACCTTAATTCGTGGGTACAATTTGAAGACATACATTTCATAGGCATAAACACCCAAACCCGAAACAACTATCTGTAGATTATACAAATATTTGTTCCGTGTGGAGGTCGAACCCGCGACACGTTGCACAGAAAACCATTCGCTTAGCCACTGTGTCAACCGTGCCGTAATGTTTTATTTTATTTTTATAAACATTGTTCACACTAGGATTTTTCCTGTGTCGTGGGTACGGTTATAGACATAAATTCCACACACAATATACCCAGACCCGGAACAACTACCTGCAGATCATACAAATATTTGTTCCGTGCGGGAATCGAACCCACGACCCGGAGCGCAGCAGCCGACTGTATCAGCCACTGCACTAAACGTGCCGTCCGTCCATCACGCTTGGCAGGCGAGTTGGCGATGTTGGGACTGGTCAGCCAATTACTGCCATGACAATAGAATCAAAACTTTAAAAAAAAAATGTCAGGCTTGTTTAGTAGACTTTTCTTAAGAACTAGAGAGACTCTTCTCCTACATTGTTTTCACATAACCTTGATTTTTACAGCAATGTGCTCATAAAATATTGTAACATTTATTAAGATTTAAAAAGAGTAACCATGGAGTTTCTTGCCCGTTCTTTTCAATAGGAAATGTACATCTTGGAACGCGGCAATTAAAGTAAAACGGCAAGTCTCGATGATCCATAAGTGCCTGTATATGGTTTACACGTTTTTTTTTTTGTTGAGTTGTAAATATACTTAAAGAACGCTGCTGTGCATCCAACCACGCATCACCAAATATTCCATATTCGACCTTTATTACACCCACAAGATGAGATGGGGTGGCGGCAATCTTAGCCGGCAATACATGGGCCTTGGCCACTGACTTAAGGGGAAAAAAATTGTAAGTGGATCTAATGATGGTCTGAAATCGCTAACATACAATGGGCAAGCGTTATGATCCTTAACTATCGTTTCTTCTCTGCACGGCATGCCTTTGCCCTGCTGTTACAGACTGAAATAACTATAACAGACTAGTGGTGCTTTGGTTGATAATCGTAGTTGGATCGTTTCTTCTCCTCAGCTAAAACTCTTCAGAAGCGGTCAGTGGCAGGAGAATGAGTTTTTTGTGATAACGTTCAAAAGTTATTATTTAATGCCTACAGTCCATTTTTTCCGAGTGGTCTTCGAAATGGATATATAGCACTACTCCATCTCCTCCCATGGATGTTGTAAAAGTCGAATAAGGAATTCATATCAATATCTTCTAAAGACTTATGTTGTTATCCATTATGCTCACCAATTCACTTGCCAGGTGTGGTGAGTACTGGAAAATTTTAGTAGAGTAAATGTGTAATAATATCTTTCGTCCCACGTAATATCTATGTCCCCTCCAGTATTTTATGTGTTTCTTCCTCAGTATACTTTTATTTTATTAATATTACGTTTTCATTGACATTGTGTACGAGTCCAAAATAAAACTTTCTTTCTTTCTTTATTTTGGCTGATATGAATTATGACTCAAAATTAAACAACCTAACGAATCAAACTATGTAATATATATTTCAAGACTTTTTGCGCACAGATAAATCAAAACAACATTTTGACTAACCGAGGTTACGTTTCGGCCAAGTTTCATTGGCAGTGGGCACGAGAACACTAACCAAATAAATTTTGTCAACTATATTTATTCGAACCGCAGTACAGGCAGTACTATTAAATAATGTTCATTCAATACATAACCTCTCTATCGAAGGACTAATCCAGTACAATATAATATAGCCTGTTGTGGTAAATAGCGGAGATTAAGCCCTTTTCAAAATGGCGACAGTGCGGAAGTGAAGCCTACTTACTGATAATACCCTAGTTGATGTTCGAGATAATATAGTGTTTCGCATTCGACGGTATGGAAGGACTTTCATGTTAGTAGAATTTTCACTTTTGCCGTACGTCTTAAATATACATACATATTATGTAACAAGATAATTCTAAAAAGTAATGGCCTCTACGTACATATTTAAATACTGGTAGGTAGGTAGGGTAAATTATTGCATGAGGCTAGGTAGTTAACAACCTTTCTTTAAGAGCGTCATGCTCCAGAAGGCGACCGCAGAGTGACACTGGGAGTGCACCAATCATGCTCGAGGAAGAAGGAGAAGACGCCAATCGGCGGGATAACAATCGCCTCAGTGCCAATGTCCAACACGCCTGACCCCCTGCCGTCAGTATATGGCGGGATGCCTCATGAATCGCGGGCACGCAGATTTATGAATCTGCGTGCTCATGCCGAGTGACCCCCGTGAAGACGGCGCAGCGTGTGGTCACGTGCTACAGTATGCGCTAGCTAGGCTATCCTAGGTGGCGGCCTATTTACAGTTACCTCCTCTGTGTCAGCGGGGGTGACCGCTGTACAGTTATCCCCTCCGAGACGTGCCTAAAAGTTCCTGGAGCTCGAGATCACCGCTCCGTTGGTTTTAGTCGTAGGAGACTGGTATGCCCATCCGCCCTTCCCCGGGCGGAGGATGGAAAGCTATTTAAATCGCAATGTTGTATAAAAAGCCAGGTTTCATAAAAAACCAATAAAGCATATATAAATAATAATATTTAGGCTCTAACATAATATGTTAAAACTTGTTCATTTACTTTCAAAGCTTTATAACTTTTGACAAAATAGAGGAAATGTAAATGTTCTTCTTAGGAGAATTAAATGTTGCGTCACCGTCAAACTTAAAGGCTTTCGTTATGCAAAACAAAAAGCCTGTCTTTGCTACTGTATGAGCTCTATGAGCCAAGCTTAAACCAAAGTAATAAGTGAACAAAATTTATACTTAAATGTAATAACATAATAATGTTTCTAAATTATGCTATTTAGGAAGCTAGACTCAGTGTAATTAGATTGTAGAGGTCATTGGTGCTTTATGAAATGCTTATCATCACCATATTAGTCAAAGGCCATCCACTGCCGAGCAAGGGCTGACCTTAGACTTGCACAATTGTGTCTTTATTTTGAGGAACCTTGTCGGTACTCAACACGCTTGACAGGCGGGTTGGTAAGCGCACTATGGCTACTGTTCCACAAAAGGGACGCTGCTGCCTATCCTTCTGGCCATCGGCGGGATCTTATGCCATCCACAGGAGGAGATAGAGTGGTGATATATTCTTAATTTGGACATAATACAGGAACCGGACACCACACGGAAAATACTGTTAAAAAATAAGTATTATCAGCATAAATGTCAACCCAAAGGTACTGCGACGAACATCATTACCCTAATGCTGTATACACAGCATTGGCCAGTAATACTAGCATTCGGTTATCTTCGTGTACGCTCGTAAACTGTCGCTGATAGCAATGCAGTTGTTGGATCGCACTATTATATATTCCTAATATTATTAATTTATTTGGTACTTTCACTTTAACTTAGGTGAAATATTTTTATATTATTGTGCTTAGTGTTTGTAATTCTCCATATTTAGGTTTTTATATTCTAGGCTTAGTTGCGGATATTCTGGCTGCTGTTACCACCAAGGATCTACCCTACGCCCTGCCAGAGTCTACTCTCCATGGTGTCAGAGACCACCCTTAGTGCTGCCAGTCTACCTTCCACTGCAGCAACGACAGCTGGTTCTATCCACCGATGCCGGTTTGACCGCTGCTAACATTACTACCCCGCTAGTGAAAAAGGACGGTTCCGTGTAATTTCGTGTGCGATCAGAGCTGTCGTACATACTAAAGAACCCAACTCCCTGAAGTTTAATTAATAAACATTAAAGAGCTTTGACAAAGTTAAATATAAGTTTTAATATCTTAGTTTTACTTATTTAATTAATGTCGCTCATAGGAACAGCGTCACAATGGCGCTCAACGCGGGGCATTGTCACAACAACGTAACAGCCACAAACAGATGACGAATAATGTTTCTTATACTTTTGCACTGACACACATTAATGCAATATTTAGATGAATTACTTTTGATCAGGTGGTCCGAAAACCTAATAAAACTCGAACCTTTGTATTTGCTCCATGACTCGAACCTACCGTAACTGACTAACACGTTTTCTGTCTACACTTAACGAGTACAAGTTTAGTGCTTAGTTATATTAGTGAAATATCATACAAGGAGTTAATTTACGCGGAATACCTGCATTCATATCTTATAGTTTAACATGAACACATCTTTACTTCTCATCTTCAGAAATGAGGAGATCCGTAGAAGAACTAAAGTTGCCGACATAGCTGAAAGGATTAGTAAACTGAAGTGGCAATGGGCGGGGCACATTGCTCGTAGAACTGATGGCCGTTGGTGCAAAAAGATTCTAGAGTGATTAGCGTGTCAATTATTCTGAACTTATTTTAAACTAGGGTAAAATGGGAGAAGGGGAAACGTAACGTTTTTATTTTTATATGTTTTATATGTGTTCTTATTAATAAAATGTTTTGAATACTCATTTTAGTGCTCAAATATAAACTTTATTGATTTTTGATTAAATGTTGTAATTGAAAAATAATTACTGTTTAAGCACAAAAAACGCCTTTTTATTACAGCGTTTCCTATTTCAGTGCATTTTCGTAACTAAATGGTAAAAATAATGTTTTCATAATGCTCGAATAGCTGCTTTATTTATAATAATTTCGGCCGAATGAAGTCCACTGCTGGACACAGGCCTCCCCCAAAGTTCACCACAACCACCGATATGGATGTGTTGTGGGCTCATTGGGGGGTTTTGCCATAATCGCCACGCTTGGCAGGCGGGTTGGCGATCGCAGTTGAGTTGTTAATGTACTCGAAGGACGCTGCTGCCCATCCTCCGGCTAATCCCTTAGTCGACTTTTACGACACCCATGGGAGGAGATGGGGTGGGGGCATTCTGAGCCGGCATTTATGAATTATTAGAAAAGATTATATAGGATAATATTACAACTTGTGTTTTAATAAACGCGATACCTATAACCTACTAAATATCTTTTGACTTAAGTTTACTACTATTTGTGTACGGCTCTATATATGTATTATTCGTGTGCTGTCCGGATTACGTATATAGCACCATTCCAACTCCGTACGTGGATCTCTTAAAAGGCGACTAAGGGACTCTAAACCAAAGAGATAGGCAGCAGCGCCCCTTTTGTAGAACAGTGACCATACTGCGTTCACCAACCCGTCTGCCAAGCGTGGTGAGCACTGGCAAAATTCCCCCCAAAATTATGACACAATTAAGAAATCCAGGGGGGAGGCTTTTGTTCAGCAGTAGACGTCTTCTGGCTGATATGATAACATATGCAGATTGATTGTAAGGTATATTTTCCCAATAATTTCGTTTTCTGTAACTGTAAAATATTGGCCTTGTTTGTACGTGTTATTAATTATTCATTGTTTATGTAAATAATTTGTATGTTGATTAAGAGGTGCTCATTAGTATAAATATTAAGTTAATTAGGCAATACTCATGTTTGTGAAACAGCAACAGCATTATTTAACTTGTTTAGCACTTCGTAATTAAGTGCTCAAAGGAAAGTTTAGTCAAATTAAAAATTAAAAGAAACAATATGGGCCTAAGAGACTAAATAACTACTGACAAGCGCACTGTGGTGACACGTAGGACTAGCTTGGGTACAAATAAAAATGGCAAGCGAGAGACGCTTATCACCAGGTGAACGACTTGGTCGCCTCATCGCTAGGTTGTATTAAAAACAATTATTTTAGGAGCATTCTACGCAAAACAAGTTCAAACACAGCTAGTATAAGAATAGGAATATCGTACGTTGTTCCTCTAAGTAAGCCCACAATTTAAATTTATATACAAAGAAGAACTCAATAAACATTTTGAAACAATAAATACAAGTTCATTTCCGTATACAAAGTACGTGATTGCAAAAATATTTTATTAAGATTCTACTTTTCGTCTCGCACTCAATGACTCAATTGAAAATGCGAAGAAAATATTAATAAGATTTCTGAAGAGTGATTCAGATCATTCAAGGGCTCTTGTGCTTGCACAAGTCTTAAATTAAATACTTGAAAGGAAAATATACTTTATAATTAATAATATATTCAGAGACGTGTACTAATCACAGCTGTTGAACCAAAACTACTTAACGGAATATTATGTTGCTTTTGTCCCTTTGATAACGAAGGCGACCCGCCTCCGTCGTCAGTCTCTCTACGTGCACCGAGAGCCTGGCAAGCTAGGAGTGCAACTCTTTTCAAGCCGTTCAATTTGCGTCAGGGGACGACTCCACAGACGCCTTCAGCAGAGTGCGCTTGCGACCTTCACCACCCAACACTAGTTAAGTGAGTGTAGCGAACTCCATGGGTCCAAGGATTCCTCGGAGTCATGAACCCCCCGATGGCAACGCGATGCGACCGCACGCTGTGCATGCGCATTGGCGCGCAAGTCATGTGCAATACGCATTCTGGCACCCGAACTGGACACGGAGCCGACATCTGACCCCACGTCCATTTGGACGCTGTCAGACTCCGACAGCGAACCATTCTTCTTTTCAACCTCCACCTTCTTGACTTCTGGTTTTGTTTTTATTTTAGTAGTATACATACAGTTCCATACTCACGGAGTAAATAAAAAGTCGACCCAGGCAGTGACCCCTGTACCTGAGCAAGCGTATCCCATGTTCTGGTGCCGCTGGTCCTGGGGTTGGCGTGCTCGCGACAAAACTTCCCATGAACTATGTACCCCTGGGTTCGGGGATTTTTTATAGAGGCCTTCTTCCTCGCGATCCAAGTGGTTAAGCCAAGATCCTCGGTCCCGGTCGGAGCCACGAGACGTGATCACGATACTCCACGACGTTTTCCTCCAAGAAAACTATCTATTGGGTGTATTAATTCACGGCGTTTAGGCGATCCCGAACAGAATGAAAACATCGATTGGGCATCTTGCTCTTTTGGTTTCGGGCTCATGTTAATATATCCAACTTTCATCACCTGTGACAATGTCAAACACTACATTCGAGTCACCGTCGTTATACTTTTAAAAACGTCCACTGGTGGACGAAAGCCTCCCCAAGATATTGCCACAACTACCGGTATGGGTTTTTATTATGTGCTGGTTTTTCCATAAGCGCCACGCTTGGCAGACGGGTTAACGATTGCAGTTGAGTTATAGATGTGATCGAAGGACGCTGCTGCCCACGCTGCCAGCTGAGACGGGGTGGTGGTATTCTTATCCGGCACCACACGGTGGTTTTTGCACTTGACTCATACCAATGCCTAAACTTGTTCGGATCTGTTGGTATCTCATTCTTTTATTTGTTTATATCATTAGGCGCACAGTATTCACGTTATCTTCAGAGGTCGCCGTAGAAGGTTATCCTTTGGGCAAATCATCAGTAAGACTGCTTCGACCACGTTTAAACCACGTTTTTTTAAGATGGAGCTTCATCATGAAACGCCAATCAAAGTTTATAATAACATAGTTGTTGATTAAGATCGCAACGAAACTCTGAATAAATCATGGGAAAATTTTCTCTAGTCAAATTCGATTCGACGCACGACACACACTTCTTACATTGCCATCAATTTGAAAAAACAAATGACACACAATTAATCAACATCTACAGCTTCCCAAACAGTTCTATAATATAAATTTAAATATTTTTTTATTGGACACTTTTCTTACTGGCCATTTTTAAAAACATTCAGTGTGACCCTCGTCATTGAGTAAAGAATAGACCTTATTTTTCCACTCGTGGGTATAATAAAATGCGACTTGATATTAAACGATGGGTAGGGATCGGGATGGGAGTATCCTCCGTGTGCATAAAGCGTGATAATTGTGGCCATAATGACCGCTCATTGTAGTGATAATTGGGAGGCATTGTTCAACAGTGAACGTTTACGGAAATATTTATATGTGTGCGTGTGTATCAATGGATTTAAATCCGCTAATAATAGGTAAACCTGATACAAACCCTTATTAATACCCACCACCATACAGGTGCTCATCAGTTTCTTTGTATTTATGCCTGGCTGGAGGCCTTTTCGACTTCGCCAGATCACCTCGTTAAGCAGCAACAGATCCCTGAACAGCCTGTGAGAAGCCACACAAATAAAACTGTTTTAATTTGGAACAATAAATAAATAATTTACTATACATACAACGCGTTCGTGACTGAACGTCACTTCTGTCCCATTGGGATTGTGCAGTGATTTGACACGATTGATATCCAAGTTACTATGTAAATCTACAGGTAATTGAATTCTGGCCCTTTTTTGTTTCAATTTAATTTTTTTCAAATTGACAGTAAATCATTTTTTTACGATAGCCCGTCACGTCCTCATTTATTTCAATCCTTTGGGGAAATGTGACTTCTAGATTAGATTTGTTCATTTATAGCGTCCTACAAATATGTATATCCTACAATAATGAAATTTATTTCTAGGGGATAACCAGTAGTCAGGGATACGGCGCTTATTAAAAGTAAGTCGAAATGTTTATATTTATTATTTGTTGGCATTTTTAATAAAATGAAGTGCAATTCGAGCACAATTTTACCCGTTCTATTACTGCACGGACACGTTTCTTTGACACGTCAATTTGAACTTTACACACAACTTAATGACGAAAATACGACTCGTTTCACACAATATTAATATAATACGTCAGTCTACACACGTTGTCCTTAACTTAATAAAGCTAGGTAATGAACTTCGAGAATAGACGACAAAAGTCACGTACTGCATATTTGGGTCAAGGCATCCTTAGCCGATATTATTCTGAACATTTTAATGATATTTTCCCCTTACAATATTATCTGGAAGAATGGAGGCTAATCGCATTTGTAATGCTGAATACGTCTGCATTATTGGCTGGCGGTTGTCTATACTTTTACTTAACGCGTTTATCGCTTTATCGCGTTCACAGCCATATTGGTACGTCTATTTTATTGTTGTTTTTATGATAGCTGAACTAATCATATCAGCCGAAGGAAGTCCACAACTGAACAAAACTCCCCCAAAGATTTTCACAACGTATCATCAATTTGGGGGGAATATGGCGTATTCACTACGCTTGGCAGGCGAGCAAATACTAATGGGATATTAGACCACTAACAGAAGAGATGCAATTGCCCATCTATGTGGTTTAGAGTCTCTAAGTCGCCTTCCACGACATTCAATCGCTTGAGAAGATTAAACGGTGCTATTTTTTTAATTCGGACACCATACGGAGAGCACCTAATCTCGGCAACGCTTAAAATTACCGTCTTTTAGAAAAAATATGATTCATTATATATCCCAGTCGATTGAATCTGGATGAAATATCAAAAAATCAACGCCATTCAAATTTCGATTTAAGGTTTTGAGTAGGTACTGAAATTATATCAATAATGAAATAAAGCGATAAAGATGGCACGTTTGGTACAGTGGCAAATTGAAAGAAAGAAACACTTATTGTAGTCTCGCACAGGTAAGAAATAGTAGAAAACAGATACCATAAAAAAGAAACAGTAAATGCTGCAGTGCTGGTATTTTGATAGGGCATTAAAGTGAAGCCACGGACAGCTACAACTAAAATTAGAATAAAAATATTTAATTGAACATTAGATAAGTGTGAATATTAACATGAAGAATGAAATCGACTAAAAAACATATCGGCAATGGCACCGGACTACAAATCATTATTTCACTGTGTTGTCTGTGCCACCAATGATTGGTTTCTTCGTTCATCTCGGCACCTCCGCATCTTCAGTCTGACAGATAGGGGGAAGGGACGCCCGTGGGGCTCACATTTCATATATATAACATTTAATATATTCTAACTATAGTAATTGCTTAGCTCACTGTACTGCGTGTCACGGGTTCGATCTTTGCATGGGACTAATACTTGTATGACCTACAGACACTTGTTGCGGGCTTAGGTGTTGGTACTTGTAGAATTTTTGTATGTTAACTGTACTTACGACTCAGAAGAAGTCCTAGTGTGGGATATACATAGATAAAAAAAAGTGGAGGCATCATGTCGGCAATAAAGGCCACTGCTAAACAAAGGTTTTCCCCCATAGATTTCCATAATAGTGTCATTTTGGGGGAAATTGCCAGCGCTCACCACCCTTGGCAGGCGGATTGATGATCGCAGTATGGCTATTTTCACAAAAGGGACGCTGCTGCTCATCTCTCTGATTTAGATTGCTATATTCATAATACACCACGTGGACTATTGTTACGTAGCAATAAAATTGTATTGCTTGTTACATTTATTCTGGAGATAGTAAATAAAGCGTTTTACTTTGCTTTGATTTATTGATTGCTGATTTTTGTTTCCTGTGATTAGCGCCCTGTGGGATTTCTTGAGTGACAAAGTTACACTCAAAGTATGGATTTTGTTTTGAAATTGTGGAAAAGAATACTAATCGATTTTTTACTACAATTTATTTATATATTTATAAGCTTTTACACATTTAAAATACAATTAGGTACAGTACAACAATGCGTTTAGAATGCTAATAGGACTGCCGCGTTTTTGCAGTGAATCTGTGATGTTCACAAAGGCAAAGGTTGATGGTTATAACGCCATAATCCGAAAACGTTGTGCCTCCATCCTCCGCAGGGTGCGAAATAGCTCCAATAGCATCCTGAACATATTGTCTGATAGATGGACGGTCCGATGCTGAGACACTGAATACAAGTTCACATGTCTGTTGTGAAGTAATCAGTGTCTTACTGTCTCGATGATGTAGATCTGGTATATTTGTATACCTACTAGATGTAGTTACTAACAATAGGCTAAGATCGTCATCTTACTAACACTATATGGAGCTGAAATGATCCGAAATAAAGATTAATTATTATTAAATGTAACTAATTCCCAATATAATATATTGATTATCAGATCACTGAGTATGATTTTCTGAACGGCACTGAAGGAAGAGAAGAGGAGGTCTTTTATCCGTCAGGTGTTATTGATTGAAGATTACTAACTAGAGCAGGGAGCATATATATAAGTAAATGTTGTAATGCCTAGTATATTTGAGCCAGTTAAGGTGAGTATATCGATGAATATTTGATTTCATAATCTTCCTAGTAAAATATCACATGTGGCTTTTCGCTAATAATTTGGAAAACTTGTTTTAGTTCACCGTCATCCATAAGTGCGTTAAAAATATAGCAATCCGGTTAGGGACGGTATGTGAGCTCCTGAAAATATGTGTGGATCATAAGATTTACCCATTGAGTCGTAAAAATATTAAAAATGGTACCTTTATTAAACGTACGTATAATAAACAGCGTACCTACGTGCGTAAGTACGTATATTATAGAAAGTAAAATCATCATTTCGGCCGAATGAAGTCCACTGCTGGACACAGGCCTCCCCCAAAGATGTCCACAACGACCGATATGGATGTGTTGTGGGCTCATTGGGGGGTTTTGCCATAATCGCCATGCGTGGCAGACGGGTTGGCGATCGCAGTTGAGTTGTTAATGTACTCGAAGGACGCTGCTGCCCATCCTCCGGCTAATACCTTAGTCGACTTTTACGACACCCATGGGAGGAGATGGGGTGGTGGCATTCTGAGTCGGCACCACACAAAGTAAAATATTATTACTTAATATCGCTTTGGCATTACTATAACGTTTTTGATAGGCAAATGAACAGTACATCTCGTTAACTGCCGCAAAACGAGGCACAATTAAAAATCTATTGTGACTACACGACTCGGGCAATTGACAAGCAAGAGGTCAAATGAATTAATGCGTCTACTTATGTTTCCTTACATTTTCAATTTATGTCAAACTGGCTGATCACAGGTGAAACTCAGGCAAGCAGCAGGATTTATTAGTGCTAGTAACACAACCTTTTTTTATTGCTCTCCAGTGAAAATTCTATATGAACTTCCTTCGCCCCGGGGAAGGGCGAAGGGGTATGCCAGACTCTTTCTGGCTAAAACCACTGGAGCGGTCATCTTCGGCACCGAAGGGGGGGCTCCAGGTTCTCGTAAGATCGGGTTTTCCGTAGGCCGAGTCTACTCTGATCTCCCACATATATTGGTCAGGGATGCCAAGGAAACATTATAACTTAAAGATCGATCTTTTTAATTTGTGAAGAGAGCAATAAAGTTCACTCTTTATGACCCTGTAGATTTAATTACTTTAAGAGAACTCTCTCATAAGAAATTGTACAATAGTATATTGGAGAGGTATTAATAAATTAAGTTAATGTCAATACCCAATTTTATTTGTTTATTTCCTTCTATTTGTATAAAATTATGTGGATACAAATTAATTTCTGAATGCTGGGCTATCTGCGTAACCACCAGCTTTCTGTGGCGCCCAACGTGGGGCACGAACCCACGAGTTAGATTAAAAGTCTAATACTCTACCGACTGAGATAGCTGGGCAAACACGCAATATCTTGTCTCATTACATTATTCCAATACAAAATATTTTAAAACTACTATCGATTAAAAAATTGTGAAATGTTTTATTAAGTAATTGTATTTATTTTCTCCCATCGCTCAACTGTAATTACTCATTATGACTTACATATGAAAAGACAATTAGGGCAGTGTAACTAAGTGCCTTAGCCGTGTGGTGCAGGTTAAGAATTGTACGAACCCAACTCATGCTGTGGGTTTGAATGAACTTCGTACCTTTTTATTATTAATTTATATGTCATATATACTGCACATACACATACATAGGTACATGTCTCGGGTGGATTTTCATGTTTTGAATACGTTTTACAGGCAACCACGCATAAATCACACTAACTCAAAAAAATGGTTCAATGTCAGTTATAGGCACAATTATTATTAAACCATAATCACCAAAAATTTCCTACTTACGTTAATTTTATAAAGTTCTTCTAACTACAAACATGATGTTTACGTTGCACTAAGATCAGATATTTATCGACATTTAGGCAATGTTTTAAAATAATAAATTAAATGATTATAAAACTTAGATTTGTCCAACGTCAAAAATAATACAATTAGCAATAGAGAAGAAAAAAGACGGTAAAATAATGGTAATAAGATAACAAGTATACATTAATCTTACATAACAATTACAAGTGTAAGTACCACTATAGTATTCCTTGTAATCACTTCAGGCCATTTACAACTGTAACATATCTTTTAAAAATACCTTTCTGAATAGAAGCATTTGTTCACAAGAAATTCGTGGAGTTTCTTTTTAGTTCGGCAAGTAGTTTGAATTGGTTTGTTATACAGACTTTTTACATAGATAGATCTTATCGCTAACGTTTCTAAGTAAAGCTACGGAATTATTGGTGATAAAGGCCATTGGCCTGTCGAGATTTATATATCCTACTGATTAGTAATTGATATATTTTTATCGGATGATTATAAGTTTTTTTTGTCAAAGACACACGAACTTGAATTGTTTGTACACACCATTTTCTTGTCACATACTATTGTAAAATTAATAAAAACATGGACGAGTTACCTAAATAACTGAATTTTGAATATGGTGGTCACTTTTTGGGAGAAAACTTTTTGACTTTAACTATCCCCCCCCCCCCCCTAATTATCTCCGAATTAGCTATTTACTTATAGATTACAGGAAAACCTATAAAAAATCTATGGTCTTAAAATAACATGGTAAATCTTTCAATATTGTGCTTACAAAGTTGCAGTCGGATTAGGAGAACATGTTTTTTAATTACAATGTTAAGTTTGTTCTTGGGTAAATTATAGGTACTTACTACTCGTGTGTCTTTACTGGACCAGGCATCCATTACTCCTCGTACCTAAAGATAACAAATTCATCGTACGGAACCCTCTCCACGCGAGTTCAACACGCACTTTCCCGGTTTTTTATTAACTTTACAAACACTGCTGTACATCTTCTTGAATTTTTTTATCATCTTCTACAACACTCGATGAAATAGAGATAATAGCCTAATCTACGCGGTAACCACGCGATTAAACTGTCACAGTCACTACGAGTATAATAATGATGTTTTGTGGATAATGGTAATCAAGAAAAAAATGACTTGCTTTGAAAATGACGACTGAATACTTGTCAAACGGATTAATGCCGCGCGGAGATTAGATTATTATGGAAGCGATTGAATTGTGCGGTTGTTTGTGAATCTCTATAGTATAAAAGTGATAAGTATATCTACAAAAATATATAGTCGCTATTATTTTCAATTCGTATTTAGCACGCAGCCCATTCCCCTACTCTTACTCACAGGACATATCACATCGTAGAATATTCTGCTAACTCGAAAGTCTAATCCTCAACCAGCCAACTCAACAATAGATACCTTACTTACCCCGTTTGAACTTTGGGTGTCAAATTGCGACAGAATTAGGAAATTCCCGATAAATTGTCCGAATAAATGGAGGATTTACCAAAGGAAATTCTGAAGTTATCAATTAATCAAATGGTTCGTTAAACAGAACATTGAAATGGCTTGGATTACGATGTCAAAGCGACTTCGGGATCCCCTAAATTCAGCAAAACTTTTCGATGCCAAGACCTTTCCAAGATTGATGAATAGTCCAGTTATAGTAAGAACGCTAATAATTCAGATTGCCTTTAAGGGATTTTGTTTTATAAATTATTCTTGATGCTTCAACGGAATTAAAGATTATCCTGTAGGAAAGCTACTGCATATAATGAAGGAGCTAAAATTATACTAGATTTTTTATTTTATTACATTATTTTTTGTATTTGAAAAAACGTTTCCCCACACTAGGATTTCTCCTGTGTCGTAGGTGCGTTTACAGACATAAATTTGTTTAAAATGTTGAGTTCTATACATATCTGAATTTGTATATCATCATCATCATCATATCAGCCACAGGAGGTCCACAGTTGAACAAAGGCCTGCCCTTAGATTTCCACAACGAGCGGTTACATGCCGCCCTCATCCAACGACTCCGAGCGACCTTTACCAGGTCGTCTGTCCACCTCATTGGAGGTCATCCCACGCTGCGATTTCGGCTGCGCGGTCTCCACTCGAGACACTTTATGCTCCAACGGCCATCAGTTTTACGAGCTATGTGTCCTGCCCATTGCCACTTCAGTTTATTAATCCTTTCAGCTATGTCAGCAACTTTAGTTCTTCTACGGATCTCTTCATTTTTTATTCGATCTCGCAGAGAAATACCAAGCATAGCTTTCTCCATAGCTCGCTGAGTGACCTTGAGCTATATGCTGTTGTGTGTCTTGGAGGTATGTATGGCCCTACTTACCCTCTACTTCATCGTCTGGGTGTGTCGAAATCGTTGCGTAGACCTGTATGACCTTCCACGAATACCTCTTGGATATTCTGAGTATAAGGTACACTACCCTGCTCGACATACTTTCGATGGCCACTATGCTGTTAATGAGGTACCTGCGGACGAGAATGTCGACACCACCTTGAGACAGATGTTTAACTTCCCGGTAGTAGAATAAGTTGCCAGATTTCAGGGTTATCGTATCCTCGACCTCTCTTCGGGCTTCTAATAGACCCATGATATCCCAGTGTAACTTATCTATTTCTTCTTCAAGTTCAACAATCTTTTCATCTGTCCTCAGTCTGGGTGAGTTATACGTTACCAGGGCCAGTTTCCGTTTAGGGTGGTAGCAGAATCCTGTCCGGTGATTCTTATCACCCCCTACCCCGCCGTTACCGTGGCCGCTACCTTGCCCAGGAACAGCAGGGCTGCCGGGAACTGGGAGCCGGTGCATAAATCGTGTCGTTATTTTGGGGGGAATTTGCCGATACTCACCACGCTTGGCAAGCGGGTTAGTGAGCGCAAAATTGCTACTGTTCAGTAAAAGGGACGTTCCTACCCATCCTTCTGGTTAAGAGTCCCTTAGTCGACTTTTACGACCTCCACGGGAGGAGATGGAGTGGTGCTGTATTCTTAGTCTAGACATATGTAAGGTCTTACTTTAATAATGGAAAATAATTTAGGAGGGAAATCTACATCGTCATGCTCCAGAAGGAGACTGCAGAGTGGGATCGGGAGAGGGCTGATCCCGCAGGGAGAAGGAAGAGACGGCGCCGGGGCAACAGCCTTCCCGGCACCACAGTCCAAAACGCCTGAGCCCCCTGCCTTCACTACATGGTGGAGGATTCAGATGTCGCGGGCGCGCATATAGGGGAGTGTGCATGCTCACAACGAGTGAGCCCGGGCAGACGGCGGTGGGCATGTGGTAACGTGCCGCACAGCGCAAAGCGAGGCTTGGGGGGATCCTTTACAATCCTCCCCGAGAAGTGACTGGGGGGGCGACATTTTTACAGTCGCCTTCCCTCCGATAGAGGGGGTGACCGCTTTACAGTCATCCCCTCCGTGATGTGCCTAAAGGCGTGGCACCAATGGATGGCTCTAATGTGATCTTACGAGGATCTGGAGCCCCCTTCGGTGCTGAAGATGACTGCTCCAGTGGTTTTAGTCCGGCATGCTCCTTCGCTCTTCCTTTGATTGCATTTGCTACCTATGAAATTGGCAACACTGGTGACGTCCCCGTTAGTCACGAGGGCAGATTTGTTGTGTGGGAGAATTTAAACATTAGCAAGGCAGCCTAGTTTCGTGCTCCCAAACAGTTCAGACCGGCACAAAAATTCTTTCGGTTGTCAATTATTAGTGTGCGATTTTATTAACTATAGTCCGAACATTCGGAGTGAACTAGGTTGCCTTGAAACTGTCGATTCACGGTGATTGGTCATTTTGCAATAATTAATACACGTGCTATCAGAAGTCCGCGGACTATTTACGAAACGAATCGTGTACCATGAAACCGCATTCTAGTTTAGTATATAATAAATTAAATAAAAGAGTTGTCTGATTCGGAGATTTTTTAAAAGGTGTAATAATAAAACTTTTAGCCGCAGTCTATTTTTATTTCTCTTTAAACTTTTTGCGTGGTCCACGTATACCTAAGTAAATAATAGTTTGCCCTTTTCAAACATTTCAGAATATCATTAGTAATATAAAAAAGTATATACTTATCTTCTTCCTGCTCTGGTTGTAAGTTACTTGGAATCAGAGCAACATATTTCTAGTCATATTGCAAAGGTTTTGGCAAAAAGATTTTATAGTTGTTCGCCTGTTTGACACCAAGCCTCCTTGGGTATACTGGTAATACAGGTGACCCGAAGTGCTTAATGGTACGGAC
Source organism: Diloba caeruleocephala (assembly GCA_947459985.1). Lineage (NCBI taxonomy): Eukaryota > Metazoa > Arthropoda > Insecta > Lepidoptera > Noctuidae > Diloba > Diloba caeruleocephala. The sequence continues at coordinate 9,073,260 of OX381619.1, forward strand.
GGGGTACAAAATCCCTTAGTCGCCTTCTACGACACGGGACATCTCGTAGCCCCATACCTGACCCCGAGCTTCATGGGCCAGCTTATACTTACGTACGTTATTAATATCGTTTTACTCGTCCAAGTTTTACAAAACTCACTAAATCAAGGGCTTGCAGTTGCTTTTGCCTAACCAAACCTAGGTATCTAAAAGTTTACATTTTCAACAAAGGTAGATTATAATGGTTTTAACTACATATAATAAATAAGTAATTGAATGCACGGAAGACGTCAAAATACTTTTAATACTTCTATTTTATTTCAGAAATTCATATTGATTTTCTTTATAAAATTAACTTAGGGACGGAATTAAGTCTAGCAGCCAACATGAAAAAGGGATAATCACCTTTAATACCGTAGAGAACGCTCAGTCATTCGGACAAAGAGTCTTTGAACAGGGAGCCGTCCCTTCGGAAGGGATGATAAATTGGCTTGGCTTAAACTACACGTGCCCAGTTCAGGTCGTCGATGATACTCTATCTTAACGTGTACATCTTTAAAGTTTGTCACTCTAAACTTTGTGAGGACCTTGTTAGTGACCATTAGACCAATTTACAAGATAAACACGATTGATAACGCATTTAATATCATCATTTCAGCCATAGGACGTCCACTGCTGAACAAAGGCCTGCCCCATAGATTTGCACAATTGTGTCATTTTGGGGGGAATTTGCCAATACTCACCACGCTTGGCAGGCGGGTTGGTGAGCCTACGCTCACCAACCCGCCGACCGATTTAAACAGCCAGTTTTAGCAACGCCCTAAGCCGAGATCCGCAGAGGGCGCCTTTAGATGCATTTGCTTAGTTTTGAAATGTGAATTTATGTCTGGCTGCAAGCTGTCGGCTTAGTCAGTATGCCCGGCTAAGCAGTAATAGGTCCGTGAAAATTATGCGAGAAACCACAAAAAAGAAGATGGCACAGTTGGTTTAGTGGCTAAGCAGTTGGCTTCTTGCGCTGCGTGTCGCGATCCCCGCACGGAACAAATATCTGTATGACCTAAAGATAGTTATTTCTGGTCTGGGTGTTTGTGCATGTGAGATCCAAGTCTGTAAACGATACCTACGAAACAGCAGTTTTTGTTCCACAGAAAGGATGCTGCTGCCCATCCTTCTGGTTTGGAGTCCCTTAGTCACCTTTTACTACCTCCACGGGAGGAGATGGAGTAGTGCTATATTCTTAATCCGAACACCACACGGATTAATATTAGTATAGATTAATTCCCTATCAAAAATATAACCATAAAGCACGTTTAAACAAACAAATGTGTATTCACTATCACATCGCACGAACGCTTTCACAAGGAAATTCCAAATAGGTTGGCTCTTCCTAAGCTAGCTACGTGCCCAGTTCATAGTCTCCAGGATCAGGATCGAAATAAAGTTCACTATCTAAAATTATAGTAAATATTTGAAAAGGATTCGATAAAAAAAATCATAGACCGTGAACATTATCTTTGACATGCATTAATAAATCAAAATAATTAGTCTCTATATAATAAAAATAAAAGTATACTAGATACTAATCCACGACATAATCTACATCTATGCTAAAAATCATAATATTCTGTTTAGCCATTTTAGTGTGATGGAGCCTCAAACAGACAAATTTACAAACTGTTACATTTATAATAGTGTATTAAGATAAGTCAGTAGAAGCAACCCTCTGTTGCCGGTTTAGAATAGCACTAACCCATCTCATCCCGTGGGTGTCGTAAAAGGTGACTGTAGGATTATCCGGAGGATGAGCAGCAGTACAGTACATTAACAACTTAACTGCGATCGGGAAAACTTCCAATAAGCACACAACACACCCAGATCGATCGTAGTGGCAATTTTGCAACGTTAAATATAATAAAACGGAGCAAGTCTAAGTTTACTTAAGCGTCAATGACTATATTGCTCTACATCTAGCGCTACATACCTCAATAAGAACATGGGCGGGATTTTCAAGACTATCGAATTTTTGACATCTTGGGTTTTATTGTATCACACTTAACAAAATCAGTAATTGTTATTCAATTGTTATTCAATCAGTAATAGTAATTCTGCTTGCCAACTACTGAAATGCTACTCAATATTTGAGACCCACTGAACAATTTTTAACGCCCGTTATCCCACCGAAATGGGGTATCACACCTTATATTTTTCCTGGAATCTACGGCTGTCGAGACAATTTAGACAAACATTTCAAATTGTTTAAACAATTTTCTTACATTCCAAAAATCACCGTTCGTAAACAAATAAGCCTTTCCATATACTTCCCGGTTTAATCTCTCACGTTTGAGCCTTTAAGTTGGGACCCGTCTTTAAATAATAATATATCCAGAATTCAATAATATATTCAGAACAACCCGCCTGCCAAGCGTGGCGATTATGGCAAAAACCCCGCATTGAATACACAACACACCGATGTCGGTCGTTGTGGTGATCATTGAGGGAGGCCTGTGTCCAGCAGTGGACTTTATTCGGCCGAAATGATGATATCCAGAATTATTTCTAGTAAAATAGATGAGGGCAAACAACTGCTACAATAATCTCTCTCCCAGACTGAAATTACTGAATACTGAAGCGTATCGTCGAACTAAAACTACAGAGTGATCGCAGCAGGGTTTCTTATTGTTATGGAACCCAAAAATGGCTGAACGTGACAATGTAATGTATGTACGTTTTTAGACAAAGGTCGACAAGGCCAACGTAATTGATACAACAGTGCCTGACAATTTTTCCCTGTCACATGTTTCCCTGTTACATGAGTTGCCAGCACCTTGTCACAAACATATACTTTGTAATAAACTAATCATATAATTTGTTTATCCTTACCGTTCATCCGATTAAGTTGAAAATTTATATAGTTGTTGACACTTGGGTGATAGTTTTCGCTTTTGTTTACAAATACAGCAGTAGGGTAGGGCGGGGCTAGTTGTGCAATTTTTCACTTGATCGGTCATAGCTCCTCAACGAAAAGTCCAAATTGATTGCTATGGAAACTAACGGGTAAGTAATATATTCCTTTCTAAAAATCTCCATTGTCATTTATTTCTAATAAGTCGCATTTAAGAGCTAGAGCCGCTTAAGTAAAGAAAGTCAGACATGCTCAACGTACCCCATAGGTGAGGTAAGTTGAGCAAGGGTATGGGGCAAATTGAGCAGTTCGAAATTCTAGCCAAACCATGGCTCACATGTTTAAGAGATATGAAATAAAACCACGATTAAACAATCAACATTTTATTTATAATCTGTTAGTGGTATAATAATGAAACAGAAAGTTTTATTTTAAATATTAAACATAAGAATGGAATCGACAAAAATCCAACGTTTACTTTCTTCGCATAGTTGTGTCTACCTTTCGTGGACCTGCCTTTTCGAACAATTTCTGGGGAAAATGGCTGCGATGGATCGACCGTTTCGTTTTCTTTGTTGCTTCTACCTGGTTCAGGTTCACGTTGGCTGGTGAAGTTAGATAGAGCACGGTAGTGGAGCAACTAGCTCAACTAACCCCACTCTGAATATCTGAAACAAAAGTGAGGTTATGAAAAAACTGTTTGAATTAAAACCAAATCCTTTCTAGATATCAATAACATACTGATTTTATGAAAATTTAATACTTACCTGATTTAAAATGGATAATATTTTGACTCGTGCAGATGAAATATTAGTATAAATTTTTTTTTACTTTTTCGCCGCAAAATAAACAATGCGGCCGCGTATGTCACTCGATCGACAGATCACCACTAGAGGTCTCGTGGCAAGTTCCTCTCCCACGCCGGCTTCTTTCCGCCATTTGATGTGTTAACGGGTGGCGTATAGTTTCTGAGATATTTCGATTGCCCAACTTACCCTTATGCTCAACTAGCCCCGCCCTACCCTACTTTCATCCGTGTTTTGTTATTCAGCACCAAACACGATAACTACCAATTTTTTTTAAACTGTCATTGTTTCTTAATCAGAACTTTCTCATACCCAATAGAATTCACAATTTTTTCCCAAACACGAGATAACTAATAATATCGTAATAGTAAGAAGTTTTATAGCAACTTTTAATGGAATTCTAACTCGATGCATGATAAATTAAATGACAAAGTTAAATTACATTACGTCAAACGGAACTGTGAACACGAAACGAGGGTTCGATGAAAATTACGGCTGTTTTCCTTTCCTGTTTTGTTATTTTAATTTTGTTTCGCTGATCTTTGAGGTCAATCGTCGAATTCGACTCTGCTGGGCAACGTTCGGGAAACTTCACAATGTCTTTTTGTCAACAATACTGCATAAGAAAAGTCTTTAGCACCAGTATGTGTTACCAGCGATGATATATGAAACCGACACTCACTATGGGTGGAAGAAAGCTTAAGGTTATTCAGCGAGCTGTGGAAAGCTTGGTATTTCACTACGAGATCAAATCAGGAATGAGTAGATCCATAGAAGAACTATAGTTGCCGACATAGCTGAAAGGATAAGTAAGCTGAAGTGGCAATAGGCGGGGTACATTGCTCGTAGAACTGATGGCCGTTGGGGCAAAAAAGGATCTCGAGTGGAGACCACGCACCGGAAAACGTAGCGTGGGATGACCTCCAACGAAGTGGACAGTCGACCTGGTGAATGTTGCTGGGAGTCATTGGATGAGGAAGACATGTGTTCGCTCGTTGTGGAAGTCTGCGGGGAGGCCTTTGTTCAGCAATGGATGTTCTTTGGTCGATATGATGATGATCTTTGGTTCAAAAGAGGCCTCTGAACTACTAATTTGACTTTGACGGTACGGTTAGCGCAGTGGCTAAGTAATTAGCGTTTTGAGCTACGTGTTGCAGTTCGATCCCCGCATGGAACACATATTTGTACGATCTACTTGTAAACTGTGCTCACGGCACAAGGGAAATCATAGTGTGCCATAAAAAAAAGTTATTTTCCTGATACATTGAAGCGTTATACTAACATACAAGGCAATGAACTGTACAACGAAGCAGACCCATATTTTTGTTGTAAAGAGTCTCATGATATTGCCTAAATCAGCAAGGATTTCGAAGTAGATAGTTCAGCTCGTATTGTTTGGGTTGTACATTTTTTGATATTATTCCCGAGTTACTTTTTACGGCACGCATGGTCGGAGAGGAGTGAACTGTACCGGGAATTGCTAAAGCGCGTAGTACCTAGCCATATATATTTTTTTAATGGCAATGTAATGGAATATAGGATTGTGGGTTCAGATGTTTTGCGTTATAATGAATGTTTTGCGTTCGAGCTTAGGATTAAAACGATTAATCAACGCAATGATTCAACACTTCCCTCTGATTGCGACTATAGAAGCGTGTAGATTAGGAGCCTAGCACACTGGCAAGACGCGATGCGGTGAACGTTTTTGTTTTAATTTCCTTAATCTTGTTCTTCTAGACTTGTTGCAAAATGTCTACCGTGCAGGTCGATCTGCGAGGTTGACGATGCAGGTCGAGGATGTGCTTGTCGCTGTCATGCATAGGATTACATACTTCTTCGAAGAGTACGTGAAACCACTGGTTCCGGTTGTCAAACTAATACATAGAACAGTTAACAAAGAAGTCCTAAATCCTGACAAAATGTTTAACATTAATTTAATTGGATGGTGACGGCTGTCCCAACGCTATATTTAGCTTGAACAATGCCAAGATCAAAAGCTCAGTGCGTGGACAATTCCTACAGCAAGTATTGGTACAATTAAGGCACGTAAAATCGTCGGTCCCAGTTGATATAAGCTCAAAATGTCATTTGCAAGCTATGGTAGCTTTAGCAGTTCTTTGCCAATTATGTAAATGTCCGTTTGCAGGCGCTGCTTTGAGAGATTTTTTACAAGATTTCGAGAGTGCACGAGCACAGTACTAAGATTAGCTTGCATATCTCATTAACCAACTGGTTGACACGAGTAATTTGTCTTTAATCGTGTTACTTGAAAATAGTTTTGTGTCAGATTTGGTAATCGGGTTAATGCAAAGGCAGTCATAGAGCTGCCATTTCATACAAAAACTTTGATTTCAAGCATCAGTAACACAATCTAGAGTTGAATTGAATATGTGTTAACTTTTAAAATCTTAAATTTTTTACAAAATGTGATGATGATGGTGACGTTACCTCGTTAGATTAGTTTTCTTGCAATAATAAAAAAATCCAAAAACTATAAAAAATATAACATTTTCATAGCACAAACCGACCCTTTCAGCATTTAGGTTTTAATGCCAAGACCAGAAGAATGTTTCGTGAGGCTATTGAAATGTAATAAAAACATCCTAATTTTAATAGAAAACATGGTTGGCAGGTACCGTTTGGAATCCGCTTATTTAAAATAATAAAGTCCCAATCAACATACCACACATCAAGACACTGTGAGTGATTACTGCGTGCATCAAAACAATTTTTGATTAGGTATAGATAGTTGATAAAATACCTTTTTTAATCTGTAACGTCGCTTGTCACCTAAGTGATGCTGCGAACACCCTGCAAAATGTTCGAAAGGTCAGGAAAAACAAAAAATATACGCGACGTAATCCGTTTAAAAGTGTTCTATTGAAAGAGTAAGTGTGACAATTTATGAAAAGGACAAATTCATATTCCTCGATAGTATTTAATGACTTTCAAATTAATCAAAGCGATTGGTGGCACTCTATACAACGAAATTTTCACTGACTTATTTCCATTGCCTTAAACAACACTCCCTTAGAATGATTTTTCTTTCTTTAAATATAAACAACCAAAAACATGTAAAAGTGAAGAAACGTAACATAATGTAAAAATTTTGCACTTTTGCACGTAAGAGTTTCAATTATATGATAGTTACCAGATTTATCGCTCCTTCATAATTTACACCAAGTAGCGCATTATGCATTTATTTTCTACCGTTGCCATTTGTTTGTCATTTGCCAAAAAAACACACCTACTCGCTGTCATGCACCGCATTATCTATTCAATGTACGATGTTCTTTATGCGTGAAATGCTGAATATTTCGTAACAGTTTCCTTTTTGCTAATGCTATCCTATGTTTTAGGAAAATCCTATTTGTATAATTTCTAGATGTTATATTTTGCATCATGTTTGTATTCGTACATAAACTTTTATGTGTAATACACTTTCATCTACTCACTAAGGGACTCTAAGCCGAGGGATGGGCAGCAGCGTCCCTTCTGTGGAATAATAGCCATACTGTGCTCGCAAACTCGCCGGCCAAGCATGGTAAGTACCGGCGAATTCACCCAATAATTACGGCACAATTGTGTGTGTGTGGCTACAGGGAGGCCTTTGTTCAGCAGTAGACTTCCTTTGGCTGATATAATGCACATGGCACAGCAACAGCAAATTTAAAAAAATATAAATTATTATTTATGCATAGATTAATATTAACAACTTGCAATACATAACCTAAATGAAATACATTCTCAATTCAAACATGAAACATTTTATTTTATTCTTTCCAACCGTGTCCCAAAACATAAATTATATATAACACACAGACGAAAACTCCCAAATTTTAATTCCGCAAATACGATGATACGAAATACGTAGAATCCGAATAAACATTAAAGTTTTCACATGATATCTCGTGGGCGTGCGTAAAAACCGCTTAACTTTCTATGTACGAAGAAAAGTTCCCAAGCTCAATCCACAGGAAAGTTTTGGTTTAGGATTTAAATCTGATGAAACTCACGTGTTTTTTGTTTCATACTTGACGATGTGTGAATTCCGCGTGGTTCCCAGAAAAGAAGACCACTCTCGTTTCCACATAGGTATAATAAAAGGCGAGTAAGGGTTTATATCAAGAGGATGGGCAGCGGCATCCTCCCTTGTGCTAATAACAGCATGCCATCACCCATCCGCCTGCCAAGCGTGGTGATTATAGTTATATTTATGTTGTTGCATTAAATGTATGACCTCTCTCTCATATATATTGACGTCACTGCCAAGTACAGTGAGTACTGGCAAATTCCCCTCATATTGACGACACAATTGTGGAAATCTATGGGGAGGCCTTTGTTCAGCAGTGGACATCCTTTGTTGATATAATGATTCTAAATGTGGCCTGGCAAAGAACATCCTTGCATCATATAAAAGTTGAAACTACACTCGTACTACTCGTGCAATTTTCGAAGTAAGTAAGCCGCTTGCAGTGATAGATACTTTAAAATTCAATTTTGATAAAGCATTAACTTTGTGGGAGCAATGAAATTAAATTCTAGAACTTGAGATTTTATATTGCTGACTTTATAAAAAACATGTTAAGTAAGTAAAGAATAATATATGTAAATAAACTGTCAATACGTGAATTATGGTAGAATGTTAAAAGAATGTAAAATAAAAAATGTTTCAGAGTTTTTTTCTTAGTGGCAGCTTAGTTTGTTCAGATTCAAACTACCCTAATTTCTAAACAAAACTTGTGTTTATAAGAAACGCAAAAATATCAGGAAAGGAACGACATCTGCATGCTTAATTCACGTTAGCAGACCAAAGAACTAAAAATAAAGGCACTCACAGAGGCAGCGCAAAAATATTCTCGGGAAAATAGGACAAACAATAGAAAGGTCAATTCCCTGTACATAAGCTCAAGTTAAATGTTTTATGGATTCAACTCTTAAATGGACTGATTTATTTTCTGTACGCTCAGCTTCATGTTACTGAACCCTCCAGTTCCAAATAATCTTTAACAACTAGCTTAATAATCTCACACCGTATATGTTCCCGTTTATTACACTAAGTTTTCAGTCCATATAAACAACTTCTATTGCAATAGACCTTATCGTTGTAGCTTTTATTTCATACCGTGACTGCATTTTTATAGTGCAGCCATGTAGAGTCCCTGGTTAGTATGTTATTACATTTTACATTTATGTTCCCTGAAATTTCTCTACGTGCTCACTCATGTCCCCGCTAAGCTTATCAAAAGACTGGATTCCTCCATGCAGAGAATAATAACCCGTGGAGGGAGAAAAATGGTATCAAATTGCATTGTAAAAACTAATTATGCTAGTAAGGTGAGGCCCAAATTCCCAACCGTCAACAAACATCTCACATCCGTTAGATGACCAAATAACTATCCTAAATACAGATAGTAATTTACTATTACACGTTAGGTGACTGGTATATTTTTAAACCCAGAGTATGCCCGTATACATCCATGTGAAATTAAGGTTAAAGCAAATAAAAACGTCATGCAATCGCGGCCGTTGACCAAGCTAAATCTTTGTTCGATGTCTATTATACATTTTATATAAAGCCACGGTCACGGACCAAGATCGAGGACGCACTACATTATCGAGAAGACACTCGATACTCTCTAGACATTTCACTGAGCTGACGTTGACATAAGGGCTATTCTATTTTAATGATTCTCCACGTCGCAACGTATGGGGACACTAAGTAACGGTATGAGAGGTCTGGCTTGACCGCTGACCAAAGGCAATGGCTTCAATTATTTACATGTATTACATTATTTTTGGAGTACTTTCATTGTTCATATCTGGACAGCGTCTATTACAATGAAAGAGATAGCAAACTTATAACAAAACATCAATCGAATCTAACAATTAAGATATTAGGAACGTTTAAACCATACATTCCAAAAACATTAAGAAATGTGTGCTAAAATTTAGTTTGCAAATTAATGTCAAGCCCTAAACTGACATTTCGCATGTTGACGGTGTTCGACATAATAGAAAAGGCCTATAAAAGCAATTTGCGTGCGAGTGGTTAGAGGGGCGTTTTGTAGTAGGTACAAGAAAGAGGTTGACGCCTTATAACGAGATGACTCTAGGTTAAATATTTGCACAAAGGCGACGGTCCTTCGTTCCCGCGGTTTGTTCCTGGCTCAAGTAGTTCGATTCGAGAAGGAACAAGAAATGTAAACGTTCGAAAACAATGAGCGATGGGGATTTGTAGGCGGTCGTTGGCACACTGCTGATAAGTTCGCGAATTGCTTTTTGTTACGGTTACAATGTTTTTATTTTATTTTTAAATGTACCTTGTAAGGAAGAAACCTTTCCCGACAAGAGAGTTCAACGGCTTACGTAGGCAGCTGACAGAAAGTCTAGTTTATTGTTTTATTGCCTGCGTGATAGCCGATCAGAGTCTTCTAAACAACTAAACCATCACTATTTTAGTTAAACTCTCAATTGTGGTGTGTTTTCACACTCAAATCAGCCCGTAAACGTCCAGTACTGATCATGGGCCTCCCAATGATTACTACTATAATATACTACAGTATACGATACATTGCCATAATCACCACGCTTGGCAGATGGATTGGTGATCATAACATTGTTGCTGCAGCCCATCTTCTTGATATGTAGTCTATTCTTTGTTGAGAACCACAACGAACAATAACAGCAGATATGTATTCAGAAGTATACCAAGAACATCATCACCGTCACCATCGGGATAATTGTTACTCATAGTCTCCATCATATTTCATTCTCTGAAGTAAGGAGACCATTATTCATACTAACGAGTACTTTGCCTTTGCCGCAGTGTAGAACTTTGTCGTTACCCGTGTTCACGGGACACCTGTTGGTAATATTACCTGTTGCCACATTAACATTAATTACATAAAAACTTATGAAATATAATTTTACGTATCTGTGTATACACTTATGGTGAGATTCAGAAACGAGTCTAAGCGTGAACTTACGCTTTTGTCAAAATTCAATACTTACGCTCATAATTGTATTCACAGACGATCGGAGCACTACTTAAGCTTAGTGTAAACTAAGCTAAGCCAAGTAGTGCAAATCAACAACTTTGGGCGAATTTAGCGCCACTGCGCCGGCAAAGGTGTGCTTGCAACAGGAACTATGAATTATGGATATATGAGAAAGTTGTTTACTTTGACTAATTAGCTTCATAATTCTAATTAGCTTTGTACTATAGAGGCTACATTAGTCCAATATGTTCAACTATTTAACAAATTAAAGTTCTACACAGTGCCGTGTGGTGCCGGCTCAGAATGCCACCACCCCATTTCACCCCGTGGGTGTCGTAAAAGTCGACTAAGGGATTAACCGGAGGATGGGCAGCAGCGTCCTTCGAGTACATTAACAACTCAACTGCGATCGCCATGTGTGAGCACACAACACACCCATATCGGTCGTTGTGGTGATCTTTGGGGGAGGCCTGTGTCCAGCAGTGGACTTCATTCGGCCGAAATAATAATTTAACAAAATATCGTCCTTACTTACTCGCAGTAATACGGCATGTAAGAATAATTATGTAATTATTATGTAATTATAATAAAGAATAATAAAATAGAATGAAATGAAAATAGAATAATAAACTTATCTGATTATTATATGACCTTGTTATTTCAGTCCACATCCCCAAATTTCTTTTTATTCAAGACGCGTCGGTATTTTTATTTCTAGTATGGTGGATGTGCAGTAATTAATACTTTTAGTAATTCTTTTTCAAACGCTGAAATAGCGGCATTCCAAGTAGTTTCACTTTTCTTCTCGTACTCGTAAAATGTTCATATATTCCTGCGGTTTTGAAAGATGTGACAACATATAGGTTTATGTGTCAAATATTTTGTTTCGCCCACTCCAATGGCATTTTGTATATATTGCTATCCTTTTTTTTATGCTCGACTACACAGTTTTGTAAAACCCGTATCTCACCGATAAACATTTTCTCTATGAGAATTCATCTTGATTCTCATATTAAAAATGGCAGAGAGAATAGAGTTCAAACTTAGCCAAGACCGACGTAAGTTTGAGAAGGACTGTGTCTCTGAATACAAATGTTGAAGATGCGCTTAGCCACTACTTGGCTTAGAGTGTTCTTAGGCCGTCTTACGTTCATATCTCTGAATTTCACCCTTCCAAACAAGGAAACTTTACTATAGAAATATAAACGCGATATATTTCCGTAAGCTATTTCGATTCAATGGATACTATTCGCGTAAACCATAATGAACCGCAAGCTTTTTAAGCTCGTAAAAGTACTGTTTAAAAGTTATATGAAAACAACCCGTAGATTCCTTTTATTCTTTTTTATAATTATATAACTTTAACGTCCTCAAACGTCATACGGGGTTCTTTAAATTTCCCGTAATTTAAAGGTTGCTTTGTGGTTTAGTTCCATTCCGATAAACCTTGCTTAAGTAATCCGGTTAAGCTAATTATTGGTATCATTCAACTTATGCAACATTCTCCTTAGTAGTTATAAGTAACTATTTCGGGAATGTTTGTTTGAAACTACAGAACTAACTCGTGTTCCAGAGTAAACATAGGGTTACCCAGGTTTACTTTACATAATCCGAAGTAAACAAGCTTTATTGCTTCTAACTTATGCGAAACTAACAATAAGAAAACATTCAATGACCCGTAGGCACGTTAAAGATTAAACTAATATTTTTGCAAATCATCATCAGCAATGAACTACTGCTGAACAAAGGCCCCCATTGATTTCTATGATGGGCGGTTACATACCACCCGAATCTGTTGACTTCCAGGCCCCCATATCTGCTAATTTACAAAAGCTTCAATGGAGAGTCGATAGTGTGTCGATGGAATAATTTAGACATTTGGTATTCTACTAGTAGAAAAAGCAAATGGCATCTTAGCTATTCAGTTATAGCTAAAATATCGTTTTTAATATTTCGTGACCGCTCTATGAATATTTATAACAATTTATTATCCAAGTACTTTTGTAAAAAATCATATCCGCGTGGTTTCAGTATTAAGAATATGCGACTAAGGAAATATAAACCAGAGAGATGGACAGCAGCGTCTCTTCTGTGGAACAATAGCTATATTGCGCTCAGCAACCTGCCGACCAAGCGTGGAGAGTATTGGCAAATTCTCCCCAAAATGACAACACCATTGTGGAAATCTATGGTGGACGCCTTTGTTCAGCTGTGGACGTACTTTAGCAGGTATGATAATTCTGCTAGTTAAATAAGACTGCATAAAAGACATAGCCAGTTGCACTCACTGATCGGTAAACGATTGGCGAGGTTAAGCAACGCTTGGCGCGGTCTGTCTCTGGATGGGTGACCACATAGTGGTATTTCAACTGAGCATCTCCGTGCTTCGGAGGGCACGTTAAATCGTCGGTCCCGGTTTTTGTCATTAGACAGCAGTCGTTAAGCCAAGTCGGAGGCCTTTGGGCGGCTTGAACAACTCTGACACAAGGCTGGCCACTAACTATACGAAATATAATATATATATATATATAAAAGATGATTAAAAAATACTACCTGGTAAACCTTAGAAAACTTAAGCGGAATATAGACTTGCACAATATTACAAAATAATAAGTAGTAGTTGCTGGTAGATCTGATGGCCGCTGGGGCACAAAGGTTCTAGAATGGAGACCGCGCACCGGAAAACGCAGCGTGGGACGACCTCCAACGAGGTGGACAGACGACCTGGTGAAGGTCGCTGGGAGTCGTTGGATGAGGGCGGCATGTAACCGCTCGTTGTGGAAATCTAAGGGGGAGGCCTTTGTTCAGCAGTGGACGTCCTGTGGCTGATATGATGACAAAAAAATTGGTGCTTATTTACCAATTAGCAGGAATCAGGCTTTAAAAGAAGTGACGCGGAAATCATTCGGTTCATTTATTATTCGAAATCATAATATAATTTTGCTTATTTTTAATACTCTTGATACTTTTGAGATTAGAAACTTATTTACAAAAGAATACATAGAGTGTCTGCCATGTGGTGCCGGCTCAGAATGCCACCACCGCATTTCATTTCGTGGGTGTCGTAAAAGTCGACTAAGGGTTTAACAGGAGGATGGGCAGCAGCGTCCTTCAAGTACATTAACAACTCAACTGCGATCGCCAACCCGTCTGCCAAGCGTGGCGATTATGGCAAGACCCCACCAATAAGCACACAACACACCCATATCGGTCATTGTGGTGATCTTTGGGGAGGCCTGTATCCAGTAGTGGACTTCATTCGGCCGAAATGATGATTGATTGACATAGAGTGAAACGACATTTGAGATAGTTCTGTGGCTATGTCCCTTACAGGCGTCGTTCGTAATAAGGCTGTTTGTGCAACAATTAATGTACATTATTATAATCTTGGTAACTGGACTAGCGGACTTTGATTCGCTTTACGACCGACATGAGTGTGCTTGTGTTAAGAACCTTGATTACCAGTGATTTGAAAAGCTAACGCATGAACATGAGCTATTCTCAATATGCAAGGATGCACTATTATTAATGGCCAACGGAAGTGGTGTATTGACAGCAACTGGAGCAGTGAGGAGACCACTGGAGCGTTACCCAGACCATAGAGCGTTCAATAATACTCTTAACACATTGATAGCCGGATGAACCCCCGGTTGTAGTCAACGCCGCAAAGACTCTTTCTATTGACTCTGGATACTCACCCAGAGTAGATCCGGAGCGATGTGTTCACAGCAGAAGTTGAACGCGATCCTTCTATAAGTTCTAGAGCTATAACTAGAAGGGCTGGAATACCACGGACCTCAATTCTAACAAAGTTAAGTCGGGTGAGTTGTTTTTAATTACATTACTTTAAATTGAAAACCCCCGTTAACACTTAGCCAAATATCAACTTATTAAAGCATATCCATGATAATTAATTAGAACGTCTTTTTTTCCAAAAGGGTACCGTAGGGTACGCGTAACCATACTTAGCGTGTCCAGCAGTTAAGTGAAGCCGATTAGTCTAGCAGAATTGCTTTCTGCGAAACAATGACACGGATGTTTGAGAAAGAATTTGTTTTTAAATAAAACATTGTGGACCGATGAATCGCGTTTTGAGCGAATCGGAGTGTTTAACATCCACAATTACTACACTGGACCAGCCCATTGAGAAACCGCACGCCGCTAGAGCATCAAATATCCAGCACCGATACAGCGTAAATCTGGGGAGTGAGCAACTTTCTTAAATTTCTTGCAAAATGATCCGAAGGGACTATTGGATAACGGAAACGAAGAGATTAGTAATAATATGAAATTTCAAAATGACAGTGCTCCTTGTCACTATGCACGAGAAGTAAGGCAGCACCTCAATGAATATTTCCCCGATAGATGGATTGGGTCTGCAGTTCGGCCTCCACAGGACCTGAACCCGATAGACTCTTTTATCTAAGAGAAACCACGTCAGAAGAAGACCTGAGAGATAAATTGAGTGAAGCAGAATCACTCATACGGGAAATTGAGAGTGGGTTTCATAGACTAAATGATAACTTTTTAAGATGCTGTTGCTTATGTATCGAAAATGAAGGATGCCATTTTTCAAAATAAATGTAATTAATTGATTCTGCTCAATTGTGTATTTTTTATGATCCTAACTATTACCCAAAGTAACTTGTGTAAATTAATAGTGATTCTTATCTCACTAAAATTAAATCCTTGGTCTTGATAGTTATTAATTGTAATAACTTAACTATTTTGAGGTATTTTTGGTTACCTAGAGGCATCTTCTAATCCCATTAGCATTAAGGAAATTGTAAGAATAAGAATTCAGATGGTTAGTGCAGTGGCTGATACAGTCGGCTGCTGCGTTCCGGGTCGTGGGTTCGATTCCCGCACGGAACATTATTTGTATGATCTGAAGGTAGTTGCTCCGGGTCTGGATGTATTGTATGTGGAATTCATGTCTGTATACGCACCCACGACACAGGAGAAATACTAGTGGGTCTGGGTCTTTTAAAAATCAAGATGATTTCAAATAACAAATGATTTATAAATGGATTTCTGCCTCCCCTCTTATATAGGGCGATTCAAGCGAAGTGGTCGATTAAGTACCAACTTTTTTGTGAAATTGTGCAAACCAACATTTTGCCAGTTTACAGTTTCTTTATTATTATTCAATTTATTTACTAGTATTTAATAAATATCTAAATAAATGATGACGTTATGATGGATCATTTACAGTACGCGGAGTGCATCTCTGGAATTCTCTTCCACGCTCACTACGCGACAGCCCTTCTCTGGACGTTTTCAAGAACGGATTCAAAAAGCATTTCCTCTCAGTATTACTTATATGTATGTATGTATGGTAAAGATTTATTTATATAGTTTTGCCTTTGTACATCATGATTTATTTTATGTATACCAAACAAATTTTAATTTTTTATAATCGCGCCTAACTATTTTTTTGACGATTTTCATTTATTATTATTTTTTGTCTCTGTGACATCACTTTATAATAATATGTAATCTACAATGTATAATTTTATTTCAATGCTGTTATCCGGATACAGTTTTGGACAGAGAACCAGATTTTGTATCGGTTGATCAGTTACTTGATTCACACACTACTTTCCAAGAACCAAAATGAAAGAAAAGTAAGATATAGCATCTGATCAAGATTGCATATCGTATTGCATATCGTATTTCATATAATAATATGTTGATTAACCTACCAAATGTAGCTAAAAAGTTTTCACTTCAGTTGTTCAATTATATTTTGGTGTCCGGGTCTATTCAAAAACCATGGCAACATTTATATGCATAGACTGTATACCTAAATACACCAGAGGTTTTGACATGATCTCTAATCTTAGATTATTAGTGTGTGTAAGACTTTTCATAACATTTTGGCATAACGCATTAAATGGTACGTAGAGTTGAAAAAACGAATTTCACAACTGGTTTTAGGAACCCTAATTCTATTTAGATTGTTTAATGCGGCTAGTTACTAGAACACAAAATAGTTTTTTTTCACAAAGGAAATACTCCAGCTGCTGCCAGCTTTCTGGATATAGAGAGCGCCTTCAATAATATTTCTACAACTGAGACTGTAAACATTTTACATTAATTGAAAATTGGTAGGTCATAAAAAATAAGAAATCAGCCAGATATTGACAAGAGTGACTAAGGGCAAAGGCTTAAGACAAGGTGACGCGATCTCTTCATAATTTTTTAATATTCATCATCATCATATCGGCCATTTATAAGTCCACTGCTGAACAAAGGCCTCCCCCATAGATTTTTACAACTGTGTCATCACTTTGGGGGGTATTTGCCAATACTCACCACGCTAGGCAGACGGGTTGGTGAGCGCAGTCTGGCTACCGTTTCTCAGAAGGAACGCTGCTGCCCATCCCTCTGGTTTAGATTCCCTTAGTCGCCTTTTACGACCTCCACGGGAGGAGATGGAGTGGTGCTATATTCTTAATCCGGACACCACACGGACTTTATTAATATTATTACCACTAAAATCTGTCATTTGATTAACTTACATTATTTATATATATATATATATATATATATATCATATACATTGAGGAATATGCTGATGATTTCTTTTTTTATACTAGTAATAACAATTTACAAACTTGTGAGGCCGATTTACAAAGTGATTGAAATGTCATGATTGAGTTGTTAAAAGATATTGTATGAAAACTATCTGCAAAAAAGTTATGCATTTTTAGTTAGAGACGCAAACATCTACTTTAAAATTAAATGTTGAAGATTAAATATTGATCAAATATCTTATTATTTAAATTCTATATGATCGATATCTTCGGATTGTGTTCAGTATTTTGGCAATTGGTTAGACAAATCCTTGTTATGGAGGAAACATATTGTGAAACAGTTTTTTTTAACATTTTGATCGTTGTAGCCGGGTGAACTTAGGAACTAACTTCATCAGAATCATTTAAGGAGAAAAATTTACATATTTATCTGTTAAGAAGCAGGATTCTTTACTTTCAGATTTTCTTTTATGAAAGTGCTTGAAGCCACATTTATCTATATTATATAAAGCCCAAAACCATGGATTACGTATATATATATAATATACATTTTATAAAAAACGATGTCATGATTCTTGGAAGGAGCTTTTTGACTAAAGGTCTAGAGATAATGGAATCTGGTATAAAATTATTTAGAGTGAACTTCCTCATATACCTTCGTTTACAAATTGCAGTTTAAGATAATTTGTAGTGTCAGCACTTCGACTGCATTCCCGTCACATTCCAACAAGAAAGTTTGGACATTTGATAAGAACGTACAATTCACCCAATTGTACTTTTTACATTAAATTTGTTGGTAATTTTCAACGTTGATTGATAGAATATGAACGCAATCATCGAGACAGAGAACAGTTTTTTAAGGTCTATTCCCTTCTATTTTAGATGTCCTGAACTCGGTGGCAGCAAAATGTACATCAGTTTGGTTAAATGTCCACCATTAGATAGGTGGTAGAATATCATCTGTCACAATAGAATAGACTTATCTTCAAGACATAAGTCCTTAAATTAATTAAAGAAAAATAAAACAGTAAAACCGCGGTACATTTACCCTGCACTATAACCGATATTTCCATAATGTTACAAATTAGCTCCACTTATATCGGATTCCTATTCATCCCTAATTACATAATTATGATGACTAATGATCAAACGTAACGTTAATGTCATAGGTAAACGCTAATTAGAATGCCCAACGCTTATGTTTGACGACTAACGTGGAACGAGTTTAACGACACTATGGCCTAGATGAAGAAATTATACATGCGGTTATTAAACAAGCACATACAAATGGTTGATAAAAAAAGTGGTAGTTAATAATGCATCAACTATAATGACGCATCTGTTACCATGGTGATAATAGTGAATGAATAGAAGGGTACGAGTGGGTGTGTCACTAACAAATTAAAAGGGCCAGCTTAGCAGGAATAAGTTGACATCTTTCCTTTCAGCCCATGTGAGACATGTTGGGCGGAACTAGTATGTCTCGTTCCGGACATGGCGTGGGCGATAACGCCATTCGACGGTCAGGACAATATTCAGAGCAACGTCTCTTATTTCAATGATTCAGAGTTTTCAAATGTTTAACTATAAATAACTACAAAAGGCAAATTTTGGACATTTTTGCATTTTTTATGTGGCGCGTGGTGTAAGTTAACTGTTACATTGGCATTGTCTGAGACGGCATTAAATATATTGAAGTACTGTCAAATCAGCGTGTAACATAATCAATGTAGACATGACTCCTAATGACTGCTACAACGAATGGTCCTAGGGATTGATGGTTACAGGTTCTGGTCTGGATAGAGCTTTCCTCCATATTCCGGCAACGTACAAGTCCGTCTTTCTCAGCGCCGACTTCTGGCCATCAGGAGTAGTGTTCAGACGTTACAGGTAAGCACAACTGAAACTTCCAAGTCCAAGTATTCAAGTTTAGTTTTATAGTGTTATAGTGTCATATATGTGTGTTAGTCTATAAGGTATTTATGTATGGGTCTTGGTTACCTGAAATAAAATAAATAAATTTAAAAAATATATTTAATGGCCATTTCCTATAGGAATGGGTATACCCAACACGTGGAGAATTATTGACGGGAATCACACATAACTAGGTAAATATAATAATTTTCTAAAGTAGTGCACTGGTTCAATGTTAACAATTCACTTTTAAACGAAAAAGACTAGTGTATTAGTTTTTTAATACTTAGTGTTAAGCCGATGAAAACCAGTGAACAAGTAAAAGGGATGGATGGACCTTGTGGATATTACTTTAGATACAGAGGGGCCTACATAATATAAACACAAATTCTTGATTAGACTCAGATCTACGGTGATTCTATTAGAGCCATATGTATACTAGTATCCTTGATATTTGTACAAATGTGGTCAATAATTATGCTTCTTGTTTGTGTGGTCTGACGGGTGGCATACTTTTCATGCAAATTGTTTATTATGTAGTAGCCAGACTCTTGGACTATATTTAAGTAATCAACAGTGGTCTTACGTTCATTTTGCAGCAAATCTAGGTTAAAATCGGGGAGAATAATTGTTTTTTGTTTTATCTTTTGTAATAGCAATGTACAAGTATCTATAAACTTCTTCATGTTTGTACGAGGTAGTTTATAAATCACTCCAATAGTTAACGTTACGTTACATTAATTTACGATGTTATTGTGAAAACTGTGCGTCGCATAAGCGCAAAACATAGGTCGTTGCTCAGCTTAATGCTGTGGCATCAAGATGAGCCAGCAGCGCTGATTTTCAGCAAGAGCCTCAGTGAGTGCTGTATAGCGATCAGTAGAACGCAGTGCGAAAGATAATTAAGTATCTGGAGTGGAGACGATCCCATGATTCTACCGCGCCCGACGGCAGAATAAATCAAACCCAATAATAAGTTATTATTTATCATTAATATATCTATAGTGTTAATATAGTATTGGCGTGTGGTGCCTGCTATGAATAGTTCCCATCCATCTCATCCCGTGGGTTTCGTAAAAGACGACTATGGGACTATGGGATTGCCAGAGGATGGGCAGCAGCGTCCTTCGAAAACATTCAATCCGCCTGCCAAGCGTGGTGACTATGGCTATGGCGAAAACCCCCCACTCATACACACTTTGGAGTACACACACCCAAATGTTGTGGTAATCTTTGAGGGAGGCATGTGTTCAGCAGTGGACTTCGTTCGGCTGAAATGATGAATAAATAAGTTGTTTATATGTGTAAGTTTGAGTAATGTCCAAATGATCCAACAATGCTGTGAAGATTTTAAGACTATATCAAAATCTGTGTTGTTGTACGATATAATTGTAGAAATCTATGGACGAGGCCTTTGTTCAGCAGTGGACGTCCTTTGGCTGATATCATTATGACATTAGTACAGTCTTTCCCAACGTGGGCGATAACGCCCCCTTGTGGGCGCTGCAGGCCTAAAGGGGGGCGGTAATAGACCCAGAAAAAAAGGGGGCATTGTGTAGGGCTTTGGGGTCGATTTATAATTTTATCTACCTAGCTAGGAAGACTCTTAGACACCGACTGAGCTCTCGACTCTCGACTACATCTTGTGAACATCGACTAATATTAATTAAGATATAGCTCAAACTCGGTTCGATATAAAAGACCGCGGGCTATCATGTTTTAACAAGTTTTTGTTAAATAATCCGAATTGTACATTCCTATACCAATCGGCTGGTTCTATAATACTTGTTCTTGCTTGTCGAGTACGATTGGGCGTCGAATGAGATAAACGAGTTTATGCACGTTTGTCTTATTCCTGTTGGTGCGTGCTGCTTATGCAATCCTATATAAACGACGTAAATTTATTTTATTTTCATTTGCGGTTTCACGCATAATAGATAAGCAGTACTTAATTTCAACACAACAAAACAATGTCGGAAGTAAAAAAGAAGAAACGGCAATACTCTGCGGAATATATTAAATTCGGATTTATTGAAAATCCCACAAACCCGTTGTCGCCTTTGTGTCTTCTATGTCTAAAAATATTTTCGAACGAAGCAATGAAGCCTTCAAGACTGCAAGATCATTTGAATAAAATGCATCCAGATAAGACAGAAAAGAACGTAGCATATTTTCAAGACCTAGAGAAGAAGCATAATACTCAGCCAAGTGTATCAAAACTATTTTCGGCGGCTGCTAAGCAAGATGACGACCGACTTCGAGCTTCGTACAATATCTCTTTGTTAATTGCTCAAAAAGGCAAACCACGCAACATCGGAGAAGAGTTAATTTTGCCAGCAATAAAGGAAGTAATAACTACTGTGCTTCATAAACCGGCCGCAGATATTATCCGAAAAATTCCTTTGAGTAACAATTCTGTGCAAAGACGAATTGATGAAATGGCTGAAAACATTAAAGAATCATTGTGCAATCATCTGAGGACTAGTCAATTCTCAATTCAGCTCGATGAGTCCACTTTACCAACTAATGAAGCGTTGTTGCTATCTTACGTGAGGTTTATTAAAGATGAGAAAATACGTGAAGAACTATTGTTTGCCAGAAATTTGGAGACGGATACAAAAGGCGAAACCATATTCAATACATTGGAAAAATTTTGTGAAGAGAAAGAGATTCCATTGAAAAATATTATATCAGTTGCTACGGATGGCGCTCCGGCTATGACAGGGCGCCATAAAGGCTTCATAGCATACTTAAAGAATAAAATTCCAGATGTCCTTGCTATACATTGCGTTATTCATAGACAACATTTGGTTGCTAGAAACTTAAGTGAACGACTATTTCAATCACTGCAATATGTCATCAAAGCAGTCAATAAAATCCGTAGCAGCTCTTTGAATGATAGATTATTTCATCAGCTTTGTGTTACTAATGACGAAGATTTCAACCGTTTGTTGCTTCATACTGAAGTTCGTTGGCTGTCAAGAGGCAATTGTCTGATTCGATTTTACAACCTGTTTGACTCTATGATAGAGTTCTTGGAAACTAAAGATACAGAACTGCGCAACAAGCTCATAACATCAAAGAATGATATAGCTTACATGACAGACCTGTATAAAATGTTCAACGACATGAACCTCCAACTGCAAGGCGATGAACTAAATTTAATTAAAACAAAAAATGTCGTTGCTGCTTTCGCAGCCAAACTGCTTCTGCACAAAAAGAATATGGGCACACGTGAGTTTCACAATTTTCCGAATTTATCAGTATACTGCAGTAACGACGACTTGTTTGCCTACTGCCAACATTTGGAAAACCTCCACATTGACTTCACCGAACGATACGGACATTTTAAACTTGGAAATACCAGACTGGGTGTTGGATCCGTTTTCAAATGTCAACACAGCAATGTCACCTCAGCTGGAAGAAGAACTTATCGAATTGACAACAAACGAAGAAATAAAAATCAAGTTCAAAAATGGATATCAAGAATTTTGGCTACAAAAACCGATCCCGCAATTGTACCCTGGATTGTGGTCAATTGTTCAACGATTTTTGATAGCATTCCCATCGTCATATTTGTATGAACGTGGATTTAGTGCTGTGGCAACGCTGCTTACTAAAAAGAGAAATCGTTTGCGTGTTACCGAACGTGGCGACTTGCGGCTGTTTTTGAGTAAATTGGAACCTGATATCAACAAACTTATTGAACAGCATCAGATTCAACCTTCACATTCGTTTTTATATAAGAATTGATTATGTTTGTTTTATTTTCAATAAAAGATACTCTGTCCGAATACTATAAATTTGCGTTTCAATAATCAGTTATAAGTACTTAGCGGTTTTTAAGTATGTTTAAAAAGGGGGGCGTTAAAAAATAATTTATTCTTAAAGTGGGCAGTAGACAAAAAAAGGTTGGGAACCTTAGTAATTAGTATGATAATCATTTAAAATGCTGAATACAAGCAGTGTTTAATCCAGTTAAACAAACGTAGATTTCACATCTGTATTGTCGTTTTGGGTATTCCTACGGTCTACATAGATGATCTGTTGAGAGTAACGTTGTCATTTGGGTCGTTCAGCTCCATAAATTAGGGTTGAGCTTCACAACGACTGATTCATGCATGCAGTCAGGATGGATCTACTCAAAGCGGCTATGAAACTTTATTTAAAAGGCCATTCTAGACATTGTCTTACATTCTGTTTGACGGCACGGTTGGTGCAGTGGCTGATACAGTCGGCTGCTGCGCTTCGGGTCGTGGGTTCGTTTCCCGCACGGAACGAATATTTGTATGATCTGCAGGTAGTTGTTCCGGGTCTGGGTGTATTGTATGTGGAATTCATGTCTGTAAACGCACCCACGACACAGGAGAAATCCTAGTGTGGGGCAACGTTTTTAAAAAAAAACAAAACTAACACAAAAACAAAACAAACATTCTTCTCACATAATATTGTAGGTACCATAAAATATGTCTGGACTTGTAAAAGAAACCTTTAAATTAGTTTCGGAATTTCTTCTCAGTGGCAGTCAGTAGGAAATATAATCTAGATTTTTGGAAGAGTTGAAATGTTTTATTAAAATTCTTCTTGCTAAATAAATGTTATTTATTATTTAATGTTATCTAGTTCTATGAGAAAAGATGACTTCTGTATTGCATAAATATAAGTTTGCATCTTAGTTACCAAAATATGTTCCCGTAATAATCAACAGTTGGACCTAAATGAGGCCTCATACTAGACCACTGCATTCAAAGCTCGAGAGAGTATAACAAGAATCTTTTGCCCTGATTATAAGAGGTTTCGACCTATTATCAGCCGGAGTCCATAGGGTTAATGTACAGCTAATGAAAAAATGAAAACGTATAAGTATTTTCATTCAAGTTCGGTACACAATAAAAACTTATAGCAGGCGAAACAACGCCCTCGGCAGCTTAGCGATAAAACCTCAGATGCGTAAATGTTTTGAATTTTATTTTTGTTCGCGAGAAATCTATTTTGCGTATTTTCTCTTACAAAAATAAGTTACGGTTTAGCTTCAAAACGTGTTCAGATTTTTATACGAAACACGAAAAGAATGGTTATTGAAAGAATTATAAAACTATCTTATAGCATATTTGTCTCTGAAAAGAGTCTGGTCTATATATAAAGGGATAAATTAAAGTCAACAGGTATCCCTACTGAGTTGCGAAACATTTTTAGGTACTGGTACGGCAACTAAACAAACGTTGTAATATGGGGGAATGAGTTTTCTGTACCATACGGGTTGGAAAGTGGCGTGAGGCAGGGAGGCTTAAAATCCCCAAATCTTTTTAACCTGTACTTGAATACAATAATCGAGGAACTCAGCAGTGCACGTGCGGGCTGCTACATTGATGGGTTGTGTTTCAACAACATATGTTACGCCAATGACATGGTGCTGCTGGCTCCCCCGGTCAGCTTAAACTGGTTAAAATTTGTGTGAAAACGCTGCTAAATGATGTACCGATTCGTCGGGTACGAATTTAAATACCTGGGACACTATGTTGCCGACGACCTTAAGGACGATGCTGATGTTGAACGGGAACGCAGGGCATTGGCGATGCGACCGTACATGTTGGCCCTCAGGTTCGCTCGATGTACAGATGCGGTCAAAATCACTCTTTTTAAAGCATACTGCACATCGCTATATTCGAGCGCGCTATGGATCAACTGTACCAAACGCACCGTCAATGCGTTGCGAGTCCAATATGACAACGCTTTCAGGGCGCTGTTGCGGTTGCCACGTTGGTGTAGTGCATCTAATATGTTTGCGCAAGCTGAAACAGACAGCTTCTCAGCGATCGTGCGCAAAAGAATGCATCTTTGCTCACCAGGTCGCGGGGTAGTGGCAACAGCCTCTTGAAGTTATCGCCGATAGGCATGATGAGAACCCTAGAGTGCGGCATCCTGTCGTTAGTTCAATATAAGTACTAACATAGTTTATAATTTACATTGTTACTAACAACTTTTTGTAAATTGTATTATGGTACATGAAAAAAAACAACTTCTGCAAGGAGGAACGCGGTCCTTTGATAGGCTTACGCGGGGGACATACGGCTGTAACCGAGGTCTCTCCATGACTGCGCTACAAAATGAAGTCACGGAATGACCCAGCGACTGCCGAACTATTACATAATATGGAAGCTGCAACGCAAAAATCTTGCCGTGTGGTGCCGGCTCAGAATACCACCACCCCATCTCCTCCTGTGGGTGTCGTAAAAGTCGACTAAGGGATTAATCAGAGGATGGGCAGCAGCGTCCTTCGAGTACATTAACAACACAACTGCGATCGCCAACCCGTCTGCCAAGCGTGGCGATTATGGCAAAACCCCCCAACGAGCCCCAACACACCCATATCGGTCGTTGTGGTGTACTTTGGGTGAGGCCTGTGTCCAGCAGTGGATTTCATTCGGCCGAAATGATGAACGCAAAAATCGGATTAATGGAAACACCGGTCCCACCTTCACCATTTGCCTTCTAATTTAAGTGAAATTTTGTGGCAGACGGTGACACGCCACTCACAAGGTGAGCCACCCCGGAACCGGCCTGAACAGCTCGGGGTGTAAAGGAGTGTAGCACCAGCTTCACCATCGTGTGTCTCAAAACCTGGGTACGGGTTCATGTTATCATGACATCATTAGACACTTCTACTCCAATTTCATCTTATTAATACAAGATAAATTATAAGTTTGTTTCTTTCGATTGCATAAGTATGGTGAAACCTGAAAGTACATTCATGATTATTAAAATTCTTTTAGCAGTAGGAAACTATACTATTCTAGATAGCTATACGCGAAGGAAAAAGTTTATATTATAATACCTTTTTTTTATTGGTCTACATTGGAAATTCTACGTGAACTTCCTCCGCCCCGGGGAAGGGTGAAGGGACACTACCGGCTAAAACTAATGAAGCGGTCATTTTCAGCTCCGAAGGGGGGCTCCAGGTCCTCGTAATATCACACTAGAGCCTAGTATATTACCTATGATTATAAATAATATAATAAACACATACACTATAGTAATTACGTCAGCTGTAGTGTTGATATCGTTTTCAATATTTGTTGTTGATGTTTATTTAAATATCGAAGATTTATTCCGCGAAAACGGTTGGTTATGCAAAGTCACGCTTCAAAAAATCGTATGCTTTGATAAATAATTCATGATTTGCCCAACTAAAAAAGTATTTACCAGCAAATTAAATGTTTTCAACTTCTACATATTTATTGTATGTATGTCTAGACTTTACCCAAGTTTATCGGGGTCGGCCTTCATACCGGCTGGATGTGACTGAATATAAATACAGAGTAAGTGCCCTCTGATCTCTGTAACTGTACGTTTACACCCTCCTAGCAGAAGCAAATTTTCCTTAATAATGGGCAGGCATTAATTATTTACATAAACGCTCTCGCTGTCCATGCAATGGCTGTCTGGAAGAAATTAGCTCTTAGCGATAAGACCGCCAATTGTACTGTTATTGGTGTACAATAAAGTATACTCTACTCGCTTATAGTCGTGGTTCAGTCTATCATCCGGACCGTCAACGCGTGGGATGCCGTCTCCTCCTTTTTCGAGGACGTGATCCACACAAAAGAGGCGGCAGAGCGGGACAAGAAGAGATCTCATCTGATTCCAGTCACTCGCTGCCGCCTTCATGAGTTGCAATTTGCGGTAAGTAAGCGATTCAATTAGGAACCCCAATTTGATCTATCACGGTGATGAGTAATCTTCACTAAGAGATAAGCGCTATTGTACCTATTTAATATAATTGTAAAGAGGTTACAGATCAGAGCAATTTACAAAATATAGCGAACGAATAGAACGTTCAGAGCAAATTGATGAAGATAAAAATTCACCCAAACACGGTACATATTTACGGGAAAAATATTTCAGTTCTCCAGTCCATAGTCCACATAGTTTAACATGGCTATGTTAATTAATGTTAATAATCATATGAAACTTGTATCATGTTCTTGTTTGTTTTTATAATAAACGATTATAAAGACAACATTGAAAAAAATCTGCGTTCATTCATTTTATAAAATGCACTTATAACTAAAACTCAAGTACGTTCCTACCACGTTATAAGAATTTAGAAACAGATTTTGCTAGTTGAAACATTAACCAATACGTTTAGGAAAGCCGATGAGAATTGGGTTTTATGGACTATTCGCCAATGGGGCCTACAATCTAATTAATTCATGCTTATGAAATAAACAGTATAAAGTTTTTATCTTAATAACATATGAACACATACAATAATAGGTAAAATTCGGTCTTGCCTTAGGCCCGATCTTACCTTACATATCTATACAAATAAATAAAATTGAAGTGTCTGTTTGTAATGTCAAAATAACAGCTTTTTACTAAATGCATATGAAAGTATATGCGGTACCTATGGCAAAAAAACTATTATTTACTTTTTTGTCTGTCTGTCTGTCGGTCTGTCTGTCTGTCTGTCTGTTTGTTCCGGGTAATCTCCGAAACGGCTGGACCGATTTTGACGGGACTTTCACTGGCAGATAGCTGACATTATAAGGAATAACTTAGGCTACTTTCATTTTAGAAAAATAATTAGGGTTCTGCGCGAAAACAATAAAACCCTTGAAACCCAACATATATATTCTATGTCAAGTGTCTATGTCGAAGTACTCTAAATTTCTTTTAAATTAAACGCGGGTGAAACCGCGGGTCCCAGCTAGTTTTAAATATAATCCGAAAAACCATACCGTCCTACTCCATATTGTTTCTCTTTCCGACCCAATGTGTTTTTAACGAGTTATCAATATCAGCTTGTTGCCACCAGCGAAAAACTCGGAGTCCAATATTTATTTGGCAAAGCACAATATTGATGAGATAAAATTTTAATACGGACTGTGTTGTTTGAAAATTTAGGATCTCCGATTCCTTTTTAACGTAGGCAAATAGTTTTGGACCTACGTCACCCTGGGGAAGGTGACTCATACTGGCTTAAACTATCACCCCATTTTTTCATCGAGCCCGGGAGCGCTCGATCTGGCCGCATGTTCTTATCACCTCGGTAGGACACGGCTCGCCTCTAACTCTGGCGGGCGCCATAGTTAGAGGTAGCTCTGTGGCCTAGCCAACTGCATAATCCTGCAAACCTCTACCAAGAAGTGCGTGGTATACGTGCAATGACGACGGCAAGTCTGGCACCGTAAGGCCGCATTTCAAAGAGACTGGAAATAGGTGAGCAATATTACCACAGCAATAGTAAATAATAGGAATCGAATTGGCTTGTGGTTAAAAGTTTACCACGCAGAAATATTGATCAGCTATGTCCAGCTGCGCACGCGGTGGTCATACTTTGGATGGGTTGCATTCTTTCTACATCGAGTACTTTGTGCCTCGGAGACCATGTCAAACCAACTTTCTAATAACAGTAAGTAGTCATAAACCAGAAAATCCGAAAATTTGTCTAACCTAAGTATATCGGTAAGTATGTTTATGCAAACCAAGTACTGGGTTTAGCACTTGGGTTTCAGTATTGCACAGGCTAGACGACAGTCACTCCGTGTAAAATACTTAAAAAGAAAGTGTTTTGGTCAAATTTATTCAAAGTTTATATTTTGAAAAACTATAACATAATTTACTATTTGTCTTCTACAGTCAAATTAAAAAGGTCGAGAGGAAAAGAAGAGAGACTACTATTCCCGTCAATCTGCGGACGTTTTCGCAAGTGGTAATTTATTCACCTGCGGACAAGAAAAACCAAGACTCATTTCGAGCTCAGCTTTCGAAAGCTTTTCTTAACCGCAAATAACCATTTATTATAATGTAAGTACAGTGTTACATATCCGTCCAGCAAGTGCATACACCTCACTGCACAAAACTCACTGTAAAAAACTACTACTTAACCTGCCGAAGAAGCACTTGGTGAGTCCTTTGCCTTTACGTTTTCTATTCCTTCAGTGGCTGCTAATCAGCTGCAGCAAACGTAAATCAACCACAGTACATAGTTCAAACGCCACCGCTACTGTTAACTTATGTACCAAACTACGAAAAGGAGATATTGTGTGGTAATAATACCCTCTAGAAAGCAATAATTTAAGACACTTTTGCTAGCTGTGTTGCCAGCACATTGACAGTAGAATTTAAGCACAGCTGATAGATTTTTCTGATGGATCTTAAAAAAAACTGTTCGAAAATGAGGCTACATTTCAAACATCTGGATATCCCTTGACTTCAACTCGCAGCCTCATCATATGAAGAGCTCATGTCCAATGGTTCTGGAATCTGGAGAATATCTGGTCCATTCAGAATAAAGTAAAGTATCCATGAAATTGTACGTGACAAGACTTCTGAGAGCGGGAACAAGACGGATAGTTGGGTAACTTCTGCGCCACTTCGACTTCTTCGGCTCATGGCATCGGGTCTCAGGTAGTCCTTCCGCTTGCTATAACTATACCAATATCACAGTTTGTTTGCTTGAGTATTCATTTAATACATTCTAGATCTCCCCTTACATACTTAGATAGGGTAAAGAAGCATGTGATGACATTTAGTTTAGAAGTACCTTTTCATTTTTTTTTTACTGTGGGGAAATCCTCTTGGACTTCTTCTACTTCAGGAAGTGCGGAGGAGCATGCCGGACTCTTATCAGCTAAAACCCCATGGTGTCCTTCCACTTACTTCCAGCTGGGGGTGAGGTGTTCGCCTTTCAGCACTAGACCAGCAGGTATCGGCCCATCACTATTAGACGGGCCCCGACTCCGTGTGACCTGACCGGCTGCACATACCTTCAGAGAGGTGCAAGCAAAACCCACGCGCCACCGTCTCGGGCCTATTTCTGTTCGGACTGCCCTTATTTCGTTGCCCGCAGGCCGCTGCTCATGGAGGCTGGAGATTTTTCAGCGCCCTCTGACGATGCCCGCACCCGGTACGTTTTCAGTGGCGGGAAAAATAGGTGGTCTCCACCCACTTCGACCGCCGCGACGAGATCAAGGCGCTACGCTGCCCAAGCTATGCACTTCTTCGTGTGCTGCACCGTGTCCTGCATCGGGCTGCAACAGTCGTTCCTTCCACTCCGCCACCAGGATACGCCGAAGCTCAGACCATCGTACCACGATTTCACGAGGTATTGGCCGTTCACCTCGACTTAGCGCCTCCCCGCTCCACTGATATACTGACGCGAGAGCTATCGCTTCCAGAACCCAGGGTGGTGATCGAGGAGGAGGCTCCCTGCCTTATAGGAGACCGTACGGAACCTTTTATTAACCTAAGGACCATAGCATGCTACGATTTTCGCATTACAGTGATGCTGAGGGTCCTCAGGTAGTTCACCCATACCGGGGCCCCGTAAGGGCCATAGACCGCACGGCCTCCATGCAGTGCCTCCGGTCACCCCTAAATTGAATAGCAGCCGCAAAAGTGCGTCTGTCAAAAGTTTGCGGGCTAGCCGTCGGAAATGCTGTGCGAAGTACCACCGGCTGTCAATTCAATTAAATCGTATTGTAAGTCAATGTATTTAAATAAGATGACTAGAGAGATGAGCTTTACTAAGATACAATCGAAAATATCATTTGTATAAAGAAAATATGCCTCTTTAAATTATTTTCCACTAAGAAGTATCATTAAGAGGTTCATAAACATATTATTATAATAATATGGAAACTATTTCACTATTTTAAGATTTATTATTATTGTCAATTGCCTTAACCTATTTGAGAACTTATTAGCTGTTAGTACCTATCAATACACTTAAATCTATGTTAGTACCTAATGACTAGCAATGATTTAGTCGGGTCAACAAGCATTTACACAAGTGACGGAAATCTAGTGCTGGAATTGCGGCTGCAGCGAAGCCTGCGGAGCATTGAGATGTCCTTTTTACTAGCGATGGCATCGAATCAGTTGGTGTACGGTCTTTAGTATATATCTCACATCACAGGGCCTCCGAATACAATATGCTTTGAAAGGATTATTTTGATTGCGGCTGTACTGTAAAGTTTGCAGGTGCATGTTCACCCGGACTGACCACACCCTGCGTTCCATCTCCATAATAACATTGTCCTTCAGGCTATCTGTTACCAAGTGGCCCGAGTATTTAAATTTATTTACTTTATTTGAATGAGACACCTATGCTTCTTTGCGATTGACATAACTTATTTTATAATAAAGTCGATTCTAATTGTTATCTTCCATATGTATTTATTAAGTTCCATTTATCTTAGTGTACACTGTATGTATACGTCTTTACTTTAACATAATAATCATTACTTCGCTAATTTAAAGTATGAAGTACTTACATTTTAGTTTTTCACTGGTAGGACTCCAATACGTCACACAAAGATTGTTGCTGAAAACCAGCGCTGTAAGCTCTAGGTCAAAAAGGCCACGGCATAATGCTGAGCAATTACCTACATTTCTACGCACATGCGACGCACAACTTTGTACATCAATAATTTATTTCATTTTGTTATGTATAACTGTAGCCTATTTGTTGGTTTGGTTGCACAGATTACTTAGACATAGTATTTTTTATTTTTTATTACATTGAGTAATCACAACCACAGATAATACAGATCCATTGAACTTTATAAACTGGATTATCAGAGATTAGCTTCTAATGGACTGATAAGTTATATTTAAAATCTGTGCTAAAAAAAATTTACTTCTGTTTTTATAATGTTATTATTATTTTGGCTGAAGAAAGTCTAGTTTTAAGTTCTGTGTGTCAATTGCGCGTAGAAATAAAACCTTTTTCTTTCTTTCTTTTCTTTTATTTATTTCTTTCTTTCTATGCAAAATAAGTTAAGGGAAAAGAGGTCCTGTAACAATGACTCATTCTTATTCAAAGTTGAATCATTATCATCATAGGAGCCAAAAAACGTCTACTGCTGAACAAAGACCTCCCCTATTAATTTTCACTATTCTGTCTTTTACGGGGAATTTGCCAGTACTCACCATGATTGGCAAGCAGATTAGTGAGCCCAGTATGTGAACTGTTCGATAAAAGTGACGCTGCTGTCTATCCCATATGTTTAGAGTCCCTAAGTCATCTTTTACGACATGTACGGGATGAGATGGACTGGTGCTATTTTCCAGACAATACACGTAACGGTTGACTGGGAGAGAATACTATGCCTAATGTATATGGTAGCTATAGAGAACCATATGAAACCAGCCAAGAGGTACATCCACTAGAATATCTGTAATCATAACAATCTTTAAGCAATGATATATCTTGTCTTCCAAGCTCAGGCTTCACTATAACACGATATTATGATTTATTTGAGCAACAAACCTACTATCTCAATTGCCGTGTTTTCTCGTCAAGTAAACATTCGTTTTGATTAAACTTGTGTAAACAGCCTACATAAACATCTTAACTATTCTAACCGTGTAAATAATCACAATAAGCCATAACCAAAATGTTTCAAGACATTTTTTGCACAAACATTATGTGCTGTTCCAGTTCCTAGAGTGCGGTTCTTTGGAAAGAACACATTTATTTCCGTGGATGTGGAAAAGGAGAATAAAAACGGTTTGTACATCTCGAGTCGTCCCTAGAGTGCGAACTTTTCCATATCAAGAATTTAGTGACTTAAATAGTCTCTCGATTTCGTTGTTGTTGTTGCAGGTCCGTACCACAAAATCTAAATATAATTGTCAAGAGGATACGCAGTATATCTAAAAATCAAAGCGCTTAAACGAAGGACATAATGAAATAAATACTATTCGTTCATTAAAACGGCATACTAGATGTCACATGGTTGTTGATGCTGTATATAATTACATATTATATTATTCACAATAATTTTCAAACAATATTTGAAATTTCATTTAATTCATAAAGCTGTTTCATTAAAACGGAATACTAGATGTCTCACGGTTGTGGATGCTGTATATATTTACCTATTATATTATTCACAATAATTTTCAACAACATTTGAAATTTCATTTAATTCATAAAACTGTTTATACGTATATTAACTAATGAAATAAATTTCAACGAAAAATAAATTTTATTTTTGCCAGCATAAAAACTGACCACACCATTACCATAGCTGATTCTGACTA
This sequence comes from Diloba caeruleocephala, assembly GCA_947459985.1. Classification (NCBI taxonomy): domain Eukaryota; kingdom Metazoa; phylum Arthropoda; class Insecta; order Lepidoptera; family Noctuidae; genus Diloba; species Diloba caeruleocephala. Next base: position 9,106,456 of record OX381619.1, read on the forward strand.
GCACGTTTTCATCCAAATATAACCGTTTGCTACATTAATTGCGCTGTACTCATTAGCTATAGAATTTTTAAGGGAAACTATTTCTCTACCGTCTGCTCTTTATTTTTAGACAACATTTTTGTCTAGGTTCTAGTAAAACATCAGAATTGAACTTTACACAACAAAATATACTCTATGAATTAGCAAAACACAGTAAAGTCATGAAAGCTTAATTCACTAGACATACATAATACTATTGGAATAAATTCGATCACAGCAAGAAATAGTTTCTTTATAAAGTTACAGTACTTTCCTTGTCGTCTCCAAATCGATGTTAACACTGAGTACAACATTATTTTTAGCCTATGTGAAACCTGATAATAGTTTGTTCCGAATCAGTAATAGAAGCGATTGCAATTGCTTAAAACGAAAATCATTCCTAAGCGTTTTTTTCTAAGCTTTCGTTCGAAAAGTTACGAAAATAAAATCCTAACGTTTTGAAAACTTTGCTAACTGCAAGGGCACAGGATGACATAGTCATCCTGAAAACCCGAACTATTTTGTTATAATGAGTAATAATCGCGAAGATCTAAGACATTACAGCTTTCCGATTGCTAGGTTCCTACAGGCGTGGTACTAGTGGGCGGCTCTAGTGTGATCATACGAGGACCTGGAGCCTGACTTAGGTGCCGAAGACGACCGCTCCAGTGGTTTTAGCTGGTAGGAGACCGGCATACCCCGGGGAAGGGCGAAGGAAGTTCATGAAAATTTTCTACTGAGTACCAATAAAAATATAGGTTCTGAGAAAAAAATTACTAGCTGAAGAAGAACTTATATGATGTAACAAATGTTGATCAGTTTCTAACGTAACTTACTTAGTTTATAGTTTGTACTTATACTAGGTAAAACTAATGTATAATTCCCCTGTGTGTAGCAAAAGAGGTAAGCTAAACCATCTATTAGGAAGTTCGTTCTTCTTCTATCTACACTAAAGAAAAGATAATCCTAGACATAGGCAAACGTATCGCGGAGGTCAAGCAGAGTTGAGCAGGATTCGTAGTCAGGTGAGGTGCCGATAGGGGGAGCAGGGTAGTAACCGAGTGCTGGCCACGAGACGAAAAAGGACCCCAGGTCATCCGTCAGCGTGTTAGGTCAAGGACAGTGTTAAAATCGCGGGTCGCACATGAGTCAGATTGGCGCAACGTGGGAATGGATAGACAAACGAACGTTGTTCTGTACCAATCAGTGAGACATCGCGAACGGACGTGATGTAATATTCTCATCATGTCAACCAAAAGGCGTTAACTGCTGAAAGAAGGCGGGAATTTGCCAGTACTCACCATGCTTGCCAGGAGAGTTGGTGAGTGCAGAATGGCTGCTGTTCAAAAGAAGGGACGCTGCTGTCCATCTCTCTGGTTTAGAGTTCCTTAGTTGCCATTTACAACATCCACGGGAGGAGATGGAGTGGTGGTATATTCTTAATCCGGACACCACACGAATGATGATCTGTCTGCACTCTTTTTGCATAAGCTGTAATAAATATAATATATACGTCGAAACCATTAACTCAAACCCTTAAAAACTGCAAAATGATTTATCTAGTACCTTCCTATAACCATTTCCAGAGATTATAAAGTGGCTAAAAACAATTATCAAGTTCAATTCACTGGAAAATGTTAATGAGTTAATTCCATAAGACAAACCTAAATAAGATTAATTTTAATTTCATCAGAAGTTAGGCAACCCCTTTTCAGCGTAGTTACTATATACCTACAATGAAATCAGGACACTTCCTTACAGTGGCTACTAACGGATTAAAAATCAATAATTTATTTTGTATATCTTACATAAATTATTGGTTAAATATGGGTGTGAACATAAACTGATTAATCGGTTAATGTTAAGTTTAGATTTGATTGTTTGCTAACGTTCAATTAAATGTTCTTTTGAAATAAATGATTTCATCTTTTCCCAGTTCAACTTAACATTTACCGAAATCTAGTGGTTAAAATGTAAGTATTTGATAAATGTTAGATTTACTGAAATCGAACACTTATTAAGGCCAAACATTGTCACAATGGCTGAGGTCGAGGTGTGTACTTTCATGATCTGCCTCGCTGTCACAGTGGTGTTAATATGCCGTGACCTCACATCCTATCCAGTACTGGTCGAGCGCTCGTTCCTTTTGAGTGAGGCTCCGAAGAGTGGTAGGCAGGCCTCGATGACGCACTTGGTCATAAACCGCATCTTAAGGCGCTCTCAGTCCTTACATGTTACGCCTGATAGGCCCAATAGGCCTTGGCAGCCTCTCCGGCTCTACGCCAGCGTCGGCTTCGTTGGTACTAGAAGCGGGATGTCAGGTAGATCATGGAAAACTGTGCGATCTCATGTGGCGACCAGCATCCCGCGGTACACCGAGACCGCCTGGCCCGGGGCATAGATGCATCGCATATCGACGTTATAACCACCGCTACCAGGAAGTCCTCGCCCTCGGCCCATCCCGGTGGTTGCCCCAAGCTATGTAGTGAGCATTGCAGTCATCCATGATGAGTATTGGACTGTCTGAGCATTTACAGCGAATGCCGCGCGTCACCTCGTCCAAGTATCTGTAGTAGTCAGACACATTTGGAGAGACGTAGTAGCCTACTACCCAATAGCGAAAAAAGCCCTGACGCCTGTTAAACAGCGAAAGCTGTGGCTGGATCTAGGATTTCCCCTCGTGTCGTGGGTATAGTTTACAGACATAAATCTTACAAGCGCAAATACCCAGACCTGAAACGAGTCTATGTAGATCATGCAAACATTTGTTCCGTGCAGGGATCGAGCCCGCGATAGGTAGCACAGGAAGCTTATCAATTAGCCATGAGCTAACCGTGAAGATCGCCAACCCGTCTGCCAAGCGTGGTGATTACGCAAAACCCCCCAATGAGCACACGTCACAAATCCATTCTGGTCATTGTGACAATCTTTGGCTTCTGTCTAGCAGTAGATGTTTTTCGACAGAAACGATAAAGTGCGAGTGCTATGTGGGTTATTCATTTAGTTTGACTTGATAGTTATCTGGCAGTTTATTTCACTCAAGTGTCCTGCTGATGGTGGCGTCGTGTTCCGGGTTGCTGATTGCTTTTCCCTACAATATGGTTGAGCTGAGCGAAGCCGATGCATGCGTTATGCTCTTGAACGAGAGCCGTTTGTTGGGTTTGATCTGATTTGCCTTGCCAATTTAATCATAAGCTCTCTTTTTTCCTAATTCATTTAATGCAACCTAATATTATTACAATCTAGCCTGTAATTATGCCAATAAGAAATTTTATTATACCCTGAAACTATATAACTGTACTGTTGGAAACACAACATTAATTATTTAATTTTAAGTACCTTTTATGCTATGTACTTGCAACACTGTTATCTTTCTCTCTCTGTGACTGCAACAAAAAAGTGTACGCACGTTTTCGTCATTGTTCGCCTATTATTTTATTTCCCAGCGAAAATACAGTCCACAAGCAATCATACATGTATTTTACTAGTTTTCCAATCAGCAGCTCGTCCTTTTTTTTTGTCGTAAGCTTTCCAGCGTTACTTTGGGTCGAGCGTCATACCAAGTTACTTGGCTGTGTTTTCATATGAGACTTGTTTATTATATATACTAACGGAGAGTGAAAAAAAAATGTTTTTAGGATTCCGTAAGTACGAATTCAAATACGGCGGTACCCTTATAGGATCACTCGTGTGTCTGTCTGCCCCCACATTCTAATGAGAACTATACTAAAAATAACATAAATAATCCAATAATGGTTAGTTTAATAACTGAGGGCAGGTTCCCGAAGTAGCAAAATCACATCAAGATAATGGATAAGTATTCCTATAGATAATTCAGATGCGGCTCATTTTTTAAATATCTTACTCCATCGCTGCAAAAAAGAGGCGTAAATGCCTCCAGTAGGATGATGAGGCGGGGCAGCAGCGTGTCTTCTGTTGAATAGAAGCCATTATGCGTTCACCAACTCACTCCCCATAAGGATGACACACTGCATGTTACCGGACGTTTCTGGGGGAGGCCTTTGTTCAACAGTGAATGTTTTTTGACTGTTGATGACAAACGATTAATGATCGCGCTTCTTCCACCGTCTTTTTTACTTAATCCTTCATCATCATATCAGCCACAGGACGTCCACTGCTGAACAAAGGCCTCCCCCTTAGATTTCCACAACGAGCGGTTACATGCCGCCCTCATCCAACGACTCCCAGCGACCTTCACCAGGTCGTCTGTCCACCTCGTTGGAGCTCGTCCCACGCTGCGTTTTCCGGTGCGCGGTCTCCATTCTAGAACCTTTGTGCCCCAGCGGCCATCAGTTCTACGAGCAATGTGCCCTGCCCATTGCCACTTCAGTTTACTAATCCTTTCAGCTTTGTCGACAACTTTAGTTCTTCTACGGATCTCCTCATTTCTGATTCGATCTCGTAGAGAAATACCAAGCATAGCTCTCTCCATAGCTCGCTGAGTGACCTTGAGCTTTCTTATGAGGCCTATTGTGAGTGACCACGTCTCTGTTCCATATGTCATCACTGGTAACACACACTGGTTAAAGACTTGCGTCTTGAGGCATTGCGGTATTGTTGACGAAAAGATGTTGCGAAGTTTCCCAAACGCTGCCCAGCCGAGTCGGATTCGACGATTGATCTCTTTCTCGAAGTTGGACCTACCTAACTGGACAGTTTGTCCCAGGTAGACATACTCGTCAACAACTTCGAGAACAGAGCTCCCAACGGAATCCCAATCCTTAAGCCAACACCCACAAATAGACAGAACGTGGCCCACTATTTACAGACAAAATAATACTTAAAGTACGCATTAAATGACTTTCTTTTCAGTAAAGTCTAGCCACATATAACATAATTATGCAAGAACCTACAAGAACTGAGATTAGACTGTCCCGACTCAAAACTTTTTGACTGAATACTTAAAGCGAATAAGTTTTGACGTCTGCGATACCGTCTGGGTGGATAAATACGAAATATACGATGGCGCCTACTACACAAACTCACTGTTACAATATACTCGAACAGAGTATACCTACACGATGAACAGAGTATTGAGTTTCGGTAGCTAATAAACGCTAAGGACTGAGTGGCGCCGATACGCAACACAACAAGTATGTAAAAATAGAGTTAGGGAAAGCATTAAATAAAAAGTTTTAAATCCGGGTGGTGCCCGGATTAAGAATATAGCACCTCTCGCCTTTTACAACACCCACAGGAGGAGATCCTCGTAAAAGGGTATCGTAAAAGGTGACTAAGGGACTCTAAACCTGTGGGATGGGCAGCAGCGTCCTTTCTGTGAAACAGCACTCATTCTGCACTCACCAACCTGCCTGCCAAACGTGGTGAATACTGAATACCCAAAATGACGAGACAATTGTTGTGGAAATCTATGGGGGCGGCCTTTGTTCAGCAGTGGATGTGGCTGATGTGATGATGGTGTTTATTCTTTTCTCATCATATAGAAAAAAGATGGATAAAGAAATCGATACGTTTTCATATAAAATTGGCCCCGGATGTAGCAAGATGAAAGTAGTCGATAACTACTTTACATGATTATAAGAAACATCACGGAAAGTTCTGTGGATTGTGGCAATCTGAGAGCAGAGTTAGAAGTAGGGCACAGCGGTATCGAAGGTTCACACTATAATACTCACCATACATTTACTCTTATTGCTGTACAAGTTGCTCCTAAGTTAATCTAGGCGCATCGAGTACAGTACACATTACTTTACATACATGTGTACTCACGAGTGGATCATATGGCGTGTACAGGCACGCATGCAAAACGCTTCCATTGGGCGACGACTCACAGTACAATTCCCTCAATACCCACTACTTCACTCCGCTCCGCTCGCTCTGAAACCATTGTAAACTTGGGGCAACAATCGACAGGGGGCGCCGAAATAGTCGGAAAACGTTCGCTGGATGGGCTCCTGCCGGGCTTCACCCGGAAAACCCCCCGGTTTCCCAAGTGACCACCCGGTAGGGCCCGCTCGCACGTTTTCCGTGAAAAACTTTGGGCGCTCCTGATAAGGAACATTAGCAACTACTCAATACTCTGTGTTAACTTTCTTAAGGCCCCCTGGCATAAGGCGATGGCAGGGGGGTTCAGGTGTTTTGAACCTGGGCGCCGGGGCAGTTTTTACCCCGGCGCTGTTTCGTCCTTCTCGGTGCGGGATCGGCCCTACCCCGATCCCACTCTGCAGTCTCCTTCTGCAGCATGACGCTCCCGCATAAAGATACCACTGCGCTCCAATTTACATGCTTTGCCAATATAACCGATGCTACTACCGGCAGAGAGAGATCTTGCCCGATTTGATTGACCAAAATGCTCCACTCGGCAGCCCACGCAGGGCGCTCTTCGAGCGTATTCGGTATCCTGGTTGTTTCCACAATAGTGCCACTGTGTCGTGACGTCATGTCCTATTCTGTGCAAGTACGCACCGAAACAACCGTGACCGGTGAACACCTGTGTCAGGCGGTAGGTGGCGCACTCGCTCCTACTAAGTCAGGCTCCGAAGAGTGGGGGAATGACGGCGACGACGCACTTCGTCGCAAACTGTAACCGTAGGCGACGACCCCACATCGTGAGTGCGCACCGTCCAGCCAGCAGCCTCAGTCTGTCGAACGCCCCTGGAGGCATGCTTTCACCTCTCCAGTGGAGGGACCGTTTCTGATCACAGGCCCACGCATCCATCTCCGTCTAGTAGGACACTGTCCTGTATCCCCATGCGATTCGTATAGCCACTTTGTGCTGCAGACCGTGAAGTTTGTTTCTACAGCGCTGGACGCCTGGCAGTTGGGATGACCATACAGGCGGCCCTTAGAGTGCCCCGGACCACACTACCTCCTTGTAATGACGACGGGGTGGTACCTACCTAGCCTACATAATGAAATAGGGTTGTGCTATTCTTAGCCGGCACCACACTGCAAACTTGCTAATTGCCCACTTAAATAAAGGCCATAATATTTGCAGGACCTTATGTAGTTGAAGATATTAGTTTTTTTGGCTAATACGGAAACCGACCTTAGTATAGTTGGAATAAGGTTGACAGGCTGATGCCACTATCACAATGAAAGCTCGAAAGTCAATATTTCCATAATCATTAATATCTTGAACCAGGTTTTTATCCTTCATAATATCAAGAATAATAAATGATCCATTACTTTCATGATACAGATACCACATACCAAAAAAGTAAGAGGTCCGCGAATGTTCAAAGCAATTTCGTAACTGATAAGGGTGTACTTGACGTCAAGATAATACACATTGGTTAACGCGAGACACGATCGTGTAACCCATGGTATCTCCCGTCCCAAGAGAAAGAAAGTCTGGAATGTTTTAGGTGACCTGTATATGTGACATGTGACTATACCTACATACTTCAGAATTGAACGCCTAGATTTGTCGGTGCTTAGGCAAATATCTAAATTATTTTCGCAAATCTATTAAAGATCAAAGTAGAATATCGCATATGCAATCCAAAAAGCTCCAGCTGCTGGTAACACAAAGTGTTTAATGGTACGTACTGCCGCAACCGCTTTACAGTCACCCTCTCCGAGATGTGCCTATAGGCGTGGCAGCAGTGGGTGGCTCCAGTGTGATCATACGAGGACCTGGAGCCCCCCTTTGGTGCCGAAGATGACCACCCCAGTGGTTTTAGCCGGCAGGAGTCCTTGCATGCCCCTTCGCCCTTCCCCGGGGTGAAGGAAGTTCATGAAGAATTTCCACTGGGCACCAATAAAAAAAAAGGTATTGCCAGCCTTTCAGATTAACATATAGTAATATCAATTTACCTCTTCAGTAAATGAGCAGTACACATTTTTCATTATCATGCACAATTAATATTCTCTAGCTAATAAAAAATATACAACAATACGAGAAATACACACCACTAGCCTACCTGAACTCTAAAATCAATAGTTTCATAAACCGAAAATCTTCTTGTTCGAGTGTGTCGTGAATAATGGCTGCCCGTTTTTATTTTTCCTCACAAGATAAAAACTACGTCACGAACACTATTGGCTATAAACTTGTGCCATAAATTCACAAAAGTTACCGCATAAATCTGGTCTCAATCAAACTTGCGTCCTAGTTTAGCCATCCCGTATGAGCTAAGGTTATGTTACCAAATTAAGAAGTGGTTTGTCATATAAGATACGTATTTCCTGCGACACCTACTTGTCAATGTCAGGTGTTGTTCAATTGTTTAGTTATGTATGTCTTGAGTTGTCCGTAGTTTGATGACAAGCGTTCACTCTTGTCATATTTGGACGAATATATAAGAGAAAAATAATAGTTTAAAAAACTAATAAAACACGCTTTTGTAGATAACCGAACTAAAAAGTAGAAAATAATTTTCAATAAGTTTAAAATAACAATAGAGTGATTAACAAACAAAATTAACTTATTGTAAAAAATAGTTGGGTGTAAAACGAGCGTATGTAAATAAGCTGCATGAGTGTTAGATAGATACTAATTACGCTGTCGTGTATTTTTTATTGGTATGAGTTTGCATTTTTTTATTTTATTAATATAGCATCGGTGCTCTACCAGACTGAAGTGTTCTAAATCAGCAAATAAACATCCAATAAAACGCGTTAAGATTGGGACACAACAAGTTTGAGTGAATCGTGCTCATCGGTTATTTTTCTCCAAGAAAATGAACTGAAATTACTCTGCATGTATACGGTTTGAAAGAGGTGGAGACATTCTACCGACAGTTAGATACCTCAGTACTACACCTACCACATTTTCACCTAACACCCGACCGTTTTACCGCCTTCGCCGCCGAGGATGCCCACCCACCGACGTCGCGGAGGCCTATCGCCGCGTCACCTTCCCGTTCAAGTTAGCACTTCTCCCTCCTGTCTCTTGCTCGCGCCGGCCCGTGCCGAGCCCGTAATTTTAAATGTCCCCTAATACATTATAATTAATACTGATCCACCTGACCCCAAAACAATAGCTTGTTATCTCCAGCAACGCCCTAAGTCGAGGTCCGTGTCCCGCAGGGGGCGCCCTTAAAGAAAGTTGCTTAGTTTTTAATATTGATTTTAAGCCTGGCTGCAGGCCTCTTTTGGCTTCGCCAGAAATGACCGGTTAAGCAACCACATTTCCCAGAAAAGTATGCGCGAAGCCCAATAAATAAAAAATAAAAAAACCTACCACATACAGCCTGTACAAGACAACAAGGCGGGTGATAACGGAACTACGACAGAACTTCTGATAGCGGATGGAACACTGGTACTAGTACATTCAAAATCTATTCAATTCGTCTTACTGCACAACACCGGAAACAGGAAATACTGCTTTTCTTTAAAAAGAGCAACAATTGAACTCACGTTTTAGTATCAAGTTATAAAGAAGACCTAGGAGTATAAATCTACCATTATGCTTAGCGTTTGTGGACTATAAGAAAACTTTCGATTGGATAGAAACCTGGTTGGTGCTGTAATCTCAGCAGCAGTGCCACTTTGACGATCGGTACATCAACGTGTTAAAGTGCATATACAAAAACATCACCATATCCGTTCGAGTACATTGGGCATTAGGGCAACTCCGGTGTAGATAGATGTGAGACGGCGGACGATATTTCCGAAACTGTTCATTATTGCAATGGAGGATGCCTTCAAGCTACTAGAGTGGAAAGGATTCAGATTTAAAATCAATGGCGTGTATATCACTCTTCTTGAGATTGCCAACGACATCGTAGTCATGACAGAATCGCTGCAAGAACTCAACACACCGTCGCGAAACTTTACAAATTCTTTTTGTCATCATACCCGCGTCATGCCTAAGGACTGGCTTAAGCATTAATTAGTTTCAGCACATGAATTACATATAATTTATCATCATCCAGAAGGATCAAATGAGAAATATAACAGACTATTTAAAAAAATCTGACGCTTAGCAACCTTGGAAGAATTTGATCGTTGATACAAAAACATTGGAATCATTAATGTATAGAGTAATAAATGATACATACATGATGCCAATTACACAGAGAAAACAACTTCCATTTTCAACCAATAAAATTCCTCAACCTACAACTTAAAACGATTCTAAATTTAATTGTCAAAACAAATTAAAATGTCTGGCAAACTAATCATTTAAATCAAGGGGATTAGATTGTTTACGTTGCAAATGAACGGACGTTCGAACTTAGTGACTATATAAGAGGCCAGGCGATGTGCCCGCCTCCCGAATATTAATTAGCATGTCTGCACACATTTTACAAGCGGAACACGTCGACGGAACTTGAAATTTCTATGGCTATTCGCCAGAGGAAATGGCCAATACAGTTAGACTAGCAAGATGATCGATTACGGATTGCGAATTATTTATATCCCTTCTATTTACGTATTGCAATATGATTTCGTTCGATTAGTAATCAAGAATTTGTTTAGTAGACGACGTTTTTTAAAGTACAATGCTTAAATTTATAGCCAATAGTATTCGTGGCGTTTTATCTCAGTAGTAAGGAAAAATATAAACGGGCGGCCATTATTTGCGACACACTAGAACAAGATTTTCGGTTTATGAAACTATACTCGTAAATGTATTTAATAAAGTTCTACCATTTCAGCCGAATAAAGTGCACTGCTGGCGACCAAAGATCGCTGCAACGACCGGTCATGGAATGAGATGGGTTGCTGCTATCTATAGTCGGCACCACACAGTGAAAGTAATAAATTTCAGGTAGGAAATTGGTGTGTATTTCTCTTATTTAGGTATATTTATTAACATTAGTTAGAGGCTATTAATTGTGCATGTTAACGTGTTTTCCTCATTTACTGAAGACGTTATTGGTATTACTGAGGTATAATGTACATTAAATGTTAATTTCAAGAACCTATTTTGCTTTTTCTGTTAGCAGTGTCTGAAGTATTTCATATATATTTTAACAATAGTTCGAGGCGCTTGCGCCTTTTACTTGTTGCACGCACTGATCGGTAATTATCGGCAAGGCTTAGCAAAGCTCGACGTGACCAGTCAATAGATGTGTGACCACATCCCTATTGGAGGCTCAATTCAAATTCATTGTAATTATCATTAGACGGCAGTCATTAAGCCAAGTTGGAGGACTTTGGGTAGCTTGAACAACTAAGACACAGCTGGCCACTAACTACATGAACAGAAACAGTACTTATTACTACACGACACTTCTGGTGTTGCGGATATTCATTCGTATCCCGCAGACGGTTTGCGACAGCCGTAAATCTCGCATTCACTGTTGGCAACAACAACAATCGGATTATGACAATATAACACTGATTAAATATAAACAATGAGAGTTTATAATCTCTACCGTCAGTATTCAATAGGTTTACTACGACTATTTTGCATTACGAAGCAAAGGTTTGGCGTGGATTACTTATCGAGCGAGGAGAATGAAAATATCACATAAATAGAATCATTATAATAAAACACTTTTAAACGGATTCTATCGCGTATTGTTTTGTTGTTTGTTTTATTATAATGTGTAACACTCGCGAAAACGTAAGACATTATTAAATAGAATCAATGTTAATATCGTAATCACACTTTACACTTTCTGTAATATTTAATCACAAACCTTCGGTTAAGACTCGCAACAAACACGTGGAGCACTTTTGTGATCTCGACCGATTACTCGACCGTAATGGCTGCCGTCGATCAACAGTCAGAGCAAGCGTCAAGCGTCAGAGTGGATGTGACGTAGTTCGACAATAACATCCATTGCCACTCTAAAATTATCAAAGCGACTTCAAAGTTTATTAATCTTTGTTTCACCAGTAACTGATTTACTGATGTTAGCGGTGGTTACTGTGCCATAGATGACAAATAACGATAGGCGTGCGAATACCCTGTGTGACAACCTTTTATGTATTTTAACCAGTGACGTGACAGCTGCCCTTGCCTTTTCGTCATGATCATCACAAAGGCATTCCCCGTAGATTTCCATATTTTTTGCTGTCGCTAATACATAATCCCTGAACTGATGATGAAATGGGAACTAAAGTCGCGTCAGAACAATAATGTTTTTAAAATGACAGTTTGCTAAGTGATGACACTGACGGTGAAGATGTCACCACAAAGTAAAATGTGTAGGTGCACGAACACTATACGGAGCCAGTTTGACTGCGGCTCGGAGTACGCGTTAAGATTCCAGCTCCAAAATGTAGGGTACTAATGTTAACTAATAACTTTCGAGCTAATGCCATGCTTCGATCATGACTCCGACGAATAAGGTATCGAAACCGGAGCCAAACTGGCGTCTTATAGTACCTGCCTTTATGAGGACATTGTCGGAATAAATAATGTCTACGGAAGCGAGACACCAATATTTTGCCATGTAGTAACAATGATTGATCAGCTAAATGTGATGGTAAGTAAATGTAAATGGTAAATGTGTATGTAAATGTAAGGTAAATGGTCATTAAAATACCTTAATGTAGATATTGGATATTGCAACATTGTAAATGGTATATATGTTTATTTATTCTTTTTCCTTTTTTCAATCATGAATTGCTCCTGGTATTTAATAACTTTTAATTTAAACATAAACAGTGCAATTAAAAGTTAAAATATAAAATATAAAATTAAAGATTAATTTAATAGCAGCGTATCGTCCGAATACTGAAACGCCACTAAATATTTAAAGCCATTTTTTTTTATTGGTGTCCTGTCAAAAATCTACATGAACTTCAAAAGGGAAAGGTGAAGGGGCATGCCGGACTCCTACTGGGTAAAACCACTGGAGCGGTTATATTCGGCACCGAAGGGGGGCTCCAGGTCCTCTTAAGACCAAACTAGAGCCGCCCACTGGTGTCGCGCCTTTAGGCACATCACGGAGGTGATGACTGTAAAGCGGTCACCCCCTCTAGCGGAAGAAAGGTGATTGTAAAAAGGTCACTTCCCAGGCACTACTCGGCGAGGATTGTAAAGGATCCCCCGAAGGTTCGCCGTGCGCTGTGCTGCGCACACGGCGGCACGTGACCACGTGCGCGCCGCCGTCTTCCCGGTGATCACTCGGTGCGATATTTAAAGCCTGCTAAACTATTTGAGATGCTCGCTATTCTACAAAAAAAGCTGGCATCGTCTTGTGTCGTTTCGGAATTCAGCCGTAAATGTGTTAGTCTTAAAACAATTAAGCCTCATTTAAGATCTGTCTACGGACTGCTGTATATTTGTAAAACAACCAACTGCTAATAGAAATGTAGTATCTAAGTATACTAATGTAATAAAGTTGAAGAGTTGGTTGTATTTTGTTTGAACGCGCTAACCTCTGGAACTATAGCAACTAGTCGGATTGAAAAATCTTTTTACATTTGGTAGTCCAATTCTTGAGGAAATCTTCCATTTCCATAGGCTACTTAACATGACGCTATGACCCTTAGGTGCCGAGATAAAAGGAAAGCAGTCGGCAAGAACGCTAAGTGAAAACGAAGTAAAACCGCGGGCGGGCGATTCAGAACCGAGCATTACCGAGAAGAACTGAACCGAGAAGCAGCAAACACCAGTATAAATAGTAATACTACAAGAAAATATGACTAAAAATATTGTCTAAATGTCTTGCCGAAGTGCTGTAAATGTATATAAATAATACGAATTATTTTAAATTAAACGGCGGGTGCTACCCTGGGGCAAAGCTAGTTAATTCAAAATAAATGTAAGATGTTTTAATTTGATTGTGTTAATTCATTTTACATGTCTTGATACTGCACAGGTTAAGTAAAATGAATTGAGCTGTCGTAGAGTAGACCACTCCATATATGCCAACACCACCCGATTGGCGCAATGGCTTAGCATTTGGCTGTCTCCGCTACCAGTTGTTGGTTCGATTTCTATACGGAACAAATGTTAGTATGGATTACAGATAGTTGATCTGGTACACAGTTTTGGTGTAGTTAGTCCGTTTTTCATTTCTTCGAATTCTTCGAATTCATCAAATTTGCAATTATTTCAACTCGCAGTTGGCCCATCCGACGGTTCGTCTAATTTACGGACTGCCCAAAGGCATAATGGACCATGCGCGAAATGCGCCTTTTTGTATATTGTACGAAAAGAGATCTGAACCAACGCTTTGACGTGCATTCAAATGCATAAGCTTTATGTCTGCAAATTATACCCACGATATAAGAAGAATGATAAAATAGACATTTTTTTTTTCTTATAAAAGTAACAACAAACTTAATGTCTTTGGAATCTTAGAGTCTACTTAGGGAAAAAAGTGTTATGTGCAGGTCTTGGTTGCCTCTGATAAACTATGCCGCTACTTATTTATCTACAGACTATTTCATACAGCTTTGCTGACTGATAGCAGGCCGAAAGGATATTGTTCTGCTGCTATACATTATTCGCCTAAGAATCAACAGGCTCGTAAAAAATCATTTTTTGTTCTAAATGACGACTACATTCGACTGAAATTAACGGACAATTTTAAGAATTTATATGTATAAAAAAGCGTATTTTGAGGTTATGATATTAAGTATTTAAGTATACATCACATTAAAAAAATATCTTGAATAAACGGTAAAACGTAAAATCAGCCCAAGATTGATCAAAATTAACTTTTACCTTTAAGCGCTTTATTTTTCATTTTATTCAGTCAGATAGGAATACAAAAAGAAAAATAGTCTTTCACGAATTAAAATTATCTATTTGTCAGACTAGTGTCAAAATATTGTTGTGTGACCTTCAGACTAGAGTGAGTGCATATTACTACTTTAGTACTATTACTATCGGGAAATATCTGCATTTGCTTAATCAGATCATGAACCCACGAACATTCTATTATTTGGAGACAATTGGTAAAACTCTCCAGATGTAAAGGAAAACTTGGGAAATAATATAACAGTAGTAGGTAACTTGTAATGTACACAATTGTAATAACAACAAATGATTTGCAAATGATGATGATGAACAAATGAATGATTGATTGTTTGTATTTGTATTTAATACCTTCCGTATTACCGCTACACATTCTAATGACCGAAATTAATAATCAGTTTAATCCAATATCTTGGGATTCGGGATTGAGGATTTGTCTGTTTTTTTTTTTGTATGAAGTGTGATCTTAACGAAAAAGCGAATCAAGTTCAAAATCGTACATACTTCCTTTCAAAAGAAACCAGATAATATATTATGAGGCAATACACAGAAGAAAAATACAGCCGAATTGACCGCCTCCTCCTTTCTGAAGTCAGTTCATGCTAAAGAAATAGGACAAGTGCTTAACCTATTTTGTTCTTGCAAAGTATTTTTATGACAGACGTGAGGTCGCACGCAGAACTCATCGTGTGAAAAGTACCCGTTTGAGTTTACTAGTCGGGAATTCCTGCAATATGGAACTGGATAAAAACATTAACAGTTTAAAAAAAAGTTTACTAACTCATTTCCGAATATAAAAACACTAAAGTCTATATACCACCATGTTTATATCAGACAAAAAAAAACCGTGAACTGAATTACCTCAAGGGATCTGCGTCATGAAATCAATATGGAGGTAAAAATAAACGACCTCCAACTTTCCAATCAAGAAAAACAAACCTCCCGATAAATAAACCACTAATTTTATAAACTCCACATTCCCCAGTGCACGTGACGCTGGGTTTGGAATTAAATTCGACTCCAATCCCGTCTTTGCTTTGTCTCAGATGGCACGGTATATGTCGTCACGTTTTGCTTCGGTTCCTAGTTTTTTATTTAATTTAACAGTACTTTTGGGAGCCGTTTGAGTTGAGACAGGTTTAAATGTTAAACTACGACATTGTGTTAAAATTGAGTTTAGATCCTTCATGTGCCTTTGTTGTTATTTAGTGGGAGAAGAAGACAAGAAAGCGCATCTTACATTCTGGTTTAAAATACTTTTCTAGCTGTTGTACTGGTGGTAGGTCTCTTATTGTAGTATATCTACGAGGGTCGCGGGCGCGCAGATTGGGAAGTCTGCGTGCTCACACCGAGCGACCCCCGGGAAGACGGCGGTACGCACGTGGTCACGTGCCGTCGTGTGCGCAGCACAGCGTAAAGCGAGGCTGGGATCCTTTCAAATCCTCCCCTAACAGTGCCTGGGGGAGCGACCTTTTTACAGTCACCTTCCCTCCGCTAGAGGGGGTGACCGCTTTACGGTCATCCCCTTCGTGATGTGCCTTTTTTTTTTTTTTTTTTTTTTTATTGATGTCCAGTGGAAATTCTACATGGAACTTCCTTCACCCCGGGGAAGGGCGAAGGGGTATGCCGGACTCCTACCGGCTAAAACCACTGGAGCGGTCATCTTCGGCACCGAAGGGGGGCTCCAGGTCCTCGTAAGATCACACTAGAGCCGCCCATTGGTGCCACGCCTTTAGGCACATCTCGGAAGGGATGACTGTAAAGCGGTCACCCCCTCTAGCGGAGGGAAGGCGACTGTAAAAAGGTCGCCCCCCCAGGCACTTCTCGGGGAGGATTGTAAAGGATCCCCCCAAGCCTCGCTTTGCGCTGTGCTGCGCACACGGCGGCACGTGACCACGTGCGCGCCACCGTCTTCCCGGGGGTCGCTCGGTGTGAGCACGTAGATTCCCCAATCTGCGTGCCCGCGACCCCCGATCGTGATGTGCCTAAAGGTGTGGCACCAATGGGCGGCTCTAGTGTGATCTTACGAGGACCTGGCGCCCCCCTTCGGGGCCGTAGATGACCACTCCAGTGGTTTTAGCCAATAGGAGTCCCACCCAATACCCTTTCGCCCTTCTCCGGGGCGAAGGAAGTTCCATGTAGAATTTTCACTGGACACCAATAAAAAGGTCTCTTATTGCAAGAGGCCGGCTAGGTAGTAACCAACGCCAGTGCCAGATATTCACCGCTAAGCAGTAATTTTTAAACTTTAGACATTACTGTGATCTGGTTAGAAGGTGTAGGGGACAGGAAGAACAAATGATGCGATTATTTTATATTTTGTTTGTCCCGTAAGCGGCGTGTGTCCAGGTACAATTTAGTATGTAAAATGGCTCTCCTCTACCGGTGTCCGATTGCTTTTATAAGCACGGTTACCCGCCCCTCTTGCGTCCCGTACACCTTCGGTATCTGGACACATACACGCTTCGAGACAAACTATTTATTTGTAATAAAAATACATGTACCCTTAATAATAAACACTTATAATTTGACAATATAGATACATGCATACATATCCCTAACCTACTATGGGATTGTTACGTTTGCGTCGCTAACATTCCCCACCCTAGTGCTGTTGCAGCACTCCTAAACTATAGGAATAAGTGCGACGCGGGTCGCAGACCTCCTCATCACGCCCGCCCGCGTGCGTACATCAACCACTCTCACACGCTCGTCTTTTCCTGGAAAAACCCCCTCAATCATACCTCGCATCCACATGTTCCTTGGAGCATTTGGATCAACGATCACTACAAGGTCTCCCACTTGCAAGGACCTCTCTTCTTCTGTCCACTTGGCAATTAGCACAGGAGGCAACTTTGCTAGAACAACCGATGTGATATTCATTCCTCTCAGGTATTCTTCTTGTCCCAAGGCCAGGACGGCTGCTACGTAGTTTTTTACTTTCACAGAAAATGAGACAATATCTTTGTAGTATTCCTGATTCACGGAAGGAAGTTTCTTTATATCTTGTATAATCCTAGGCAAAATGACATCTGGTTGCCCAAACTGCAACTCCAATGTAGACATAACAGTTTCGGGAGAGGCAGAGCTTACTAGAAGAGCTGTGACTGAATCTCGGGCGACTCCTTTGAGACATTTTCTTAACCTCCACATATTTTCTTTAGGTGTGAAGTGACATACTTCCGTAGACTCCTCATACGCTTGTTTAAAACTTAGCCAATCCATCGGGTCACCATAGAAGGTGGGAAGATCTCTTGGTGTACATAATCGACTTAACATCTGAGCATTTGGTCTATCTGAAGAGGCGACTATAGCAATATCCTTAAGGGCTTGGGCTAACTGTTGAAAGTCAGTAGGTGGCGTTACAGCGGGAATTGAGGGTAGATCCACAACTGTGCCGTTGCGGATGGATTGCTGACGCAGTGATGATGCCTTTGCTCGTGTGGGCTCTTTAGCTCCCTGCTGGCTGTGCTCAAGCCACTGTTCCACTTTTTGCGACACATCGACAGAAGAATTACCAGAACTTTCACGCGATTTTTGAGAACACTCTTCTTCTAGCGCGGCGATATCTGCTGCAAGTTTCTTCTCAATGATATGTTTCTGTATGTTTGCCATAGCTTCTGCCGCTTCCAACTCTAACTGCTTCTTTCGAACTTCGAATGACTTTTTGCTTGAAACCATGGACATTTTCTTTAACGAAGCAGTAGATTTATGACATCCGGTTTCAATTTTGAGACTACCTACTTTGACATTATCGGATCTTGCATCACTTATTTGGCCAATAGGTCCTTCCGAGGTGGATTGTTCCTGTAGTTTCTTCTCCTTTTCCTTTGCGCCACGAGTTTGTACCATCTTGTGTGACGGCGGAGAATTGAACATTCCACTATTTACCGGTCAATAACTATTTGGTTGGTTCTTTAAATCCGGCTCGAAGACCAGCTTTTGTAGGGGACAGGAAGAACAAATGATGCGATTATTTTATATTTTGTTTGTCCCGTAAGCGGCGTGTGTCCAGGTACAATTTAGTATGTAAAATGGCTCTCCTCTACCGGTGTCCGATTGCTTTTATAAGCACGGTTACCCGCCCCTCTTGCGTCCCGTACACCTTCGGTATCTGGACACATACACGCTTCGAGACAAACTATTTATTTGTAATAAAAATACATGTACCCTTAATAATAAACACTTATAATTTGACAATATAGATACATGCATACATATCCCTAACCTACTATGGGATTGTTACGTTTGCGTCGCTAACAGAAGGGCACGAGGAAAAAGGGAAGGGGATTAGTGAAATTAATGGGTATAAGAGACTAAAAAACTTCGCGTTTGGAGGTGTCGAGCGCAGTGAGATGCCGCGCATGACTAGTCCTGGGTAGCATTCTTATTGTTATGGGCGGGCTTGACGCTTGCCGTGTGGTGCCGGCTCAGAATACCAACACCCCATCTCCTCCCGTGGGTGTTGAAAAAGTCGACTAAGGGTATAGCCAGAGGATGGGCAGCAGCGTCCTTCGAGTATATTGACAACTCAACTGCGATCGCCAACCCACCTGCCAAGCGTGGCGATTATGGCAAAACCTCTCAAGGGGCCCAGAACACACCCATATCGGTCGATGTGGTGATCTTTGGGGGAGGCCTGTGTCCTACAGTGGACTTCATTCGGCCGAAATGATGATGACGCTTACCACCAGGCGTATGACGTGCTCGTCTCGTCACCAATTTTATTTAAAAAACTTCAGTTATTTACTAACTAGAAAATAATTAATTAAGTTATAATAATTTTTATTCGCACATTTCTTTACAAAATACTATAATATGCATAGGGAAAGTCCAAAACTTCATGAAGCATGAAAGATAGAAAAATGGGACGTTGGTACCTATACTAATGTAATACGTTGTACCAGAACAATACAAAACTATATAGATATAGACAGTATATGGAACTCTTATTTGTATTTACATAAAATATGTAGATACAGGTAATATTATTATTTTATTATTGGATCCGATAGCTTTTAGGTCACACGAGTAATAACTGGAATAAAGCAATAATGTTAAACAATGATATTGGTAAATGACAAATGTTCAAAATGTGTTCGTGTTTCAATATTACGTTCTATCAAATTGTTTTAATGGCGTTGTTTGTAATGGAAATTCATACTTATAAAGTTACTCGTGTGTACACTTACAGTTCATATTTCAAGAAATAAATGTGAATGGCACACGAGATTGGCAATAATGGTTGTTAAGCTGAAAATGTTGGTATGATTAATTCGCTGAGGAACAATTTAATAAAGAGTGACTTCTGGCGCCGATATAGATATATCTTTTATTAACAATGCGCTACGCACTCTTATCTGGAGATTGTTCTCAGAGACTAGTTGGCTGTGCATGGGCACGGCAAAGCTACGGAGCTTTGCTCCAGTAAAATTTCTACACAAATTATTTCCTGGAAAAACTAACAAATAGAAAGAATAACGAACCATAATATGTGACAACCAACGTGATAGATAACTAACTATCATTATAAAAGTACGGTGTATTTATTTGCCCTTCACTAGGATTTCTCCTGTGTCGTGGGTGCGTTCACAGATATGAATTCCACATACAAATATTTGTTCCGTGCGGGAATTGAACCCACGACTCGGAGCGCAGTAGCCGACTGTATCAGCCACTGCACTAACCGTGCCGTCATATGGAGAGGAATGGAATGGGGAGGAGATGTGTTTCCACATCGGCACTACAAGTTTTACATCAGTCAGTCAATTTTATTTTCTTTTTGACGTAATTGCATTTATTATACACCATAAAAAACATCAGCATCATATCAGCCAAAAGACGTCCACTGCTGAACAAAGGCCCCACAGATTTCCACAACGAGCGGTTACATGCTACCTGCATCCAATGGCTCCCAGCGATCTTCACCAAGTCACTGTCCACCTCGTTGGAGGTCGTCCCACGCTGCGTTTTCCGGTGCGCGGTCTTCACTCGAGAACCATTTTACCCCAATGGCCAGCAGTTCCACAAGCAATGTGCCCCGCCCCTCGCCACTTCAGTTTACTAATCCTTTCAGGTAAAAACACATCATACTATTATTTTAGGTCCGAATCAAGGTTCTGTATTGTTTAAATTCTCGTACTGGACTCTCGAGTATGGTTTTATAAATATAAAACTTCTTGCCTCCAATGTTAACCATCCGATTAACGTTTAAGTCGCCCCCCGACCCTTCATAACATTAAAAAATAAATTATTCTATTCATGTAAACAAATATGTTCCATGTGGAGTCTGGATTCAGAACATTGCACCGCTCCACCTCCTTCAGAGGATAAAAAGTCCCTTAGTCGCCAAGGGGCTCTAAACTCTCTGTGAAACATCAGCCATACTGCGCTCACCAACCCGCGTACCAAGCGTGGCGAGTACTGCAAATTTCACCGAAACTTACGACACAATTGTGGAAATCTATGAGGTAGGCCATAGCTTATGAGTGGACGTACTTTGGCTAGTTAAATAAAAATCAAGAATACCTTTTTTCTTTTGTTTTATCGATATGATCCATGTATATTCATAGCAGCATCCTTCTAGTAAATTTAAACGTTTTAGGTGATTATGATTCACAGGTAGACGTAGATAAAATAATACAATCAGTTCATATCCTGAACAAAAGAATTATAGATTAGATCTTAATCGAATGTCAATGAAGAACATGAGGCGAGAGCAAAGATATCCGAGACGAGCGCAATTTGGTCACAAAAGCACGCCTCGGCTTTGTCGTTCAATTTTATATTGAACAACTGACACGTTTCGCAGAAATTTTAACAAAGCAAAGTTCCACTTCACTTTTTCCTTCGAAATCACCAATCTCGCCTACCTTGTGACTTGCATTTTAAACTAAAAATGAACTAAACAAGGCTAAAATAATAAGAGCATGACACTAGAATAAATATGAATGTACAAGATATGGAGCAGGCGTTTGAAGAAGACACCTGGAATTAACGATTCGATACAAATAGGCACAGGCCTGGTCCGGAAGAGCAGGCAAAATATTGTGTAGAAAATCTGATCATAGCAACAGGCTGGGACACTAACTCTAGGACGCAAAAAAGAAAATAAGAAAGTGTGACACTCACAGCTTGACTAATTTACCGCTAGTATGCTTCTTATGCAAGATCAGATTAATAACGCGTGAAGTAATTCCGTTCTTACCTAATTTTAAGCACGTTTCCTTTATCTTAGATACTCAGTTATACCAAACTTAGTTCATTATTCATTATAATTATGCAATACTACGCATACCGTGTGCTGCCA
Organism: Diloba caeruleocephala; assembly: GCA_947459985.1. Taxonomy (NCBI): domain Eukaryota; kingdom Metazoa; phylum Arthropoda; class Insecta; order Lepidoptera; family Noctuidae; genus Diloba; species Diloba caeruleocephala. The sequence goes on from OX381619.1 coordinate 9,128,379, forward strand.
GCACTAACCCATCTCATCCTGTGGGTGTAGTAGAAGGCGACTGTGGGATTAGCCGAAGGGTGGGCAGCAGCGTCCTTTGAGCACAGTTACAACTTACCTGCGATCGCCAAGCCACCTGCCAAGCGTGGCGATTATGGCAAAACCCCCCAATGAGCCCACAACACACCCAGACCGGTCGTTGTGGTGATCTTTGGGGGAGGCTTGTGTCCAGCAATGGGCTTTATTCGGCTGAAATGGAGATGATGATGAATACTACGTAGTGAACTTTGAAATCTACCTGAACCTTTTTCTTTTAACTTTTACAAATTAATCTCATTAAATCTGTATGTATATAGATAATCTTCAATTACTATTAATGAAATATTTGTTTTTGTACCTCCTTCATTGCATTACTTTTTTTCTCAAAGCTCGATTGGTATAGATTGCCACATGGCGTTAAGCCCGCTTCGTGCCCACCATTATAGATGAAAGTATAAATAAATTCTAATCAGCATCTTAAGATGCAATATTCGAAGTACCCTCAAAACTTGACGCTAACTCATTTAAAATCCGTTGATGTGTTAAAATCGTATGTCATCATCATAAATCAATCACATTTAAAACACATTTCTTCTAACAAAATATTTATGTGAAAACAAAGTACTATGATGTCTTCAATATAGTAAAAGTCCGCATTTCTAGCCACCGACCTTAAATATCTCAATATTACTTATACTCGTCCCAAAGATAATCCTTTAAAGTGATATCAAAATACACTATCATTATATTCTGGCTGGAGGCCTCTTTTGGCTTCGCCAGAAATGACCGGTTAAGTAACCACATTTCCCAAAAATGTATGCGAAAAGCCTAACAAAAAAAAATAACAACTATTATTATAATAATTCTCGCCCCAAACATACTATACCCGAAGGCATAAAAATAAAGTAGGCTGAAAATCACCTACCCTTGTCGTACAGAAAGTTATAATTATGACATAAAATAAAATATATGTTTATGTCTCCCACCATCCTGTAAATATTTCTTCACCATCATCACATCAGCCAAAGGACGTCCACTGCTGAACAAAGGCATCCCCATAGATTTCCCCAATGACCGGTTACATGCCGCCCGCTACTAACGATCCAACTGTTAATATTTATTGTGACTATTATATCAAAATCCGAGTAATTATGTAATGATCACAGTTGGGTTAAGTAAAGATTAGAAATCAAGAACAACAGCAGTGTGGAACTCCCTGCCCGCGTCTATTTTGTCTACTATTGATAACCCATGAACCTAAGTAAAAGTGAATAAACATCGTCCGGGTACACTTATTCCATCATATACTACTATCAGGTGAGATCGTGGTCAAGAGCGGATACAAAGGTTAATAAAACTTGACATTTCATAATCATCATCATCATTTCAGCCAAATTAAGTACACTGATGGACATATCATCATATCATGGATCACCAGAACCACCGGTCTGGGTGTGGTGTGTGCTCATTGGAGGGGATTTCCATAATCGCCACGCTTGGCAGGCGGGCATTAACGATGGTGATCGCAGTTGAGTTGTTAATGTACTCAAAGGGCGCTGCTGCCAACCTCCGGCTGATCCCAAAGTCGCCTATAACGACACCCACGGGATGAGATGGGTTGGTGCTATTTGTAGCCAGCACCACGACTTTTACAATTCATCATCATCATCAGCCTATATCGGTCCACTGCTGGACATCGGCCTCTCGTAGCGTGCGCCTTAGCTCCCGGTCATCAGCATTCCGCATCCAGTTGGACCCAGCAACCTTCTTCAGGTCGTCCGTCCCTGTGGTCGGTGGGCGCCCCACACTTTAAAATTCGGCAATAGAATATATATAAGTAAATCTATCCCCTATCCGATAGCAAACAAATCGGTAAGTACCATGTTATTACTCTTCTATAAAGACTTGGAGATAACCGAAGGACAAAACGCTGACCGAGCACATCAGTTAAAGGTGAAAATTATAGCCGTATGGCTCCTACGGTAGATGTTGTTTACGTTTCTATGCGTCCGTTTATCGGATCGACAATGTTCTCTGAAAGGAAAACGTGGTCTGTCTATTTTTATATTCCCTTTCGTTTTCACGAAAACTTACTGACCATGTACTTAAGACGATACAAGAAATTAACATTGTTTCTCTAGTGAAAAACATTGCAGGTGAGGTTTTCTTACTGGCTCTGAGCTACGTACTGTGGCAGACTGCACTGCAGTGCAATTCTTGCTCAAACATGCATACATCCTTGAATTTAAAATTGAAATAACAGTGACAACCTAATTTGGTATTCGCTAAGGCTTGTCCTCGTGGTTCACCGCCTGCAACGTGTACACGAATAGCTTTAATCATATTTATATGAACCAAATTCGTTTTTCACCGTTAATTCAATTCTGTATTCAAGGATGATGGATGTCAGACCTTAGAGAATTGCACTGCTGCACGTAACTGTGGTAAGGGCAACAGATCGTGTGTTAGTCAATCCAGCTATACGTACGTAAATCAGTTAATATGAAAAAAATATCCATAAAAGAATACATTCAGCACACAATATTTTCCGCTAACCGCGTATAGTATTTTGGGCATATACGTAGAGCTAAATACTTAAGATCCTTCTTGGTTTAAAAAATAAAAGGCACGTGAATAATCATTATAACATTAAGCCGGAAGTCATACCTCGAAATTCCGAAGACATCGGCATAGTACGTAAAGGTATAGACTTCTTCTTCTTCTACTTACTTAAAAAAAACTAATAAAGCTTAATAAATGTACCCAATTATATCATAGAATAAATACATTTTATAGGTTTCAGTTGAAAATATTAAAAAAACAAACCGTCTGAATATGATATTAAAAGTTTGTTACAACACTATCTCTTTGCCATCCCTTATAATCTCACCCTTTAACAAACGGATTAAATAAACAAAGCTTTATTAGAGTTTAACAATCAATAAGTTTACATTTGCGGATTAATCAAAGGTTTATGGCCTCGGAACAAAACTACTAACAACGTATTCCACAAAATCATATATTATTATATTTTACATAGATTTTTTCTGTATAAGATCGCAGTAAGCCTGAGAAGGATTTTTAAATTGTACAATTACAAAATTATCCCTCCCTCAAATTGACTTCTTCTTCTTTTCTTAGATTATGGCTTCTGTAGAGTATCTTCCAGAATTTCACCAATTTCAAGTATCAAGGCAACGTCGTACGGTGTTCAGATTAATTAATCTTAGCATATCCATAAAATACTTCACAAAAAATAAAAAAATCTAAAAAATTTGTCAGCAACGTCATACGGTTCAATTGTTTTCCCGGAAGAAATTTACTCCTCATATTGACAAAATGTTAAATATTAATTTCCATGACATAAATTAAAAAAAACATAGTATTGTCATGGAGAGACGCATCGTGTCATACATATAACACGTTTTATTTGTTTATTCATTAAAACTTCTAACTAGAGGAAAGTTACTCATACTTTTATTTCTTTAGCTCGATTTCATACATTATTTTAAAATATATAAAATGAATTATTTTTGAACCTTAATCCAATTCAGTTTGTCCCAATATTGTACCACCGATCCTTTTGGTACAGACAGCACTTAACTCTGCGACCTCATCCTTCTGGAGTTGACTGACCCCGCGCGAGCCTGCCTTTGATTAAAACACCGGGAGGCGCTACCATGTGATTGTATTTTCAGTTTACTGAAGGAAAGCGTCAGTCGGCAGTCGGCAACGAGCCGTGGTCGACGCTGCATGTGTAAGCGCGAGCCTCTTGAAGCTCTGCGCCGCGTAAATAACTTCGATACACGAACGAAAAAATCGAGACTACCTTTTATCGATATAAATATAATTACAAGTGAAGTAAATAATGTAATAAAAATAGTATATGATACGAAGTAGTAAAAAGTAACTTTAAGAAACGATAAACTTTATCAGACTAAAAACAATTGTGCATTTGGACAACACTGTTTAGTTTAAAGACGTGAACGTCACATTTCTCACATAATAACTACCATTGATATAAAAACTTTGAGTCGAACGCAGTGAATTAGACTGATCGGGATGGAATCGCGTCAGTAAACGTGATAGATGAAATGTAAACTATTATGTGAGGACATAATAATGAATGTTTTGTTGATGTAGTTTTGAAACAATCGCTTCTCGGGGCGTGTAGTAGTGATTGAATTTTATGTTTTGACTGGCGGTTTCCTGTGACGACGACGGACGGAAGTCGTCGATACGAAGACCGAGTAGAACCAGTTAGAAATAGAAGCTTGGTTCATCAACAGAACGGTAACTAACGTTTGTTTTCTACGAACATGTTTGTTGTAGCAACAATTCCCATTATGAATGTACATACAATGATTGTAAGCACCCTTACTTGCACACGTTCAGGTATGAATGAAAACAAACCGTAATTGCATAAGCTGTGATTGGTGTTCCCATTGGATTTTGGATAGCTATTCCGTCTTTGCATTTTATTACGTCAAAGAACTAAGCTCAATGAATCATGGCCATGAACTTGGTATCTTCATTAGAAATCAAACCACGTTTAAATTTGAAATTCAATAAGACATATTTTTTATTACTTTATGATACAGTTGGGCGTCAAATACTATCATATACGTTGAATATTTAGGGATAAGTCTTGAACGTGACCGGATTGTTATTATTTATGGGTAGCTGTGTCCCGCGGTTTCACACGCTGTTTAATTTAAAAGAAATCTGATTATTTATAAATAATTATTAGATATATAATAAGTACTGAGTGGAACTCTAATTATTTTTTCCAAATTAAAAGTAAAGCCTAAGTTACTCCTTATAACATCAGCTATCTGCCAGTGAAAGTCCCATCAAAATCGGTCCAGCCGTTAAGGAGATTAGCCTATGTTATAGTACCGTATATACTTTCATATGCTTTTAGTAAAAAGATGTTATTTTGACATAACAAACAGACGTCACTTCAATTATATTTATTTGTACCGTACCGTACTGTAGATACCGGCACAGAACAATGTTATTAATTTCATTAATAAAGGCAACAAATTTACTCTCTATCCAACATTGAAACTACAAATCCTTATTCATGAATTATTAATATCAAAGTGTAATTGCTCAATTTCATGAACAATCTTTACAAGATTACCCATCAAATGTTTTATACTTTTAACTTGATGAGATGCGTATTATCGTAAATACAGGCATCACATTCTGAGTACATAAATTCGCTACTTGATGGGTCTATCAAATAGAATGTGCCATTAGAACGTATCGAAGTTTATCAATATAAACCATAATCATTATACAATTTATGGCTATTGAAATTCCCTTTGTTCGTACCGAATCGTAGTCTATTCTAAGTCGCTATTAGTTTTTAAGACATATCTTTTCTACTGTATCAATATTAGGTACATTGTATGAATCTTAGATTCTTATCGCTGCCCTCAACGTTGGTTTCATCTTCACTTTCTTGCCTTTTTTCGTAATCATCTAATGATAAAACGGTGTGATGATGGAACAGTAATTATTGCAAAACAATTTTTGAATACAGAATAATTTATGATGTGTAGAAATATTTTTTAATCGATCATCTTATTCATTCTTGAAAAGCAGACAATGTATATAAAATTACATTTCAGGAATAATAATTATCGTTAGCTGCTACAGCCAGTCACAAGACATGCATGAGTGTTAAAATTGTTTAAACAAATATGGCGACTAGATCATCGTGTCGAGTTGTTCATTTACATTTCATAATCTCCGTTGTGCCTACGTATTAGAACATACTTAATTTGTAGATACGGAACATTTCCTTAAGAAATTACAATAGGCTAGGCTAATGTACAGTCTCGCATAGTTCAATTTAAATATTTTCTTAATGTATTTAGACCCTGAGAAATCACTTGAGCATCATAATAAAACAACGGTGGGAATTATTTGTTTTGTTGTTGATATTAATAAAATTAGTTTAATAATCTTTATTTACTATAGGTATTAAATTCATTAATTTTTAATTCAATAAACAGTGCCTTTGGGGCTCTACATTCTAACGCAATCGTTATAATGAATAGTTGTGTGAATAAAAAAACTAACCGAAGTACTTCAAAAATCTCGGAAAGAAAGACTTCTAAACTGCCCATATTGTTGTACAGAAAAAAGCGGACTTCTTCAATAAGAGCCAGGCTTAGAACCTTTTGATGGTAAACCATTAATTATGAAATCTGTGAATAGTATTTTATTGGATATTAATCCTGCTTTCAAGAGAACGTAATTGCAAGAATATCTAACAACAGCTTCTACTCAATGGAAGAAAATTCAGCCGAAAATATAATAGGACATCATTAATATTTATATTAACTTTTTGAAAATTGATTTAGAGTTCTGGATGGTGTTAGGAACAGAAACTATCACTATCCAGAGTACGTTATCATAGAATTCAACCTTGTATATCCACAGTCTGTATATGTTTGATAAAGAAACGGAAAGGTTCGATATAACTATGTAACTACTACGCACAGAAGAACAGCATGAGACGGCCTCCAACGACATGTACAGATGACCTGGTAAACGTAGCTGGGAGACGTTTGTGAAAATCGAATGGGGAAGCCTTTGTTCAGCAAAGGACGTGGGATATGATGGTGATGTTTCGTATGAAATTGTTGTTCCTTTCCCCCATAACCCCAATTAAAATAGCCGACTACACACAGTTATATTGTTGTATATTTTAATAAATCAACAAGGTTGTGAAGAACGTTCAGAAATTGGTCGTAACGTGATTTTGATACTCGACATTTACCGAGATGTTGTCCAAACATCTGTTAATAATTTTTTACTAGTATCAAATGTTAAAAGAAAACAAGGCTAAAACACTAATGCGTTTGTTATTAAATGTGATATTTCTAATGCTCTATTTACAAACATTCATCAATTACAATCACAGACTCATAGACAGAGAATTACAAGAAGAAAGTATTAAAATAAGTATAACCGTGTCTCAACTCGAGAATCAATTATTTATAAATGCTTCTGATATTTAAAAGAGACGAACATATGAAAACCTTCTGTTTCAGCTGAACCTTTGAGAATGTCAAAGAATCGGTAGATAATAAACATGTCTTCAGAATGGTAAACAAACTGCTTTAAGACACCCGAGCCTTTATTTTTCTGTAAACTGAAAACAAAATGATAAATAAACAAAGGAAGAAAATTAAGGCTAGACCTTAAATCCCGTTTCCAACAATTTCCAAGTCCCACAAGTGTTTACTAAATAATATGGGATAAAGGTAGGATCCAAAAGAGCCCAGACGACCTAGTGAATCCCTAAACATTTAAAAATTTGTCCTAACGAGCTTGCCCTAAAGTCAAAGCTTTATACCGACCGGGATTCTTTAAGGATGTGTTTACAATTGACGATCGAGACCAAAAACAGAGCTACAGAACGCTTGATTTTGAAAATTTTAAGATACTGGCCCTTTTAGCTAAATACAAAGCAAATGAAAGAAAGAAAAAGTTTAATTTTGGACTCGTACACAATGTCAATGAAAACGTAATATTAATAATATGCAAGTATATGGATTAGTAGTGCTGTACGAGGCCAAAAAGGTCCCTATCTCAGCATATGCTACAACAGTTTATGCTACAGCACTGCTCTTCTGATAGGGCCTATATGTTGCAATGCAAACTCCTATTTACGCCTACCAAGCGTGGTGATGAGGACAGTATCCCCTATGATCACTTATTGTGGTAGTCATTGAGAGGCCCGTGTGCAACAGTGGCCATTTATGGGCTGATGTGTTCTCCGGACTAGGCGTTAATCACCATACGGTCTCTTAGTTCAGTAAACTTTAAGAAAAAAGAGCATAATCTTGAAAAGATTCTGATGTCATATAAATAAATAGACTTATAAATATATATCTCATCAGCATCATCATATCAGCTTAAGGATGTCCACTGCTGAACAAAGACCTCCCCCACAGATTTCCTCAAAGTCCGGTTAGGTGCCACATGCCTCAAATCAAATATCAAACGCCTCCAGCGACCTTCACCAAATCATCCGTCCGTCTCGTTGGAGGTTGTCCTACGCTGCGTTTTCGGTGCGCAGTCTCCACTCGAGAACCTTTTTTACATACTTACATAAAATCGTAGCTCTAGTCAGCGGAGTGGGATGACCTCCAACGAGGTGGACAGACGACCTGGTGAAAGTCGCTGGGAGTCGTTGGATGAGGGCGACATGTAACCGTTCGTTGTGGAAATCTAAGGGGGAGGCTTTTGTTCAGCAGTGGACGTCCTGTGGCTGATATGATGATGATGATGATGAAATCTATGTTTGCGCTGATTGATAGTAAAAGACATAACAAAGTACTTACTCATAGTAGTAATAAAACCCGTTTTTTCTCAAGTCAAAAATCCATTAATACTGTGGAATATCAGCTGTATAATTTTCTTATTCCAGACTTGTAGCGTTCTAAGATTTTGTCGTCGCCAAAATATACGGTGTTTCAAGTACAGTATGAAGAGCTTTGAATTTAACTCTACTATGTCTACTGTGTGTGTTTAAGGATAGTAAACGTAATAGAATGTATTGGAAAAGTTTCTCATTATATTTAAAGAAACAACCGACAAACAGTGTAGTCCCAATACACAATATTTTGCCATTGAAAAACCAATCAATGAACCGTTTCGTAAAAATACAAGGTTCTAAAATAATGGAAAAATGCTTTCACGGTACCTACCGTATTTAAATTTGTTAAGACATAACGTGCAAAAATAATACCTACTGTTAACCAAATTTTATACCAAGCTTTTTAAATCTATGAAACAAAATTATCTGTCAAAATTATCTCCTCCCATGGATATATGTATGGCTACTGTTCCACAAAAGGGACGCTGCGGCCCATCCCTCTGGTTTAGAGTCCCATAGTCGACTTTTACCACATCCACAGGAGAATACGAAGTGATGCTATATTTTTAATCGGGACACTGCACGGGATAAATAGTACTAGGATTATATATATGTAACACAATTTTAAATTTAAACATATACTACTGTACTGCCGTGTGGTGCCGGTTCAGAATACCACCACCCCATTTCCTCCCGTGGGTGTCGTAAAAGTCGTTCTTATAGCCTTCTGCCTATACTTATAACGTTTACCCAGAACCTAAAATATAAACAGATACTATCTAAACACCATTCCCTAAATACACATCTGGTACCAAACTTAGAATTCTCTTAGATCCATTCATTCTGTGCTGTCGCTTTGTTATAAGTTTACGTGTTGGTAATATTAATAACGTTCAACACACTTCTCTAAATCTGTTGAGAAGCCCCTTTGATCGATCGTTCTATAGTTCAATCTTCGTTCTATTCCGTTCAACTCGATGGCCATGTCCCAAATATATTTGATTTATTGTTACCGAATGTACGGACGCGACAAAATGCGATTTATGAGAAAATAAATAACGTTTTACTGTTACTATATTTTTCTGATCTCACTGTTATGAATACTATGATGTCTTATATGCCTTTGATCAATGAGAATCACTTAACGGTATGTTTAAGTATCTGATGAATAATTCATTAAGACGTTTCGTTTAGACACAAAAATACACAAGGATAGCCCATTTGTCATCATCATATCAGTCAAAGGACGTCCACTGCTGAACAAAGGCCTCCACCATAGGTTTCCACAACGAGGAGGGCGACCGCTCGCTGTGGAAATCTAAGCACATTTGTACAATATTATAAATACTGTTTTAATTGGACTGGAATCCGTCAAATCGCTAATGAATTAAAATTGCTTTCGTCTCAATATTGTCTTTAGTATAACCAAGTTTAGAGATAAAGTATGATATTACTCAAAATTAATTGTACAGGAGAGCTTGAGTTGAGAGGATTTTATTGGATATGCCTCGGGCTGGGAGAATATTTAGTACGATAGAACTTTTTAAATTTTGAAACAGTAGCTCAAAAAACGTAAAACATTATTCCACTCGATGAAGAGTTTTTTAATTCCGAGAACATTGTTTTTGTTGTTTATCCCGTTTCCCTTTAGAAAAAGCGTTAGCTAATATGGTTTCGAAAAAAATGTAACTGTAAAAGTAGAAATATTTCGTATTCCTATTTAACATGTGGAAAAAAATCCACACTATAATATCAGCAAAATCCGTTACAGATAAAACTAAAACGTTCCACAGATTCCTTTGTAAAGTCACAGAACACATTTCAAAGTAACGTTACGTAAACTTATCTGGCGCGAACATTTATCGTCGACGGCATGAGCTTGACAACGCGTTTTAAAATAAAATGCTATATACAAATCCTCGTAAAACGTTCTCTTGTTTGTACAAGATGGCCCCCTCTACAATATTAGTTATATACACGGAACTACTTTGTTTTGTGTTACGGGTTTTGTTATAAGGTATTTTAATATTATGATAACAAAAATATTTTGAGCAGCTCTTACGTAAGGCTTTTACGAAAACATCTATTACGTGTAGGAAGTAGGAAGCCGTACCAGGCCGAAAAACAACAGGGTATCGATAAAAGAAACGTTTTCTTTGAAGAGAAAAATTGCAACTTTGTGTTATTTTTTAATGGAGCATTTTCAGAGCATTTCCATAAATATGCAAAAATGGTTATTTATATGGGTTGTTATTTATCATCATCATCATCATATCAGGCAAATGACGCCCACTGCTGAACAAAGGCCTCCCCCATAGTTTCTACAATTGTGTCGTAAATTTGAGGGCAATTTGCCAGTACTTACCAGCCTTGGCAGGCGGATTGGTGAGCACAGTACGACTACTGTTCTACAGAAAGGATTCTGTTTCCTATCCCACTTCTTTATTTTATTTTTATAAAAACGTTGCCCTAACTAGGATTTCTGGTGTCGTGGATACGCACAGACATAAATTCCACACACAATATACCCCGGAACAACTACCTGCAGGTCATACAAATATTTGTTCCGTGCGGGAATCGAACCCACGACCCAGAGCGTTGCAGCCGAGTGTATCAGCCACTTCACCAATCGTGCCATCTGGCTTAGAGTCCCTGAGTCGCCTTTTACGACATCCACGGTAGGAGATGGAATGAAGCTATGTTCTTAATTGGGACGTCACACGAAATACTATTACTATCGTTTAAATCGTTTAAATTAATAAAGAAAGTTAGATCAACAAGAAAGGTTTCTGACCTTTTTAATTACTGTCATTGCAATTACCGCGCACCTCTTATACGTTATTATTAGATGAAGCAGGCGGTGTGACTAAGCAATTAGCTTTCTGTGCTACGTGTCGCGTGGTCCGATCTCGGCAAGGACCAAATATTTGTATGATCTACAGACAGTTGTTTCGGATGTTTGTGCATGTGAGATTCATGTCAGTAAACTGTACCCGCGATAAAAGAGAAATGCTTGTGTGGGAAAACGCGTTTTTAAGAAAAAAGATCTCTAATAAAAACATATAGCGTGATTCTCACGAATTCCTCACGGCAGCGGATTGCCGGGGTGCTTCTTTCTGTCTGAGTTGTTCAAGCCGCTCGAAGCCCTCTGCCTTGGCTTTATCACTGCCGTCTAATGACTACAATCGGAACCGAAGATTTAACGTGCTCTCCGAAGCCCAGAGGCACTCAGCCGCGCCGAGCGTTGAGTCCAGCACTCAACGCTCAACGCGAATGAGCGCTTCAGAGCTTAGCGGTCAATGCTGTCGGCCATCGCAAACAACATAATTATATTCATTTTTATTTTATCTTGGTCCCTCACTAGGATTTTTGTTGCGGGTACAGTTTACAGACATCAATCTCAGATACACAAACACCCAGACCCGAAAATAAATATAAAAACTATCTGTAGATCTTAAAAATATTTTTTCCGTGCGGGGATCGAAGCCGCGACACGTTGTGTAGAAAGCCAATTGCTTAGCCACGGAGCCAACCATGCCACGTAGTTAATTTGTGCTGGTCCTGGCAAAAAACAAGGCTGATATGTCTTGGGGAGTACAAATAGTTAAAACTCATTTTTCAAACGCACATACATACACATGAGCCCGTGAACGTCTACTGAACATGGGCCTCCCAGTGATCACTACATTGAGTTGATAATCATCATCATCATATCAGTCAAAATCCCTCCACACATTCCCAACCATTGCAACTCCTGTAAGCCCGGATCTAGAATGGCGACCACCGGAAAAAACACCGATCAGTGAAGCTCGGTGTGTCCCAGAGAAATGAATAACTGTCTTGGATCCCACAACGAAATTAATCAGATAAGAAAAAGGAGGAGTAGGAAAGGATATACATACTTTGCAATTCCCTCCGTAGCAAGAAAAAGACAGAGAAAATCTATAGGCCATAGCCACATTAAACTTTAAGTTTTTTACAACTGGGATAAGCTCAGTTGCCAAGCACCTCGGGTACAAAAATGTTTTATATTTTTATTTTATTTATTTACAAGCTGGGACCCGCGGTTTCACCCGCCGTTTAAATTAAATATATATATATATAATACACTATATAGATACATTGGATTTCATTCGTTTTAATTTTCTTGTACGGTATCCTAATTATTTTTCTAAAATAAAAGTAGCTTAAGTTATTCCTTATAATATCAGCTATCTGCCTGTGCAAGTCCCGTCGAAATCGGTCTAGACGTTTCGGAGATTAGCGGGAACAAATAGACAGACAGACAACAAATTAAAAGTAGTTTATTTTGTTGTAGGTACCGTATATACCTAATTTCATATGCATTTAGTAAAAAACTGTTATTTTGACGTTACACTTCAATTCTATTTATTTGCATAGATTTACGGATCCTGTTTTGTGAGCTATTGTGACTTATTCCAATAGTAGGTATGGCAAAAACGCTTGATCGCTCGGAAATTCATCCTAGTTGCAACAAGGTCTGTATAGTAAGCAACTCCGGATGTAGTTTGCAAGCTGTCAACCATAATATTGCGTTCATCTTGCCAAAGAATATATTCACATTCCGGTGCCGAACATTTGCAGAATGGTGAGGCAACAAGCCTGGAGCTAACGGCCGGATATATGCCGCCCGCATCCAACGCCTCCCAGCGACCTAACCAGGTCGTCTATCCATCTCATTGGAGGCCGTCCCACACTGCGTTTTCTAGTGCGCCATTTGTGATAATACATGTATTGCCACAATCACCATACTTGGCAAGCGGATTGGTGGTAGCGTTATTAATTAGCACAAGAGAGGATGCTGCTGCCCATCCTCTTGAAAATAACCCTTAGTCACCGTTTACGACACCCATATTTACCAAAATAAAATTTAACAACCAGAACGTTTAAGTGTCAATATATTCCAAATAAAATTAAATCAAAGATCTCCGATAAATATTTTGTAAAGAACTAAAAGACAACAAAGTATGTAGGTACAAAAATAAATAACTAGTGTGCGCTGGAAAACCGTCATAAAACTATTCAAGTTCTTCAAACACTCATTAAAAAGTCTGGAGAACTAAGTGGGGTCGTAACCTGTGAATTATGTTGCGCGAAATCGCTTTACAGAGTAGTTGTTTTATCTGATTGAAAATGTTTGATATGATTGTCTTTCTTTTATACTTAAAGGCATAATTAATTAGCTTATGTCTGGTAGTTTTGTAGCAGCTTCAATGTGTTGTTTGTGTTATATCCTTCGGCTGATATGATAATGAGGATGATGATTCAATTTATATCATTTAGCTGAGGTCCACTGCTGAACAAAGGCCTCGTCCCAGCGACCTTCACTAGGTTGTTGATATATCTCGTCGGAGGCCATCGCACGCCCATACAACTTTTTTTGAAAAAAGTATATCCATGGAGTTTCTTGCCGGCTCTTCGCCATAGGGCCGACTTTTCGTAAGAGCCTATTAGGGCCTGAAATATAAAATAAAATATTAATATGAAATAAAAAAAAATCGGTTCATGATTTTCACTCGACAACCTTTTATGCCCCAACTGCCATCAGTTCTACGAGCTGTGTGTGCTAAATTTTCATTGGGACGTACTATGCTTCGATTTAACAACAATTCATTTTCGGAAACTATATCTACTTATGTTTGTCTGTCTATATGTTAAAAAGCCAATTATATCGCATTAAAATAATTCTACACAATGAGAACTTATTCTTTCAAGTCAATTTTATTACTGGGCTGGAAAACATTAATAAAAATACTGCACATATTAATTTCATCTGGCAATAAGAATTCTTTCTTCGATGCTATAAATATTAACTATGCTTTCAATTTTATATGCTTTCAAAATTTTATTATATTAAGGACCAAATCATAAGATATGAAGATTTTTCCATTCTTAAGTCCAAATTTTAAATTTGAGTCCTTAACCAGACACATAAATAAAAACATATTTTTCATGAACGTCATGTATAAAGGATAAATAGCTGCTCAACTTTACAATAAAAATTATATCTAGTTCTAACATCAAAAAACCTTTATAATGCAGTGAATAGTAAAACATATGTTGGCAACCCCCTGCATAACACGTATTTAATATCTGCATTTACTTTTTATATTTTTCATATAATCAAGCTAAACGACATCAAGGGTGCCTGGCAAACTTATTCTAACGAAATTACATCCTTTAATCAACTAATGACATCCCTACCTTTCTTTATCCTAGCTATATCTGCACAACTTTCCAAATTTGGATTTTTACGGACTATAACCAATACTTTTTATTCAAACCCTGTTGTCGTCGGAATTTCGAATAAGGGATAAATTGGCAACGAGTAAGTTTCTTAGAAGTTCTGATTTTGCATTGATAGAGGACATTTTAGGTAACGTACGGTTCAAATTTATTGAAGATTCATTCGCAGAAACATGTCTGGGCTTAGAATAGTTCTTCTCCCTTTCCATCGTAATATCGAGGTATTAAGGTATACACATATCAGCACGATTTGGATCGATAAGTGGAAACGGCTAGCTATGTAATGTGCAGTACTTTGTTGTATGTATATGCTGTGAACCGCTACCTACCTGCTATGTTTTTTTATTATTAGCCGAAATGAATTATCAATCTAATGCAATAATCTTTAGATTTGGGATTTGTCTGTTTTCTGGGTTTTTTTGTTGTTTTCAAAAAACGTTACCCCACTCTAGGATTTCTCCTGTGTCGTGGGTGCGTTTACAGACATAAATTCCACACACAATACACCCAGACCCGGAACAAATACCTGCAGATCATACAAATATTTATTCCGTATCCGTGTATAAACAGATCAAGTCCAAAATCTTATATCGAAATATTTTGGATTAGATTGATGGCCGTATAACAATACCCGTCGAGTATCTATCCACCGATCATTATATTGGTTAAAGCAGCAAACACGGCTCTAGTTTGCGAATTAGGAATAAAGTTGGATGTCATAAAGTCGACTAAAGGACATTCAACCAAATGGATAGGCAGCAGCGTCCCTTCTGCGGACAGCAGCCATTTGCTGCCAAGCCTGGTGAGTACTGGCAAATTCCCCTGAAAATTACAACACATTTATCATAATCCGTCGGGGAGGACTTTCTTCAGGCTATAATCCTTTGGCTGATATAATGAGTAAACATGCTGGCCTATCTCCAGCAATGGACATTGTAGTTTGTATATTATCTAGGCGTACACATGTTTCGTTAACATGTGAGGTAGTTAAATACTAATCCAATCTTTACAGGGAGGTCTCTTTATGCATGCCAGCAGTAGTGTCGGCCATGCTGGCAGAGCATGAAAATTGGAGTGCTGTGGTCTCCTTCTGTAAGAGCGTAATGCTCCAGAAGGAGGTTGTAGAGCGGGATCGGGAGAGGGCCGATCCCGCTCGGAGGAGGAGGACACAGACCCGGGGTAACAACCGCCGCGGTGCCCGTGTCCAACACGCCTGATATATGGCATTATATTGCCTGATATTGGGGGTCGCGAGCGCGCTTATTGGGAAATCTGCGCGCTCATGCCGAGCGACCCCGGGAAGACAGCGGTATGCATGCGGTCACGTACCGCTGTGTGCGCAGCACAGCGCATAGTGAGGCTTCGGGGGAATCTTTTACAATCCCCTCGAGAGATGCCTGAGGGGGTGGCCTCTTCACAGTCGCCTTCCCTCCGCTAGAGGGGATGACCACTTTACAGTCATCCCCTCCGAGATGTGCCTAAAGGCGTGGCACCAATGGGTGGCTCTAGATGGAGATCTTTAGAGTTCCTGGAGCCTCCCTTCGGTGCCGAAGATGATCACTCCGGTGATTTAAGCCGGTAGGAGTCCAGCATGCGCCTTCGCCCTTTTCCGGGGCGAAGGAAGTACATGAGGAAAAAAAAAAGAAAAAGGTCTCTTAATGCAAGAGTCCAGCTAGGACCACGGTACCACAGTAGCGCCAGATATTCGCCACCAAGCAGTAGTGTTTAAACATTAGTATTTCGGTTAAAAGGGCACTGTAGCTAGTAAAATTACTAAAGACTAAATACCTAATGTATCGAGGTGACGAGCGCAGGGTGGTTTCATACAGGACACGTCCTAGGTCCTATCACAAATGCTACGGGCAGGCGTGGCGCTTATCAACAGGCTAATAACTAACTCGTCTCGTCACCAGGTAGTACAAAAAATTAACAATTTGTGGAGAACAAATATCAACAATAGAACATAGAATCCAATGAAATATAATCCAATAGAGATACTAAAAGCAATGGTTTTTACTTATAAGTACTGTAAGAGCTATAGGTACCGAGATCCTTGTGGGTGGCGTATCGTAATGGTTAAATAATAACTTTACTTTGTTAGATATATTATTTATTTTATAATTCAGAGACTGACAGACAATCGTACAATTCACTCGCTTATATAATAATGCAATCTCCGCGCGACAATAGTCCGTTTGACAAGTATTCATTCGGACCATTTTCAAAGGCAAGTCGTAATTATATTTCTTCTCTCGATGGCCATTAACCCGCTATAGTACCAAGGACTAACTAAATAAAATAAAATAGGATTATATGATTCCTCAGAGAGTGGAATTATAATGAAAATTTTAGACAAAAAATAATTATAAACAGATTATGTAAAATCCATTATCTATATTAAAGATCGTGTCTAAATCGAACTCATTTCACATCGAACACAGACGTATTTTGCAATACATAGTCTCAATTATTTCAAAATATGGTTCAAGCAACAATATCTGTTTGAGTACTTAATAGATCACAACTTTACGAAAGTAAATATTTTTAAGGGGCCGAACTAATGATTTGTATATTTGAATTACTTCGAAAGTTAATTGCTTCAACAACTTTTGCTCCAGATTTGGTCGTAAGGAAAGAAATGAAATATATTTCGTTGTAAGTAATACCTAATCGCGAAGTTTTATTAGGTACTCGTAAAGTATTAACGAATTCAGATCACACAAGAATCGACGAACACGATATCCATGACCTACTTTCATCAATTATGTTACACAAAACTTTTACAAACTTCTGTAATTATGTTATCTGATGGGCATTACAGGGAAAAAGTTGGACAACAAAAGTCCCTAAGTTTATTGTTCTCGTCCGCCTAATATCGATGTATCAATAATCTATTGCTGGTTGTTGTTATTGTATGAGTTACAAAGACATTATATTTGGAATAGAATCGCTCATAATCTGATAGTTTATAGATATAACTTATTGTCATTGTTATTACTCTGTCCATGAATAGACAACATGACAGAACCGGTTCCGTGTTCCGGGAACCACATCCCTCAGAAGAACCCATGGGCACCCATAGGTGGCGTAAAAAATCAAGTTAGGGTTGATGAAATGAAATAATCTTTATGAAATGAAATGACCAATATTTTAGCTAGACAGTAGTTTAAAAAAAACTTGCACTCGTCAATAATCTTTAGATGAAGCTGGCATTTCCCACTGAATGCCTCTGAGAAGAAATGCCGAAATAAACTCAAAGATTTCTGTTGTAAAGTCCAGACATATTTAGATACAAATTTATTTGAGAAAAATATAGGCCAACATCTGAATGGTCTTCTGAAGGAAGATACATAGCTGATTTGGAATGGTATGTTCTGTCAAGTCGCATATCAAAAGAATTTGCAGCAGCATTCTCCCGTGTGCTGATAACAACAAACTGCGATCACCAATTCGCCTACCAAGATTGGTGATTTAAGCAATATTATCGATTCTCCTATTCCTGCTCATTTTAGTTATCATGGGGAGACCGTGAACGAGTTCAGCAGTGGACGTTACATGCTGTGTGACAGAACTAGTTAATAAACATGAAAAGATATATACAGATGTGACAGAACTAGTTAATAAACACAAAAAGATATATACAGATGTGAAGAGATTGATGACGACGTAAACGATTACAACAAATTGTTACAGCAGCCTGAAATCATTGTTTCTTTCGTTCCACTTAAAGGGAAGAAGCACATCACTTTGGCACACAGCCAACGCAATTAAAGCCAAATTCAATATTTTAGTGCCACATTATCACTCTCTTTTCCCGACTTGTAATGCGACGTTATACCCGATATCCTTATCATTTTCTGTGTATTTGGGGTAAATATTTGCGCTACTATATATATGATTCGATTTGTGAACTTAGACTTTCATGTGGAACAGAAGTCATTTCACATCTTTTGTTATAAAATGTGTTCACCTAATTGTATTAGTCGACGTTGATTAGTTTGGAAATAAAAGCCAAACGGCAAGTGTATAGCATTATTAAAATTTTCAGAGGAAAAACAGCATCAGCATTACGAGTATTTTTTATTCATTTTCGTCAATTCAAATTAGTATTTTCTTCAATAAATACATTTTCCTCGACTCCATTTACATTCCAGGAATCGACTCTTATTGAGCGGCTATGGTAATTTTAATAAAACCCATTAAGCTAATTAAATGGGTGACACCGTTTACAGTCGCAGGACTTGAAAATGAATTGCCTCAAATACAGGATAAGGAAAATTTTCTTGGAAGAAAAGAAATTCCTCTGTCATTTTGCATATGTATTTTTTCGTGAAATTATTCGAACAAGAAGATTGATGTGTACAACAAAATGATGAGGCAAAAAAGTATAATGGAGTTCCTCAGTCACAAACAGATCTCGTTGTTGATTGTCGATGGTAATTTTGTCGCTGATGGCTGATAACCCAATATGTGCTATATCAATCGAATTGTGTACAATGTCTGTTAAATGGCCACCGCAGCTCTATGTACTCTTTTACCCGTCATGGAGGAATGGCAGGAGAGCCGGCATGGCCCCCCCACCTCCCGAATGACGCAGGTGCTCCTGAACCATGAGTGTTTCAGGAAGTACCTGTGTCAAGTAGGCCAAGAAGGGACGCACGGTTGTCATTACTGTGAAGACTGCCTGGAGGACACGGCGTAGCACACGTTAGAGAAGTACCCAGCGTGGCAATGCAGCATCGTGATCTCGTTGCGGCGTTCAAAGACGGTGACCTCTCGGTTTCAGCTGTGGTCAGTCCATCGTCCAAAGCGAGAGGGCGTGGATGCTGTCACTTCCTTTTGAAAATACGTGATGCAAGCAAAGGATGCAGTAGAGTAGGGACGGGAGGAGACCACCTCTGATAACCGCCGCAGAAAACGCAATGGGTACGGGCGCCGGTGGAGGGCGCTGAATTATCTCCGGCCACCATGAAAAGCGGCCTGCGGGTGACGAACTAAGGGTAGTCCGTCGTCCAAACAGAACCGAGTGCCTATCTGAAGATATATGCGGCCGACCCACTTGCACAGAGACAGGGCCTGTCAAACAGTGACGGGCCGATACCTACCGGAATGGTGGTCTAATGCTGACAAAGCGAACATCTCACCCCCAGCGAGACGTATTTATTTATTAGTATTATTTATATATTAGCATTTATTGTATCTATGCAACGTACATAAACAGCAACCTAACCATCAACTTTTAATGTTTTGATTTAAAAGTTTTCTTGTACTTATATGCATTGATACGTGTATTTTTATGTACTATTAAACAAATCATATTATTATTTTGTAACATACTTTATGTAATACGCTTGTTGTTGTTTGTTTCTCATATCATTTTAGAAGAGACGTTCATTTACCCTCATTTTTTATTCGATATATGTCATAATTATTATCGTTCGTAAGGAGTAAACTCCAGTCGTGCGTCGGAGCTCCAAATCTAAAGATTTAGAGACCAAAACGGCTGACTACTAAAAAAAGTGACTACTAACAAAAGATGACATGACCTAGAGACTTGTTCTGCAACAGAGATATTGTTTTGTGTGCGGTGTGGCAGGTTACACCAACTTGTTAAAAATATGCCACTAATAAGGCCCATTCTATCCAATGCTTCCCAAAAAAGT
Source organism: Diloba caeruleocephala (assembly GCA_947459985.1). Taxonomy (NCBI): domain Eukaryota; kingdom Metazoa; phylum Arthropoda; class Insecta; order Lepidoptera; family Noctuidae; genus Diloba; species Diloba caeruleocephala. The sequence continues at coordinate 9,148,728 of OX381619.1, forward strand.
TTGTCAACATCCCACAGTAACGATTGCCCGGCAGGTATCGGCCCGTCAATGATTGACGGGCCCCTTCTGTGTGCGGCCTTGTTGGCCGCACCTATCCTTCGGAGAGGCGCGCGCGCAACACGCGCGCAGCCATCTCGGGCCTGTTTCTGTTCGGGCGACGGACCGCCCCTGGTTCGTCGCCCGCAGGCCGCTCCTCATGGTGGCCGGAGATAGTCTAGCGCCCCACCCCGGCGCCGACGCCCGGTGTGTTTTCTGCGGAGGGGATCGGAGATATCCCTCCGTCCCCGCTCTGCCGCCTCCTTTTCTTGCATCACTTCCTCGCAAAAGAAGGTGACGGCATCCCACGCGCTCTCACTCCGGACGATGGACCGAACCACGGCCGGAAGCGAGAGGTTACCCCCTTCGACCGCCACGACGAGGTCACGGCGCTGCGCTGCCCAAGCTGGGCACTCCTCCAACGTGTGCTGCGCCGTGTCCTCCGGGCAGTCTCCGCAGTGATAACAACCAGGCGTCTCTTCTCGGCCTATTTGACACAGGTACTTCCCGAAACAATCATGGTTCGAGAGCACCTGCGTCATCCGGTAGGTGAGGGCGCCATGCCGCCTCTCCAGCCATTCCTCCATTACCGGTCTTTCCGCCGCTATCGCGGCGTGCCCTGCAGAGGGCCGCTCCAGTCGCCCTTTCCACTCCGCTACCAGGATTTGCTGGAGCTCGAACCGTCGCACCTCGATCTCACGAGTTACTGGCGGTTCGCCCCGACTTAGCGCCTCCCCGCGCCACTGATACAGCGACGCGAGGGCTCTCGCTTCTGGATCCCAGGGCGGTGATCCGGCAAGGAGGCTCCCCGCCTCGTAGGAGACCGTGCGGTATCCCCTTATTACCCTGCGGACCATCGTTCGCTGCGGCCTTCGCAGCACGGCGACGTTGGCTACCCTCAGGGATGACTTGCAAATCAACACTGTGAAATTTTCTCCATGCTTACAAAAAAATAATTGGTCTTCTGGACTTATGGAAGGCTTGGTGACCTGAAATACAGGCTTCAGCCTAGCTTAGGCACCAGTCTCCCACGATAAATTTGAATAATACTGTCACTCGGCAGTATTGTATTTTGTCGCAACTGTTTATTATTGTGGTGAGAAAATAAATTACTTAACTTAAAATTACTTACAGAGGTTTTCACTATTAATAATGGTTCTTCTAAATATTAACGGGACATTTGCGTAAATGTCTGTTTTAATTTAAATAAAACAACCAAATATATCGAGCCTGTTACGGAAGAATCTCGTAAGTGACGTTAATAAAAATTTACTGGAGGAGGAGGAGGTTATGAATTATATAGTAGAGTCAGATATTATCCGATTACAACTTACAGACGAGGATGACGCGCGAATCAAAATTTAAGTTCTTGTTGAGACGTACTGTGGGTAGCATAAACACATAGACACTTTGATAAAACAGCGCTGCAGCATAAACTGTTGAACGATATGCTGAGACATGTACCTTTTGGGCACGTGCAGCAATTCTGTATTTTAAAATCATTTCTTTTTTAATTAAACTATCATTGTCACTTTGTACGATTTCCAAATTAAATTATTTTCTTTCTTTAATTATAACACTTCATATATTTTAGGGAATAACAAGCGTGTTTGTAAAGAAGAACAAAATTGTTTTCTTAGCATAATGATTATTGGAAACAGTTTCCCTTCTGAATTATTGTGTTATTTTACTTTATGTGAACGTTAGCATTCACGGTCATAGCGTCAATATAATGAGCTTTTGTATGAACGAGTCTTTTGTTGTAAATAAAGTATAAAGTTTCATCACAATTCTAGATGTTCTGTATTTCACAAAGGAAATTGTAACATTAAGCGTCTATGAAGAAAGACTAGGAATCGATCACAGATCACACATCAGCGTGTAAAAGTCAATGAGCATGGGCCTCCCAATGAACACTACAATAAGCGGTCAGAGGCGATATTGCCATAATCACCACGCTTGGCAGGCAAATTTGTGATCGCAGTTATTAGCACACGGCAGTCATATATATGTCGTGTGGTGCCAGCTTCAAATGGCACTATACCATATCATTCTCTAGGTATTGTAAAAGGCAATGTATGGGATTAGTTGGAGATTGGGCAGCAGCGTCTTTCGAGTACATTAACAACTCAACTGCGATCACCAAACTGCCTGCCAATCATTATGGTGATGATGGCCAAGCCCCCTATGAGCACACTAGACACCCAGACTGGTCACTGTGAGTTCCTCCTTGGTCCCCCAAGCTTATGTCCGAGAGTGGATTTTTTCGGCTGAAATGATAAAACAACAATGACCCGTTTTTGAGTGACCATTTGCTTCAAACTAATGATGTGTAAGACCAATAACACCAATAATTAAAAATAATAACCGTCATCCGAGATGTGCCTAAAGGAGTGGCTCCAATGGGTGGCTCTAGATGGAGATTAATAAAAAAGACCAATAATTATATATCGAGTGGTGAAATGCAAATTATTTATATCGGCTTTCATATATATAATCGGAATCAGCGAACTTTTCTGTTTTATATTTTCTTGATAACTTGCCTGCTATAACAAATAGCCTTTCGCTCCTAGATACGACAAATGAAGTTACTGCCAAAGCGCCAAAGTTTAGCTACGTATTCCGTCTTTGAGTCACCAAAGAGTACTTTTATTTACTGACTCATGAATTATGCTGCAACAGACTTAGAAACACTGTTTTTGGCGACTGCACAAAACAAACGGTAAAGATCTATGCTATTTTGCAATCTCTCAAACTTCAATGACAACTTTATTTTTTTTTTTTCTTTTTTTTTCTTTTTTAAAAACGTTGCCCCACACTAGGATTTCTCCTGTGTCGTGGGTGCGTTTACAGACATGAATTCCACATACAATACACCCAGACCCGGAACAACTACCTGCAGATTATACAAATATTTGTTCCGTGTGGGAATCGAACCCACGACCCGGAGCGCAGCAGTCGACTGTATCAGCCACTGCACCAACCGTGCCTAACTATGTTTTATATGCGTGTTCAGACACGCTGTTTCGGTATTCTACTATATTATCTTAAAGCAAGAACTCGATGATACTGCCTGTTCACCTGTTTTTATTATAAACCTTTTCTCGACTACGCGCACACATGTATCCATTTTCTGCCTACAATTTTCTTCCCTACCTAAGTAGCTCGCGAGTGATGCTCATAGTGATACCTTTCAGGTGTAAACAAATTCACTTAACGCTTCCGTACATAATACGAAGCGACACAACACTCCGTTTTGCCACCCAAATCAATAATCGTTTTGTCGCTTTACGGGTTTTTTCCTCACGAGAAAGATTATGTAAACTGTTTTTACTATCGTTGTTTTTTCGTGGCTTACCCCCTTGTTCTTTAGCTGAACTAGGTATCTTCTCATTTTGTTTTCCATACTGTTTAATAATGTGGTCGCTGTGAATAAACTGCATAAAAGGGATTCCCAGCGAGGATTGCTAGCATACTCAAATATGGCTGAGCACTAGAGCGTTGAAAAGCAACTCAACAATCTTGGTCGTCTGATGTTTAAATCCCCTGGTATCGCGTTTTATAAAACCGAGTACCTGACCTCATTTGTAGATATTGTACTTGAAAAAAAAAAACAGTTTTTACACCAAAATATTGAATTTGCTACATTTCTAGCAGTTCTCTTTCAATCAAATTAAGACTTTATTCCTCGAGCATTGCTGCCTTGTGTACATACTGTATAATATATGGCAAATATAGACAATATTTGGAACTTTTACATCAAGGTATTATTATTTTTTCTTTTAGTCTGGACGATATAATTCTATTCGACCAAATTTCTTTTATTGAACTCATTATGATTTAAGTGCGTCGAGACCAGTCCCCTAATTAACAACGTTATGAAAAGGGTTATCCTAAACTTTCAGAATTCCAGAACTATAATTAGTTTTGCATACGTATTCGCTGGCTTTTAGTGGTCTAACTAAACGCGTTGAATTAGGTAGGTATTCTATAAAAGTAATCTAATTATAACACAGGGTCATTAAAAACGGAATATAGAGATCCAGAATTTTGACTTAATCTAAGATATTTAGGTTGGTTAGTAGCATGGTCGGAGAAGAATCATAATATTGGCCAAAGGCCATCCACTACTGAAAAAAGACCTCCCCAATAGATGTCCACAATTGTGTCATCAGTTTGGGGGAATTCATCTGTACTCGCCAAGTTTGGCAGGCGGGTTAGTGACCTTAGAATGGATATTGTTCCACAGAAAGAAACGTTGTTGCTATATTCTTTATCCGGACACCTCACTGAACACTTGGAATACAGCATCTTAATACGACATACTTCTTGTCGCGATGTATTTTTACATTAATATAGGTTAAAACATATACAAAAAACGTTACCAGCTGATGTCCAGATTAAGAATATACCACCACTCTTATCTTCTCCCGTGGATGTTGTAAAGGCGACTAAGGGAATCTAAACTAGATGGATGGGCAGCAGCATCCCTTCGGTGGAACAGCAGCTATACCGCTCTCACCAACCCGCCTGCCAAGCGTGGGAAGTTCCCCAAAATGGTGACACAATTATGTAAACCTATGGGAGAGGTCTTCGTTCAGCAGTGGACGTTTTGCGGCGGAAATCATCAGCACTGCCGAGCGTGGTGATCATGGCAAAACCCCCCCAAATGGGTCCACAATAAAACCATACCGGTCGATGTGGCAATCCTTGAGGGAGACTTCTGTCCAGCAGTGGATGTTTTTCAGCTGAAATGGTGGTGAATGGATGAGTCATTAAATAACTTTAAAAATCTGTGACACGCCTGTTACCTCAGTCATTCTGCGACCACGAACGCTGCAAAGTATTCGAAACATTAGATAAAACAGACATCTATAATATATGCAATGTAATCCGTTTAAAAGTGTTATATTATAATTAGCTGTTCGTCTGACAACCACAATGGCAGTATATACAATCGTTAACCTTTCAAAACGCTTACTTAACCCGAACCAACTTGTAATTATCATCAATGTTCACTCTCTTTCATCTAACCACCCATTTATTGAATGCTGCCTGTATAAAAACATCACTCTAGCGATCAGAGTATAGGGGGATTTTTAAAAATAGCCTCTCAGTATCGATGCGGTATGAACGTCTATCATAAAACAAACTAAGTTATGGTCCGACCACAAATAGCCGGCCAGAATAGCCAGCGTCCGTTACAAGGGTAAGTGTTTATACGTATTAATATTGCTCGAATAAACTAACATAATTTATAGGGTCCTACAGAAATAGTGAACTTTATTTCAGTCACTAGGTAATTGGGATTGCGTTAATTAAAAAACTGCTATTGGAAATGGAGGAATTGCTACATTTTTTGGTAATAATGAATAAATGAAGATGACTAGAGAGTAGAGACTAGACTAGTAGAGGAGTTTCTTTTCACAAGCTTATTACGAATACGCATAAAAATAAAGATAACGCACTGCTGTAATAAACTGGTGGATAAATATCTTAGTACTGAATTAGTAACATTATTTAATTATTAAATAAAAGTAGATAGTTGGTAACGACATGCGTGACGCCTAACACCAGATGAATAACGAATGACTTGTTCGTCTAGTTACCTGGTTATATGAAAAAGAAGTTACATAAACTATGTTACAATTATTCTGTTCAATAATAAGCGTAGTTTTAATGAAAAAAAAATAGCCTGGTAGATAAGTATTAGAACAGGCCACAGGCCAGATTTTTATGTGCTTTCTAAGCTATCTTTAACTTCAAATGCTACTGGCGCAGTTAATTTCGACCAATTGAATTGCCAACCGGTAGTCACATTAGGATTTACTGATAGTTTTACGTAATAATGAATATGCATTGATTTGAATAATTACAACATTAATACATTATCAACATTTTCGTATGGCGTCCTGATTAAGAATAAAGAACCACTCCATCTCTTCCTGTGATTGACGTAAAAGGCGACTATCATGGGATGACGTCATGGAGGAATGACTCTCGAACCATGGGTGCTTCGAAAAGTATCTGCGTTGAATAGGCCGAGAAAGGACGCCCGGTTGTCATCATTGTAGAGACTGCCCCAAGGACATGGTGCAGCACTCGTTGGAGAAATGCCCAGCTTGGGCAATGCAGCGCCGTGATTTCGTCGCGGTGGTCGAAGAGGGTGACCTCTCGCTTCCGGCCGTGGTTCAGTCCATCGTCCGGAGCATGAGCGCGTGGGATGCCGTCGCCTCCTTTTGTAAAGACGTTATACAAACAAAGGAGGCGGCATAGTGGGGACGGGAGGAGACAACTTCCGATCCGCACCGAAGAAAACGTACCGGGCGCAGGTGCCAGTGGAGGATGCTGAACTATCTTCGGCCACCATGAGGAGCCGCCTGCGGGCGACGAACTAGGGGTGGTCCGTGGCCCGAACAGATACCGAGACGGCGGTGCGTGTATTCCGCGCGTGCCCATTTGTAGGACAGGTGCGGCCAACAAGGTCGCACAGAGAAGGGGCCCGTCAAACAGTGCTGGGCCGATACCTACCGGAGGCGCGGTCTAACGCAGACAAAGCGTACACTTTAACCCCGGCAGGAAGGATCCCTAGAGGTTTTAGCCGGTTTGAGACCGCCCTTTCTAAGGCGGAGGAAGTCCATGAGGATTTCGCCACATAAAAAAAGGATGGGTAGCAGCATCACTTCTATGGTACAGTAGCCATACTGTGCTCACCAACCCACCTGCCAAGCGTGGAGAGTACTGGTAAATTCCCCCCACAGTGACGAATTTTTACGTGAAAATCTATGTAGGTGGCCTTTGTTTAATAGTGATGATGATGATGATGATAATGGTGACAGTATAGAAACTTTATCTGACTTTTAAGCGGATTTTTCCACGGATTCTTGCATTAACATGTTTAACATTCCTCCAAAATGTTGTTAGCTCTATAATGCGCTATGCTATATAGTACATATGTTTATACTACAAATAGTTCAACAGTTGGTATGGAATCGCATTTCAGCTTTCTTGTGATTCTATTCTAGATTAATAGCTGGAATTGCTAGCTTTAAATGCGAACAGAGAATTAACTTCAACACAATTAATGGAGAACAATCCTTCACTGTTAAGATATCTCACCAACCACTATATAGATCCTTAAATTAAAAGCAAAAAGGTGTATAAAAATAAGATAAAAAACCTACATTTGCTCCGTAATGTCTGAGAAAACAACATTTATAATTAAGAAAAATACATTTAAGGTACACTAATTAAAGTATCAGTCATACCATAAAGTACCAAGATATAACAGAGGTACATAAACATTTTTACTGCACGACATAACTTTAGCTATTTCATATCTGACAGTCCGTATTTTTAGGTAGTGTGTTAAATGTCTTATTACACGCCAACAATGTTTGGTCCAATTTCATTACACGCATAAAAAATGAATGGCAAATATGGCAAATATTGGACATAATACAGGCGTTATAAATATCCACGTATAAATACGAAGTAGGTACTAGTATCCTGCGTTCTGAGAGGAACTAGAGGAGGTAGGTAGGTAGGTACCTAATGCTCATTGGATAAAATTTATAGGCTTGGCGCTTAAGAGCCTAGTTTCTTAATTTCAGTTTGTCTCGTAGAAAGCTTAAGATAGTCTTCAGGACATGTTTAACTTGTCCCAATTTCGACTCGAGAATGAATGACAATGTAGTCTTGTTCGTACCGCCTTTTTACTGTAAGAAGTTTTATGTGTTCTATCGCTTTTACTATTCACTTTACATCTGTGCCTGTATTTTTATTGCTATACTAAAGATATCCCTTAAATATACGATGTCTAAAAGTCGCTAGCTCACTATTACAAAGCTTTATGTCAATTTTTTCGCACGTTTTATACACCAATCCCTCAATAAACGTGAGTAAAACAGTTTTAATGCTAATTCTTCCCTTTTTGCGTTCCTATAAATATGTCCATGAGTGTATGTTTTAGTGATCATCTGTAAAAAATCAATTTAACCTAAAAAGATCTTGTTTTCTTTACATAAAACTGTGGATTTGTGTTTTTATCAAGTTGTTTTGAACATTTGATTCAACATCACAACCCATTGTTAAGCAAATGACTCACAAAATACAATAAAGTTTATTTAAAAATTCATTCTTGTCACGTAATTTTTTAAAGAAAAAAAGAATAAATAAAAGTAATTGATGAATTTATTGTCAAATTGTAGAAGGGAGTAAGGCAGCTGATATAGCGCCAATACTCACTAAGCTGGTGGTTAGTACTAGCAGGCAGATTGGTGAGTGCAGTATAGCGGCTGTTCCAGAGAAGGGACACTGCTGCCCATCCCTCTGGTTTAGAGTCCCTTATTCACCTTTTACGACATCCTCGGGAGCAGATGGAGTGATGCTATATTCTTAATCCGGTCACCACACGGAATGCCCGCAATATGGACAAAAATATGACGATTCACAACTTCTTTTAGAGCCTTATTTTATCGACTAGCGAAATTACAGTAACTCGAAAATAGCTCGTAATGATGTAAGATAGTTCTGATAATTGATTAACAGTAACACTACTTATGTACCATTTTTTATTATATTAATTCATCATCTGAGCCAAAAGACCTCCACTGCTGAACTTAGGCTTTACCAAAACATCACCACAACAACCGGTCCGGGGTTGTGTTTCGTGCTAATTAGGCGGCATAGCTATAATCGCTACCCTTGGCAGGCGGGTTGGCGACGCCAGTAGAGTTATAAATATACTCGAAGGACGCTGCTGCCCATTCTCCGGCTAATACTGTTGTTGCCTATAACAACACCCGAGATAAATCAGGAGAAAGATGGGTAGGTGCTATTCTTAGCCAGCACTATGGTGCTCCGGAATAATAATTATATATAATAATATTATTTAAGTTATTATAATAAAACGGTTACATGGTAGGGTAGGTGCGTAGCACAGCGCACAGTGAGGCAAAACAGCAAGGAAAAAAGGACTGACAGGTATTGAGAGTTCACGGGCTGAAGAGTTGAGACGAGAGAAGCATCATAAATTTAAGAGAAAATAAATTGGATACTAATGACAAACGAACAGTATGGAATGTACAGTATCTAGATTGATACATACAGATTATAATTTTATGATAATATTAGCTGCGACCCGCGGTTTCACCCGCGTTTTATTTAAAAGGAATTTAGAGTACTTCGACATATACACTTGACATAGAATAAATATATTGGATTTCAAGGGTCTTTTTTTTGCGCGGAACCCAAATTTTTTTTCTAAAATTAAAGTTGCCTTAGTTATTCCTTATAACATCAGATATTTGCCAGTGAAAATCGCGTCAAAATCGGTCCAGCCGTTTTGGAGATTACCCGGAACAATCAGACAAACAGAAAGAAAGAGAGACAAAAAATTAAAAAAGTGTGTTTTTGTTATATGTCCTGTATATACTTTCATATGCATTTAGTAAGAAGCTGTTATTTTGTCATTACAAACAGACACTTCAATTTTATTTATTTGTTTAGATACTTTGAAGAAATATTAAGAATCTCAAGTACTTAAGAAGTTGAGAAGACTAAATATAGACTAAGACAACAAACACAATAAAGCTTTAAATTTTAATAAGGATGAAGTTTACGACTTTAGATAAATAGAAGCAGCGATTTTTATAGTACTAAAGTCGGTAGACGGAGACGAGCTACCAGTTTATTACAACAGCTTATCTTGAATACTGATTCGAGTGAACATTTTATTTGCAGTTCTCATTATGAACACTAAATTGAGTTCATATTGTTAGGGCCTGATCAATTGAAAGTTGACATTTATCTTGTATTCGTCATACATCTTGTCAAGGGAGTTGTTTTTTTTCTAACTGATAGCCGAAGCATTGTAAAATAACTACACAATTGTTATCCTTCGTTCGCGAGTAGAACTGAGGCGGGGCTTATTGCTCGTAGAAGTGATTGCCGTTGGGGCAAAAGAGTTCTCCAGTGGAGACCGCGCACCTTTGGCTGATGTGATGATGATGAATAGAACTAGTTAACGCAATAAAACTTATACTATGTTTTATTTTATCCTATGTCTTACTTGCTTTTATACTATGTTTTATTTTATCCTATGTCTTACTTGCTTTTATCCTATGTGTGCCGTGTGGTGCCGGCTCAGAATACCACCACCCCGTCCCCTCCCGTGGGTGTCGTAAAATTCGACTAAGGGATTAGCCGGAAGATGGTCAGCAGCGTCCTTCGAGTACATTAACAAAACTACTGCGATCGCGAACTCGTCTGCTAAGCGTGGCGATTATGGCAAATCCCCCCAATGAGCAAACAACACACCCATATCTATCGTTAGCGTGATCTTTGCGGGAGGCCTGTGTTGCAGCAGTGGACTTAATTCGGCCGAAATAATGATGATGACGTCTTACTTTCCAAATTTCTTTTGTGATCAAAGAACGAACAGATACTTTAATATTTATAATGTATTTAATACTTATATGGTGTTAGGTGTTGTGATATGTAGAAAGAAATTATTTCTGTACTAAACTATTACAGAAAATGAACAGAACGGAACGGGAAACTTGTACAATAAGTTTTGACTCATACAGTTGGAACTGTTACTTATTTTAAATTATAGAAAAATAGCTAACTAATCCATTTTATCTTTCTTTTCCGAGCTGGTATTTGTGTACAGCAGACATCCAAACTCTTTTCTTGGGAACCGGTGCCTTGTTTGGCAACAGCAACACACCTTTAGTCTGTCTTGCCTTAGTCTTCTCAATATTCCTCTAAGGATCTCCCTTCGTGGCAGCTGTTCTAAATCTCTTTTGAAAAGACGATTCTATATTTCAATATATTAATGCAAATTTTCGTCCTTTTAAATTATTTAGCGAAAATAAGTTCTGTTACTATTCAAATTAATATTTCATAACACCGATCCCAGTCTGAAAGGGTCAAATTATTTTGTTTTTTCGCAAACAGTAAGGAGCCGAGATTTTTAAATAAAATACGAGTAACGAGGACAATGTAATGAGTGCTTTTTACAGTCCACAGTTTAGGCTAAAAGCTTTTAAATTTACTAGCTCTCGGTCTTGAAGATGTAAAAGGTTTAGGTACTATTTCGTTCTATACGAATCATCTTCTATATAATCATAATAGGATGTAACTCCTCTACCATTCTACCTACCCAGTACAGCTGAACATAATCCTTCTCTTTACCCGAAATGTCATGGGACCTAATATTTCGTGACTGCAGGTCTAACCACCTAATACCTGTTTCTTTAGTAACTTTCAGAAACTTCCTAATGCTGGCCTAAGTTGGTAAATTTTTTACTGACTTCAAGAAGATGAAAATATTATTTTATTTATGTTCGCGCATAGCTCCCACGAAGTATTCACCAATTTGGATAGATTTTTTAAAGGATGTTATTTCAAGTTTGTCCCATTTAAATTTTGATTTTGTCCATGGACTTCGAAGATACGTTACGAAACTCCTCTATGAGGAAAATTACACATATTTTGATTGAGTTATTGTACTAAAGATCAAAGGAAGTAGCGGGTCAGGTATGTAGTCAACTGATCATGGTCCTCGAAGATACCCCATGGAACCGGTGCCTTCTATGACGAATAACACACATCTGACTGGGTTATTGTTCTGAAGACCAAAGAATTTAGCTGGTTAGATACGTGGTCAATTGATCATGGGCTTAGAAGATATGGTATCCCCATTAACTCTTCAATGATAAACAGCACACATGTCGTGATTGCCACACCTCATTGCATTGAAGGTGACATCTTAAAGAAGCTGGACGTTGTGTTTTTCGTCTTATAATTGAGGTTTTAATTTTTTAAATTACTTCGTGATCAAAATATGCTAAAGTACAAGGTCAGATCTTCTCCATAGGTAACCTATAATATTTTACGATGTTGAATAAACTGCCTATTTTAAGCACGTTGACTTTACTTGCGTGTTCAGTTGTCTTTTTAATTATAATAATTGGCTGTTAAAAGTTTGTAACAAAGTAAGGTCCTAAGTTATCTCTATTTAAGTAATTTACATCGTCTATTTGATAAACTTTAATAGTTTAGTGCTAATTGATGTAGAAAATGTAACATAAAATTGAATAGATTGCTATTTTTTCTTGAAATTAATATAGGAAAATAGGGCTATATGAAGCAGAACTCACTATACAAGATTTTTCCGTACGCTGGAATACTAAATAGTCGAGTGCACAAACAATTTCTTGATACTTTATAATCACCACAAAATATCTTACTAAATATTACAAAAATTCGAGTTAGTTTGTTGTTATTACGACTTCGCGAATGAAGTCTCGGGTAACAACTGCGTAGTTATTTTACAATGCTTTGGCTCTCAGTTAGAAAAAAGAACTAGTCTCTTGACAAGAAATATGTCTAATATAACAGACATGTCAACTTTCAATTGATCATAACCTATCAAAATAAACTCAATTTAGCGTACATAATGAGCACTGCAAATAAAATGTTCACTCGAATCAGTATTCGAGATAAGCTGTTGTAATAAACTGGTGGCTCATCTCCGTCTACCGACTTTAGTACTATAAAAATCGCAGCTTCTATTTATCTAAAGTCGTAAACTTCATCCTCTTTAAAATTTAAAGCATTGTTGTATTATTGCAAGCCTTAGTCTATATTTAGCTCGCCTATTTACAATAAATATAATTTAGTTTTCATATTATATTATATAATATACATATTCTTGGCACGGTAGAACGTCTCCGTCTACCAACTTTAGTACTATAAAAATAGCCGCTTATTTTTATCTAAAATCATAAACTTCATTCGTATTCAAATTTAAAGCTTTATTGTGATTGTTGTAATACTGTAATCATTTGTCGCTGCTGAAAAAATACCTCCCCAGAAACGACTGGCTACATGCCATATGTAGTCATTTGGGGAGAATTTAACAGTACTCACCACGCTCAGGAGATGGTTTGGTGAGCCCAGGATGGCTACTATTCCACAGAAAGGACGCTGCTACCATCCCTCTGGTTTAGAGTTCCTTAGTCGCCTTTTGCGACATCTACGGGAGAAGATGGATTGTATGTTAAAATATCAGAAATTTTCTCGTAGTGTGTGAAGTAACATTCAATTGAGACAAGAAATTTTAATCAACTTGCCAATATTTCACTACAGGACTAGCTAGGACTTTTCTCTTTCAAATAAGGAATGCGCATTGATCACCACGTTCGCTCACTGCGTGTTAGCGAGACCTAGCGAGAGACCTTTAGATCCAGAATTCTTCACGATCCTTTCCTTCATCGTTTCAGCTGAACACAAGCCTCCCCCAAAGATAATATAAGTATATACCTAGTATAAATAATAATAAGTTAGTTAAAAAACATCAAATTCAAATAATTAATATTTATAAAACTATTAATCTAAATTAAAAATAATTTAAATGTCGAGTGTGAGTTCACACGTGGTAGAAGTGACACTTTGTATTTTGGTTAATTTGTAAGAGAACCCGTCTGCCAAGCGTGGCGATTTTGGCAATATCCCCCAATGAGCACACAACACAAACCCATACCGGTCGTTGTGACAATTTTTGGGGAGGCTTCTGTCTAGCAGTGGCGATATAAGAGAATGAGATAGATACACTATGCGGGTGGTAAATAGAGAGAGAGACAGCACGATCAATCGACAATAGGGAAAGGGAAAATATATATACGCGTTTTATCTCATTCTCTCAATGCCTAAAAACCCTATAAATACATTTATAAATGTCTCTCTTTTGTTACACATTTTCGTTTCATAATTTACACCGTCCCAAAAGAAGTTTCACTTCTAAATCCATCCGCCATACTACCATTATTTTATATTTTTTTGTTATAAAATAATTAATCTTTATAAAATTAATAATTTATATAAAAAAATAATTAATAATGAAGTAGGTAATACGGGTTCAACCACTTTATCAGTTAACGTACATAAAAGTACTACCGTACGAACGACATTGCCCTTACAAATTGTATTATTACAATATCGTTAGCATTATTTTAATGAAACGATTTTGACAGTTATCTGCGACAAATACATATATGTTAGTCATCAAACATGATGAATACTGATCAATTAGAACTCGCAGACATCGATGCGGCAATCAATACGAACTAGCTATTAATTTAAGCCTTACAAACTGGTTTGTAAAGGTACTTGAACCCAATACAGCTTTAATTTCAATAGAATTAGAATTTGAAGGGTTAATTTGCTAAAAGTGATGTCGAGGGTTTACTACCCGCACGACTGAATGGCTGAAAGACTGAAGCAACGTGTGTCAAACTTAATAATAATAAAAAAAGATTATGTAGCTGTTGAGCTTAATGGGCAATTATATTGGCTAGTATATCCGTGAAATTTTATTTTATTTTTAATAGAAATATGCAGTACTAAGCAATGCTAAATAAATAAAAAAATCATACTTAAAGCTGCCAAAGTAATGTACGTGCATAATCATCATCATTATATCAACTGAAGGAGGTCCACTGCTGAACAAAGGCCTCCCTCATAAATTTCCACAATGACTATGCCTATGATGACTATGCCGTTCACATCCAGGACCATTTGTAGATAAACATACTCGTCAACAACTTCGATAACATAATGCCCAACGCATATTTGGATCGGCAAGAAATGGGCTTTTGACATGACTTTCGTCTTGTCCATGTTCATTGTAACGCCTGCCTGTTGGGAAACTTTGTTGAGATCATCGTGCATTATGCTGAGCACTTGCAGTGATTCTGCCATGACTACGATGTCGTCGGCAAATTGAAGGTGAGTGATATACTCGCCATTGATAATACAAACTCTTTTCCAATTGAGTAGATTGAAGGCATCCTCCATTGCATCGGTGAACAGTTTCGGGATAATAACATCCGCCTGTCTCACACCTTTCTGCTATGGAAAAACGTAGGTTTTTGTCCAGCAATAGATGCTTTTTCGGCTGAAATGATGATGATGAATGTAGATATTATAATATACGGTGTGCTAGATGGTGAACTCAGGATACTCAGGAACGTACAACAAACTCCATGGATTTAATAAAGTTTTTTTTTTATTGTTTTCGTGTTCACTTCTCCAAATATAATACAATATTCCACGTCCCGACCACAGAGTACATTTATATATGTCCCGACAAGCTCGCTGTTACTCCAACCGAATTATTTTTCAGTGAATGTCATTCTGAAATATAAAATTTTAAAGCTTATACTTTTTTAGGTCTCACCCCAAGAAGTATCATCAATATTTACATAAACTCACAGCAATAATCACATTAAGGTCAGGATATAATGATTTAGAAAATAATAATAAAATGCGATCAACTTAAAAAGTTACAGCATTATCATCAAATAAATGAACATAATATTGTGATAAATATCATTTTAAATATTTGCAATACAGATATTAATTCACGGATTGTAATTTAGTTAACAACAAAGAGAGAAACCACAACTCAGGCATAATTAAAAACTGGTAGAACTAAATTTACCAGCAGTTAACAAAAAATATGTGCGTTATTGTGCATGACAACCGAACGTAAGATTTTTGACGAGGAAAATATTTAATAAAATGTCTTAGCAACGTAGCCTTGTAAGGAATTTTCTTACCATAAAAATATAAAATTCAATTTTCGTCTGTAGAATCCAGACACGAAGGTGAAAACACCTTTTATTACTGTCTTAACAAATAAAGGTACTTGTAACTACGTAACATTCCTCTAGTAACTGTTCAGGCATGGATTTAGGGATCTTGAAATAATCACGCTATTCCCTTAGTTCAGAAATAAACCTGCTATTGATGTGACCTTACAGGTAATCCATAGTAATGTTTTTTTTTGTGCCTGGCATAGTTATCCTAGTCCGTGTGGCGTCCGGATTAAGAATATTGCACTAATCCCTCTCCTTCGTAATATCGTAAAAGGCGCCTAAGGAACTCTTAACCGGAGGTATGGGTAGCAGCCATCGTTCTGTTGAACCGTATCGAATCTGCACTCACAAACCCGCCTGCCAAGCGTGGTGGGTACTGGCAAATTCCCCCCGAAATGACGACACATGGCATGTAACCGGTCTTCCAATGGGGTAGGCCTTTGTACAGTGATATTTTTGGACTCGGATTTACGAGAGCATGCTCATGAGGATAAGACAACATTGGCTCTCTTCTCGCCTATTCGTACAAACGAACTCTATAGATATATTATGAACAAGTATGTAAAAGTATTTCATTAATCTCAAAATAACGTTGAATCGGAACAGTTTTGCGGGAATTTCTAAGTCGCGTTTCTTCCATTCAATCATATACGTACGCGGAAAGTCCAGACGAAATTCACTCGTGGTAGGTTTCTTGTTATCCCTCTCCACCCATGGATATCGTAAAAGGCGCCTAAGGAACTCTTAACCGGAGGTATGGGTAGCAGCCATCGTTCTGTTGAACCGTATCGAATCTGCACTCACAAACCCGCCTGCCAAGCGTGGTGGGTACTGGCAAATTCCCCCCGAAATGACGAACACATGGCATGTAACCGGTCTTCCGATGGGGGAGGCCTTTGTACAGTGATATTTTTGGACTCGGATTTACGAGAGCATGCTCATGAGGATAAGACAACATTGGCTCTCTTCTCGCCTATTCGTACAAACGAACTCTATAGATATATTATGAACAAGTATGTAAAAGTATTTCATTAATCTCAAAATAACGTTGAATCGGAACAGTTTTGCGGGAATTTCTAAGTCGCGTTTCTTCCATTCAATCATATACGTACGCGGAAAGTCCAGACGAAATTCACTCGTGGTAGGTTTCTTGTTCGAGGAGCCGTGCGGTCCTACCGCAGTGCCATATATGCGCCACCAAGCATAGACTAAATATATATATGATAACTTCAGATATTAGTGTTCCGGTGCAGTGTAGCTAGTGAAGTTTTTTTTTAACGTTGGCCCACAGTATTCCTTTTCTTGTATCGGAGATACAGTTTTGAGAAATCAATCTCACCGGCACAAAAGCTATCTGTAAGATCATACAAATATTCTTTTCGTGCGGGATCGAACAACACGTAGTGCGGTAAGCGAATCGCTTAATCACTACGCCGAACATGGCGTCAGTTTAAAATTACTGGCCTTAAGAGACTAAATAACCAATGTCTCGAGGTGAGTAAACTGGTTGAAGAGTTTGGAGCGAGCCAATCGCAACGCCGAACGCGAAAAACGTGTAGTTTACTATTACGTTTCGTTTGTGAAAAGAAACTCGTACTAGAGTTGATGACTACATCAACAGGCGGTATAAATAAAATTGCTACAATGAATCATCATCATCATATCGGCCATTTATACGTCCACTGCTGAACAAAGGCCTCCTCCATAGATTTCCACAATTGTGTCGTCACTATGAGGGGAATTTGCCAGTACTCACTGTGCTTGGCAGTGACGTCAATATATGTGAGAGAGAGGTCATACATTTAATGCAACAATATAAATATAACTATAATCATCACGCTTGGCAGGCGGATAGGTTGATGATTTTGAGGGGAAACCTCGCAAAGGGTTAAAAAACCCTCCATTTTATATATCTTTTTTTGGCAGGCGAGTTGGTGAGCGCAGTATGGCCACCATTTCACAGAAGGGATGCTGCTGCCTAAATGATGGCATAATTGTAAAAATATATGGGGGAGGCCGTTGTTCAGCAGTGGACCTCATTTGGCTGATATGATGATGATGATAATGATTAGGTATTTATAAAATAAACTTCAACTTGCTCTGAAATTGCTTCAATATTTAACAAAAATACCAACACGGCAATCAGCTCTTTTCGGCACGCAACCAGCCAGCACTTTCACACACGCATTATTTTCTGGCTCATGGCTGAAAAGTTTAATTTTTCTAATTATTCTACGTGTGCTAGTATGGTTTTTTAAGTACATACTCATAATTAATTAGGTATATACACGATATTTAATAAAAACATCTTTTTCAATAGATAAAAAAGAACGTACTGATAAATTGGCGCAAATAAAATGTTTATACTGTATTGGCTGAGTGGTGTACGAATTAAGACTACAGCAATCACTCCATATCCACCTGTGGATATCGTAAAAGGTGACTAAGGGAATCTAAACCAGAGGGATGGGCAGCAGCGTCCCTCCTGTAGAGCAGCAGCCATTCTGCGTTCACCAACCCACCTGCCAAGCATGGGGATGGATTAGTACTGGCAAGATGACGACACACGACATGTAACGGTCGTTTATGGGAAAGGCCTTTGTTCAGAAGGACATCTTTTGGCTAAATTTATGAGTGTATTGTGTATGTTTTCAGTCTATAACAATATTAAGTTGTTTAATAAAAATGAGTAGTTCATCGAAAAAAGAATTAGATTTACCTAGCCAGAGTGTTTTTATATGAATTAAACTTTGACGTTTCTTGAAACAATTTGGTTGTTTATTTTTATTAATTATTTCCTCGCAAAGAAGGGAAAAGTATCTACATACATACATAATGCCGAAATTGCATTCATCGGCCTCGTTTAGTTAAAAAGAATCCGGGTAGAGCCTCGTCCAATTACTTCCGAGGTACTCGGCTTCACCTCGTCCTTCCAATATTATTCTACCTTATTCAGGCCTACTACACTACTACTACGTATACCTTTATTTTAGGCCTGAAGAGTAATGTACAATTAATAACTGAATAAACACGCATTCCTAACCTGAAATTTTAACAACTTCTATAAATCAACACGGAAAAGTTGGAATTCGTGCCTGTTTGTATTGGAAGGTTTAACGTTTAATTTTCTGTGAATCGAATTTCTGATATTGAATTAATTTAGCTAACTCGGGAGACGGAAAGTTTAATAGAACTTTACTTCTCAAGTACAGGTATTGACAGCCTTGTCGAAATGAAATATCTACTATTAGTATAGACGTTGAGAAAAAAATGCTTTTTAGTTTTTCTATATTTACCTAATATACGCTGTTTGTTTGTTCCTTTCATTAGTTTCAGGTAGTCAGAAACTTGAGAGTCTGACAATTGGCCTAACATAAACATATCGGGCATCGCCCCGTAATTTGGTTGCAGAAGTCAGATGGTAGTCGTTCCGTGTAAAATAGTCATATTCAGTCGCATTGGTTATATAAGAAGCCGATCGGTGGTCGCTGGTGCGCATGATTGCGGCTCGTAAGTGATCAGTTTTTTTACTGTCCCAGGGAAATTCAGTATGAACCTCCTTCGCCCTGGGGTCACGCGAAAGGGGTATGCCAGACTCCAGGCTAACACCACTGGGGCGGTCATCTTCGGTACCAAAGGGGGATCCAGGACCTCGTATGATCACACTAGAGCCGCCTAATGGTGCCACGCCTATAGACACATTTCGAAGTGGGTGACTGTACAGCGGTCAACAGAAACAGACGTGAAAAAGCGCACGGTACTTCCGCAGTGTTACATCACTAGTCAAAGCCATCCTGCAGTTCTTCGGAGTCTGTCTCCGAAGGAGCGAGCACGTGACCTACTACCCGACACAGGTTTTCACTGGGCATGATTGTTTTGTTGCGAACTTGCACAAGATTAGACGCGAGGTCTCAGCACCACTGTGATAGTGACTAGGTTACCACATAGCATCGCTCGAGACGTGTCCTGCGTGGGCTACTGAGCTGCAGATCCTGGTCGATCGGATCGGGCAAGAGCAAGACCAATCGTTGCCAGCAGTAGTGTCTGCTATGCTGGCAGAGCATGAAAATTGGGGTGATGCGGTCTCCTTCTGTGTAAGTGTCACACGGAGAAGAACGAGATGGCACCGGGGTAACAACCGTCCCGACGTGTTACGGGTCCAACACGCCTGAGCCCCCTGTCATAGTTACATGGCGGGGAGCTTCAGGGGTCGCAGCCCTTCCACTAGAGGAAGTGACGGTTTTACAGTTACCCCCTCTAAGATATGCCTAGATGTGTCGTAGTAGAAGAAGAAGGCGTAGCTGTAACGGTCAGCTGCCCTTGCGTTGTTCTCGAGATCCCGGAACCTCCCTTCGGTGCCCACGATGACTAGTCAGCTTTAGCCGGCAAGAGTCTAGCATAGTCACCTTCCTCGCCCTTTATGCCGCCTCTTTTCCAAACACCTTCTCGCAAAAGGTGGCCACGGCTTTTCACGCACTCTATCTCCGAATCATGGATAGAACCTCAGCCCGAAGCAAAAAGCCATACCGGCGAAGACCTAAAGAAGGTAGCTGGTATTGACTAGATGCGGAAGTTAGAGAAACAAGTGTTATGGTTATGGAGGGATCGCATTTCACAACTTAAGAGTAAGCAAGAGAATGCTCCTCGGAAAACGCACAGTACGTGACCATTTAAATTCTAAGTTCTGGGGAACTCCATGTTGATGTAATCATCCGTGCAATGGTAGGAAGTAACCATTTGATGATATTAAACAATACCTATTTTCAAATTTCCTAGTTTAGTTTCATAAAAAAGCGCTATCAGCCAGTTGCACTGACTGATCGGTAAACGATCTGCGAGGTTAAACAACGCTTGGTCCAGTCAATCTAAAGATGAGTGACTGCATAGTGTAATTTAACAGAGTGTCTCACTGCTTCGGCGGGCACCTAAAATTGTTGATTTCGTAAGGTTGATTGTCATTAGACGGCAGTCGTTAAGGGAAGTTGGGGGCCTTTGGGTAGCTTGAACAACCCTAACATAAGGTTAGCCGCTAACCACACGAAAATAGGAAGAAGAAGATAAAAACTTCATTTAAAAAACAGGATCTTACATCCCGCTATTCATTACGTTGAGATACCGCAATAAGTCCGAAGGTAAAGACTAATAAAAGTTTTAGATGAGTTTTATTGTCCGCAAAACCAAGTTAGGAGTTCAACTTACCCGCAAAAACATTAGCAGGCAAACCTTATGGTCTATGTTTAAGTGCTTTTAAATGCCGACCTCAGTTTAAAAGTGTTTGGACGTAAATGAAGCAGGGATAAATGGCGCTGTAATTTCTGTTTCGATCCAGAACTAAGAACTTCATTTATCTGAAATTTCCCTTTTGAAACTTTAAGCCGGTGAAAGATTTTGGTTTGATTTTAGTTTCTAGGTATGAAAACTAATCTGTGCTAATCCGATTGCACACCCAGCTCTTTACCAAATTTAGTCCACTCACATTTTCTGGGCATAAGAGAGTAAACAACGAATACTTCGAGGTGACGAACGTAGTGTTGTGCCATGCAGGACTAGTCCTGCGTAGCATGACAATTGTTATGGGCTAGCGTGACGCTTTCTACCGAATGACAGGCTCGTCTCGTCATAGGGTTGTAAATAGAATCGTTAGTTAGTCCGCTGCAATAGGACGTATTATTTTCATACATTATGTTGTTAACCTACCGTGTGGTATCCGGATTAAGAACATAGCATCACTCCATCTCCTCCCGTGGATATCGTAAAAGGTGACTAGGGTACTGTAAGCCAGAAGCATCAGCAGGCAGGCAGCAGCAGCAGCAGCAGCAGCCATCCTGGAACTCATGAACCCGCCTCTCTCGCCAAATGGCAGGAGGTTCAAGCGTATTGGAACTGGGCACCAGGGCAGTTGTTACCCTGGCGCCGCGCGCTGTCTTTTCCTTCTCTGGGCGTCTTTCCCGATCTGGCTCAGCGATCTCCTTCTGAATGCATGATGCTCTTACAGAAGACCACTGCACTCCAATTTTCATGCTTTGCCAACATAGCCACTACTGCCGGTAGAGAGCTTGCTCGATCCGATCGAGCTGGATCTACCGCTCGGCAGCCCATGCATAGCACTCCTCGGATGTATGCTGTGTGGTATCCTTCGCTTCCACAATGGTGACACTGTATTGTAAGCTCGCATCCTATTCGTGCAGGTACACGCCGAAACACCCGTGACTGTTGAGTGCGTGCGTTAGGTGGTAGGTGCTCGCTCTTTTTGAGCCAGGCTTCGAAGAGTGGCGGAATGGCCTCGATGACGCGCTTCATCGCGAACTGCATACTAAGGGGGTGGAGCCACTTCTCGTGTGCGCACCGCTGACCCAGCCGCCTCTGTCTATCGAACACCCCTGGAGGCGCGCCTTCCTTTTCCAATAAGTACTACCAGTCGAATAAAAGTTCTATATTATTTTTCGCAAACCAAATCGTTGCTATGGCGGATTGCAATTTTTTATACAATTTACAAAAAAACACTGGCTTTGTTTTAGCAGGAATTTTAATTTTAAAACTTGTACGTTTGAAACTTTAATGAACGGTTTTCATAACCCAAACGGTAGCGCGAAAAGTTCATAATTCACACCCCAATTCCAGCTACATCGATAACACGTCTAGTGTATATTAGTTGGTTTTATTGGGAAATATACCTTAGATTTGCTCGGCAATATTTAATTTGTGTTTTATGTTTTCTCTTTAATATGTTTTGAAATGGATTAGTTACAAATTCTCAATACACAGTGTTCAAATATCTTTATTTATTATTTCATGTGGTGTGTGTATGAAATTTCATAACTGTTTATAAATGAAAAAGAAACATGGAATGTTGTTAATTGAGGCAAAGTGTGTTTGTAAATACGTTACTTAGTAATAGGTACTTGAGTGTTATGGACTTCTCTGTTCATGTTTTCGGAATAGATATTTATCAATGTATGAAATAAACTTTAAAAAAGTAAAAACCAACTGCAAATAGAATTAAATAATATCTGTGAAACCTTTTACGAATTAGTCCGTGTGGTGCTGCCCCGTTGTCTGGAATTGCGAGGGGAGTACCTACCATGCCCAATCTGCCGGTGCGATGTCGACGGTTCGGTCAGCTGACTTGCGTGTGTGAAACTTGAACAATTTTAACTTACATATTGTGACAAAATAAAACAAGGTACTAAAAAAATCATTTCAGTCGAATCTATTACGGATTCTAAGTACACCATTTTTAGGTTTAATATATACTAAAAATAATATTGTAGAAATATATTGAATGTTATTAGACCCGACTACAACTATATTCATAAAATATTAACTAATTACTAGATTAAACTTCATTTTAAAATATTTTATGATACGCGTATTTTAATTGCATATACGAGATTTCTGACAGTGAGTTATTCGATAAATAAATCTTGGTGAACAATTCCATAAAAATGGACACATTATAGAGTCGAGTCCCATATGGCATATTTTGTGTCCAGAGAGGTACTCCTTTGTGCCTATTTAATTGAAGGTCTTTTATATAGAATTCATGCTTGTTGGATATTGAAGCAGCCCCATTGTTTCGTATTTACGTTCCGTTATAAATTGTATGTGTATCTGTAACTTTATAAAAAATCACAGGTTGGTAATTGTTACGTTAAATATAAATATGTTTATTACCATTCATCATCATCATTATTTCAGCCATAAATACGTCCACTGCTGGACAGAAGCCTCCCCAAAAGATTGCCACAGCGACCGGTAAGGGTGAGTTGTGCGCTCATTGGGGGATATTGCCTTAATCATCACGGTTACCAGACGGGTTGGCGGTTGAAGTTGAGTTATAAATAGATTCGAAGGACGCTGCTGCCCATCCTCCGGCTAATCCCATAGTCACCTTTTACGACACCTACAGGAACAGATTATTCTTTGCCGGCACCACATGGCAATTTATTTCTATTAATTAATCGTAAATACATGATAAGATAATCCTAATGATTTGTCTATTGATGTTTCTAATTATTTTTTAAACGTACTTAACTCATATTTTTACATATTTTTTCATATTTATTCTGCGTGGTGTCTGCATTCAGAATATAGCACTACTCCATCTCTTCCCGTGGACGTCGTAAAAGGCGACTAAAAGACTCTAAACCAGAAGGACAGGCAGCAGCATCCTTTCGGTGAAACAGTAGCCATACTGCGCTCACCAACCCACCTGCCAAGCGTGGTAAGTATTGACAAGTACCCCCCTAAAATGTTGACACAGTTGTACAAAACTATGGCTTTTGTTCAGCAGTGGACGTCCCCTGGCTGATATGATGATGAACTCATATTTTATTTTGTTTATTTATTTATTTATATAGTATACTATATTATATTATATATTATACTCTTTATTATACACCACTTATTGCATAAAAGATACAGTGTACAATGGGCGGTCTTATCGCACAAAGCGATCTCTTCCAGACGGCCTTTAGGGGGACTGAAAGAAAGGAGAGAGCTGTCAAGTGTACAAAATATCATACACAATATTACGTAGGCATCATAATATAAAATACAACATAATATAATATAAATGTTATGTTTGCGTTTAAAGTTCTCGTTAAATTATTTGTGTAAATAACAAATAATTTAACAAGAACGTCATGACGTCTCAAAACGAAATAAGTTGTAATCTAATATAATACCATATAATAACAAATCATAATAAAAACAAATTATAATAATGTGACCTTAATGTAAGATGAAATGTTAATAAAATAATACTGTAAGAATTTAAAACATAATTTAATATAAATAGGGTTCATAATCCACTATAGAATGTATTTAGTTATTAAGTTTATTAACTCAAACTCACAACCACGATGGATAAAAACAACGCTGGGAACAACTGTAATTAATTTCTAAAGCCTGTTAAATAGTTCCAGAATTTAAAAGAAAGGAAAGTTTACCTGCAGAGTGAATCTGCAGGTAAAACCTTTCTGCCTTCATCATAAACAAATTATATTATTATAAATGAACAATGGTAGCTTTCCACAACGAGCGGTTACATGCCGCTCTCATCCAACGACTCCCAGCGACCTTCACCGGGTCGTCTGTCCAGCTCGTTGCAGGTCGTCCCACGCTGCGTTTTCCGGTGTACGGTCTTCATTCGAGAACCTTTTTGCTCCAACGGCCATCAGTTCTACGAGAAATGTGCCCCACCCATTGCCACTTCAGTTTACTAATCCTTCAAACTATAGTTCATCTACTGATCTCCTCATTTCTGATTCGATCGCGTAGAGAAATAACAAGCATAGCTCTTTTATAGCTTGCTGAGTGACCTTGAGCTTTGTTATGAGGCCCATTGTGAGACCACCTCTCTGTTCCATATGTCATCACTGGTAACACACACTGGTTAAATACTTTCGTCTTGAGGCATTGCAGTATTGTTGACCAAAAAGGGGGGGCCTTTGTTCAGCAGTGGACTTCATATGGTTGATATGATGATGATGATGATGATTATAAACGACTTTCATGATATCATTCAACTAAAAACTTTTCATAGCTCATAATTCCCCACTTTTATTTGGTTCTGGTATTTAAATAAACTCACATCTTCCAAATTCAGAAGCACTTAACTTACAGCTAAACGATATTAAAGATTTATCTTCATAAGTTTTAGAACCGGTTGTGGAGTGTAATAAAATAAAAATTATCCATATTAAAACAACCCTAAAATTTAACGATGACTTTTCAAATTAACTAACATCTGGTTGATTCTTTGGCGGCCACAATAAAAACGAAACTTACCGATCTCACACGAAGTTAGCCGATAGGTAGTAAAAGAAATAAAAATAAAGCTCGGTCTGACGGAGCTGACGGACTGGAATCGAATAAAACGAATGCATACAAGTGCACATGTGGCGGGCCGCGCGGCATATGGGCTCAAAATGGAAAGCGGTGAAAATAGATACATTTTGCATGGTGCTGTATTTGCTAATCTATGTCGTATTTCTGATTTGACATCATCGACAATCATGTGATGCATTTGCAAGCAAATTATTCCTAAATGACGTAATTATTAACTGCGACATGTGATACGTTACTATTTAAGTACGGCTCTCTTAGGCTGCAAATATACACTTTCTTTAATGGTCGCGTGTATCAGTATTCTGTTCAGAAATAAAATTTATTTTTAAAAATAATGTAATTTTTTAAGAATAATCATTAGGATAAAAATGTTCAAAAAAATGAAAACTATTTCTTAAAGTGACTGATCGAAGTAATCGAGTACTTACAATGTCGCGACAAATGTTTTTTTTTTTTAATAATAATAATTTATTAATCAACTTTTACAAAAAACAAAATATTGACATTAATGTTCACAAACAAAAAATATCTTACAAAATTATTTAATTAATGCTTAATTAAAGTATATTTTTAACTGAAATATAATTTATCGGTACATGCATGAAAATATAAGTCAGCTCGACTTAACATAGCTATTATCGGCCTGCCTGAACTAGGTTGAACCTGTGTTTCAGGAGATCACGATCTCGTGGTTATTGTCGCGCGTCTGTTATATCAATGTTCGCGATGAGTATCGTTCATTACTACAAAATATAATCGAACATGATTACACTAAGTTTGATTAATTGCTCTTTAACAGGTTAAGATGACAGATTGAATTCCAATAAATTTAGGGATTTTCACTTACTGTATAAGTGATCAATAATAATTGATTGAAAATATGATTTAATTCTATATTGCATACAATAATTGAAAAGGCACTAATGGCCGAATACTGAAACGCCAGTTAATATTAAATCCCGCTATAACCATTTGAGAAATCTGTTTTCGGTACAAAACCGGGGGCTTATGGAAAGGAAATAGTTAAAGCGTTGTTTTTGTTGGGCTTCTCGCAGACATTTCCTAGAAAATATGGCTGCTCAGCAACTTGCGCTAAGGGCGCCCCGTGCGTGACACGGACCTCGACTTAGAGCGTAGCTGGGGATAACCAGCAATCTTTTGGGGACAGCTGGATCGGTATTATTTAATTTGTATTATGGGACGTTTAAATCTACAAGCTACAAGCTCGGCACAGGCCGGCGAGTGCAAGGGTTGGGGGGTGGAGAAGCAATGTCTACTAGAGCGGAATGGTGTTGACGTGGCGATGGGCCTCCGTGACGTCGGTGAGGAAGGTTTCAATATTCTGTCGTAAGCCTCATTAAGTACTAATATTTTTTATTATATGTAAAACCAATAATGATGTACACTTACGACCGAATACTGAAACGCCAGTTGATATTAAGATCCGCTTCAACTATTCTAGCCGCTTGGTTTCCCGCCAAAAATGGGGTTTCTCGAATAGATTTGGCAAAGGACCGGGTTCCCCCTTACAGGGGATATAAACCCGTGTAATGGAGAGACATGTAAATAAAATTTAAATATGAAAGTACAATCTCTCGGCATTACGTTCATTAGGTATTTTTACAGGGCCCTTGAGCCCCCCTTCGGTGCCGAAGATGACCGCTCCAGTGGTTTTAGCCCGTAGGAGACCGGCATACCCCTTCGCCCTTCCCCGAGGCTAAGGAAGTTCCATGTAGAATTTCCACTGGACACCAATAAAAAAATCAAATAAAAGTTATTTTTTCAGGGCCAGGCATTCGAATATTTTTTACTCTGATAAGAACCACAAAAATTGTACACTGTAACCGACTAAAAAGATAATTTTACACGAAAGTTATTTCAACGAGCTGTATCTAAATGTTCCCTTGCCGATTGCCGGAACGTGCCAGTTTAAAAACAAAATATCGATAGGGCAAATTGTTCTTAAACATGAAAGTCTGGAGGTCAGATTTTGGAATCGGGTCAGTTTGCTTTAAGTGTCGCCGTGTCCTAGTCATCACGACAACGTAATTAAAACTGGGCGATCCAAGGAGATAACCCACTTTGTTTGAAGCAATTTTTAGGCCATCAAATTAAGCCAAGGTTGCTACCAAACACAGCCTAAATTAAATTAATAGGTTTAAATGTAATTACTGTTTTATATCATTAGGTAAAATCCCCATAGCGTGGGTATGTCTGAGCGGACTAATATCTCCAAAACCGCATGTTTAAAAATAAATAATAATAAGTGTTTATTACATGAAAAAGAACAAGTTACATTTTTCACAAACTTCATTTACAAACCAATAGAAGACGACAGGAAAACGGATGAAGTTTTGTATCTGTACTAAGGAAAAACATTGTATCACGGGCACCAGCCAGAGTTTGTTTATGTCCGGACATTTTCAGAAACTACTGGACCATTTTTAATGGTCCTTTCACTATTAGGATGATATTCTATACCAGATTTTAATCAAAGGCTGTCTATCACGCAATCGAGGCGACTACAGGTTATCAATAACGTTCTGCTTATACAGGGTTACGTCACGATCCCGTGAAAGGGTTGCAGGGCATGTTATGCTTAAATAATATACCATACAGTTTTATGTGAAAGTAAACCATTTCAGAGCCTCCTCCTCCTCTGGGCAATTATTATCTCACCATGGGACAACGCAATCATGGAGGGTAGATTAAAGCAGCTTCCTCCCTTTTGATACTAAAAATTAAAGTATGTCATAATTCATAAGGCAATCTATTAAAAAGCTTACAGAAAGCAGGACAGCTTGTGGCGAGCTGAATGTGAGTGGCGATACTGCGTAACCGAATGCTCCAGATAGTCGGAAAGTGAACCATGTCGGGATTTTATATTATTATTTCACTTATAGTAAGATATGCCACTTAAAATACTCGTCGGTTTTTTTATTATTTAAAATTAATTCTTTTTTTTCGCTTATAACAGTTTTTGTAATCTTGTAAACCTAAATAAATACGAAAATGTTATGAAAAATGTTCATAATAAACACTTTCTCCCTCGAGTCCCTCACTTTATATAGTGGCATAGTTCGTAAAGTTAGGCTGTCAGCGTTCAAACGAAGCTAGCAAACTCAGAATGGGATGCAAGAATTCATTAGTGTACTACAAAAAAGAATAGAACAGAAAGCCTACTCAATACAATACACAATAATACAATACAATAATCACGATATTGCGAATGCCTCGCTGCGATCGATCGCACTAAAGCGCCCACTATAATCGTCATGCTCAAGTCGAGCCTACAAGCCAACACGAAGAAAAAATAGACCCGTTGACACAGAACTCTTGGCTTGCAACAAGCCTGCGCGGCGAATGCTCGTAGCGAGTATTCATGTTCATGATATACTGGGGAAATAATGCGACGCATATGAATAACGGTAACGCAAACAGAGGCGTGTAACAAGACAATAATTCACCCGAGTGGGTGTAATCTGCAACTGGACCTTTTTATTGGTCCCAGTGGAAATTAATCATGAACTTCCTCCGTCCCGGGGAAGGACGAAGGGGCATATCGGACTAATTTTTTATGGGTCTCCAGTGAAAATTCTACATGAACATCCTCCCCACGGGGAAAGGTGAAGAAGCATGCCGGACTCCTATTGACTAAACTACTGGGGCGGTCATCTTCAGCACCTAAGGGCTTTCTACCCCCATCCTCCCAATATCCCTTTATCAACCCAAAGAAGAGTTGGCAGCGCAGAGCGCTGGTTTGGCTTCATGTTGCCGGTGACACACATACACGTGAAATGTGAAAACGGGTTTACTGTAACTTCTTGTTCCGTGGCAGTTCGTAGTACTATCCAATATGTGTCAAGCATTTATCTTTCATTTGAAAAAGAGTAGCCTACATCTTCTACAAGCACATCTGTTTCCATATTCCTTCTGTTAAATAAATTTAAATGGAATAATATAGTAAATTATTTTCTAGAATCTGGGGTACCTACATAACATCAGGTATTTTTTATTGTTAATATATTCTGTTAAAATGTCAACACTCTAAGTGTTATTTAATCCAGCTCGTATACGATGTTTGCGATGTAAAAACAAAGTAATCCTTCAGTATAGACTACAAAAACAAAGATATAAAATAGAATAGGTAAATGATAGCAAATATATTATCATATCAGCCCTAAACCCGTCCATTTAGGATCTACTAATGACCAATTTAAGATACCCACACCACTCGTTTGGGAGTGGCGATGGCTTTAGCTGATAGCCGTTACATAAAGAAAAACTTCTCAAATACAATTCTACGGCCTTTCCGCCCCAGTAAACACAAACGCACGGGGCGCGTAGTAAATTGACACTTTATTGTGTTTCATGATTCTGACGTCAACTGTCAAGAACAAGTAGACGTAACATCCTGTGTGAATCGGTTGACAAGAGGGAAACAAGAGCTATTTATATAAGTCTGACTAATATTTCGATGCCTTAAGGGCATCAGATAAATAAATACGAATGTTTATTGGAGAGATTGGAATGGAACTAATTCACAAGGTAAAATCCGTGTGACATGTCCCAGTGGTACCCAAATTTTCCGGGATGATATTTTTAGCGTAGGGTTAATGAACAGCCAAAATCTCCTTCATGGTGAAGCTACAATAAATGATCCTGGGAAAATGGCACGCAGGATGTCCGTCTATGTTATTTCGTTGTAGCCTAGTTATTGCCAGTAGTTATCAATGTTTCGAAATAGGCATACCTGGACCACGAGCGTACCACGATTTCCAGCAGCTCACACAAAAAGAAATCCTTGTTCCATCCTTCCCATTCCCTCTTATAGTCTGTTCAACTTATAATCAATGTATCAACGACTCCTCCGTTCTTCTGATGTTCATTAGTTGGTGACAGACATGCACGTATGGTATCGTCATCGGGCATAAAAATATGCCACTATCTTACTATGTTTTCAGAATAACGTTATGTGTGTTGTCCTTTATTTCTGTATCAGATAATCTGCTGCCAAATGGTACCGTTTAAACGACAGTTTTGCCGTGTGCTCTGTTCCTGCTTGAAGGGTTACTGTAGCTAGTAAAATTGCTGGAGATAACAGACTAATGTCTCGAGATGACGTAGCCCTAGTCATGGGTAGCATTTTGTTATTGTTATGGAGAGACGAGACGCTTACCATCAGGAATGACTTGTTCGTATCGTCACTAGTTAGTACAAAAAGAACAAAGGAACCAAAGAGGATATAGTTCCTTGATAATTTATGATTTCTGCTAGAGAGTAACCTTAACGCATTCTCAATAAAATTTAGTAACACTACTCAATCAGAGCCCGAGTAAATGATTCTTACGATATATCTCCTGTCGTAACATCTCATACTTACAACAAAGAGGAGCCTTAATTTAATCAAATTAAAATAATCATACATTGTTTATATTGTAGGTATGTATAAGATCGACTTGAACACGCATGCTGGAATTCAGTTGCGATTCCGTGCTGTAGTGAGATTCTTTAAGAACTCATCAACTCCCTAGCAAACTCACTTCTGTATCCGCAGTGAAAAGTAGTAGAAACAATATGAAATTAGAGATTTTACTATAGAATCAGATGTGAGCTTCCTAGTGAAGCAAACTCACGGAAAAGTCCGCAGTGAAAAGTAGTAAAACAATACGATATTAGAGATTTCTCTGCGGATTTCGAAGTACGTTTGCTAGTGAGTTCTTAAAGAATAGCCATGCTGATTGCATTTTAAATGTGTAGGGTATTTTTGCTTGCCGAAAATGACCGCCCCAGTGGTTTTAGCTGGTAGGAGTACGGCATGCCCCTTCGTCCTCCCCGGGGCTGAGAAGTTCATGCAGAAATTCCACGGGGCCATAAAAAAATGCTATGTAAAGTTATCTGATGTTCATAACGCTGGGTGTCGCAAAAGGGGAGTTACGGCCTATATCACATAAATTGCCACCAGAACGGAAGCCAGCATAGCGTGTGCGTGCATACGCGTAAACTATTTAATTAAGAATGCAAACAGTACGCAATCGAATCGCAATCAGAACGGGATAACATTACAAAAGTAGTTAATTGGAGCTAAAAAAGCGTTTCCTTCATACAAATTATTCGTAACCTTACTAGATGAATGTTTGCATCGGATATTCTTCTATGGTTTGCTTAGCGGCAACTTATTGATGATCGGTAAAATTTTTGACAGTAGGTTTGCGGCAATTGCTTGCGGCTTGGCTGACTCTCTACGCTACGTGTCACGGGAACGAATACTTGTATGGCCTACAGAGCGCCGAGTTTCTTTTCACACTCGAAACGTAAACGCGAAACTCTCTCTCCGCTCCGCCCTCTGGTAGTTATTCCGGGTTTGGGTGTTTTGTGCATGATCTCTCATGCCCATGAGATATACAGGTGTCCAGTCAATAGCACGACATACTGCAGGGGGTGAGAGCTTGGGTCAATACCTACCAAAAAAACACAATATATGTTCAGCAAAATCTTACGGATTTACAGTAGTACAAAATGTTCCGAAATATTGAAAAATCTCTACCTTGACATAGATTTTTAAGCATCTCGTAATGAAATATTCCTTTTCTAGTTTTTTTTTTACCTCCAATTATTTGTGAATAGTTACTTTACTCATTGATAAGTCTTTATTCTATTAAAAACTAAAACGTTTTCAAAATACAATTTTCTTATCTTAAAATTTTGTACTACTGTAAATCCGTAAGATTTTGCTGAACATATACTGTGTTTTTTTTGGTATTGACCCAAGCTCTCACCCCCTGCAGTATGCCGTGCTATTTACTGGACACCCTGTATGTGTAAAATGCTTCCAGAGCCTTCATTTAATACCTGCAACTTAGATCGGCTTTTTATTTAGGTATCATCATATCATCAGCCAAAGGACGTCCACTGCTGAACAAAGGCCTCCCCCATAGATTTCCAGAATTATTATTTAGGTATTTATTATTTAGGTTGACTAGATACTAGCTATTCTTCAGATAAACTCCTTAGACCTCCTTTTCAAGATACAAACATGTGAAATAAAACAGAAGTTCGTAAATTATTCATTAAAATTCAGTTACAACTTTGTACTATTATAAAAATGAGGAAGTTTGTATCTTTAAATATTTGAGGCTCCATCACACTCAAACGGCCACGAAATATTCCAATGAAATTTAGCATAAAGATAGATTATGTTGCGGACTAGAAAATAATAATCATCATCATCATACTACTGTTTGTTGTACTGTTTTGCAAAAGGGACGCTACTGCCCGTCCCTCTAGGTTTAGAGTCCCTTAGTCGCCTTTTAGGACATCCACGGAAGAAGATACCGTTGGTGCTATATTTTGAAACCGGACACCACACGAATAAAAAAAGGATATAAGTTCCTTTAAAAAGACGCGGACGAAGTCGCGGGATTCAGTTCGTACCTAAATAAATGTAGTAAGTATAATATTCGTTCGTTTCAGCCGCGTGGTGCCGGTTACAAATAGCACCAACCTATCTCATCCTGTGGGTGTCGTAAAAGACGATTATGGGATTAGCCGGAGTATAGACAGCGGCGTCCTTCGAGTACATTAACAACTCAGCTGCGATCGCCAATCCGCCTGCTAAATAGTGGCGATTATGACTAAACCCCCCAATGAGCACACAATACACCCGGACCGGTCGTTATGGCGATCTTTGGGGGAGGCCTGTGTCCAGCAGTGGACTTCATTCGCCTGAAATGATGATGAATATTCGTTGTTCATTTAGTATCCATTTTATAAGAAGCTACTAAAGCAGAAGTAAGATTGATAGGCCAATAAAACAAACAAAATTAAAAGACTCGAACGTATTTTATACGAAGCATTGTTTTTTTTTTCAGTATTTTGTCACTGCCTGCCTAAGTGTCTGTTAAACTGTCCTGTGAAAAGGAAATACGCCGTTTATAATTGCTTTGAATTGGGTATTTATCTATAAATAAAGCCGGCTGGACCGAAGCCTGGTTCAGTACCGGTTCCATAACTATTTATTTATTTATTTATTTACCGTCCGTCCGATACGAGTCCGTATGGTGTCAGGATTAAGAACATAGCACCACTCCATCTCCTACCGTAGATGTCATAAAAGGCGACTAAGGAACTCTTAACCAGAGGGACGGGCAGAAATATCCCTTCTTTGGAACAGCAGCTATAATGCGCTCACCAACCCACCTGCCAAGCGTGGTGAATACCTTTTTTTTATTGGTGACCAGTTAAAATTCGAAGGATGGGCGAAGGGGTATGCCGGGCTCCTACCGGCTAAAACCACTGGAGCGGTCATCCTACCTAAGGGAGGCTCCAGGTCCTCGTACGATCACACTAGATCCACCCACTAGTGCCACGCCTATAGGCACATCTCGGAGAGCGTGACTGTAAAGCGGTCACCCCCTGGGGTGGAAACAAAGGATCCCCAAAAGCGTCCCACGGCAGCGTGTGACCACATGCGTGCTGCCGTCTTCTCTTGGGTTGCTCGGTGTGGGCACTCAAATTCCCCAATCTACGCACCCGCGAACCCAGAGGTCGCCCGCCTTATAGCAACGGCAGGGGGTTTCAGGCGTATTGGAATTAGGCGCTACAACCACCCGGTTGTTACCCCGGCATCGTCTCCTCCTTCTTCGAGCGGGATCGGCCCACTCCCGCTCCCGCTCTGCGGCCTCCTTCTGGAGTATGACGCTCTCACAGAAGGAGACCACTGCATTCCAGTTTTCGTGCTCTGCCAACACAGCCGACACTATTGCTGGCAGAGAGATATCTTGCCCGATCGGATCGACCACGGTCCGGCGGATATCGGCGCCCCACGCAGGGCACGCCTCGAGCGTGAAGCGTGGTGAATACCTACTGGCGAATTCCCCCCAAAGTGACGACACATTTGTGGAAAGCTATGGGGGAGGTCCTTGTTCAGCAGTTGACTTCTCGTGGCTGATATGTTGATGATCATTTATTTACAATATATGCACATGATACAGAATGAAAAACAGAGAGAAAGATGAAATAATAGTAAAAGGTACATCTGTACCTACTGCATATTTCTTAAGAAATCTCTTCTTAAAAATCAAGTACATAATAATGTAGGTATATATATATATTAGATAGTAGTTTTCTGCATAAAAAGTCAATCTTCTCATGCATTTTATGATAACAAATTAAGATGGACTGTGACTATGACCAATTTACGTTTCATGACGTGGTTTATGTTCAGTCAGATAATACCCCGCCATATTGAACCTCGTTCAATTTGTTTAAAACCATTGGTTTCTTTGTTTACATTCAAATTTTTGCTCCCCTGTATAGGGTAGATACCTAATTAACGCTAGCTCAGATTGTAAGTGCCTATATTTATATGAATGTATTTTAAAGTAGCCGTTACCTGAAGGTTCGTGTGCGAGGGAATTAATTTAAGCCCGAATTTATTCATTATATTTAAAATCCCATCAACTATTTAAGACGCTCGTTTTCGGTAGTATATCAAGCTTCTTAAATAGTTGAATGGATCTTAAATATCTAGTGGAGTTCCAGTATTTGGCCGTTAAACTCTGTTGAACTTGATAATGCAATAAAATTTCACGGCACGGTTAGCTTAGTAGGTACCCAATCTTTAGAATTTCAGCGCTACGGGATGCGGGTTTAATGCCGTATGCAACAAATATAAGACCTACAAGTATTTCTTCTGAGTCTGGGTGTTAGTCATGTGAGATTTATGTCTGTAAAGTGTACCCACGATACACAGAAATCCCAGTGAGACTAAGTATTTAAAATATATTTTCCTACGTATGTCCTACAGCCGTGTGGTGCCGGCTCAGAATACCGCCACCCCATTTCCTTCCGTGGGTGTTGTAAAAGTCGACTAAGGGATTAGCCGGAGAATGTACAGCAGGGTCCTTCGAGTACATTAACAACTCAACTGCGATCGCCAACCCGTCTGCCAAGCGTGGCGATTATGGCAAAACCCCCTTATGAGCCCACAACACACCCATATCGATCGTTGTGGTGTATTTGGGGTGGCCTGTGTCCAGCAGTGGACTTCATTCGGCCGAAATGATGATGTCCTACTCTATGACATAATCTGTCCCTCTGCCAAATTTGACTTGAATCAGTTTAGCCGTTTGAGCACGACGGAGCCTTAAAACATACAAACTTTCATATTTATAACAGTAAGTAAGATTTTATCTATCTCCAAATTTATATACTAACAACATTCATCTACCAAAACTCTTTATCAAAACATAAAATAATCACAGAAATAACAATGGAGCTGGCAGGTGTGATATCAATAACAAGTGGTAATTACGAGCCGGGCCGTGGGAGCAGACCGTAGCTTCTGTAACAGTGATTAGGGAACACATGTGAATAGTGAATCACATAACAATACACTGCTAATTGTGTTACTAACGCTAATTCGAATTTGAATAGCTAGTTTGCTACAAATTTAATTGGATTTTCTTTATTGTTTGTTTCGTGAGCTGCTAGACGTTTGGCTACCGGGAAGTTTCAATTCAATAATACCTGTACGATGGCCATCTTTCGTGCAGTTTTGATGTTAATCTTTACATGAGCCCGTGGGATTAACCAAAGCAATGAATTAAAAAACCATAATAGCTTTTAAAATAGAACACTTTTTAATTTGCTAACACGCATTGCCGCTTTTAAGGCTCTCGTATAAGATCAATTATATTAGGTATTGTATATTAAGACAGGTGATTATATTATATATATTTTTTAACTATTAAGTAATTTATTTATAACCACAATAATGAAAAAGTTGCAACAAAATACAATATTGCCTAGTTATAGTATTATTCAAATTTACTGTGGGAGACTGGTGCCTAAGCTTGGCTGAAGCCTGTGTTTCAGGTCACCAGGCCTCACTCACCACCACCTCACCACCTCACCGCCCCAGAAGTCCAATTTTACTCTTTCATAAACTGTGCCAAACGATATTTACCATTTTCTTCTCCTTTGTGTATCTGATTCTATCAAGTTGTTTCTTCTTGTTAAAGTTCTCTTGAGGAATACTCTCCAAAACATTGATATAATTTTATCAAACCCCGACCGATACTGGTTGAGTTTGTCCTTTATAACCCAGTTATCATCTTGTATCCCATGAACGCGCACTTTCGCTGCAGACAATATCTTGATCTAACAATAAACTCACTGTTCTAATAAAATGTGTATATTATGGCTTTGATACACCCAGTATTGACGGTTTATCAAAATGAATTTTAAATTTTTCACAAATGATTAAATCTTTGATTTTTCCTATCTTTGTTTTACTTTGACACACAAACTAGTATCATGGTACATAATGATTATATACGGGACAGAGACGTGGTCACTCACTATGGGTTTCATAAGAAAGCTCAAGGTCACTCAGCGAGCTATGGAGAGAGCTATGCTTGGTATTTCTCTACGAGATCGAATCAGAAATGGTTAGGGTGAAAAGGTTCTCGAGGGTCTCCCCCGCGCACCGGAATATGCAGCGTGGGACGACCTCCAACGAGGTGGACGTCATTGGATGCGGGCGGCAAGTGACCGCTCGTTATGGAAATATATGGGAGAGGCATTTGTTCAGCAGTGGACGTCCTTTGGCTGATATGGTAATTAAAAGTGACAATTTATTTATTTATACTTTTATGCACATTGATGGTACATAAGGCGGACTTAATGCCATATGGCATTCTCTACCAGTCAACCTTTGGGTTAAAAAAGACTTTAACTTTAACAATTGACCGTATGCAGGCGACACATTGCTTGCGCTCAGGGCATATCCCTCGAAATCCGTGGATAAATATGGAGCGTAGGACATAGAATGAGTCGTTTCCTATACACAAATTGGTGCCGTTTTACAAAATGATTAGGTTATTTATCGGTCCTACCGGGCGGCCACTATGACGCTCCAAAGCGCCATTCGCGAGGCAAAGGCTCGGTCCTGGAGAGAGCTCCTGGAAGGACTGGACAGGGATCCGTGGGGGAGATCCTACCGCATGGTAGTGGGCAAGTTGCGTCCGTGGGTCCCCCCGGTGACCGAAACAATGGCCCCGGATTTGCTGGAGGGAGTGCTCTCTACGCTCTTTCCGGCAGTCCGGGACTATCCCGGTCCTTCTGTACCGCCGATTGCCTTGGAATGGGATGAGGAATTGGCGGTTTCGGAAGGAGAGTTGGACCGAGCCGTTGGCCGCCTGAAGGCTCGCAACACCGCACCCGGCCCAGATGTCATTCCGGGTCGTGCGTGGGTGTATGCATTGCAGTCTCTTGGGGACCGCTTGAGACGGCTGTTCACAAGCTGCCTCCGTCACAGCGTGTTCCCGTCCGGCTGGAAGGAGGCCGGATTGGTTCTCTTGAAGAAGGAAGGAAGGGTCGCAGAGTCTCCCTCTGCGTACCGTCCCATTTGCCTGCTCGACGAGGCTTCAAAGCTATTCGAAAGAATAATTGCCCGAAGACTCGTTGAGCACTTGTCGCGAGTTGGCCCCGACCTGGCTGACAGCCAGTATGGCTTCCGGCAGCGGCGGTCCACTATCGACGCGATTCTTCGCGTCCGCTCGCTGTCGGAACAGGCAGTGTCCCCGCGGGGTGGGGTGGCGTTGGCTGTCAGTCTTGACATAGTCAACGCCTTTAACTCTATCCCGTGGGGTGCGATTAGGGGGGCGCTAGTCCACCATCAGTGCCCCCCCTATCTGCAGGGTATCATCGGGGTATACCTGCGCGACAGGCACGTTCGCTACGTGGGCAGGGACGGTAGCGTAAAGCGGAGGGAGATCACGTGCGGGGTTCCACAGGGATCGGTTCTCGGTCCCCTGTTGTGGAACCTCGCTTACGATACGGTCCTGCGTGTCATTCTCCCCGCTGGCGTCAGCTTAATCTGTTACGCTGATGACACTCTTGTGTTGGCCAGCGGGGAGACCTTCGAGGGAACCATCCGGCTTGCCGAGCAAGCGGTGGCAATTGTCGTGGCCGAAATCCACGCTCTGGGTTTGCGGATAGCGCCTCATAAAACCGAGGCGCTATGGTTCCACAAACTGCCGCGGAACAGGGAGCCTCCCAGTTCGTGGATACGCGTTGGTGACGCGCGAATCGGGGTGGGCCGGTACATGAAGTACCTGGGGCTCACCCTGGACAGTCGTTGGGGCTTCGAGGAGCATTTCGAGCGTCTTGTCCCCCGGGTCGAAAGGATAGTGGGTGCCTTGCACCGTCTACTGCCCAATCTCGGGGGACCGAGGGAAGAAGTTCGCTGCACCTACGGGGGAGTCGTGCGGTCCGTGGCCCTCTATGGGGCGCCTGTTTGGTCATCTCGACTCTCGGGCGTCCAGCGCTGCAGAACCAAGATTCATGGTCTGCAGCGTAGAGCGGCTATACGGATCGCACGAGGATACCGAACGGTGTCCTTTGAGGCGGCAACTCTCTTGGCGCGCTTTCCGCCTTTTGATATCTTGGCGGAGATGGATGCGTGGGTGTATCACCAAACACGCTCCCTCCGCCAGTGCGGTGAAGGCGTGCCTTCAGGGGCGCTCGAAAGTTTGAGGCGTCAGGCTCGGCGGCGTGCACTCGAGCTGTGGCGCGAGCGGCTCATGCTGCCACAGTACGCGACAAAGCGCGTCGTTGAGGCTGTCTTGCCGCTCTTCGGAGCCTGGCTCCAAAAGAGCGAGCGCGTCACATTCCGCCTGACGCAGGTATTCACCGGACACGGTTGTTTCGGTGCGTACTTGCACAGGATAGGACGCGAGGTCACGGCACAGTGCCACCACTGTGGAGACGATCAGGATACCGCACAGCACACGCTCGGAGAGTGCCCTGCGTGGACTGCCGAGCGGCGGATCCTGGTCGATCGGATCGGGCAAGATCTCTCTTTGCCAGCAGTAGTATCGGCTATGCTGGCAAAGCAGGAAAATTGGAGTGCTGTGGTCTCCTTCTGT
Source organism: Diloba caeruleocephala (assembly GCA_947459985.1). Classification (NCBI taxonomy): domain Eukaryota; kingdom Metazoa; phylum Arthropoda; class Insecta; order Lepidoptera; family Noctuidae; genus Diloba; species Diloba caeruleocephala. The sequence continues at coordinate 9,188,218 of OX381619.1, forward strand.
GAGAGCGTAATGCTCCAGAAGGAGGTCGCAGAGCGGGATCGGGAGAGGGCCGATCCCGCTCGGAGGAGGAGGACACGGGGCCGGGGTAACAACCGCCGCGGCGCCCGTGTCCAACACGCCTGAGTCCCCTGTTGTCTTTATAGGGGGCCTTGGGGGTCGCGAGCGCGCTTATTGGGAAATCTGCGTGCTCATACCGAGCGACCCCCGGGAAGACAGCGGTGCGCATGTGGTCACGTACCGCTGTGTGCGCAGCACAGCGCATAGTGAGGCCTCGAGGGAACCTTTTACAATTCCCTCGAGAGATGCCTGGGGGGGTGGCCTCTTTACAGTCGCCTTCCCTCCACTAGAGGGGATGACCACTTTACAGTCATCCCCTCCGAGATGTGCCTAAAGGCGTGGCGCCAATGGGTGGCTCTAGATGGAGATCTTTCGAGTTCCTGGAGCCTCCCTTCGGTGCCGACGATGATCACTCCGGTGGTTTTAGCCGGTAGGAGTCCGGCATGCCCCTTCGCCCTTTCCCGGGGCGAAGGAAGTACATGAGGTATTTCCACCGGATCAATAAAAAAAAAAAAAAAAAAAAAAAAAAGGTTATTTAATGTATCTATACAAAACAAAATAAAATGTATCTATGCTTATCAGTTTTATACCAGTATCAAAATAACTGACTTAAATGGTTTGACTTAAATAACTTTACTGCAAAAAGGGAGTTTTTAAATGAAGCCTAAAAAATATACGCCGCAAGAAAAGTTCATCGAACTTTATGAACCAATAAAAATTCAACAACAAAGGAGCCCCGAGTTCCATGTAAGAGCCTTTTACGGTAGTAGGCTTTAATTTGATGGACCTCAGATGAAAGCTAGTCTTTATCACACCGTGGTTCATGACCCAGAACTAATTTCATTTTCACTTTCATGAAAGAGCAAATAATAGTACTTAAAGCAGAATTAAAACAAAAATGCCTTTTAATGGGATTTTCTGTACTACCTACTCTACTACTAGTAGTAGGCATTTGATGTACATTTTAGTAGAAAGAGACAATACGACTTACTACTGGTAAGTTTCTTATTGCAAGAGTCTCGTTAGGTAGGTACCCATCACCGAAAGAGCCAGATATTCGTCCCAAGCAGAAGGCGATTACACCGAAACATTACTTGTTCCGGTTTGAAAGGTACTGTAGACTAGCGAAAAGTGCTCATACCGAGTGACCCCCGGGAAGACGGCGGTGTGCATGTGCCTACGTGCTGCCGCAGCACACCGCATAGCGAGACTACGGTTGAATTCTTTACAATCCCCCTAGAGGTTCCTGGGGGCCGGCCTCTTGACAATTGCCTTCCCTCCGCCAGAAGGAGTGATCGCTTTACAGTCATCCCCTTCGAGATGTGCCTAAGGGTGAGGCACCAATGGGTAGCTCTAGATGGAGATTATTCGAGTTCCTGGAGCCTCCAGTCGGTGCCGAAGATGACCACTCCTGTGGTATTAGCCGGTAGGAGACCGGCATACCCCTTTGCCGTTCCCCGGGGCGAAGGAAGTTCATGAAGAATTTTCACTGGGAACCAATTAAAAAAAGGGGTCCGGCATGCCGCTTCGCCCTTTCCCGGGGCGAAGGAAGTACATGAGGTATTTCCACCGGATCAATAAGAAAAACATGCCGTGTGGTGCCGGCTCAGAATGCCACCACCCCATTTCATTCCGTGGGTGTCGTAAAAGTCGACTAAGGGATAAACTGGACGATGGGCAGCAGCATCCTTCGAGTACATTAACAACTCAACTGAGATCGCCAACCCGTCTACCAAGCGTGGCGATTATGGCAAGACCCCCTTATGAGCACATAACACACCCATATCGGTCGTTGTGGTGATATTTGAGGGAGGCCTGTGTCCAGCAGTGGACTCCATTCGGCCGAAATGATGATGACGAATAAAAAAAAAACGAGTTGGACATACCCCTCCGCCGTTCCCTGGGGCAGAGGCAGTAAGCAAACGATATCTCAAGGTGACGAGCGCAGTGTGATGCATCGCTGGACTAGCTCTGGGTAGTATTACAATTGTTATGGGCAGGCATGACGATTACCACCAGGCGAATGACAAGCTTGTGTCGTGACTGGATTGTAGAAAAAAGACAAAATACTAAATAGTTTTACTACCACATTCGTTTCTTCAAAAGTGGCATGAAATGATTTTTAAAAGGTAGGCAATACTGTAGCGTCTTCTCTGATATTGCAAGCGTCCATAACTTAGGGTAGCCGTTCACTATGAGATGAGTCGTACTTATGCTTGTTTGCCATCTTTGTTATATAACAGTTTAAAAATTAGCCGAATTTCCATCTAGTATTACAACATTAAATTAAAAACAGTATTCTAAATGGATACACCATATTTATTTAACTACTAGCTGTACGCCGCAGTTTCACCCGCCGTTTAATTTGTAAAAAATCGTATTATTTATAAATCATGTAGAGTACTTCGGCATAGACAGTTGACATAGTAGATTCCTATTATTACTTATCTGTGGCCGCGCCCGCTTTAGCGCATGTGCGGTGAAATACTGGGTTTTGGCGTCATACATACATTTTGTTGTACTGAATTTCATGGTTTCTTTTTATTCTTGCTTAAAAATATTTGATAGCAGTGAATGTGAACAACATTTTAATTTGCAAATAGCCCCGACAGCAAGTACGGTCACCTCTAATGCCTACGCATGCCCAGCTATACATATAAAATTTCAGAATTACAACATACAAAACTTAAATAATTATTTAAGCAAGAAACTATTTTTATTCTTTTATCTTTGATCTTTTATTCAGTAGGTTTAATCCCAAATGGGCTGCTCTAGTGTGATCTTACGAGGACCTGGAGCCCTCTTTGGTGCCAAAGATGATCGCTCCAGTGGTTTTAGGCTCATACCCTTTCACCCTTCCCCAGGGCGGAGGACGTTCAAGATGAATTTTCACTGGGGACCAATAAAAAACAAGGTTTAATTTCCAATGTATGAAATTAAAAGATAAAGTGGTGTATGAAACTGCGCAGAACTAAGTATTAAAGCACTCATATGATAGGTACTATTTAAAACGAAGCCGACGTTCATGTTTTAATACCCCTATTTATGAAACAGTTTTATAAACTAGTGTTATGACATTTTATTGATTAATATTTTTAATTACATTTTATTGATTAATATTCACAATATGACATTACTCTGAGAATAATTTAAAATTGTGAATTAATAAGAATAGAAATAAAATATAAGAAAGAATATTCTAGACATTGCCCTACATCGTTCTCCCATAATATTGTACCACAGAATATGTCTAGAGTTTACTACGGAAATCTATGTGTTAGTTTCGGCATTTATATATTAAGGAGAAACGACGGAACAATCTCAAAGGTCAAGGCTTTTATTAAAGTATGGACATCATGATGTAACGTTAGACGGTCAGATATGTGAGAACAATGTAAGGCAACCTGAAATGGCCTTTTGAAGAAATACACCATAGCAGTTTTGGGTTGCCCTTTCCTGCCAGACGGCACGCATGTATCAGTCATCATGTAAATCAAAAGTTTAAGAAGCTCAGACCCGACTCAGAATGCAGAACAAATATAGAATGATCAGCAGGTCGTTTGTGTAGTAATACCCGAAAGAACCACCAAGGTTATACAAAAATACATTTCTTTTCTTTTTTCTTTCTTTCTTGACTTATACCGTAATATGCCGTGTGGTGCCGGCTCAGAATACCACCACCCCATTTCCTCCCGTGGGTGTCGTAAAAGTCGACTAAGGGATTAGCCGGAGGATGGGCAGCAGCGTCCTTCGAGTACATTAACAACTCAACTGCGATCGCCAACCCGTCTGCCAAGCGTGGCGATTATGGCAAAACCTCCCAATGAGCCCACAACACACCCATATCGGTCGTTGTGGTGATCTTTGGGGGAGGCCTGTGTCCAGCAGTGGACTTCATTCGGCCGAGATGATACCGTAATACCGCTTTATAATGTAATACGCCACATGTATTTAATAAATCAGTTATTAAAACTATTTAAAATATCCTATATATACAAATTATATTATATAATTATAAATTCCAAGTAATAAATTGATCAAATATTAAGCTCATTGGCGTCTTATTAAAGCGATACCTGTCGTTATTGGAATATTCTAGAGCTCATTAAGAAATTGAATATTTTACTACATAACTGAATACCTGATTATAATTTAATACGCCCACCACCAACACTCCCGCGCGTGCGTTGGTTGGGTTTTAATTAATTACATCAGTACCTAATATGATATGTAAGTAACAGTTATGATGTCTGATTGAATCGATATCTGGCCTTACGAATCAACTGGTTACCTATGGCTAGATAATTGGAGCCTGAAGCACTATGCCACACAAATAATTTACTTTCAAGTTGGACCTACAACTTCGAAAAAGATATCAATAATCGAGTTCGACTCGGCTAGGCAGCGTTCGGAAAAGTTCACAACGTCTTTTCTTCAACAATACCGTAGTGCCTCAAGATTAAAGTCTTCAACTAGTGTGTTACCAGCGATGAAATATGGCACAGAGGCGTGGTAACTTACTATGAGCCCCATAAGAAAGCTTAAGGTTACTCAGCGAGCTATGGACAGAGCTATACTTGGTTTTCAGTTTTCAGAAATTAGGAGACTCATAGAAGAACTATAGTTGCCAACATAGCTGAAATATAGGGGCACGTTGCTCACAGAACTAAAGAAAAGATGGCCTTTGAAGCTAAAAGGTTCTCGCGTGGTGACCGCGCACCGGAAAACGTAGCCTGGGCGGCCTCCAAGGAGATAGATAGACGATCTGGTGAAGGTTGCTGGGAATCATTGGATGCGGGCGGTATGTAACTGGTAGTTCTGCATCCTATGGGAGAGGCCTGGCACTGCTGAAAAATGAAAAAGTACATATGACTCTGAAAAAGTCATATTGGTAGATGCTAGGTTTTGATTCCGCAATCTAGTCTTAAGAAGTGGTGAGTACATAAACCTTCAGGCCACTAGGACATATACGTTTACTGATATAAAATATATTTTCAAAGTTGCAAATTAACGGAAAAGTAGATAGTGGTATACTTCGTGGTTGGTCATTTACAGTTTCCCGATTGCCGGTTGGTATGACTCGATCAGTGTGGAAAGTAGTTATAGGATTTTTATCGGCCTCATTCCATTGACGGCTTTAGTGTGAATTTCTTATAGGGTAGGAAAGCATCTGGAGTCTGCTACCTATCAAACTTTTATCGAATTGGAACCCACCGTAGTAGCTAGTTTTTATTACCTACCGTATACGAAATGACAGATCAAATCCAATCAAATCAAATGGTTTATTTGCTATCACAGATATGTTAGGTATATATTTACTTTGTTTTCGCATAACACACGATATTGCTTTATGAGCACAAAGACGCATTGTGAGAATATTATTATGATCGGCTACTTAACACAAGCTACCACATACCCGACCCCCAAACCCAGCCACAGCCAAATCCCAAAATTAAGATCCAATGCTGGAAACATTCCAGGTATGGAAGTGAACGAAGCATTGTGAAATGTCCAGTAAAAAAGCAGTGGGGCTTGACGGCATTCCAATAGAGGTCTGGAAATTCTTGGGCAATATAGGCATTGAATTACTGACAAACATTTTTAACTGCACGATGATTTCCTCAAAGATACTAAAGGCATAGAAAGTGCATATAAATATAAAGGTAAAGCAGCAAACATGAATGCACCAACTTTCTTTCTTCCTTTTCATGTGGCTAGTGGCCAACCACAAGGTTGAAACAAATCTCTGACACAAGTCAGAGTTATTCCAGGCGCCCAAAGGCCTCTAACTTGGCTTTACGACTGCCGTCCGATAACAACGACCGTGATTGACGGTTTTACATACCCTCCGAAGCACGGAGATGCTCAGTTCAAATACCACTGTGTGGTCACCCATCCATAGACTGAACGTGCCAAGCGTTGCTTAAACTCGCCGATCGTTTACCAATCAGTGAGTGTAATTGGCTATAAGTGCCTTTATACCAACTATCGAGTATTAAGCTCTTGTGCCACACTATGAAGTTGTACAAGAGTCATTGAGTTAAAATTTGAGTGCTATCACGCAATAACTACGGCTTTGCACCGGGTGTTTCTACCACCGATCCTATGTTTGCTCTCAGTAGTATGACTGCCGAAGAATATTGAGCTAAAAACTATCCGTTGATCGTATTTCTGGATATGGAAAACGCATTTGATCGCGTCCTAAGACACAATTTGGTGAAGCCTTCGTAAGAAATGTGTACCCCAAAAATATATAATCACCATCGCCGATATGTACAAAAATGCAAAGTTCATGCCTACGTAGATGTGACCAGATGTAACCAAACGAATAGCAGTTACGGAAAGAGTGCAACAAGGACTTATTTAAGCCCCGTCTATTTTTCTTGATACCGGATGCACTTAGCGAAGATGCGCAGTCTTCGTGGACACTTATTCACGCCGATGATGTTGCTATTTGCATGGGAGACATGTTTTTGCCCCAAGATACTCTTCTGGCATGGAAACATCAGCTATATTAGGGTACTCTAGTACTGAGTATTGCAAAACTCCAGTTTAACAACTTCCAACAAGTCTATTTTAAACGAAAGTTCAATAGGCATTAACAATCAATTAATCACCAAAAGTGACCGTTACAAAACCTTGGGTAATATGGTACACAACTCTAGTGATAAAACAATATTGAGTTATATAACATAAGAGCCATTATAGCCGGCAAAGCTTTGAATAATGTCTTAATAGATCATTTTACTTGAAATAAATGTGACATATCTATACAAATAAATAAAATTGAAGTGTCTGTTTGTAATGCCAAAATAACAGCTTTTTACTAAATGCATATGAAAGTATATACGGTACCTATAACAAAAAACTAATTTTGAATTTTTTTGTCTGTCTGTTTGTTCCGGGTAATCTCCGAAACGGCTAAACCGATTTTGACGGGACTTTCACTGGCAGATAGCTGATGTTATAAGGAATAACTTAGGCTAAAAGCTAAACTTTTATTTTAAAAATTAGGGTTCCGCGCAAAAAAAAAAACCCTTGAAATCCAATATATATATTCTATGTCAAGTGTCTATGTCGAAATACTCCAAATTTGTTTTAAATTAAACGCGGGTGAAACCGCGGGTCCCAGCTAGTAATTCATAAATCGTTAGTACAATTTAATAACAATGATTTCCAGTTTAATCGCAAAAAAACCCAAATGAAGCAATAATATTTCTTAACAATATATTATATAATCTATATACAATATTTAAATATCTAAATAACAACTTAACATCTCTTGTTCTCATGTAGTCATCTTTAAGGCCCCGTTAGCAAGTAAGTAAAGAAACTATTTTTATTATAGTTTTTACTTATGAAGCAAGCTACTGATGCTAACAGTTTTTCTTAGATTCCCAGATAGCTACGAAAATATTACATAACGAGACAGATTCTACGCTTTCCAGGGAAATAAGGAAAACCAGACTTAATATCATGATAATGTATCAACTTTTAACGTACATCACCTAATATGTTAGCGGTAGTACCAATTAGGTAAGGGTTTTTCGGCTTACCTAGACCATAATATTACTATATTAGGTCATACCGAAAGTACGACTTGCTTTTTTTACTTTCGTCATTTCATTAGCTATCTACGTTTAAGTAATTAATTTTGTGTGTTGCATAGTGCAAACATTAAGTTTTCATTTAAAAACCAATGTGTTAAAGAAATCTATTTTTCAAAATGAAAAATAGAATATATAAAATATTTAAATATTATTATTTCAATTAAACTAACTACTGGCACTGTCGAATGTCAGAAATAAACTGCACGGTTCCAATTAGTTCATCCTATGGAGTCTTCTCCGCAAGTAAGAAACTCCGTACTCTGATAGAATAATTGAGATTACAATGTTGCTGACCACTATGAAAATAATATAACATTTGATAGGTTGAAAATGGTTTGACATATCCTACTTAATACATTATGGTACAAATAAACATCCTATCATAATACAATTTTGTGAATAGCCTTCTTCAAAAAAATAATCTCGTAGTCACCATGCAAGCAAGAGAGTTGACGACACTAGATCCTTTTGCTGTTCTAACTGCTTTCTTAACGGTACAGATTATATCTCCACAGTGTAACTACCGTCTCCATACATAAGTGGTACATTTCCTTCTAGAATAATAGATTACTTAAAATTTCCAACTGTTTCAACTGCATTCGAAAAACGAAGGATTAATATGAGTGTAATATCGAAAGCCGTGTGGTGCCGGCTCAGAATGCCACCACCCCATCTCCTCCCATGGGTGTCGTAAAAGTCGACTAAGGGTTTAGCCGGAGGATGGGCAACAGCGTCCTTCGAGTACATTAACAACTCAACTGCGATCGCCAACCCGCCTGCCAAGCGTGGTGATTATGGCAAAACCCGCAATGAGCCCACAACACATCCATGTCGGTGGTTGTGGTCATATTGGTGGTTGTGGTGATCTTTGGGGGAGGCCTGTGTCCAGCAGTGGACTTCATTCGGCCGAAATGAATATCGAAAAGCTGTCATTTTGTTTTAAGAAAGACATCTGGCTGACTGAAAAATAAGCTTAGTTCACCAAACGGTTGTTACGATAGAATCACTAAGAAACAGCAAAAACTACATATGATTCTATGTAAAACTCACTTTACAATCATGATTGAATAAAATTATGATAAGTCTTATGTTTACAAACAAAGTGTAATTGTAAAAATCTAATATATACGACGTATCACGACGCTTTAGTCACGTGTTCAGTGTTGCCCTATTTTTCAGACGTAAACAAACCGTACGCGTTCGGCCATAAAAATGAGGCAAGTTATTGCCAGCACATATCTTCGCAGGTCGATCTATAATACTTGGGTACGCATAATTAATATTTTTTGCTGGAGTTTTTTTTCAGTCATAATTCGTTGGTATACAAAATGGTGAGATTAGACGAAGGATATTTTTGTTTGCGTTGCCACGAGACTTAGCTATCTACTTGAATTTCTTTCACCCAGCCTTCTAGCATACCTATTTGATCTCCCTTAACCTTAAGTGTTTTGGTTTACGTAGTAGGTATTTAGGATGTAAGTCCTTTTATGGCAATATATTTCTGAAGTTGACTACATGGCATGGCATTAAATATACTTTTTATGATTTCATTACTACTAGATAGGCGCGGAAGTACCAGGGGCCAATAAATTGAGTATCACTATTATGAATGCTCAACATAAAGCGCCTCCTTGCACCACTTGGACGTGACAGGCCCGCTACCCGTCGACACTGTCAGTACTTAGACACGATAAGAATAAATTATTACCGTTCGGATGTAGTTATGCGCCCTTTACTGTACGTAAGCTGTGAAGGTTGTACATGATTAAAAATTAATTTGCAACCCAATACCGAAGACGCGTAAATGTTTTATATATAGTAGGTATACTTACGTAAAATTGTATGATTTTACAATAAATATGTTCACCATATCGTATTTATTTATTTATTCAGGTCTTCCCACAGCTCGTGCATACAATATACTATATAATTAATATATATATGGTAACAGGCCTACACATTAGCCAATTACGGGCTAACCAACATTTGCCATAATGAGAACATAGATAATATAACTAAAAATAACAGACGGGTGAGGCAGCTTAAGCTTGAGATTGAAATTATTGAGTAGGTATTACATTTTTAACAATTCTAGACTAAGGGCTCAAGAAAGTATAAAATCAAGCTAGTTTTCTATAGTATTTTTATGGAATTCAGGATTTTGGACCTAATGGAATTTATCGAATCGTGGTGTATGTCGGCATCTGGTACTGACTTCACGAATGAATTCATTTCTCTACACATTCTGTTAAGCGGTGAATTTAGTCCAATATAAGACTGAACATGATATGGTTTGGTTATAGGATATCTGGGTAATTTAAAAGGTACATTTAATGGAATACGTGTAACGAGTTCATCACTGTCAAATCTATTATTGATTAACTTGTAAAGGAGCTTAAGGCTTGTAAGGTCTTGTAATAAATATTACATCGTATTTGGGTAACGTATGCCCCATTCTGAAACTCTTAACGATTCTAAATTGTTTGTCCGTTAGAGACCTTTTTTTTTCTTTTTTTATTGATGTCCAGTGGAAATTCTGCATGGAACTTCCTTAGCCCCGGGGAAGGGTGAAAGGGTATGCCGGTCGCCTACCGGCTAAAACCACTGAAGCGGTTATCTTCGGCACCGAAGGGGGCTCCAGGTCCTGGTAAGATCACACTAGAGTCAGAGAGAGACCTAGGAATAACTTCGGAGCTGTCAAAGTTTAGTGCAAACGATCATTAAACTTTGTAGCGCAATACAGTAGAACATTCAATCAATCTACTAACGATAATCATCGTAAAAAACATATAATGTCTTCTAACGTTCACATTTACATTGGTGTACAAATATGTACGATGTACAATCCTAAAGAAAACTTCAAGAACCACCAACTGCGTCTAACTAAATATAAACATTTTGTTCTAATTGACGAAAAAAATGTCGCGTATTTTCCGTATGCTGCAAGTCGGCCCAAAGAATTGAATAAAATATATACTAAGTATATAGGCGCCAAATCCTAACAAAATAGGTTAAGTGAACCTGTTAACTAAAAAATTAGGGCTGCTATAATCTTTTAAACAACAAGGCAACGAACAATGTTTGTAGCTTTTATGAAACTTATCATAAAAGCTAGAAAGGTTCGACTGAGGAAGACCAACTTGGTGTTTGAAGTAATTTTTCGCGTAAGGCCACATCTACAGTTATTTGTAACTTTTAAAACCACACACACTAACTTAAGTGCGGAAATACCTCCGATTAAAGATTAAAACTAAACACGAGTGAGATATGTACGAGCGAGCTGCGAAAGACGTGTGCAATGTTCGAAAGAAACGGGGAAATAAACATTACTTTCCCCCCGCAGGGAACGCTGCCTTGTTATCTACCCATCTCGGAAAACATGTTAGCGTGATTATGTTCGACCTAAAATTTAGGTCACGCCCCCATTTTTTAGGGAAAACATGTTAGGAGCTAGGACCCATTTGTAATAAAGATATGGCCGCAGCAGCCTGACTTACCATTCCTTTCATACAAACATGCAATGCAAATCCGACAAAAAATACATAAAATTTTATGTAAAAGCCAGACAAATATACATGCTTTATAGCACTTAGTAGCGGGTCAGGTGTAAAAAACAATGGTAGATCCAGCAATCCTGTGAAGAACTTCAACTTTTGTTTGTGATTTTCACAACATTTGGTAAACATGAATGTTATTATGCCCTGTTTGTCCTTGCCACAGGTTATTCCTCCGTAGTTTAGTTCCATTTAAACCTCGATATATACCAGCATTATTATGAAGTATGGGTAAACAGCTATGTTAATACATTGTTACTTGTAATGGATTACTTAGTAACAACGTAGACGATGGCTCTGGTTCACGGCAATAATAGTTTTTCTTTGTTCTCATATTACGATCACCAATCCATCTGCTAAGCACGATGATTGTACTGATTATAGTAATGACCTCTACGGCTGATCACTGTTGCTGGTATTGGAACGTGGACCGTTTGCATCGGGTGTTTAGGTTGTGTTATCACTTATCACAAATTTATTACAGAAAGGCTATTCTATATATTTTAAATTATTTCTATTTCCATTGCTGCTGCCAAAGCCTCCCCAGCTACTTACTATCAGGGCTTTCGTCGAACGTTGACCCACGATATTTAATTTAATTATGATTATCACCATTTTGTGACAAAATTATAGCTAGCTACCTAGGCTCCAATTTCAATTCCAATTTTAGTTTAATGGCATCGATTTGTCGACTATTCTACCAATGTCAAGGTTGAATAAAACAAAAAGTAGATATTTGAGGAAGAAGAATTCAATGGCCTTTGATACTACTTTGATTATATACAGGTCTGGTTAAATCATCTAAAAATGATAAATAAATAGACGATTTTATTAAGATCGATTATCACGTCTGCAAAGGAGCAAATAATACTTCCCATAAATATAAAATTATAAATAAAAACTTAATTCAATTTAAGTTTTAGATCATATTTATCTTTTTAATTTTATATGACTTTTAATCGAGAGGGATTCGACAACATTAATGGGGAACGAAATATGAATCTGTGAATATTGCATGGGAGAATATCATTCCTACCTACTCCCCACAACGAGACTTCCCATAGTAGCAAAATAATAAAACCTCGGATCGTTTGGATGGCATTTATTTCTTAATTTTTCGGCATTTCAACCATTTACATTAAAACCTTTGCCAGTAATACTGGGCAAAAAAGTATTCAGACAAAAAATTGAAAGAGTGAAAAGAAACAATAAAGGTAACATTAATTCCATATGCACATTAAAGGTATTAAAGCAGTTTTAGGGACTATAAAAAAGGTTGTAAAACACTGACCATTTGTGGATATTTCTTTACGCGTTCGTATTTACCTCTCGTAGAAACTGTTGATCTAATTCTGGAACTGTTTTCACTTTTATACCACCTACAAAGAAACGAATGTACTGTTTTACGATGTCTTAACATAAATCATACATTCCACCACAGAGAGCTCGTGTATAAAGTCTCAGAATTATTAAGACCTAGATTTGAAATTGACGAATTAGTTCACTAACAGGAGCACTATTTCTACAAAGAGATAAATATCGCAGGACCTAAATAAATTCCAGTATTTTCTCTGGACTAGGCTAAAGATTAGTTATTCAAAATAAAATTGAATAGTTCTATCTCAAAGGAAAACAGAGCTAGGTTTTGATATTGAACCAAAAATATAAGACTCAAATAAAAATAACAAATAGACAAAAATTCTAACAAATAAATTAGTACTAATAGCAAGTTTGTTTGTATTAAGGTTGGATATGAGAGTTTTATTACACGTTTTTATTTATCCGAAACGAAACCACGAATCATGTCCCCATGGGTACGAGTAAACAGGGGATAAAAAGTTAAACTCAATAACGTATGATAGCTTCCGGGAATACCGGGTACATGGAGCCACTTGAGTGTTTTTATAGATTTCAGCATCATATTTTGGCGATAAAATGCAATCCCAATTTTTATCATTTTATACCATGTCCGCGCTAAATTGTACACTACTATATGGTTAGTTAGACTTTGCCTACGATTATCTTATACCGGTTCGCATAAAATATCTATTATATAGAATTTAAGACACTCGGGCACTGCAGTAATAAAGCAAAGCTCTTAACAAAGTTAAAGTTGCAAAGTGTAAAACAAAGATAACTATTTTTGTGATATTTTACATGACTTTTTTGCTCTTTCCATACACTTCGTCTTTTTTCACGTATCGGTTTAGTTTATAAACATAAATATCATATGGATAAACACCCAAAGCCAGAGCAACTACTTCTATATCATATAAATCGACATCGACATCCTCAACATAGCGCTTCTAAAGAACGTCAACCATGGGTGGCACTCCAATAGAAGTGCTACAAGAGCTCGTCTCCGACCACCGTCCTATGATCCCAGATTTATCTCCCCCCTTAGGCTCCCGGATCCAGGTCACAACAGTCAGGAGGAAACTTTGTAACACCTCAAAGATACTTAGTCCGCTCAAATAGGGCTTGGCCACGATGCGTACTCGAGATGTGGCAACATCGCCTACGGTTGCAGTTCGCGACCAAGCGCGGCGTCGAAGCCATTATATTATGTCTGCCAGTATTCAGAACCTGACTCAGAAGGAGCGAGCGCGTTACCTACCCTCTGACCCCGCGTGAGCTGCTGAGCGGCGGATCCTAGTCGATTGGATCTTTCTCTGCCGGCAGTAGTGTCGGCTATGTTGGCAGATCATAAAAAGTGGAGTATATCTACTTCTGCGAGAGCGTCATGCTCCAGGAGTCTGCCGAGCGGGAGCGGTAGAGGGCCGATCCCGCATGGAGGAGGATGAGACGGCGCTGGGGTAACAATCGCTGCGGCACTCAGGTCCAATACGCCTGAGCCCCCTGCCGTCGCTACATGGTGGGGAGTCTCGGGGCCGTGGGTGCGCCGATTGGGGAGTCTCAGTGCTCACACCAAGCGACCCCCGGGAAAACGGTGGTGCGCACGCGGTCACGTGCCGCCGTGTAGCATAGCGCACAGCGATGCTTTACAATCCTCCCCAAAAAGTGCCTGGGGGCGACCTTCTTACAGTCACCTTACCACTGCTGCGATCACCTCGATCGCTTTACAGTCAGCAGTTGCAGTTGAAATATATGGGAGAACATGTTTTTCAACTACACTGTGAAGTTTGTTCTATGGATAAATTATTTTTAGATTACAAAAACATGGTAGATAACATAGTCGTCGTACGAAACCCTCTCCACGCGAGTTCAACTTCTACTTATCCGGTTGTTTTTTTCTTTAGATCTTTTGGATTAGGCATAGCTTTATTGTCACCGACCGCTAAGTGTACTAGGTTTTATATCGTAAAAAATACTTTAAAATACTCGAGGACCTCTTGCCGCGTTTTATTTTAATCATTCTGAAGTCCATAAGATAATTATGAGAGTTTTCTCCTCTATAAAGCAACGAAGAAAGCTGGCATAATTCTGTGGCCTATGTAACTGCGACATTTTTTGAAGGAAATTATTCTTTGTCTAAAATCTTACCTGGAATTCTTTGTGCTTGAAAATTTGTTTAAGACATTTGTTTAGCCCATTAAAGAAGTTGTTTATATGTATAATAACATATATTACTGCAGAACATAACTATCTAAGTAAAACCACCACATTTATGAACGAATGAAATGAAAATGAAAGTCGTATGTAAGACTTTTACAACTATAGTTTATACATTCGTTTTTGAACAACAATATTGAAACTCTGTGTCAAACACCAGAACCAAAAACCAGCGTACCGAATAATTTATATTCTATTTATTACTACACGTTATTGTGATACCAGCAAATGAAATTCTTACCATCTCTCGGTACATTTGTGCTCAGGTATTCTTAGCATTCATGACTTTAGAGATTTCGGTTTCTACTATCTTACAAGAATTCATTATTTTGTTTCTATGGTTGAATCGAAAAGGTACATTCTTGGTGAAATGTATTTTCTCTTTAATGTAATGAGTATAAAGCATGGAATGCGCATTGTAACACGATATAAACACAGCGCACGTTTGAAACTTTAAACATGCAAGTTTGAACATCAACATTAGGGAAAGCTATTTAAACGTGAGCATGACTCATAACGTAATTAACCTACAAACAGTCATCTTACTACAGTAAGATATACCGACCCATATCAATTCAAATAAATTTTAAACGGGTTTTTGATTAGAGTAATTATTTATTAAATGCAATGTATGGCAATTTATAGGGAGAAGTAAAAAATCAAGGTTACTTTTTGTTCTTAGTTACTACTAACAACTTGATGTGAATTGCGTTTATATATAACAGACAAAGTAACTTATCTACCCCATAACATTCGGTAAACATTAGATCGTTATCAAAAAATTGTCATAGTCTACTTTGTCCAATTTGCTTAATGTCCGATGTCTTTTTATTATGAGACAAGCTTCTCGACCGACAAAAGGAACGAAATTAAACAACCATAAGGAAAATTGAAAATGATTATATCCGCGTATTTTTGGGAAGGGAAAAGAATATAAAGTCGAAACACTGGATGGTAAAATATTAAATTTGGAACTAATAATCCTTTTCAGAGATAAAACCCTCAGCATAATTTATTTGGGCAATACATGAAAATGATAAAGTGGCCATAAAAGGCACATTATCGCTGTCGTCTCGACCAGATCTGGAATGTTCTCAATTTCCTAATGGTTCCATAACAAATGTCATCAGTGAGGGAGACGGACGGACGGCCAGACGAGACTTCGTGCGAGAATGGTCCGACTATTAATACAGCCAATGTGCGAAATGACAGTATACGTACGACCTAGATTTCATGCTGTCTGGACGTGTTGACAATATTTCATATTTTACGAAACTTGACTTTGTTCTGAAAATATTTTATTCAGCGGGAGCTGTAGCTACTTTGAGTTGCCTAGAAAACTAAAAGAGTACTATATTTTCAGCAAATTTAATTTTGAGTGAAGTACAATTTTATGGGTAACGTAGTGGAAAGTAAAATGCTGGTTACTTTATTTCACTTTGTTCCTAAAGCACTTTCCCAAATAAAATGTTTCCAAACTAAACAAATTGTAAGGGCTAAGGCTAAAGAAATTTGAAGCCTACGATTAATATTGACGCTATCACATAGGAAAACTATATTTGATATAGATGACGCTGCTGCTTACTTAAAGGCTAAAAAGATAATAAAATAATTACTATCATATCTGTCAAAAGACGTCTACTGCTGAACAAAGGCTTCCCCAATCGACTTTCGCAACGACCTGCGATATGCCGTGTGTTGTACTTTTGGGGGAATTTACCAGTTTACCAGTGCTCAACGTGCTTCATATGCGGGTTGTTGAGCGCAGAGTGACTGCTGTTGAACAAAAGGGATGCTGCTGCCTATCCCTGTGGTTTAGAGCCTCTTACGACGTTTACGAGAGGAGATTGAGCGGTGCTATATTCTTAATCTGGCCACCATCTGGAATAAAATTGTTCTCGCTCTTAATTTTGTTGTTCTTTATGTTTAAACGACGCTAGGACTTATTCCGTATGTTGGGTTCTGTTTACATACATAAATATCATATGCTCATAAACGTATATAGGATATAACAGGTATACACTTCAGAAAATTAAGTTACAGGTCAGGTACAAGTCACACCATCAAAGTCTATCGAATCTTACTCGTAATAGTTTGTTAATTTTATTAGACACAAAAGTCAGTCTCTTCTATTCACAAAGACGAACCACTTATTTATACAGGTGTCCAGTAAATATAGCACGACATACTGTAGGGGGTGGGAGCTTGGGTCAATACCTACCAAAAAACACAATATATGTTCAGCAAAATCTTACGGATTTACAGCAGTACAAAATTTTAAGATAAGAAAAAGACACTGTGAAAATTTAAATAAAAATTGTATTTCTTGATAATACTTTAGTTTTTAATAGAATAAAGACTTATCAATGAGTAAAGTAACTATTCACAAATAATTTGAGGTAAAAAAAAACTAGAAAAGGAATTTTTCATTACGAGATGCTTAAAAATCTGTGTCAAGGTAGAGATTTTTCGATATTTCGGAAAATTTTGTACTACTGTAAATTCGTAAGATTTTGCTGAACATATATTTTGTTTTTTTTTGTAGGTATTGACCCTAGCTCTCACTCCCTGCACTATGTCGTGCTATTTACTGGACATTCTGTATACAGGAAATAGAACACATTTTGCTATATTATTACGAAGTTATTTCACTGGGAGTAGGTGTCTTATGCCAAGAGTCCAGCCAGGTAGGTACCACTGTAATGCTATATATTCTGCCAAGAAGTAGTTTTTAAACTTTAAACATTACTGTCCGGTTCCGGTTTGAAGGGACTGAATAACAAATTTCTCGATGTAACGAGCGCATAGTGGTGCCACGCAGGACTAGTCCTGGGTAGCATTACAGTTATTATGGGCAGGCCTGACGCTTACATACCACAGGCGAATGCCTTGCCTGAAAAAAAAGTATGTTGTTTTTTTTTTTATATCAGAGCAAATGTCACTTTGAGACCGCTCGACCATTACTCCTCTTTTAATCATTTTACAATCTACGTACATTAATATCGAAAATAAGTATAACTTCAGGTAGAGTTACATTCATATAAATGGATGTATCAAATTGAAATGAGTGTAGGTCGGTGATAAAATAAACATAACCTTTTACTGCTCGTAAGCAATTTGGCAATTTTCTTAGCAGTTACATGTTCCTGTTCTCATTGAAGGGTATAAAGTAGCAGTTTAAAACCCTATAAAAGTGACTGAGATTGAGGTCGCGTGTATAATGTATGACGGTGAGATTTCGGAAAGCGATAGCAAACGTAATCTCCCTGATTACTACAAATTGCTTTAAGGTTGGAAAGTTTAAGCCTTAGATAGTAACCTTAATCCGGTGTGCGCTGTTACAATTAGAATCTGTTCCGACCCAACTGATATGTATGGCGGCTCACCGCGAACAATATCTGCGTTAATTTAAATTTAAAAAAAAAATTAAATAAGTAAAATTCTGTTCCACAGTCTATATAGGATTTATTCTATTCTACATTGCAATTGAAACAGATGATTTTTTATCAATTTTAGAGAGCATGAAAAAACAGTGGAACCCGTATAGGATCACTCGTGTGTCTGTCTGTCCGCCTGTCACAGATAATTTTCTCTGAATCTACTGGACCTATTAAATTGACACGTCTATTTCTGCAACTCAAACATGGACATGGAACATTAATAAATGAATTTTGAACATGGAGGTCACTTTTAGGGGGCGAATTAGAAAATTGAACAACAAACTATACCATACCAAATGGAACGGATTATTGTAAGGATTTCAAATATGTATTTAATTTATTAAATATTTAATATCATGTTATTTCCGAAAATTGAAATTGACCATTCACAACCCCGAATCGATTCGAACCCCGTTATCTCCGAAACGACAGAGCCGATATTTTTTTAAACACACTAATTAGTTCCCTGAATTAAAAGATTACAAGAAAACCTACAAGAACTCTTAAAATAACACGGTGAATCTTTCAATATTGTACGTACAAACTTACATTTGCAGTTGCAATGTATCGGAAAACATGTTTATCAACTACAATGTTAAGTTTGTTCTTGGGATAAATTATTGGTATAAGACAGAATTCACCAATAGACGATATATTCTGAAATTTTCCACTACAATTTGGTGCCACACATACTTTATTAGTTACTACAAACAACTTTGTGTCAGTTAAAAAAACATGGTAGATAACACATTCATCATACGGAACCTTCTCCACGCGAGTTCAACTCACACTAGTCCGTTTTTTTTAAATACATAGAAACTCATTCTTGTGTGGGTTCCTGTAAAAATTACTCATGTATGCTATTGGACACTGCACTGACGTTTTCATTCAGGATATAACTAAAAAGTGTAATATGGTAAATGTGCATATTGTCAGCAAAAGGACCGATTGTCATGAATACCTTTGTTCATGTGGGTCGTAATCTTTTAATCGTGTACCCTTAGATACCTACATGGTAAAAAGGCAAAACGATTAAACAAAAACCGTAACAAATTTAGGTCAACAGGAATAAATCTTGAACTAAAGTCGGTATTAGCAGGTTTAATCTGTAAAAACATATGAAAGGGCTCAAAAGGACAGTTTATAAGAAAAAATAATAGCTGGAAACATAACAACGTTAGCAGCAGGCATGTTTACTTAACTGATCTAAAGTTTGGACAAATTTGAACCATTTAACACTGACATTTACCAACAGGACCCAAACTGACTAAAGGGACAGAGCTTTGGCGATTTCAGTGAATAATATATATTTAACCATTTATAAGTTACACGCTTGGGATCTTTAATTAATAATGACGTAGCGGTGGAGGGTTCGCCTTATATGTGCACCTTGGTTTGGATTTCTATTTCCAAATATTTGTATAGCCTCGGTAATGTTGAAGCCACAAAAAAAAATGTTTTTTTTTACATAGCTAACAAATGTTTTGTTTACTTGTTACAGATTACTTCTACAGTCAATTGCATCTGGAATTCTTTAAAAATGTAAGTGGAAGTAATTATTCAATTTCCTTAATTAATCATTCTACTATATAACAGCTACCAAAACTCTCAAAAACTATCGGAGGCTTTGACTCCGTCCTTGTGGAATACTCATGAACGAAGTGATGAAGTTACTGGGAAACAATGTTGTTTATCTAGACATGTTAACTATGTAATAGAAAACATGTTAAATACGTCCGGATATTGAGCGCTTAGTGAAAGAATGGAAATCGGTTCGCGCAGTTGCATACGACCAAACAGAGCCAATCAATCACTTCTGCGTAGGTGAAGAGAGCCAAGGTCAGAGGTTATTATAGTCAGTAGGCAGGTATTAAAAATCCAAGTCATATTAGTATGTAACACACTGATACATAAACACACATTCACACACACATCAGACCGTAAACTTCCAATGCTTAACATGGGCCTCCTATTGATCACCACAATAAGCGACCGTAGGAGATATTGTCATAATCACCATGCTTGGTAGGCGGATTAGTGATTGTAGTATGTTATTATTAGCACACGTGAGGGTGCTGCTGCCCATCCTCTTAATATCAACCCTTAGTCACTTATAACATTACATTTTTTTAAACGATGTCTGACGCTATCTTCAATTCCTTTATGGTGGATGCGTTTACAAACACAAATCTTAACATGCACTACCATCCAATGCTACTGTAGACCAAAAAAATATTGACTACTATCTGTAGACCAAACAAACATTTATTCTGAGCGGGAATCGAACACTGGACACGGATCGCGGCAATCGATCACTCAACTACTGCGCCAACCGTACCGAGTCGCCTAGTAATATCAAATTATATTTCGAGCTATTAGGCTATGTATATACCTAGTATTTTTTACAATAACGTGAGTGTAAGTTTTAAATTAATTAATAACCTAATATATAAGGACACACATATAAACACCGAAATTCAACGACTGACTGATAGAACTTCAAAGGTATATTTGTGAAAGGTTTTGTGTTAAGTTTAATGAGCCTACAATTTACTATCAAATGTTGTCTCTGGTTCCTTCAATGTCCTAATTACGTGCTGATCGTAGCTCTCCACTCAAATTAAGACGCCCTAGATATAGAAGTAATTATGTTTTTATATTGCAGCAATAAATACCAGTTATAAAAGAGGAAACAGTTAATTACAAAGATCGGTTTCCAGGGTAACCTCTTTATTAAGTCACTCCTCCCTTTTTAAGAAATGGCGGATAAAATCAATTGTTTCGGACCATTTCTTTTTTCTAAAGTAACAGGCTTGCGTGCATTACATTTTTATGGTTGTATAAATACATATTTCACTTTTATTGTTAATATACAAACGTCCAGTTCGACAACCTGTTCTACTATACACGCCGGTGACTTTTTCCATCTGGCGGCCAGCGCATGTCAATATATACTTATCTATCCGCATGCATGCGAGCGAAATGACCGGCCGGAATTTTTAACGTTAAAAATACTCAATTTCCTATTGTGTTTTATAGCATATCATAGCATAGTCCAGTAGGGCGTGTGGTGCCGACTACGAATAGCACCAACCCATCTCATCCCATAGGTATCGTAAATGGGATTACGCAGAGGATGGGCAGCAGCGTCTTTCGAGTACATTGAAAGCTTAACGCCTATCAAGCGGGGCGATTGTGGCAAAACCCCCCAATGAGCACAAAGCACACTCAAACCAGTTGTTGTACCGATCTTTGGGGGAGGCCTATATTCAGCAGTGGACTATATTCAGCTGAAATGATGATGATGATAGTATAGTCAACAGTCAACAGATTTTATTTTAAAATAAACCAATTACGGCACTTACGAAACGTCAATTTAAGCCAAACGGTTCCACGAAATGCCAGTGAAGACGGAATTCTCTTTTAAATAACTGAGATTACAATATGTATTGATACAAATTATAATAAAATGATACACTACAATAATATAATAATATTTGCCATGGCAGTTAAACGTTCCTACATACGGCACCCATTCACGAGTATAAAGCATACATCAGCATCGCTCAGCTGAAATATATAGGGAACCCAACGAGCCGGACAGACCAATACCGCCAGGTAAAACGCACAGACAATATAAGTATTAAATACAACATCAACGGCTACACAATGCTCACAAATTTACAGTTCTGTATGAATAATATTAATTATTGTCCCAAGGATCAATATCAGTAACCATAAAATATTAATCAACTTTCTCACTTGTATATAGACCGTCAAATTGAAATGTACAGGCTTAGAATTGATCCACGCCAATTTCCAACAAATTAAATTTTATTTCGCGTCACCAATCAGCCACATAATAATAAATTAATATCTCCGCTAAAATGATTTCGAACCCGCAGGAAATCCTTTTAGTTAGGTAGACCGTCCAATTACCAATTTTCAAAGGTCCCTCAGCTTTCATTTTATCCTTTTTTGGGAAAACGATTTACCCAAAAGGGCTAACTTAATTTTATACTTACTATATATATTCCATACTAATTAATTATTGCATACTAGTCATCTGCTCGTGCTACTACAAACAGGCTAGAAGCGATGCAGAACCCAGGCAGCCTTAACAGTATCCTGAAGCCATTATTATATTGTACTCGCAGGGCATCTAGTACTCTTCGCGTACGTAGTTGACTTAGACACACTCTACACGTATAGAATGTATGGCAATAAGCTTATAGCAGAGTTGTGTATTTTGGCCTCGTTACTACAACGAGCAAACCTGTGAGCCAACATATTGCGTCTGGCCACTAACACCCTGCGTTTATATTCAATATCTGCCTGATCCCTGAGGGCCTCGGTGATATAATTATGTAACTCTTTAAATTGGTGACCCTTTAAGTGGTCATCGATGGTGAGATATTGACGGTTCATAATTTAAATGTCTCCCGGGGGCCACAAAGATCAGGTATTCACTTTTTATAACATTGTACAACAGGCCGTGGGTCGCCGCATAACTTTCACAGGCTTTCAGCATCACCCTGATTGAGCCCGCCGTTAGACCCAGCAGCACCATATCGTCTGCATTACTTAAATTATTGACACTGATGTCATATTTTATGCACCCGACCGGTCTGTAGCTGACTCAAATCAGTGGTTAACTCATTCACGTACAGACTGAACAGCTAAATTGAATTCAACCCAGTGCCTCACCTCACGGTTCAACCTGTATGCTTCAGAGAGAACGTGACCCCAACGAACTTGGTTTAATTCATTAAAGTACCAATACTGGAACCAACAGGTCAAACCAGGTAATACACCTGCTTCCCTAAGCTTATCCCATAAGGCACCGTACGACACAAGATCAAATGCCCTTGAGAAATCAAGGAAGCAGGCATTAACCAAAGCACTTCTATCCCTATAATAACGGACCGCCTTTTTTTATATTTTTTTTTTATTGATCCGGTGGAAATACCTCATGTACTTCCTTCGCCCCGGGAAAGGGCGAAGGGGCATGCCGGACTCCTACCGGCTAAAACCACCGGAGTGATCATCGTCGGCACCGAAGGGAGGCTCCAGGAACTCGAAAGATCTCCATCTAGAGCCACCCATTGGCGCCACGCCTTTAGGCACATCTCGGAGGGGATGACTGTAAAGTGGTCATCCCCTCTAGTGGAGGGAAGGTGACTGTAAAGAGGCCACCCCCCCAGGCATCTCTCGAGGGAATTGTAAAAGGTTCCCTCGAGGCCTCACTATGCGCTGTGCTGCGCACACAGCGGTACGTGACCACATGCGCACCGCTGTCTTCCCGGGGGTCGCTCGGTATGAGCACGCAGATTTCCCAATAAGCGCGCTCGCGACCCCCAAGGCCCCCTATAAAGACAACAGGGGGCTCAGGCGTGTTGGACACGGGCGCCGCGGCGGTTGTTACCCCGGCCCCGTGTCCTCCTCCTCCGAGCGGGATCGGCCCTCTCCCGATCCCGCTCTGCGACCTCCTTCTGGAGCATAACGCTCTTACAGAAGGAGACCACAGCCACTCCAATTTTCCTGCTTTGCCAGCATAGCCGATACAATATAACGGACCGCCTGCTTCAGTCAAAGAATCGCACTTTTAGTGGAAACTCTGGTCACGTAAAGTTACCCATTTGTCCAGTTGTTTATCGAGCAGACCCTCCAACATTTTGACAATTACAGTTGCTAAGGATATCGGCCTGTAGTTCTGCTTGTGCGATATGTTCCCAGTTATATTTTTCACAATTGGTACCATTTTATGTCATATTTGTTATCGTTTATATATCATACCTGAAAAGTGCTAACACTCTAGGCAGATAAACCGAAATAGATATGAGATTATCAATACTGAGTTCATCGTGATCTGGAAACTTCTCCTGGCCATTTTAAGATCAGTTCAGCTACTTGTCGGGCAGAAATACGGATTGGGTCCTAATCATGACTGATCTCATCATAGAGCACTCTCTGCGCCGGCCCTAGTAGAGATGATATAGAGATACATGGTTCCTCTAAAATGTTTTTTTTAACAATAACAACAATAAAAAATCTTTATTTGCAGGAAAATGTGGTAGGTACATAGGTTGTTACAAGTGATATGATAGTGAGTTATCGATCAGCACATCTTTGTCAGATTATTGACATGCAAACAGTGTAGTCACGAAATTATTAATGACGTCAATATTTTGTAATTAATTATTTATGCCTCATTCATTATCAATTAAATAATTCTATTCTATTATATTCACAATTTTAACTTATATGACTATTGGTGTACTATTAAATATATAATTATTTTAAATTTCGATGAAAAACATTTGCCACAATACACAATGACTATTTTTTATCACTATTTATAAACTCCTCCACATTATAAAAACATTTCTGAATAAGCCAGTATTTCAGTTCTTTAAAAAATAGGGAGGTTCGTAGTAGCTTAAAGTTATTAGGAATTGCATTATAAATACGACCACACATCACAAAACAGTTTTTTTTGTAAAGAGTAGTTCTTGGCACTCGTGGTAAGACAATTCTATCCGGATTTCTGGTATTTCTCGGATATACCTCATTTGCTCTAGCAAAGAAGGAAGGGTGTTGCCTTACAAATTTAGCAACTTGATAAATATACATACAGGGCAGCTGTTGCTTATTTCTTCTTAAAACTCCCAGGTAAAAATTACAACGCCGAATAATTTCACATACCAGATTCCAAATCCACGAAAATGTTGATAGTTGTAAGCACAACTAAGTTTGGATACTCAAGTATTTGTCAAAGCACAGACAGAAGTTAAATTCAGTTCACTTATTTTACAGCTGGCACAACGCAAACTTTAAATTCTAGACTTACTCACCCTGACTAAGACCTAGCAACTGACGTCATTGTGGGTCCAAATTATGCATTTTCTTTAAACTGTTCTGGAAAAGCAAGGTGTGCTTATTGGCCACAGTAAGCGCACCATTCTGAATAAGGGAGTTTCAGAAAAAGGAATTCAAAATTTTGTTTATTCATGCATTGTGGCCTTCGTCAGAGAAAATGGAATGCAATTTTTCCTTGGATATTGTTTCCACTTAAAACTAAAGTGGAAACCTCCTTTTTACACGTCTTTGTGTGTCGCATTTGTCTGATCTAGATAAAAAAGTTACACTAGACATCGCTCGTAGTTTTTCTTCTTTTACTATCGGAAAATCTGGGTCAAGAACTTTAGGAATATAAATAACTTTATTAAAAACTTATCTCCGCACAAAACTTTTCTGTTATTTCTTTACAGTTAACTTTTTTAAATATTTATAAAATTAGAATGAATTAGTGCCGATGTTATCGTAGTGTAATATTTTCTGGAATTTTTATCTTTATCATCATATCAGCCACAGGACGTCCACTGCTGAACAAAGGCCTCCCCCTTAGATTTCCACAACGAGCGGTCACATGCCGCTCTCATCCAACGACTCCCAGCGACCTTCACCAGATCGTCTGTCCACCTCGTTGGAGGTCGTCCCACGCTGCGTTTTCCGGTGCGCGGTCTCCATTCGAGAACCTTTGTGCCCCAACGGCCATCAGTTCTACGAGCAATGTGCCCTGCCCATTGCCACTTCAGTTTACTAATCCTTTCAGCTATGTCGACAACTTTAGTTCTTCTACGGATCTCCTCATTTCTGATTCGATCTCGTAGAGAAATACCAAGCATAGCTCTCTCCATAGCTCGCTGAGTGACCTTGAGCTTTCTTATGAGGCCCATTGTGAGTGACCACGTCTCTGTTCCATATGTCATCACTGGTAACACACACTGGTTAAAGACTTGCGTCTTGAGGCATTGCGGTATTGTTGACGAAAAGACGTTGTGAAGTTTCCCGAACGCTGCCCAGCCGAGTCGGATTCGACGATTGACCTCTTTCTCGAAGTTGGACCTACCTAACTGGACAGTTTGTCCTAGGTAGACATACTCGTCAACAACTTCGAGAACAGAGCTCCCAACGGATATTGGGGTGGGCACGACATGGACATTTGACATGACTTTTGTCTTGCCCATGTTCATTTTAAGGCCCACCTGTTGGGAAACTCTGTTGAGATCATCGAGCATTGTGCTGAGCTCTTGCAGCGATTCTGCCATGACTACGATGTCATCGGCAAATCGAAGGTGAGTGATATACTCGCCATTGATGTTAATGCCGAATCCTTTCCACTCCAGTAGCTTGAAGGCATCCTCCATTGCAGCGGTGAACAGTTTCGGGGAAATGACGTCCCCCTGTCTCACACCTCTCTGCAATGGAATTGCCCCCGTGCTCTGTTCATGTACTCGGACCGACATGGTGGCGTTTCTGTATAAGCACTTCAACACTTCAATGTACCGATAGTCAATCTGGCACCGCTGCAGAGATTGCAGCACTGCCCAGGTTTCGATCGAATCGAAGGCTTTCTCATAGTCCACAAACGCCAAGCATAGTGGCAGATTATACTCCTCAGTCTTCTGTATAACCTGCCGCAGCGTATGGATGTGGTCTATGGTACTGAAACCTTTTCGGAAACCGGCTTGTTCGGGAGGCTGGAAGTCATCAAACCTGCGCTCGAGACGATTCGTGATGACCCTTGAAAACAGCTTATAAACATGGCTCAGAAGTGAGATGGGTCTATAATTCTTCAATAGGGTGTTATCACCCTTTTTGAAGAAGAGCACCACCTCACCTCTGTTCCACGCTTCCGGCGTTGTGCCCTCGAGTAAGACGGAATTGAATAGCTTCTGAAGGACTTTAAGTACCGGTGTTCCACCCGCTTTCAGAAGCTCTGTCGTAATTCCGTCTCCACCCGGCGCCTTGTTATTTTTAAGCTGTTTCAAGGCCATCCTAATCTCGTACAGGCTGATGTCCGGGATATCCTCGGTATAGTGTCGGGTTAGTTTGGCTCGCGGGTCTTTGTCAGAGCCAATGGTAGGTATAGTAACCGAGGTGTATAACTGCCGGTAGAAGTTCTCAATCTCTCTCAAAACCTCTGGCTTAGTCGACGCTACACTGCCGTCCTCGGTCTTCAGCTTCATAATACGACTTTGCCCAATAGACTTGTCTCTTGCGAACACTTTGGAGCCTTGATTCCGCTCAATCGCCTCTTTAACACCGTTAGTGTTAAAGGTGCGGATATCGTGCCGCAACGACTTCCATATCCGTCTATTGAGCAGTCGGTATGCTTCAGCATCATCGGAAGACTGCAGCGTCATGGCGCGTCTTTCTGCCATAAGGTCGAGAGTGTGATCGGAGAACTTTTTTGGTCTACCTTTACGGTGGGCTTTAAAGAACTTAGACCCAACCGTTTGGACAGTTTCTACAAACCTACCATTTAAATCGTCCACAGATACGCAATGTTCCAGGCACTCGAAGCGGTTTTGGAGTTCGAGTTGAAAGCTCTCGGGGTTTTGGATATGAGCACTAGAGGGCCGGAGCGTAGACCTCATCAGACGAGACCTCTCAACTTTGAGATTAATATTCAATGTGCCTCTTACCATTCGGTGATCACTACCGGTTTTCACCCTGTGGATCACAGAGACATCATTGAATATTTGTCTTTTATTGGTCATGATGAAGTCAATCTCATTCCTCGTGGAACCATCGGGACTCATCCAGGTCCACTTCCTGTGAGGCGGCTTTTGGAAAAAGGAGTTCATCATAAAGAGTCCCTCCTTTTCCAAAAAGTCGGCCAGCCTCTGTCCCCTGGGGTTCCGTTGCCCATATCCAAATTGCCCCACTCTCAACTCACCATCGCATCGAGTGCCCAGTTTTGCGTTGAAGTCCCCCATCACAACAGTGAAATGTGTCTTCGAGGTATGTATGGCCCTACTTACGTCCTCATACATACTCTCTACTTCATCATCTGGGTGTGTCGAGGTCGGTGCGTAGACCTGTATGACCTTCAACGAATATCTCTTGGATATTCTGAGTATAAGGTACGCTACCCTGCTCGACACACTTTCGATGGCCACTATACTGTTAATGAGGGACCTGCGGACGAGAAACCCGACACCACCTTGAGACAGATGTTCGCCTTCCCGGTAGTAGAATAAGTTGCCGGATTTCAGGGTTATCGTGTCCTCCCCCTCTCTTCGGACTTCTGATAGACCCATGATATCCCAGTGCAACTTATCTATTTCTTCTTCCAGCTAAACAATCTTTTCGTCTGCCCTCAGTGTGCGTGTGTTATATGTCACCAGGGCCAGTTTTCGGTTTGGGTGGTAGCCGGATCCCATCCGGAGATTCTTAGCACCCCCTGCCCCGCCGTTTCCGTGGCCGCTACCATGACCAGGAATGGCGGGGCTGCCGGGAACTGGGGGCCGGTGCTTATGTTGTGTTGTCATTTTGGGGGGAATTTGCCGATACTCACCACGCTTGGCAAGCGGGTTGGTGAGCGCAGAGTTGCTACTGCTCAGCAAAAGGGACGCTGCTGCCCATCCCTCTGGTTAAGAGTCCCTTAGTCGACTTTTACGACCTCCACGGGAGGAGATGGAGTGGTGCTATATTCTTAATCCGGACACCACACGGAAATATTATCTTTATGGATCAATCATATAGCATTATGACATTAAGTCGTTATGCCAAGGTAATAAAGTTTATAATTGCACATGCTGATAGTCTCACAGTGATATACACGTGACTGGGTCCAAATTACCGGGAACATTAACATAGCGAGCATTCAATTAAGATGTTTTTATTCATACTAATTGAGTTTTAGCTTCTACTTTCAATATGCAAAGAAATAAGTCCATATTTCAGTTACTATTACAGGTAGTGGTTACGAATAGTTGTTCAGCACTACTTGGTGCCTTGTTTTCTTTTGTGCATCATAACCACGGCCATCATCATCATCATTTCAGCCGTAAAAACGTCCACTGCTGGACAGAAGCCTCCCCAAAAGTTTACCACAACGACCAGTATACGTGCTCATTGGGGGATATTGCCATAATCGCCACGCTTGGCAGACGGGTTGGCCGCACACAGCACAAGGGTCAGGCTTTGCATAAATACATGAAAGTGCCCTATTTCTAGATCCGACACGACTGTCCTAAAATTTTGTTTAATATTTCCGTTCTATATTTAAAGGTTTTTAAATCAGTGACCAGTGGCCATGTCCACTGACAGTATTATTAGAACTGAAACCGGGATATTTACCATGTTCAAGAAAGTGCCTCAAATGTTGCGTTTGCCAAAGGACAACTTTCGCGTCGAAAAGCTTGGAGTTTACAAGGTAGACTGTAGTTGTGGTAAGTCGAATATCGGTCAGACAAACCGTACTGTGGCCTGTAGAATCTCAGAACACATATGAGCGGTAAAAAACAACGACATCCAAAAATCGGCCATAGCTGAACACCTGTTGGACTTGGGATCGAACCACTGAATCGAGTTACATAACTCTCAGGTAATCTCGAACGCCACTATATACCTGCTAGATGCTAGTTGCACTAGACTGGTAAGAGAAGCCATTGAGATTACCAAATATAATAACTTCCAACTGGAGGACCGGTTTCAACGGTTTGAAGCCCTAGAATCCAGTAGTTCAATTGTACAAAGACAAATATGTGCCGTAAAAAGTTAGCGAGCGGACACAGTGAGTTTCGTGTGTCGGAACAAAGTCGAGTTGTGAGTGACTTAAGTGATAGTGGTAGTGGCACCCAGCGCACAAAATGCTTAAGAAAGAGGGTAGATCGTTTTGTCTGCTCGTAGACATCCATCCGCAAAAAAATCAGTTTATCTGGACATGGCACTTGTAACAGCGCCAAATATCGGAAACTCTAAATAAATAAAAAACATGGTAAATATCCCGTTTTCAGTTCTAATAATAGTATATTTAAATGCTCGTAATAGTTACCCGCAGGAGCGATCCTTGAATTGCAAGACACCACACCGCATCCAGTGTGCTAAATTCTAAGCATTTTTTTAAACATAGAGAATCCAGAGATTTCGTTCTAGATTCTCCATATATGTTCTATATTCTGGACTAGTGAATACTCATGTTTCATTAGTCATGTTTTCATACGACAATATCAGTGTTATATATGATAACCTGATTATTTTTGAAAAAACGCAATTATGTTTTTACTTGCTTATCTAGTGCATCTTCATACTATCAGCAAAAGGACGTCCACTGCTGAACAAGGGCCTCCCCCGTAGATTTCCATACTTGTGTCACCATTTTGGGTGGGGATTTGCCAGTGCTCACCACACTTGGCAGGCGAGTTGATGAGTGCAGAATGGTGGATGTTCTACAGAAGGGACTCTGCTGCCCATCCCTCTGGCTTAAAGTCCCTTAATCTTTTTTTTTAAACCATGCTCCACACTAGGATTTCTCCTGTGTCGTGGGTGCGTTTATAAACACAAATTCCACACACAATACATCTAGACCCGGAACAACTACCTGCAGATCGTACAAGTATTTGTTCCGTGCGGGAATCGAACCCACGATCCGGTGCGCAGCAGCCGACTGTATCAGCCACTGCACCAACCGTTCCGCCTTTTAAGATTTCCTCGAAAGGTGATGGGGTGGTGCTGGTTCTTACCTGGACACCACACGGATAATCTAGCACTTCTCAAAATAGAAATATTATTAAAACTACATATTAAATTTATGTCCTGTAAAACGGGTGGGTTATGTCTAGCAAAATTTTGATCAAATATCAAAAAAACATTGTTTGTAGTAATTGCCATTATTATGTTTTCCAGATATGTAGGACACCAATTTAGCTGTTTATCAGCTGGAAGAAGAAAAGTGAAATGATCCGAATAACGTTTTGTAACTTCCAAGACATTAGGCGAAACGTTCGTCATTATCTGCCAATTCCTTGTACTCAGGATCCTATGGATTAACGATGTGTAGTTCTCTTGGATAAGGAGAGATTCATCCAGGCGGGTAGAATGGCATCTGGGCAGGACGTAGGTCTCAAGCCCGTCGTCGGACGTCCGTATTTATTAGATCAAATGGTCATGATAACTTCGATTGCGCGATGTAGAATTCGATAACGGATAACATCTACTCGCTTAGTGGGCTTTGGTGAATTGATGTGCTATTATTTTAACAGTTTGCGTATTTCGTTTTCCATCACGTTTGGGATTGTTAGATTTGAGCTTCATAAATGGCGATAGGTGCGCCCACTATTTCCTGAGACTCAATACCATCTTCAGGGAATTGAGGACATATATGTCAATTTTCCGTGTGGTCTCCGGATTAAGAATATAGCACCACTCCATCTCCACCTATGGATGTCGTAAGACGCGACTGAGGGACTCTAAACCAGAGGGATGGGCAGCAGCATCCCTTTTGTGTAACAGCACTTATTCTGCACTCACCAACCCACCTGCCAAGCGTAGTGAGGACTGGCAAATTTCCCCCAAAATTAGGACACACGGCATGTAACCGGTCGTTGTGGAAATCTATGGGGGAGGCCTTTGTTCAGCATTGGACTTTATTTGGCTGACATAATGATATCAAAATATTTCCAACTTAACCCTAAAATTATAGGTGTAGCAGTTATGTTATAGTATAACCCATACATTACATACATATTTAGCGGGAAATCTTATTGTAAGAACTAGAACTGAAGAAATGTTTATGAAAATAATGCCGTATAACTCCTTTTATACCGTGGGGATATCTTCACGGACGTCCTTCCTGAATACGATGGAGTGGTGTGTGGTAACCGTCGGTTTAAACCACCATGGCGTTCCTTCTACCTATCTTGCGGTGGGGACGCGGAATTTGTTCGCGTATTCTCACACCCGCCCAAGAGCTCCGTCTATCTCACGGACGGGAGGAAGGCGTAACCATAACATCATCTTCATTTCAGCCACATGAAGTCCACTGCCAGGCACAGGCCTCCCCCAAAGATTGCTACAACGACCGATCTGGGTGCGTTGTTATCTTGAAGGGTTTTGCCATAATCACCATATTTGGTACATGGATTGGCGATCGCATATAGTTGATAATGTACTTGATGGACGCTGCTGCCCATCCTCCAGATGCGATGCGATTGAGATCAGTTAGTGCTATTCGTAGCCGGCACGACATGGCACTATATACATAGGTACATAAATATTGCCATGTCTTTAGAGAAAAAACTAATGAGTCTAATAATAATATCCACCTTTGTTAGTAACAAACACTTAATAAAATATCTCAAGGATAACCAAATTTTTACTATAAATTAATGAGTAGGTACAAGCTTGTCATAACTTTAATCAGTTTAGTTTTAGTGTTTATATTGCTTCGAAACTTCTTCATATAAAATACTAAAATGTTAATAAAAAAAATTCATTATAATTGTTTTTCTCATATCGAAGTTTGCTTATTGAATTATATTAAAATATAGGAGATTTAATACTTTTTGGGAAGTAATAGAGATAAGACTTTAATTTCCTTTCGGAAAAAAACTAATATAAGTATATTTAATTCCTCCCATAGCCTTGAGGCCTACGTTTAATTAATTTTAAATTTAGCCTATGCTTTTTCTCTCGTGTATTTGGCAGACCAAAAATACATTAGTTCTTGAGAGAGACAGAGAAGCAAAGAAGTCACGTCACCGAACACCGTACGCTGGCAAAAGTAGCAACATTGTTGGTGCGCAACAATGTTGCTGTGTTTAATATTCAACCCCAAAAACAGCAGACATACAACATGCGGGCTTCCACAAGAGTACCTATGCATGTCTGTTCTGAAGGTCGGTAACACGTCAGTAACTCCTGTGGTGTTGCAGATGTTTATGGGAGATGGTGCTCAGGTTGGCTCGTGCATGCGGCTTCGCCATCCTACACAATAAAAAATCTGACAAGTGCGAGTTGAACTCGCGTGAAAACGGTTCCCTACGATCTACCATGTTTTTTTTTTATAGACGCAAATTTGTTTGTAGTAAACCAAAAAAATAATATGTATAGTACCGGATTGTAGGGGTAAATTTCTGAATATATTGTCTATTGTTGAATTCTGTCTTGTACCAATAATATATCTCAAGAACCAACTTAATATTGTAGTAGAAAAATAAATTGTCTACTACATTCCAACTGCAAAAGTAAGTGTGTACGCAAAATATTCAAAGATTTTACCATATTATCTTGACCATAGACTTCTTACAGGTTTTCCTGTAATCCTTACATAAAAACCTTCATTTATTTCAAACTTTTAAGTTTTTAGTGTTTAGTTTCGGAAGTAAAGAGTGAATGGTAAATTTTCATCTGTTTTCTTTAATAACTTAAAAACTATTGATTAAAAAATTATAAGGAACATATATTTGAGACCCTCACAACAAGCCCATTGATATGTTACACAGTACAGTTTGCAGATTTTATTTTATTATTTTGCCCAAAATGTGACTCCCGTGTTCAAAAAATATTTATTTACGTTATACTTCCGTGTTTGGGTCGCGCAAATTCATATGTGAACCAAATTTCAACTTAATCGGTCCAGTAGATTCACAGCGAATTGGCTGTACGGACAGACAGACACAAGAATGATCCTATAAAGGTTCCGCTGTTTTTTTTTTATTCTGACGTACGGAAACCTAAAAAGGAAACTATGTTTTATTTGTATTCATTCATTTCGAGATTGTTGGACACACCACTGTATACTTACATCAACGCTATTATTATCAAAAGATAAAATAAACACAAAATAAAATGGTTGTCAAACAACCTTGTATTGCTTGCGGGCTTAGAATGTATTATACAAAATTATATTCCTGCGCATATAAATGTCTCATCTATGTGTCATATCATGGAAATTATATTATTCACACCAATGCAAGTGCATTGGTGGCACTGAGTGACACGCAGAATAAATTAGCTTAGATATGAGTATTGACTTGTAGGTATATATGGCAAAAATATGGGAGGGAGATTGCATGGGACAGGAAAAAAAATGGCTTGGAATGGTACAGCAAAATGGTTAAAATAGCACAAGAGCTAATTATTATCAGTCCATTATTGTCCCACTGTTGGTCTCGGGCCTTTTCTCACGTTGAGAAATTTAGGCCTTGTTCTACCACGCTCACCCAGTGTGGATTGGCGGACTATACACACCATTGAGACCTTTTTGGAGCTCTCTCAGGTATACACGTTTCCGCACGATGTTTTCCTTTACCGTTAACGCAAGCCATAATCAAATTCTGATCCACATATGAATCCGAAAAGTCAGAGGTCGAACTCAGACCCTCCTGTATGGAAGGCAAGCGGTCAACCACTAGGCTATCACTGCTATGTGTGAGTGCAAGAGCAAATATGTGGCATTGCCTTTTTATTATATTATGTAGATCTTGTATCGTCTTATTAATAAATATTTGCAAACAAATGCCTGTTAGAACTACAATATTTTCAATGAAAGCGGGGGATTTGCATTTATTTATAAAACTGGGCTGTTCTATGTAATATATCCGTTTCCGCTATAGAATGAAGATTGTCACTGAAACTTTAAATTATAATTTAAATAAACTTATAAAAACCCTTTTTTCATGAAATCTGAATTAAAAAGTACAATATAATTTTCAAATACAGCATAGTGTGCTCTCTACTTCTATTCTCAGCATTGTTCTACCTTAATGTCTACTATTATTTTATTAAAAGCATATTTTTATTAGTATATATATACCTAATAATTTTAACTAATTCTTTTTTGTCGGTAAGCAAATCATTTTACACCAAAAAGCGGAATAACATTTGTAACAGTTCGTATTCTTTAATTTATCATATATCTTAATATTTATTATATAATAAAGAATACCCTGAAATGCCTGTGGCGCATGCTCGGAACGCAATACATCAGTGTCTTGACCATAGATTATACACTAATATTGAAAATAGATGTGCAACTCTGAGAAAATACATTGATGTTGTGGTTACGTAAAAAATAGATGGCGCTGATACAAACTAGATGATCCGTTCTATTTGCCACGCGATGACAGTATACGTTGTTACAAATCTATATAGGTAGGTATATATACTGTAATAAAATATTTTTTGTTTATGAAAGGGAATAATAGAAAAAAAAGCAAAATATTATAGACATACAATTTTATTTCTTTATTTTATAACAATGTAAGGTACAAAATACAAAATACCTTCTTCATCTCTTAGATTATGGCTTCTGTAGAGTATCTTCCACAATTTCACCATGTCAAGTATAAGGCAACGTTGTACGGTGTTTAGATTCATTAATCTTTACATATTCAAATCAATCAAGATCAAGATGGTAAAATATTTCACAAAAATGAAAACATTATAAAAAATACGTCGGCAACGTCGTACGGTTCAATTGTTATTATTTCTTAAAATACCTTAATAATTCCATATTACTTTTGAATTGGCTGTCAAGTATCTTTAGCATTAGTCATTTTAGCCTGGAGTCTAAGTCCTTTGATCAAGTCAAGTATCATCATAATCTATGATTGCACATAATATTAAATTTTCAATAATTTGTTTAGTAGCCTTTGCTCACTGGTAGATTTAGATCTACAATTACTTTTGTTTAAAGTAATATGGCAACACTTATTTCTACTGATGACAGCTTGCGCCATCTATTAAGAACCGTATGTAAACTATTTACTAAGTTTTGAAAAGTGAACTATAGATGTCGTTACCTTCCATACATTAAATTTTTACTGTCACATATATGAAAGTTTCACCCCCCTGGTCTTGACGACTCTTATGACGGGTGGACGTGCGTTATTTTTTACAAAAGCAATACAAACTTCAACAGCTTTGAATGATTATGAATTGTAAAAAGTACAGATATAACAATCACGTGAAATAAATATTGAAATTAAGTTTGTAAATATATTTAAAGGAGTTCCTAGTTTCGTTTTGTGTTTTGAACTTATCATACAGAAAGCCTCATCATATCAGCCACAGGACGTCCACTGCTGAACAAAGGCCTCCCCCTTAGATTTCCACAACGAGAGGTCACATGCCGCGCAGAGAAAGCCTTACAATGCCTAAATATAAACATAAAGGTAAAGTGAAGCATGCCCAAGCTGTAAAAAATGTGTTTAGTACTTACGGTATTCCTAAGCTGTTTATTTTCACTTTTACTATACGTTAGTATTTCATTTGTCGGTACTACGTAAAAAATGTTGAAAGCTAGGTCATCTTAACTAGTTCCGTCACTGAGATCCGGTAAGCATTTACCTGATCATCATCAGACCTGCAGAATGTATTATGTATAATATCGTAACACTGGATTCTAAATAAGATAACTGGTGAAACTCATAATTGTAACTATTTTATTATAAAAAAAATGTAATATGGTCTCTCAGAGAGCGATATGCGGCATTGCTCCCCAGACAATCACAAATCTACTGTACTGCCCATCGTGCCCTAGCTCCTGCACTTTGAGTAAACTCTACTCTGCCACTAGTAACGCCTTAGGGATGGCAACATTCTGGGAAAATGACATTTAATTTGATGTACCTCGAATCGAAGAAGAGAGCGAATAAAATATTGGCAAAATAATGACAACACTGCGAGACATCTGTGTTTTGCCCAATCTTTAGATTCTTTTGTTGTAGTATGGTCGTTTGTCGGTAGTTGGCGGTAAAGTAACAAATACTAATACAGAGACCAAATCATCAAGGTCATTGGGCAATGTAATGGTATACGCAAAGGTCATACAACGCCCTGCGTGTGCAGTATAATAATGCGTTCAGGATGCTGGCGGGGCTGCCGCGTTTTTGTAGCGCTTCGGGGATGTTTGCTGAGGCGAGGATTGACGGCTTTCATGCCATCATCCGGAAGCGGTGTGCCTCGATCCTTCGCAGAATGCGTGCCAGCTCCCATAGCATCCTGGTGAGATTGTCCGATGCTGCGTCATTGGATCGGACTTCATACGTCTACGAGTACGTGCTACATGCTACGTGGATAGTGTGTGGTTCGATATTAAGATACTAACATTAGTTTTTATTTATTACCACTATGGATCTCTGTAGTAATAAATAAAAGTAGTAAACTATTATCATTATTATTAACACCCTTAAGGTATATTTTACTTCAGGAAAACAATATGAAAAAAGACAATTATGCTTTATGCATGTAGCTACCCGTGTGAAACCGAGGCTATATTAATATAAAAGCGATTTCTAAATTCCATGAATCTTAATAAAGTTTATGAAATACTTATGTGAAAATGAATTTGGTCAACGGATGAGCGACCTCGAAAGAGTATAAAAAAATACTTGAATGCGATTGTCAAAAGAATAGGGAAAAATACAAGAGAAAATAAGCTTACATTTAACATTGGGAATGAAAATGTTCCCGAAGAGCGTGAAGGCCCTAGTAAAAAATGTATAGAAGAATTAAACAAAAACTTTTATGTTAAACAGCCAAAATCCTCCTCCTTTACAAAGAATATCCATGGTATTTAGTCTGGCAATTACATCTTCCGTTCCATTCCATGTGGAGTCCAGATTAAAAACATGACACCACTCCATCTGCTCCCGTGGATTTCGTATACGGCGACAAACGGACTGTAACCAGAGGCATGAGCGGAAGCGTCCCTTCT
Source organism: Diloba caeruleocephala (assembly GCA_947459985.1). Taxonomy (NCBI): domain Eukaryota; kingdom Metazoa; phylum Arthropoda; class Insecta; order Lepidoptera; family Noctuidae; genus Diloba; species Diloba caeruleocephala. The sequence goes on from OX381619.1 coordinate 9,225,965, forward strand.
GTGGAACCCATTGCCGTACTGAGTTCAGCAACCCGCCTGCTAAATAAACGTGGTGAGTACTGGCAAATTCCCCCCAAAATGCCGATGCAATTGTGGCAATCTATGGGGGAGTTCTTTGCTCAGAGGTGAACTTTCTTGGTTGATATGCTGATGATGATGGTTACATCCACGCCCTTGATTTATGGACTACTTTCATGGATCCTACAATCAGTTGACATACCTATAGACTGTAATAATTTCTTGAACCGTACACCAGGTCTCACAAGAATTAAATACAAACAAACATGTGTTTTGACTTTATTAAGAACTGCAAATTATAAAATACTAGATACCGCAATCTATTTTTGGAGTTGCTAGTGACCCAGGTGATCCTTTGGCTCCTTTAGCTCGACAGCACGATCGCAGTAGCTTAGCGAAGCGATTTTATTTTGTATTAGGCCTGGATTGGCCTCAATCTTATGGCCCGCCTGATGGTAAGTGGTTGCCGTAACCTTGGCACGCTTGCTATAACCAAAGGCTCTCTCGTTGCCGATCCTGTAAAAATCTTATAACGACCGTTTTAAAGAGCTCAAGATTTAAAAGACTGGATTTCTTCGCTACTTGTCGTGGGTTCGATCCCCGCATGGCATAAATATTTGTACGATCTACAAAAAGCTGTGGGTCTGAACATTTATGTATGTGGAAAGTATGTCTGTACCAGTGTTGCCAGACGTCTCGCTTCTGGCGGGCTGTCCCGATTTTTTGCCTGAAATTAAATGTCAAGCACAGGCACGGGATAGGTCTGGCTTTTTGGAGATTTCTTGACTATGAGGCACGGCGCGGCGTCAGTGCACTTACGGCTGACCCCATGTTATGATTTGATTGCATGATTATAAAAACCTACAAAAATCTGGCAACGGTGGTCTCTACGACATATAAGTACTGGCAGTTTTTTTTATACAACTCTCCCAAATAAATCTATGTATAAACAGTCAACACTAATGCAGTCTGCATTTAGATCTCAGCATCAACGTTTAAGATTTTTTTTTTCATTAAATACAAGCTAACAGCATGCGCTGCAACAACTGTTTTGTTCTTTTTTCTTCTAAGAAACAATGACCTAATTGCCAGTAACAACCATACTTACAATGTTTCAACTCAATCGGATGAATGGTATAGGAGCACATAGAGTACAAACCAAACAAACATTCATTTTTATATATAAATACTGCATAAACGAAAAATATCCATTACTCAAATATATTAAAACCAGATCTCACGGAGTTCATATAAATTCGTGGCTCAGTATTCAGGTAAAATAAAGGGTGCGTTTATTACACAATACATACAGATCTCTGTAGGTACCTATATTATACATGACCTATATTCAGAATATCATCATAATTGGAAAAGAGCAGTTATTTTCTTCAGAGGTTACCTGTTTAAAGTAAAATACTTTTTATACAACCGGGTGACTAGACGACCTGGATACCATGTTCTTACTGGTAAGCTTCACGCCTGCCTATAACTGTAATGCTACCCAGGACTGGTCCTACGTGGTGCCAAACAACGCTTGTCACCCCGAGACATAGGTTATTTTTGTGGCCTAGTGCTATAAATCCTAATTTTCAGAAATTAGCGTTAGGACAATGAACAGACAGTGACAGTTCACGGCAGCTATTTTGTAACGAATTTTTTTTTCTTAACCGTATGAAAGCACACTCTACGTTGGCCTTTTTTACATCTTTTGAAAGAGCGTCGTTACGCTCACGCACTTTTAGACCATCTCATTTATTACAAACATGTACTGTGGCCCTTTTAGTACCAAGCCACAGATTTAGTCTCTCATACCCAGTAATTTCACAAGCTACAATGCCCTTAAAACCGAAACATAGTCATTTCTAAAGTATAAATACTAATGTCTAATAGTAATGGCTTAGGTTTTCGCGATTATTACACATTATAATAAAACAATTTTTAACGGATTAAATCGCGTGTTTTATTGATTTTTGTTTTTGCCGAAGTGTTCGAAACGTCAGGAAAAACAAAAATCAATAATACAATATCCGTTTAAAGTTGTTTTATTATAATATAAACACTTCTGTTTGGTAGCAGAATAACTGGCACTGGTGATCTTGCCAGCCTTGCAATAAGAAACATACCACCAGGTAAAAGTGCTTAGTTACTTAATTTGATATTGCAATTTTTTGTCGGTCATTATGAGTGGTAGTATTGTATTCATTTTGAAGGAAGTAATCATACAAAATATAATCATCATCATCATATCAGCCAAAGGATCGTCCACTGCTTTAGTATGGGAGCCTTTGTACAAAATACCTCTCCCATAAATTTTCATAATTAAGTTGTCATTTCGGGAGGAATTTGCCAGTACTCATCACGCTTATCAGACGGGTAAGTTAGGCTACCGTTCCACAGAAGGAACGCAGCTACCCATACTTCTAGTCTTGAGTCCGTTACGGCCGAATACTGAAACGCCAGTTAGTATAAAGCTCCTCGTTAACTATTTGAGCCACCCAGTTCCTACCTAAAACGGGTTTCTCGAATAGTTAGCGGGCCTTAATATTAACTGGCGTTTCAGTATTCGGCTACTAGTCACCTTTTACGACATCCACGGGTAGAGATGGATGGTGCTATATTCTTAATCCGGACACCGCACGAAAGTTTGGTTCATACAAAATAAAAGCGTTTACACATTCTTATTTTTATTTCATGCCCAACAAGATTGGCCACTACATAAAAAGACCAGCTCAGAGTTAGTTGTGGCACGAGGATTCCACTAATTACCTAATTAAGGTTACTTACAGTTGAATGCATCTGCAACCCCCAGAAACTTACAGACCCGTAAAATGAGATACTTTATTATATTGACAGTATTAAGTCGAATTCTTAGGGGATATGTTAACTGATTAAAGGGTTTTTGTTACGCTACGAGTATTTGACTATGAATCCGAATGTTCGGACTAAGAATAAAATGCTGCTCCATCTCGACTCTAAACCAAGGGGATGGACAGCAGTGTATGCACAGTAGCCATTCTAGGCTCACTGGCCCGTTGGTGATTGAATAGCAAATTCACCTCAAAATAACGACGCAACTGTAAAATCTATTGGGCAAAGCTCAAAATCGTCCATCTCGTGGGAAGACCCCCACGAGATGTACCGACGACCTGGTGAAGGTTGCGGGAATCCTTTGGATGCGAGTAGTGCAAGATCAGTCATCTTTGCGGGGGGCCTTTGTTCAGCATTGGATGTCTTTTGGCTGATATGATGATAATGATTTAATAATTTATCTTATAAATTACGTTTTTCAGTGTATCTTATGTTGAAGTAAGTAAAACGGGTGCCGATTTAATCATGTGCCACCTTTTGGCAGGTGAATCAGTCGACGATTCTCTACCGGAATCAGTAAAAACACTGTACCTTAATTGTTCACCAAAGTATCCGTTTATTTTCGAACACAGAGTCAATCCGACGCTGGCGGTCAATGGCCTCATTTAGCCATATGATCCTTGCCTTCTGACGGGTCATTGTATGAGATAGGTGTATAATAGGTAAACGATAGTCTAATTAGTATCCAACCATACTAATTACACTATCGCGTGTTATTTATTGGTATCAGCTACGTATTAATGGATCAGTGTTCTACCGCATTAGACTGATGAAAGTGACTTAATCGGCACACAGTTTACTTCATGAGAATAGCTAATGCCGTAGTACAATCACTCATATCATCCAAAGGACGTCCACTGCTGTACAAAGGCCTCCCTCATAGATCGCCTCAATAATTGTATCGTTATTTTCGGAGGAATTTGTCAGTACACACATTGGCAGGCGAGTTTGTGAGCGTAGTATTGCTATTATTAAACAAAAGGGGGATTGCTGCGTATTCCCGAGTCCCTTAGACGCCTTTTACGACATCCATGGAAGCAGATGAATTGTGCTAAATATACCATAGAATATTTAGATACATACATAGAATACATAGAATGCTTAATCCGGGTGAAAATATTATCCAGTTAGTAAGGTTAGGAAAGGTAACTAGTTTGGCAGCTCAGGGTGCAATGGTTGTGCTCGCCAAGGTACTTGCATTTATATATATAAATAAATAAAATTGAAGTGTCTGTTTGTAACGTCAAAATAACAGCTTTTTACTAAACGCAAAAGTATACATGTATAACAAAAAAATAATCTGTGTCTGTCTGTCAATTATTCCGAGTAATCTCCGAAACGGCTGGTCCGATTTGGACGGGACTTTCACTGGCAGATAACTAATGTTATAAGGAATAACTTAGGGTACTTTTGTATTTGAAAAATAAAAAGAATGAAATCCAATATCCTACCTATATGCTTAAATAATCAAATGTCCAATTTATTTTAAATCAAGCAGTGGGTGAAACCGCGGGGCACAGCTAGTATTTTCAATAAAACTTTGTTGAGATAACCAAAACAACTGTGCAACGTATGTGTCATACACCTAATACACTATTCATTATCATACTGGCTATTACCCGCAACTTCACCTGTGAGGAAACCAATTAATACCTACGATTAAAGACACACGATACCGCAATGGAACATTTCCTATTCAACCTAGATAACGCTATAAAAATTCCATTGGAATATGTTCAGTTGTTTGAGCGTGATGCAGCCGCAAACATTCAAACTTTCAGATTTATAATAGTCGATATCCGCGATAATAGTAGTAAGATAAGATAGTTATTTCGCAAATATGTGTACATACTTGACATAAACGATGATCCATATTTCACCATTTGGCATGCAAAAGTACTTACTTACTAATACATAAAAATCGTTCTATGATGGGTTTATAACTGTCTCAACAACAAAATTAACTTTGGCTTGCCTTAGTTCTGACTTGCCTTAGTTGGCCAAAATTAACTTTACTAACTATTAAACTATTTAACATTCAATTAAATTCAAATTACATCATATGTAAAAAGTGTCAAAAGTATCATAATAATAGCTGCCTAAATAATAAGGTTAAAAGATGTTTATTTCCGTTAAAAACTCGCTGACATCATAATCAACTTTGTCTGCTAGAAAGTTTCGTAGCTTATTTTTAAATGATGTTCCATCGAGAATTCTCCAACTTTAGGGTAATTTGTTAAAAATAATTGGTGCCATGCAGCAACCTAACCTAACACGCTCCCTTGCGGAACACCATAAGGAACTTAACGTTCAGTTGATCTGTATTCTTCTTCACATTCATTTTTAGGTTTATCCTACTTATTTCTGTTACTTGTATCCTATTCTGCAAATAAGATTCGATAAGCCCAAGGACATTGCCCCTAATACCATAGGCTTCAAGCTTACTTAAGAGGGATTGTAGTGGACATAATCGAACCCCTGCATCATATCGCAAAATATGGCGAAAACTGGTGTTAGTTTATCCATATTGTTGATACTCGTATTATTATACAAAGTCATATATTTCCATACTGAAAGTTCTACCCTGTCTAAATCCTTTTTGTTCCTCACATTTTTTTTTATTCCCATGTATTTATTTACTTTTTATATTTTGTTGAAATTATAGGAATAATAGAGATAGGCCTGTAGCACTCCATTAGTTCTCTATTATCTTTTTTGAATAAAGGCTTTATAATAGACAATTTTAGGGCATGTGGATATACACCCGCAAAGACTGTGAGAGGTTAATTAAATGACTAAGGTAACCACATATCTCACTAGCAACATATTTTAATGTCTTAGTGGAAATACCATCGTACCTTAAAGTTAATAATCCGACTCGGCTGGGCAGCGTTAGTAAAAATTATCAACATCTTTACTTCATTAATATGCAGTAGTTGTGCCTCAAGAGAAAAGTCTGTAACCAATGTGTGTTACTTATGGCACAAAAACGTGGTCACTCACTATGGGCCTCATAAGGAAGGTAAAGGTCACTCAGTGAGCTATGAAAAGACCAATGCTTGGTATATCTTTACGATATCAAATTAGCAAAGAGAAGATCCATACAAGGAAGGAACTATGGCCGTTGGGGCAGAAAAGTTTTTGAGTGTAGACCACGCAAGGGAAATGCAGCGTGGGACGGACTCTAACCAGATGGACCTAGTGAAGGTAATTGGGAATCGTTGGCTGCGGGCGGCATGTCGTGATCGTTGTGCAAATCCATGGGGGGAAGTCTTTGTTCAGCAGTGGACGTCCATCCACATATATGAATATGATAAATATTTAATATCTCTTTTGTTACGGGTTTTTATCCTCTGTAAGGGGGAACCCGGTCTTTGGGTCCAACACGCAGAGGCCTATTAGAGAATTTCAATATATAATGAAATGGGACACTAACCGGTGACTATCTATGGCTATTATATTATTACATATATTTGTATTAAGACGTATTGTTTGTTAAGACAGTAAGTATTTAGCGAAAGCAACAAAATATTAGTTTATTGACGACTGGATAACTCAGTGAAAGTAAATGCATTATTTCAAACAGGCACAGTTACGTTCACGAATAATCAGAACTTACATTGAAGGTAAGTCGTAATGTAAACTATTCACATCCTTACCAGCGATGTCTGGAGTATTAATAGTATATATATTTCAAGTCTTTAGGGTCCATTAAGTTCATGTGAGCATACAAAGACGTTTCTGGGGAATAGCGTCTGTGTCTACGGTAAACACGTTTGATCAGACTTTCCTGAAGAGATAGACGTAAACATAAATAAACAAACATTGATATTTCTATGTCAAAATAACTTTTCATTTCATTTCTTCTAATGGTATTTATGACGGTACCGTTAATGGTGATATTTGTTTTGGGATTCTCTTTCAACATCACACACCTTGTAGCCAGAACGCTGGATTTGATTGTTGTTCAAATTCAGCCCAAAGTTATAGGAATTGGCCTGATGATATCAGATCTCATATAGCAGGAGTGATGGCTTAGTAGTTGAACGCTTGCCTTCCATACAGCAGGGTTTGAGTTTGATACCGGCCCGCAAATCTGACTTTTGGGATTCATGTGCGGATCAGAATTTGTATGATATGCAGGTAGTTGTTCCGGGTCGGAGTGTATTGTATGTAGAATTCATGTCTGTAAACGCACTCACGACACAGGAGAAATCCTAGTGTGGGGCAATGTTATTAATAAAAAACAAAAACACTTGCGTTAAAGATGGAGGAAAACATCGTGAGGTAACCTGCACACCTCAGTGGGCTCCATAATGTTCTCAATGGTTTGTGTAATCCGCCAACCAGACCAGCGTGGTGAAATAAGGCCTAACCTTTCTCATCGTGTAAAATGGCCCGTGCAAGCAGTGGGACTGTAATGGGCTGATTATGTATCCGTTTCCTTTCAACTGATAAAAGTTTCACTTACACATCAATCCGTTAACTCCTACCGCTGAATATGGTCCTCTCAATAACCACTACAATAAGCCGTCATAGCCCATAGGGGATATTGCCATAATCACCACGCTTGGTCGGCAGATCGCATTATGTTATTACCAGCACACGGGAGAATGCTGTTACCCATCCTTTTGATATACCCTTATTAACCTTTTACAACATCCGAGGGTAAAGAGATGTGGTCTGTTCTTCTCTGGGATTAATGCCCCCAATTTTATTTCAGAAACACTTCCTAACAATGTAATTGGAAACCGCTCTTCAATATCACAAACCTAGCTTAACAATGTAAAAGGTTCTGATGGTAAACAATACGAATTCCGGACCCCTTATTACTTAAAGGGCTAAGCTTGATAGAACAAATGTATGTACCCTGAATACAAATTTTACTCGATCTAGCCTTCCTGCTTGCGAATTTGAATGCTTTCATAATTAATTCGGGTTAAAGGTAACATGAATAATGTTATGCTAATTAATAGTGATTAACATGTATCCAGTCCCAAGCTAAAGTCAGAAATTACAGAAAATTTATAGCCTGATTAAAATTAGGCAACGATCTTGGTCGTTAGGAATTAATTTATTATGTATGGTACATAGTAAGCCATGACATAATTTAGGTTATTTTAATAAATAAACATTTTAATTATTCCAATCTATGAAGAAATTATTTGACGGCATTGATTGCTCAGTATAGTTCAGCCATTGGCTTCCTACGCTACGTATAGCGGGGTTGAGGGTCTGGGACATAAAACTCACATGTGCAATCGTAGATGAGGTTTATGACTGTAAACCCACGATACAGGAGAGAAATCCTAGTGCGGGGGCAACGTCTTTTTAATAAGAGAAGAGTCACAATAACTGTATTTTTAAACATACAACACAAATATATTTTAGTCCGCGCAGCTTCTTGAAGAATATTTGCATTTACAGCTAATTACATTAATGATTTTAGACTATGTTTGTGGCAATCCAATTCCTCTTTGTGAGTACAAATATTATTACCAAAATTAATTTAATTGTTTTATTTAAAAAGGCGATGTCACTCTAGTGCTTTTTCTGTATAGTTGGTACAGTACCTATACAAACTACACAAGCCTAAATACCCAAACCAGGAACAACTACCTGACAGTAATAAAAACATGTGTTCCGTGCGCGGATCGAATCCGCGATTCGTATCGCATGAAACCAATCATACTACACACAACCAATTAATCTATGTACACATCGATATTTTTCAAACATGTGTAGGATCCACGCGAGTAGGTACTTCAAAACACTTCCCAATTTCATGCAATAAAAGCTTTAACATGCTCTATAACTTTGTAAAAAAAACAAAAGAAAACATAAACACACATGTCCCCATTTTACAGTGCCCACATAAAGGAAGATTTCACGCATATCAAAGTATTTCAGCGCTCCTCGCCCAATATGTTCGACATGTGATGGCCGGCAAAAGGAACAAAAGGATTTGTCCCTTTGAAAGACAACACGTGTGGTGACGACGCCTGTGAATCGCTCCCGACATTACCAATTAGGTACATCTGGATAGGGTTACCACATTTCTAAGATGGGAATGATTAGACAGTGGTTTAAGACGTATCATTACAGAAACAAAAGGTTCTTACAGGCTCAGCGACGCGCGTGTGATGTTGCAAGCTTTCATAGGATACGGTAATTGTTTACATAAGGCGGGTCGTATGGTCATTTGCCACCTTAGTTAGATAAAAACAGGGTAAGTGCGAGTTGAACTCCTGTGGAGAGCCAAATTTGTTTGTAGTAACTATAAAAAAAATAAACTATAAATTATGTATGGTACCGGACTGTAGAGAGAAATTACTGAATATATCGTCTATTGTTGAATTCTGTCTTGTAGCAATAATTTATCCCAAGAACAAACTTAACATTGTAGTTGAAAAACATGTTAACCCACACATTCCAACTGCAAATATAAGTATGTACGCACAATATTGTAATATTTACCATGGTACTTTAAGACCATAGACTTGTAACTATAAGTAAAGAACTAATTTCGCTATTTTTTTTTTTGTTTTGCTAGTTTCGGTGGAAATAGTCAATTTTAATCTATTTTCTTAATTAACTTTAAAACGATTTACTTGAAAATTATAATTTTTGAATGAAGACTTTCGCAACGTGCCCTCATATCAACATGCATATAATTTGATATGTTGCAGGGTCCAGTCTCAAAAACATTTATTTTTATTTTCTATCTTGCCTCCCAAATGTGACCCCCACTTACATTATTATTTACGTTACACGTCCGTCTTTGGGTTACAGAAATTCATAATGTGTGTCAAATTTGAACTTAATCGGCCCAGTAAATAAGTCTTGCAAATGTCAATAAGGAGCAATTAATAATTCTAAAATGTAACGTCAATTTATATCATGGTGGTGAGATGGTGCCTCTCTCATGTCTCTTGGTGTTTTATTGTACAGTTTAACCGTCTTTGTGACACAACTTTTATAATACAATAATACGCTTTTGATAATACCAGACGTTTCAATTTCTGACTGCTCATGGGTAATAGTGGTGATCCTATAAGGGTTCTGTTTTTTCATTAGGACGTACGAAACCCTAAAAATAGGTGCTTTTTTGCACTTTATATAAAGCAAAACATTTGTATATTCAAGATTACTATAAATCTTAGTGCAATTCTGTGTAGATATTTGACTTATGATTATTTGAGACAAAAATGAATACGTATATCTAGGTGACAATAATTTATATATTACACATTGTCATGTGAAATAACGAAGTGAGACAATAATGATTCCTACATTAACACGTTTACGGTAATTAGCTCAGTAAGTATTCGATTGGATAATTTTTTGTCTAGAACTAACTGGTGTACAATAAAGTGTTTTTGACAAGCGCATTAGTAGCAATTATTTACTTTATTATTATTTAGACTAAACAATGGCTTTCATTTTACCCTTTATTGTTTTTAATTTGGTATTTTTATTACATTTATGTTAGTTTATCCTTTGCCCTAGTTGGGCAGTGTAATGTGCCTGGTATGGATTTGTATAGCTTGAGCTCTCATTGAACGGAAATCCCATACAATGCGAGATGTGCTTATACTGGAAATGTGTAGCTTGATAAGTAGCAGTGCACGCGCATGTCATGGCAATTAATTTTTGGTCTACCATACGCCGCACCACGCTTCAATGTGTGGCTAAAATATTTTATTTTTATATAAAAAAGGATGTCAAATCAATATATAAAAAATTAAATAGAATATTAACAAAAAATTAAATAGAACAAACAAAACAACGCTATAGAAAGAAACTTCACCGCATGCAGCGCAGAGTGGCTATACGGATCGCACGGAGATACAGGATCCACCAGAACAGTGTCCTACGAGGCGGCAACTCTCCTAGCGCGCTTTCTGCCTTTCGACATTCTGGCAGAGACGGATGCGTGGGTCTATGACCAGACACGCTCCCTCCGCCAGAGTGGCGAAAGCAGGGTCGTTCGACAGGCTGAAGCGGCTGACTCGACGACGCGCACTTGAGATGTGGCGACATCGCCTAAGGTTGCAGTTCTCAACCAAGCGCGTCATTGAGGCCATCCTGCCGCTCTTCGGAGCCTGATTCAGAAGGTGTGAACGCGTCACCTACCGCCTGACGCAAGTGATCACCGGTCACGGTTGTTTCGGTGCGTTGGTACGAAACACCGTACACCGAAACATCCGTACCGGCGTACTGGTGTACAGAATAGGATGTTAGGTCACGGCACAGTGCTACCATTGTGGAAGCGACCAGGATACCGCACAGCACACGCTCGAGGAATGCCCTGCATGCGCTGCCAATTGGTGGATTCTGGGTGATCGGATCGGGCAAGATCTCTCAATGCCAGCAGTAGTGTTGGCTGTGTTGGCAGAGCATAAAAATTGTAACGCAGTGGTCTCCTGCGAGAGCATCATGCTGCAGAAGGAGACTGCAGAGTGCGACCGGGAGATATTGAACCATCCAGCACTTCCATTAAGCCAAACAAAAATTGCTGAGAAAATATTTCATGAATAAGAAAGAGTAACATAAATCGCTGCCAATATCATGTAAAATTTCATTTAAACTTACTATTGTTAATTTTCAATGAGAAATCGACGTGGCAGCCCTGAGAAAGGGAAGTGAAACCGTTTGGCAGTGAGCCCGCAACGGTACCAGTTACATGACAGCTTTCTGAAGATAAATCACGCAATTTCGGCGTACTAGAAAACATCTTGCTATTTGGATTTGGACGAATTGGGATTAAAAGCGCGGGGAATTGATTACCAATATTAGTTATTCAATGATAATGCTCATGCAATATTTGCATTATTTGTGTACAATAATTACTTGAACCATTTGCTGTGATAAGTTCTTATTTCTGTAATCACAACGCATCACAACTTAACAACCGATTCATAAATATACGCAATTTCTTCATATAAAAATGTACTTCGTAATAAAGGCTAAAATAATAGAACCAAAAATACCCTTAAACAAAACTCGCAACAGCCTCGCCCACAAAACCTACCGGAACTAACCCGGAGCTCCTGCTCAAATAAACACCCACATCTGGGATAATGTCACGTATTTATCAAGTAAATATAACCTAAATTAAAGCAGTATTTAGTTTTACCTAATACATTTTACTTTTTTTTATTGGGCCCAGTGGAAATTCTTCGTGAACTTGCTCCACCCCGGGGAAGGACGAAGGGGCATGCCGGACTCCTATCAGCTAAAACCACTGGGGCGGTCATCTTCGCCACCTAAGGGGGGCTCTAGGTCCTCGTATGATCACACTAGAGCCATTAATATAATACCTACCTGACTTTTACCGAATACGAGTATTACCATTTCAAATTTTATCAACCTACCTTGTACGTTGAGTAGTTACTTACTCAAATGTCTATAACTGTAATTTCTTTGAACCCATCACAAAACAGAATATTAACCAGAGTTATTTCCTCCAACTTGGATACGTAATACGTTTGCCAAAGAACAATAGCCATTCATTACGACATTCTTCCATGCAACATGATATATCTGACTTAATATTGTATACAGAGATTGCTCGTAAACTGGCCTAAAGCATTGTTCGTTCGACCTATATAGCGCAAGATAAACTGCCCTCACATTTCTTTACTGTGTCAATGTTACGAGAGGCCAAATTATGCTGGTGACAACCACGTCAATACGTCTAAGCCAATGACCGCTCCAGTTCTCCGTCATGTAGCAGGAATTAGACACATGTAACATTTTTAAATACGTGCTCTTAATTAACCAGAGCGGCAAAGCTTAGGTAAATAGGTTGTCCCGAAATAACGCATGACTTCAATTTACAGATGTGAATATTCCTTTTTTTATTGCCCTGAATGTAGACAGGTGGTGAAATTATTTGTACGATTGATCTTGTTTAAATTATTGGTATTAAAAAAACAGTAGACGGGGTTTACGTTCTTCATCATATCAGCCAAAGGACGGCCACTGCTGAACTAAGGCATCCTCCATAGATTTTCACAAATATGTCATCATATTGGGGGGAATCTGCCATATTTCATCATTTTGAGAATCTCATCACGATTGGAAGATGGGTTGGTGAGCGATGTATGGCTGCTGTCCCACAAAGAGATGGAGCCGCCCATCCCTCCTGGTTTAGTCCCTTCATCGCCGACATCAATAGAAAGATATGGATGGTGCTATATTCTTAATCCAGACACCACACGGAATACGTTTTACAAAGTAATACAAATACCTATCACACAAGCAAAAATTTACTCTGTTTTATACAACTGAGACGGGCAAGTCATTCGCCTGGTAAGCGTGAAGCCAGCCCATAGCAATTGTAATGCTATCCAAAACTAGTCCTTCGTGACACTAGTTATTTAGTCCAGTGATTTCACGAGCTACAGTACCCTTCATACATGAATACAGTAATATAAAGTTTCTCTACCGCTTGGTAGCGAGTATCGGGCACTTCAGCAGCACTGTAGAGCGTGCGTGTATGGCGTGCTCGGGTGTATTAAATAATAATACTTAATAAATATTAATACTTTTATAGATATATTTATTTACTTTTTGATACAGAGATATATAGTGTGGTGCCGGCTAAGGATACTACCCACCCCATCTCATCCCGTGGGTGTCGTAAAAGGCGACTATCGGATTAGCCGGAGGAAGGGCAGTAGCATCCTTTGAGTACATTTATAACTCAACTGCAATCGCCAACCCGTTTGCCAAGCGTGACGATTATGACAAAATCCCCCAATAGGTAAAAACCCGTAGCCGTTGTGGCAATGCAATTGAACGGTGTGGTGAGAAACCGCACCATTCAATAGCTTCTATAATAATGTTATTTCCACGCAACATCAGTCCGTTTGACAAATATCCAGCCGCACGATTTTGAAAGGCAAGTCATAATTATATGTTTTTTCTTGATGGCCATTAACCGTTATAGTACCTACCTAGCCGGACTCTTGTAACAAGAGACCTACCAGAAGTAAATTGCGTAATTACGAGTTATACTGCGTAATGCGTTGTAGGAACACATTGTACCTCTAAACAGTTAAACAAATGTAGAGCACATATAAATCAATACTTCATCGTTTATTATAACCGATATAAATATGTAAATACCTATCTAAAACATTACATTTATCTGAAAGAAGACAGAAGTTCTAAATACTCAATCATTTATTGGCATTCCACGATGACTTAAGTGGTAACTTATAATTATAAGATCACTATGGACCCGGTTGGTGCAGTAGCTGAAACAGTCGGCTGCTGCGCTCCGGGTCGTGGGTTCGATTCCCACAAGGAACAAATATTTGTATGATCTGCAGGTAGTTGTTCCGGGTCTGGGTGTATTGTATGTGGAACTCATGTCTGTAAACGCACCCACGACACAGGAGCAATTCTAGTGTGGGGCAATGTTTAAAAAAAAAAAATCTAAAATATCGGGCACAGCAAAAAGGTATGTGAAAGTAGGAGGAAGAAAGAGGACTTCAGTTAAAATTAAATGATTAATGTATTCAATAAAATACAACAGTCAATATTTCAGCCGAACGTCCATTGCCTAGACATAGGCCTCTAAAGATCACTACAACGGCAGGTATGAGTCTGTGGTGTGTGCTCAATAGGGGTTTTTGCCATAGTCGCTGCGTTTGGCAGTCGGGCTGGCGATCGCAGTTGCGTTGCAACTATACTCGAAAGACGCTGATGCCCATTCTCCGGCTAATGCCATAGTCTCCCGTTACGACACCGGCCACGGGATGAGATAGGAAGCTGTTCTTGGCTACTACAACACGGTCATAACACAGTCATCATATCAGCTGAAAGGAGTTCACTGCTGAACATTGGCCTCCCCAATAGATTTCCACAATTGCGTCGTCATTTTGGGGGGAATTTGCCAGTACTTATCACAAGCAGGCGAGCTGGTGAGTGTAGATTGGCTGCAGTTTCACAAATGTGACGTTACTGCCCATCCATCTAGTGTCCCTTAGTCACCTTTTACGACATCCTCGGCAAGAGATGGAATGGTACCATATTCTTAATCCGGACACCACACGGACAATACAGATCAGTTATTAAATTCCCTGTCACACTTCTCTTTCTTCATTATTGTGCTCTTGAAAGAGTGCTCTTGGTCATCATGAAGTACTGACAGGGGTAGATGTGGCTCATCTCACGGTATCTCGCTATCTCTTTTGGTTATTAGAAATTCTGGTGCACTCATTCAAGGAGCCGCCCACGCAATCATTGATCCATCGCATGGGTGACCTTCCTCGCGGTCTGGTGTCTTCTATTTTACTTTGCATGACGAGCCGTGTTCCCACCTGGAAACATGCCTAAAGAATTTGAGGATGCACTGCTTGTTGCCGAGTTCTTCAAGTATGGAGACATTGGTACGGAACTTGGTCTACGATAAGCATTTTCCTCCAGAACCACATCTCTAGAGAACACCCTGGGACACACCAACCTTCACTGATTGGTGTATTTTTTCGGTGGATGCTATAGTAAATCCTGGCTTACAGGAGGTCCAGTGGCCAAGCGGTAGTGTAGAGCATGTCTAAAAAAAAACCAACACATAATTAGACGGGAGCAGACAAAGGTTTGAAGATTTACCTCTGTTTTATTTAATTATGTAAATCAGTGCAAGCATATAAACATAAAAATCATCATTCACAATCCATATGTAAAGCAGTAGACTTCGTACTTTATTATTATTGTTATAAACTGGCATAAAAATGCAATAGTTATGCAAATATCCATCCAGCCGCACAGCATTTTTAGTGAGATGAAAATATTGCCAAGTAAAATGTTTCGTAGTTGTAGCTAGTAGCTCATTACAGCTCGAAAATGGTCTGACTAGACCTGGAAATTACCACTTTCTCATTCCCCGCTCCATCCTCCCTATGTCGCATCGACGCATCAACGACTTCATCAGTGTTGCAGATGTTCATGGGCGGAAGCGGTGAAAGCAAATTTGGTAACAAAATATTCATGAATTCGTATCTATCGTTAGTTTTAGTCATCAAAATGTTATTATTAGATATATCGTCTGTAATTGTAGTAAATCATAATAAATGGCTTCATTTGTCAAAATTTTATATATCCCTATCCTCCTTCCTCCTTCCTGATGGCACTTTCTGTGAATTGTCAACACATATAAACCAATGATTAAGTTACGTTCGTACGATCACAAAGTTACGTAATCCTATTCATTCTTAATGAATTTTCCATACATAAGCGATTACAAAAAGAGGGTTTGTATAGCCTCGTAAGCCCGGAAAGTAGGCTGATAAGTACTTACTTTGCTACTTATAAAGTGTGAAGTGAGTGATGGAATTGGCTTGGGGGAATTCAATTGTGCAATTCCAACGCACACTTGCCAAAATCGGATACAGTACGGCATTAAAATACATACATACTTATATCGCACATACATATCAATGTGCTGCGAGTACGGAATATTTTATCTAATTAGTATTAATATACCTAATAACTGACGGTTGTTAAGGACTAAGTAAACTCGGGTCACCGCAGTGAACATTTAGGGATAATTTGCACCCTAAAGTCCGTCCGTAAATTTGGTGTTCTACCGACTAACTGTTGCGGTCACAACTTTTAGCATTTTCGATTTAGCATATGTTATTAATGCTCGGTACAAAAGTTTAACCCATATGGCTTAATTTGATTTGAGTTTTAGATATTTGTATGTTCTACAGATAGTTGTTTCGGGTCTTGGTGTTTCTGCATATGAACTTCATGTCTGTAAACAGAACTAAACTCATAATCTTACGGGATATGTGTATCATTTGTAGATAGGTAGTATGTTCGCCTGAATATCAAATCTTCGTAAGATCTAATATAGAATTAACTTTCTTATTGTGATCCAATTACTTAACTATTTTTCTTTAGTAACATCGACTGAGATCTTACAAGTTCGTCGAATTTAATGGATCAGTACTAACACGAAAATATATAAATTGGTTTAGTAATTTTGATTTAAGAACACTTTACAAAACGGTCCCGGCTTTATTCGTTGCAGACGACGCGCGACGTTTTAAGCATAGCTTGTTCATGCATGTTACGTCACAGTTCGCGTATTCCGGTATTTGTTCCTCTGTGATAAACGGGTGCAATCCCCATTTAGCGACCACAATTCCAAGGATCTTCTCGTGACCACTAGAGCAATAAAAAGCTGTAAATTAATTAATGTACCAAATATCAGACCTTATGCATATTTATAATATGTTAGCTTTCAGAGCTGTGAACGATATACGATAATACCGAGATATCGTTCCTCGTTTTTATGATTTCAATACGAGGTACTGTGCAAAGACTACGGATATTGCAAAGACATAGCAGAGACATGTAGAGAAAACCTTCAAGTTATCCGGGCTTTTTTTTTCTATAACCGAATTCGCTTGTGTGTTACTAAGCTCATCATGAAACGAACTAATATCAGCTCATCATTAGCTGATGAGCTCCTGGAAATCTTTCGTTTTTATACTATATGGCGACAAGTCAAGCATGTCATTCACCTGGTGGTAAGCGTCATGCCTGCTCATAATAACTGTAATAATATACTGGATCGTATCAACAACGTAACGTATACAATGTAACAAGTAAAACGCAATTATTCTAACAAAATTAAACACCAAACTGCGTAAAAAATAACATAGGCACAAATCTGATGACATCTGAATGACTTAAGGCACTCTAATCCAGAGGGATAGCAGCAGCGTCCTTTATTTGGAACAATATAGCAGCGTTACTGCGCTCACCAACCCAAGCCAAGCGAGGTGAGTACCCCCAAATTTCCCCCAAAATGACGACACAATTGTGGAAATCTATGAGGGAGGCTTGTGTTCAGCAGTGGACATCCTTTGGCTGATAGAGGCTAGTAAAAGAGGATACTACTAACTACTACTGCTGCTACTGTCAGTTCTCTTGACATATATAAAATTATTGTCCCTTCTTCTTCTTATATTGTGTGGTTAGTAGCCAACCCTGCGCCAGAGTTGTTCAAGCTGCCCAAAGGCCCAGACACTCCCACTTAGCTTAACAACTGCCGTTTAATGATAACGACCGGGACCGACGATTTTACGTGCCCTCCGAAGCACGGAAACACTCAGCCCAATTTACCACTATACGGTCACCCATCTATAGACTGACCGTGCCAAACTTTGCTTAACCTTACCGATCGTTTACCGATCAGTGAGTGCAACTGACTTTGAGCGCCTCATTTAATATGTTGTGCCAACACCACTAACGGTAGAAGTTAATAATTAATCTAATCCAAAATTGGATTGAAGATTTAGGATTTAGATTATAGATTGATTATTAATTTCGACCGTTAGTGGACTTTTACGGCACCTCTATTCTCTCTCTACGTATCATGATCATATGCATGCACATGTTGATATCAAATCATGCCACATGCATTATTCAATCTAAACACTGTATAACGCATCGATAATGACAGATTACTAGCAGAATACACAAACACCAATAATAACCTAGATTCGGTTAATTCACACATCTTGTGTGAGACGTACGGCTTACAATAACATAACGTACTTTGTTGAAGGGTACAGATCTCTACACATCAGATGTAAAAGCCCGGCCCATTGCTCAATATAGAACTGATCGAACGTTATAAGGGATAGTAAAGAAACCCTTAGACAGGTTAGAAGTTTTGATAACCTTCAAAGTTCTGAACTACCTAGAAATTCAAAACACTGTATATACGAGTATACCTACGACTACGAATAGGACAAGTAAAGAAACAATCTCTACTAGTTTAATATTATTCTAACTCAAATTAATTATGCTAGCTTATACGCTAGCATAAGAATATTTCTTCGAGTTTGAGTACGAAGAGTGAAGGGTATCAGGGAAAGGGAATCTTCGATAAGTAGGGTGATTCACTTTAACATAATAAAGGAATAATTTCGATGGAATTTCCATATTACATTTTATGTTTTGCTTAAACATAAACTTTGTATAGTTCAAAATTAAACATGAATTGGTTTCAAGGTAAGTCATGTGCTATTTAACGATATTATTGTACTGAAGTTATTGAATAGATAGTGAATATTGAATTATCAAGTAATGTTACTTACTACCACTGAAACGCATAAATTCGAATCAGCAAGTCCAAAGAGTAACTCGAGTTATTCGAATCAAACGATTCGAATCGCCCATCGCTAGAACTTGTTGCGAGTGGATGTCTTATTTGCTTTTTCAACATCTTGTTCTTCATATTTATTGCCTACTTCTGTTTTAAAGTGACAATAGCTCTACTAACTTCCGTATGGTGTAGGAATTCAGAATATAGCTCTAGTCCATCTATCTCCCCCTATGGATATCGTAACAGGCGACTAAGGGACTCTAAATCAGAGGGATGGGCAGCAGCATCCCTTCTGCGGAACAGTGACCATGCTGCACTCACCATTCCGGCTGCCAAGCGTGGTGAAGACAGAGATTATTTGAGTTCCTGGAAGCTCCTTCGGTGCTGAAGATGACCGCTCCGGTGGTTTTAGCACGTAGGAGTCCGGGATTCGCCGACGTGTGCGCAAAATAACACAGCGCACAGTGAGGCTTCGGGGGGATCCTTCACAATCCCCGGGGGGTTGACCGCTTTACAGTCACCTTCTCCGAGTGGTGCCTATGGGCTTGGTACCAGAGGGCGGCTCTAGTGTGATCATACGGGGTCCTGGAGCCCCCTTTGGTGCCGAAGATGAAGGCCTCAGTTGTTCTAGCCAGTAGGACTCCTGCATGCCCCTTCGCCCTTCCCAGGGCGAAGTAAGTTCATGAAGATTTTCCTTTAGGCCCAATAAAAAAAAAGTACGGAATTATATTATATTCCTCTGCCCTTCCACGGGTCGGAGATAGTACGTGTTAAAATTCCACTGGGATAAATAAAAAAGCACAATTCTTTTAACCTCGGGCTGAATTTGAATGCCAATTTAAGACAGCGTTCTACAAGAAAAGTGTTGTTGAAAGAGGATCACAATACAAATATCACCATTACCGTTACCGTCATAAATACCCTTAGAAGAAATGAAATCCTAAGTTATTTTGACATAGAAATGTCAATGTTTGCTTATTTATGCCTACGTCTATCCCTTCAGGAAAGTCTGATCAAACGTGTTTACCGTAGACACAGACGCTATTTCCTAGAAACGTCTTTATATGCTCACATGAACAAATTGGTCCCTAAATACTTGAAATATATATACTATTAATAATCCAGACATCGCTGGTAAGGATTTAGATAGTTTACATTACGACTTAATACAACCGAGTCAATAAAAAAGGGAGTAGGGATCGAATAACAAGTTGTAACATCCATTTTCTTCCTGCAATAATTACTGAATAAAGTTTTGATTCGAGGACAAAAAGCGTTTTTTATCCAATTTTAGTATAGCGGCGCGCGTTCTTTAATTGTGTAAGTTATTGTAATAACATTTTAAAAAATGGGTCTCCGAATAGCTCATTTTGCCATGAATTATTAAATATTTACAGTGACATGAAGTATTTATATTTACCGGCTATGAATAGCACCAACCCATCACATCCCGTGGGTGTAGTAAAAGGCGACAATGGGATAAGCCGTAGTGGACAGCAGCGTCCTTCGGGTACATTAACAATCCTACTGTGATCGCCACCCTGGTGGCCAAGCGTGGCAATCGGAAAAAACCCAAATATGAGCACATAACACACCCTGACCGGTCGTAGTGGCGATCTTTGGGGGAGGCTTCTAGCCAACAGTAAACTTTCTTTGGCTGAAATGATGATGATGATGATATCGCAATAACCGCAATCCGTACAAATTGTCCCCTGGAAACAAAATTCACTATTTTGCAGGACCCCACATACACCGGGTTCAATAGAACCATAATACTGACTGTACTACATACAGAATTCCAACATTCTCATATCCAGAAAAAATAAATTAAGAAAGTGTCGTCTATATTATATAGTAATTGGCACAGAAAAACGGGGCTTCATTAAACCGTCAAAGAAAAACGTTCAACTTTGTTGGACGACTCCAATTCAAAGTTTTTTCGCATCATGTCTAATCAGAATCCGGCGAGCCAGGGGACTAATTAAAAACCTTATTTTTTGTGCATGTTATAAAAATACTGATTTAATAATAGTCTTGCCCAACTAATCCCAGCTATGGGTGTCGCAAACGGTGCTAACGGCTGACTTTAATCCAAAATCATTGTATTTCGGATTACTGATATATCTGTTTTTTGTGTTAAATGTGATCGTAACACAACAACTCCTGATTTTTTAAATCTGAAGCTTTGTATTACATTGATTATTAATTTCGGCTGAAGAGATGATATCAAGAGGATGGGCAGCAACATTCTCCCGAGGGCTAATAAGAACATACTGCGAACACCTATCCGTCCACCAAGTGTGGTGATTAAGCTAATGTAGCCTATGTAGCCCATCGTAGTGATCATTGAAAGTCTCATGTTCAGCAGTGGACGTTTACGTAATTATGTGTGTGTAAATTAATTAGTGATTACTAAATGAAATTACATTTTTATACAGCGCACCACTTCAACGCCTTAAAGTCTACTGCTGTCCTTGGGCTTCGTCAAAGATCGATAATGTACCAATACGTTAGGAAAAATTGTCATAATCAAATCACTTGGCAATCGGACGAAAATAGGAGTATGTTTGTCAGCGTACAGGAAAACGCTATCTATTCTCTTGGCATATTCCCTTGATGGCCTTGCGGCATAGCCGTGAATGACAAAAAGGGCATTCCACGCGCACCAGTCGAGATATTATCACAATTTAGATCAAAAAAATGTCACTAATACTCAACGTTTTTCTCGGGCCGCATATTGCTACTTTACGTGGAGCAAACATTGTTTTTATCGGAAGAAAGGATGATGTACTTTGCAATATCTTTTTAATCTTAACAACGGATTGTGTACTTTGTAATATTAGTTAGAAGATGACACCAAAAATATTAATATTAAAGCCTACTACGCTCCTTTACTTGCCGATTGAAACCGTGCAACTTAAATTCTGACGTTTCAGTGTCAGTGAGTGGTTTATTTTAAATAAAAATATTTGATTATGTTTGCCTAACCAGCATTTTCATGCAGTTATAAAACTAAACTGAATTGCTTTTTTAAAGATATACAGTGAAGTTTAAAATCTCAACCACGAATCGCCAGTCTGACACCTTATCGGTTGGGACATTCCCTTTTTTACTGTTCATGCCAGATAAACTTTGATGGGTATAGTGTGTTATTACTTCATATAATAAATTAAAAACAAGATACTACTGCGTAATACATAGCTGCCGTTCAGTATAACTTAATCATAGTAATTTAAAAGCTCATCGGCAAAGACATTTCCATTAAACATCCACGTCATCCACAGAGTACGGGACACCCTCGAGGAAAATTGAAATGTGAGGCCGTGTCCATGACCCAAATATTTGAAATATTCCTTCCATCGACATGATGTATATAAATAAAATATGTACACGCACTGCTAACGAAAAGTTTAATATAATTAACTGCAACTTCCGGTGCAAGATCGTTCGCGGTTAGATTTCATCGCTGTACTTGACGTCACATCCCTTATTTATTGGAACGGTGAGTAAACTAACCAGCACTATCTATTATTGACCACTATAAAGAAGAAATGAAGGTTAATGATTTAGAGCATATTCTAACCATATAAATGTGTATTTATACTCTGTCTGTCGATATATATGTATTTGCTGCAGAAATTGTGTTTATCAATTTGGCTTCTTAGCTCATATTATGTATGTTTCATCAGATTAGGCAAAATACGTCCACTGCTGAACAAAGACCTCCCCCATAAACCACCACCATCATGCTTAGCAAGTGCGTTGGTAAGTGCAGAAATGGCTGCTATTCCACAGAAGGGAAGCTGGTGCCCAGTCCTCTGGTTAAGTTTCCATTGGACACCATCTACGGGATATCTACGGGAGGAGATACAGTGATGCTTTAATCTTTACCCGGACATCACAAAGAATAATGTTGATTAAAGGAGTTTCTAATATTTTATTACAGTTATACTTTGTGAAGTAAAAGATAGATGCATTATTGGCTTGTTACCCGCAACTTCGTCTGTGAGGGAACTTATGTTGACTCATGAGGAAACTTTTAAACATATTTATAATCTATCTCTATGACAAATTTCATTCAAACCCGTTCAGTCCGTTCATGCCTAAGCAACAAAAATACACTGTTTTCAGTTAAACATACACTTTCATATATATAATATAAAAAGAAAGAATTAAAGACTAAAATAACTATCATTTTACTATGTTCTTGTGAATATAATTTTGATTTTTCAAAATATTTATTTTTGCATCTATATTTATTCTCATCATATTTAGAACCAGTAAAGCTTGATCGTTTTGAATTTCGATTAAGCGCCTATGGGGAACAAGGTGTGGTGTTCCTCCATAGAAAAGGGAGGATCCTCCAGCCAGGCGGATGGTATGCCTGGCGGGCCGAAGCCCAACGGTTGATGTTGGGCGACTGTATGTATGCTTCGTTGCGCGAATACTCTAATAGCGTGATTCAGGATTGTTTGACGTCATCGGAGAGTTGCGATTAATGTTCAAGTAGATGTCGTTGTAAGTTGTAGTTATGCTGGCGATGTAGGTGTCGCCACATCACTCCCCCCCGAAGACCGGAGCCGACCGTGGTTGATGAGTCAGCTGTTCTTGCGTCTTCTGAATTTTTCCCAATGTGCCCGTGAATGTGAATGGTTCCAGTGCGTCGGAATTGAATGCCGTGAAGTCCCAGTGATTCGGAACTGCTTACGGTGAGTATCCCCAGTGCGTCGGGGCTGATGCTGCGTATTCTCCAGTAAGTCGGAGTGGTGCGGTGAAGCGTAGTGGCTGACTGCGGCATAGACCAGGAGAAGTTGCTCTGCTTTGACCGGCCGTAGGTGCAGTGTGCGGTGCCATGCTTGAAGAGAAGGGGCTGATGTGGTTAGGGACCAGGCTTGCATTTGCTGCAGCGTGTGGTGTAACCTTGTAGCCGAGATTGCTGGCTGGCAGTGTGACTTGTTGCTTGCTTCTTCTTGGGATTGGATGGGGAGTGATAGCGATGATGCGAAGTGATTGCTTCTCTGCATCGTGAAGGCTGCTCTGATGTTCATGGTCAGGGATCACCAGTATGGTGAACATGGTGATCACGTCGGGGTCACCAGTATGGGGAACAAGGTGTGGTGTTCCTCCATAGAAAAGGGAGGATCCTCCAGCCAGGCGGATGGTATGCCTGGCGGGCCGAAGCCCAACGGTTGATGTTGGGCGACTGTATGTATGCTTCGTTGCGCGAATACTCTAATAGCGTGATTCAGGATTGTTTGACGTCATCGGAGAGTTGCGATTAATGTTCAAGTAGATGTCGTCGTAAGTTGTAGTTATGCTGGCGATGTAGGTGTCGCCACACGCCCAATGAATTTTATTCCCGCCAGCTTCTTTGTCTAATAATCACGTGTATTATCAATTCCCTTTATACTTTCGAAACATAGATTAAATAATAAGGTAATATTTTTATAGATATTTGGAATGAGATTCGTGTACGGGGTGTAATAAAATATACTCCATGATATTTGATCGAAATATACCTTCAAGATGTCACTCGTTTAACCAGATATCCTTACATCGTTAGCTCGTTCAAAAATGGAACATAAGCATCCTTAATCAAAGCTATTGATTCCTCTACTAGCGTAATATGTACATAGTATTTAATAATAGTTAGTTCACTTCAAGAATTGCACGAACGTACAGTTTGTAAGCTTCATATACTAGCTATGTACTATGTTAAAAACTTAACACGGTATTTAGTAATCAGTTATTGTAATATCTGGCTGTAATACTGTAAGGTAGACCGGTAGAAAGTACCTTTTTTTTAATGGGCCCGATGGAAATTCCACTTGAACTTCCTCCACCCCAGGGAATGACGAAGGGACATGCCGGACTCCTACCGGCTAAAACCACTGGGGCGGTCATCTTCGGCACCTAAGGGGGTTCCAGGTCCTCGTATGACACACTAGACCAGGTAGAAAATACCTAATGGCATTAAGTCCGCCTCTGTACAATTTTAGTACAGAAAGTATTAGATAAATAAATAATGTGTCCGTGTGGTATCCGGATAGTCCATGTTGTGTCCGGATTATATAGCACCACTCCATCTCCTCCCGTGAACAAAGGGACTCTAATCCAGAGGGGTGGCCAGCAGCGTCCCTTCTTGGGACAGCGGCCATATTGCGCTCACCAACCCGCCTGCCAAGCGTGGTGAGCACTGGCAAATTTCCCGGAAAAAGACAACACAATCTCTATCTTGTGGAAATCTATAGGGGAGGCCTTTGTTCAGCAGTGGATGTCTTATGGCTGATATGATATGATCATCAATCAAATAATGTGTTGTATTTCCAACAGTTCTTCAAAGGAAATAAATCAAATATGTGTATTACATGGAATTTAGTTTTTCACCGTTTCTGCTCAATTAGAATCGGCGAAAGAGTCTGAGCACATCGTTTTTACGTCAACATTTTGCCATATTGACTGGGCTACAAATTGATGAACTCGTTATTTACCTATTTCTTCAACATTTTTATAAAGTACGTCTTCATGTAAATATTTAGAGTTTAAGTATAAGTAGTGCGGGGTCTAAACCTGCCACGTACCAATGTGAGTTTCAAAGTCATAACCTGTAACATTTTCTCCTGTGTCGCAGGTGTGTTCACAGACATAAACCACAGACAATACACCCAGGCCCGGAACAACTACCTGCAGATGAAACAAATATTTGTTCCGTGCGGGAATTGACATGACACATTGACACATTTGACTCATGCGCAGCAGCCGACTGTACCAACCGTGCCGTCAAATCTAAGACTCCAGTGATTTTAACGGTGACAGAAAACACCTACATGGATCTGGATTGATTGTTCTGAAATCGCTATCACTCATCAAGCGTGGTGATAAATGCTCGTACCTTCTCTGTATGAGAAAAGGCGTTTGCCCTGCAATGGGACATTCACAGGGTTTTATTATATTACTAGCTTTATCCGGCCACACGTTGCTGTGGCTAAATGCACGTAATTACAACATGAAGTTGATTCTGAATAAAATAAAACAATTATGAGTCTCCTGGTTTAATAAAAACTGCGCGTATGAATACAACGTTGTGTAAACATTTCAAAACGATCGGTAAAGAACTTAGGAGATTTGCGATTTTGGACAAACGAACATAACATTTTTAGATTATCATTATTTAGTTTTCTTCGTCGTCATGTTAGCCCAAAAAACGTCCACTGTTGAACAATGGCCTCCCCGTTAGATTAACACAATTATGTCGTATTTTAGGGGGACTATGCCAATACTCAATGCCGTGTGGTGCCAGCTAAGAATATCACCACCCCATCTCATCCCGTGGGTATCGTAAAAGATGACTATGGGATTAGCCGGAGGATGGACAGCAGCGTCATTCAAGTACATTTATAATTCAACTGCGATCGCCCTCCAGTCTGCCAAGCGTGGCGATTACGATAAAATGGGCCCATAAATCAAAATCATACCGGTCGTTGTGGCAATCTTTAGGGTAGGATTCTGTCCAGCAGTGGATGGTTTCGGCTGAAATGATAAAGCCAGTACTCACCACGATTAGCAAGCGTTTGGTGAGCGTAGTATTCCTGCTGTTTCACAGGATGGACGCTGCCGTCCGTCCCTCCGGCTTAGAATCGCCTTAGTCATCTTTTAAGGCAACCACGGGAGGAGACAGAATGGCGCTATATTCTTGATCCAGGCTCCACACGAAACGGTCTTACCTTACCGTATATCAATCTCCATCTTTCTCTTGGTAGCCAGCCTTTTTGCGGAGTTGTTCAAGTTGCTCAAAGGTATCTGTTGAGAATCTAACCAACATACCTACGTGCGGGAGGAGACGTGTGGGGTAAAATTACCACGCGTCATCGGCTGCCAGCGGCGACACCGCGACACTCGTCGAACCGATGACCACTCGCTTCCACGGACACCACCGACGACGGACGACACTCATTGTTTTGACCGGGAACGATTTTATTGTAATTGATTATAGAAAGAAAGAAAGAAATAATTTATTTCGGCTTTGCATTACATCCAATTGGCATAAATCAATAATAAAAATATTAACAAAAAGTACTAAAATAATCATAAAAATTATTATACAAATATGATACAAATTAACGAAAAATATAATATCATTATTAAAAGAAATTATTGTTCAATTACATGCAAAACCAAAAATGGACCCTATCTCAGCACATGCTGCAACGAAGTTACAGCGCTGATAGGACCTTATAAGGAGTCACGGACAATCGCGACCTCGGAAATAAGATAAATTAAATTGTAGCGGTTAAACAATAAGTAATAATACGAAACAAATAACCAATAATAATAACTAAGTGTACTGTGTGAAAATCGACTAAACTTTTTTCCAATTGTTTCTTAGCACATCCCTATATGCTCTGTTCCTTTTATCTATGGTATGAGAAGTGACGCGGAATTGTACCAAAGAAAATTGGAAAATGGCATTAGGCTACATTTAAAATTTGGCGTTGTTATGTTGTAGATAGCGAATATACCAGTCCTATTTAAATATACAGTCCGCTTTTATTTTCGTCCCAGTAGGACCCTAACAGTATCCAACTTTGCTTAACGACTGCCGTCTAATGAGAATAACCGGGACGCACGATTTTACGTGTGCACATGGAGACGCTCAGTTCAGTTGTCACTATTTGGTCATCCATCCATAGGCTGACCCAGCCGAGTATTACCTACTTCACCCCACCGACAGGTTACTGATCAGTGAATGCAACTGGCTATGAATACTTCTGTGGTTATCCCTTAGTAATCATCGCAGAGGCTTTCCTTTTAACGCCAGTGAAAAAAATGATAATCTTCATAAAGTCACGTGGCTTTAATCAACGACAGCTTTTTGCGATTTTACGTGATTTATAAAGTGAGTACATTGGTTTGATGTGATTCATTCATCACATCTTATTATGCAAAGGTGCGATGGCTTTCGTGTTCTATGGTTCTCGATCGCTTTTGGAAACTCAAAAAAGAAATATGCTTTTTCATGGAAGTGAAAGCGATTTTAATGGCGATCGTCCCGTGTAATCCGATATTGACGGGATGTACGGTGAAGTGGCCAATCGCTTGACTTTTGCGCTGCATGTAGTTCGATCACCGCACGGAATAAATATTTGTAAAGTGGGTGTCGCACACTAAGTAGGTATAAAAAATATAAAAATGTTATTTAATTTTATATATTAAACAGACGTTTATTATCCCACCTTTAAAAAAATTACTGACTCGTGTATCCCAAATTTCTACACATGAAGCCTAAATAAAAACAGACAGGCGGGACCCAATTAAGCACAAAGATCATATAATATTTCTGCAAGAAGTTAAATATGCTTCACTTCGTTGAAATACGTTCATAAAAATGACCGCTAACCAAATCATTACACATTTAAAGTAAATTATTATGCACTGTAGTGTAAATAACTTCAAAATAACACACAGCCGTTCTTGCACAATATCATGTAAAAATAAACAAACATCAGCAAGGAAGCTGCAGCAGAGGTTAAATAAAGAACTGTTTGTTTGTGTTTAAAAATAAATACACTGCAACCATGTTCTACCAACCCTATACCGAAACGGTACATGGGTCTTAATTGTACGAAAAAAGTTTATCATTACAAGCAAACGCAAAAAGTTATATTTTAGGGTTATGGCATATACATATGTATAAAAATTCCTTAAATAAAGAGAAAAAAAAAAAAAAAAAAATTTTAGGGTTGAGTTAGGCAAGTAATTTGGCATAATAAACAATGCCGAATATTAGCCATTTCTACGAAACATAAGGGAATTCTTAGTAAACATTACTGCTAATAACACTTGTGTTATGATTTTTGGGGTTGTAAGTCTTACATTCTCGTCTTATCTTTCTAGGTAATATATACATGCTTCGATGAGTGCCTAATGTGCCTTGTCCTTCGAATCGGAAGGGTAATGGGTGCCATGCACCGGCTGCTGCCCCATTTCGGAGGGACGATACGATCGATCGTACGTGGATACAGAACTGTATCCTTCGAGGTGACAACTGTCCTAGCGCATATTCCGCCTTTGAACATCCTAGCGAGACGGATGCGTGGCTCTATGAGCAGACACAAGTGGCAAGTCCACATTAGGATACGATTTGCAACCAAGCGCGTCGCCGAGGCTGTCCTACCGCTCTTAGGAGCGAGTGCGCCTCTAACGCCTGACGCAGGTATTTACAGGGCATGGTTGTTTCGGTGCATACCTGCACAGGATAAAACACAAGATCATGGCACGGTGCCTCCACTGCGAAAACGACCTGGATACTGCACAGCACACGCTCGAGAAGTGCCCTACGTGGGCTGTCGAGCAGCGGATCCTGGTTGATAGGATCCGACAAGATCTTTCTCTGCCTATCAGTAGTGTCGGTTACGCTGGCAGAGCACGAAAACTAGAATGCAATGGTCTCCTTCTGTGCGAGTGTTATGCTCCAGAAGGAGAATCTTCTGGAGTATAACACTCTCACAGAAGTGGATCCCAGAGCGGGATCGGGAAAGGACTGATCCCGCTCGAAGAAGGTGGAGACGGCGCTGGGGTATACTTCCTCCACCCATCCCCGGACGGAAGAAGTACAAGATGTATTTCCACCAGGTTAAATAAAAATAAGGTTATACAATTATATTATAATACATCGAACTAAAATCAGTTTACAGTCGTACAGAAGTAAACTTTTTTATGTTGGGCCTCACACGTTCGTGTCCTGGAAATATGGTTGCTTAAGCAGTCTTTTTTGACGTAGCCTAAAGAGGCCTCCAGCCAGGCTTAATTAATATTAAATACTAAGCAAGTTGTGCTAAGGGCACCCCCTGCGGGACACGGACTTCGGCTTAGGGCGTTGCTCGGGACATCAAGCTATTGCTTTGGGGACAGCTGGATTGGTATAAAGGTAAAAATATATAAGGCCTTACTTTAATAGTCCACAATATTTCACATGGGGCTCTAGTGAATGCTGAAGATAATATAGGTATCACAAAAAATAAGGCTGTTGTACTTTTTTTATTATGGTCCACATTTTTTTATAAATCAACAATTTAATTACCTACTGATTCACTTGGTTGTAATAATATTCACCTGCATCTAGTAAGAAAATAGTGGCTGTCTGCCTTAGCGATATAGGTAGGTACTTTTCAAAGTCAAACGAAATAAATAGGCAGCGTGTTCGCAGCATCGGCGTGGTATACAATAAAAAACGGATTTATGATCATCATCATATCCGCCAAAGGACGTCCATTGCTGAACAAAGGACCCCATAGATTTCCACAACAACTGGTTAAATGCCTTCAAGGATTCATAGCCACAGATTTTCCTTTGTGGTGTGTCCTGCATTTTTAGTATTGTCTAAGGTGCCATGCAAAACATCATGGATTATTAAAATAAGCCCATATTATATAAGATATGATTTGTCATGCCATGCAAACACATCAAAAATATATATTACCTAGCCAGGATTGGACAAATATCATCATATTAAGGTTTAGTCTTTCTAGTAACCCCACCTCTTAAATTGCTCCTGTATTGTGGGTACAGTAACAGATATAAATATCATCAGCCATTTAGCCAATCGAAACATTAGCAGACAATCTAATTAATGACAGCTGCCTTTCGCTAAGTGTGACAATCAAGAAGACTAGCCTTGATGTCAAAGTCAAAGTCAAATATTTTTATTTCAAATAAACCAAATATTGGCACTTATGAAACGTCAGAATCTAAGTTACATGGTTCCAAATAGTTGATCAATGGAGAAGAGCCGGCAAGAAACTCCATAGATACTCTTTTAAAATGATTGAGTTTGGAGTTGAATGTTGATTGATACAAATTATGGTAAAATATATAACGAGCATTATGTAGGCTAATGTATAATAAAAAAAAACATACTAATGTCATATAATTATTATTCGCCATGGCAGTTAATGGCTGACCAGTCCCAACAGACGGCACCAGTTCACGAGCATGACGCATGCATCTCTGCATCGCTTAGCTCAACCATATTGTAGGGAACCGAACGACCCGATACACAACGCCACCGCCAGCAAGATGATCGGAAATCTACCTTCACAAACAACCCAAATTAATTGAATCACAAAAACAGTCCTTAATATCCTGAATCCATTTGTGCAAATCCGCCAATCCCCAGAAAATTATTATCTCTAGAATCCAATCGAGAGAAAACGATGCTTATAGAGGCGAAATAAGTTATAAGCACTCAGTAATTTATGGACATACTATTAGCAGGCCATAAATTGGGATTTCGAATAGATTTATGTAAACAAAGGTGGAGAAAGTTGGGAGGCAAGTGAATTAATTGCCTATCGTTTGATTTCCCTTGTTATTCATAGTAGCATAACACAAAATTAACACGTAGTAACTTGTAACCGAAGTTATGCCTTGAAGAATCTTTCGCGGAATGCCCACGTTCAATTCTGATCACGTTATGCCTGTGTTTTGTTTCCTCATATAAAACAAAACAATTGCTTGTTTACCAAAGCTCTTTGCCTTCTCATTTTGCTCATATATGCTTCGCTATAATTAGATTTAATTCACAATTTGAGATTTTCTTGCATTTCTTATTTCAGTTACCTAGCTACTAATTAATACTTAACAGTGCTGCCTTCGTAAATATACTTAACAACATTTTCGGAACAGATGAAATAACTGGTTTCAACGTTTACTTTATGTTTGCGTTTAACTTAGAAACGCCATCAGTTAGTAGATGCTATAAGTAATTCACAACGTACATATTAAACGTCTAACGGCCGAAATGAATAATCAACCTAATCCAAAATCTTCAGCTTTTGAAATTCATCCGTTGTTGTTTTTTGATCACATTTAACACAAAAAATAGATACACCCGTAACCCGAAATCCAAAGATTTTGAATTAGATTGATTATTCATTTCGACAGTTAATGACCCCTAAACCCACTGAATAATATAAACTACCACAGTCCACTGCTGAACAAATGAGAATGTCACCGAAGATCTAGTTCTTTGTAGTTCTACCAGTAACGCTATTGTTCGTCACAGGGTTTAAGTATTAGGGCCAGCAAGTTAGTTCCTCCACTAGTGTGGCACTTAGTGACACCAGCTTCTACTGATGAGATACAGGACTACCAACTTATGCCCAGGCATGGACTACGATAAATTGAATATGTAGATAGATAATGTGTCTCATAATAATGCGTAATTAATTAATGTTATATTTTAATAGGAGCCTCAAGGTCATTGTATATCAATGGTTTCCTGGATGATCATAGAGGATGTGCATATGTATGAGACCAGATAAGCAATGACCTTAGGTTTTCTATTATTACTGAAATGGTTTGCACATCTAAACAGTATCTACGTATATATCATCACGCAACTGAAGACTTGAAAAATGTTAATGGTTAAAACCTATAAAATGTATTAGTTGATTAGCTCTAGGGTTGGTAAGAGTTTGGTTATGAAAATACAGTGACAAGTAAGTAAGTAATACCCTGTTATAAATACCCCTGTATAATATAGTATAACCCTGTTATAAACAATAAAATATTTTGTAAAGGTAATAATAGTTAAAGCGCTCCCAGTGTTAGATTTGATTTTTCTTAGTGTCACTGATACTAAGCCTCGCCAAAAATTCGGGAAAGAATTGAAATCGAACTACTATTGGATAACTCTATTCAGACGGGAATTGGAACAAGAATTGTAAGGATCAAAAGCCTGACGTGTCAGGGACAATCGGTATGGAACTACGAATCACTGTTAAATGAAAACGTTATTTACCAAGGTGATTGTGCCTCCGATTTCATCCAAGGTATTTGTTGCTTTCAATTGTTAAAAAGCATATCTAAAATAGGGATTTTATACACAATATGTGAAACGTGCAAACGCTATCGGAGTGATACAACGCAAACAATTCGATAGGGATTTAATACGCATAGTGTAAAACGAGCGAACGCGGACGTGGCCATGCAACGCACCTCGTTGGATGAGGATTTTGTACACAAAATGTGAAACGAGTGACCAAGAACGCGAACGCGTTGATGCAGAGACCTCATTGGCTTAGCAGCGCATATTAAGCTTGCCGTGTCAGCTACGAATAGTACTAACCCATATCTCATCCCGAGGGTGTCGTAAAAGATGACTATGGTATGAGACGGGATGAGCAGGCGATCGCCAACCCGCCTGCCAAGCGTGCTGATTATGGCAAAACCCCCCAATGAGCACACAACATACCCATATCAGTCGTTGAGGTGATCTATGGAGGAGGCCTGTGTCCAGCAGTGAAATTTATTCAGCCGAACTGATGATTAAGCTTCGCTTATATCGAGTGTGGGGTACCAAGATTTCAAGATTTTTATACTATCATTATTTTTATTTATTTTTTGCACAGTATTGGTTCACAGTGCGGACTAAGAGCCATGTGGCATTCCCTACCAGTCAAACTTATAATGGGCTTATTGCCTACTGCATCGACTTTTGATAAAATTAAAAACGGCAAAATGATATGTAATTAGTTTATTTTTAAAGTACATAGATACAGAGAATGTTATTAGTGTTTAGTTGTGCAGACTTATTACCATATCTTTCTAAAACTACTGTCATTATGTTTTATATATTATTATTTTCATCCCACGCAAGGGTCATATGATAGGCAAAAAACAAACACGAACACGTCTCCTCTTATTTCTATTGGTATGAGTAATATAATTTACCTCCTACAAAAAAGCTCGCTTAATTCTAGGAAGACAGATAGCAAAACCTTTATCATTGAAATGATGTTGTTGAGAAAAACCCTGTCACGGCCCAGCACAGTTATCGATTACGCGACAGTTATGAATTACGCAGAATTACGCAGTTTTGTCCCGAAAAACGAGCTTGCTAGTACGTGAAAATCTGTGGAGAAGCTCCGCTCACTTGATTTATACGAACACTTTATCGTCTGAAACCTGCTTTAGTTAGTAAAGTTTTAGATGATATTTTACATTATTATTGTAATCCTAGTTTAGCTTAAAATGTTTTTGTGAGTATCTCTACGGGAATATTTTGTATTGTCGACAGCGTTAACCGCAATGTGGGGCAGTGGTTTAGGGTTATTCGGTTCGTTGGTGCGAATATAGTAATATGAGTATGAGACTGGAATGAGTATATTTGGTATAATTCATTGGAACTTTCTCAGTTGGCCCAAATCATAACGCAGTATTGGAGACTTTTTGAAAAAATCTTTTTATTTAGCCTATGTCACTGATACAACAAGTTCTCACTATATGCAGACACTTGTTTTAAAAGAGGCTGTAATTCGCAATTTATCCAATCTAGAACACCTTTAACGTAGAACACCTTCTTATCCATGATCTCCAACTAGAGACTATTACCAGTTTAAAACACACAGTAAGAAACACGCACTTACTTTGTTGGGGATTGGTAATATCACTTTCTAAGCTGTACATTTGGGAACACTAATCCAAACCTTGCTATTACAATGAGGTTATACTGCTAACCAAATCAAGTAGCCAGTAATGTCGTTATACGTTACATTATTTAGACGATCTTAGATAATTGTGGTGAAGGTGAAAGTTAAAATGTGAAAGTTAAAAGCATCAAATTTGAGTTTAAGCACACATTTATGTAGGCAATAATCTTATCTATGATATACCAAAAGACGTCCATTTCTGAACAAATGCCTTCACCAAAGATTTCCATAATTGTGTCGTCGTTGTGGAGAGAATTTGCCAGAACTCAACACACTTAGCAGACTGTTTAAGAGTACCTTAGTCGGCTCCTCTGACATCCACCTGGTACAATTTCCATTGCCTTTTCCAATCATTCAGTAAGTGACATTCGTTGATAATATTGTAGAAATAAACGCAATGAACATTTATTATTGAGACTTTTTCGTAAAATGGGCTTCCAGGTTTTTAGACATACACTGTAAGTATTTAAACCACCATGACTTCTATGTATATTTCCAGAAGAAGAAAATAAAAGTTTCATAAATTAGGACATCTTTCTATTTAACGAGCACATTGAGACAGACGACGACACCGGTGTACACTATTAGATCGTTGAATGTACCT
Source organism: Diloba caeruleocephala (assembly GCA_947459985.1). Lineage (NCBI taxonomy): Eukaryota > Metazoa > Arthropoda > Insecta > Lepidoptera > Noctuidae > Diloba > Diloba caeruleocephala. Next base: position 9,261,084 of record OX381619.1, read on the forward strand.
CTGTCTAATAAGAAGTAATAATGAGAAGATTTAATGTCATCATTTCAGCGGAAAAATATCCACTGCAGGACAGAAGCCTCCCCAAAGATTGCCACAACGACCAGTATGATTTTGTGTTGTGGGCCCGTTGCAGGGTTTTGTCACACTTGGCAGGTGGGTTGGCGATCGCAGTTATGTTATAAACTACTCTAAGGATGCTGCTGCCCATCCTCCAGCTAATCCCATTGTCGCCTTTCACCCGTGATGCAATGGTATTCAATTTATCTTCGCCATAAAGATAAAAACGGCATCAATTTTGGTTTCCATCCATTCTTTTCGCAATAAAATATCAGAATAACAGAGGGTCCTGCAGGATGCCAACTGAAATTGATGCCATTTTTGACTTTATTGCGAAGGTAAAGATAAAGTTAAAAATACTTTTGAAGCACTTATGATTAGTCAGACTTAAGTTGCCGCATTCCAAGATGTAGATTTCCTATGGAGAGAACAGGCAAACTCCATGGTAACTCTTTTCAAATCATTTTAATTAAGTTTGCAATATTTATGTTTACGTTGTTCTCTAAATAATGGTATAACTGAAGGTATAACCTTGAGGACAATGTAAGAGAAAAGAGTCCTCTTAAAAAGGTCTACACTAAACAAGCCTGATTGTAATATTAAAAGTTATGAATAAACTGTCATAGCAGCATTAAGCTGCTAATCTCAACAGCAGTCACTAGTTTACGAGCATGACGCATGCATCAGCGTCGCTCAGGTCAGCCATACTGGAGGGCAAGTTAGCGACCCAATACCCGACGGCACTAATACAAAACGGTATACCCAATATTAAATATTCTCGTTCAATTAGACTGGTCATCATCACGGCCGAATGAAGTCCACTGCTGGACACAGGCCTCCCCCAAAGACAACCACAACGACCGATATGAGTGTGTTGTGGGCTCGTTGGGGGGTTTTGCCATAATCGCCACGCTTGGCAGACGGGTTGGCGATCGCAGTTGAGTTGTTAATGTACTCGAAGGACGCTGCTGCCCATCCTCCGGCCAATCCCTTAGTCGACTTTTACGACACCCACGGGAGGAGATGGGGTGGTGGCATTCTGAGCCGGCACCACACGGCAAGCCGGCACCACACGGCAAATTAGACTGGTACTTTCAACGAATTAACAGCTTACACCGGTTTCGTGGCTGAAGGAGCCCCGCTATTAAAGATAGAAGGAAGTTAATTTAGGCTACATGATTCCCGGGTGATACTCTGTTAATTCATAAAGGCTGATTGGTGAAATATATTTACAATTGTATGTGAAACTGCAAAAACCTGCTTTCTTAAGTTTTGTATTTCCCAAGACATATTGTTTTATTTGCATGTTCGGGCGTAGCGTTTGTCAATGCGTTCATGCGACGATGCAACGATGCGACGAACTATTAAATTGAACGTGAAAAATCGCGGCACTGATTTCTAAAGACTGATGATATTTCTATACAAGCTAGTCAACATGTAGCGATAAATGCTGTTGGCATTTGGCAACTGGTAACCACGAGGGTTAAGGATGCGACATTCCAACATTCCATTTCCATCCAGTTATTTTATAGACAATATATGAATTATAAAACAGTTCCTAGCCAATAACCATTATTTGTCTCAATATAAATGGATTAGTCATCTCCTACATATCCAGGATCAGCACTAACAGTTGGCCAGTCCATAAGCTCATTCCCGAATTGGAACATATTCCATAAATTACTTTGGTCACTCGACTTTTTTACTTTTGGTAGGATTTTTTCCTGAATATAAAGGTTGTTGTGGGAGGGATACCACCAGATTTGAATAAAATGTAAATGTTAACTTTGACGAATGTATCATACCACTCATACAATTCCTATCTTTGTTCAAGATGTAATGTTTGACAAGTGCCATATTTAATTTGAAAATGTTTTATTTTTATAATCTCAGTGCCTTGTATTGTATTATAAAGATATCGGTTGCTTTCGTATTCAATAAATTACTGATTTAATATCCGTTTAGTTCTGATTGATTGAAAATGTTGAAATGAATGAGTGACATAGCACTCTTAAGTTTCAAATTATGAATTATGTAAAAAATTCAGATATTGCTTAAAATACATGTAAACTCGTCAAAATCTCTTTTTGAAACAGAATCAAAATGTTTAAAACTTGTTCACTGAGAATCCAACTCAGTTGTTAGTGATCGTGGCGTTTCGATCAACTTGATTGATTTACGTTCACGCAACCAACATGTCGGAATAGTAGTAGCCTATTTCAGTCCCATTTGACTTGTTGCTGGAGTAAATTTATGTCTTTAAGCAACATAAAATCCGATGTATGATGCTTAATAGATTGAACAAGTCCACAATAGTGTTTAACACTACCTGAAACTACTTTTGTTTAGTAGTGGGTTAATGGCTGATGAAAGTTCCAATGACTATTGAAGTATAAACTCATTGAAATGTGTATTCTGCCTATCTACAGTAGTAAGAACTTAGTTGGATGGAGTCAGTAGACTAACCCTATAGCAGAAGTCAAAAGTCAAGGTATGGCAACTAACAATAAATCATACTGGAACATAAAATAACCGATCACGATAGAAAATTTGACTTAAACTAGACAATTAGAGCTCAAGTAACATTATTAAAGTAAAACTTCAAGACTATAGAGAAAGAGGGCCAAAGTCTCACTGGCCTGATAGAGCAGCTCACTAGGTCAAACGCGTCGGTCGTATCAGGCTAGATCTCTCGTTGCCGGCAGTACTGTCAGCTATGCTGGCAGAGCCAGAAAATTGGAGTGCAGTGGTCTTTATGAGAGCGTCATACTCCAGATGAAGACTGCAAAGTCAGATCGGGAGAGGGCTCTCTCGGAGATGAAGGACACGGTACCAAGGTTTTGGCCAAGCGCCCATGTCTAACACGCCTGAACATCTTGTCTTCGTAACATGGTGGAAAATCTACGTGCTCATACCGAGTGACCCCGGGAAGACGGCAGTACGCACGTTGTAACATGATGTCATATGCGCAGCACAGCGTACAGCGAGGCTCCGGTGGGATGTGCCTGGGGTGGCGGGCTTTTTTACAGTCACCTGTCCGCTGCTAGAAAGGGTCACTGTTTCACAGTCATCCTCTGCGAGATGTGCCTACAAGCGTGGCATTAATGGGTGGCTGTAATGTGATTATATCAAGGACCAGGATCCCTTTGGTGCTAAAGATGACCTCTTTAGTCGTTTTAGCCGGTAACAGTCTAGCATGCCAGAGGAAGTACACGATGTATTTCCAGCAGGTTACTCAATAAAACTAAACGATCAAACGCGCCAGTGCTATAATCTGGCCGTGTTCAAAATGATACATGAATAAATGAAAACGAGCCAGGAGTAGTTTTGGAATGAAATGGCGCTTTATATCAGGAGAAAGACATATAAATGTTCTAAAAACAAAGGGACAGGTTTCACCAGTTTGGTGGACGAAGAGATCACGTCGGAGTCACCAGTAGGATGGTGGAACAAGGTGTGGTGTTCCTCCATTGAAAAGTGAGGATCCTCCAACCGGGCGGGCACTATGTCTGGTAGACCAAAGCCCAATAGTTGATGTTGAGCGTCTGTATATTTGCAGCGTTGTGTGAACACTTCACATGCGTGATACTGGATTATTTGACGTCAACAGAGAGTTGTACTTAATGTTCAGGTAAATGTCGCTGTAATTTGTAGTTATATGGTGGTGACGGACGTGTCGCCATATTACTTTCTACACGCTTTATATTAGCTTAACCTGTATGTATGTATTTAACTGTGTATGAATGTAATGGAATCTTGCAAATCAATTTTCACCTACTTCTAGATGTACGAATAACTTAAAATTTTGCAGGCGTATGAAGAATCTATGACACTATGATAATTTGACATGACTATGACCAGTACAATTGCAATAAAATACGAGTACTATAGCTCTCCGGCTGAAATCTCCACCAGGATCACCAGTAATATATTAAAAAACTTGGCGTTAATATGAATTTATACGTTTTTTAGAGTTAATGTTTGTTGATGTTATTCACGCTGTATAATGTCAGAAAATAGAACTGCCTTTATGTAGAATTTAACTATCAATGTACTGTTACATAGTAGTCTTTTATTTTCAGCAAGAATAATTTATTTCATGAGTTAAGATTTCATAGCATATCAAATATATATTTTTAATGAACATACATTAGCCCGACGTATGTACCTACATATATAACTTAAGTATAACGCAGGCACTCATGTTTCAAATAAAAATTTCTTCAGAAGTGTATCTTTCGTGTCTTTGACGGCATGTTTGGTGCAGTGGACAGTCAGCATCATATTCATTCTGCGCTACATGTCGCGGTTTCGATTCGCACACGATACAAATAGTTGTGTGCCATACAGGTAGTTGTTTCGGATTTGGGTGTTTGTGCATGTGAGTAACTATGTCTGTAAACTGTACCCACAACACAGGAAAGGGCGTACAATAAGGTGCGAAGTCTAAAACAAAACCGCGCAAAAGTTTTCTTAGTTTTATGCTATACGTATTTTCACGTACTTATAACCTTTCCTTTGAAAAGTCTGTTCATTTATTGGAAAGCTTAAACTCTTAACTAACTTTAAAGTAAACAAGTAACAATATTTGGCAGCCGCCGGCGAATTGAGGCTGAATCAGCTAAAATCTTATTTGGGTCACGAAATCCTGAGCGGTAAACGTCTGTAGTGTGAAAATGTCTGTTCAATTTAGTTTAATGACTTACTCCGCTCAGTGTTTATTATCAAACAATTTACGCGTTTATTCATAAATCGTACTTTGTTTACTAATTAATTAAGTATTTGCCCATTAAAATTTTCATTCGATTATAATGAGCGCCAAGATACGGAGGATAAATTAAAATTTACCAAAACAACACGTTACACGTTCTTTATTTTATTTAAAATTATCGCACGCGATTTCGCTACTTCTTCACTGTGTCATTTCCCAGAGTAAAAACGTAGTTTGTTTTTTATTTTTATTGAATGCCTTCTCGCTCACATTAAAAGGAGATGTAACTGTTTAACCAGGCAATGTTGTGAATTCAAAAAAGGCCTCTAGCCTTATACTTACAAACTGAGTAACTTACTAACTTATTGATAACTGGTTGGTATTGACTGTTGAAGCTTCCTGGTTAGGAATGGCGAAAACTTCAGTCGTCTTTATGAAGTAATCCATATCAACAATAAAATACCCGTTTCCGTGGGGTACAACTACTGTCGTATATTTAAGTTCTTTTTGCCCTCCTATTATGACCTCCTGAACTTCTATTATAGTAGAGCTGTAGAACATCCAAAATCATTGTTTTAGGAAGCACCATTTGCATGTGACTGCTCTGTTCCCTCGAATTGTCGAATCTTTATATTCATTGTTAAGGTCCGTTCCCTAGCATCCTCGCAGACACTGCTTCCTTAGCCTCTTGCCTGATGCGGTTACACTTGCCAGAACAAGGTCTCCTTAACAATGCGTCTGCGTTAACGTGAGATCTCCAACTACGATGTTCAGTTCAGTTGTAAGGAAAATTACTCGTGTGTCTATTCATCCGTCTGTCACTGCCAATTTGATTCGAGTCTACTGGACCGATTAAGCCAAAATTTGGTACACATAACATGAATTTTTTAACCTATATACGGACGTGTAAAATAATAGGTTTTTTAACAAATGGAAGGGCTTATTGTGCGGGTATATTTTTTTAAAATAATTTAATTAGTTTTCGTTATTTAAGAACATAGATGAATATTGACCATACTCCCCCCCCCCCCACCCCCCCTTTAAGCGTAACAACTGTACCTGTAAAATTTAGCATGGTAAATCTTTCAATATTGTGTATACACACTTACATTTGCAGTTGGAATGTATGAGACAATATATTATTCGACTACAAATATTAAGTTTGTTCTTGGTATAAATTATTATCCTTCTTTATCTCTCTCTTCCTATCGTTAATCCGTGTGGTGTCCGGATTAAGAATATAGCACCACTCCATCTTCTCCCGTGGATGTCGTAAAAGGCGACTAAGGGTATCTAAACCAGAGGGATGGGCAGCAGCGTCTCTTCTGTGAAACGGTAGCCATACTGCGCTCACCAACCCGCCTGCCAAGCGTGGTGAGTATTGGCAAATACCCCCCAAAATGATGACAAAGTTGTGAAAATCTATGGGAGAGGCCTTTGTTCAGCAATGGACGTATAAATGGCCGATATGAATAAATTATTGGTACAATACAGAATTCAACAATAGACAATATATTCAGAAATTTATCTCTACAATCCAGTACCATACATGTTTTTCATGACTCGGGAGATGAGGCGCTGGAAGTGCTCTTCGAAGCCCCAATGACTGTCCAGGGTGGGCCCCAGGTATTTCATATACTGGCCCACTCCGATTCGCGCGTCGCCAATGCGTATCCACGAACTGGGTGGTTCTCTGCTCCTCGGCAGTTTGTGGAACCATAGCGCCTCGGTTTTTGAGGCGCTATCCGCAAACCCAGGGCGTGGATTTTGGCCACACGACCATTGCCACCGCTTGCTCCGCAAGCCAGATGGTTTGCTCGAAGGACTCCCTGCTGGCCAACACCAGAGTGTCGTCAGCGTAACAGACTAAACTGACGCCAGTAGGGAGAACGACACGCAGGACCGCGTCGTAGGCGAGGTTCCATAAGAAGGGGCCGAGAACTGACCCCTGCGGAACCCAGCACGTAATCTCCCTCCACTTTACGCTACCGCCCCTGCCCACGTAGCAAATGTGCCTATCGCGCAGATAGACCCCTATGATGCCCTGCAGGTAGGGCGGACACCGATGACAGACTAGTGCCGCCCTAATAGCGCCCCAAGGAATGGAGTTGAAGGCGTTGACGATGTCTAGACTGACCGCCAACGCCAACTCACCCCGTCTGGATACTGCCTGTTCCGACAGCGAGCGGACGCGAAGTATCGCGTCTATGGTGAGCCGCCGTTGCCGGAAGCCACATTGACTTTCAGCCAGGTCGGGTGTTAAAGCTAACCTAGCTTAAAGTGCCCAACTTTTTTTTTTTTAAACGGATTCTCTCTAGGATTTTTCCTGTGTCGCGCACCCACAATAAGTTGGGTGTTACCTTCACCATAACACCCAACTTATGCTTCTAACACCACCACAGTCATATTTGTACCTATTGTGTCATCAAACACAAACTATGTTTTAATCATGGCTTAAGTTACATCCCAACTTTGCATTTAATGAAGTAGTTTCTTGACTTACTCCAACCAAATGGACGAAGTTTTGTGTTTTAAGTATGCCGGACGCTAAACATTGGCTATAAGTAAGATGCCTTTCGCAACGCAAGCGTATAGGCGTACATAATTACGCGAACCAAACGTAAGTATCGGTCTTAAGTTGCTAAACGCTTTACTTGTGACAAATTGTACAAGTAGATTACTCTATAGATCTGTACCTTACGAACTAGAAAATAAAGCATGCATTTGATTAAATTTATATCCGTTAGAAGTGGTGAAACGGTATTTTGTGAGTGGAATACTTTGGAAGTCATGATTTAGAATATTCGAAGTTGTTTTTACCTCGAATACTTAGGAAACGTAAAAAGTAATAGTTATTTTGTTACTGAACATTACACTGGAAGGTAACATTTATGTAAAAAGTAACGTCGTATGTACGGATTATAATAATAAAGTTGATGAGAATGGTTAACAACCCCCTCTGAATTATTATTATTATTAAACTATACAGCGAAAGTTTTATTACGGACATTACCTACGTATGAATATCATGAACCCCGTTAGTGGGTACCCTAATTTTATAACACCGCAAGTCTGGTGATATTATATCCTCACGACTCACTACGAAGTCTATATAAGATGCGTATACTAACTAATATTAATAATATATGAATTACGTTGAGGCATTATGTTTAGTCTCCAACGGCTAAATGCCAAAATGGCACTTAATGTTTAAGACCTGCTAAACTATTTGAGGCATCCGCTATCCTATTAAAAACGGTCGTTTCAAATAGATCATAAATATTTAGTGGCTGTGGTGCCCGGATTAAGCATATAGCACTACAAAAAAAGGCACGAAGGGACTCTTAACTACAGAGATGGGTAGCAGCGTCCCTTCTTTGTATCAGTAGCCATATTGCGCTCACCAACCCGCCTGCCAAGCATGGTGAGTACTGGAAAATTCCCTTCAAAATTACAGCTCAATTGTGGGAATCCATGAACAAAGGCCTCTGTTCAGCAGTGTCCGTCCTATGGCTGATATGATGATGATGATGATTGAGTGGCGTTTCAGTATTCGGCCAATAGTCTCCTAAAGTGAAAGTATAACAACAACAAAATATATGTTCAAATGTTATCATGAGACATTATTTATTCTGGTCTTAAATAATATTTTCCGGAACGTATTTATGTAAGGGGAATAAACTAGTCAGATATAAAATATTACTGTTCGTATTAAGTATGTGTTTAATAGTAAACTTGCCTAAGGTATTACGAGCGTATTATGGTGGCTTCCCACTGCGTGTTATTTCACCGGCCGTGCCGCAATTCGCCTATATAGGTAATAGCTATGCCCCGCTGTTTCACCCGTCAGTAAATTTAAAACAAAACTGAAAATGAGTAAATTATATAATTTAGTTTTTTTTTCATTTATTTTTATTCATTAGTTTATCTGTAATACGCGTGGCGCGTCTGGCGCGTGTTATTTATTTGTTTGCGTTTTCCTAATAAAATGATGATTATTTTCTTATCATATTTTACTCAACAGCCATTGTTATTTACGACATATTTAATATAAATTATAAGAAACGCGGTTGTTACCTACTGATAGGAATACTTGAAATAAAATTCACTATTTTCGTAGGATCCTATATAATTATGAGCCAGCACATGCCACCATAGGGGGGGCCTGCGCCACCAAGAGCTTGATTTTTACATATTTGTGCGATCGGGCCCGGCGCGGCTCGCGTTATCGCGCGTCATGGGAAGCCAACATCATGACGTGTCTCTAACATTTCAAGCTGGTTTGAAAGACACAAATTGGCACTTTGGAAGCATCTAGACTGGGAAAGGGTGGGAACTAACAGCTATTGCGTGCATAATGTCAGTGTGCTTACATAATTTCGGGGAATAGAACATGTATTCTAAATCTCTATAATCTGTATTCTACATTCTAATATAGAAGTCCGTTCTACACAAACAAATACTAAATCAAAGTTCTAAAAAATATTTCTTTAGATTTTTAATATAGGTCCTTATAAAATAGTGTTTTTGGTTTCAAGTCGACAATCAAAAAGTGATAGGGTTTAGTGTAAGAGCTTAGGTTCCAATTTTGTTTTGCAATAATGAACAAATAAAGTTCCTATTCGAGAACTATTTTTTCACTATTTAATAAAATATAATAGAACGCACATAAATAAAAAAACACGCGCAGCTGTAATAAAATTGAGAAAGAAGTATTTTTAATGTATTTAAAGTAAATTAAATGGTGCAAGAAATGTTTCTTTTTTAAATACATTTTCTATAACGGATTTACTGATTGTACCTTTGAAATAATTTTCATTAATATTGTAGAATCATCTTTTAATTACTGTATTTGAGAAATTAGCTCATATTTCTACAAACTTTATATCCGCTCCAATCCATATCCGGTCAAAATGGTCATCGGTCCTTAAAGGGGGGTGAAACTCTCATAAAATAGTGAGTACGAAAAGTTGCATCGAAAGTAGCGCCATCTCCTGCCTACAGTCGGCGCATTTCATATTAAGTTTTATTCAAAATATGACTAGATAGCAGTAGTACCTTACCGGAAGTATCAAAAATAAATTTATTTAATGTTAGTTTTTGGTAATAAGTTCTTAAATTACAATCTCATTTTTGTGATATTAAATAAACACGATTTCGTTTATTTAATGTCGACAAACAATAATATGTTTATTATTAAAACATCATCACTTCACAAATTGTCAAAGAGAAAAGATACCTTTTACAAGTTTGTAAACTTAATTTAGCTGGTGTTTGCTATTGGATTAGATTATTTTACGAGTGTGATAATTTTACGTTGAATTTCTTGTAATTCTTTAATAATCTCGCACTGAATTTTATAATCCACGGTATAAAGAGGTGAATATAACTTTGGATGTAAAATTTTCTTAATATGATAAGAATGACCTAGTTTTGGTAAGCTTATGATTATGATACGAAAAGAATAATAAAAAAACATTAAAACGTTTCCCTTGTTTCTTTTTTGTAGAACTATTCTAGTTTCAAGAAATTATTAGGTCGGTTTAAATTTCACAACTTTTTTCAATTTATCATATTATGGTCTGCGGCGCAATTTAATCGATCTAGTATTTTTTTCATACAATGAACAAATTTTATTAAAAATACTTCTGGAGAGGCACGCCACCTGCAGGATTGTTTCGGGTACTAAATGAAAACGTAGCGCCATCTGATAGACAAGGTCGCATATTTGATTATTGTGGTCTTTGAGTTGCGCATCTATGTCAGTATTAAGTGTCCATTGGTCTATGGGTCCTTATATTATGAGATGGAATGTATGATGGATGTAAGTCACTACACACAATATATATATAATACACCGTCTGTGCCAGCAACACAGTCACACTCAGTTAGCTACCGGGACTGCTTCACTTCCCAAGATCATTCAAGAAACTTACTGGGTATACCACCTAGCTTTACAATTCTCATCTAAAGATGTCGTCTCATGACTAAACATCAGCGGTTCAGTCACAAAAACAAGGATAAATAGCATATAGACGATTACGACTGACAACTATGACTGAAAAAGCAAACGATTGGAAATACAAACGGACAATAGGGACTTCGACACCTTTTTAGGTCTGAATCCTAATAATTTTCAATAAGTTTAAAGTAAGAATGGAGTTATTAACAAAATAAATTCTTTTTAGTAAAAAAGTGTGGGGTACTTTATCCGATTATTTCATGATGACGCTACTTTTACAATTGACATCAAGCACCCCACGCTTTTATACAATAAAATATGTTTTTTTGTTAATTACTCTATTCTTATTTTAAAGTATTGAAAATTATTTTCTAACTTTTAGTTCGGTTATCTACAAATGCGTGTTTTTTTAGCATTTTGATACTATTATTTATTTTCAATTTTTAGTGCGATAACGTGTTTTTTTGTTTTTTTTTGGAGCGAAATTGCAAAGTCATCGGGCCTTGATAAGTGTGCGAAGTTTCAAATCAATCCGACGTTTTGAAGGGGATGAAAATCGAGTTCAAAAATTCCGTTACATATGTCCATAGATACATACCAAGCTAATAAAGTATTTTCTTATTAAACGCATAAAATCTGTGAATTATTATAATACATTGTCGAATTAACAGTAACTCCTTCTGTGCACTAGAAGAGGCCCATGCTCTGGGAACAGTTACAGGCTAATATTATATAAGTAATTTCTTAGGTCACGATTAATACACATTAAATTAAAACATTTTTAAACTCATTACATCGCGTATTTTATAGAAAAAAAAATCCTGACCTTTCGAACACTTTGCAGTGTTCGTGGTCACAGGATGATAAAAGTGATATGCGTAGTTACAGATTTTAAAAACAGTTATTTTATAAAACTATCAAAAACTGTTTCGATGAACTCACTCATCGCTCACTTTCTTTTGATTAGTGTTCGAAACGTCCGCAAAAATCTATGATATAATTCCGTTTAAAAGTGTTTTACTATAATACCATAATTATATATTTTAAGTACTTACAGCTTTAAAATCACGTAAATAAACGGTCCAATGGAATCACAACGATTTATAAATACGGAGCTTCATATTTCGCAAAGGGAAATTCCAATTCCGTCGTATCCAGCGTCAAATTAACAAACTGCTTTCATCACATTACTAGGATATTTTTCTGAGTTTCTACTACGCAGCTATTTCAGGATGTTATGCCATTTTAAGTGGTTACTTATTCGTCATTAAATACTTTTTCTTTTGTCAAAATAAACATATTAAGGACCTTAGTTGTTGGAAGTACTCTGTTGACATTTAGAAATAGGGAAGAACAATTTTTGTCTCTCTCATTGACACATTGAGTCAGAACCCGATACTAAAATCAATACTCAAATCACACACATTTATTAATTTCACTAGAATAAACCGAATTGTTTTCGCCCAAACCCTCAAAACACCCTATTTAATTAAGTCAACAGTTTCACGATACACAAGGGTGCTTTTAATATCCCTTAGTTCAAAGAGCAAAGGAGATCAGGGCGGATAATGAAAATTACCACCCAGTTTCTCAACGGCTCAATTTATCTGTGTAAACAGACATTATTACGACTCATACTTACGAGTAAATTACCTCAGGCCTGTAATCCTAATGGGTGTACGGTGTAACGTTATGAACCGAAGTATTCGTTCATGGGGCGCGTGGGGCCTATGACGTCACACACTCATCAGTGTCGTCACATGGATCTCGACGCTTACATGAGACTGTTTCCATGTTTATAGCAGTATGGTCTCTTCTTTTTAAAGATAAAGCTGTTAGTTTGAAAGGGATAGAAAATTGCGCGTGTATTGATGCAAAATATTACAGCATTTTCAGCACCTTATCGGTGGATCATCTTACGTTGGTTAGTTATAACTTTCAGAGACAAAACGGGTAAGGGCTTTAAGATACAAGGTACGAGTCTATTGCCTTTTTAACACTATCCAATTCCGGGACTGCGACAGTAAACTCTAATCCAACTGGTCCACTCTGAGCGTTATTTGTTTATAACCGACTCAAAAAGGAAGAGGTTCTATATTCGTCATGTGTGATTTCTTATATTTGTTTGGGCATGAATCCTATATATATATGCACTGAATTGGATGATTTTATTGATTTGTTTGAAAAAGCTTTTTCCCGAGACGCTCACATTTAAATTTGGTGAATATCTGATGAAGCTCTTCGGAGATAAAGAAGGGAACTCTTTTAACGGATGACAGCAAATTACCCAATTGATTGCAGCAATCGTTTGTCTATATACAATACATTTACAAACGATTGCTGCATTTGCAACTCAAAGAAAAACTAAACTTGAAAAAAGTATATAGGTACATGCTTAAAACAGATATTTCAAGTTTATTTTATTACTTTATTTCTTTATATTACATTTCGTATTATGTATTGTGTCTGTTTGTGGCAAATTAATGTTTCTTTATTTCTTTCAATGAGACTAGACTTAGAGGCGGTTTATATTTACGGCACAGTTAGAAAGCAGTAGGATTTACAAAAACAGAATACGGTAATGTGGGAAAATCACGAGGGTGTATCATTTTGAGGTGTAGGGAGGTTTAAATTAAAACCCTACCTGCTGAGCTAGTTTTTTAACGACATTCCGGAAAATAGGCAGCATTACCATTAGATTCCTATGAAAAAATAAATGTTTCGCCTGTTGCATATGTTCCGTGTGGCGCCCGACAAAGACATGTTGGAGGTGATCACCCCTCTCCATGCTGGTGATACCTGTCATAGGGCCATAATCGCCTCCTCCAGAGAGACAATAATTGTATTGTAATGATCATTGGAAGGCCAATGTTCAGCAGTGAATGATAAAAAAAAAGAAATAAAGTTTTATTTTGGACTGGTACACAATGACAATGAAAACGTAATATTAATAAAATAAAATAAATGTATATGACTACAGTAGTGCTGTACAAGGCCAAAAAAGGACCCTGTCTCTGCTGCAGCAAATTATGCTGCAGCGCCGGTTTTCTGATACGGCCTATAAACGGGATTACGGAATATTGAGTGGTATTTGAGTATATCTACAAATCTAATAGAACGATATGACTTAAGAAAAATAACGCATCTAGTTTTAAATCTCACTGTCTAGTTATGCCCGCGTCTCCGCCCGCGGTCAACGCTCTTAGTATTCAAGATGTAAAATACATATATTTTTATCTAGGATTAATTCTTCTGACTGGCGTTTAGATCTAGGAACAAACGGCACGGTTGGTGCAGTGGCTGATACAGTCGGCTGATGTGGTCGTTCGTTCGGATCGATTTTCGCACGGAACATATATTTGTATGATCTGCAGGTAGCTGTTCCGGGTCTGGGTGTAGTGTGTGTTGAACTTGGGTCCGTGAACGCACCCTCAATACAGGAGAAATACTAATTTAGGGCAAAGTTATCATCATCATCAGCCTATCGCAGTCCACTGCTGGACATAGGCCTCTTCAAGTGCATGCCACTGATCGCGATCCTCGGCTACTCTCATCCAGCTACTGCCAGCCACCTTGCGCAGGTCATCACTCCACCGAGCTTGAGGGCGTCCTACACTACGTTTACCAAGACGCGGTCTCCACTCAAGAACACGTTTTCCCCAACGGTTGTCGGTTCTACGACAAATATGGCCAGCCCACTGCCACTTCAGCTTACTAATCCTATGAGCTATGTCGATAACATTGGTTCTCTGTCGGATCACTTCATTTCTGATTTTATCCTTCAGAGAGACTCCGAGCATAGCCCTCTCCATTGCTCGCTGAGCGACTTTAAACTTGTGGACCAGCCCTACCGTGAGTTTCCACGTCTCGGCACCGTATGTTATGACGGGTAGAACGCACTGGTTGAAGACTTTAGTCTTTAGGCTCTGTGGAATAGATGACGAGAATACTCGACGTAATTTCCCAAATGCCGCCCAGCCCAGCTGTATTCTTCTATTGGCCTCCCTCTCAAAGCTGTTTCTACCCAACTGCAGGGTTTGCCCGAGGTAAACATATTCCTGAACAACTTCGAGAGTGTTGTCGTGTACCGCAATCGGCTCCGGAACCACATGTTGGTTAAACATGACCTTGGTTTTATCCAAGTTCATCCGGAGACCGATGCGTTGAGAAGAATCAGCTAGACTGTTCAGCATTTGGTTTAGATCCTGCAACGATTCGGCCATTATGACGATGTCGTCTGCAAATCTCAAGTGTGAGATGTACTCGCCGTTTATGTTTATGCCACGTCCTTTCCAGTCCAGCGTCTTAAACATGTCCTCCAATGCATTTGAGAACAATTTGGGGGAAATAACGTCCCCTTGTCTCACACCTCGATGCAGGGGGATATGCTCAGACAGCTGGTTCTGTACTTGGACGGCCATAGTGGCGGTATCGTACAGACATCTCAACACTTGGATATATCGCCAATCGACTTGGCATCGTTGCAGGGATTCCAGAATGGACCAGGTTTCGATCGAGTCAAAGGCCTTCTCATACTCCACAAACGCTAAGCACAGGGGCTGATTATACTCTTCAGACTTCTGTATAATCTGCCGCACTGTGTGAATGTGGTCTATGGTGCCATACCCTCCTCGAAACCCGGCCTGTTCCGGGGGTTGAAATTCGTCGAGTCATCGCGCAAGACGATTTGTGATGACTCTTGAAAACAGCTTGTAGACGTGGCTTAGGAGCGAAATAGGTCGATAGTTCTTCAAAAGGGTCTTGTCACCCTTTTTGAAGAACAAAACGACGATGCTCCTACTCCACGCCTCTGGAGTTCTCCCATTAAAGAGAACAGAGTTGAAAACTTTCAGGAGCTCCTTTAGTACAGGTTTACCATCAGCTTTTAGGAGCTCCGTTGTAACTCCGTCCTCCCCAGGGGCTTTTCCATTTTTAAGCTGTTTCAGAGCCAGCACAATTTCGTCTAGGCTGATCTCTGGCAGGTCCTCAGTGAAGTGGCGGATCAATGTGGCCCTGGAATCCTCATTTTCGGGGTCAGGTTGAGAAGCATGCGAAGCGTATAGCTGGCTGTAGAAGTCTTCAACTTCCAAAAGGACCTCCGGCCTTGAAACAACGACGTCCCCTCCTGTTGTAGTCAACTTCGTCAGGTGGCTTCTCCCAAGACTCTGGACGAACACTTTCGACCCCCGGTTCTGCTCAATCGCCCTTTCTATAGAAAGAGTGTTGGAGCGCCTGAGGTCACGTCGTACCAGTTTATTTATTTTTGTATTTAGTGCCCGGTATTCTGACGAAGTGACTGGTGGGTTTTCACGTCGTTCCTTCATAAGCTTTATAGTCTCCTCCGAAAGTTTCGACTTCTTGCCTTAGCAAAGTTATAAAAAAAAGAAATAACCCTACACCCTCATCTCTTTTATTCCATGTTTTGTTTTGGGACTTTTCTAAATAAAACATCGTCATCATATCAGTCAAAGGGCGTCCACTGCTGTCCTCCTCCTTAGATTTCCACAACGAGCGGTCACATGCCGTCCTCATCAGACGACTCCCAGCGACCCTCACCAGGTCGTCTGTCCACCTCGTTGGAGGTCGTCCCACGCTGCGTTTTCCTGTGCACCGTCTCCATTCAAGAACCTTTTGCACCAACGGCCATCAGTTCTACGACCAATGTGGCCCATTGCCACTCCAGTTTACTAATTCTTTCAGCTTGTCTAAAAAATCATAGGTGATTTTTTCTTCCTTCGCTTCACGAGCTAATGGTAAAATAAATCTGTCGAGCACTGTCATATTTATTTAATTATCATCCTCATCTTCATTCCTAGTTATTAAATCTTCTCCACCAAACGATGATCCACTGGCAATGGAATCTTCTTCTTCCGAGGTTTCGTTATTTTCTGTAATGATAGCTTGGTTTTTGTTTGTCTTCGTTTTTTATCCTTTTTACAGTAAATAGGTTTTATTTTGAATTCTTTAGCGGTTTATTGATTTTTATCGTCTACTTTTGCCCGCATTAAAAAAATAAACGAAATCAAAATTAAATGTATACAGTGAACCATGGCTCACTGTTAAACATAGCAAGTTGGTTAACTGTGGGACACACCCCTTTTTAATGTTTTAGGTTTAGATAACTTTTGGACGACTGAACACCAAATGTACAGTAAATACGTCACGGAGCATAATGAGAATATTTACTTTAGAGAGAGATTATTGTAAGTATTTTTTATATATTTAACTATAACATCTAAAACGAAAAATTACTTACATTCTTTTCTCTAGTTTCTGCACAAATAAACACAACATTTCTCGCTACGAGGCCGACATGAGCACGAGCTCCCTGCTAAACGGTAAGACCCGTGGGGGGCCGTTTTAGAGTCTATATTGCCAAATAGCATGGAACGGCAACGTCGCATTTGCAAAATATAGGCTTGGTTAATTATTGAACATTTGACCCTATATACCAATAATATTTTTCTTTAAATTCTGAGCTGCCAATACTAACGGCCTTTGCCTCTTATCAGACACACTCCACTAGAAAGTGATGAAGGTCTTCGACTCAGGTTTCAGGTCTGTAGAATTCGTTATTTTTGTTCGGTATTTAAACTTATTCAGTTGAACATGACCAGGTCTAAAGCGAAAAGCGATTATAATAAGTTTTCAGTTTAGCTTAATGCCCCGAAATGAAGGTATATAAGGAGGCTCAGTCCGTAGCGATCTGTAACAATTTCTTTTTCCGAACGAAATGTTGTTAAAATATTCCTACCATATTTCGTAACAAATTTTCTCTATTTAGGTTATATTTCCGAATAGTTTGTTTTTATTATCATTTCTCCCCCGTGAAATGTACCTTGCTTTCCCAATTTTTCAGCCAGCAGTCTGACTAGTGAAGGAACCCAGTGCAATGGGTCCCAAATCCCAACATCTTCATTCTAGTATCTATGACATGACTAAGATGAGATTGTTTGGTAGTTCTTAGTTTTTTTTTTTTTTTATCAACAATCAAAGTCTATGGCATACAGTCGTATATGTTTCCTGCTTTTGAGAGATTAGTCTTAATTTAAAAACCAACTGATGTAATACCTAGATATTACACCAAAAATACAAGAATGAGCACTATATAATAAATATGACGATAATATTATAGTTAAAAAAATACATTTAATTTCTTTAGTCTTTTAAAATATTAAGGAATTTGAAACACAATTAGATATAAATACATTCACAAAGACTAAATAATAAAATAAAATTTAAATTATATTAAACCATCAAATTTTTTAATTGGCAATAAAACATGGCTCTTTTAACATCATAATGTTCAATCCTTCGTCACTCCTATTTATTATTACCAAGATCGTGTACTAATTAATAAATACGGTTTTTTAAGAGACTAGGAATTAAAAACGTTTATCATATAAGTATTCGTTCCTTGCGGAAATCATGGAACCCTACCGGAAACCTGTGACCCATAAAAAAGAAAACCAATCCCTTAGTCACTGCGCTAACCGAGCCGTCTAATAAAACCCCAGTGATTGCGTCTACCCATCCTCCTACCGTCTACATATTAAGAGACTCATGACCCAGGTAACGAACGGAAGATACATAATCATCATATCGGCCATACAACGTTCACTACTGAACAAAGACCTCCCCCATAGATTTCCAGAACTGTGTCATCATATTGGGGTGAATTTGGCAGTACTCACGTCGCTTGGCAGGCGGGTTGGTGAGCGCAGAATGGCTACTGTTCCACAGAAAGGACGCTGCTGCCCATCCCTCTGGTTCAGAGTCCTTTAGTCGCCTTTTATGACCTCCACGGGATGAGATGCAGTGGTGCTGTATTCTTAATCTGGACACCACACGCATTAAGAGATAAGATACACAAATTAACCGGTAAATGTAAAAAGGTTAAAGTAAGCAAATACCGTTCCAAATTCAATAAATTACCGGAAAAGGCGGACTTTGCTCGTCCGTAAATGAACATAATTAATTTTGCACTACCGCTATACTTTAACTCCAGACGTCATTCCTACATACATGTGTATATGTAGCATAAAGCATATGGCCGTAGCAGAAAAGGGCTCTCGATAGGATACCACGGAAAACACAACGTGAGACGGCGTCCAGCATAATGGACAAACGACATCCTTTGCTAGCATTACGTCCTCGCAAAAGGCGGCAACGGCATCCCATGCGCTCTCGACGATGGCCTAAACCACGGCTGGAAGCGATAGGTCATCCTCGTCGGCTGCCGATAAAACTGAAAAAGGCTCAGTTTACCGGCAGCTCAATGAGCAAATCTGTCTTACGCCTATTTAATACACATTGTATTGAAGAGGCGATAGAGTGTAACATAGGCTCCAAAGTCTTATCGGCCATACAGCGTCCACTACTGAAGAAAGGCCTCCCCCATAGATTTCCACAAATGTGTCATCATATTGGGGGGAATTTGCCAGTACTCACCACGCTTGGCAGGCGGGTTTGTGAGTGCAGAATGGTTACAGTTCCACAGAAAGGACGTTGCTGCCCATCCCTCTGCCAGAGCCAGCTTACAAAATTGAGAAGATAGCAGCAGCAAAGATAGCAGTAGCGTGTCGTCGAACAGGAGCTTTTTAGAAAGGTGACATTTCACCGTTTTGAGAAGTTGACTAATCTTATTATGCAGCTTGAAATAGGTTTTAATAGAAGCACGCTTCAAGATATCACCAATTCTGTGGGTGACTTCCTTAATAAATGGTAAAACAGCAGGTCATCGATCAACCGTGGTGGGTTTAGGGCGGCTTCTGCAACGGGGATGTGGAGCTCTCAAATTATTATTTTAAAGAACTTGCTTCACATGGTTAATTTCCCCGGCCAGATTGTCAGCGTCGCAGATTCCGTGTTCTCTCTGTTATAAAGATTTGACCATGGAAGCTAACTGATAGGCAGGGTGGTGAGATTAACCGTTAAGGTGCCTATCCATATGGGTAGGTTTTCTATATACGGTGTGACTAAATGAATAAACTGGATTATGGATGAGAAGTATGTCAAGAAAGGCCAAGGACTTGTTATCCTCCAATTCCACAGTAAACTGAATATTATAAAAGTGCCATCTACGTACCGTTTGAACATCTTCTGTTTAGCCTGTCATCAGTGCTCTCTCCTCCAGGCTCTTCATGATAATATTGGCGATTACAGGAGAGACCGGTGACCCAATGGCCACACCGTCTGTTTGTAGGTAAAACTCGTTGTCCCACAGCAGGTAAAGCAGTGCTCATGTAACTCTGCAAATTGTAGAGACATGTCATGCTCTCTTAACCATTTCTTAACAATATAGGCAGTCTTAACTGGGGAATTTAATATGAATACGAACTGCACATCAAAACTAACCATCACTTCGCTTTCAGCCAGTTTAATGTCTTTTATTTGGCTGACAAAGTGATAGGAATTCTTCACATATATGCTAGACTTTCCACGAAGTTTTTAGAGTACCTCCGCTGGATGTTGTGCCCGTTTGTAAGTTGGTGTATCGATCTGGCGTTTGGCTTTCGTCGTAGGCGAACATTGATTTTGTGAATTTCCAGCAACCCATACAACTTTGATGGTTTTGCGCAGTGTGAAATGAGTGTTTCACGTCTAATTTTAAGGTGTCTGCGTAGATAGAGGTCAGAGGTAGTTTCGAGAATTTTGTTAATCGGATCTTTGTTTTTATATGTGATTTATCTGACAAAAACTCTTGAATTTTCTGCGACCACGAATGCTGCAAAGTATTCGTAACGTTAGTATAAACAACTACAACATAAGAAGTTAGTCCAGTGGCTGATATAGTCAGCTGCTGCACTCCGGGTCGCAGTTTTGTTTCCTGCACGAAACAAATATTTGTATGAGCTGCAAGTAGAAGCACCGGGTCTGGGTATATTGTTTGTGGAATTTGTGTCTGAACGCACCCACGGCACAGGAGAAATCGGACAGAAGTGGGGCAATGTTTTTCAAAAGAAAAGTAAAAAATAGAAATAAAAATGTTTTATTAATTATAGTAAAACACTTTTAATTTCTATTTTTCACTTTACACATTAGTGTAATAACCACAAAAACCCAATATTTGTACATCTATTTGAAACTATACCCACAATAAAGCGATCGATTGACAATCCAGGGCTATGCTCCCGTAATGCTTAAAGTGCCCCTGATCATATCACATCTATACAAATAAATAAAATTGAAGCGTCTGTTTGTAATGTCAAAATACCAGCTTTTTACTAAATGCATATGAAAGTATATACGGTACCTACAACAAAAATACTATTTTAAATTTTTTTGTCTGTCTGTTGTTTGTTCCCACTAATCTCCGAAACGGCTCGACCGATTTCTACGGTACTTTCACTGGCAGATAGCTGATGTTATGAGGAATAACATAGGCTAATTTTATTTTAGAAATGTAATTAGGGTTCAGCGCAAAAAGAACCCATGATATTCAATATATATATACACACTCTATGTCAATTGTCTATGCCGAAGTACTTTAAATTATTTATAAATAACCCGCTTCTTTTAAATTAAACGGCGGGTGAAACCGCGGGTCCTAGCTAGTCGTGAATAAAAAACCTTCTTGCTGTTCGTTAGTCCCACGTAACCACCGGCTCAAATTATAGATCCCATATACAAAGAATAACTATGAAGACAAACTTTGAAGCGGAATTCTTTGAAGCCTCTTTAAATTATGACTTTGTCACGTACCGTGAGATAGCTAAAGCTACCTTGAAACGTCTAACAAACAACAATCCTACTATATCGAATATGAAAGTCGAATTATTAATCTGTATTTTGATGTTATAAATAAACCGGATACGTGCGAGTTGTACTCGCATGGGGAGGGTTCCGTTCGCTGAATAATGTTATCTTTAGCGCGTTAGGTACGAGGAGTGACGGATACCTGCCTTAAGTCAAATTAGTAGTTCCAATCATTTACGCCAAGAACTAACTTGTAGTTGAAAAACATGTTCACCCATTCATTCCAACTACAAATGTAAGCTACGCACAACATTGAAAGATTTATCATGTTATTTGAAGACCATAGACTTCTTATAGGGTTTCCTGTAATCTATAAGTAAATAACTATTTTCTGTACTTTTATATTAAATTATATGCACACAAGTTTCAGAAATAAAGCGAGAGAATGGTAATTTTTTATATTTTATCTTAAATGTCTTTAAAATTACATCAAAAAAATTAGTCCCTCACAAAAATTCCTTCCATTTCATATCCTATAAAGGTCCCGTGTTTCATACGGATGTTCCATAAGTACTAGATGTTTTAATACTACAAGAGAATATGTTTTACTCATCATTCATCATTATTTCAGCAGAATAATGTCCATTGCTGGACACAGGCCATCGCCACAACGACCGGTCTGGGTATGCTGTGTGTTCATTGGGTGGTTTTGCCATAATGGTCACGCTTGGCAGGTGGGTTGGCGATCGCAGTTGAATTGTAAATGTAATCGAAGGACGCTGTTACCCATCCGTCAGTTAATCCCATTGTCGCCTTTTACGACACCCGCTGGATGAGATGGGGTGGTGCTCTTAGCCGGACACCATACGATTTTATTCACCGACATTCAATGTTCTTAATTTTGATTAAAATTGGTCAGAAACAATGACGAAAACGAAATTAATTGAAAACTCAATTGATAGATACATACTTACGTTGCGTAGATCGGGACACAATCACTTTTTAATGTAAATAATATTAAGTATTTAAAGGGCGTTGAACCTGACGTATGGGCGTAGAAAATCCAGCTAGGCGCCGATGTGTCGATCTCAGCGGGTGCTAAGATTATACTACTGTACGCTGCGTGAACTTCACACTTAGTACATGTGGGTAGAAAATTGAATACGAGTGCATCTGAATGGAGAGGAATACATACACACTCGATAAGTTCTTGTACAAGAACATACAATAGCGTTACGTTACTCAAATAATTATGTAGATTGTTTTTAGGTCCTAAACCACGACGATGGTCAAAACAGAATGGGACGTAGTACCCACCCATTGGACATAATTTATATATTATTTGAAATTGTATTTTTATGTAGTGCAATGTTTACTAGGACACCGGTCTACATTTGCTGTCGGAACGGAGTTACATTGTCTTATAATTTTTTTTTTGTCTATTGGTGTTTTTCAATATATGATCTATTTTGGGAAATATCATTTAAAAATTATAATGCAACATTAGTTTGAAACAAGAAAAAAATTGTTTACCTTGTTTGTTTCAAAAAAGAAAAATGTTCTCCCACACTAGGACTTTTCATGTGCCGCAGGTAACTCACATGTTAGGCATGTGAGGGGGGGGGGGGGTGACCGCTCTACACTCACCCTCTCCCAAGATGTGTCTATAGGCGTGATACCAGTCGGCGGCTCTAGTTTCTAGAAGAGGACCGCCCCAGTCGTTTTAGCCGGTAGGAGTCCGGCATGCCCCTTCGCTCTCCCCGGAGCGTAGGAAGTTTATGATGAAATTACACCGGGACCAATTAAAAAGGTAGGTATCACTTCACGTCTCGAGGTGACTACTGCAGTGTGAAGCCGCGCAGGACTTGTCTTTCGCGGCATCACACTGCATTAGCATTTTAATTGTTATGGGCATGCATGATACTTGCCACCAGGCGAATAACTTGATTAGAGTGACAAAGAGGTTCGTAGTAACAAATTGTCAACATTTAGAAAATATACCGTATTCAATGTTTCACAACAACCATATGCTTGAACAGTGCGAGAATATTAAATTCGTTATAGAGGGAATTGCTTCCCGTTAAAATGTAATTAGTTGAACAAATAACGTTTAAATTACTTTTCTCGATGCAATGGAAAGCCAGTTAACCTAGTTAGCAGTTTCCTTTTGAAACACTATACTTAGACTGAGCGGAATGGTTAAATCAATACCACTTAGCTAGAGTATTGCAAGGGTTAAGTAACTGGTTACTTAATCAATGTGTTGCGGTAATTTAATCTTTATCCTGGAAACTCGGTGATATAAATTCTACAGTATACTAGGAATGTTTAATATGTGATTACGGGCACAATTAGCGTAGAGACTACTCAGTTGGCTTACTGGGCTACGTTCCCGCATCGAACAAATATTTGTAAGGAATTTTTATTTCATAAGGTGGTAGTACGTCATCGTCTTTCTCCACAGGGGAAGGGTGGAGGGACATACCGGACTCCTGTCGGCTAAAACCACCGGGTTGATCATCTTCGGCACTGAAGAAACTGAGAACAATGACACTAGAGATTGGTGATACGCCTTTGGGCACATCTTGCTCGGGATGACTGTAAAGCAGTTACCTGCTTTAGCAGAGAGGAACCAACTGTAAGGAGGACGCTTCCCCGGCCTTATCTCACGGGGGATTGTAAGGGATCCCCCAAAGCTTCACTGTGCGCTGCGCTACGCACAGCAACACGTGCCCACGTGCACGCCACTATCTCCCCAGGGGTCGCTCAGTGCTCGTACGCATCTGCGGTTATTACCCTAGCGGCAGCGCCCTTCCCTTATTCTTCGGCTGAGATCTGCCCTCTCCCGATCCTGTTCTGCGATCTCCTTTTGGAGCATGACTCTGACAGGAGACCATATTTTTACAATTTTCATGCTCTGGCAGCATTACCGCTGACTACTGCTTGCAGAGAGTAATCTTGCCCGTTCCAATCGGCCAGGATCCACCACCTGGCAGCCGACACAAGGCATTCCTTGAGCGTGTATTCTGCGGTATATTGATCGGTTCCACAGTGGTGGCACTGAGCCGTCACCTCGCATTCTATCCAGTGCAAGTATGCACCAAAATAGCCGTGTCCGGTTAATGCCTGAGTCCGGTGGTACATGACGTACTAACTCCGTTTGAACGGGCTTCAAAGAGTGACAGAACTGCTTCGACGACGCGCTTAAACTAAAGCCGCAGGCACTTGTGCCATTTCTCGACAGCGCACCATCGAGTCTGCCCCTTCAGCCTATCGAACGCTCCTGGGGGCGAGGCTTCGCCTTTCTGGCAGTAGAAGTGCGTCTGATCGCAGACCTACGCACCCATCTCCATCAGGATATCGAAAGAAGGAAAGCACGTCAGAGAGTTGGCTCCTCGTAAGATACCGTACTCTACGCTTCAGAATGTTAAGTTTGTCTCTGCAGCGCTGGACGTCTAACAGTCATAATGACCTTGTATGGGTTCCGTAAAGGGTCATGGACTGCAGGACTCCTACGATGGCAAACTTCCTCTTAGCCCACCCTGATTTGCGCTTCAGCAACGCGTATCCACCAACTGGGTGGTTTTTCACGGCACGGTTGGTGCAGTGGCTGATACAGTCGCCTGCTGCGCACTGGGTCGTGGGTCCGATTCCCGCATGGAACAAATATTTGTATGATCTGCAGGTTGTTGTTCCGGGTCTGGGTGTATTGTGTGTGGAATTTGTGTTTGTAAACACACCCACGACACAGGAGAAATCCTAGAGTGGGGCAACGTTTTCTAACCAAAAAAAAAATCTGCTCTGCTGCAGTGTGTGGAACAGTCATTGCCTCGGTTTTGTGAGGCGCTATTCGCAGACCCAATGCATCAATTTTGGTCACCATTTTGGCCACCGCTTGCTCTTGGCGGATGCTTCCTTCAAAGTACTCTCCGCTGGCTAATACGAGTGTCATCAGCGTGACCAACTACGCTTACACCACTAGAATGAATAACATGAGGACGGCGTCGTAGGTGAGGTTTCATAAGAGGAAAGTGAGAACTAAACTATGTGACACCCCGCACGTGATCTCTTTCTGGGATTCTAGCATTTAATATCAATCCTCCTGCTGCCACTGCTACTTTTATCATACGCTATTTAGTTAATAAAACGAATAATAGTAATTATTTAGTAGCTACCAAAGTATATATTGTGACTCGAGTGATCCATGTCTGCTATGTGAGACGACGGTAAGCTTTATGTGTCACTAAGGTAGCAAACAACCCATACGACCGGCTGATAGATAGTAAGCAGTTATCGAAACCTGTGAACACTTGCAACCAGAGCATCAATCTCGCGTAGCAGTGCTGTAAAATCTTTTCACGCCCTTTTTGAAGAGCCCCAAGCTGTAGCCTTTAATGAAACCTCGGTAGGGAGCTGATTATGCAACCTGAGCGAAACCGGATGATATGACACTATTTTGGCTCTTGTGTAATGGGTGAACTCCCCGTCGACGGTGACAGGTGCGATGGTAGAAAGTAGCCATTCGCATCATAACGAGTAATTCCTTAGAACACTTTTATTGTACAAGCAGTAGAACACACACAGGGAGGCAAAGTCTCTCCTCAGACTTAGGGGTTTTAGACCGCTTGTGAGCTTGGGATCGTTGGCAATCCTAACTGCACGTTTCTATACAAAATCAAAGATCCAAGCTGGTTAGGTTAGGTCAGTAGGTTCTTCCGCCCATGAATGGTAGCAGTACTCCATATGAAGCCAGACTTGCGACTTATAAAGTAGTAGTCTAAGTAGTAAATTTTAGAGGTCAATTTTAATTAACTTCTAATTGTCGTATCGACTTGAAACTTTGCAAGTTTATGTATTTCAAATGACAATATAATAATTTGGCACCATGTAACGGATCTGATGATCGAGCCAGGAGGTAGATAGTGCAACTCTTCAATGGCTACTAGATAACCTCTCGAGTTTGGGCTCTTGGGCTTTCTTAACGAGTCCGATACATTATACTCGGTGACGAGGGTCTAATATGGAGCCGGGACGTGGATAGTAGAACAAAGCATGTTTGTTTATTTTTTAAACTACTATTGCTCCTTAAGGGTTGACTTTTCTTAAGAGCCTATTTAGGCCTATGTGAAACAAAATCTTGTATGGTTTTGGTTGGATATTTTCATAATAACATGAACTATTTGAGTTCACTATAATATTTGTTCCACACTGATTCAAACTTAACGCAAATCCAATTCTATACAAATTTAACAAGAAAATTCTAACTTAGAAGCTAAAAGGATCTATTAATCGTGCTTTCCTGGCAATACTCCAAGATTCGTCGTATTTAATGGTACAATAGGGAACTACGGGCATATACACATGTAGACATCTATCTAGCAGCAAAGAGTGCACAAAGAAGCGCGCTTTTACTATCGTAAAAGCTTCTGTATAGAAATAAACGGGTCCTAGTTGGCTAGGTACTACTATTTGAAATGCGGAACTCTATGAATATGAGGTAACCTATAAACTATAAATATATAGGGTCCTACAGAAATGATGAACAACATTTTGAGGGGATAAATTAGTAGATCATAGAGAGATGCTATTCAAACACTTTATCAATAATATAACTGCGGCGCTTGTATTCGTAATATAAAAAGGAAAAAGCAAACTCACAAAATACAGCTTTTTTTTAGCAAACTAGAACGTAAATAAAGTGCTCTCCGCCTCTGCCCCTTTCAATTTTTATTTGTGGAAGAAAATAAATTATTTTATTTTCATTTGATTTATCCGAAATAATCACAAAAATAAAAATTGAAACTCACAACTATTTCTAAAATAACGCTATCTATGTAACCTACTGATTGTCACCTTAAAGTTCACTGTTTTTGTAGGACCCAATATACCGGTACCTTAGTCGGAAATGATGTACTAAGCCGAAAGGGTAATAATACTATGGGTGGTAATGAGCAACTTTTGTTGTACGACTTCCCCCAAAACTCAATAGTTACAGAGTTATAGCTGTTCAAACTTTTCATGAAAAATACGCTGACGCAACCCTATCATCAGCTGTATCTTACATTTAACGTCATATTTGGGTGCACAGACCTAGTATTTTCCGACAAAGGATTATTTTGGAATGAAAATAATAAATCAAGCCCTGACCGATATCTTTGAATCACTCATACAATTAAATGAATTTGACCATTTAAAGATGAGGCATTTACTGTGGAACAGTCATCAGTGACACTTCAAATTGGCCGCGGCTTAGTACACCCTTTCCGACTAACCTGGTATTAGCGAGCCTACAGGGGAATCCTTTAAAATCCCTCTGAGATGTGCCTGTTGGGTGGCCTCTTTACAGTCGCCTCCTCTCCGCTAGAGGGGCTTACTGCTTTACATTCATTCCCTCCAAGATGTGTCTAAAGCCTTGTACCTTGTATCGGCTCTAGATGGAGATTACTAGAGTTCCTGAAGCCTCCCTTCGGTGCCGAAAATGAATACCCGGGTGGTTTTAGCCTGTACTAGTACATACCCCGTCGGCCTTCCTGCCTAAATATGAAACGATGTATCATCGGACAGTGAGCGACTCGGTTCGTACCGCAATCATTTAAAGAAGGTAACATTTCAGATTTTCCACAAACTTCGTAGATATTGTCGACGTATTTTCTAAGATTTCAATTATGATCTCCAAAGACGGATTGCGACCAAAATAAATAAACAACTTTTGTCAAAATTTCACTGGTCAAAATAAGCGTCGAGTTTTATGGAAGGTAGCATGGGTTTTATGATTTTTCTCCCAACGCAAGGGTAGCGATTTTGGTACGATAATATTTTATAGCATCTTAACTTTATACCTTCAGTAAAATTATCTTTTTGAGTAGGGTGTTTTACATATAATACAGAAGATAAAGATGCGGAAGAGTGCTTACCACTAAGAAGAGTGCAGTAGTTATTTGTCATTTCTGGTTTTATTTTTACTTTGTGGTTTTTGTACTTGTAGTCCATGCAAGGTTTCCGTATAAGCTAATCTGTAACCATAATACGAGAAGAATGAACTTCACGCCATATGTATCTATTTAGATACTCTCTTTCTCTCTTAGGGCGCCATGTCATTCATCCAATTTCTTTATTCAAGATTTGATCAAAGATCTTTGACGACTGTGTCATGCCACAGTATCAAAGTGAATAAAGTCATAAAGACATGTCAAGTATATAAAGACATTGGTTGCCTTCATTGGTTGGCAAGAACAAATTGTTTCTTTCTTTCTTTCCTTCATATTCATTAAATATTGCTTTGTTTACCATTTAGATGTGATTGATTTAAAGTATTGAATTGTCAAAATGATCGTCGACGGCACGGTTGGTGCAGTGGCTGATACAATCGGCTGCTGCGCCGGCTTGCCCGGGTCGTGGGTACGATTCCTGCAAGGAACAAATATTTGTAAAGTCTTCAGGTAGTTGTTCCAGGTCTGGGTGTATTATGTGTGGAATTTGTGTCTGTAAACGCACCCACGACACAGGAGAAATCCTAGTATAGACCTACGTTTTTTTTTTGTAAAAAGAAAAGAAAGGGCAGAATCGATCAATAAAATCAAAAACATAAAATGTATGATGTCGTCCAATCGATGATGATGATGAAGTCGTCTTACATCAAATGGACATAGGACAAAGATATTTGATGAATAACATGCCAACCTAACACACCCGCAAGAAATAGAGACAAATAAATTCAGCCATTTTTATTCTGTATTGCGTTTTGCCTATCGTAATGTTATTATCTGTGGTCGTTAATCGCGCGAAATATTCTAAGTTCCTACAAGTTAATTTTACTTCAACTTTTCCTGCCTGCTTTGTTTTCTAATACAGTACATGTTTTCAAATACATTTAAGACGGAAATTTATCAGCAGTCAGAAAGTTTATCATTTCAGTCCAAAATCATCCACTGCTGGACAGAAGCCTCCCCAAAGATTGTCACAACGACCAGTATTGGTTTGTGTTGTATGCTCATTGGGGGGTTTTGCGATAATTGCCATGCTTGGCAGACGGGTTGACGATCGCAGTGGTATTATAATTGTACTCGAAGGACGCTGTTGCCCATCCTTCGGCTAATGGCACGGGATGTGATGGGGTGGTGGTATTCTTAGCCGGCACCACACGGCACGTCAGAAAGTTAATGTGCCTAAAATTGACGCATAATTTGCCTGTAATCTCACTGGTTTCTCATAGCTATTTCTACTTCTAATAATTGGAACGACAACTCCTGCTGCTTTTGTTAGTTCCAGACAATGATAGTGCCAATATCCAACCTTTAAGAACATATTGTTATCAGATGCACTAAAAGCTCAAACTACGGTAAATCCTAAGATTTTCCAGTAGAACGAAAGATACGAGATTTAGTTTATTTTAAGTCTTATTGATTAAAGGCCGAAGTGATCTGTGATAGTCGTTAATTTTGTACTGTTACTAGCATTCACTTGGTAAATCTTAAGTTTTACCTCAGAGACACGGTAAATATAAAAAAAAATACTTGCCTCAGTGTATCTCAAGATATGTATAGTCACTCGCTTAAATACTATCCTTATAACAATAAAAGTCATTATTAATTTTAAAGAACAAATACTGTTACAGTAGGTTAAGGTGCGGCTGGGGTGACGAAATAATTTTGGCCAGTATATTTTTGTATTCCCTCACAGTCAGTCGCTCGCTTGGTTATATTGTTACCCGTTTACTGTATTTTTTACACCTCCTAATTTAAATTTATAGTCACATGTACTACACTTGTTTTATTCCCAAAATCAACATTTACTAATCATCATTGGTAAAATGCAGCGTGGGACGACCTCCAACGAGGTGGACAGACGACCTGGTGAGGGTCACTGGGAGTCGTTGGATGAGAGCGACATGTGACCGTTCGTTGTGGAGATCTAAGGGGGAGGCCTTTGTTCAGCAGTGGACGACCTGTGGCTGATATGATGATGATTGGTAAAACCTATCATATGCCAAACTCTTATGGTAAAGGCCCGATAATTGTCTTATTTATTTTATACCAAACCAACCCAAGTTGGTAATTCCTAAGAAAACTTAAGATTTACCATTTGTCGGATTTTTACGGTAACACGTACATATAAATATGCTTCAGATTTCTATCGAAATCGCATAGTTGAAATCTTCTTCAACGCAATGTATACTGTAATCAAAAATGAATATGAGCGATTTTAAGGTAAACATTGTTTGTATGTATTTTTAAGAATAAATATGTTTAACTAATATACTTTCCAATTGCGTAAATAACCACACATTTAACAGCCTTTGTTTGAATTATTTAATTCATGAAATTCTCTAATAACTGTATGGTCACTGCGCGATATTTTGCATTGACATCTAAGCCCTCATCGAGGCAAAACAAGCCCAAACATGGTGAAAATGCTTTAAGTAATTTTAATAACCTTCTAGATTCATCATCAGGTCCTCATCATCAGCTAGGATAGTAGCCCTCATCGAGGCAAAACAAACAAGCTCAAGCACGGTGAGTATCCTATAAGCGGTACCATAGCAGTTATCGCCTTCGAGCTCCGTCATCAGGTCCTCATCATCAGCTAGAAAAAAATCTCTAAGAAGCAAAACAATTAAGCCCAAACATTCCGAGTCTGCTTTAATGACATAGGGTAACCAAGCTATCAAGCTTTGTTACTCTAGGTCCAAAAACATTCCCCCTGGGGGGGTGACCGCTTTACAGTCACCCTCTCCGAGATGTGCCAATAGGCGTGGCACTAGTGGGCGGCTCTAGTGTGATCATACGAGGACCTGGAGCCTCCCTTACGTGCCGAAGATGACCGCTCCAGTGGTTTTAGCCGGTAGGAGTCCGGCATACCCCTTCGCCCTTCCCCGGGGCGAAGGAAGTTCATGATGAATTTCCACTGGGCACCAATAAAAAAAAAAAAAAAAAAAGGTCCAAAAACATTATACAGAAGTCTACCGTAACATTTTCTATCGAATATCTAATCATATGTTAATGTTTATTTTTCCTTTATAAACTTTTTAAACATTAGTAGTAGTGTAAGACTGTACTGTAGACTTGTATTCACTAAAGATTGTATTTTACCTGACTCATATTACTTGGTCTGTAGGTGTGATAGAAATCAAAAGTCCGAAACTTAGTATAACTTGGTCTCTATATTATTTGTAAGGGTTATCACTAATTTTAATTTAGATAAACGCACAACCTAACCAAAAGCTTGGAGAAGACTGCCTTTTTTATTTTTGTTTTTTTTATTGATGTCCAGTGGAAATTCTACATGGAACTTCCTGCACCCCGGGGAAGGGCGAAGGTGTATGCCGGACTCCTACCAGCTAAAACCACTGGAGCGGTCATCTTCGGCACCGAAGGGGGGCTCCAGGTCCTCGTAAGATCACACTAGAGCCGCCCATTGGTGCCACGCCTTTATGCAGATCTCGGAGGGGATGACTGTAAATCGGTCACCCCCTTGGAGAAGACTGCCTAGTGAGCTGTGCCTGAGCGAGGGACAGTTCGCTCTTATTTGTTTACATTTTATTACGTGCTCATTACATTGGTATGTGTGTCACAGCAGTACTCCCGCCTGTATTTAAATTTGAAGAACATATTAATCAAATTCAAAATGAAACTAGAAACCCTTGTATTAATGTCGTCACGTGCGTCTGTAATACAAAGTGTACATGTACTAATGTTATACACAGTCTGTTGTTTACTGCCACTTTTCGATTGTAACGTTAAGGCTTAGCGCGCACGGATGACTTGTCACCGTAACAATTTCGTCACTCTTATCAAGTCCGTGGGTATGTATGGAGATGCGTGCACGTTACGGCGGGACGTGAAGTGACATTTCCTTACATATCCATTGATGACTGAACTACAAATAAACGGCTGTAATATCGTATGTAGACGCTTTTAATGATGTGGCTTATGATCATCACTGCTAAGACCACTGAGACCACAAACTTCTCGGTAGTGAAACTGCATAACCGTAAAAGTGCATGAAAATATTTAGTTATATAAGTTTTTATCTAGTTCATTATAAAGAGGCATACTAATATTTTACTTGAGGCTATTCTCGTAATATGCTCAAAATATAGTTCCGATCTTGTCTTAATTTCGTGAATGTCACAAATGGTAATCTCCTAAACTAACAAACATCAAACGTTCACGTTTATTGTGATGAGACCAAAAATTAATCGAAAGTTGATCCAAGCCAAACGGTATTCTGTTATCCTTTGAACTGACAAGTACTAAAATTTACATGAAATAAACGCCAAAGTTGGCATTGAAATGAGACTAGACTGAGATCATACTGAAATCGACATGAACTATAAGAGGTACAGAATACATATTTTTGGCCAATTCATAATTTAATCTCAGATCGGTCAACAGTCATACTGTAAATAGTACAACAAGAACAAGAATTGGCCCTCTGATGTCGTGAGAAGTTTTATGACAAAATCTTGATACATGAACTTGTTCAGTTCATCAGGTATTAGTAGAGCGCACACCAGGGTTATCAATGTGAGACGGTCGAGTGCATTGTTGGAGAAGTACAGGCTTAAATGCGGAATGAAACAGGTTGGATTTTACCATTGATCGTCGCGCTTAGCAGTTGGATGATCCGTTGATGAAGTTTGTGTAAACGACCTATGTTAAATGTGCAGACGACATGGTGCTGTTGAGCGCGTCTGTTTGTAAACTACGCAAGTTGGTGCAAGTGTGTGAGGAGTACGACTGGTATTTGCGGCCTTGTGTACAATTCCGTTAAAAGTAAGTAAATGGTCCTATTGGACTAGGGTAATGCCAGACTCCTACCGGCTTAAACCACCGGAGCGGTCATCTTCGGCACCTAAGGGAGCCTCCCTCCCAGGTCCTCGTGTGATCACACTAGAGGACTGACTGTCACCTGACCCCTGCAATCCTGTACAGTACTGGGGATTAGTATCCTATAGGTTAGACCGGTTTAAGGCTTACATACTCTTCTAACTGCGAGCAACGATTTTATTTTTTCCTTTGTTGTGTACTCAGTGTACAGATGTAAATTCCACATTTACAAACCACTCAGACCCTGAACAACTATCTGTAGGTCAAAAAATTGTTGTTCCGTTTGGGAGCCAACCTCGCAACACGCAGCGCACTAAGTCAAATGATTCGCCATTACACCATACGTGCCATAGGCATTTGTATAACAACCGGGACCGAGAATGGGTGAACAATGATCACACATCTAAATCGTGGCCGCGGCAAACACGGCTTAACCTCGTAGTTTAATACATCTACGCCGTAGTCTTCTTACCACCAAGTCCTTATAACATCTGCTCACTCATTCTTTTCGAAAAACAAAACACATATTCTACAATAACGTTAACGCAAATATTCCTAGTAAAAACCCATAAAATGTGAATATTTAAACCCTAACATTTTCAGAATTGAGTACTTATGTCGCAAAAAGAGCTCAGTTTATTATCAAATAAAGCTCAATCTACTCCAGAATTACACATGCAAATTGTGTCAACTAATCAAGCGAATCTGGTCTGCTGAACGAAATGAACTCGCTTAGGGTTATAAAAATAAATACAAGTACACAACTTGACGGCACAGTGGCTAGCCGATTAGCGTAATACTGATATGCCCACCTAACTGGTGTGTAAGTACTTATGTTATTATTGTCTCTTAATAAGAGAAATAAAATATTATTTAACATATTATGCTGAATATCATTAGGTGGGTACCGCCCATAATGGAGGAAGGAAGCAAATGGAATGGTGGTATATACTTAATCCAGACCCCACATGGATTTGTAAAATCGTTAAAGAGGTAGGTTTGCACCAAGCAGCTTGTGTTACGGGTCACCGGTTGCATATTATTTTCACCTTTATTGGTGTCATACATGCAAGTTTGGACAAAATATATCAATATTTTACTGATATATGATTAAGAACAAAAAAAACAGAAGTTGAATGTGTTAATTAAAGCGAGTGATGTGTGTTGTGGTTAGTGCGTGAGAGTAAGCAGTTGTGAGGGCCCGATTAAACGTCAGGCGTTAGTTCGAGTCAGTAAGGCTAAGAACTCACGAAGCGATTTTCAACCGCGCCCGCAGCGGTAGCAGGACAGCTGTTTTTTTTTCGAAACTCACAAGACCACTGCTTTGTGCAGTTACGTAGTCGCGGTTGCGGGAAAGCCCAAAATGATCGCAGGTCAGGCAGTTATTGACGATCGATAGATTGTCAGTTATCCCGCGGCCTATCACAGGGCGCGCGGGCGATTACTGTCAAGCACGTGGGTGACCGGCCTGCGCAGTTCTAGTAGTTGCCCGCCCGTACAGCCGAAACCACAAACAATCGCGTCAGCTGCGTGAAATCGTGTCGTGAAATTTACTTTTCTTTGTGTACATTTCCACATTCTACGCATTTCGCGGTCTCATAACCGCGGCGGAAGATATACAAAGTGCGGACAAAGGACCAGGAATATAAAATAAGTTAATATTAACTAATCGACATGAGCAGACTGGGAGCGGACTGGAATGAGAAGGATTTTTATTAGTAAATTTTATCATAGTTACCGTATTTTACCCATAATTCAATGACTAAATAACTAATTTCTTGAGGTGATAAGCGCAGTATGTTGCCACGCAGTACTTTTGTACTGTTACAATTGTTATGAGCAAGCAGGACGCTTACCGCCAAGCGAAGACTTGCTCCTCTTGTCACCTGTACTTTTGGTATGAGTTTCTTTAAGCAATCGAAATGTAATAGGAGATCACACGTTTACCGCGTTCGGCGCTACGATTGGCCCGCGCCAAAATCTTCATCCAGCACCACTACGGTACTGAATGCGTTAAAAAAACTTTGAAATTCGTATGCATCCGTATAATTAAATAAGTTAGGCTAAATATTTTCATGCGATGGGCAATTCGTTAAATTAATTTCTGACCAAGCGTGTGGCGGCATAATGAGGCCATTAATAATTCTACGCATTATCTTGTGACCTCAGCTGTTTAAACGTAAAAAGGCTTTAGCAATTAGCTAAGTGGACCAGACTTAACAGTCAGTAGGTCTGTAATTTTCGTCTTTATGTCCATTTATCTTGTACCACCGTATATTTGTAACATGTTTTCATAGTTCCCACATAGACTAGATGTATTTTTAAAGCTCTATCTCTGGACCTCATTTAAGTAATATACCTAATCCCCATTAGCTCCTGACGTCATTAACGACCGTTGCCGAACATATAAAGCCTCTAAACGACCACAACAACTACTTTCAGGCCGATATTATAGAATAAGATTCAAAATTAAGTAGAACATGAGTCGAGATTGCATCGATTGAATATAAACGCTGGACCTATTTACCTACGGTTCATGTTCGATTAAAGCAATCTAGACTTAAATTCTATTAAAGATTTGGTCCTTGTTCTGTAATGAGGGCCTTGCAATTATTATTAACTCTATATTCATTTACATGCCCACTTTAGGTAAACAATACTTATTTACGCAATACAATTTTCTCTCTGAACTTCCTGCTTATGATTGTCAAAAACATATATCGCTATGCCTCATACATAAGACGTGTGGAAGTATAAATGATGTTCATTATTCATCGTACTGACGTCAAGCGACAAACAGACTCATCTTTTACAGCCTACTAAAGTAGGCAATGGAACGGTAAACAATAATTCATTAACACTGCTAGCTCTCGACCCAAAAACGGTATTTGGGTCGGTGGACATCCCTAAGTGCAGGCCTCGAAATTAGCGTGATTTATAAGATTGAAGCTGACGTAGGTACTCACATATAAAATTTAAGTGTTTGGGAATAAGTGCTACAATTCCTGTACTTGACGACTTTATAGATGCTCAACTTCTAATTATTGTTATTGTGGATACCTTATGGTTACGTCATAAGTCTGGTATATGCTTCGTCAGGGGGAAGAGGACGGTTAATGATTGATGATATATTTTACATATAAATGTTTACATTATAATGTCTCGAGCTGAATAGCGCAGAAGGTGGCACGAAGGGCTAATCGCGGGTGGCGTGACTATTGTTTATGGTTAAGCACGGTGCATAATCAGCGCATCAATGTCCCACTGCTGGGCACGGGCCTCTTCTCACGATGGGAAATTTTAGTCCTTGCCTTAATGCAATCCACCACGCTGGCCTAGTGCGGGTGGAGAGACTACATACAGCATTGAGAACTTTTTTGGAGGCCTCTCAGGTGTGCAGGTCTCCTCAAGATTTTCCCTTTCACCGTTTACGCAAGTGATAATCAAATTCTGATCCGCACTTGAAACCAAAAAGTCTGAGGTGCAGGCCGGAATCGAATGCTCCTGTGTGGAAGGCAACCATTAAACCACATGATGTATATCAATGAAATGGCTGACTTGCTCGTCTCATCGCTAGGAAGTACAAAAAAGGGTATTGATGTCATACGCTAGATCCTCAGTCAGAGTTCCTGTAGGCTATCGTCTGCTTACATTAATTAATAAATAAAATAAAATGATAATAATTTATATATTGTGAAATGTTTAATGTAATATTAATGACTGAATTTTTTGAAGTAGATACGAACATAGCTTTTTAAGGTGAGGTGAGGTAATACTAATAAAAATGGATTGTATTTATCTGTAATTAAATATTATCATTGTGTCTCTGGATGCCCTGACTTTCTGGAGCATTCGGGTACGCAGTGTCGCCAATCACATTCAGCTCGCCACAAACTGCACTTATTATTATTATCTACATATTTCTCTATTCACGGGCTTATATCCCCTGTAAGACAGAACCTGCTCTTTTGATAGGCTTACGCGGGGACATGGGTCTAACACTCAGAGATCCTTTAGATAAAATATAATGGGACACTAACCGGGGACTCTCCATGGCTACACTATAAAATTCAGTCTTGGATTGTCCCCGGAGATGTAAAACTATTGTACGAGATTGAAACTACAGTTATAAGGTCTATTGCAATGGGTGCTAAATGGATTGAATACTTCGAAAAACGAAAAAAAACGGCGTCTGCCTTTCAACATTTATAGTGAAATTCTGTGGCAGATTATTATTAACTGTCGAAGATATTTTCGTGAGAGCCGGGGCAGTTGGCTTAACACTACCACTTATTTCAAATTTTTCTGCAGTGCTGCAGGCCTGACAGCCGGGATGACCGTGCAGGCGGCCGTAGAGTGCCACGGTACGCATGATATCCCCATAGACAAACTTCCGCACTCGGTCCCCAGAGATTGGGAAGCAGCCGGTGCAAGGTATCTTAGGTAGGTACTACCCTTTCGAATCGGGGAACAAAGCAGCTGCGTTCCAAGTGGTCACAAGTGAATCTATATGAAAATCCTTCATATGACATATTAACAGTACCACTGTTAATCTAACGTTATAACGCTAACTAACGTTATATTATTAGTTTAATTAAAATCAAGTCTAAACACGACAAATTAAGAGCTCACAGCTTACTGCCTGTTTATAGCCTATTCGCCTACTTTAGTGACTTACTTAAGTACACTACTGAGCTAAGTAGCTAATTACTAAATTAACAACCTCTAATTATTGTACAAAAAAGGCAGCTAGACCAGGTTGAAAAAGCTTAGCTTTTATGTTAAATGGTTGACATAGTGCGACAGAAGGGTGATATTTTCTACTTGCATATATGTATGCGTATACGCACTATACGCAGTTCAACTCATAGGCGAAGCATGATGACTATCATGAGACTGTTGGTTCCCGGCAAAGTACCGTGTGGTTCCCAGCATAGTACCGTGTGGTTCCCAGCAAAGTACCGCGTGGTTCCCAGCAAAGTACCGTGTGGTTCCCGGAAAAGTACCGTGTGGTTCGCGGAAAAGTACCGTATGGTTCCTGGTAAAAAGTACCGTGTGGGTCCTCTCAAAGTACCGCGTGGTTTCTAACAAGAATAGACCAACCCTCTCGTAAAAAGCGACTAAGGGTTGATATCAAAAGAATGGGTAACAGTATCCTCTTATTTGTTAATAACACACTAACTAATCCACATTTTTTTATTTATTTTTATTGATGTCCAGTGGAAATTCTACATGGAATTTCCTTCACCCCGGGGAAGGGTGAAGGGGTATGCCGGACTCCTACCGGCTAAAACCACTGGAGCGGTCATCTTCGGCACCGAAGGGGGGCTCCAGGTCCTCGTAAGATCACACTAGAGCCGCCCATTGGTGCCACGCCTTTAGGCACATCTCAGAAGGGATGACTGTAAAGCGGTCACCCCCTCTAGCGGAGGGAACGTGACTGTAAAAAGGTCGCCCCCCCAGGCACTTCTCGGGGAGGATTGTAAAGGATCCCCCCAAGCCTCGCTTTGCGCTATGTTGCGCACACGGCGGCACGTGACCACGTGCGCGCCACCGTCTTCCCGGGGGTCGCTCGGTGTGAGCACGCAGACTCCCCAATCTGCGCACCCGCGACCCCCGAGGCCCCCCACCATGAGGTGACGGCAGGGGGCTCAGGCGTGTTGGACTTGGGAGCCGGGACGGTTGTTGCCCCGGCGCCGTCTCGTCCTTCTCCGTGCGGGATCGGCCCTCTTCCGATCCCGCTCTGCAGTCTCCTTCTGCAGCATGACGCTCTCGCAGAAGGAGACCACTGCACTCCAATTTTCGTGCTCTGCCAACATAGCCGACACTACTGCCGGCAGAGAGAGATCTTGCCCGATCTGATCGACCAGGACCCGCCGCTCGGCCGCCCACGCAGGGCACTCCTCGAGCGTGTGCTGTGCGGTATCCTGGTCGCTTCCACAATGGTGGCACTGTGCCGTAACCTCGCGTCCTATTCTGTGCAGGTACGCACCGAAACAACCGTGACCGGTGAGTACCTGCGTCAGACGGTAGGTGACGCGCTCGCTCCTTCTGAGCCAGGCTCCGAAGAGCGGCAGGATGGCCTCGACGACGCGCTTGGTCGCGAACTGCGACCGATAACTAATCCACCTACCAAGCATGGTGATTATGGCAATGTTATTTTATACAACCAGATGACGAGAAAAGTAAGTCATAAGCCTGGTGATAAGCGTCATGTCTGCCCATAACAATTGTAATGCTACCCAAAACTAGATCTGTGTGGGACCCAATAGCGCTGGTCACTTTGAGACATAAACGGCCGAATACCCTCTTAAATGTCAATGACCGCAGCAGTTTAAATTGTGTCTGGCATAGTGACAGTTAATGAGATACTGAACGCCACTTTATATTTAAATCTCGCTTAACCATTAGAGAGGCCAGTTTTCGGTGGTCATGCGGGCGTCTCAAGACATTAAGCGGGATTTAAATATAAGGTGGCGTTTCAGTATTCGGCCATTACTCACATATACTCAGTAATTTCACTAGCTACCAGCTACCCTTCTAACCAGGACATAGTCATATTTAGTGTTTAAGCACTTTTGCTCTCCGGCGAATATCTGGCACTGCGGTGGTACCTACCTAGCTGGACTCTTGCTATAGGTCTCTTACCTACCACCAGTATCCCTTATGTCCTTTTATTGTAGTTATTATTAGGAGGCCCAACAACAGCAATGGACGTATACGAGCTGATAAGATGAGATAAACAATATGGAATAAGCTTTTGAAGCGCTTCACTGCAGCAATGACCTAAATTGGAAACGCCATAAATTCCACATCTCCATAAATGCCGCTATAATCCCGTTTGTTTCGTAGCCATAAAATGTAAAGACGATTAGGTTAGAATGAAACCGTGATAATGTTTACGCGTATTCAGGCTCTACTAAGCACACCCCACGCATTTTTCGCCGTGCCTAATTGAAAACGGTTGTCTGTCCCCCAATTGGCATGCTCTGTTTCTCTCCTAATTTTAGGACAAGTTACAATATTGTCGAAATATTTTAAGACTTGTTTACGAAGATGTAATCTATAAGCTTTATGACCTTTGCTTGTGATCGGTTTATTGAGCTAAATAAATAAATAGATTTGCAATAAATATATGTAGATACGTTGCGTGGTAAAATGCTGGGTATGTTCAATAGTTGTGAAGGTTTATAATATAATACTTTTAAAATTAGGTTGAGCTGAACATTAATTTTCCTCGTAGTGTTCGATTTAAGAATATAGCACTACTCCATCTCCACTTGAGGATGTCGTAAAAGGTGACTACTCTAAACCAGAGGGATGGGTAGCAGCGTTCCTTCTGTGAAACAGTAGCTATACTGCGCTCACCAATCCGCCTTCCAAGCGTGGTGAGTATTGGTAAATCTACGGGGAAGTGCTTTGTTGAGCAGTGGACTTATAAATGGCTGATTATATACACATAATAAACAATAACCTGTAGACCCGTAGGTAGGTATTTACAAGTCCTCGCGGGCGCGCATATTGGGGAATCTGCGTAACTCTAACCGACACCAAAGCACAGCGAGGCTTCGGGGCACTCCTTTATAATCTCTCTCGAGATGTACCTGGTGAGGCAGCTTGTTTAAGGTGACCTCCCGTCCACTCTAGTGACTGCTTTACCGTCATCCCTTCCTAGATGTGCCTAAAGGCGTAGGCAACCAATGGCCGACTGTGATTGTTACTGTTTCGTATTGTTTTTTTAAAAAAACGTTGCCTCACACTAGGATTTCTCCTGTGTCTTGGGTGCGTTTACAGATATGAATTCCACATACAATACACCCTGTGTACAATACAAACTGTGATAGTGTGATTTTTGGCGAGTTCCAGCAGCCCCGCTTCGGTTCTGAAGATGACCGCTCTGGTGGTTTTAGCTGGTAAGAGACCGGTATAATTCCCTTCCCCGTGATGGAGCAAGTGCTTACATGATGTATATACACCAGGTGGAATAAAAAGAAAATTACAAGTGTACTTAGCTTGTTGTCTCACCATTCTGCAAATGTTCAACACCGGACTGTGAATATGAACAGTCTGCACATCATGTTCTGTGGGAGTGTATTCTTTGGCAAGATGAACGCAATAGTATGTTTGACAGCTTGCAAGTTACATCCGGAGTTGTTTACTATACAGACCTTGTTGCAACAAGGACGAATTTCCGTGCGTTCAGGCGTTTTTGCCATACCTACTATTGGAATCAGCCACAATAGCTCACAACATAGGACCCGTAATTAAATATTTATAAACATTTTTGTACCCGTGGTGCTTGGCAACTAGGCTTATCCTAGTTGTACACTCCCAATTATTGTGCCTATGGCCTATAGTATTTTCTCTGTCTCCTGCTTGCTACGGAGGGAAGTGGAACGTATATTCTTTCCTACTCCTCCATTTTCTTTTCTGATTAATTTCGTTGCGGGTTCCAAGACAGTTCTTCATTTCTCTGGGACACACCGACCTTCATTGGTCGGTGTTCTTTTCGGTGGTCGCCATTGTAGATCCTGGATTACAGGAGTTGCAGTGGTTGGGAATGTGTGGCGGGATTATCCCAAAAAAAAAAAAAAAGTGTACTTACAGTTTAAAATATTAAGATAAATATTAATATTGACATGCAAAATCCAGATGAAATAACTAATAATTAAACTGCACTTTGTACTTCAAGGTAAATCTATAACCGGCTGGATTTACTAGTAAACAAGAAGTTCCTCAGCGGTCCAAATCGCCCATATTAACATAACAGGAAAACTGTATTGAGGTAATTAAT
Source organism: Diloba caeruleocephala (assembly GCA_947459985.1). NCBI lineage: Eukaryota > Metazoa > Arthropoda > Insecta > Lepidoptera > Noctuidae > Diloba > Diloba caeruleocephala. The sequence continues at coordinate 9,303,134 of OX381619.1, forward strand.
TAACAGAATTATATAAAAGGACTAGCTGTGCCCCGCAGTTTCACCCGTTAATGTACAAGAAATCCGATAATTTATAAATAATTTGGAGGACTCTATAAAAGACAGTTGACATAGGCCGATAGGCATGCAGAATTCGGCTCTTTTTCGCTCGCTCGGTAATGTTCGGTTTTAGTTGGGCGTTTTACTAAATTTTCTATTAGCCTCCTTTCTGACTTTTTTCTTTTTGCTCGGCTCCAAAGTGTTGTAGCGTGATGTTAAATACATGCTTAACCTGTAAACTTCTACAAGAATGGGGCTATCAAATGCAATTTAATCCGCCTATAAATTTCGAGTTTAGCGCATTCAAACAAACAAACAAACTCTTCAGCTTTATCTATTTTATTTTTTATTTTATTGTTTGGTGCTAGTATAGATTGTTGTGACAACTTGACACCACATGATCAAATTGTTTCCAAAAAAAGGTAAATACAACGATACGCTTCTCAAAAAACTATACAAATTGCAGTGGCTAAATACAGTAGACTGCTGCGCTCCGGGTTGCGGGTTCGATTCCCGCACGGAACAAATATTTGTATGATTTGCAGGTAGTTGTTCCCGGTCTGGGTGTATTGTGTGTGCAATTTGTGTTTTAAACGCACCCACGACACAGGAGAAATCCTAGTCCCACAAGGTAAAGGCAAGGTTTTTTTTTTAAATAATAGTTTTTTTTAACATGAAATAATATACAAGTCTACGAGACGCGCAAGTCTCGCGCCTGATAGTAAGTGACACGCCTGCCCATAGCAATGATGATGATATGATGCTACCCAGGATTAGTCCTCCACACTGCGCTCGGCTTCTCGAGACATTAGTTATTTAGTCTCTTCATCATTTCGGCCGGATGAAGTCCACTGCTGGACACAGGCCTCCTCCAAAGATGTCCACAACGACTGATATGGATGTGTTGTGGGCTCATTGGGGGGTTTTTCCATAATCGCCACGCTTGGCAGACGGGTTGGCGATCGCAGTTGAGTTGTTAATGTACTCGAAGGACGCTGCTGCCCATCCTCCGGCTAATCCCTTAGTCGACTTTTACGACAGCCATGGGAGGAGATGGGGTGGTGGCATTCTGAGCCGGCACCACACGGCAAGCCGGCACCACACGGCAAAGCCGGCACCACACGGCAAAGCCGGCACCACACGGCAAAGCCGGCACCACACGGCAATTAGTCTCTTATGCCAAGTAATTTCTTTCTTTCTGATTTTCTTTAAAAACACACTTGCTTCATCGTATCAGCCAAAGGTCGTCCACGACTGATCAAAGGCCTCCGCCATAGATTTCTGCAATTGTGTCATCATTTTGAAGGGAATTTACCAGTACTCACCACGCTTGGCAGGCGGGTGGGCGATAGCAGTATGGCGACTTGTCCACGGACAGACGCTGCTGCCCATTGCTCTGGTTAAGAGTCCCTTAGTCACCTTTTTATGACATCCACGGGATGAGATGGAGTGGTGCATGTTTATAAAACTGGCACTGCGATGATACCTACCTGGCTGCACTACCACTTGTGGGCTGTGACAGAAGAAAGAAAAGCGATTTATTACCACATCAAGGTAGGTCTCGGTTTATCTATTTCGTGCAGAATATTTATTAGCTTAGCTAATATTATCCAGCAATAAGTAATTCCCTTTAAATATCTTGAAAGACAACAGACGCGTTATTGCTTAGTAAAGTGCGTACAAAAAAATATAGATACCTAATAAATAAGTACTGATGGCGACTGTTAGCCAACATGATAAATTTCTGAAAGATACAAATTTCAGGGATTTAACAACATAACCTCTGCATTTATGACGGCACGGTTGGTACAGTGGCTGATACAGTTGGCTGCTACGCTCCGGAAGCAGCCGACCGACCGAGTCACAGGTTCGATTCCCGCACGGAGCAAATATTTGTATGGAATTTATGTTTGTAAACGCACCCACGATACAGGAGAAAGCTCAGTGTGGGGCAACGTTAAAAAAATGTATCACGCGTTGGAAGTTTACTTATACAGCATGTTTTATTTATCTAGGACAGTGTATTTTCCTATACTGTCGCAGTTATATAGAGTACACTACATACTCCATATATTATACTAATTTAGCTCATCATAAACTTAACCTAGATTACTTAGATACCTTCTTTTATTTATTTTTTATTGATGTCCAGTGGAAATTCTACATGGAACTTCCTTCGCCCCGGGGAACGGCGCAGGGGGCTTCTGCCGGCTAAAACCACTGGAGCGGTAATCTTCGGCACCAAAGGGGGTCCCGAGGTCCTCGTGAGATCACACTAGAGAGATTACTTAAGTACCTACTAAATATTTTAGGAGCAAGGTTCAATTTGATTGGTCAGGATTGATTGGTTTTTTTAGTGTGTTTACAAATTTCATGAAATACAGGAAATCACTTGGTTATAAAAAGAAACTAAGAACTTAACTTTGTCGTGTGGTGCCGGCTCAGAATGCCACCACCCCATCTCCTCCCATGGGTGTCGTAAAAGTCGACTAAGGGATTAGTCGGAGGATGGGCAGCAGCGTCCTTCGAGTACATTAACAACTCAACTGCGATCGCCAACTCGCCTGCCAAGCGTGGCGATTATGGCAAAACCCCCCAATGAGCTCAAAACACATCCATATCGGTGGTTGTGATGATCTTTGGGGGAGGCCTGTGTCCAACAGTGGACTTCATTCGGCCGAAATGATGATGAAGAACTTAAGCAGATCTCTGGAATTATTCTCTTTATTTATTAATTCGAAACTCATTCAAAGTCCCTTCATTCTTGCCACATTACCTACAAAAAATTCCTTTATTGCAAAACACAGTATGGCGTCGTGGATTTTATTCAGGTTTTTCTTGAATTTTCCTTTTATACATCGTCATTGCTGCCGTGAAAGCAGTTATTGTCCTACTTATTTTTACAGCCTATACAAAGCAGAAGCCTTTGAATAAGAGATATGAAATGTACTAAAGAAAGGCATCTGGTATAGTGCCTATTACTGCGGGTACTACGTGTTTATCGTGCCGGTATTCACTTATTAAATGTATCTATTCCGTATGGTGTCCGGATTAAGAATATAGCACCACTCCATATCCTCCCATCCATTTCGACATCCATTGTCGTATAAGGCGATTACGGGATTCTAGGCCAGATGGATGGGCAGCAACGTCCCTTATATGGAACAGTCGCCCGCCTGCCAAGGTTAGTGAGTACTGGTAAGTTCACGATCAGCAGTGGATGTTCTTTGGCTGATACAAAGATGAGGAAATGTTTTTACTCGAAAAAGGAGTTAATAATAATAACAGCATATATCTGCCCCACAACACGCCAAATGCCTAATCTCATACAGTTTACCAATGACCACGTTTGCTCACTGTTAGCGATTTCAGATCATGAAATCCAGATTTTCCTTCATTGTCTACCTCACAATGGACATCCTTCAGCTGATATGAGGATGACGATGTTGAACTTATATTCTGCAAACTATGATAACATAATTCATTCTTTCATTCGCGTGTACTGATATAACTTCACCTTTGACCTTAAACTATAAACTTATTTAATTAATTAATTCACCAGAAAATAAATAAAGTAGTATCAATGAACATAATTGATCTGATTGATAATGTTCATCACCTACTAATAGATGCTGTTGAATTTTAAACCGATAATATTTATAAACACTTGTCAACCATAACAGTGGTACTAGTATACTTGTACACATAAATGGTACATAAACACATGCGTTATAACCCTTAAATAAATATTACTAAATATAAGGTGCGACTGATAATTAAATACCAAATACTCAATAAAGTTAAAGCGTTAAGTGAATTTACTGTTCTAGATAAAGATAAAAAAATTCACGTTAACTATTTACAGCCATGAACGGAGGCGCTATGGTTGCATAAACTGCCGCGGAGCAGAGAACCATCCAGTTCGTGGATACGCGTTGGTGACGCGCAAATCAGAGTGGGCCACTACATGAAGTACCGGGGCTCACCCTGGACAGTCATTGGGATTTCAAAGAGAAATTCATGCGCCTCGTCCCCCGAGTCGAGAGGGTAGTGGGTGCATTACACCGGGTGCTATCCAATTTCAGGGGACCAACCGCTTTACAGTCGCCCTCTCCGAGATGTGCCTATAGGCATGGCACCAGTGAGTGGCTCTAGTGTGATCATACGAGGACCGGGAGCTTCCCTTAGGTGCCGAAGATGACCGCTCCGCAGGAGCTCCGGAATCCGGCATACCCCTTCGCCCTTCCCCGGGGCGAAGGAAGTACATGAAGATTTTCCACTGGACACCAATAAAAAAAATGTAGAGGATGTCTCCATAGCCTCCGGAAGGCCTGCGATCGATGGCGCTGGCGCTGATTCAGCGTGCATATCGGTGGCGGGCCGCTTCCCCTTCTTGCGTTTCTGTGCAGTACAAGGCATTTTCCAGGTCATGCTCCCTCAATTCCGTCTTCATTGGCCGTGCGATATGCACGATCGTGGCCGATGCGGGAACCTTGGGGAAGTAATTGTTCTTCCTTTTCCCCTTCGCCCCTTCCCCTTCCTACATCTAGGCGTTAGGAAGCCTAGGCTTTTTCGCCTTCTTGGCAAATGCAAAGCAACTTAGCCTTCTTACAATTTGCATCAACTAGCATACAGTGGCGTCGGAAAAGAATTGGGTTGTTTAAACGAAAAATACTCTAATAAAAGTAATGGAGCCATAACTTTTGTCGGTTATACATTTATATAACATCATAATTTATTTGAAAAACAATAAATTAATTTATTTAGGAATAGTACAACAGGTTTTCCCGAGATTGTATTTTGTGATTCCTTAGAGATACGAATGAATGAATAATATACCAATCTTGTCTCCAAGTTTTCATGAAAGAAGATTTCATTTTCGGGAGGAACCATAAATACCTATTATTCTTCCTACACAAAGATCGCGCTGGCGAAGTAACAAAGGTAACGAAATTAATTACGCTATTCATTAAAATTGTCAGTTACCTGTGACATATTTTCTTGATAATGAAATTGTATTTGATAACGTGTTTTTGTGTATTTTTTCTACGCTACAGTACAGCCAACAATTCAAGATAAATACAGGAGGGGGTTCTTGGATTTATCCTGCATAGTAGATAAACATAAACCTCATATACACAAATAGCCAAATGTGGAATAACTGCCCGCAGATCATATAAATACCGGTTCCGGAAATCGAATTCTCAAGCCGCAGCGCATAAAGGCAATCCGTCAGCGACTGCGCCTGTACCAGAAAGACTTTGACGGTCCAGTATCCTTTATTTTGACCGTGTAGTCTCGGCAAAGAATAGAATACCCTTCTTCACACATGGGTGTAGTATAAGACGACTAATGATTAGTGTTGCGAGAATAGGAAGCAGCATCCTCCAGTGTTCTAATAACAACTACTACTGCTATCACCCATCCACCTGCTAAGCGTGTTGATTATGTCCGTATACCCTGTGGCCGTTCATTGTAGTGATCATTGGGAGGTCCATGTTCAGCAGTGGACGTTTACTGGCTGATGTGATGATGTGATGAATGTCGTTTAATATAACCTAGGTACTGTCTATATATGTTCTCATTAAAAAGCAACCAGTTTCTTTATTCCTTCTAATATTAATAAATAGATGCCCACGACTCTGTCCACGGATATTCGTAAAAGCGTTATTGGAAAACTATATGTTTAACTAAACATCTTCAGATAAAGCACGCAAAGGTGGTTTACTATAAATTACAAAAAAAAAATGCGTATAAAGAACTTAAATTTTTTTTTGGTTAATAGACCGATAACATTTCCTAAAATGGTTGTTTTGGCTTCGAATCGATAGAATATAGACCGGTATATCGATATATTATATTAATAGACACGGGTTTGCTAAACTCCCAGCGCTGCAGAACCAAAATTCACGGTCTGCAGCGCAGTGTCTATACGGTTCGCACGAGATTACCGAACAGTGTCCTACGAGGCGGCAACTCTCCCGGCACGTTTTCCGCCTTTCAACATCCTGGCGAAGATGGATGCATGGGTCTACGATCAGACACGCTCCCTCCACCTCCAGGGGCGTTTGACAGGCTGGGGCGGCTAGCTCGGCGGCGCGCACTTGGAAAGTGGCGTCACCGCCTGCAGTTGCAGTTTGCGACCAAGCACATCGTCGAGATCGTCCTGCCACTCTTTGGAGGCTCCAAAGAGTGACAGTCAGAAGGAGCGAGCGTGTCACTTATCGCCTGATGCATGTATTTCCCGGGCACGGTTGTTTCGGTGCGTACCTGCACAGGGTAGGAAACGAGGCTACGGCACAATGCCACCATTGTGATAGCGACTAGGACACCGTATAGCACACGCCCACGGCGAGCCCTGCGCCTGAAACCTCCTGCCGTCGCTATATGGTAGGGGCCTCTGGGTTCGCGGGTGCATAGATTGGTAAATCTGCGTGCCTACACCGAGTGACCCGCGTGAAGACAGTGCGCGCATATGATCACGCGCTGCTCGGTACATCTCGGAGAGGGTGACCGCTTTATAGTCACCCTCTCCGAGATGTGCCTATAGGCGCGGCACCAGTGGGTAGCTCTAGTGTGATAATACGAGGACCTCGCCGAGGCTCCACCCTCTTAGGTGCCGAAGAAGACTGCCCCAGTGGTTTTAGCCAATAGGAGTCCGGCATGCCCCTTCGTCCTTCCCGGGGCGGAGGAAGTTCATGTAGAATTTCCACTAGGCCCAATAAAAAATTAAAAAAAACATCTGGCACAATACGTGTTGGCAATTTGATGCAAAGAAAAAAAAATTAAAATTACTGTTAAGACCATTAGATCTAGGTTTTCCTAAGTTGTTCCGTTTCACCGATAATTCAGTCGTGTCTTAGATCAAGAAAGACAGAGAAAAGGTCCCATTTGCTCATGACGGAATTTGAACTGAAAACTTATACTTACGCATATGGTGCGAGCCCGTAAACCACTAGGCTACCAGGGCACCACTACCACTACGACTCTACTACCACAACAATTCTACCATCACAATGACACTGCCATCACCGTGACATTACCATCACCATGGTATTATTACCACCACCACATAGATACATCTCAATAAAAACTTTAGGATTCCTATTTAATGTGTAGAAATAGTTAATATTAGATAAAAAAACTGCTATTAATTAAAAACCATACAGGCACTCCTGAATACTCCGACTTTAGTGGCCGCGTTCCGAGGTGAAGATTTCCTATGGAGAAGAACAGTCAATAAACTCCATGGTGACTCTTTTAAACCATACAATACAATATTACATTACAAGCATTTTTGTCAATCATCTAGTCTGTAACGTTATAGACACCTTTGCCAGACTGCTTCTGTTTTAGAATGGACTTAAGTTTAATGTCTTAATTTTTGAATAAGACGGGATTTTATTGTTGAAACGTATACATTGATATTTAAAAGATTTGCTTATCTCCTGGGTCCTAGTGGCAGAAATAATCAGTTTGTTTGTTTCTGGTATTAATACTATGTTTTGCAATTATTTTTTTTGTACATACAAGATATTTGCATAAATATTCTGAGATGGAACAGTACTTATATTAATGTTTAAAAACTAAACTGAGTAAATATTAAGGGTTTAACTTATAAATTGACTGAATAGTTCGTTTTTGCAGCAGAAAAATTGTTTCAATGTTGGTAGCATTCACCCAGAATAGAATGCCGTACGACATTACTCTATGAAAATAACTAAAAACACTAGTCGGGCTCTTTGTTAAATTACGAATTTTCATAACCGCGTATGCTACTAGTTAAAGTCTAACTCCGCACCATTCATAAATACACTGGTTTTTACTTTTCTAACATTAGGCGTTGGGAATTTCATGCAATAAGGTTTTTTTCTCGTCCAAGAGTAAATTGTTAACATTAAACCAGTGGACCACTATAAAGCTATCGTCAGTAGCCATATCTTGATGTTTGGATTTAAATAAAAATGAGAAATCATTTGCATATAACAGTATCTCCTGATTTTCCCTCACAAAATATGGTAGGTCATTTATGTTAACAAGAAACAAAATGGGCCAAGAATTGAGCCCTGTGAAACTACTTTCGTGACCACAGACCCAGGAGACCTCTTTCCAGTAACGTCAACTTTCTGAATCTTATTACTCAAATATGAGATAACGCGGCACGGTTGGTGCAGTGGCTGATACAATCGGATGTTGCGCTCCGAGTCGTGGGTTCAATTCCCGCACGGAACAAATATTTGTATGATCTGCAGGTAGTTGTTCCGGGTCTGGGTGTATTGTTGAATTAATGTTTGTAAACGCACCCACGACACAGGAAAATTCCCAGTGCCCCACACTGGGAATTTTCCTAACATTTAAAAAAAATTGAAAATGCAAAGAGCTATTGCAAAATCCTTGGTGCCATGATGTTGTTAATTTCCTGACGATGTTTCGTGGAGAACTGGTTCCATCTGAACGTTATTACTTATATTATTAAGTTAGAAGAAAACACATCCAAAGATTTTACTTTAAGATCTACTAACTTTTTGTAAGACATTATACTGCCGGACTGTTTTTAATTAAATTTTGCGACAGGTTACTTAAATCTAGGTAGGCGAATGATTAGACGATTGTTTAAATCTATCTAAAGATTTAACATTAAGATCTACAACATTTTTGTAAGTTAATATAAGGCCGGATTGTTTTTGATTAAACTTTGCGACAGGTTACTTAAAACTAGGTAGGCGAATTATTAGAAAACTGTTAATCGCTGAAAATAAATTAAAATAAGCTTGGTCTTTTGTTGTCATTCCTGTATAATATTGCATATCATCTGCTTGTGTGTACACCAAAAGTGTATCAGAAAATGCATCAAAATGTTGAAATTAAACGATAATGTTGACTACATCTACGACCAATTCATTATGTCGGACACGAACACCCTCCGCAACAAAATCTCTAATTCATTCTCGAGATAAATCCAAAATAGTTCAAATTCAATTAAAACATAAATCCCGAGGCGATCCTCATCACACTTGCTCTATAACAACAGTGTTCGTAAATTCACACATGCTCTCGTTGAGTCCGGATTGACAAGCTAAATGCTTGTGTGGGCGAAGACTTGAATAGTTGGCGTGGGCAGTAACAGCCCTGTCAATAACAGTACTATCACCGCATTTGTTGTATATTAACCCCGTTTGAAAATATTCTTCATATATACTAATTTACACCTTTTTTTTTTTTTTTTTATTGATGTCCAGTGGAAATTCTACATGGAACTTCCTTCACCCCGGGGAAGGGTGAAGGGGTATGCCGGACTCCTACCGGCTAAAACCACTGGAGCGGTCATCTTCGGCACCGAAGGGGAGCTCCAGGTCCTCGTAAGATCACACTAGAGCCGCCCATTGGTGCCACGCCTTTAGGCACATCTCAGAAGGGATGACTGTAAAGCGGTCACCCTCTCTAGCGGAGGGAAGGCGACTGTAAAAAGGTCGCCCCCCCAGGCACTTCTCGGGGAGGATTGTAAAGGATCCCCCCAAGCCTCGCTTTGCGCTATGTTGCGCACACGGCGGCACGTGACCACGTGCGCGCCACCGTCTTCCCGGGGGTCGCTCGGTGTGAGCACGCAGACTCCCCAATCTGCGCACCCGCGACCCCCGAGGCCCCCCACCATGAAGTGACGGCAGGGGGCTCAGGCGTGTTGGACTTGGGAGCCGGGACGGTCGTTGCCCCGGCGCAGTCTCGTCCTTCTCCGTGCGGGATCGGCCCTCTCCCGATCCCGCTCTGCAGTCTCTTTCTGCAGCATGACGCTCTCGCAGAAGGAGACCACTGCACTCCAATTTTCGTGCTCTGCCAACATAGCCGACACTACTGCCGGCAGAGAGAGATCTTGCCCGATCTGATCGACCAGGATCCGCCGCTCGGCCGCCCACGCAGGGCACTCCTGGAGCGTGTGCTGTGCGGTATCCTGGTCGCTTCCACAATGGTGGCACTGTGCCGTAACCTCGCGTCCTATTCTGTGCAGGTATGCACCGAAGTACCTGCGTCAGACGGTAGGTGACGCGCTCGCTCCTTCTGAGCCAGGCTCCGAAGAGCGGCAGGATGGCCTCGACGACGCGCTTGGTCGCGAACTGCGACCGAAGGCGATGTCGCCACATCTCGAGTGCGCGCCGTCGAGCCAGCCGCCTCAGTCTGTCGAACGCCCCTGAAGGCACGCCTTCCCCACTTTGGCGGAGAGAACGTGTCTGGTCGTAGACCCACGCATCCGTCTCCGCCTGGATGTCGAACGGCGGAAAGCGTGCCAGGAGAGTTGCCGCCTCGTAGGACACTGTCCTGTATCCCCGTGCGATCCGTATAGCCACTCTGCGCTGCAGACCGTGAAGTTTGTTTCTGCAGCGCTGGACGCCTGACAGCCGGGATGACCATACAGGCGCCCCGTAGAGGGCCACGGATCGCACGACACCCCCGTAGAGACGGCGAACTTCCTCGCTCGGTCCCCCGAGATTGGGCAGCACCCGGTGTAATGCACCCACTACCCTTTCGACTCGGGGGATGAGGCGCGCGAAGTGCTCTTCGAAGCCCCAACGACTGTCCAGGGTGAGCCCCAGGTACTTCATGTACTGGCCCACCCTGATTTGCGCGTCACCAACGCGTATCCACGAACTGGGTGGTTCTCTGCTCCGCGGCAGTTTGTGGAACCATAGCGCCTCGGTTTTGTGAGGCGCTATCTGCAGACCCAGAGCGTGGATTTCGGCCACGACAATTGCCACCGCTTGCTCGGCAAGCCGGATGGTTCCGTCGAAGGAATCCCCGCTGGCCAGCACAAGAGTGTCGTCAGCGTAACATACCAAGCTGACGCCAGCGGGGAGAACGACACGTAGGACCGCGTCGTAGGCGAGGTTCCATAGAAAGGGACCGAGAACTGATCCCTGCGGAACCCCGCACGTAATCTCCCTCCGCTTTACGCTACCGTCCCTGCCCACGTAGCGAATGTCCCTATCACGCAGATAGGCCCCTATAATGCCCTGCAGGTAGGGGGGGCAAATACTAATTTACACCTAGACGGAGAAGTGCGACGGCGAAAGTTTAATTTACCTTGTCTATCACTTGTAGTTTTATATTATGAAATGTATGTTTAGGTTGAGGTATTTTAATGAAAAAAGTAGAGTGGATTTTAGATCAAGCATAAATCTGATTATTTTTATTATTTACTAGCTGGGACGCGCGGTTTCACCCGCAGATTAATTTAAAAGATATTAGATTATTTATGAACAATTTAGAGTACTCCATAGACACTTGACATAGAGTATATATATTGGATTTCAAGGCTTTAATTTTTTTGCGCGGAACACTAATTATTTTTCTCAAATAAAAGTAGCCTAAGTTATTCCTTATAGCCTCAGCTATCTGACAGTGAAAGTCCCGTAGAAATCGGTCCAGCCGTTTCAGAGATTAGCGGGAACAAACAGACAGACAGACCGACAGACAGACAGAAAGACAAAAAAGTTAAAAATGGTTTTTTTGTGGTAGATACCGTATATACTTTCATATGCATTAAGTAAAAAGCTGTTATTTTGACATTACAAACAGACACTTCAATTTTATTTATTTGTATAGATTACTAAAACAATTTTACTTTATTGATATATAGCGGTTATCCGTGTTGTGTCCGGATTAACAATATAGCATTACTCCATCTCCTCCCGTGGATGTAGTAAAAGATGACTATGGGACGCTAAACTAGGGGGATGGGCAGCAGTCTCTTCTGTGGTACAGTAGCCATACTGTGCTCACCATCCCGCTGGCAATAATATATTTTGTAATAATATAACTAACAAAATTATTTGCGATTCACTTACGCTTGAAAATTTTATATTTTCATCATATTATTACGAAAACACACACAAATAAAATCACGAGTCGCGGTATTGAAATAGTGCAAAAAGATGTTTTGTGCTCAAATAGTAACATTAAATAAAAATTGACTAACAGTTTTTTAATACGAACCCTATTATAATGCCTACTGATTGAACTGGACCCTGTATATTATACCATATAAGATAGAAAATAGAATCCAGTTAGACTGGAAGCCGAACCGATCATAGGAAAGGACTTGGCTAATGATGGTGTACTTGACCCATAACATTGTCAACTTGTGTATAATTCATTGCTATGGATATCTTGCAAAGATAATTGAATTGACTTGAAATTGTTGTGAAATTAACGGCAGTTGGGGATCTGTCGTAGTTAAGGCAGGTGCATTTGCTACGTTAGACTTATTGAACCCTTTATGCGTAAAGGTACTGGAACTACTTAGCCTTTATCTTCAAATTTGTGTTTGAAGTCGCGACCAACTTCTCAACTTACCTTTAAAGTTTTAATTATTTTTTCTGAAATGAATTGGTCTACACCAATCTAGGTCAAGTGAAATGTAAAAAACATTTTTTGTCTTCGTAGCATCAAACTTTAGAATCTTTGTAAACTTTGTTTGAGATCTTAAACCATAACTCTAAAATTACGAAAGTCAAATAGTAGTTGAGTCGTAAGCAGTAATTTTTTATTTTTTATTAGCATCAACAACTGGTTGGCAATTAGAGCTCATATTAAGTCGCCGTAAACGTGCTAATAAGTAGTTGATAAATTTTCAAAATGAAGCAAAACAAGCCGGACAACAACAAGTCGGAAATTCTCTAGGATAGAAAAATATCTTCTTTTCAGGTGCACACGAACTATATTTTAGATAGGAATAGGTAATCATGTAGTGAAAATGGGTAAAGTATTGACTGGCCAGACCGTGGTGGATGCACTCTGTTATGGACACTTTTAGAGACTCCTTTCATGCTAATGAAAATGGAGCAGGTATTACATTCCACGTAAAAAATCTTTAATATGCATGCATTATTTGTCGGCGTATTACCATGAAGCTAAAAAAATTCAAGCTTACCTTTATATATTTTAAAATGGCCTGCTCTTTGTTTTTGTTAAACTACAACGACTGAGCGTGTGGTGGGCACTGTGAAGATGTTTGGACAGGACACATTTAGCACAGTGGCTAGAAGGTTGGCTTTCTGCATTACGTGAACTCATTTCCCGCTCGTGATAAATATTTGTAGGTATGGCTTTATCCTCCGCCATAGGGATGAGCGAAGATACCAGATTTCTGCCGGTTGGAACTACTAGAGCGGTCCACTTCGAGCACGAAAAAGAGACTCTAAGTCCTTCTCGGATCACACTAGAGCTTGTAGGTTCACACACCTATGGGGAACAAGGTGTGGTGTTCCTCCGTAGAAAAGTGAGGATCCTCCAGTCAGGCGGATGGTATACCTGGCGGGCCGAAGCCCAACGGTTGATATTGGACGACTGTATATATGCTGCGTTGCGCGAATACTTTAATAGCGTGATTCAGGATTCTTTGACGTCATCGGAGAGTTGCATTTAATAGTCAAGTAGATGTCGTTGTAAGTTGTAGTTGTATTGCTTGCGATGTAGGTGTCGCCACACACCTATAGATAATGCTTCCGGGGCTTAAATTAAACGGCGGATAAAACTGCGGGGCCCAGCTAGTCTGACCTATATGTTTTATGTCTCGTGTAGCGCAGATTCAGTTTTTCTAAGTATCTATCTATCATCAGTGCGAAATGCCATGTGGGCTACGAATAGCACCAACCCATCTCATCCCGTGGGTGTTGAAAAGGCGACTATGGAATTAGCTGGTGGATGGGCGTCCTTCGAGTACATTAAGAACCCAAATGCAATCGCCAACCGGCCTGCCAAGCGTGGCGATAATGGCAAACCCCCAATGAGCACACAACACACCCATATCAGTCATTGTGGTGATATTTGGGGTAGGTCTGTGTCCAGTAGTGGACTTTAGTCGGCCGAAATGATTATGATAATGATGATCAGTCCAAAAAAGTCCATCGCTGAATATTTCTCAAATGACTGCTTCAATGAACGTATATGGGTGATATATTATCACTATGCTTGGCAGTTTTTTGTATCACAGTACGGTGCTATTAGGGATATATGGATGAATATTGCTGCACGTCTTCTTATCATGATATCTTAGTCCGTCTTTACGCCTTCCATGGTTGGAGAATTATGTCTTACACAACCTTAAATCACGGATCAACGCATTCCATTTTTCTGAGAAAAGCATCAGTTTCTATTTATCCCATAGCTGCATGATAGAACAACTGAAGCACTAAATTATCTTCCAGTCCAACTTACTTCAACAGAACAATTTTACGATCAATATAATTTAATAAAGCTACAACAATTTCATAGCATATTCATTTTATGAAATCCTGGTAGATCCACCACGGGTGTAGAAGGTTTGCTGGAAACACAATCAATTACTCAACGTCAGTGTCGGCATCGCCCGCAATCCAGATTACCTTCTAAGTAGTTAGACACTAACCCTTATCGATTAATCTTATTTTACATGACAATTAATGTCCTGCAAGGTTTGATAAAAAAGCTAAACGTTTTCAACTGTACCAATGCGTTTTAATGCAAATTAAAAGGCAAATTTGATATTTGATGGCCATTTCCACTTTAAGCAGGTCATTTTTAATTTTCATAATTTCAGCCGAAAAAAATTCATAACTGGACACAAGCCTCCCCCAAATAACGCCACAACCACCGGTCTAGGTATGTTGTTTGCTCATTGAGATGTTTTCCATAATCGCCACCCTTGGTAGGCGCGTTGGCGATCGCAATTGAGTAGTTAATGTAATTGAAGGCCACTGCCCGTCTTCTGGCTATTCCATGAGTCGCCTTTTACGACACCCACGGTATGAGATGCGTTAGTGATATTCGTAACCAACACGGTAAAGCGACAGGTAAAAGTTGTTAATTATTATTATCGATTTTGTTTTCAGCTATGTTAGCGTTGGCTTGCGATTGCCAGATAGATCGAATTAGCTACTATAATATCAATATTTAAGTATCCCACTGCATGCCTCTTCTCATACAGAGAAGGAACGAACATTAATCACCACGCTTCCTTACTGCATGTTGATGATTTTAAACCAATAAGTCTAGGTTTCCTGACGATTATTTCATAATTTTTTTTGTCCAATCCCAGTTATGTCCACTGCTGGACACAGGCCTACCCCAAAGATCACTACAACGATCGATATGGGTGCGTTGTGTGCTCATTGGGGGTTTTGCCATAATCGCCAAGCTTGGCAGGCGAGTGGCGCACGATTATTTGCTCTACCGTTAAAGTTATGGTTTCACCCGTTGTTTAATTTAAAAGAAATCGGATTATTTATAATTAATTTAGAGTATTTCGGCATAGACAGTTGACATAGAGTATATATATATTGTTGCCCGGTGGAACTTCTTCATGAACTTCCTATGCCCCGGAGAAGGGCGAAGGGGTATGCCGGACTCCTACCGGCTAAAACCACTGGAGCGGTCATCTTCGGCACCTAAGGGGGGCTCCAGGTCCTCGTATGATCACACTAGAGCCGCCCACTGGTACCACGCCTATAGGATCTCGGAGAGGGTGACTGTATACTTGTTCCGGTTTGAAAGACATGGTAGCTAGTGAAATTACTGGCCATAAGAGATAAAATAATTAATGTCTCGAGAAGCCAAGCGCAGTGTGGTGCCAGAGGACTAATCCTGAGTATCAGCATTATTATCGGCAGGCGTGAAGCTTACCATCAGATAAATGATTTTGTCGTCAAGGTTTGTTTGTTTTTATATAACCTGGTAAGTTATATAAAAAACAAACAAACCTTGTCATCAAACTCATTTATAAAATATTTAAAAAATACAGTCCAATACTGTATAAAATAAACATGACAGTTGTACCAACACTTTTATTATCTTATACACGATAAGAACATAGGCCCGAAAAGGCCACAACGAATTTCAAAGTTACCCACGCACACAAGCAGCGTCTCACAAAACAAACACACCATTATCGCTCTTGGTAATTCTCATAACATTACAAATGTATTTACATTGAATTAACAATAAACGAAAACCAATTTATCTGTACAGATACCGAGGACTACTGAGACCGGCGCGGGCAACGAGATAATGAACGCTTCCTGAGCAGCTGTGACCCTATAACCTCGTGCATCGACAAAATGCCTTATCACCACCACAATATCACCAACTTATTGACCGGGACGAAGGTTTGTTATCAGTCGCGGACGAAACCCGTCCGCGTAAACATGAACGTGAAATAAGCTATGAACTCAATTACCGTGAAACGCTTGTGGACGAATAATGTGCGTTAAATCGTTAAAATGGGTGATCTGTTACCGAGTATACCGAGGAGTACATTTGCAAGTGAGGTAGACGGAGGGAACTATAGTTTTGAAGGTGTGGGGGCCACGGAGTACGGGTCTGACGCGGAGCTGGCGGCAGTGGAGCTGTTCCGCGACTATCCGGAGCCACTGTTGCGCTTCGCTTCTGTGTGCTGCGTGATATTTATGCTCGTCGGCATCCCCGGCAATCTCATCACCATCGTCGCGCTTGCAAGGTGTAAAAAGGTTAGTATTATAAATTCTGTTAATACTAATAAAAAACTATAGCGCTTACAAGAAGTAAGGATACCTCCTTAGGAGATGTTTCTTCTTTATCTTCATAAGCACCTTAGTAGTTACTGCAGACCATAGGCCCCCAAAGCTATATCCGGTGAAAGGGCAACAATATCCTAATATCGTCATACGAAAGTGAGTGCCTCAAGGCTTCTTAAATTACACGGCTATCTATCAATCAATAAACTGACGTAGGCTTATTAGCAAGGCGACGTTCATGTTCATTTATGCAAAGTGGACACAGTTAAGAGGTTAGCAAAATGATCAAGCCCAAGTTCTTCTTGGGCTATAATGTAACCTGAACAAAATTATTACACTTCTACTGCCGTAGAAAAAAGAAACCGTTTGTTTAATTATTTATGTTCTATTGTATCCTCCTCTATACAAATGCTCTCTGTGCTTGTATTGTCGATGACATTAGAATGTCATCGACAATACATGTATATATTTAAATGTTCTATAATAATTTGTGCTTTTTAATTGGCGACACAATTCCATTTACAAAATTTCATGAACAATACATCATTTAAATAAGGAACCATGATATTGAGCTCTTATAAAATTCATCAAAACGGGATCAAATCTATCGTGTTTATCAATTTCGTAAATGCGAGTGAAACCTATGTACTTTTATAATAATATTTTAATGTATCAATTTATTGTACACAGATACGCACGATTAAGTTTATATTCATTACTTATTACCGAAATAATAGGTTGCGCAAACAATTTTAGTTTATTCAAGTGTGCGTATATTTCACATTTATTGTTCTAAATAAAACATTCAAGCGAAATAAAAAATCTTTGTAGGTGTTTTTATGAAATAAATTTAAACAATTCCAATTATGTCATTAGATAAGATTTAAGATAACTGTGTACACATGTTAGATAAACTATTATGATGGTCAGTTTTGTAGCAGGCAGACACATTAGCAAATACATTTCCTTAATAAGATAGTCTTAATCCATTTACAAACAATACGACATTTTAATATCTAAGAATAATAACACTAGAACGAAGAATAGTCTTCAACGTAACCGAAACACTGTCCATGTGTGCGTAAGCATCTGTTTACTTTTGCTTTACGCTTGTGTAAGCGCATAGATGACATAATTAATTTACGGGTGGTAGGTCTCTTGTTGCAAGAGGCCGTCTAGGTAGGTGTAGGTCTCGGGGGTCACGGGCGCGCAGATTGGGTAGTCTGCGTGCTCATACCGAGTGACCCCTAAGAAGACGGTGGCACGCACGTGGTCACGTGCCGTTGTGTAAACAGCAGAGTGCACAGCACAAAGACTTGGGGGAATCCTTTACAATCCTCCCCGAGAAGTGCCTGGGGGGTGCCCTCCGCTAGAGGGGGTGACCTCTTTACAGTCATCCCCTCCGAGATGTGCCTAAAGGCGTGGCAGCAATGGGCGGCTCTAGTGTGATCTTTCGAGGACCTGAAACCCCTCTTCGGTGCCAAAGGTGACCGCTCCAGTGGTTTTTCGCCGGTAGGAGTCCGGCATACCGCTTCACCCTTCCCCGGGGTGAAGGAAGTTCCATGTAGAATTTCCACTGAACACCAATAAAAAGAAAAGGTAGGTCTAGGTGCCACCACAGTGCCAGATATTCGCCACCAAGCAGTAGTGTTTAAAGTTTAGATATTACTATGTTCCAGTTGGATGGGCAGTGTAGCTAGGAAAAATACTGGGTTTAAGAGACTAAATAACTTAGTCTCGATAATACCTTAAGTCTCGAGGTGACGAACGTAGTGTGGTGCCACGCAGGACTAGCCCTGGGTGTCATTGCAGTTGTTATAAGCATGCATGACGCTTACCACTAGACGAATGACATGTTCGTCTCATCACCATGATGTATAGAAAGGGTAACTTATTACATTTTCGTAATATAACAAATTGTTATAATTATTAGGTATATAACTTTCCGGTAGCAGAACAGAATACTAACGGGCCGGCCAGTATATGTAAAGTTTAATTATAATTCTTCTAAGTTATGTATCTTCAAATTCACATTCATTTCTTCAAACTCACTAACAATATATCAATATATAAAAGTCTCAGATACAGGCCCTGCTTAAGTAGTATCTACAATTCAAGTTAATTGTACATTTAGAATGAGAGTACTATTAAATGTTTCACTCAAGATAACTAATAGTGATACTGTATACACAAAACATATAAATACCCATTGAATAATTGTCTTTGCTGTCTTCAATAAACAAGTTATACTGTAACTTACAAAACATTCATTATTTAGTCTGTGAACAGCAGTGGCTGACATTGGCCTCTGAATAAACTAATATAGTGAACGTGATAAAATTTGCCATAATCACAAGGCCTGACATTATTACGTAAAGCAAATGATTCCCACATGTATGTCATGGATAGAACAAAGTGTAGAAGTAAAATAACGAAAGACTGACTGGTGGTATTGATAGAAGGTAAGAGGAAGCGAGAGAATGACCGCATGGATTGGTGATCCAATAGATAATTTGTTATCGCTCATCGTCTCTTAGTCACTGGTTCTCATACTAGGAAGGCAAGCCAAGCCTACCTAGCCTAATTACGGTACGCTTCTTTATTTAAAACAAAATCTTGTTAAAGTTTATACGAACTTGAATTTTTATGTAGTACAACTTTCTGGCTGGTGAAAATACATACTCTATTAAAGGGTACTGATATCAAAGCTTTACAACCGATCTCTAAAGGTATAAAATCTCTACAACCTAATGAAGACATGATTTATTTTCTACAAGTGATAACCATATGACAATAAAAGCGATGAAATATTACACTCTTAGCGTAGGTCAGTACTCGCAGAGAATATACATACAGAAATAACTTTCAAAGTACAATTATGGAAATTAATCAAACTTGCCCATAGTAAAATGACTGTCAATTAATTTTGAATGTAACTTGTCAAGCTGAGGATACCTCAAAATGCAGATCTTTAAATAAAGAAGATATTGTGTTGTTCTACAAAATAACAGTAAGGAAAAATAGCGACCTATCGATAAGTACGTCAAAGACGAACAATCCCTGGTCAATGCCAGAATAATTTTTTATCAAATGATGAACCCTGCATTGCAAAATTAACACATTTTTTTCATTATAGGTTCGCAACGCTACCGCTGTGTTCATTATGAACCTATCATGCTCCGACCTGCTGTTCTGCTGCTTCAACTTACCGCTCGCCGCATCCACATTCTGGAGACGTTCCTGGGCGCACGGCAGGATTCTCTGCCGAATGTTTCCTCTAGCAAGATACGCGCTGGTCGCGGTATCACTATTTACCGTCTTGGCGATCACGATCAACAGATATGTCATGATCTCTCATCCACGGCTTTACCCTAAGTGAGTATTTAAATAGTGATGCAATGTAGAAGATACTATTTGAGTCCAAATGTATATTAGTTATTATGTAGTAATCTAATAATATATTGAACAGTTTATTAATTTATATTATCCAAATGTTATTATTTAATTACGTATTTCATGGAAACTGATAAGATTTTGCAGGGCTTTTATTGGCGTAAATATATATTGTATTTTTTAGTGTATACTTAGTCACTCTGATTTCAAAAATGTGACGTCATTGTTTTATCAACAGGTTGTACCGACGGCACTATTTAGCAGTAATGGTGGCAAGTACCTGGGCCTTCTCCTTTGGAGCATTAATAGCAACCTGGTTAGAGAAATGGGGCAGATTTGGTTTGGACCCCACGATAGGATCCTGTTCAATACTTCCCGACAAAAACAACCGATCGCCAAAGGAGTTCCTCTTCGTCGGTGCTTTTATGTTGCCCTGCTTAGCGATAGTTATATGCTACGCTCGGATATTTTGCATAGTAAGAGAAGCTGCAAGGAAGTCGCGTGCTCCGGCTCGGGGACGAATAAGAACGGGTTTAGAAGACTCTGCAGTCGGATCTGCGTCAACAGCCCTAGAACGATCTCCTGGTCCAGAAAATGGAATTAATCACGTGGCACCGCCTCGAAGAGCACTGCTTGCCCCACCTGTCTTACATTGTCCTTCAACACCAGGACCGGAACGTTCCTCGTCTTCTGGCGTTGATACTTTAGATGGACATGATGAGGAGTGTGCTCTCGATGCTAAACCTAGAACACCGAGTGGCGGGGAAACGGCTAAACGGCTTCGACAAGCAGCTGTTGCATTAAGGCGATCTCCTGCCACCGTACGACCGCCTCGCCTCACACCAAAAGACAGGAAGTTATTAAAAATGATAATGGCAATAATGCTGTCATTTTGGGTATGCTACTTACCTATAACTTTAACAAAGATATTTCGGGAGTTCACATCACATCCAGCTGCGAATATAGCGGGGTATATTCTCATATACTTGACGACTTGCATCAATCCTATCATATACGTGGTAATGTCGAGTGAGTACCGACAGGCGTACAAGAATCTGCTTATGTGTCGTCGTTGGGCGTGACGTTCGCCCGGCGATGGCGTCTCCGAGAAGCGCCCGCCGTGACTAGTCGTAAATCGCTGGACAGCCTGAATAACTGCAAATAATGGACACTCAAGTACATGCGTGTAAAAGATAAGTGACCATAAACTCGTGTACTCTAGTGACAGTGATAAGTTATTTGTGAGTGATGTACCATTAGATAGTTATACAAAAGACGTTTAGTTACTTACCCAATTTTATGATCGCACCGTCCGTGATTTTTCTTAGGATTTGGAGGAAATAATCAGAATGTTTTATATCTACTGAAGTAATTTTGTAAAGACATTAAGGTAACTGGAAAGGTATACATATATATACCTTCTAATAATAATCTCTTAAATTATACTCAAAAACAGTTAGTAGGAAGCCAATCCTACAATCATGTAGTTCATTTTTATTTAGTGAAACTCGTAATTCATATTATTTATCATCAAATATTGTGTATGAATCATTGTTTATATCTAGCAGTATATTACCAAAAGTAAATTTTCAAGTATTATGTTCGATACTTAGCAGTAAGACTACGATTGTTAATAAAGTTCGAAAGCAATATTATAAATGAGGACGCGTCAGGTTATGGTAAACCGCGGCCTGAAGTATTATCAATCTTGGGCGTACCCATGACTACTAAATTGACTCATTAAGGAAAATAAAACAAACAGTTACAATTTAGTATACTCATATTCATTTGTAATAGAATGTTTGCGCTTGAGTGACGTGCATCAATTGTGCTCTTGTGAAAATGGGTGAATCTGGGAGTGCAATATGGGGTGTTGCGAATGGAAGTATGAGGATTCCTGGTCTCTCAAATTATGAGTCTGACAAGGAGCTGGCTGCGGTGCGGTTATTCGAAGACTACCCGGAGCCGCTGCTACGCTTCGGTTCTGTATGCTGCGTGCTATTCATGCTCATTGGAATCCCAGGCAACCTCTTCACCATCGTCGCACTTTCCAGATGCAAGAAGGTTAGTTTATTTTATGTAAAAGCTAATTATTTTTTCATGAAGATGTTTCTGGAACCGGTTTGGAACTATCAAGTTCTCAATTACCAATTCCAACCCTTGGCCGTTAGGCAGATATCTGTCTACATTGTCTCTAATGTCTTATCATCTTAAGCACTGCTACTAAGCCTGTGCCTTATAATTTCGATTCTCAGATAGGGCAGTCATCTAGAAAATATTCTTCCAGAAAAAAGTCTGTTTAGAATTGTGCCCGGAAGTACCAGGTCACACGAGACTAAGAACAGTGAACTTTAAGTAGCAGTAGGTAGGTAGAACTGATGGCCGCTGGGGCACAAAGGTTCTAGAATGGAGACCGCGCACCGAAAAACGCGGCGTGGGACGACCTCCAACGAGGTGGACAGACGACCTGGTGAAGGTCGCTGGGAGTCGTTGGCTGAGGGCGGCATGTTACCACTCGTTGTGGAAATCTAACGGGGAGGCCTTTGTTCAGCAGTGGACGTCCTGTGGCTGATATGATGATGATGAGGTAGGTACCTAAACTTTTGCGAAAGCTTTCGAAAAATACAAATGTATTGTGTAAACATTATGTACGTGACATTAGATGCATATCGAAAAGCCACATTGCCTACCAAATCAGTGTTAGACAGAACAAACGACGCATTTATTAAATTCCCAATTCAGCTAAGGTATTGATGCCTTCAATGGATTTTGTATGTTATGGTTTTATATAACTATGTATAGGCATAAGAATACGTACTTATTTCCTGTGTTATAGGTATCCATTTTATTCTATGACACCAAACACAGGAAAAATATATTGTTTCGATTAATAATAACAGCATTATTTTAGCAAATATATAATATTTATTTTCAAAACGATTTCATTATGAATTTTCTGACAAACGTTTGTTAAATTTGATTGTCAACAGCGGCTACATCCACGTAGAAATTCATAGTCAGATTACTTTTGTACTTTTACTCTACTATGACTATGTCTACTTGGGACCTTCTAGTTAGGTAGGTCTAACATCGAGAAAAAGGTTACTCGTCGAATCCGGCTCGGCTAGGCAATGTTCGGGAAACTTCGCAATGTATTTTCACCGACAATACCGCAGTGACTCAAAACGAAAGTATTAGTTAACTAGTGTGTGTTATCAGCGATGACATATGACACAGAGAGGTGGTCACTATGGTCCTCATAAAACAGCTCAAGGTCACTCTGTGTGCTATGGAGAGAGCTATGCTTGGAATTCCTCTACAAGATCACATCAGAAATGAGGAGATCCGTGGAAGAACGATTTAACTGAAAGGATTAGTAAGCTGAAGGGGTAATGGTTGGAGCACATAACTCGTAGAATTGATGGCTGAGCATAGTTTCTCGAGTTGTGATCACGCGCCTTTTTTATAAAACTTATTGACGAGACGAGCTAGTCATTGACCTGGTTGGTAAGCTTTATGCCTGCTTATAACAAAGACTTCAGGGCAACACGCTGCGCTCGTCACTTCGAGACATTAGTTATTTAGTCTCATAAGCCCAGTAATTTCACAAGCCTCAAACGAGATGGACAGACGACTTGGACTAAGTATGCGAGTTGTTGGATGCGGGCGGCGTGTAACCAGTCGTTGTGGAAATCTATGGGCGTCCCCCATTGGTTAGCAATGGATGACCTTCGGCTGGTATGATTTTGGTGATGCTGATGATGTTTTCTTTTTGGAAAATAACTTAGGACCAGTAACCAATAACTAGGACTTCTCCCGTGTCGTGGGTGCATTTACAGACACAAATTTCACCCACAATACACCAACATCCAACACAATTACATGTGTAGGTGAGCTACTGTTTAGCAGTGAGCTAAAGTAGAATAACAAAATGCGTGACGTTTCAAGATAAACAATGGGCAACTTGACAATATTGGCTTTATTCAATTACATTTCATTAATCTTCATTGATTTACGTGGTCTATTGAGGGAAAGTAATGTACCTAAACATAACTATATTTAGGACTTTCCTGTATGACGGGAAGTAAACTACTAAGTAAGAGTTTACGATTACGTGTCGACTCTTGCAGAATGGAAGGTGAAACCAGAAACAATAATAGAATACCTAAACAGTGTTCACGGTAAACGTATGTAGGTATATAATAACAAGCCGCCAATTGTCACGTATGAATTACACGCTCCAGTACATACTGCACGAACCGCAACTACTCCACGGTATTATATCTACTGACAATAGGTACCTACTACCACAGCTTAGGGAGAAAACAACGTGATTAATTATAGTGCTCACCAACACATATAAGGGGCACTTTTCTCAAAAACCAATAATGAACACCAAAAAATACCATACTAAAATTTAAAAAATGTGCAATGCATCGCAAATATTGCAATGATTCCTGTTTTAATGATGTACTTTAAATAGTATCAGCGCAGCGGGCCAATTTAAGTAGAGGTTTACCAAATGTAGCTGTAACAATCTTACGCGTTATTAATATATAAACTGTACTTTGCTAAAAAAAATATTTATTTTTCTGTGACAGTTGGGCTAAAAACTTTCACAGTAGGTCATAGTTCGACTGTGCGCGATTACGCGACCAAAGTTTTTTAGGTTCAATACTATTGCCGTGTGTCAATATTATAGCCGGCTATGTCGTGTGGTGACAGCTCAGAATATCACCACGCCATCTCCTTCCTTGGATGTCGTAAAAGTCAACTAAGGGATTAGCCGGAGGATGGGCAGTAGCGTCCTTCGAGTACATTGACAACTCAACTGCAATCGCCGACCCGTCTGCCAAGCGTGGCGATTATGGCAAAACCCCCCAACGAGCATACAACACACCCATATCGGTCGTTGTGGTGATCTTTGAGGGAGGCCTGTGTCCAGCAGTGGACTTAATTCGGTCGAAATGATGATGATTATTAGAGTAACAAAAAGTTAAAGTCTTCGTTAACATTTTATCATATAGTATGGTTCTTAGATTCTTTTTCAACCTATTTTTTGAAGCAACGGAATAATGTGATGTCTTTTCTGATAAAACAGCTGTTTTAAAAATCAGTTCGTTTATCCAATGCCCATCGGTAGTTGATGCCCAATTACACAAGGCATCTTAAGCCTTAGGTCCGCAAAAGAGTGGATATTTTTCGGGGTATTATGCCAATACAGCTTGCTGCGATTTACCCGGAACACATCATCACTGATAAGTTAAATATATCTGCCTCGTCTGCTGAACCCTACCACTCCGCATACATACCGCCTCAGTCGGTAGGTGCAGCTCAGCGAGTGCGTGGGTGTACTTTGCATACAGCAATTCAAAATTGAGTATTTCAATGTTGTTTTTTGGCAAGTTTCAACTGAAATAGTTACTGGAATTGTTAAACGATTTTTATTATTAGTGCATAGTCTTGTTGGTAAATCCTTAATCTATGGTGTGTTGATAGCTTTGTATACAATTATTGCACTCTTACTTTAGGTTAGATCATACTAGGAAAAGTCCTTCTTACGCCAATATGGCTCACTAGGTGAAGGCCACTATAGATCTAGTCATATTACTATATCCGCTGCTGATGTTCAGGAGTGGAAACGGTATATATTTTTTGCGAAATTTGGTTCAGCAAAGCAACGCGCAATTCATAATTCGTATTTCTTGCTCTAGCGGGAGACGTGGCTATAAATGTCGTGTTACAGACATAGTGGCCTTAGGCCGTAATACCCAGTAATATATATAATTTAATGATTGTTCGAGTTTACGAAAAATTATATTTTTAAATACTAACTGAAGTAATTTTGGCGTTAATCTTTAGTAACTGATTACTGACTAGTTAAGTGCCTAAATAACCAATAAGGATTAATGTTAGTCATTCACTTACAGTTTTATTACTAAAGACGCTTATAGTATGACATAATACCGTAAACTACTCTACTTATCACCATATAGACTGTAAAAAATAACACATCTTTTTATTTCTGAACCACACTATGCTTCTCCTTAATCGTGGGTACAGCTTACAGATATAAATCTTACAGGCAAAAATACCCAGGCCAGAGCTATCTGCAGATCATACAAATACATGTTCCGTTCGAGGATCGGACCCGCGACACGTAGGCCAATTGCTGCGCCAACCGTACAAGATATCTGAGGGTAATGTGTAGGTAAATATTTAAAGAATACCAGATGCGCCTGATTGTAATTTATTTACACGTAGTTTTGAGTAGGACATACAAGAGGCAGTACATTTGTCCCGTACATGACGCAATATTGTAAGAGCGGCTCAACATTATAACATGTACCACTTCAAATTTTATGTCGCGTTACTCTATTCTTCGCATGTGAACTGTAGGGTGAAAGAGAGAGAGAATAAGGCACATGTTTCAAAAGCACGTATTTTTATTCAACGGACATTATCGTGACTGCAAGAGACAACATGATGTTTTTATTTACTCTATTACAAATGTAGTAGTACAAAGTACGAGACCCGACAGTTTTAGAAAAATAAGATTTCATGAATGTCTGTTATATATCTATTTGTTTTTTTTGTGCTCACAATGAGAAAGGTAAGGCCTAAGTGCACCACGCTGGCCTAGTACGGGTTGGCGGACTACACACACTATTAAGAACATTTTGGAGCCCCCTCGGGTGTGTGTGTTTTCCTCCACCGTTAATGCAAGTGATAATCAAATTCTGTGTGGCGTTCGAATTAAGAATATAACACCACTCCTTCTCATCCCGTGGATGTCGTAAAAGGCGACTAAGAGAATCTAAATCAAAGAGACGGGCAGCAGCGTCCCTTCTGTGATACGGTAGCCATACTGCGCTCACCGAAGCCTGCCAAGCCTGGTGAGTATTGGCAAATTCCCCCCAAAATGAAGATACAGTGTGGAAATCTATGGGGGAGGCCTTTGTTCAGCAGTAGACGTATGAATGGCCGATGTGAGGAATCAAATTCTGATCCGCAAATTAATTCGAACTAAACAAACGGCTCCCAGTTTAACCAGTCGTTATGGAAATCTAAGGGGAGACCTTTGTTTAGCAGTGGACGTCCTTTAGCTGATATTTTGATAATGCTGAATGCAAAATAAACCAATTTGTTGTTCGAAACCACGTACCACGTAACCACGTTGTTTTTAGAAGCCGGCTAGTGACGGAGTTGCGGCTTACATTGATTGACGTCATCATTTTATTCCGCTAAGAACTACTGCGTAAATACATTATATGTAAAGAACATTACTGATTTTGGTAATGAATAATATTTATTTCGTTTTAAAGCTTGCCCCACATTATATTTACTCCTGTGTCACAGTTTGTAGACAAATCTCACATGCAAAAACAACCAAACCCGAAACAATTATCTGTACTTCATACAATGTTTGTTCCATTCATGAATCGAATCCACGATCCGTAGCGCAGACGGTTAATCGCTGCGTAACCGCGATAACTGTGTCGTTAATTTGCGGGTCAGCTTTCGTTGGCAGCAATCCAATTTTTATTAAAAATAAAGCCCCCACCTTTATTCAGCCAGGATAAGGGAAAATGGACTGACATCTCCAAGATGTGTGTCACGTAGGGAATTAATTATGTCAGTGCTCGTACTACCGCAGTCGGTATTAGGGTCCAAGTGCCAACCTCCAGCGATTCAGATCGGTCACCCGTGTCCTTCCACACTTTTTCCGTCGCTGAGGAATGCCCTCCTCGCATCGTACTCCGTAGAGATTGATACCGCCTCTATTAAAGACGACCTTCTGTCACAAACTATCCCGATCCTAGAGGTAGGTACACCGTATGCACGCAGGTCCCAACAGCGCACGCTACGACATGGTTCTCGTTATATGCTATAAAGTAGTAAAAAAGATACACTGTTAAGATAATATGCTAACTATCAGGCATCAAAGTAGAGCCCCACACAAATATGGCACCTCCAATTGCGATTCCCGCAAATGTCCTAAAGCCCCGCACGCTAGCAGCAAGTGTGCAAAATGCAAAACGGGCACCCAAGCCTTCGCGGCCGCCCATTTCGCTTCCCAAGTCCCCGCTCCCAGCGACTCAGCCCTCAAAGGCCATCGCCGTGGAATGAGCTGAATCATCAGCCAGCGTTCTCCACCCTGAGACTTCAACTGTTAACCCAACAGTATACCCAAGCCTCAGCGATTCCGTTGCTGATGCCCGCCCCCATTGCGACTCCGTACAGGCCAGTGCCGTACAACCCGCACCTGCGCGCCCTCGAACCCGCACAAGTACACTCTCAGAGGGCCGCTCCTCCCTCACCCCAATCCCCAATCAATAGAGTCAACCAAATGGCCGCCACTCTTCAAGCCAACCAGGGCTAACCTGGTATCTGGATTTCCAGAAATTGCCCGGTTAAGCAACCTTATTTCAAGGAATAGTTTGTGAGAACCAAAAACTATACATACATATAGAAATAACAGTTATGTAAATAAGGTTATATATACAGCATGATATAATTTTCCACACCGTGTGGGGCCGGCTAAGAATAGCAACAACCCATCTCATTCCGTGGGTGTCGTAAAAGGTGACTATGGTATTAGTCGGGGGATGGGCAGCAGTGTCCTTCGAGTACATTAAAAACTTAACAGCGATCGCTAACCCATCTGCAACGCATGGCGATTATGGCAAAACCCCCAATGAGCACAAAACACCCCCAGACAGCTCATTGTGACAAACTTTGGGTTCACAAACTTTGGGTTGGTACAAAGTTCTGTGTCCAGCAGTGGATTTTATTCGACCGAAATGATGAAATAAATTAATATATATGTCACAGAGAAAACTACGGCTACCACTAACGCCGCGATGTACCAGAAATGAATGTCATTGAATTTAATGCTCAACATGGGTTTGTCTCGTAGACTACTGTAGCAATCGATTTTGTAGGATAAATAGGGAAAGGAAGGATACTTGAAATACTATTTTGTTTTAGGATTGCAACTTTTTTTCAGTGAGGTAATAAAGAATGTAACCTTCATTAAATTGAAGCAATATTATCTCACTGTCAATGTGCGAGCTATCAAAAACAACTTAACATCCTTACAGGTTAAAATGTTCGGTCGAATGCAAAATGGCAGGATTTAGTTTTAGAGATGGGGTGATTGGGGATTTGGAATAGTAATATTTCAAATTATATTCTCCTTAACTTAGTTGTGTAGCTGTTAATACGGCAATGTTTAAGATTCGTGATTACAAAGTTTATCTTAAAGAGCAACTCTCTAAAATCTGTTCCTAACATGACTGATGGTATATTGGTATCTATACCATTTTGGTATCGTATATTCGGGTATTCTGAAATAGCAACAGACGTTGTTGGACATTACCTAACAAACTGTCAAAATCAAAGCTATCAGCAATATTTATGAGCAATTTTACGGTACAGGTAAAGTACAATCATATGATTGTGCTGTTTAGCCATATGTATGACGACGACGGCACGGTTGGTGCAGTGGCTGATGCAGTCGGCTGCTGCGCTCCGGGTCGTGGATTCGATTTCCGCACGGAACAAATATTTGTATGATCTGCAGTATTAATTACACTTTAAACATTAATGTGTTCCGGTAAGAAGGGCACTGTAGTTATGGGAATAGGTGACTAAACAACTAATGTCTCGAGGTGACGAGCGCAGTGTGATACCACGCAGGGTTAGTCCTGGGTAGCATTACAATTGTTATGGGCAGACGTGTCGCTTACCACCAGGTGAAAGACATGGACGTCCCGTCACGAGTTAGTATAAAATATATATGGGAAATCTATATTGAAATAAAATTTACTCTTACTTTTACAGGTCCGCAACGCGACAGCAATATTCATCATCAACTTGTCCTGTTCGGACCTCCTGTTTTCCTGTTTTATCCTACCTCTGGCTGCCTCCACGTTTTGGAGGCGATCCTGGACACACGGCAAAATACTTTGCCATATGTTCCCGTTGGCAAGATACGCGCTAGTCGCCGTTTCAGTGTTCACAGTCCTGGCCATCACCATTAACAGATACGTCATGATCTCCCATCCGAGACTTTACCCTAAGTAAGTATATTTTAATCATAATATTAACTTTTTTCATGCGGTTAGACCTCACCACACCACACCCAAGGGCAACGTAAAAGGCGACCAAGAAAAGGCTGGGCAGCAACATCATCATCATATAAGACAAAGGACGTCCACTGCTGAACAAATGCTTATCCCATAGATTTCTACAACGAGCGGTCACATACCGGCCGCATCCAACGACTCCCAGCAACCTTCACCAGGTCGTCTGTCCACCTCGGTGGATGTCGTCCCAAGCTGCGTTTTCCGGTGCGTGTCTCCACTCGAGAGCCTTTTTACCCCAACGGCCATCAGTTCTACGAGTAATGTGCCCCGCCCATTGCCACTTCAGTTTACTAATCCTTTCAGCTAAGTCGGCAACTTCAGTTTTTCTACGGATCTCCTCATTTCTGATTCATCTCGTAGCTAAATACCAAGCATAGCTCTCTCTCTATAGCTCGCTGAGTAACCTTGAGCTTTCTTATGAGGCACATAGTGAGTGACCAAGTCTCTGTCCCACATGTCATCACTGGTAATACACACTGGTTTAAGGCTTTCGTCTTAAGGCATTGCGGTATTGTTGACGAAAAGACGTTGCGAGGTTTCCCGAACGCTGCCCAGCTGATTCGGATTCGATGATTGAGCTCTTTCTCGAAGTTGGACTTACCTAACTGGACAGTTGGTCCCAGGTAGACATACTCGTTCGAGCTCTATTTTTGAAGTTGTCGAACTTCATCTCAACGGATATTGAGATGGGCATTCGATCTGACGTCTGTTATCACTCTATCTGAAAAAGAATCTATATTCCACGAAGTGGTATTAAACACATACTGACATAGTTTAGATTCAGCCATTATACTTATTTTATTAAAAAAATCATTATAATTATGTAAAAATCTTACTATTCGCGTAACGGCACGGTTTGACGGCACGGGTGGTGCAGTGGCTGATACAGTCGGTTGCTGCGCACCGTGTCGTGGGTTCGATTCCCGCACGGAACAAATATTTGTACGATCTGCAGGTAGTTGTTCCGGGTCTGGGTGTATTGTGTGTTTGTACGCACCCACGACACAGGAGAAATCCTAGTGTGGGGCAACGTTTGAAAAAAAAATGTCCTAATAACAACATACTGTAATCACCAATTTGCTTGCTAAGCATGATAATGATGGCAGTATTTGTACATGACCACTCTACGTAGTGTTTTTTTAAATGATGGCAAACAATGATCCCTCCCTTTTTCCTATTTTGTGGGTAAAGGTTAAATTGGGAGGCCCATGTCATCATCATCATCATTTCGGCCGATAAACGTTCACTGCTGGATAGAAGCCTTCCCCAAAGATTGCCACAACAACCGGTATAGGTTTGTATTGTGTGCTCATTGAGGGGTTTTGCCATAATCACCAAGCTTGGCAGACGGGTTGGCGATCGCAGTTGAATTATAAATATTGCTGCGCTCCGGGTCGTGGGTTCGATTCCCGCACGGAACAAATATCTGTACGATCTGCAGGTAGTTGTTCCGGGTCTGGGTGTATTGTGTGTTTGTACGCACCCACGACACAGGAGAAATCCTAGTGTGGGGCAAAGTTTTATAAAAATGGAAAAAAAAACCATTGTCGCTTTTTACAACACCCACGGGATGAGACGGGTGGTGAAATTCTTTGCCGGCAATTGGGTGTGTATGTATGAATAATTTTAACATAAAAGTGTAAGGTACAGCAGCCCGCTGAATATATATCACAATTTATGCGATTTAACAGCAATATAATATCGAGATATATGAAATTAAAAAATCTAGCACCATCGTTTGCTTAAACAGCAAACATAACCGTAAAGAACTGAGGGCCAATTCTCGTAATTAATTTACACTACAACTTAAAAGTTGACCGAACTAGATTCAATTATAAATTGACTAAAAATAGGGATTCTGCTACTCTTAAAGTTCAGTCTGACTTCAATATGATTTCAATTCAATTTCATTTGAATGTCAATTTTGACGTTTCTTTCAGGAAAATGTTAGTACCCGTGTCAGTTCAAACTTTAGCAGAATACCGTTTTGGTTTAGATCAACTTTCAATCTCATCACAATGTAGTTCACGTTTGAACGTTGTTTGTTAGTTTATTAGAATACCATTTGTGACATTGACGACACTGAGACTAGATTTTTTATTACGAGAATTGGCCCTCTACTACTTGCAGCGATGCTTACCAGATTGGACCTTACAGTGTGTTTGCCTACAAATTAATTGACGAGCAACATTAAAGTTGAAGTAAAAAGGATTAGTAAATTGAAGTGCCAATGGGTGGGGCACATAGCTCGTAGAACTGATGGTGATGATGGCCATTGGGGCACAAAGGTTCTTGATTGGAGACCGCGCACCGGAAAACGCAACGTGGGACGACCTCCAACGAGGTGGACAGATGACCTGGTGTAGGTCCCTGGGCATCGTTGAATGAGGCCGATATGTAACCGCTCATTGTATAAATCAACAGGGGAGGCCTTTTTTTTTTTTTTTTTTTTTATTCTTTTTTTTTTTTTTTAATTAGGGACTTTAAAGCTTACAGCTTATGTCAGTCCCATCGTAACCTAAGCAGAGAAATTACACAGCAACACAACAATTACTCTATATGTTAGCCATGAATTCAAACAGAGCTTTCGCATTAACCCCATTAGGTTGGGATAAAATTTGATGGAATGTGCCTATGTCAGTTCTGTTCAAATTCAGGATCCGTATTAAATTATTTCTAATAGACTCATATCGAACACATTCCATCAATAAATGGTATAAGTCTTCTGTAACTCCACATTCTTCGCAGTTGGGAGAAGTCGTTTTTTTCATCATGAAGGCAAATTTTTTGCATGGAATATGTCCAGATCGGAGTCTATGAGCGGTAACAATTAATTTTCTACTAAAATTACTATCTATGAACCAGGGCACACGAAGAGGCTGACACTGTATGGTTTTATACCAAATCCCCTTTTCTAATGACCGTTTATCAAAATGTACTTTCCAAAGATCATAACAAATATTTTTAATTTTAGGTAAATATTCAGAATAATCAAGAGTAAATTTAATTTCTTTTCCATTTTTAACTGCGTATTTCGCTAACATGTCAGCATTTTCGTTACCATGTAACCCAATATGCGATGGAACCCATTGCAATCTCAGTTGTACGCCTCTTAGAGTTATTTCATCAATTTTAGCTAGAATTACATAAGCTATCGATGCACCTCTGTAGCCAGAGGCGCATCGAGCTATATGTTGTAAAGCACTTTTGCTGTCTGTACAAATAACTGTATTATTAAGTTGACTATGAATAATATAAGACAAAGCTTCCGAGATCGCAATGAGCTCCAACGTCATAATGGATGTAGGTTTACATATTTTAAAACAATTATTTTGATTTGATGTAGAATTAGGCACATAATACGCAGACCCATGACCTTCTACACTCTTCGACCCATCCGTAAATATAGAAAACCAACCATTATATTTTATATGCAACTCTCTAATAACTTCATATTTTAATAAATTAATGTTGTATGACCTTTTGGAAGACTTAATTGTTTCTAAATCTACTATAATTACTTCCTTTATGTTAATATTAGTAACCCATGTTCGCATATTGAACATTGGCAAAGGGCAAGATGATACTACCTGAATTTCTTTAATCTCATCATTTACAGATATCAGTGTAGGAATGACTTTATTTCTCCAAAAACAATTTTGTCGAAGAGTGTAGAGCTCCTCTAATAGCTGAATAGTTATATTATTTTCTACAGACTTTGACTTAAGACAGAATTTGTAAGCTAAATATTTTCTCCGTAAGTACAGCGGAACCACACTGAGCTCACTTTCCATAACGTGAATTGGAGTCGTTTTAATAAATCCTCCTATTATCCTTAGCGCTTGATTTTGAATCTTGTTTACTTTATCTAAATGGCATTTTGCACTCGCGTCATATAAATAACAACTAAAATCTATGCGACTCCTGATCAATGCTATATATATATTTCTTAAATGTTTAGGATGCAAACCCCAAGAAGTACCAGCCAGCACTTTAAGTAAATTTAAATTCCTTTTCACCCTCTCCACTGTCATGTTGATATGTTTACTCCATCGTAACGACCTATCCAGCCAAACACCTAGATATTTATAATTATCTACTAACTCTAAATTATGACTGTGTAACTTGAGTTCTATTTGCAGCCTTCTAAACCCCCTACTGAAAATACAAACTTTAGACTTAGCGGCCGATAATTCTAATCCCATTTCATCCAGAGTATAACAAAATGTATTTAACGCAATTTGAAATTCATATTGACTAACCCTTAGATTACTAGAAGAATAATATAGTACGAAATCATCTGCATATTGACACATAGCAACATTTTTAATTTTCTGAAATAATTTATGTGTAAGTATGTTAAAAAGAATAGGAGAGATTGGGTCACCTTGTGCTAAACCTCGATTTGTGTATCTTATAAAATATTTATTTTGATCATTCTCACATTTCATCATAAGGTGCCGTTCACTTAAAAAGTTCCATAAATATTGACATAATCTTTTTCCAACCCCTATTTCATCTAAAGTATTCGTCAGCGCATCTATTAAAACATTATTATATGCATTTGTGATATCCAGAAAACAAGCTATAGTTGGGGTCTTATGTGAAAATCCTAAATAAATTTGACATATTAATTTGACTAGAGAGTCCTGGCACGACTGCCCTCTTCGAAATCCAGAGGTGAATGGAGATAATAATTCATTTCTCTCAATATACCATTCTAGCCTTTTGGTCAACATAGAGTGAAAAATTTTGCATACGCAAGAAATCAAGGAAATTGGTCTGAGTTTAATACAATTATTAGGTAAAGCTTTTGGAATCGGTATTACTAATATATCGCGCCATTGTATTGGAATAACTCCGCTGATGAAAATATTATTATATAGATCTAACAAATATATCCTACTGGCAGGAGATAAATAATGTAATAAAGAATATGTTATTCTGTCGTTACCGGGTGCTGTATCCTTTCGTTTAAAACAGTTACACATTTCTTGTAAGGTAAAACTGGCCTCTAGCATTGTATTATTTGATTTAAAATACTGGGACTTTTGAGAGGCGTAGTCTGGAGCGAGATTACAAAGGATTTCGATTTTTTCTTCATTTGTAACACATGATTTTGACGAGCTAAATCCCTTACTCCAACTCATGCGTTTCCACATATCGGAACTTGACGTTCTTTCATCAATGCTACTACAGTAGTTTTGCCAATCTTTCTGCTTCGCATGACTAATGGCATTTTTTGCAACTTTTGTTTTGTGTTCAAGTATGTTTAAGTTACTTGGTATGGGATTCCTTCTAAAAATTTTTAAAGCCAACCTGCGTTGTGCTATTAAACAAGATAGTGTAGGGCTCCAGTAAGACTTAGGCCGAAAGCCATTTTCTGGGTTATTGCAATACTTTATCAAAGGTATGTGTTCATCGGCCGCTTTATTCACCTGTTTAATAAAATTATCATACAAGGATTGTACATTGACGACATCTAAAGGTTGTTGTAAATATTGTTCAAGAGATTTACTATATTCTGACCACTTTGCTAGCTTAAAATTACGCTGTTTAGTTATACACCCAGAATTCACATTGTTATTGCACTTGTATAAAACTTTAACAAACAGATGGTCACTTCCTAAACATTCATTCATAACACTCCAGTTAAATGAAACAGCTAAGTCGGAGGAAACAAATGTTACATCAGGTGACGTCCTCTGAACATTGTTATCAACTAAGCTTATTCTAGTGACACTACCATCATTAAGAGGAATAAATCCAGCATCTAGCGCCGCATCATATATCTGTAGTCCTCTTCCATCGGTTTTAGATGACCAGTTTGTATGGTGGCCATTAAAATCCCCTGCTATAATGCATTTAGTATGAAACATTGAAAAAACTTGTTCCCAATCGGACATGCTTGTATAAACCGAAGAAGGACAGTATATCAATACTATATTACTAATTTCATTACAGTTTAAAACTTTAACCGAAATAATTTCTATCCCTGAGTTGTTAATACTGTTAAGACATTGTTGTACTTTAATCGACTTACTAATAATAATTGCTACACCTCCATATCCATCTATCCTATCCTTTCTAAAAATATTATAACCACTTATATTAAAATGAGATTCAGGTTCTAACCAAGTTTCGGAGATTAAAGCTATGTGTATTTTTTCCTGTGTCAATAAGATCTCTAACTCATTGCGTTTAGGTCGCAGGCTCCGTGCATTCCACTGTACAATACGTAATAAAAACTTCCTTGTAACATCGTTAGCCATTGTTAAACATAGATATAATTTTTGCCCAAATATCGTCCTTTTTCAAAAGAAATATAAACAGTTGTCCGCATATTTCTATGATAAGTTTGCCTAATTGTTGAAGTTTAGTATACCAATCACTATCGGAAAGACTTATGTCTTTGGCTCTTTGAAAATAACAGAAAAAATCAAAACCAACACTTGAATTTTTCCTTGAATCCGATTGCTGTTCTTTTTCCATAGATCGTATACCTATCTCGTTGCAATTTTCTGCAATCCTACTATTCCTATCCAATTTTCTAGTCTCCGAGTTCTTCTTCTTCTCTGATGCACGTTCCAATTGGTTTTGATTTGTTCTTAAACTTTCCTCTTCAATAACATTATCCGATGTCGAACTATTATTATGAACAATTGCCTCTGTCACAAGTATATCTCTATATGATGTTTTCGGAGTATCCTGTGAACTTTCATATTGTGAGTTGATAGTGTATGTATATTCTGTACTTTCCCCCCTTACAACACTAGTCTCTCGATCCCCTTTGTTTTTTAAATATATTTCCAATCCTTTTCGATAGTTACAGTTTTGTTTAGTCATAATATCTCTGATTCCTTTTTCTTTTAAGAATACCGGACACTTCTTGTACATAGCCATATGCGGTCCTTTACAATTAACGCAAATGAACTTACTGGTATCGCAATTTGAGTGAGGGCCGCCACATTTGGGACAAATATTTCTTTTTGTTGGACACGACCTGGATAAATGACCAAATTTCCAGCATCCTGAGCATTGGGAAACTGGGAAAGTGTACGGTTCCACTTTAAACCTGCAACCGTACCCATATACATACG
Source organism: Diloba caeruleocephala (assembly GCA_947459985.1). Lineage (NCBI taxonomy): Eukaryota > Metazoa > Arthropoda > Insecta > Lepidoptera > Noctuidae > Diloba > Diloba caeruleocephala. Next base: position 9,340,337 of record OX381619.1, read on the forward strand.
GCGGCAAAGTAGCACCCTTAAAACATATTCTTATCGTTTCTGAATCTATCCATTCTCCATTGTCAGATATACGCTTAAGTCTTCTAATTGATATTATATCATACTCACATGAGACATTTTCAAGAACTTCTTTTTCTTCTGTTTCTATATCTATCTGCCTTAGTATTCCATAGCATAAGTTAGCTTCATCAGTTCTCTGCACTCTGTATCCTAGATTAATAAGTTGTTCGCAACCTAGTAATTTAAGTGCACTTACTTTGTTTTCAAAATGAATTAGGACTCTAAAGGCGCTTTTGTATACCATCTTCACAATATTTTGAATACTAAATGACCTTAAAAGCTTTGCCATACCAAATTGCTTGGGTAAAATTTCTTTTCCTGTCACACATATAATAACATACCTTTCAACATCAGAGTTATTATTATTTTCATTTCTCACCAAATGCTCAGTAGTTGAATTCGCCCTATTTAGCCGCTTGTGCTCTTTTCTTACTGTCACAAATCCATCATCTTCCTCTACTATTTCCTCATCATCCTGACGTCCTCTCTTCTCTGCAAGTCGTTGTTCTCTTTGTTGCTCACTCTCTCTGTTGTTCTTCATCTCTTCGGTTAAAGTTAGGTTTACTTGTTGCTCACTGTCAAGTAAGGACTCTTCCTCCATTAGTTCACTGCCACTTGACACACAAAAGTCCACATTATCATTTATTTCATCCATTTAAGATAATCATAATAATATGATTATGTGGGTAGAAAGTAAAATAGCGCGATAAGTATATGCGGCCAAACGTGTGCGTTCGACTCGGCTGCTCACGCGCAACTGGGAGGCCTTTGTTAAGCAGTGCACGTCCTGTGACTGATATGATGATGATGATGAACATTACCATCAATATTAACCCAGTTATTTAAAATTGTTATGTTCCACCAATCAGTATATGGTCATTTATAATAAAAAATAGGAAAAAAATATTTTATTTGAAAATAAAAGTATAACGGATGTAAGAGACATCGACTCGAAAACTGATAACATGAATTCAGTATCTACATGCTACTATAATTTTAATAATAATTTTGCGTCGGTCTTTTTATGAATTTTCAGTTATATTCCAGATTAATTAACTGAATTCGGTATAAAATAATTGCTTACGTCTATCCTAATGCTGTTTTGAATAAAAACACAATAAACTGTTTATATAGTGTGTAGTGCCCGGATTAAGAATATAGCATCAATCGACCGCACAAATATAGCACAAACCGCAAGTGGATCTCGTAAAAGGCGACTAAAAGACTGTAAGCCAGAGCGGTGGCAAGCAGTGCCCCTTCTATGAAACAGTAGCTATACTGAGCTCACCAGCCAGCCTGCCAAGCGTGGTGAATATTGGCAAATTCCCTAAAATGACTGTGTTATATTTTTGGTGTTTTTTTAGTATGTGTAGATGCTACTTTATTACGGGTTAACGGGAACGCCTTTCATTAATAAACATACTACATAGTACTAGGATGATGTTATTCGTAACAATGAAATCGAGATTGACTCGCTCACATGGATGGATGGATAGCAATTTCAAAGACACGCATACTGGGACTAGAGATAAAAACATATAAAATGTTTAATAGTATTAATTTTAATCTGGTCACCTGCACTCAGAATAGGTCAACATTTAACACTAGTCTTGTTTGGTTTTACTCTGACATTTTAAACAATAAATTTCTTTTGTCAACAGATTATACACGAAAAGAAACTTGTGTCTGAAAATCGCCGGTATTTGGGTAGTTTCTTTGGGAGCGTTAATACCTACGTGTCTCGAGATGTGGGGGAGGTTTAGCTTAGATCCTATCACTGGCTCCTGTACCATCATCCCCGATGAGTATAATAGATCGCCGAAGAAATTTCTTTTTATTATTGCATTTATACTTCCTAGCCTTGCTATCATCTTGTGCTATGCCCGAATACTGTGGATCGTCAGAAAAACAACAAAGAAGTCGCGTGGCAATATTCAAAGACCTTCCACCGAAATGAAAACCTTGAATATGAGCACGATGACAATAGCTAAATCAGCCGATTTGGATCAGAAACGCCCATCTAGGCACACCGTGCCTCAGTTTCCTATGAATTGTTTTATACAAACAGGCGCTGAACTGTCATCATCTTACGATAGTTCCACCCCAGAAAATCAAGAGAAAAAGTCCAGTACTCCTGAAGTTAAGGCTCGTACACTCGGAAATGAAAATAAAAACTTTCGTCAAAGCTTTATAGCTACGATAAGGTGGACCACAGCGCCTATGAAGCCACGACTTCCAACGAAGAAAGACAAGAAGCTGTTGACAATGATAGTAGCTATTATGGTTTCTTTTTGTGTATGCCACCTGCCAATTACATTAGTAAAGACAATATTCTTGGAGACCGTGTCACATCCTGTGGCGAATGTTGTGGGGTACGTCCTTATATATTTCACGACATGTGCGAACCCAGTAATTTATGTAGTGATGTCGAGTGAATATAGACAAGCATACAAAAACTTGATAAAATGTGGACGGTGAATAACTCTATATAATAAGTTTTTATTCGTGTAAATACTCAAATCTGTGAATGAAGTATATAATATTTTGTCAGTAATGACAGCTGTCTGCGGCCGCTCTCACACACTGCGAAATAATTAGATGGAAGGATAAGATGTAGATGAGAAACATTAGGTGAAACAAATGACAGTGGAAAATCAGTTTATGAACAATGTTAATTGAATAACACTTATTTATATTGTGGATGTCCAAAAATCCTAATAGCATTTTATAAAATATGCGCAACGATTACATTCCGAAATGAATACAAAATTAACGACTATTCTACCAGAATTCCTTTCAGTTTATAAGTCAATATGAGTCGATACTAACATATGTGTAATTGTTATTAAGCCCTAGCAATAATATGTAGGAAAAGAACTTTATAATAACATTAGAAACCAATCAACTTACTCTAATAATGTTAAATAATATCGAGGATATTTGCAACTATACTATAAAACATTCACTTTCGTGGTCACTGTTTGAAAATAGTAGTTCTTTCTTAACGTAAAAGTCAATAAATAAGCTATTTTAATTACAATAAAATAATTATTAAATGTAAAATTCAAAGTAATTGAATAGTATATGAATTTTACCAATTACCCTTATTGAAAAGCACCTATACCAAATTTTATTTAAAAAGGAACTGAAGCTTGTTACCTCTATTTATACAAATCGATGATGTTAAAACCAAAAGCTAAACGATTGCGCACCCATGCATCTTTTGTAAAGTTCGTACGATTAGCAATATATTCGTAAATATTTCGATAAATATAAGCATTATTATGAAAACAAAATAACCGAATAAAACAGTTCGGGTCCTAATTAATAAAAAAAAACGAAGGCCTCTTAATGAAATGTGACTATTGCTTGCCACGACTAGTAATGACGCATTCGTGCATTAATCGCGGTCTACAATTCTATGTAATAATCATGTAAAATAAATATTTCGATTTGCAACTCTATTTCCCTAGTTATTAAATGTAACATGGGTTAAACAAATAACCAGCTGATGATCCGCTATTTCCTTATTTTTTTGCGGTTGACGTATGAATGGGTTATTTGTCGAAGCAAATAATAGTCACCTAGTAATAAAGGTGTTTCGTACTAGTGTACAATATCAATGTGTGATATTATTGTAAATAAGGAGGATGTCAAAGACATTGAAAATAGGAAAAAAGGTTTCGGTAAAGATTACTATTGAATCGAAGACGGTGCTGTTTCATTCGATTAAACTTGATATTTACAAATTTGAAACACGCATGGTGTTTCCTCTCGGAATGATTATACTAATAAAAAGAATCGTAGATGAAAAACAGACAGTTTCTATTACTTTCAGGAATAGTACTTGTTCAAATTTGGCAGCAGTATGCTTTAACTTATTCTTAAGTAAGATATTCATTTAAATACTGACAGGATATTGACAGCGCTAAGATTTAAAAAAAAAATAAGATGACCATTCCAAATGATTGTCTGTTTTTGAAGAAATATTAAAGTGTTACTAGCGTTTAGAATTAAATGTTTTATATGATAGATACATAAATAGTTATGAGATAAGCCGTAACCGAAGATTTCCCAAAGATATGTTATTATTGTTGTTTAAAGGAAATTTAGTCATTAGGCGATTTTAATGTATTTAATTGACTAAAGATATCATGTTTGTATTGATAAAACTCAAGTAATCATTTTATATAAAAGAAATAGAATTACTTACGAGCACTTATTTTGTCATACGCTTTAATAGTAAAAGAAAAGCTCAAATACCTATTTGATTAATTTGTAATCTTTGGTAGCATACGAGTGTATAGAATAATGTGCTGTAAAATTTGATATGGGTCTGATAGGATTAACTTTGTTACAATTTTAAGAACTACAAACACAGAATTTAAACATAAAATTCCTCTGGCATTTAGGAAATCTGCTCTAGATTAATTATATACAATCCAACTATTCAATGTTATATGGTGAAAATGTATCAACATTTTGAAATGGATGAATATTATAGGTACAAACTCTGTTCCTGTCTGTAAAACATGACTCTTTTTACCCATTATGTCATAGACTAAGTGATTACTGCCCGAGCAGTGTGAATACTGGCAAATTGAATTGGGAAATATAAGTACCTAATAAGTATCAGTTTCTTATGAATTGTTCTATACTAACAGGCGCTGAACTGTCATCATCTTGCGATAGTTCCACTCCAGAAAATCAAGAGAGGAACTCCAGTACCCCTAAAGTTAAGGCTCGTACACTCGGCAATGAACAATCTCATCAAAGCTTTATAGCTACGATAAGGTGGACCACAGCGCCTACGAAGCCACGACTTACAACGAAGAAAAACAAGAAGCTGCTGACAATGATAGTAGCTATTATGGTGTCATTTTGTATATGCCACCTGCCAATTATATTATCTTTTAATATCGTGACGAATTTGGTGCAAAAGCACTATTTATTTACAAACAAACTTCTTGGTCAATATTGGACTATCCTAAATACTTATTATTTATATTACCCGATTTGATTTGTTAGTATTCATACTGCCTGGGCAATATAAATAATGTCCTCATTAGTCACTTGGTCCAGAACATACAGGTACGCTATATTTTAGCTACCTCTAAAATACCTAACAATTTTAGCTACAACAGAGGTCGTTTGTGTCTAACTAAAATAATTTGATTTAATTTCGATAGAAATATTGATTGAGTTATCTATATAATATATTACCTATTTCATTATAAATCCGAATATGTTACGCCTATTTATTTGATTATTTTTAGGTTATACAGGTTGCGACAAAATCATTGGCGAAATATATGTTCATTGTAAACTAGTCTAAACTTGAAGTAGAATATAGTGAAAAGTTTTACTATGACGACTATAAAACTGGTCTATCAAATCAAGCTGACAAAGGTAATTGTAATTGCGAGGGCAATTAACAGTGAAAGGAGATTTGATCATGGCGAAAGACACTACACTCACTAATCTTAGTAAAGACGTCCAAATATAAAGCAATGTGCAAGTCAGATCTGTTAATATATCTAAACCAACATGTCAATTGAAACGGTGACTCCTTATTGAGAAGTTATACCCAACCTTCTCAATTATTTGTTTTACAAAAGGATAGAAACTACGATTGTCTACAGCCGTTTTAATAATCGAAGTCACTTATATAGATCCGACTTATGCTAGTCACGCTAGAATAAAACCCGTCACTAAACTTCCGACAGCGATTTTGTCACAGACTGCGCAAGTATAGAACTATTACAATTAAATACTCTTTTGTACTACATGTATGAGAACGTAAGTGAAACACCAAGACGTGTAGGTACCAAAGAACCAACTCCCGGGGCCACAACCCTTAAGCCATTGTACTTACCAAAGATATTATTAAAATAAATTATAAAATATTCAATTATAGTTTTTTTATTTATCCTTTAACTGATACAACCCCAGAAAAACAGAATCCGGCTGTTACTCATCGTAGATTAAAACAAAGGACATATGACAATGAAACTGTCAGATTTCTACATGTCAGATTATAGACCCGCGACGTGTAAGTTGTAACCTTTTTTGGCCGTGAGGAACTCGTCAAGGACTTACTTCGCTCTAGGAAAGACGAGGGGGCTACGTAGAACCTAATGAATAATAGATTAAACAAACGCTTTTGTAGATAACCTAACTAAAAAGTAGAAAATAATTTTCAACAAGTTTAAAACAAGAAAAGAGTGATTAAAACATTTTGTAAAAAGCGTGGCTATATCAGATATTTTCATGATGACGCTACTTTTACAAATATTCACAAACATATTTACAACAATTGACATCAAGCACCGCACGCTTGATTAGATTTCTTTTTTAAGTGCAAACTTCTTTTTACCGCGGTACGCATATTTTTAAATGAGATAAAATCTCTCGACTCGCAACACCGTTACGAGACGCAGCTGTAGTGTGTGTGTGTGTGTGTGTGTGTGTATATATGCGTGTACATATAACCGACCGCGAACGCGACTAGATAAATAAAAGAAATAAGTTTTCACTTCTGTCGGCACTCCCGGAGTGTAACCCGTATTTTTTTTATTGTTAATCATAGAGTGATTCTTATTATAAACTCATTTAAAAAGTGTTAAAAAGTGAGTCCATAATCTTTCGGGCTATCACAACTATAAAGCATGTTAAAATACTCTGTTTGTCATTAATTAAAGTACCGTGTACCGTGATCCAACTTGAGAACGGCCTGGTAAAGGTGCAAGTGATGTTTCAGTCCTCTACGTTCTGCATGCAATCTACCCAAGTACGTACTTCAGCTCGATTTAAGCACTCACTGATGGGTAGGATTAGATAACGCTCGGCGTGGTCAGTCTATAGTTGGGTGACCACATATTCGTATTTAAAGAGTCTTCGCGCTTTAGAGGGCACCTCAAGATCCCGGTTTTTGTGAATAGACAGCAGTCGTTAAGCCAAGTCGGAGGCCTAGGGGTGGCTTGAACAACGATGACACATAGTTACTACTACTAACCAAACGAAAAAGTAAAGGAAAAAAGTTCGGTTTACAATCACCTCTTCAGGATTCGTCTGCATCTGTTGCTATTTTCATCTAGGTGTAAATCAAATCTAAAAAGACGGTCATGTGCTAGTATGACTTGTGCCCTGAGAGGGTTCCATATTATTATCAAAAACTCGGGATCCCGAAACCTACATGTTTAAGAGACAAAATTTTATATTGCGGGCGCTCGCGTATTCACTGTCTCAAATTAACCGCAAATATGTTTCTCTTGTGATAATTCCACACGGGATTTGAAATTAATGATTTCTTTTTTTTTACCCTCTACCATTTAGAATCTGGACTTTCAAATGACCAGATTCCAGTTGACAGTGGGTACTTGCCCTATAGGTTTTGATGATCAAGTCGGTAAGCAGGACTCTTAATATAAAACCACGCTTTTAAATGCCGTCTCTTTTTATTGCGTTAAACTAGAAACTTGAATTTGCTACTGCAGTATGAGGCAATAACAGTATCGATATTCATCACAATTTGATACTACACGTCGTTTCTGAGGAAAGGGCCGTGACACAATGATAGACAGACATGGTGCTGTTTTTCATAAAGAGGTACGGAACCCTAACAGCCGGACTACGTACCAACTAACAAAATTTATAGAGAGAAATGATACTCAGTCCATAAATTCGTTGTATAAAAAGCGGAATTCAAACAAAAAGAGGTTTAAAATAACAAATCGGATGGCCTACTCGAGACAAAGTTTTAAGGGCCAATTCTAGGTAACAGCTGCAGATCGTCATTTATAGAACCCAAAAATGTGGCAGAGAAAGATAAGTAAGAAAATAACGAGCCCTTATATTTAGGAACTCACTTAATTTGACAAAAAGTAACTGGTATAATACCTACAAATTGTTGACTATCTCATCGTAAAGTACTTTTTCATGGGTTAACAGCGGGGACTGTTTCATAAAGTACATAAAAAATTATACCCAAATGACTACGATTAACTGAAACTTTAATATGGTACGGTATGGTAGGGTATGGTACTTCATGTACTGGCCCACCCTGATTTGCGCGTCACCAACGCGTATCTATGAACTGGGTGGTTCTCTGCTCCACGGCAGTTTGTGGAACCATAGCACCTCGGTTTTGCGAAGCGCTATCTGCAGACCCAGAACGTACTTAAACCTTTTTTTCACTGCGCTGGGATTCCTGGTGCACTTCTTCCGCACTTTTATCATCATCATTTCAGCCAATCGACGTCCACTGCTGAACTAGGGTCTCCCCATAGATTTCCACAACTATGTTGCATTTTGGGGGAATTTGTCAGTACTCACCAAGCTTAGCAGGTGGATTGGTGTGCGCATTATGGTTAATGTTTCACAGCAGGTACGCTGCTGCCCATCCCACTGGTTAAGAGTCCTATTGTTGCCTTGTACGACATTCACGAGAGGAGCTGGGGTGGTGCTAAATTCTTATTCCGGACACCACACGGAATACTCTTCGATGCCGGACTATTTATTATCAGCTAAAAACCTGGTGGTCATCTTCGGCATCAAATGGGGGCTCCGGGATCTCGAGGAAGATTGCTCCGGAGCCTCATTCCAGCCACACCTATACATAAATATAGGAACATCTCGGATGACTAATCAAATGTGGCATGACCTAAGCTCCGGACCTTTGAATATAGTATAAAAAAGCTCCAGTATTTGTACGCTTCATGGCAAAACATAGATGGACGAATACTTTTATAATTATTATACCAACCCTTGTACCTATGTTTACAAATAAACAAATTCTAATTCTAAACAAATACTAATTCATATTGACATAACATGGCGATGACGATGCTTTAAGCCGTTTTTGACCACTGACGTAAGCAATTTTTGGCAGATAAGTCTTTGGACTACGCCTAATTCGCAAAATAAAATAACGTTAGCGATGAAAGCCGTCACGTAACTAGGTCGATTAATTTGCCAACACCGCAAATAGATTTTTTCCTATACCACGTAAGAACTCCGATATAGGCCGAAATTGACCTGACCAGAAAGGCATTGAATTACGCCACTAATGGACTGCCCTGGGCACATTCCATGTATATTCATTATCTACTATTATGTACTGACCTATAAAAAAAATTGAGGAACATAAGAATAGAATACAACTGATAATGAGTTTATTAATGGTGGATATTGCAAACAGTTTTAAAACCGATGATAGATGCTAAGAAATTGCGTAGTTTCAGAAAATTTCAAAATTATCTCGAACCTTATTACACAAAAATGCGACAATCAAATAAATTTGCTGATTATGACACGGTCACAAGGCATATAGCAGGAGACCTTGCACTTAGCTTATTAAAGAATAAAAGACGAGCAATGAAAAAAACACTGTAAATTGGCGTCTCTTCTTAAACATATTTACCACAATTGCGGTTAGAAAGTGTAGTTTTTGTCTTACATCCATCCTCGCTAGTAGTCTAAATGGCGACAAAATTTACCATGTCCAATGTAACGTCAACGTCCAAATAACGTGTGAACATTGCCCAGCTTTACATGAATGTTCTGTTAAAACATAATGGTGCAATACCCAATTAAATGTATATAGTAATAAAAAAATAAAAATAAACCAAACGGATTTTACTTTTTACAACACTAAAAACGTGTATGTTACGCGTGTCAATTTCACCCTTAGACTTTCCCTGGTTATGTCGTCTGATATCAACTGAATCCTAAAGTCTGTTTTTCCTTAGATGTCTTATTTAATAAACAAATATGGTGGATAATGGCAAACTAGTAACCAATGACAATTAGTAAGGTTTTTTTTTTTTTAAACGTTGCCCCACACTAGGATTTCTCCTGTGTCGTGGGTGCGTTTACAGACATGAATTCCACATACAATACACCCCGACCCGGAACAACTACCTGCAGAACATACAAATATTTGTTCCGTGTGGGAATCGAACCCACGACCCGGAGCGCAGCAGCCGACTGTATCAGCCACTGCACCAACCGTGCCGTCAAAGCCGCCGTTTAGTAGTAACGGAATGAATAATTGAGTGAATATGAAATCCTACACTGAATTATTTTTATTATTACTATCGTGATCAAATATTTATTTAATTCAAATAAAAATCTTTGGTATTTGTAATAAAATAACACAACAAGATATTTTATCCTTCTTTCAAATAGGAGTTGGATTTTCATCTGATGCAGCATCTATTACACAGTCAAGCTGCGTAATTTTATCTTCTACTTTTTTACGTGTTTAATACAATTTATCCAACATAATACCGTGCCAATACTTACTCTTAGGCCTTCTTTAATTAATTCCTTGACTTCAGTCATTTCAAAACTTTATTATTTCGGCCAACTCGATATTTTCTAAATAAATAAGTAATAAAATTGTAAACTCATCATTATTTAATTAATTAATCATCATATCAACCACAGGATGTCCAGCGCTGAACAAAGGCCTCCCCCTTAGAATTCCACAATGAGCGGTCACATGCCGCTCTCATCCAACGACTCCCAGCGACCTTCACCAGGTTGTCTGTCCACCTCGTTGGAGGTTCGATTCGAGAATCTTTTTGCCCAACGGCCATCAGTTCTACGAGCAATGTGCCCCGCCCATTGCCACTTCAGTTTACTGATCCTTTCAGCTATGTCGACAACTTTAGTTCTTCTTCGGATCTCCTCATTTCTGATTCGATCTCGTAGAGAAATACCAAGCATAGCTCTCTCCATAGCTCGCTGAGTGACTCTGAGCTTTCTTATGAGGTCCATTGTGAGTGATCACCTCTCTGTTCCATATGTCATCACTGGTAACACACACTGGTTAAAGACTTTCGTCTTGAGGCATTGCGGTATTGTTGACGAAAAAACGTTGCGAAGTTTCCCAAACGCTGCCCAACGGAATCGGATTTGACGATTGACCTCTTTCTCGAAGTTGGACCTACCTAACTGGACATACTCGTCAACAACTTCGAGAATAGAGCTCCCAACGGATATTGGGAAACTCTGTAGAGCATTGTGCTGAATTAATTAATAACCAGTAAAATAAATATACTTTCTCATTTTTATTGTTCATTGAACTGAATTGACTTTTATTATAAAATGATTTTTAATCTTATCATTCATAAATCATACAAAATACTATATATAGTTAATTCATTTCTCCCATCCCCCCTAGTCACGGAAAATCTAGCGTTTCGACATGTGAAATTGAGGTCTGACTGTCAAACCAGCGAGGAGACACGCAGGACCCCGTAAACGAGGTTATGGAACCTGACCCCCGAGGGCCTCACACGTGATCTCCCTCCGCACAGTACCTAACGTACAGATGTCCTTAGTCGAAAACTTTTTGAAAATTTAAAGTAATAACTCATGTGATTAGGAAAAGAGAAAATGTCCTTTTCAGATCATGTTTAATTTCGTAGGATGGTTAGCTGCCTTACTGTGTGTTCCTGCGCGATGAAGCTGTAATGCACAGCGTCGTTGCAGGGAAAGGGAAGTCAAGCAGAAGCTAATGTTTTCATATTTATATTTTGTGAATTGGTTTGTGTAATGTAAATTGAATTTACTATTATTGAAGTTATCGACCAAAAAAACAAACTGTAAATTTTGCATTTTTATGTTCGATTTAAATAAAGCTATAAGTAGCAAATTTAATAAATCGCAACTCTTAGATTTAATTTAGTTCGTTGTGAGAAGGTCGGTGCTTAAAACAGTTACATTATTACGCTATTGAAATCATAGTTTATTTGAAAAGCACCTTCTATTTATGCAGCTAATAAACGGAACCTTTTTCTACAATAAATTTACAATTAACGTTAATTTTCTAACTTGATTAAACAGCCCTTCGTTTATTCGAACTTATATACTTTTAATTAAAGATATTTATAGTTATGAATACAGAATCTCGTAGAACATCATTTATATCAAAGGATATTTTACAATAACTTAACAATAAAAAAAGAATATTTATTCTCACCCAAAATGACAGCGCTTATTACATAAACAATACATATAAGAGATTATACAAAAATATAATTCAGCTTGGCAACCATCACTTGACGATTCTGTGAACCAAGGACATATCACGTAGGTATCAGCTTGACAAATATGAGTTACAGCAAAACTAAAAGAGAAAACAAAAATCTGCTAGAATGATCGATCGGACAATGATATTGCAATAATCACGGCGCTGGGCAAACGGAGCAGTGATCACAGTATGTTGATATTAGTGAACAAGAGAATAGAAACCAACAAGAGATGGGTAGCTGATTCATTGCTAGGTATGCCATATGCACGCCAACTGCGTCTGCCTAAGCATTAGGCTTTCTGGTATTGGTTTGACCTGCAGATAGTTATAATAAAACACTTTTAAACGGATTACATCGCGTATATTATAGACGTTTTCTAGCTTTTAGAACATTGTTCAGCGTTCGTGGAAGACTATATTTTCTTCTTCTTCTCTTAGATTATGGCTTCTGTAGATTATCTTCCACAATTTCGCCAATGTCAAGTTTAAGGCAACGTCGTACGGTATTTGATTAATAAATCTTTACATATTCATAAAATATTTCTCAAAAATGAAAAAAATCTAAAAAATATGTCGGCAACGTCGTACGGTTCAATTGTTTTTTTCGACTATATTTTATTCTCTTTTGAATATACAACCAAAGCTGTCTGTGTGACAGCTGTAACACGCCTGCTACACGTTTAACTATCCACAATCCATATGTAATAAGCAATTTGTAATATTTAGAAGAACAACTGATATAGATACTGCTTCTGACTCCAACCTCGTTACCTTGCAGGTAATTCGAAAAGACAGTAATAAACTGAAAGGTTATAAAGTTTCTCATGATAGCTAATAATTGAAGTGAAAATTCTTTTGGGACAGTGTGAATTGGATTTTATGAAACGAAAACAAGTAACGAAAGAGAGTCAACTTTAAATGTATTTATAGGGTTTAGGCTGTCAGAGAATGAGACAAAACACGTTTCTAGTAGTTCTAGTTTCCCTATTCCCTATTGTCGATCAATCGCTCTCTATATAGTTTCACTTCTACTGTTTCACTGTTTTTTTTTTATTTTAACTTTTCACAACATTCAATAACTTTACAAACAAAGTATACAAAAGTAAAAATATCTTGAGCCATCCCTATCACCAGCTGTGTTTACATTTAAAGACAGCTGGTGATAAAAATTGCAGGAAAACAATCCCAGATAACACTTAAAATTCGCCGCGGCGAACCCCCTTTCGAAAAAAACTTGTTAAAAGCCTCTATATAATTACATAATTCATAATCATCATCATACCAGTCAAAGAACTGCTGAAAAGGGGCCTTTCCACAATTGTGTCGTCAATTTGAGCTGAATTTGCTAGTACTCACCATGATTAGCGGGAAGGTTTGTGAATACAGTATTCCATAGAAGCCCCCATCCCCCTTTAGAGTTTAGAGTCCCTTGGTCGCCTTTTACGACATACATGGGGAGAGATGAAGTGGTGTTATTTTCTTAATTCGTACACCACATGGAATGAATAACAACATAATTATCAAATCACAATAGTACTGACGGAATTCGACCAAAAAATATTTTCACATGATTTTAGCTGAAAATCTTGGGTTCACGATTCTGTATCCTATCATTTATCATTTGACTATTATGTTTACCATAAAGAAGAAATTATGATGATTCATAAATGTCCATCCATCACTCGTCGTACCCTCGTTTTTGCATCTACCGTTCAATGAACCGCTCTAAAAATGTTACATAATATTAACAGTTAGAATTCTAACTAGTACCAATTTTAGGTTCTTATGGTACCTCATCGAAGCAAAGGTCCCTCAAGTCTTTCTTCCCCGCCTTTCATTTTGCGCCATTCTCTTAGCGTCGGTCTAATTGAGTATACAGTTTCATCTTTCATCATATTATTTAAGTGTATGTCCGTGTGGTGTCCGGATTAAGAATATAGCACCACTCCATCTCCTCCCGTGGAGGTCGTAAAAGTCGATTAAGGGACTCTTAACCAGAGGGATGGGCAGCAGTGTCCCTTTTGCTGAGCAGTAGCAACTCTGCGCTCACCAACCGCTTGCCAAGCGTGGTGAGTATCGGCAAATTCCCCCCAAAATGACAACACAACATAAGCACCGGCCCCTAGTTCCCGGCAGCCCCGCCAATCCTGGTCATGGTAGCGGCCACGGAAACGGCGGGGCAGGGGGTGCTAAGAATCTCCGGATGGGATCCGGCTACCACCCAAAACGAAAACTGGCCCTGGTGACATATAACACACGCACACTGAGGGCAGACGAAAAGATTGTTGAGCTGGAAGAAGAAATAGATAAGTTGCACTGGGATATCATGGGTCTATCAGAAGTCCGAAGAGAGGGGGAGGACACGATAACCCTGAAATCCGGCAACTTATTCTACTACCGGGAAGGCGAACATCTGTCTCAAGGTGGTGTCGGGTTTCTCGTCCGCAGGTCCCTCATTAACAGTATAGTGGCCATCGAAAGTGTGTCGAGCAGGGTAGCGTACCTTATACTCAGAATATCCAAGAGGTATTCGTTGAAGGTCATACAGGTCTACGCACCGACCTCGACACACCCAGATGATGAAGTAGAGAGTATGTATGAGGACGTAAGTAGGGCCATACATACCTCGAAGACACATTTCACTGTTGTGATGGGGGACTTCAACGCAAAACTGGGCACTCGATGCGATGGTGAGTTGAGAGTGGGGCAATTTGGATATGGGCAACGGAACCCCAGGGGACAGAGGCTGGCCGACTTTTTGGAAAAGGAAGGACTCTTTATGATGAACTCCTTTTTCCAAAAGCCGCCTCACAGGAAGTGGACCTGGATGAGTCCCGATGGTTCCACGAGGAATGAGATTGACTTCATCATGACCAATAAAAGACAAATATTCAATGACGTCTCTGTGATCCACAGGGTGAAAACCGGTAGTGATCACCGAATGGTAAGAGGCACATTGAATATTAATCTCAAAGTTGAGAGGTCTCGTCTGATGAGGTCTACGCTCCGGCCCTCTAGTGCTCATATCCAAAACCTCGAGAGCTTTCAACTCGAACTCCAAAACCGCTTCGAGTGCCTGGAACATTGCGTATCTGTGGACGATTTAAATGGTAGGTTTGTAGAAACTGTCCAAACGGTTGGGTCTAAGTTCTTTAAAGCCCACCGTAAAGGTAGACCAAAAAAGTTCTCCGATCACACTCTCGACCTCATGGCAGAAAAACGCGCCATGACGCTGCAGTCTTCCGATGATGCTGAAGCATACCGACTGCTCAATAGACGGATATGGAAGTCCTTGCGTCACGATATCCGCACCTTTAACACTAACGGTGTTAAAGAGGCGATTGAGCGGAATCAAGGCTCCAAAGTGTTCGCAAGAGACAAGTCTATTGGGCAAAGTCGTATTATGAAGCTGAAGACCGAGGACGGCAGTGTAGCGTCGACTAAGCCAGAGGTTTTGAGAGAGATTGAGAAC
Organism: Diloba caeruleocephala; assembly: GCA_947459985.1. Classification (NCBI taxonomy): domain Eukaryota; kingdom Metazoa; phylum Arthropoda; class Insecta; order Lepidoptera; family Noctuidae; genus Diloba; species Diloba caeruleocephala. The sequence continues at coordinate 9,355,909 of OX381619.1, forward strand.
TTCTACCGGCAGTTATACACCTCGGTTACTATACCTACCATTGGCTCTGACAAAGACCCGCGAGCCAAACTAACCCGACACTATACCGAGGATATCCCGGACACTGGAGGATAGCCTGTACGAGATTAGGATGGCCTTGAAACAGCTTAAAAATAACAAGGCCGGGTGGAGACGGAATTACGACAGAGCTTCTGAAAGCGAGTGGAACACCGGTACTTAAAGTCCTTCACAAGCTATTCAATTCCGTCTTACTCGAGGGCACAACGCCGGAAGCGTGGAACAGAGGTGAGGTGGTGCTCTTCTTCAAAAAGGGTTTTTTTTTATTATTTAAAAAATAATAATAATAAAAAAAATAGACCCATCTCACTTCTGAGCCATGTTTATAAGCTGTTTTCAAGGGTCATCACGAATCGTCTCGAGCGCAGGTTGGATGACTTCCAGCCTCCCGAACAAGCCGGTTTCCGAAAAGGTTTCAGTACCATAGACCACATCCATACGCTGCGGCAGGTTATACAGAAGACCGAGGAGTATAATCTGCCACTATGCTTGGCGTTTGTGGACTATGAGAAAGCCTTCGATTCGATCGAAACCTGGGCAGTGCTGCAATCTCTGCAGCGGTGCCAGATTGACTATCGGTACATTGAAGTGATGAAGTGCTTATACAGAAACGCCACCATGTCGGTCCGAGTACATGAACAGAGCACGGGGGCAATTCCATTGCAGAGAGGTGTGAGACAGGGGGACGTCATTTCCCCGAAACTGTTCACCGCTGCAATGGAGGATGCCTTCAAGCTACTGGAGTGGAAAGGATTCGGCATTAACATCAATGGCGAGTATATCACTCACCTTCGATTTGCCGATGACATCGTAGTCATGGCAGAATCGCTGCAAGAGCTCAGCAGAGCACAATGCTCGATGATCTCAACAGAGTTTCCCAACAGGTGGGCCTTAAAATGAACATGGGCAAGACAAAAGTCATGTCAAATGTCCATGTCGTGCCCACCCAATATCCGTTGGGGGCTCTGTTCGCGAAGTTGTTGACGAGTATGTCTACCTAGGACAAACTGTCCAGTTAGGTAGGTCCAACTTCGAGAAAGAGGTCAATCGTCGAATCCGACTCGGCTGGGCAGCGTTCGGGAAACTTCGCAACGTCTTTTCGTCAACAATACCGCAATGCCTCAAGACGCAAGTCTTTAACCAGTGTGTGTTACCAGTGATGACATATGGAACAGAGACGTGGTCACTCACAATGGGCCTCATAAGAAAGCTCAAGGTCACTCAGCGAGCTATGGAGAGAGCTATGCTTGGTATTTCTCTACGAGATCGAATCAGAAATGAGGAGATCCGTAGAAGAACTAAAGTTGTCGACATAGCTGAAAGGATTAGTAAACTGAAGTGGCAATGGGCAGGGCACATTGCTCGTAGAACTGATGGCCGTTGGGGCACAAAGGTTCTCGAATGGAGACCGCGCACCGGAAAACGCAGCGTGGGACGACCTCCAACGAGGTGGACAGACGATCTGGTGAATGTCGCTGGGAGTCGTTGGATGAGAGCGGTATGTGACCGCTCGTTGTGGAAATCTATGGGGGAGGCCTTTGTTCAGCAGTGGACGTCCTGTGGCTGATATGATGATGATGGATGCCCAGTAGGCAGTTTCTCTATAGGAACTGTACACACTTGCGAAAGAGCTAAGCCGGTATTATGACCGCAGCCTTCGGTTTGTCAGTCTATCGCCAATTAAGGACTTACATAATAATTCATAATTAGACGCTAGACCTAATTCCAAACGGCATATAGCTGCCCTATTTTAGACAACGACGAAAACATTAAAAATACAAAATTTATTTAATTATGCAATCGTCTAAGCTGAATTAATTACCCCTTTAGATGAAGAGAACGCGAATTGTTTATTATAATTTAGATTGGTTTCTCAGTTTTATTTCATTAATTTACCTCCATAACGTTCATTGATTAATATTAGAACGTAACATTGAAATTAATAAAATCGATGTGTTTCTTCATATTAGACTCGCGGTTGAAAACCTAGCTTTGAGATGGTTATTTCGATGTCCAGGTTGGATGAAATAGAACTAGCTTTTCTGCGAGCAAATTTCAAATTTAAATTGGGATGATAATTGTGTCCGAAGATAGAAATGATGTCCCATAAATAAATAACATTATGCTCGCCATTAAAACTATAATTGGGATCTGCTCATTATACCGTTATTGGCGGAATGTGAGTGCAGAACAACGTACTTAACACATAATATCTCTCGAAAGATTACAGGGTTTTTTTTTACTTTACCTCACACTAGGAAATCTCCTGCATCGTGGGTGCGTTTACATATATTAATTCCACATACAATTCACCCAGACCCGGAACAATGTAGCTATTTCACTACTATATAAATGTGATAGTTTGTAAACGGCTAAACCTAAGACCAAGTAGGTAATATTATATCTTTGAGCTAAAAGAAATCTAGTGAAATTTGGCATAGAGCTAGTACCTCCTTTAAACTTAATTAGTAGATCGGAACTATTTTTATTTCTTTGAAACTCGGATATTAGCTACTTGGACCACTAATACTGGGCATTTCTTCAAACCTTAAATAAATTCCCTGCAGCCGGGAAACTACCGGCAAGAGGTCATAGAATAGGGCATAGGACCAAGTGCTTTGGAGAGGGATACGGGTAAAGGTGCGGGCAATGGCTAGTATTATATAATACAGAATACCCATTTCATATTTCAAGGCAATAACCTCATTGCCTTGGTGGCCATATTCAGTAGTGGATCATTACTAACTGATGTTATATAAAGTGTTCTCAGCAGGTCTTGTGACTCATTTCCTTCTTGAGCTCATAAACAGCGAAAAGAAAAGAAGAAAATACAAAAGAAAGTAGACAGTCCGGATATGTTTCACATTTCTACCACATCGTGCACTTTCACTGGACTTCGCACATACCGAATACTGGCTATACATAAACATCATGGAAAAGATTTAAAGGCAGACATGATTTACATCATCAAGTTAAACAATTAGAGATGCAAGCCCCTTCAACACGCGTAAAATAAATTGTATCCACTATATGATTATGGAGACGTAGCTTTGAAACTAGGAAGCATTTTGATATAAACATATACTTATCTCTCTCATACTAACGCTAGCGTCGTGTTCGTGGCATCAGTCTGATAGAGATGGCGATATTACTTCAATAGTCAAGATCGGGGTTGCCTACCCCATGATAATTTTCCCCTGCGATGGATGAATAAGTAAATTAAAATAAGTAAATTTGCGGGTTAGATTTCCGCAATAATTGCTACTCAGGCATTACTAGTCACAGAATGTCGATGCAGATGATGCTGGCACTCACCCGCATGCTTGCCTTTACCTTTATTTTTAAGAGGATTTATTTTCATATACTATATAATTGTTAAATCCAAATGGCATGTGATTTAAGACAATAACCCAGTTTAACTTTGTATAATATATATTTAGTTTGGATAGGAATGAAAATAAATATTTTTAACGATTCTGTACCCAAAGTATCCTAAATTACATAGTAATAATAGAATCCCGTTACCACTAACGCCGCTTACGATATTCGAATATTATATACATATATAATATTACAGAATACACTGTACAACATTTAGAAACTGCCTTCAACAAGAATAAAATGTTTTTTGTGAAACATGTGTGCTTTTGATTCCGTTTATTATGAAAAATTTGGCACCGAACAAATTATTTTATTATTTTTTAAGACGATTTTTACTTATTTTAAGCATATTTTATTTTTCTATTTTAAGTGGCATAAACAATATAAAGATAAGTGATTGCTTCTATCGCGGGTGGTTTGCTGTAATCCATTGAAGAGTTCCCTTTTTTTATCTCCGAACGAAACGGAATCTTAATCGGATTTTCACCATAATTTATTGAATGACTTCACTTCGGGTGAAAACTCTTCCAAACCAAAAATAATCATCTTAACCGCTGCACACATGGCAGCGTTATGACCGAACATAAATATTTATTAAAGTACAGATGAATTTAGAAGCTCCTTCGGTCCTTCGACAAATGTGACCAGCCTATGTCGATCACTTCGGTTCTTTTCCGGATATCCTCGTGTCGGATTGTATCCTTTAGAGAGATACTGAGTGACTTTAAACATGTGGAATAGGCCCACTGTTAGTGTCCATGTTTCGGTAAAAAATGATTGCTAATGAACTATGCTACCTCTCATAAAATTGAGGCAATTAATGTGAAAAATATAGGTAGATTTAACAACCTTTATACATGTATTTTATTTATTTCTGGTGTACAATAAAGAGTATTGTATTGTATACTAACAACAAGCATAGGAACTGCTTCATATGACACGACCTTTCTCCTTTTTAGGGCCAATTTTGTCTTGACTTCGGAATTGCCTTAAGCAAATAATAGTTACCTTGGTAGCTAACCAGTCTGTTTCCTTTCTTAGCAATCTAATTATTTTTACCCACTTCTCACTACGCTCTGGATCTTTAGGAACACTACAAAATGAATTACATAATTATTCTTTTTATAACAGAGTTGACAAACAAGTTCATTTATTAATTGACAAAACTCCCATAAATCTGGGAAAACTGGAACGCTTTTTTGCTGACAACACTGAACGCAAAATTAAAACAGTAAAATTACGTGTGAAACGTAATCCCGCTTGCTTTGTTATTTTTTTGCGATCGAGAACCACACTATTTCACCTCACATATACCCATTTTTGTGAAAATAGTTTGATGTGTTACTCCTTTGACGTCAGGCTAGCCACTAAGTGACATAAGGCCGGACATATGGCTGTGGCCATATGTTGAGTGGCAACGTCTTTGCGCGACAGCTACCGATCTAGTTACGATAGTAACATATATACATCAATGATTTACATTAAATTAATAGTTTGTTATTTTCATTTAACACATTGGAGTGGTATTGTCTCCTTCTGTGAGAGCATCATGCTCCAGAAGGAGACTGCAGAGCGGGATTGGCAGAGGGCCGATTTTGCATGGAGGAAAAGATGGCGCCGGGGTAAAAACCGCCGGTCCAACATCCCTGTCATCACTATATAGTAAGGGGCCTCGAAGTTCGTGGGCGCGCAGATTGGGGGATTCTGCGTGCCACACCGAGCGACCCACAAGAAGAAGGTTGCACGCATGTGATTACGCGCTGCCGTGTGCGCAGCATAGTACAGCGCACATTGTGGCTTAGGACGGCCACTGTAATGCGACCACCCGTCCTTTACAATCGCCCGCGCTGACGGGTGGCCGTATTACAGTCACCCTCTCCAAAATGTACCTACAAGCGTGGAAGCTGTGGGTGGCTCTAGTGTGATCATACGAGGTACTTGAGCCACCCTTAGGTACCGAAGATGACTGCCCTAGTGGTTTTAGCAGGTAGGAGTACAGTATGCCTCTTCGCTGTTCCCCGGGGTGGACGAAGTTCATGATGAATTTGCACTAGGACCGATAAAAATCAGTTCATTTAATACAAAAAATACGACTCATAAAAAGCCCTCAATCTAATAAAATTCTAAAACAGATATTAGCTAATCCTGCTCCACCCATATCAGGACACTAGCCAAAAACGTTGAAAAAAAAAACATACGGTATATGTATGAGTATTAAGAAGGACAAAAACTGTGACTGATTTATCTACAACGACATCGCTTAACAGTCGCCCCGTGCGTGAAAAACGTTCTCAAATTCATTTTTGATATAAATAAAAGCGGGAGCACACCTTACGAATTTTCGATAGATGAAAACATAAATCACCCTAATAAGTCCTCTTTATCGTGTTCGCCTCATGTAGGCACGCCTACGATTTAAATAAATTGACCAATTTATTTTTTGCGATAATATTTCGCACCTACTACGCAGCAGTGATTTCTGTTTGTTTCAGTTCCTTGTGCCGCACCTTCCAAAATAAATTGTGAGAATATTATATGAGCTAGTTCCGATGATAAGTTACGCCAACGAATAATCCAATCATCAAAACATTTTTTAAACGCTGTTTCCGTTTTTTGCAATGGTAATCAGAGCAGGTCTTTTCCCATCCCCGCTCTGCCACCTCCTTCACGTCCTCCACAAGCTCTTGCTCCGGACCATGGACTAAACCAGAGGTTACTATCTTCGACCATCGCGATGAAATCACGGCACTGCTTTGGCTGGCCCCCCCGGCGTATGCTACGCTATGTCCTCCGGGCAGTCTTCGCAGTGATAACAACCGGGCATCTCTTCCTCTTCTATGCGATACAGATACTGCCCGAATCACCCATTTTCCAAGAGTACCTGCATGAGCCGTAAGGTGAGGGGAAGCCATGGATGAGTGACTGGAGAGACATCTCCAGTCACTCATCCATGACGAGTCTTACTACGCCGCTACCGCAGCCTGTCCTAAATTCGTCTACCATAGTAATTACCTTTGTATTTTGCTATGAACTGTGATTGACCAAACTTCTTTGTCTAATAATTCATAGGGAATATTTTTGGACCATTATCAAACTTTTTAATTATTATTTAGGTACTGCATTATTGGAGGCAAAAGTCTGATGAACAAGTGCCCAATAAAATGTGCAACATATCGTGTCCTGGACTTTTGGGTACCATAGCGACACATCAACTTTTTTTAATAAGTTATCTATACAAATAAAATTAAAATTGAAGTGTCTGTTTGTAAAGTCAAACAGATTTTTACTAAATTCATACGGTACTCGTAATAAAAAAACTTTTTTTTTGTCTGTCTGTCGGTTTGTTTGTTTCGGCTAATCTCCGAAACGACCAGACTGATTTTGACGGGACTTTCACTGGCAGATAGCTGATGCTATAAGGATAAATGTTGGCTTCTTTTATTTTAGAAAAGCAACTAAGGTTCCGCGCAAACAAATTCAAACCCAATTAAATCCAATACATACAAAGTAATATGTATTATTTTAAATTGAACGGCGGGTAAAACCGTGGGGCATAACTAGTTCAGTGTTGAAGCATCTCCTTCATAGTTTTTAGTTAATATAAGTTATCATATATTATAGTACTTATGTGCCTGCAAAAAGGTTAATAGCAACTACTGCTTTTATGTATTTTTATTGCTACACTCGTATAGCAATTATTATTCACTTTACTTTCTTATTACAAGTCATTGGGTACAGTTGGTCTTTGAAGTTTTTATTTTATACCTAAATATTCCTGGTGAAATCCTCTACATCGTATACATGGTCCTTCGAGCCGGATTTCTAAGGATTGCAAGCGCAAATTGATATAATATCAAAGGATTGATTTAATTAAAAGTGCAGTGAGCTACGGTTTGAAGAGGTTAAACTCAACGCGCCGGTTTATGGATGGAAAAGTGGCTTGGATTTTAGAGTGATCCAAATAATCTAAATGCAAAGTGTTTTAGCATTTTAATTTATTAATTTCCTCCCAACACTCCATAGATATTATAGATAAATGTACATCAGGTAATATGTAATTAAATTGTTCACATTTAGGTAAAACGATTGTATAAGGTTAGTACATTCAAAAATAAAATACTTTATTATTATATAATTATATGTTTAATAGGTAATAATTACATTGCAAAGGTTTGAATTACATTTGGCAATTATCTATAGTTGATCCGTGCTTAGTAATACAGTACAGTAACATTAGTTACATTAGTTAGCTATATATATTTAATATTTCATTGCAAATTTATTACAAACCATTTCAATTATTCGCATTGTAAATCATAACTTTCATTACTTGCCTATTTACATATTGTTTTGAGATCATCTTTTACAACAGTACCTACATTACTAATTATATTCCAATTATACAAAGGATCTGTATTTTTAGATACAAAAACTGTTATTAAGCTACATACAATACAAATATTGTGTTAAATAAGCTACATAGTATATTGTAAATTTTCAGGTCTACGGCACTCGCCTTTCATAATGACTGACATAAAAGAACTAAAAAAGAAGCGAGGCAGTTATAAGGGCAGACTAACAGTGTTTGGTAACTATTTAGCACTCCTAAAGGTGCCTGAATTGACCCCCTGTCAGGTAATGGAGTTACAATTGCGCATGGATAAGTTGGAGAGCCTTTATGATGATTTTAATGACGTTCAATTACAATTAGAATGTTTGTCTGAAAACCTTGATATTGAAACAACGGAAAGAACTAATATCGAATCTCAGTATTATGGATTATTAGCTCAGGCAAAACATATGATTAATATTTTCTCTAAATCAGAACAAAATGATGCTAAATCAAATCACAGTAGTTCTAAGCGTCAGTTAGTCAAATTGCCCACTATAAATTTGCCAAAATTCTCAGGATCGTACGAAAACTGGCTCGAGTTTCGTAATACTTTTTCTAGTCTCATTCATGACAATGACGACATAGATGCAATTAATAAGTTCCACTATTTAAGGACAACGTTGGACGGATCGGCTGCTATTGTTATACAGTCTATTGAATTTTCCGCCCAAAACTACAAAGTTGCATGGGACCTTCTGTGTGGGAGATTCGATAATAAACGTTTACTGATCCAGAACCACGTTACAGCATTGTTCAATCTCGAATCAATCACAAAAGAATCCTCAGTTTCATTAAAGCGAATTACAGACCAAATTAATAAAAATATTCGAGCGTTAAGTTCATTAGGCGAACCTGTTCATAGTTGGGACACATTGTTGATACATATTGTTAGCCACAAATTGGACTCAAAAACATTCCGAGAATGGGAGGAGTATAAAGGACGTTTAGACAAAACGAAACCAATATCTTTTGAGCAATTCACAGAGTTTATGCGGAACCGTGCTGATTTGATAGAAACATTGGAATTATCCCGCCATTCTAACACAATTAATCACTCAAACGTATCAACAAAAAATAACAACAAACTTAAAACAATGCTTTCATTAGATAACACTAGCACTAATTCATCTTTACACGCTTGTCCAAAATGTAATGGTGAGCATAACCTAAACACATGTTCACAATTTTTAGCATTAAGTGTCAATGAAAGAATATCTTCACTCCCTAGTTATAAAGTATGTTTTAATTGTTTCCGTCGCGGTCATTATCCAAATCAGTGTAAAAAATCAGGTTGTAAAATCTGCAAGCGTAAACATCACACGCTTATTCATAATACAGATTATAAGCATAAACCTGTTATGTATAAATCAGCCGACTGCATGACCGACAATAACAAGGACGAGATATCTTCCTCCGTCGTAACTAATAACGCTCACGTAGCACTCTCGGCTAATATCACTGCGCATTCGCATACAAGTAGCTCCAGCGGCGTCTTGCTGTCGACTGCGTTGATAAAGTGCTATGATGTAAATAATAAAGAACACATTGCTCGCGCCCTACTCGATTCAGGAAGTTCATCTTGTTTAATGACAGAAAAACTATTCAACAAATTGAGATTACCTTATTTGAGTACAAATAAGTCCATACAGGGAATTAACAATTCATTTTCACATGTAGAAAAAATGTGTCGCGTCTACATTAAATCATTATGTGAATCTTATTCGGACGATTTGATATGTTTTGTTTTACCAACTATAACAGATAACGTGCCCGCGCGACAAATCAACTTGAATGTACCGTCGCATCTAAATTTAGCTGATCCGTACTTCCATACGCCAGCTTCAATTGATATAATTATAGGAGCTGACGTATTTTGGAATTTATTAGGTTCTGAAAAAATATTATTAGGTGATAGGAGTCCAACCCTTTATCAAACTAGACTTGGCTGGCTAGTTTGTGGCCCAATTAACGGCGGCTATATGGGTAATCAATGTTTGCCAATTAAATGTAATTTTAGTAACGACAGTTTTGAAAGTTCTTCACGTTTACATGAGTTAGATGAGATTCATAACCAATTATCCCGTTTCTGGCAGCTTGAAGAAGTGTGTCAGGAGTCATCTACTTACTCAGCTGAAGAAAAGCTGTGTGAAGAACATTTTATTAAAAACACGTTACGCTTGGAAGATGGCCGGTTCAGCGTAAAGATACCACTAAAGGAATCTTCAGATAAGTTGGGTGATTCATTTCATCGTGCAAAACGATGCTTTCTATCGCTTGAGCGTAGAAATCTGAATCAACCCTCACTCGACAAAATGTACAAGGACTTTATGTGTGAGTATATTTCTTTAGGGCATATGTCTGAGTGTCACACTGATTCTGAAAGTAGGTCATACTTCATCCCTCACCACGGGGTATTACGAGAAAGTAGTTTAACTACGAAATTACGCGTAGTTTTTAACGCTAGCGCGCCTACCACCTCTGGAGTTAGTTTAAATAATATACAGATGGTAGGACCTACCGTGCAAGACGATTTGACTTCTATATTACTAAGATACAGAATGTATAAATATATAGTCTCCGCAGGCATTGAGAAGATATACCGCATGGTGAGTTTACATCCATCAGACAGACATTTACTAAAAGTCATCTGGCGTGATAATGTCTATAGTCCTATTAAGGTGTACCAATTAAATACAGTTACTTATGGTACTGCTAGTGCTCCATTTCTAGCAACTAGATGCCTTAAACAGATTGGTCTGGAATGCAAAGATCAAAAGGTTGCCAAAGTGATTATTCATGATTTTTATTCAAAAGAAAGAAGTCAAAAACCTATTGACAGGTGCAGATCAACTTGACGAGGCCTACACGTTACGTCATAAAGTAACTAATGCTCTCGCTTCTGCTTGTATGTCTTTAAGGAAGTGGAAGTCTAACGAGCCCACCTTAATTTCAGAAAATCTCGTTCAGAGTTCCTTCGACTTAAACATGGATGGTGATGTTTGGAACAATACATTAGGGTTAAGTTGGCAAACGCTAACAGATGAATTATGTTTTCCGATCAATGTTCCTGAAAAGATTGAAAACACAAAGCACAATATGCTAGCTATTATTGCGCGGATCTTCGATCCCTTGGGTTTGTTGGCGCCGTGTGTAATTCGCATGAAGATTTTACTGCAAAGGCTTTGGCTCGACAAACTGTCTTGGGATGAACAATTATCATCTGAAGTTAGCACAGCTTGGGCTAACATAATTAAAGCCTTGCCGTCGCTAAATGATGTACGCATCCCTCGTCGTGTAGTCTGTGACTCGTACATACAGTTCGAATTTCACATCTTCGCTGACGCTTCGGAACGAGCTTATGGTGCCTGTCTGTATGTTCGCAGTGTTAATAAGCAAGGTGACGTCACCGTACGTTTATTAATGGCCAAAAGTCGCGTCACTCCTATTAAGCCTTTGACTATTCCGAGGCTTGAACTCTGCGCTGCTGTGCTTGGAGCACGTTTATATCAAAAGGTTTCTAATTCACTTCGAAGTCAAGCCTCAAGTGTTGTTTTTTGGACTGACTCCATGGTTGTACTGGGCTGGTTAAAAATGCTGCCTATAAAATTAAACACTTTTGTACGCAATCGTGTTGCAGAAGTTTTGGATAAAACCAGTTTATGCAGTTGGAAACATGTATCAACACATGATAATCCCGCAGATTTAATATCACGAGGAGTAGAGGCTACCATTATGCAATCGCTTGATCTGTGGTGGTTTGGTCCATCTTTTTTACAACAAGACAGCACTGCATGGCCTTGCACTTCTGGAGATTTAGGTATATTACCCGAAACAAAATCAAATATTTATCTGCATGCTTATCTTCATGATAGATCCTCGGGTAAGAGACTGATTGAATTTGAGCGTTTTTCAAATCTCACGAGGCTTCAACGTTCTATTTGTTATGTTTTTCGTTTTATTAATTCACACACAGGGCGCTCTGTGAACACTATTAAGTTTACTAACGATGAATTACAACATTCTTTAAACTTTATCATTATCACAGATCATCATCATCATCATCATCATATCATAGTCACAGAAGGAGTCCTTTCCGGAATATAATTTATTACTAAAAAAGATTAAATTACCACATAAAAATCAACTCTTAAAACTAAGTATTTTTCTTGATGAAAATAAGATCATGAGTGTAGGTGGTAGATTACACCATTCAGAATATTCATTTGAGAAAAAACATCCAATTCTACTACAGTCCACTCATCATTTCGTAAAACTTTTATTTAAATTTGAGCATTCAAGGCTAATGCATGCAGGACCCCAATTATTGTTAGATACAGTTAGGGAGACATATTGGCCACTAGGTGGTCGCAACTTAGCGAGAAAATGTTATCGTCAGTGCGTTCGATGCCAGCGTTTAAAAGGACAGACAGTTGTCCCACAAATGGGTAATTTGCCATCGAGCAGACTCTCGCCAGCAGACTATCCATTCCAAAATGTAGGCGTTGATTACGCAGGCCCTATTTCGTCAGTTAGTCGTCAAGGTCGTGGATGTAAACTGGTGAAAGTGTACATCGTAATTTTTGTTTGCTTTACGACTAAAGCTATTCATTTAGAATTAGTGGGCGATTTGACAAGTAGTAACTATTTACAGGCTTTGCGTAGGTTTATATCTCGAAGAGGTAAACCTTTAAATATTTATTCCGATAATGGGACGTCATTTGTAGGTGCTTATAATGATATTTCAAATTTTCTAAAGCGCAGTTGTGACTCTTTAACTGAAGGTGCGGCTCAAGACGGGATCAAGTTCCACTTTATTCCTGCCTATGCTCCGCATTTTGGTGGTCTTTGGGAGGCGGGTGTCAAATCGACCAAATATCATTTAGTTCGAGTGTTGGGCACTTGTAATATGACGTACGAGGAGCTTAACTCCATATTAATCCAAATTGAGGCGATTTTAAATTCTCGGCCACTCACTCCTCTATCGTCGAACCCGGAAGATTTATTACCTCTCACTCCAGGTCATTTTTTGATAGGAAGACCACTCACTTCTCTGCCAGTCAAAGATCTTCGTGACTACAACAACCATCACCTGACACGGCATCAAAGGATTGAACAACTTAGGCAACATTTCTGGGCGAGGTGGAGCAAAGAATATGTTTCCGAGCTTCAGCTTCGAGTTAAATGGCAAGCCTGTAAAGACTCCTTGAAACTTAACTCCCTCGTCGTTATCAAGGATGATAACTTGCCACCGTTGAAATGGAAGATGGGTCGCGTCGTAGCTCTTCATCCCGGCAGCGATGGAATATGCAGGGTCGCGGATATTCGAACTGCAACCGGCACTGTGAAAAGAGCATTTTCAAAAATATGCCCGTTACTTGAAGACTCTGGTTGAAAGGTGAACTTTCAACGGCTGGGGGCATGTTGAAGCATCTCCTTCATAGTTTTTAGTTAATATAAGTTATCATATATTATAGTACTTATGTGCCTGCAAAAAGGTTAATAGCAACTACTGCTTTTATGTATTTTTATTGCTACACTCGTATAGCAATTATTATTCACTTTACTTTCTTATTACAAGTCATTGGGTACAGTTGGTCTTTGAAGTTTTTATTTTATACCTAAATATTCCTGGTGAAATCCTCTACATCGTATACATGAAATATACTTATATTATAAATATATACGTATATTACATGAAATCGTAATATACGTTTATGTCATTTACTTTTACTTTTTTCAATAGTAGTAATATCTCTTTGTTTCAATTATCAGGCCCACTTTGGAAATGTTAAACTTACACAAACTTTTATCTATCATTATTATCCAATACTGTCTCATATAATATAAAAGGAGTATGATTGGAAACTGTAAATGAGGTTCGTGATCTAGGCATCATCATGGACAGTAAAGTCAACTTTAGAAGTCATATTGATAACATCGTTACAATATCGGCTCGGCTACTAGGATTTTTAAAGAGAAACACTAAAGGTTTTAAGCTTGTACGAACAAAAATTGTGCTATATAATGCCTTAGTTCGGAGCCACCTAGAGTTTGCCAGCGTGGTGTGGAACCCACATTACGCTGTACACTCACAGAGAGTAGAAAGCATCCAAAGGTCCTTTACAAAACACCTAGCATATACCTTTATAATTATATTTTTTTAAATATTAAAAGCCGTACTAGTTAATGTCTCGCCAGCACTCGCCAGTTATGTTACGGAATTATGAAATAAGCCCGAATTCCAAATGACTGGTTTCTAAGCATTCTGAGTGAGAGATATCAATGTACCGAAATGTCTTCAACTGTCGTCCTTAACTTTAGATCGCAGAAAACAATATACAATTCAGCGTATCGCCTAAATAGCTGCGGTATATCCAAGGAAGCGTAGTTGGGCCTGCATTTTATCTTACAAATATTAATGGCTTGCTGGACATAATAAGCCATATAACCATTATTTTTACTGACGATACGACGGTTAAAATGTATAAACAAGGATATGTTATTGGGGACGAAACAAATAAAACCGTGAAAAGTATCATATCCTGGCCAGAATCCAACAATCTAAAATCCAATATAACTAAGACGAAACGTATCCAATTCGTGAGCACTAAAACTATACCACTAAAATTAAATATCGTCTATGATGGAATCTCTGTGGAAGAGGTTTGTTTATTTATTCTTAATGTACAATAGTGTACAAAGGCGGTCTTAATGTCATAGGCATTTTCTGCCAGACAACCTTTGGGTGATGCAGAAATAACAAGATAGATGCACAAATAAAATAAGAGTCAGAGGCATGACATCTATACCTCTCACTCAACAAAGGTGGAGGTTCATTCAACAAAGTTTTTGGACGTAATCATTAATGAAATTATAACTGAAAAACACATGTGGAAGAATCATATTCAAAGTTAAATAGTTAAGTCATCCTGCGACCACGAATGCTGTAAAGTATTCTAAACGTGAATAAAAACCAAAATCTTTAATATACGCGATGTAATCCGTTTAAAATTGTTTTTATTATAATGAGTAATAATCGCGTAAACATAAGACATTACCAAGTTAAATAGATTCGTATTTGCTTTATGCATACTAAGGGAGAGGTCCTCTGTAGAAGTTGTACTAAATGCTTACTATGAATATATTGGATCCGTACTGCAACTTGGGTGAATAATTTAGAGTAATACGGTGCAAATAGAAATAATATTCAAAGCACATGAAAATGTTTATCAGCAATTTGTAATATTATGGGAATCATGTACGCAGTTATATAAAAAACATGTTCTACACAATTATGCGTTTTCGTAAAGCAGTATCCTAAGATATTCAAAGAAAATAGAGATGTATAATAAACAAAAATTAAGAAGTGTAACTGAGAGAATAGACTAGTAGTAGAATTGCAATGCAAGAATGCAAGTTAAAAGAAATGTGTTCCACGTGGTAATAAATGTGTATAACAAATTACCTAGCTCCTTTAAAGCGCAATCGCTACAGGGGCTTAAAAATATATTGTGAATCTGGCTCATAAAACACCGTTTTTATTCACTAAATGACTTTCTACAGTATAGCTGACATGTAATTCTAATTAATAATCATCAAATAGAATTACATGTCAGCGATATGTCGGCCTATGTAATTGTATAAAACTTATGAAATTTTTACTTTCTAACACACTATTGGTTTGTTTCACTTGTAACTATGTAAAAAGAAAGTCGATCTTAACGTAATTCTAATTGTCGTATCGATTTGAAACTATGCAAGTATATGTAATCTGAATGACAATATAATAATGTCATACCATCGAACTGATCTGATGATGGAGCCAGGAGGTGGATAGTAGAACTCTGCAATAGCTACTAGTAACTCCCTCGAGTTTGTAAATACATTACCCTCGGTGACTAGGGTCTGTTCATGCAGCTGGGAGGTGGATAATGGAACAAAAGGTGTTTACAGTTTTTTAAACTATTTTTATCATACATTATTTAGTGCAAAACAATAAAAATATTAACAATTAAAACTAAAAATATACATTCTATACTACTACGCGTATATAGCTAAACTAACACAATATATATACAAATAAAACTGTAAGAAAGGGAGCGCATTTAGGCGTCAAAGTACTCCTCCTCGTCGCTGTCAACTGGTAACGTTCCCAGAAGACTGGCAGCATTACCACTTTGAATGGCAATGCTAATTCTTTGTCCAAAAAATAGGCCAGCCCTCTAGTCACGCGAAGAGTCGACTAAACGTCTAGCAATATCTTTAAAAAGCAGACGTGCACTCAGAACCCATGACCCAAGCATTTCGACCCCAAACGGCTCAAACACATAACTTCCAATGAGATTATTATATTTGCGCCGTTTGAGAATCTCTGCAGCAGTAGCGCCAGCACAGCCCGCTGAGCTTAAAAGATGGGATGGAACAAGGGTGTCCACAAAAATTGTATCCTACACCAGAGGCCTTCCCAAAATGTGTATACACATTTACGGCATTAATAAATAATAAAGATCCCATCGGCCGTATTGCAAAAATTTGAGCTGTGTTATAAGTACATGACGTCCATAATTTCTCCTGTTTTAAATTCTAATTAACTTATCTTGTAATGATAAATTTTAACTTTTCTGGATAAAAGCTCATAAAAATTAGTCTTTGTTATGTATTTTTACCTATACATCGTTTTTTCTAGCTGCATCCGAATCGAGTGATGTAATTTCAAAGATAAGTAAAGCGATTAAACACATTAATCTTTGAAATTAACTAAACATTGGTGACTGGATACTTTGATGTACAAGAAATTGTATTCGTATTCTTCCAGTTGATGATACTAAAACGGTTTTAGATTAATACATTTTTATTTGAATATTTTTGGCAACACAAAAATATTGAATACTTTTCAGTTATTCTGAATTTGTTAGTTTTTGTTCGGTAGATGGTAAGACCAATGCCGTAATAAATGAAAAAAAATACTTATCAGTCATGGCATACTGTCTGTTTTGTCAAATTTTGTGTTTACTTTCTATGTTTATGCGGCTATTTATGTGATTGTAACGTGAAGTGCCTTTTAGAACTTGTGCCTTTTAAAATACGAAAGTAACACTTAAAGTTAGCTAGTTGCAGTCGACTAATCCAAACGAAGTGAAGCCTCACGGGGTGTTGAGTGTGAATTATGAAATACCGCAAAATGACGAGAATTATCATAAAACCGTTAGTCATTCTTAAATCATACTTTATAGTAGTCATAATATTACAATGTGACACGGTAGGTTTGACGCCGATACTAGGTGCTATAGTCACTTGGAAATTCTCGTTTACCTTTGAATAAGGTTGTATGACAATTAAGATCTGAGGAGCTATTATAAACGCGTGAAAACTTTCCGTGTCGAGAACGTGCCTACAGAGATCAGCATTAACAAAAGTAAAACGTGGCTATGGAATTAGCCGGAGGGTGGGCAGCAGCATCCTCCGCGTATATTTATAACTCAACTGCAATTGCCAACCCGTCTGGCAAGCGTGGCTATTATGGCCACATTATACAGTTTACATACATAAATCTCAACAAAACAAACACCCAAACTCAGTAAAAATATTTGCGAGGATCGAACTCATGATACGCAGCACAGAAATCGAAGCAATTAGCCACTGGGCCAAACATGTCGTCAAATGCCGTAATCACGTTGAGTCGCAAGTAATCTGTATCAGTAAAGAAACAGGCAATTCAACTTACGCGGCACCATTTATTATCAGTGTTGGCAGCTTGAAAATATTACCTACTCCTACACGGAAGTTAACATTTCTGTTCAAATATGTTAAAGCTGATAAAGCGTACAGCGATAAATCCGTATGGTGTCCGGATTAAGAATATAGCACCAAACCATCTCCTCTCGTGGATGTCGTAAAAGCGACTAAGGGACTAACCAGAGGGATGGCCAGCAGCGTCACTTCTACGGTACAGTAGCCTTTCTGCGCTCACCAGCCCGCCTGCCAAGCGTGGCAAATTTTCCCCAAAATGACGACACACGGCATGTAACCAGTCGTCTTATGGGGGCTTTAGTTCAGTAGTAGTCGTTTTTTGGCTGATATGATGATGATGGTGATGATGATGATGATGATGATGATGATGATGATGAAGCGTGAAACTGCATAGTAAAATCTTATTTTACTCACATAATCTTGTATAAAAAATACGCACGAATTGGGTTAAGTTTTTATAACTCAGATTTACTCGCTATAAAGAATGTATGTATATGTAGGTTACAATGAAAATCTATAAGAGAAAGCTATCGTTAATCTTAAGAATAAAATAGATGTGAAAACCAGTTTTGTTACAACTCATATTGGCTCCGAAAGCTATACACGTTATTTTTTTATTATTATTTTTTTATTTATAATTTAAGTTTTATTTCATAAAATGGTATTTGTAGTACAACTTTGTTACATTTGTAGTAAAAAATTTAAAACATGTGTATTTACATTTGTAGTGGGTACAGTGGGTGAGGGGCTGTTCACCCAGCTAGGTTGTAGAACAGCCTGTGTTTGGGAGAAACAGTGCCAGGCCCTTGTTTGGTCCTCAGTGAACTGGTTACATGTTACCAGAGTTTTACCAATAAATTTATTACTTAGGTACATTTTTCCTTACAATTGATTAATCTAAATTATTATGATTTAAAGTAATTACATGGTGCATGCATTTCTGTGTGTGTTTGTGAGTGTTTTGGTGTGTGTGTGTGTGGGGGGGGTTATAAGTGTGTTTTGGTATTTGTGTATGAGTGTGTGTCTATGTGTGAATACGCGCTCGCATGTTTATGCAAAAAGTGTTATTAAGGGTGAGTGTTTTTTAAGTATAGAACGATTACAGCAACGAAATGAATTTTTCGGTCTCATCGTATGTCTTGCTTTGAAGGAATGAACGGACAACAGTTTTAAATTTTGATGAAGGCAATTTATAGACGGTTAAGCTAGAATTTATTTTATTATAAAGGAATGGACCAATATAGTAAGAAAATCTCTTTGTGAATGTAAAATTTGTTGACGGCAGAGCACATATTTTGTCTTTTCGTCGTTTTGTTATTGGAGTAAATGGAATTTTGTGGTGTTGATGCAGTAAGGTGAAGAGCTTTGTTCAATAATTACTATTGTTATGCTCACCCCACCACAATCCAATGTTAGGTATAGGCACCTTCTAAAAAGTGATTCGATAGCATGGTTGGTGCAGTGGTTGATACACTCAGCTGCGCTTCGGGTCGCGGGTTTCGATTTCCGCACGGAACAAATATTTGTATGATCTGCAGGTAGTTGTTCCGGGTATGGGTGTTTTGTGTGTGGAATTTTACTGTAAACGCACCCACGACACAGGAGAAATCCTAGTGTGGGGCAACGTTTTATAATAAAAATAAAAATGACTCCAGTAACCAGTTTTCTTATTCTTCGGCTAAATTAGACTAGTATCCACTGTAACGTTCTCGGGAACTTTCGGGCAGTTTACAGCAACGGACTTTACTTTGTGCCCGGTATCCGTGATTCGGATTGGGAATATAGCACCACTCCATCTCCTCCCGTGGATGTCGTAAAAGGCAACTAAAGGGCTCTAACCAAGGGATGGGCAGGAGCGTCCCTTTTGTGGAACAGTAGCCATACTGCGCTCACCAACCCACCTGCCAAGCCTGGTGAGTATTGGCAAATTCCCCCATAATAATGACACAAATGTGGAAATCTATGAGGAAGGCCTTTGTTCAGCAGTGGACTTATAAATGGCTGATATGACGATAACGATGATGTAAGACGTTTGCAAAAAGTAATTTTCCTTCGGTCCCAAGATAACAATCGACATAATATTAAGTACCTGACAAACAGTCCATGATAAATATTAGCTCGACCAAGGGTAGACGAGGACTGAGCGAACCCCGATATAGGGCGTATCCCCTCTAGATATGATCTCCCCCAACGATTTGTAAATTGCTCTATTAATTTAGAATCTCTTAAGATGGTATCGCCGTGAAATGTTCAAGGTGGCACCAATTTGCCGACGCGGAATTCTTTTCGCGACTTTGTATTACGGCGCTGGCTCCATCTATTTTATTTAATCGACAACTGAATCTTAAGTTATATAATGTCAGTGTTGAGTATGTATATATGCTTAATATATACATACATTTGGAGGAAACTTTAATAAAAATAACAATCCAGCACTTGGTTTCTCGACATTCTTAAATCAAATAGACGGCACGGTTGGTGCAGTGGCTGATACAGTCGGCTGCTGCGCACCAGGTCGTGGGTTTGATTCCCGCACGGAATAAATATTTGTATGATCTGCAGGTAGTTGTTCCGAGTCTGTGGTGAGGTGTATTGTGTGTGGAGTTTGTGTTTGTAAACGCACCCACGACACAGGAGAAATGCTAGTGTGGGGCAATGTTCTTAAAAAAGAAAGCATTTTCTAATTGATTCCGACGTGTTCAGCCCGGAAGGTTTAATGGAATGAAGAAAGGAATCCTACAAGAAAATAGACCGGATGAAGGGACAAAGGCTACCACCAAACCAATAAAATGTATACATTTGGAACTCTCTAGAACAGTTTTAGAGCGCCAGTACGCGCTTGTGGAAGACAACTCATTACGCTTCCTTCGTCTAAGTATAGACTTCCTTATTTCCACATTGGGAAAGATTCTTCCACTATGGTTGAATGACCTCTCTGATTGTTACTAAGATAATGTCGTGGTTTTATTCAAACAAAAGGACACCAGAACAATATTAACGTGAAATAAGAATGAAGAAATCTGTACGAAAACAACGAAAAATAATTAACCTAAGTGAATCAGCTACTTTTTCTCTAAATTATACCGTTTACTCCCTAACATTTAAATCGTTTAATCAAGCAGAAGTAATAGAATAGATTTCTTTGAAGTTATCCTTGAACACAATATCTATTCAGAATCCTGAATAGACTAATTGAACCGGGACTATGATTAAATTTGCAACGTTCTCTTTTGGGTTTAATTAAGTTAATAAATTCTGCCTTATTTCTAATAATTTTAGTAGTAAGTACTTACTTAAATTATATCATACTAGCTGTAGCCCGCGATTTCACCCGCGTTACAAAAACACGGATACACGTATTTCTTTATTTTTAACCAAAAGCCAAATACCAATTTTCACAGATCTAACTTATAAAATGTAGAGTTTTATACAACATTTCAACCCCTTTTCAACCACCTTATAGTGGAATTTATAAAATTCCTTCCTTAGTATCGAAGGCATAAAGAAATTTTGTATTTTGTATGTGAAGCATATGTACCTATTTAAAAATATTGTATATGACAGACTAACTTATTGCTGGGTAGTTTATTGCGCCATTTCTTCTCCCCATATTAAACACTAGGAAGCGGTGAAAGACGGGCTTATGGGGTTCTGTCTTTTGCTGACGTTAAAAAAGAACAAATTTTTTAGTCTATTTTTTTCTATTTAATGTGATAGTTTGTATGAATGTTTGAGGCTCCATCACGCAAAAACGTCCGCCTCACCGACGTCGCGGAGTCCTATCGCCGCGTCACCTTCCCGTTCAAGTTAGCACTTCTCTCTTCCGTCTCTTGCTCGCACCGGCCTGTGCCGAGCCCTGTGGCTTTAAATGTCCCTTAATATATTTTAAATAATACCGATCCAGCTGTCCCCAAAACAATAGCTTGTTATCCCCAGCAATGCCCTAAGCCGAGGTCCGTGCCCCGCAGGGGGCGCCCTTAGCGAAAGTTGCTTAGTTTTTAATATTAATTTTAAGCCTGGCTGGAGGCCTCTTTTGGCTTCGCCAGAAATGACCGGTTAAGCAACCACGTTTCCCAGAAATGTATGCGAGAAGCCCAACTCCGTTACCCAATTTGCCGTGTGGTGCCGGCTAAGAATACCACCTCCCCTTCTCGTCCCGTGGGTACACCCACCAAAAAAACGGCTCATAAAAGGCGACTTTGGGATTATCCGTAGAATGGGCAGCAGTATCCTTCGAGTAAATTTATAACACAACTGCGATCGCCAATCCGTCTGCCAAGCGTGGTAATGAATGCAATATCCCCTTTGCTCATTTAGAGATCACCGCCCATCAAAGCCCATGCTCAGCAATAGACGTTTATTGGTTTATGTGTATGCATAAGAAGGGGGCGTAAAACGGCTAATCTATACATATCTATATATTAATACGTGAAGGAAAAACTTTGTACCCCTTCTTAAGCACATCGCGCGCACGGTGGAATATGGGATTTGGCATAGTTAAAGTTTATGTGGTGGAGAAGTGCAGAAAGCAATTTTTTCTTAAAGTGTGTGTGTCAGCTCCGACTCACGACTGCAGTTTACTCTGTAAATACAATTGTCTCAGTAATTAGGGCAGTGAGAGTTAAAAAATAAAAAGCACGGATGTTTATATGTACGATATATAAAAATGAATTATAACCTACCTAGTAACTGCATCCACGCGTTCGTCGGAAATTTTCCACCGTCACTTTAACCAGATTTTCCATATTTTTATTTAATCAGTCCACTGCGTATTAATAATTAACAATAATGATATTAAATATCAAAATTTATGTATATTAAATAAAATAATACAAAACTTTGACATCAAACGACATTTGACACATACATGACTTTAACGAAGAAAAAACGTAATGCATTTTAGATAATGATTGACAAATTTCACTTTTCATAAATTTTGCCATTATTAATTCTCACCCTCCTCGCCATTTTAGAGGGATTTATATTTGTTCATTTATGTAAGTAGTAAGATTTTAATAGCTCTATTCATTATTATAATATATTCATAAGTAAGTCTATAATAAACAGTAAAAGATATAGCGCATTATTGCTAAAACTAAGGATTAATATTATTTGTTTTAAATCTGCCCTTTATCCCATTTTCTCGGCTCATTAACTAGAATCCTGAAAAATCTTATCAAAAAAAAGCTAAGCAAAGCTTATTATGGCCGCTGTTACCTTTGACGCTGGTAGACACTTCCACCCCCGAGCATCTAGCTGTGCCGATTCCCCTCTGACAAGCCAATTATACCAATAGTGCTACAGGCACTCATGGGGTTTCAATCCAACCAACCAGTAAAGGCAAGCCGGAGACGAGGCCCTAACCGATTCTCTGGGGCATTCGGGTACGCAGTGACGCCACTTACATATTTATTATTATATTCAGTATGTTAATACTGGGACTCAAGAAAACAAGAGTAGTGGAAGTTTTATTAGCCTTTTCAAAATTATGAAAGAAACTTTCTTTGGTTCGCATTCAGAAGTATTAGACTGAATAAAAAGTTGACTTAAACAATAATTTATGTGAGATTTATTCAAACAAGTCTTCTGTCAAAAAAATATGAGTTAACTTTATTTGTACCTAAGGCTATTTCTCCTATCATTTTAAATTCAATGTTGCGGAAAGAAATGTAATGAATAAAACATTTGTGGTCAAATATTTGTAGTAAAAAGGTAAAGCTTAGATTTTTAAGGCTATGAATAATAAGTACTCCCCGGGGTAACGAGTCACTGCCGTCTTTATTATCGTGTTCGCGCTTAATTTATTTTTCCAATTAGGCGATTCTTTGTTGAATTTCTGCAAAAACAATCTTATGAAGAAAGTTTAACGGACAGAATGACAAAAGCCGTGATCATACTGTTGATTTATCAACAAGTATCTTCTTGTCAGATTAATTGAGCTTCGAGTAACATAGGTAATATTTTAAACTGTTTCTTCTATTTAGAAAATAAATGGGAGTTATAAAATACTGGGCAGGTCTTGAGTGGTTTTTCACGTAGCCATATAACAAAAAGTACAAAGCAAGCAACAATTTAATCAAAACTAAAAAATAAATACAATCGTGTGTTTAGTAGAAGTTTTAAGAAGTTTAGACTCTTTTTTCCTACATTAGTTTTACATAACCTTGATTTCTGCTCATAAAATATTGTAACTTAATATGATTTCAAAAGAGTAACCAACGTTTCTTGCCCGTTCCTCTCCATAGGAAATCTACATCTTGGAACATGTCAACTGAAGTCTCGACTATTAATAAATGCCTGTAAATCGTTGAATTGAATAAAATATTTTTATCTTATCTTATCTATATAGTTACACCATATCTATATTTTACATCCTAAGGTTGCCTGCAAGAGATTGCGAATAGCGATAAGGCTGTATTGTGCTTTTACCTAATTAAAATTTTCTGTGACAATTTTTTGGTGTACAATAAAGAATATATAAATAAATAAATGATTCGTTACGCGAATAGTAAGATTTTTACATATTTGTAATGATTTTTTAAATAAAATAAATATAATGGCTGAATCTAAACTATGTCAGTATGTGTTTAATACCACTTCGTGGAATATAGATTCTTTTTCAGATAGAGTGATAACAGTCATACTCGTTTTTGTGAAATATCAATTAAAATCTAAAGCATATATTTGTTGTTAATATATTACATTAAAAAAGTTAATAATAAACAGTGTTTTTATCACATATAAAAGTAAACATATCTAAGAAGAGTATGCAGTTGTATGACAGTTTTATTTTGGAGCTACGCTTATTAGCTCAAAAAATATGTCACCCAGTAAAAATAATTTTAAGTCGATTCCCGAAAGTTAGCGATTCTGGATTCAGTCATTATTTTATTAAGGGGGCGATATAACGAGAATAGACCAGACGAGACATCAAATGGCACATAGAACAACCCCGAACATTTTGGAAGCTACTGCACGCCGTAGTACACTACTAGACTATTCATAGGTGACAGTAAATGGTTTGAAAGAATTATATAAAATCTTATCTTAAAAAATTAGTAAATCAATGTCGTAATATTAAATATAAAGAAATAACAAAAAAATATTGCAAGTTACAACACTTTGATTTCAACTTCAGAAGTTATAGAAAAAATCATACAGTACCAGAGCGTCGCAGTGTGGAGAAGGGAATCGTGTGCCAGGCATCTTTATTATTGATGTAATGATTTATGCTATAGTAGATTTCGACATTTCAAAGATTTCGACTTTAGTTCTGGTAAATTGGTACTAGAAGGATTTTTGTTGTAGAACTTAATACTGCTCCGGATAATTGATTGTAAAACGGTCACCCTCTTAAGGGGAGGGAAGGCGACTGTAAAAAAGCCGCCCTCCAGTCACTTCTCGGGGAGGATTGTAAAGAATCCCCCCAAGCCTCACTGTGCGCTGTGCTGCGCACACATACAGCGGCACGTATCTACGTGTGCGCCGCCATCTTTCCGGGGGTAACTCGCACGCAGACTCCCCAATCCGCACGCCCGGAACCCCTAAAGCCCACCCGCACGTGACGGCAGTGCGTGGGGGGAGTGATTTTAGCCGGAAGGAGTCCAGCATGCGGGATGCTTCTACAGGGCGGAGGAAGTCCATGATTAATTTCCACTGGACACCAATAAAGAAAAGGTATCCTGCCAAAACATTGGCGAAAATCCAGTATTCAGATACAGCTGCCCGTACTTACTCTCAGTGAGACTATGCGCTTTAAGCAACTACAAATTAAAACGCGAATTTTACGAAAATATCCTGACAATTTCCAATTTACATGCAAATCTGGGAAAATTAAGAAAAATATGTAGACTACGTTTGTTTTATAAAACACGTAAATCATGAAGGGTCAACCGAGGTAAAAGCGTGTTTGTGCGCCTCGACGGTAGGGTTAATTTGAAAACCCTGACTATTGTACGTGACTACTAACATTTTCAATTGACCTCTTGTTTAAACTCGATACATTAGTAATGATGGGTTATGTTTTCGCGATTATTACTCATAATAAAACACTTTTAAACGGATTATATCGCGTATATTATATATTTTTGTTTTAAAAAGTTATTTTATTTATCTACCGTACAATATTAACTAATTTTTGATTAATATTGTACGGTAGATAAATAAAATAACTTTTTAAAATCTGTAACAACGCCTGTCACCTTAGTCATCCTGCGACCACGAACCCTGCAAAGTGTTCGAAACGTCAGGAAAAACAAAAATCTATAATATACGCGATATAATCCGTTTAAAAGTGTTTTAACTCGATACATTATTAAATATAGATTAATTATGAGAATATAAGCGGAGAAGTTCCCATAAACAATGTAAGGGTAGACCCTGATGATGCGCTTAACAGCCAACTGACAAATTTATGTTTTTATTTTTTTATGTTATAATTTTCGCAAAATACTCCTAGTAATATAACTTTCACTTATTATGAAACTGAGCACACAACACAAACCTTTTTTTATTTTTTTATTGATGCCCAGTGGAAATTCTACATGGAACTTCCTTCACCCCGGGGAAGGGTGAAGGGGTATGCCGGACTTCTACCGGCTAAAACCACTGGAGCGGTCATCTTCGGCACCGAAGGGGGGCTCCAGGTCCTCGTAAGATCACACTAGAGACACAACACAAACCTAGACATCCCTATGTCCAGCAGTGTAATTTTTCGGCTGAAATGAATGAATGTACATAATTTTCTAGTAAAACAGCGTAACACTGGTTTTTAACCCCCAAAAAGTTAAAGTAGTTTTTGCTGTATGTTTTTACAAAATCATTACATATTTGCGTCACTGATAACTCGAAACACACTATAGATCTAGAAAATTGGATTCCATATCTGATCTGTCTTCCAGACAACGTGTGTACTCTCAATGTCGCGTCTTGTTATCCAAGTGATTGATCACACCATAATATAATCAAGCTTCTCCTACATTTAGTCCACCACATTATCTTTACTTTGTTACGGTGTGTAATACAATTGACAATTATGAAGATGTTCTTCTCGTATTTTCTTCTAAATTAGTTGTGGTCTCAAGATGCAAGTATACGGGTACTTTGGATACTCGAGCAAATGTATGTAACATGTTCTGGTCAACAAAACTACACTCGTGCTGGGTTCGGGGAGGTTTAATATTACCTCATTATTTAGTTTGATACCACCAAATGGCTCTTTAGTAAAGTACAGACATATTTCAGAAAATTTGCGCTGGAATTGCACAATTTACTTCCCTCAAGCCTATTCCATCTTTGGATGCCCAGATGTACGGCAATGGGCTAAGCAATTTGCTTTCTGCGCAACGGGTCGAGGGTTCGATCCCCGCACGGAACAAATATTTGTATGATCTACAGATTGTTGTTTCGGGTCTGGGTATTTGTGCATGTGAAATATATGTCTGTAAACTGTACCCACAAAACAGGAGAAATCGTACTGTGGGTTGCCGTAGTACTATTTCTTTTAATAAAAAGGAAAGAAAGAAAGATAAATAATAAAGACATACTTAGTGATAGCACAGTCGAGATCGCTACGTATTGGTTGGGTTTAACCCTGGGTTTTAGAGTAGAGTTTATGATACGTGAAGAATAAGAGGAATTAATAGTCATTACCATGTGACTGAATTCGACTGCCCACCAGAGTGTAATAAGACTTTGACTTACCAACATATGTTTAATACGTCTCCGTTAACGCCTACAGTTTATAACTACAAACATTTTAGTGTCGTGGTTTGCGGTACAAGAACAATCTCACATAATTCACTAGTTCTAATAAATTTCAGTATTACCCTTCTGGGACATACATACTTATCTAGAAAGTAGGTACCATAAGTAAGACAACATATGTACGTCGAACCAATCTTGCTACGTAGTCCATTGGCTACCTTTTGTATACGCGCGTACAGCTCTTATTTCGATGTTTTGAAGTCTTTCATGCTTCTGATTACTCGTAACTACTCTCATAAGTATTCTCGACACCGGACCTTGACGTGTTCTCCAAGGCATGTCTTGCTTGAAAGGGACCCAACGGCAAGCGCAGCTTAACCTCCGTGAAAAATTCCGTGTACACTACAAATAAAGCACCACTCCATGACCTCCCTAGGCTGTCGTAAAAGGCGACTAAGGGACTCTAAACCAGAAGGATGGGCAGCAGCGTCCGTTCTATGGACCAGTCATTCTGCACTCACAAACGAGCCTGCGTAGCGTTAGTAATGAGTACTGGCAAATTCCCCGCAAAATGCCAACTCGCGGGCGGCATCAAACCTGTCACTGTGGAAATCTATGGGGAGGCCTTGTTCAGTAGTGAACGTCCTTTAGCTGATAAGATGAAGCGTATATAGATCGATACATTGTCGCGTTAGGTAAAAATATATACCTACTTATTCTCGTGCGGTTAGTCGCCAAACTTTGTGTCAGAGTTATTCAAGCCACCTAAAGGCCTTCAACTTGGCTTAACGACTTCGTATAATGACACGACCGGGACCAACCATTTTACGTGCCCTACAAATCACGGAGACGCTTAGTTCAAATACCACTATGCCTTCAACCATCCATAGACTGATTGCGCCAAGCGTAGCAACGCTAAGCATAGTATCGCCAAATATATACCGATCAGTGAGTGCAAGTATAAATAAACCGAAGTGGTAATGGGTGGGGCGCATTGCTCGTAGAACTGATGACCGTTGGGGTAAAAAGGTTTTCAAGTGGAGACGGCGCCCCGGAAAACGCAGCATGGGATGACCTCCGACGAGGTGGACAGACTACCTGGCGAATGTGACCGCTCGTTGTGGAAATCTATGGGAGAGGCATTTGTTCAGCAGTGGACGTCCTTTGGCTGATATGATGATGATCATGATTATGAGTGCAACTGGCTATGACCGCCTCAATCCTACCACCTACTTATTATTTGACTTTCACTACAACGACCACACAAAAGGAGTCGTTAGTCATACTTAGCACTGCAATATTAACACGTCCCCTTTTATCTTTAACTCATTTCACCTAGAAATTACATACACATTCGAAATCCATTTTCGCCACAATACAATGTAATAAATAATAAAAGGTTTCTTTCTCACAGGATATATGAGAAATAAAAATAACATTAGGTTAGAATCTTAGCAAATCACGCACAGGGTTCTATTGTGAGGATGCCCTACCCGTAATCCCGTCCGTCATGCGAAGTTCAATGTTCTGACCGTGGAATAGAAAGAAAATGGAGTAATAGTCTGTGGGCAAAGGGTGCTAAATATATAATTATTCACAAACACTACGTCTCCACGTCAACCGCCAAATGGAATTACGCCATCGTTCAACTCCAGACATTTATTTGTGCCACATCACAAATTTTTTGAGTAGAATTCGTCGAATATTGCATGTGAACACTCCAGTTACAAACTGCTCCTTAGTTTAGACGCAATTTATCAAAGTCCGAGACCACAGTGCGCTTAATTATACGATAAAATAACAAGCAAAACAGATTATCATCGCCTTTTGTTATCTTCATATACCAAATGTTACTCCTGTGTACGGTTTTCATATACCCTGTTCATTCGTTCTACTTAATGCTAAGTTATTGAAGGCTTAATCATGTTTGTAATTATGTATTTAATTTCGTCTATATATGTGGGTGTTGGTTACTGGAAATAAATAAATATATTAATAATAAACCCCTCTGGGGCACTCGTTATCTCACCAATCTTCCTCTGTTTTGATACATGTATATCATAAGGAGATCTGTTAAGAAGCTTACAGAACGCAGGGCAGCTTGTGGCGAGCTGTATGTGAGCAGCGGCACTACGTACCCGAATGCCCCAGAGAGTCGATTAGGGCCTCGTCGCCCACTTACCTTTAGCGGTCGGCTGGAGTGGAAGTGGAGCTGTGACTTGCCTATGTTAGGCAGTCAGAGGGGGGCACCAGAGCTATAATGCTCGGGAGTGGAAGTATCTAAGACGTGCGATGGTGAAACCGGTGCCACACCTCTCGACACCCCGAGCCACTCACACCAGTGTTCCTGTTCCTTCCGGTCACCTGTAGGGTTGGCCATTTACGGGGCACATCCAGACCCGGAACAACTACCTACAAATATTTGTTCCGTGCGGGAATCGAACCCACGACCCGGTGCGCAGCAGCCGACTGTATCAGCCACTGCACCAACCGTGCCGTCGAGTCTTGTGAGTGGAGAGTCACCGTCTGCCACTTAACTCACTATGTCAGTTGAAAGAGAGGTGCCCATGTTCCCGTTTTCCTTCAAGTTTTCATTCCATATAACACCCATTGCACCTTATCATTATAGTTTCCATCTCATACAAGATTCTTACACAACGGGGGTCAATCCGTGACTTAGAGTTATTAGAGTCCCGTTTAGTGTCCCATTACATTTTAGATTAAAATTCTCTTAAGGGCCTCTGCGTATTGCACCCATGTCCCCGAGTAAGCCTGTCAAAAGACCGGGTTCCTCTTTACAGAGGCTATTAACCCTTGAATAGAGAGACATATAGATAATAATAATAAGGAGTTGTACAAAATAAATACAACCCTATGCACCTTCCTGATGTCATGTATGGGGCAATGGAGGACAGTCCTTCGCTATCCGGGGTGTCGCCAGATTCTGGGAAACGGTGAGCCGATTTTGATCAAGAGGGGTATATTTCAGGGTGACAGCCTCATTCCATTGTGGTTTTGTTTAGTTTTGAACCCTCTTAGCAACCTTTTTTTTTATTGGTGCCCAGTGGAAATTCTTCATGAACTTCCTTCATCCCGGGGAAGGGCGAAGGGGTATGCCGGACTCCTACCGGCTAAAACCACTGGAGCGGTCATCTTCGGCACCTAAGGGAGGCTCCAGGTCCTCGTATGATCACACTAGAGCCGCCCACTGGTGCCACGCCTATAGGCACATCCCTGAGAGGGTGACTGTAAAGCGGTCACCCCCTCGGGGGGATTGTAAAGGATCCCCCAAAGCGTCCCACGGCAGCGCGTGACCACATGCGTGCTACCGTCTTCTCTTGGGTCGCTTGGTGTGGGCACGCAGATTCCCCAATCTACGCACCCGCGAACCCAGAGGTCCCCCACCTTATAGCAACGGCAGGGGTTTTCAGGCGTATCGGAATTAGGCGCCAGGGCGGTTGTTACCCCGGCGCCGTCTCCTCCTTCTTCGAGCGGGATCGGCCCTCTCCCGATCCCGCTACCCTCTTAGCAACCTGCTAGAGGGGTCAAGGCTTCAGGCTTCAGGGGGCAGGGGCTATCGGTTGTGGAGAGATGGTCAGGTTATTTCCCACTTGCTTTACATGGATGACTTATAGTTGTTTTCTCCCACCAGGTTGCAACTGATAGAGTTACTGAAGGTAACTGAAACATTCAGTAACTCTATCAAGATGGAATTTGATGTGGAAAAATGTGCAGTCATGCATGTAAACCAAGGGGAAATTATGGAATCCGAGGGAATTGAACATTCATGGATTATTTATGTTTATTGATTTATTTAAATTATTTTAGGGATTAGATTTTGATAAAGCATAAGTGTGTTTTCATTTCCGTAAACTACGTGTTTGATCCACAGTTATTTATTGTGTGAATTAATGAATTAGTTTTAATAGACAGCACGGTTGGTGCAGTGGCTGATATAGTCGGCTGCTGCGCAACGGGTCGTGGGCTCGATTCCCGCACGGAACAAATGTTTGTACGATCTGCAGTTAGTTGTTCCGGGTCTGGGTGTATTGTGTGTGGAATTTGTGTTTGTAAACGCACCCACTACACATGAGAAATCCTAGAGTAGGGCAACGTTTTAAAAAAAAAACATGTTAATTAAAATAAATTTTTGGCTTTAATTTGCTTTATATTACAAATATCTTGAAACAATCGAGTATAAATAGTATGGCTCAGTTAATGTAATGTTTTATTTATTTATACTTTCATGTGCAATGGTGGTATACAAAGCGTATTCAATGCCATGTGGCATATTTAAACAGTCAACGTTTGGGTTAAAAAAATGCATTAAAAAAACAAATATTTCTGTAATAATAAAAAGTTATACATACACACAAATGTATATACTACGAGTATAAGTATGGTAAAATACATATCCTAAACATATAAAAGAAATTAAAATACGTATTAATCATTATAACGATGCCTGTAAATCAAGGAGAAGCATGTTCCAGAGTTTGATCGCTGAGGCGAAGGAATTAAAAATAAAACCTGTATGGTGAGAAGTAAGAAGGAAACTGCAGAATTAAATTTTCAGCAACACGCTGGTTCATCATTTCGGCTGAATGAAGTCCACTGCTGGACACAGGCCTCCCCCAAAGATCACCACAAACACCGATATGGGTGTGTTGTGGGCTCACTGGGCGGTTTTGCCATAATCGCCACGGTTGGCAGGCGGGTTGGCGATCGCAATTGAGTTGTTAATGTACTCGAAGGACGCTGCTGCCCTTCCTCCGGCTAATCCCTTAGTCGACTTTTACGACACCCATGGGAGGAGATGGGGTGGTGGCATTCTGAGCCGGCACCACACGGCAAACACACACGCTGGTTACGGCTATAAAAACCAACGACAAAACTTGAAAATGTTCCTTAAGATACACAGGAGCACAAGAATCATTAAAAATGGAGAAGAGGCCAAGAGATCTGAGGGAGCTTCACTGACGGATAGGCACCCATTTGAGCTGCGAACAGTAAAAAAGATGTTGCAGTTGGTTAAAAGGAGAACCAATTTGGTGAGGTTTAGAGATAAATCCGAGAAACAAACAAAAATACAATTATTATTGGAACTGAAAACGGGATATTTACCTCAAACTATTATAACTACTATTTGAACAAAACGATCTACCCTCTTCCTTAAACGTTTTGTGCGCTGGGTACCACTACCATTATCACTCACAACTCGACTTTGTTCCCGACACACGAAACTCACTGTGTCCGCTCGCGAACTTTTTACGGCACTTTTTCGGTCTTTACGCAATCGAATCACTGGATTCCAGGCCTTCAACAGTTGAAACCCGTCCTCCCGGTTAAAATTATTATTTTTGGTAATCTCAATGCAGCATTTGAGACACTTTCTTGAACGGAGTGAAGATAGTCTTTACGGAGTATTTTCGAAGAATGTTTGCAACCTTATCTGTCACTCCCCTCACGTACGGCAATAGAAATAAAAAACATGGTAAATATCCCGTTTTCAGTTCCAATAATAGTGTCAGTGCTCATAATAGTTTTAAAAAAATACAATTACAGGAAGCACAAAGGAATGGACCAGAAGTCATTTGATTTTGATGAAAGGAAATGAAATCGTCTAGAGCGATCGCAAGTATGACTGTGATATTTCGGCTAATCTTGACACACTTACACTTACTTACTTACTTGACACAAACTTGCTTATCCCAATTTAGCCAATCGCAGTATGTAGGTAAATCCAAGTCATTTACGTCGGTTGATAAAGGAATAACAGTACGCTTAATCAAAATTACAATGTTGTTATACAATGATAAAATAATTTAAAAATAACTTATTTCTTTAATTTTTTTATTATATCTTTAGTGTACACTAATTGGTAAAAGACATAAAAACCTTATCCTTATCGCACTCGGCGTTTCTTCCAGGCAACCTCAGGATGGAGAAATACCAAACTGGATAGTATATGCGACAGTCCATGGTGCACACAGATACATAATGATATAACTGAATTACGTATAGGTACTATCCTAAATATATAAATAATAAAGATTATACAAAAATAATATAGATATATAAATACATAAATATTTATGTATCAATACACATACGAGTATACAAATCAATCTGTAATTATTTCGACAAAATATAGAAACTTTAATTGGATTATTTAAGTTTTAAAATAGTTATATTGTATTGGATCTAATGATTATTATTGTTAATTTATAAATCTATTATAATAAATGTTTTAAAAGCCTTCATTGGTTTACTTTTTCATAACACTCTGAAAATACTTGTTCTATTACAGACATTAACTTGCTAAGTAGTTGCAAGTAGTTGCGTTAAACTACTGATTCTTAGATAAACTACAGACACACACTTAATAATAATATGTCTATGAACAAAAGAGACATAAAACTGAAGCTTCGTTTCGTAAGCTTTACAGTAAAATAACTTTAAAAACACGAGCACAAGTAACTTTATGAAAAGCACTGAATAAACTATATAATAAGACCCAAATTCTGTGTTTCTATAGCCACAGTCCTAAATTCAGGGATAGCAAATAATGTTTAAGTTAAGTTTGTAGAGGTTCTTCCTGTCGTACCAGATAAACTTAAGTATGTCCCAAAATAACCTTATCGGGACTAGAAACTAAAGATACTTATATAAACAGCAAAAACAATATTTTTCCTACTCGTGATTTTGTTTTGTAAGTAAACACAAAAACGTTTTCACGACTATCTTTTCATGTGATACAGTCACCGATAAAAATACATAGGATTTTGCGAAAGTAAAAGCTAAATATTATAAGAAGTTGTGCCCGAATCGGCCCTCTCCCGATCCCGCTCTGCGACCTTCTTCTGGAGCATTACGCTCTCACAGAAGGTGACCACACCACTCCAATTTTCATGCTCTGCCAGCATAGCCGACACTCCTGCTGGTAAAGAGAGATCTTGCCCGATCCGATCGACCAGGACCCGCCGCTCGGCAGTCCACGCAGGGCACTCTCCGAGCGTGTGCTGTGCGGTATCCTGATCGTCTCCACAGTGGTGGCATAAAATAAGCAAGCCTAGCAAAAACGAAAAGCGTATTATTGTTGTACACTTCACCAAAAACTCAAAAGACGAAATGTGAAAAATAAACTGTTGGAATGTACGTTTAACTATGTGCCAAGCTTGCGTGAACATTATTGTACTTCCAAAATATATTCGTGCGTAAAATATAATAATAAAATTCTGTACTTATACAGAGTGCTCACAAAGCTTTCGAGAATTCGCGCTTCACTTACATTTGTAAAGATATAAAGAAAAAAGGGGTGTAACGTTATAGAGAATTTATACACAAAATAGCAGATTTTCTATTAATTTGTTTTCTTTTCTGAATTTATTATTCGTTCATTCTTTTCTATTCTAGCATATGCGGCATTAGGTCCTTTGTTAAAGGAAGGTTATATGCAGCATTTGGTTAAGGAAGAGCATACATCTCGTTATCCATCATTTCTCGGTCGAACGAAACTTGTTTCGCATAAAAATTCTTCTGAGAGTATCGTATGTATCAATTAACGTTTACTCTTTGGTTACCACAGAAACAGGAAATAAGGAGAAGTGGTACGGGGGCGTAACCGCGTCACCATGACATGCACAATCCGGGCCATTCGGAAAAAATTGCGGTTTTATAACATCAGTCGAGATTCGATCGCGTAAGTGAAACTTTGTTATGTGTCATGTTGTTCGGGGATAACATGCAAAAACCGAAACGAAAATAATAACTTTATCAAGGAAGGAATCACATACAATATGCAAGTGAAGGAATTTTCTTGTATTTGTCTATAAAAAGGATTTAAAAAAAGATTGTTTTCTTTATTATGTTAAATTTGGAATAATGGAGCAGAACGACATTATTTTTGTATAAAATACAATGCTTCTTATCTACCACTTTTAACTAGCAATCGGTGAATAACAAACGCAGTAAATAGTACAGCGAATGGTACTCCCAATAAACTTACGCGTTGCGTGGTACGGCTACAGTGCGCAGTCCGTACGCTCGGTATGATTGGCTACCTATAAAGTAGTGGGTGTGTTTTAGTATGAATAACCAATTATAATGTTATGTTTATTCAGTTCATTGGATGAGAACTTGTAAATGTGTGCATTAGTGTGCTTTTATGAAGCATGGTAGGGGAAACTGGATTTCTAGGCTCGAATACATTTTGAACTACATTGCATAACTTCTTTCTTCCAAAATCTTTGGATGTTACACATAACATAGTAGTAGTGTAACTTGTAAAGTTAACCAAACACTACACTGTTAAACAAAAGGATAGAGTTTGTTCAATCTTTCGTATCATCAAACTTTTGCAGCACAACACTCGTTACGAAGTTGGTGAATTGTTGAAGATGAAGTTACGCTCTGTGGACGAATCTCGGCGATAATGACGGAGTAGTGTAGCGTGATGTTGGATTGTGGTGATCTCTCACTGCTGGTCGTAAGTGAAAAGTACATTTCTGAGATCTTTTTTGTTTCCTAGTTCGTTATGCTTGGCTTTGGGTTTCAACTTGGAATCGAATGTGTCATTAAGGAATAATAGTCCATATTTGGGGCTTGTCAGCCTATATATTACTAACAGAAGGTTAAGTCTTGTTTTCTACTAGCACTTTAATATGGATTGTACATATTGGACTGAAATAAATATTTATTTTTATTTCCTTTATTTAATTCAACACATACAAATTACATCTTTAAATACATATAAAAATAGAATATATATTTAAAAATATAATATAGTACCCCACCGCATCGGGAACAAGGTCCAAACCACCTATGGTTAGGGCTCTAGAGAGAGGATCCTCCTGATAACTCATCAGCCTTTGACCCAGCCGCCCAACGAAACCCTCTTAAACTGTTGGTTGAGACTCTTGGCCGTAACGACTATCAGCACAATGATTGCAGAGTCTTTCTATCTTCCTCGGCTTTCACAAGATTCTCGTCATGCCGCATTGCAATATCCACAATCATGGTGCGCCGATCTACTCGATCTATCACCACTCTGTAAGGCTTATTGGCTGCAAGAGTCCTATCCGTAATGAAAGATGACATGGTAATTTTCTAGAACAGGGTCGTGCATATACGTTTGGTATATGCACGACCCTGTTCTACAGCGCAAGTTGCTGGTGGATAATCCTGGCCACTTGGTTATGTCTGTGCAACACAGACAAAACCTTCGGTTTCCTCTTAGAGCTCACCGAAATGTAGCCAAGAACCTACGTTCTTTAGCGAACACTACTACTAGTGTTCGCTAAAAAGTTCACATCAGGCTAATGAAGGGACCTGTAAAAGTATCTCTGTAAGTGTCCAGTACTACAAGCATACGCCAGTTCTCATTAGCCAAAGTGCGTCCCTTGTCGTTTGCAACCACATCTCAGTGATTCCCCAATTTGGCTTGGAGAAAGTGCCATCTGAGGATGCACGATTATAGAGGGTCTTAGCATTTAAAAAGCCTCGACTTTTCTAGGATCTATAGCCTCATCACCGGTGAACGTGAGTGATGCATCCGATTTGAGTTCAGCAAGAGTTCAAAACATTATGAAAAATAAATTTACAATATACGCGATGTAATCCGTTCAAAAAGTGTTTTATTATAACTTATTTTATTTACAAAACATATCTGAACCTCTATTTCTGCCTTGGAAGATGCTATAAAAACTACATACTACTACATTAAGAGCATCGCAACCAGGAGATATCCCGTTACTCCTTCCATACAGCTGGGGTTAGGCCGCTTTTGGTATATTCTAACATATTCTTAGGTCTCGCAAGATCCGGCATTGTGAAAACTAAACTTTTCAACCAATGTGTACTTTTGCCCACGATGACTTATGGTGCCGAACAAAAGTTTGGCTACTAACCACACGAAAAAAAAGAAATGGCATTGGGCTGAATATTTAGTAAGACGTGGGGATGGCAGGTGGAGTAGAGCCCGGACATAGTGGATACCTAGAAAAGGTAACGAGCCGCTGGCATACCAGTTGCCAGATGGGTCAACGATATAGAAGCGGTAGCAGGGAAGACCGGGATGCAATCGGCCTTAGACAGAAAATAATGAAACAAAGGAGAGAAGGCTTATACTAGTAATTGCAGTGTTTTGAAGCTTTATAAATGAGGTTTTTTATATGGTAGCTACGAACGTTGGCGGATTAAATATATCTAATAAATTAAATTCTGTAATAACGATTTTTCTACTTGAGATAACTTAATATCTCAGGTTAACATACAGTCATACATAAACGGAATCGTAAAACTTCGGCCGGTATAAAAAATATGCCGTAACGAATCCCTCGACTGTGATAAATCTATCAATATCTTGCGGCTGTACCGACAAATTTTCACACCACTCTCATAAACGCTTTTCCAATTTGATGTGTTCTTATTCAGAGCGTGTATTTGAACTCAAAAAACAAAGCCCTGATTGAGGTCATATTAAGCTAAAAAAAATGAAATGTCATTTTGATTAATAAATAGTCGGTACTAGATCAAACCCCTGACAGTTATGTCGGTCAAGATGCTCTTTTATTTAGCGACTATTAAATGAACTAACAAACTTGGAACCAATTTCGCCTTATAGAATTGCATCATTTATCTATAAGACATCGGGCAAACTGTTGGAATTTCAAAACTTTAACTGAAATGTGCTTCGTGGCTTGTGTAAGCACACTTTGAAGTCCATCTTATCACAACACAATTAATTATAAAACTGTCGCATAGGTCTAGGTGTGTAATTCATAAGTTTTACTGATAAATACTCAATTATAGCCTTGGGATTGGAATGGTTTTCGGTAAAATAATAGCGATAAGCTCAATCCTTATAGCTTGGGATCTCATTATTTAATCTGTTAACCCATGGTGAAACCCTATCTATTTTCAGTGAAATCATATGTGACATGGTTGGCACAGTGGCTAAGAAATTGATTTTCTGTGATACGAGTCCCATGTTTGATTCCCGGATTCTGGAAAAAATTGTCGTATGGCCTATTGATAGTTATTTTCTCTCTGGGTTCCTATTAGCGAGATTTATGTCTGTAAACTGCACACACGATACAGAAGAAATCCCAGCGGGGGTAAAAGGCTTTTATAAAAGCAGAACTGTTCCTCTCCCAACGCAAATCGGTGCTACGTCACACTTTGTCTTAAAGACGAAGTGTGTGACGTAACACCGCTTCACTATCAGCTACTATACATATGTACTTATAAAGTCAGCCACGCGCTACAGATAGCGCTTTTGAATATGAGCCATGTGTACACGTGCGCAGCTTAGTGCTTAATGTAATGAGTAGCTGCTGCCCGCGGTTTCACCCGCGCGTTAATTTTTATATCACTTAACGATAGAGTAGCTTTTTATTAGTAGTATACAAAAAACCTAATCTCTTTATAATATTAGTATATATATAGCACTCCAATGATACAGCACAACTGCTCAACTTGATATCCGGGGTTCGATTGTCTGATCGGGCAGCCATAAGACAATTTTCTGTAAGAAAATTATCAGTCACAGCCCGGAATTTGGAAGTGTCCCGTAGATTGCAATAAGTATGCCACCTATTTTTCATAAGACGCATTATGGCATAAGCGAAAAATATGTGCGGTACCCAATACTAAGACTGTTAAATGGTTAAACTCTATGTACATACATATACCAAAGTATTACCAAATTGATGTTCAATGCTTTATTTGTACCACATTTTTTTTAATTTTATTAGGCGGCATCGTAATAATTAAATGATCCCAGTAAGCTAACATATGAACACGCCACATAAACTTACCAATAGACTGAGAAATAGTCTCGTTTCAAGTCAATTGCCGCGAACTTAAAAGTATGACCTTGTAACAAATTGATAGTCATCGTGAAACTCACATTGATAGGGAATTGCAATATATTAAATTCAAACAGGTGGGCATTAGAAATAAGCGGCATAAAGACTGTACCAGTTAAAATCATGGCCTCTAAAAACCTTTGACCTGAGCCTAGTGTCATTACACAATCTGGGCGGCTGTAAATTTCTCAGTAATATAGGTCTCAGTAGTATAGGCGTGCCCACCCGTAGTACAGTCCTATGACGCGGGAGACCCAGTGGATTTAAAGAATTTAAAAATTCCACTGAGTAATGAACAGCTTTGTCTTCATTTACTATCTGAGTACCTCTTATTTTCATTCATATCATTACCATTTAGTTGGAAAAGAATTAATCTCAGATTATCATCAAACCAATGTCATCGTCTTTAGATTCTACACGAGTTTTGAGTGACTCATGAACAAAAAGTGGTAAGTAAATAATTTAACATATATAGTCCAATAAATGTTGTCAATTGTGTAATTGTCCAATATTATCGGTATACAAATTCAGTTATTGAACAGAAGGCCTTTTAAATAGAAAGACAGTACGCATTCTTTTAAAATTGTTTGTTAAAAAGACCTACATAATATTAATATGGATGTGGAATTGAGGCCACAATACCTTAGCCTGGAGCGCTTTCAATTTCTATTGAAGTGGTCTGTCGCCGGCCGAATAAAAGACTTTGCGTTTAGTTCACGGCAATAAGTTGTGAATTGGTTATTGTGATGCCAAAAACATCCAAATTTCTTAGAAGAAAAAATATTTAATAAGCTCATTTATGTATTGTACTGACTGAAGTATATTTATTTTCTTGTAACTTCACGGTTCTATAACTTCTGTAAGGAGGAACGTGTTCTTTCAATAACCCAAAGGAACTAAGGCCCTACAATATTTTTAAAGTAAAATCTAATGGGATGAACTAAACAGACGAAACCTGACTTAGGCACCCATATTGCCCTGCTTCGTATTTTTTTCTTATTCAAGCAAACTTTAACTGATAATTAGCGAACAGATTTTACCTTTAATTTACAAAGTTGAATATAAATTGAAGATTATGTTATAATTTCATATGATCAAAGTTGTCAAGGCCTAAAGCAGGAATATATGAATCACCGCAAGTATTATTTTCTGATAAATTCCAGTTTTCCGAAATGGATTCTTGGAAGGAATCAGAATAATAATATATTAATACCTTATATTTATTTCTTTGTTGAATAAGAAGAAAACCACCACCCCATCTCCTCCCGTGGGTGTCGTAAAAATCGACTAAGGGATTAGTCGAAGGATGGGCAGCAGCATCCTTCGAGTACATTAACAACTCAACTGCGATCGCCAACCCGTCTGCCCGCCTTAAGGCACATCGCTGGAATCACCAATCAAGTTCTTGATCCAGGAGAAAACACAGGCCTTTTAAGATATTAATCGATGTTTTAGATAGTACTTAAGATAGACCATTGCGCATAACAAATTATCCTTCCACATCCTACGTGTCGACAATCTCATGCGCCTAGCCAAGATATAATAAATTTCATATAATTTTATTTTATAAATGGTTGTTTCATTATGGTCAAAAATATTGCACCACTATATCTCTGTAGGGACTCTAAACCAGAGGAATGGGCAGCAGCGTCCCATCTGGGGATTAGCAGCCATTCTGCGCTTACCCACCCTCCTTTTTTATTGGTCACTTAGTGAAAATTAATCATGAACTGCCTCCGCCCTTGGTAAAGGCGAAGAAACACATTTCTGCCGGCTAAAACCACTCATCCTCGGCAGTGAATTGGGCTCCAGGTCCTCGTAAGATCACACTAGAACTTACTGAAAAGTCGAAATCGATTATTTTATTTCTTTCCAAAAATAACACCAACCCTCGTTGGGTATGCTAGTGTTGGTAGTTTACCTTCCACCTGCTGATGACCCAAGTGCTTGGTACGTACTGGTTTCCAAACTCCCTTAGTCACCTTCCATGACACGACATGGGGTAGCCCGATTTCTGACCGGTGCTATGCGGTACTAACTGAAGCTATACGGTGTCGTGAAATGGCAGAATTGAAAAAAACTCCTTGCTTATACTCGTATGATGCAGTATTTTAGCTGCGAATTTTGATTATCTGTGAAGAAGATGAAATCGTAATAACAAGATAGCCATAAAATATGAAGCGTCGATATCGAAAAGATAACCTCAAACATGAAATATAACACGGTATTTATCTAAATAAACACCACGAAATAATAGTATGACCAAAGTAACTTACCTGCAAATGAACTTGGATCACTATTATACACAGTTCAATTTAATTCAAGTTTTTCAGAAACAAAGACGCTGTCGCTTTTATATAGAATTGGAAGACGCGATTCTGAAAATTTCATGTAATAAATTGATTCTGCTCAATTGTATGTTTTAATGATCCTAACTATTACCCAAAATAATTTGTGTGAATTAATAGTGATCCTTCTAAAATTAAATCCTTAATCATTATTAATTGTAATAACTTTACTACTAGGTATTTTTGCTTAACTAGAAGAGTATCAAAAATAAATAAGCAAACTGCGTTACTGCGTTAACCAACCCGCCTGCTAAGCATGCTGAGTACAGGCAAATTTCCTCTAAGATGACGACATAATTGAAGAAATCTAAGGCGAGGCCTATGTGAACATAGCAGTGGACGTCTTTTGGCTGATGTGTAGAATCATTTTAACTATATAATAAGCATAAAAGTATGTCTTATTCTCAATTCGCTATTAGCCCTTGGTTCTTAAATTGCCCCATTTCTTGAATAGCTACATATATGACGATACTACATATAGGATACGTCAAGTACCTAATGTCACCTGTCAGCTGTTACTATAGACAGCCTTCATTCTACTGTATGTATGGTTTAATATTTAAAATATTATTCTAATTCTAATTTAATAGCTCTCTGACTATAACGTCATTCAAGTTCCCAGTGATCATAGTTTTATTTAATTACTTTAATATCCAAAGTACAGTATTAATGATATCATCATATCGGCCATTCATACGTCCACCGCTGAACAAAGGCCTCCCCCATAGATTTCCACAACTGTATTATCATTTTGGGGGGAATTTGCCAATACTCAACACGCTAGGCAGGCGGGTTGGTGAGCGCAGTATGGCTACCGTTTCACAGAAGGGACGCTGCTGCCCATCCCTCTGGTTTAGATTCCCTAAGTTGCCTTTTACGACATCCATGGGATGAGATGGAGTGGTGCTATATTCTTAATCCGGACACCACACGGAATATTTATTTATTATATTATATTTATTATATTGGATTCTTAAATTTATTAATGATATACAATCAGATATTTTCCTACAAACAGAAACCGAAATACTGGCAGAATTTAATATCAATCCATTAAGTAAAAAAATATTTACAATATTTTATTTTCCACGTGTAAGCGACGAAGCGAGTTAACTAATAATAAAATATTAGGCCCAAAATTTCCTTTGGTTTGTTTAGCTATCAAAAATTATCTATATGGTCCCGGTGTTTATTTATGCCGCGCTGTGGTTCTACTTTTCGCAGACGCATATTATATTTAAGAAAAAATGTCTTTTCGTTACCACGGACGCTGCGAAGTCTTCCAAATGTTGAGCGAATTATGAGGGATTTTATTTTATAATTATTTATCGTACATACGTTTATATTACAAATGTGTGCTTGATTCCATATTGCACTATGATGTTTCAGGTATTTGTTATGAACATACATATTATGTATGAAGTAGAAAAAATGGTGGGGATAAAATATTGTTTTATTTTAAATTTCATATGCTTGTGCAGTAAATATGTAATAATTACATGTGCTAGGATTGCAGGTCACACGTATGGATGTTACACGTATGTAGGTATACAGAATGAATAAAATAAACGCGATATATTTCCGTAAACTATTTCTATTTAAGATTCCATTCGCGTAAACTCAGAAAATATGGAGGATAAATTAATAAGGATATATTTCATAAATTATAATTAACCCCGTGGAAATTTACTTCCTCCGCCCCGGGGAAGGGCGGACTCCTACCGACTAAAACCACTGGAGCGGTCATCTTCGGCACCGAACAGGAGCTCCAGGTCCTCGTAAGATCACACTAGAGCCGACTATTGGTGCCACGCCTTTAGGCACTCGGAGGAGATGAGAGTAAAGCGGTCACCCCCTCTAGTGGAGGGCAGGCGGCTGTAAAAAGGCCGCCCCCAGGAACTACTCGGGGAGGATTGTAAAGGAGGAGGGTCACCCCAAGCCTCACTGTGCGCTGTGCTACGCAGTCTGTCGAACGCCTCTTGAGCAACGCTTTCGCCGCTCTGGCAGAGGGAGCGTGTGGACCCACGCATCCGTCTCCGCCAGGATGTCAAAAGGCAGAAAGCGTTCCAGGAGAGTCGCCGCCTCGTAGGACACTGTCCTGTATCCCTGTGCGATCCATATAGCCACACTCGTATAGTGACCAGCAGCCACTGAGCGCACCTGGAGGTTTCCTGACCTAGCACCCCAATGATAATTTAACTATGAATCTTTTTAGACACCCCACGTTACACCAATATCGTTTAGGATGAAAGGTTTAAACATCTTTAATCGGCTTTTTAACACATCTTAACGGCCGAGTTACCTTCATGTTTGAGAGGATAATGCTATTTTTAGGGTCTCGTAGGGCGTTTTGGCCTCTTTCACGGGTTACCGATGTGAAGTAATAGATTGTTATAACAGGCCTATAATCATAACACGGCGAATTTGATTGCTGATAAAAACCACCTCAATATCAATGCGTAGATTTGTAAACCGACCGACAAATGTCTTAGATTTTCGCGATTGTTACACATTATAATAAAACACTTTTAAACGGATTCTATCGCGTATATTTTTGATTTTTGATTTTCCTGACGTTTCGAATAAAATAAATAATAAAAACGTCAGGAAAATCAAAAATATACGCGATAGAATCCGTTTAAAAGTGTTTTATTATAATATACATACAAATATTTGATCCGGATGGAAATTACCACGACCCGTAACGTAGAAAGCCAACCGCTTAGCTACTGCGCCGACCTAGACCTAGACGTAGATAGTATGCTTCGTATGCAAAGTGATTTTAAAACGTTTGGTATTTACCATTTGGCCTATAAATAAAACAGTTTAACATGGTACAAATAATTATAACATATTAAAATAAACCCTATCTCAAGATGACAAGACCAGCAAACTTTTCGAATTTATTTATCAACATGAATAATTTTGGGAATGTAAATAAATATTGGTAGTTATACTAAGTCAATAGAGAATATGTTTGTTATTGAACTAAAGTACTTTCATACGACAAAGTTTGGAGATATTAGAAGTGTACTAACAGCTTATACACAATTGTTTTATTTATAGCTTTTGTACTTAGATAAATACTTTTTTAATGTTAGATACTTCTTCGCAATTTTACGCGCGATTTCCTTTCCTCCTTTCAGTTAATTTCTT
Organism: Diloba caeruleocephala; assembly: GCA_947459985.1. Lineage (NCBI taxonomy): Eukaryota > Metazoa > Arthropoda > Insecta > Lepidoptera > Noctuidae > Diloba > Diloba caeruleocephala. The sequence goes on from OX381619.1 coordinate 9,400,569, forward strand.
TTACTAGCCACTACGCTAGCTAGCTACGTTAACTAAATAATCACCAAAATTTCATAAATGCCACTATGTATAAAATAATAAATTGGTTAAAATATAATAATCTAAATTCACAAAAACATTAAATTATACTATGAAGACGAGTCTCTCAATAAAGACAACAATATAAAATGTCTTGGTCTTACACTAGATGAAAATTAAAACTGGAGACTACACATAGACTCCGTATGCCAAAAACTAAATATATTCCTTTACGTACTAAGAAAACTGCTAAAAACAACAAATGAACGCGCAACGACGGCACGGTTGGTGTAGTGGCTGATACAGTCGGCTGCTGCGCACCGGGTCGTGGGTTCGATTCCCACATGGAACAAATATTTGTACGATCTACAGGTAGTTGTTCCGGGTTTGGGAGTAATCTAAATAGGAAGAAATCCTAGTGTGGGGCAACGTTTTTATTTTTTTAACCGAAAAATCAAAAATCGTCGTCAATTCTGGGTGCTTATCATGGGTACTCTGGGTGTATACTAAAATATAATTACTAGTGATTAATTCCACAGATGTCAATAGAGCATTTAATAACACAACAGAGAAAAAGTGCATACGAGCTATAAGCAATGTTGGTCCGCTCGAAACATGTAGACCCCTATTTCCAAATCTACGAGTTGGCAGATGACGCTGGCATCTCTTTATATATTTGAAATTGGCATGTTTGTTAGAAGTCACCCAGACTTATTTTCTAAAGTTAGTGACGGTAGCAGATATCAGCAAAGAGATCCTACAAAACTAAAAATGGAACACTGTAGAAGTACATTCCATCATAAAAATGGGCTCTATTATGACTATAAAAGTGTTTATACACATGTGATTATTCACATTCCTAAAATAATAAGGAAGTTGCTGCTGCGTGAGTTTAAACTTAGAATTAAGTCTTGGCTGAATGAAAAAAAAAAATTTTGGAATTTTAAATGAATATTTAAATGATAAATTCAACTGATAATGATATCCAAATTTCATTCATATTTTCCTTGTTATGTCCGGACTAAGAATGTAGCACCACTTTAACTCCTCCCGTGGCGGTCGTAAAAGTCGACTAAGGGACTTTTAACCAGATGGATGGGCAGCAGCGTCCCTTATGTTGAACGGTAGCAGTTCTGCGCTCACCAACCCGCATGCCAAGCGTACGGAATTTTCCGATACTCACCGTATCGGCAAGTTCCCCCCAAAATGAAAGTGAGACAATTAAAGCACTGGCACCCAGTTCACGGCAGCCCCGCTATTCCTGGTCATGGTAGCGGCCACGGTAACGGTGGGGCCAGGGATGCTAAGAATCTCCGGATGAATCCAGCTACCACACCAAATGAAAACTGGCCGTGGTAATAATGAGGGCAGACAAAAAGATCGTTGAGATGGAAAAAGAAATAAACATGTTGCACTGGGATGACATGGGCTTGTCAGAAGTCCGAAGACAGGGCAAGGACATAATAACCCTGAAATCCGGCAACTTATTCTACTACCGGGAAGGCGACCATCTGTCTTAAGGTGGTATCGGGTTCCTCGTCCGCAGGTCCCTCATTAACAACAAAGTTACCATCCTATCCGTGTGGTGTCCGGATGAAGAATAAAGCACCACTCCATCTCCTCCCATGGAGGTCGTAAAAGGCGACTAAGGCAATCCAAACCAGAGGGCTGGGCAGCAGCGTCCCTTCCGTGACACGGTAGCCATAATGCGCTCACCAACCCGCCTGCCAAGCGTGGTGACTATTGGCAAATACCCCCCAGAATTATGACACAGTAGTGGAAATCTATGGGGGGCCTCCCCATATATTTCCACTACTATGTTTTTGTTCAGCAGTGGACGTATAAATGGCCGCTATGATACCATCGAAACCATGTTGAGCAGGGTAGCACTTTATACTCAGAATATCCAATAAGAATTCGTAGAAAATATACACAGACTTCGACACACCCAGATGATGAAGTAGAAAGTATGTATGAGGACGTAAGTAGGGCCATATATACCTCTAAGATGTAATGAGGGGACTTTTCGGACGCTTATTAGTAGATTTTTTTATTAATTTAAATTAAAATTCATTTATTTCAGGTACCCCATAACCCATATCAGAATACATCTTTAAATTATTCAATAATAAATACAGAATCACACATAAATAAATACAAACGAATAAATACAACAACAACACACAAATTAGATACATCTAATTCAAATTCATACTTAATCATAATAAACTCATATTAATTACAGTAGTCTGTTACGTGCGACACTATACGTAGCTTGTGTCACAGCAGTGTCGCACATAAGGACAGTCCAACCTATTTGCTATCATACTCAGAACGGTATTAGGGCTGTCCCGCATTCTGTGCACAAGAGACGCGCAGCGCTTCCGCGTGGTTGCATGAAAACAGTCCGTGCGCGCCCATGCGAACATACCCGAAGCGCTACAGTAGAGAGGCAGACCCGAAATCGCTCTGAAAGCGTTTTTAAATTGAATGCGGAATGTGCTATAGCTTTTCTGCGTGTAATTAGCCCACAGGCACCTGCAATATGCTCGGAAGAGAGTTATTTTTACGCCATCCGAGCAAGAAACTGATACACCCTGTCTAAGGGTACACTATTTACACGTATAGGTTGCATGGTCGGGGCATATAGCCCCACTGGCCTCATAGCCCATGTCTGACTTTTCTTAATATTATAAATAAGTCCATGTTTAACAGTGCAATCCACCCACATGTCGCCATCAACCTCCTTCGGCTACAAATCGACGCGCCCAGCAGAACCGTGTCATCTGCATAGCTTAAATTGTTGATACATAAGTCGTCTACATGACAGCCGACATGCTGACTGCTTAGCGCAACGATCAATGCGTCCATGTAAAGGTTGAATAACGAGGGTGAGGTCAGTCTGCCTAACTGACACACTGTAATCGATATGGCTCCGAAATTGCCCCCGACCACCTATGCCTATGTTAGGAAAGCACAGATCATAGAATAATTGGAACAGGTCGTGAAAAATCTCGAAGGATTCATTCGCACTTTCATTCAAATAAACTTCTTTAACTATACATAAACTACTATTATACTAAGTGTATATATATGAACTTTACTTCATGCCATTCTGCCGTGTTATATGAGCAAAGCTCAGCTAAAACTTCCAGTTGCTTGTCGTAGTTATACAACGTGATTGTGGTTTATATGTGGGCATAGATATTTATCAAGCTAATTTGAAGTTAAGCGTTCGGTTTACACAATTATAATACCTTACAGTCTCTCCAAATCTAAAACAAATATTGGTTTTCGTACCAAGAATATTGCTTTTCGTTTACATAATTTATATTGTGTCAATGACTTCTTGTCTCCTCTGTTATAATAAAAGTATTTGTACATAAAAGGAAGGTCATTGATTCATTACTTTACTTACTCTTTTACTTTCGGTTTCTGGCCCGTTTGTATATCGGGTCGTGCTCAGTTTCGTCATAAAATATGCCTTTCCGTAAAAATTGTGTTTATGCAGAGAATTATTGGCTTAAGTTATTTAGAAGACTTTTCGCTTTATCTATCCATTTTAAAAGGATTGTAGGGGAAAATGGTGTCCATCACAGTTCCTAAAATATCACTTACAGCCCTATAATCAAAAAGAAATATATATTTTCATCATCATCATATATAGCAGAAGGCCGTCCTCGATCAAAGGCCTTCGTCATAGATGCCAACATGACCGGTTACATGCTGCCCACATCTAACGACTCCCTGCTACCTTCACCAGGTTTTCTGTGTATCTCGTTGGAGACCGTATTTTTATATATTATCATATTTATTTTATTTGTCATTCTCTTTAATTCATGTAACAAAGACACGCAATCTACACACGCATATAAATTATTATAAAACACCACATGTACATTAAGGAATTTGGTTTCGGGCATGTTTCCCTGTATCTTCTTGTCTGCAACGACGAGGAAGATTTTATGCGTCGCTGAAATCTGTACGATGTAGGAATTAAAGTTTTTATTCCAGCCCGATTCCATCCTCGTCTGCTTCAACATCGCACTTTCGTTCGTTCAGACCCGACTTGACTTGTCGCGGTTGTGTCGAGATCTACTTTTCCACAATAGTACACACACGCATCACGGTCCAATTTACTTATCATAGACGCAGGTGCCTGTCTGCTGCTGCTAGTTTTGGTTGGCTTATCTCATCATATCAGCCAAGGGGCCTCTACTGCTGAATAAAGACCTTCCTTCGTAGTATTCTACAATTTTGTCGTAATTTTGGAGAGAATTTGCCAGTACTCAAGCAGTACGCGGCTGCCCATCCCTCTGGTTTAGAGTCCCGAAGTCGCCTTTTGCAATATCCATGGGAGGAGATGGAGTGGTGCTATATTTTAAATCCGAACAACACATAGATATTAAATGGCTTGTCTCATTTTGACGTAATTGTTACATCACCACAGTCGCGGCTTGATAACCGTAGCAGCCAGTGGCGGTCCGAGAGGGGTAGGGGATATGATATATGATCAAATTGATAGAAATCCTAAAAATAGACAAATTACGAAAATTTTAAATAAATTATTATCTTCTTTTAATACGTCCAATATACAGCGAGCAGTTGTAGTTTTGCTGATAGGAAAATTGACAAGCATTGTCGGTGTTTCTAACGCAGCGTTACCATTTCGTAAAGACGCCGTTTGTTACTCTAATTCGGCAGTGTTACGTTTCTGCTGACGAGGCCATTCAATTCATGTAGGAGTGGGGCTTTACCACATTTTATTTTTTGATACCTCTATCTTTTCTATAATACTCCTCACAACATCTCATATAATGTGATTTATTTGTTAGTTTTAATACTAAATATAAACAACCACTTCTTTATTTTCACGTGAATAATGATAGACGTAACGGGATATTAATCTGGGAGACGGGGAAATGTCATTGTTTAACCGTATATGAAATCTGGACGCCCGCGTTTTTTCGCGATTTTCTTCTTCTGCTTCTCTTAGATTATGGCTTATGTAGAGTATTTTTCACAGTTTCGCCAATGTCATGTACAAGGTAACGTTATACAATATTCAGATTAATCAATCTTTACAAATTCATAAAATATTTCTCAAAAAAGAAAACGATTTTCTTCTACAACTACATTATATACGTCATTCATGTAAGTATCCTCCAATCATTTAATGGTCAATAGCAGCGTCCTTTCTGTGGAACAGTAGCCATTCTGCACTCACCAACCCGCCTGCCAAGCGTGGTCAGTACTGGCAAATTCCCCCAATATGATGACACAGTTGTGGAAATATATCTTTGTTCTGTAGTGGACGTTGTATGGCCTATATGATGATTATGTGCTAAGGTTACACGTATGGATGCACGTAGGTATATAGAATGAATGAATTAAATTCAATATATTTCCGTAAGTTAATCGAGTCATTGAATACCATTCGCGTAAATTTCAAAAATTACTGTGGCGTAAAGATTTGGCGACAAGATCTCAAAAAACGTACTTGCAATCACATATTTATTCTAGTAACCCAAACTTGACGTATTGTTGTGATATTGCGAAAGCTTTCAACGTGAAAAACTTAAAAGAGGCTAAAAGGAGGGCCTAAACTAATCTCGAGAATAAATAGGTCGCATGGCCTAATTTAACATTGTTCTTCAGTATTGTATTATTTTAGATAAATTACGAGGGGGAACTTTTTGTTTTTTCCTTTCATAAAAGCATTAATTTCTTTATTAAAAAAGTTTTGGATATTGTCAGGACTTCGATTTGTGGAGCAGCTCTTTGACCGTTGTTTACTGAGCCTCTTTCATTTTGTTTTATTGGCAATTTATCAAGCGAGGTGAAAATCTCGATGCGAGCAAGTTTGTTAACAATTTGTATTTAATTGAATAAATAAGTTTCATATAAAAAAATTAACGATCGCGAATTTCACTCTTATTAGACTATGATTTCGGGACTTTTCGCACTATTCGGACTTTTTTGTATCGCGGACAATATTACCTCCAGATAGATGGCGTTGCTATGGGTAGTCCTGTAGCACCGGTCTTAGTAATATCTGGATGGAGCACTTGGAAGCATCGTTAGATCTGCAGTCTTCGGCGGTAAGTTTATGGAGGCGGTATGTTGATGACGTTTTCTGCATACTTAAAGGTGGTCAGCAGGAATTGGAACATCTAAAATCTTATTTGGAATCCACTCATCCGAAGATAAAGTTCTCTTATGAGATTGAAATGGACAGGATTCTGGCTTTTCTGGACGTAAAGGTGGCAAAACTGGATGGGTCCTTGGCACACTCAATTTATAGAAAACCGACACACACGGACAGGTATCTGGATGCCTCGTCAGATCACCATCCCCGCCACCTACAGTTTGTCGTTAGGTCACTGGTAGACCGAGCCTATGACCTATGTGAGCCTGAACACCTACCCTATGACCTATGTGAGCCTGAACACCTACCCTATGACCTATGTGACTCTGAACACCTACCATCGGAGTTGTCGCATGTTCAGGAGGTACTGCAACGCAACGGCTATACAGTTAGCCGAAGGCAGCCTAGGCGTGGATTCCATAAGAAGCTGGACTTCGATGTCAGCCGACAACCGGTGTTCACATGTGTGTACTCCGTTATCCAAAGTAGCACAACAGGTCAGAACAGCGAAAGATATAATACGATTCCAAACGCCGGGGGTATACAAGGTTGACTTCAGTTGTGGTAGCTCCTACATTGGTCAAACAAAGAGAGATCGCAGAGAGTGAAGGAGCACATCACAGCGGTAAAGCACCGTCAAATCAACAAATCTGCCATAGCTAAATATTTGCTCGAATCAGGACCAAACCACTGGATTAAGCTACCCGACCCAACAATCCTCTCCACTGATCGTCATTTCTACCCCAGAATTGTTCATGAAGCGATTGAAATAAAAAAGTACAAGAATTTCAATCGGGATGATGGATATAAGCTGTCCTCTTCGTGGAAACCAGTCATCGAGAAATTTGCGCGTCGCAATTTGCCTAAAAGTGTGTCCGTCGAAACGGTTAGCATTGTGTGTTGTGATTCAGCATATCGTGTTTCGGACAGCTACGTTACCCAAGATCAACCGCGGATAGATTTAAAAAATCACCCGCTGCTCAAGATAATTACACCCACATACTTTAGTCTTCTCGTGACCACGGTCAATGCAACTTGGCCGAAACGTTAAGGTTAGTCAAAATATTGTTTTGATTTATCTGTGCGCGAAAAGTCCCGAAATCATTAAATCATTTGATAGACTTACGTGGAGAGACTGGTCCAACACGCTGGAAATTGAACAGATTTTAGAGAATATTAATGTAAAAAAACGTTTTAACAAAAAAAAATACTGACTTCAAATCCCCTACACGATATAAAAATATTAAAACCACAAAAACTTTATGAAGTCGGGCGGGGCTAGGTATGCCCCGACCATGGTTCATGCAGACCAACGAGAAGTTATATTGTATACCTGGCCTGTTTTTGTTGAAAAGTTTAATTTGTTTCTTTTTTTTAATGTATGTAAGAACTTTTCCAATTTGGTATCAGTATTTTCCACTAAAAATAAGAATGACTCAAATCGGTTCTCTGATCTGAGACGAATCGAAACTATTAAGACGTCATCCAGGTAAGCGCAGTCAAATTAACCTGTTTATTAAAGCTGGTTAAAAACAACTCAATCAAATGTAATAAAATTGATATGGGACTAACTCAAAAGTATTTTGCACCAGTTAAAAGAAGAATTGCTCAAATCGGTCTACAAATCTCGGAGTAATCGGTGTAAATACATTTGTTTTTTTAAATACTCATTGAATTGAGAACCTCCCTCGTTTTTTACCATGACTGCAGTATAAAAAATGCAGACTGATTCAACTTGAGAATGCAGGACTATTGTATGAGAAGAACATATAGTGACAAGGTATATTAATCATTATCATCAGCCAAAGGACGCCCACTGCTGAACAAAGGCCTCCCCCATAGATTTTCACAACGAGCGGTCACATTCCACCCGCATCCAACGATTCCCAGTGACCTTCCCCAGGTCGCCCGTCCATCTCGTTGAAGGTCGTCCTGCACTGCGTTTTACGGTGCGCAGTGTCCACTAGAGAACCCTTTGGGGGCGAAAGTCGTCGGCCGTCAATTCTACGAGCAATGTGCCCTACCCATTGCCACCTCAGCTTAGTTATCGTTCCGGCTATGTGCCAACATAAAAGTTGCCGAACTTTAGTTCTTCTACGGATCTTCTCTTTCCTGATTAGATCTCGTAGAGAAATACCACGCATAGCTCTCTTCATAGCTCGCTACGTGACCTTGAGCTTCCAAGGTTTATTGCAATAGGAATATGGAATGAAAACTTAATGTAACTTATCGAAAACAACGGTTATTATTATTATTGTCTGATTAGCACGATTAATATATCTGCTACCTCATTTCTATATTCAATTTGAGTCTTTTGACGCCATTCCTAGAACTGTGGGTGCCTTATTCTAAGCGGAAAACTACATTTTGCGATGTATTTAGAGGGTTTGGGGCGTAATAAGATATTGAATTAAACTTGTATAAGTATTTATTTTGTGACTTCTATATTAGACAACCATTTCATGTATTCCTCACTGATTTTAAATCAAAGCTATACAGGACAAAGAAAATGTTCTTTAGTTTGTCATTATTATGTTATTGATCAGAATCCGAAATCTGCAAAGGGATATTACTACTCCGGTTTCTACTTAGTAAACAATTTTGGGACAACTTTGGCATGCAGTCCTGAATACATAGTAGGTCAGATTAGGGTTAGCCTATCTTTGACATTTGTAGGGTTTGCGACGTATAAATACGACGAATTTGTACGAAGAGTGTTACAGTATTTAGCAATAGGTAAACTGCAAGTGTGCACCGACCCTAATAACACTGCTGAGTAGCCACTAACTTACACGTGGGAATGGATTATGACACCCGTGGACTCGTTCTTGGAATCATTGCGACACTCGATGCGCTTGTTTACCGGAATGTAAATTAATTAATAAAATGATGTATTCAATCTGTTTCTAGCATCGAACGGACATAGTTGTAATTTAGCTCTAATTCTAATTGTAATCCTATAATTAATTAAACTTATCTGTAAAGTAATTTTGGTTTTTTTTGGATCCTCCGGCAGCGGCCTACGTATTTGGCGCAGTCGGCAGGATACTCGAGGCGTCTCGAGGTAATTTGGATAGGGTTATTCTCACATTGAAGAACCGTACCGCTATAATCGCTACCGCCGTCGCGAGCGATCGGACGCCCAAGTATCCTGAAAGAACCTGAGGTCCTGATCGGAGGAGAAATCCAGACATCGATTCCAGAGGAACCAGAATGAAATTAATGTTAGTACACTAGAATCATTTCTGTGTGTTGCTTTCAATATTCCCCCTCAGTTTATAATTAAGTTACGAAAATTTTCCATCCAAGGCAAAACACGCCTAGAGGGCCCGCGCGCGCTAGGGAAGCACGTAGGCTCGATTTAGACCTAAATAGGGATATAAGTGTAGATTTAAATAGTACCTTAGAGGATTCCGTGAGGTCAGAGAACCCCGAAATCTATATAATGGCTGAAGCCGAAGCAATTTTTAAGACATCACGTTTATTACCCGAGTTTGATGGTAACGCTAATGTTTTACCGCGTTTCATCAGCCTATGCGACCAATTAGTTATAGAATATATAGATGCCCATCCAGGAAATGCATTAATAAAACTTTGCCTACTAAACGGAATCCTAAACAAGATTAAAGGGCCAGCCGCACTCATTATTAACTCAAACGGTATATCTGATAGTTGGAGTGACATTAAAGCAGCTCTTATTAATATCTTCGCAGACCAAAGAGATTAAACCACTCTTTATAATGACCTTATGTTAGCCACGCAGGGCAGTAATTCGCCACAAGAGTTTTATGATCGTTGTGTGAACTTATTCAGCACAATTATGACCTATGTGACTTTACACGAAAGTATTGCGACGACAGTTGAAGCTAAAAGAACTTTATATAAGAGGCTAACCATGCAAGCATTTGTTCGTGGATTAAAAGAACCCTTAGGTTCTCGCATACGATGCATGCGTCCTGATACGGTAGAGAAAGCGCTTGAATTCGTGCAAGAGGAATTGAACGTTATATACCTTCAGAGTCGTAATGACCCTGCTATTGATAAAAAATCACAGGTATCATTGCCTAAACATTTGCCGGTGACCCCAGTTGCTAGTTCTATGTTAAAACCGTTCAATTTCCCTGCCCGAGCAATGCCTTTTAATAATTTTCAGCAGCCTCAACATACATGGAGACCTAATTTTCAACCTAATCAACCTGTGCAATTTAGACCTTCAGGTATGCCGCCGACGCGCACGCAGCAAATGTTCCGTGCACCACCTCCTAATAACAGTAATTACACTAATAACTTTCAGATGCCACAGAGGAATTTTAATCAGAACTTAGGCCCTAAGCCTATGAGTGGAGTAAGCCACTATGTAGCTAGAGAAAGACCGCAGTCTGGTCAGTTGGCCGGGCACGATTGGCGAAAACATGGTAACCCACCACAACCAGCAACAAATTATTTTAAATCTAAACAAGTAAATATGAATGATTGCGCGAGTTACGATGACTATAATTATTATACGGATTTTAATTATAATGAACCTGATGATTATTACTATCCTAATAACGTTGAATATTATAACATTGAGCCATCTTATTATTTGGGTAATGGGTCAAATTACGATCCGCCAATCGAATACCCATTAGTTTCTGTTGCAGAACCTGAACTTTCAACCAGTTCTATTGAAGAACAGGATTTTCAGGAGCGCGGGAAGTTAAGCAAGTTAAAATAGAATTAAATTTGCAGACTCAACGCCAGCTTCCATTCATACAGATTTCAAACCCCCCTTTAAGATTTTTAATAGATACAGGCGCGAATCAGTCGTTCATAAGTCCGGAGGCCGTGGACAATTTTTATAATAATATTCCTTTAAATTATGATCCTTTCGAAGTAACTAATGTACATGCAACGACACGTAATAACTATTCAATAACTATCCCTAGTTTTGAAGAATTTCAGGAGTCAAGAAATATCAAACTATATATTTATAAATTTCATGACGTTTTTGATGGACTTATAGGACTTGATCTACTGGAGAAATGGGAAGCAAAAATTGATCTTAAAGATAAAGTATTGATCACTCGTAACTCTGCTAACCCCATAAGTATGTATAATTCGCGTAATGTTAATTTGTATGAAGACGTTATTCCCGCCAATTCATCAAAATTAGTCAGGCTTCCTATTAATTTACACGATGGTGACGCTTTTATTAATGAACAAATAATTTCTAATTGCATTATTAAGGAATGTTTAACTACAGTTAAAGATAATCGCGGATATTTAGAGATTACAAACCCCACTTTACATGATTTAGTATTTTCCATGGACCGTGCCGTTCAAGCAGAAGCTTATAATATTCAGTGCACGAGTACTGAACATGCACCTAACGTTATTCAGTGCAAGCGTAATGAACAAACACGCACTCGTGTGGACGAAGTCTTATCGCGTTTGCGTACCAACCACTTGAATGAGGAAGAGCGAGTTAATTTAGAAATGTTATGCGGAAAGTATGCCGATGTATTTTATATAGATGGAGAGCCATTAACGTTTACGAATAAAATAAAACATCGCATTCAAACTACAGACGAATTGCCCGTATACACAAAAAGTTACCGTTATCCTTACGTTCATAAAGAAGAGGTTAAAGATCAGATAAGTAAAATGTTAAGTCAAGGTATTATTCAACCATCCGAATCTGCTTGGAGTTCCCCGATTTGGGTAGTCCCTAAAAAGACAGACGCATCAGGAAAACCTAAGTGGCGTCTAGTCATCGATTTCCGTAAAGTAAACGAGAAAACTCACGATGACAAGTATCCTATACCTAATATTAATGACGTTCTAGATAAATTGGGTAATTGTCAATACTTTTCAACCCTTGATCTGGCTAGTGGTTTTTACCAAGTTGAAATGGACCCCGTTGATATTCCAAAGACCGCATTTAACGTAGAAAATGGGCATTATGAATTTTTACGTATGCCCATGGGTTTAAAAAATTCTCCATCCACTTTTCAGCGTGTCATGGATAACGTTCTAAAAGACCTTCAGAACGTAGTCTGCCTTGTATATTTAGACGATATCGTGGTATTTAGCACCTCTTTACAAGAGCACATGATTAACTTAGAGAAAGTATTTAAAAAACTACGTGAATCAAACTTTAAAATACAGATGGACAAATCCGAATTTCTTAAATTAGAAACCGCGTATTTAGGACACATAATTACTAAAAACGGAATAAAGCCTAATCCAGACAAAATATCAGCTGTCCAGAAATACCCTTTACCAAAATCTCCTAAGGAAATTAAACAGTTTCTTGGCTTAATAGGCTATTATAGAAAATTTATCCCGGATTTTGCACGTATAACAAAACCACTTACACAATGTCTTAAGAAAGGTAGGAAAGTTGTAATCAATTCCGATTACACTAGTTGCTTTGAGAAATGTAAAAACCTTCTAACTAATGATCCAATTCTGCAATATCCTGATTTTACAAGAGATTTTATACTAACGACAGATGCTTCTAACTTTGCTTTAGGCGCGATATTATCTCAGGGCACAATAGGGACAGATAAACCAGTTTGTTACGCATCTCGAACTCTAAATGAGAGTGAGATAAACTACAGTACGATTGAGAAAGAACTTCTCGCAATCGTATGGGCAACTAAGTATTTTAGGCCTTATTTATTCGGAAGAAAGTTTAAAATTGTCACGGATCATAAGCCACTTCAGTGGGTTATGTCCCTTAAGGAACCAAATTCACGATTAACCAGATGGAAACTAAAATTATCCGAGTATGATTTTACAGTCGTTTATAAAAAAGGTTTATCTAACACAAATGCCGACGCACTCTCCCGTATAGAAATTCATAACGAAGAGATCAGCTCTATGGTTGTAAATGCATCTGAGCGACCACCATCTGTGGATAACTCATCTACAGCATCCGCCCACACTAGTAGGGAAAACCCTATTCTAGAAATCCCTATAGTCGATGACCCCTTAAATAAATTCCATAGGCAAATAAGTATTACAGTAGTAGGTGATATAAAGAAACGCCCTACAGCATCCAAACCTTTTGACACACATACTAGAACAGCCGTACAAGTATGCCAGTCTAATTTAGAAAATGATGTAGTTAATATTATTAAGGAATACGTCCTAAATCCCCCGTTAGCCATGTATGACATAATACCCGTTATACAAGACAAATTTAAAAGCTCTGCTATGAACTTAGTACTAGCTAAAAGCGAAGTTGAAAACGTTAAGGAATATCTTAGGCAACAGGAAATAATACTACGTTACCACGAAGGTAAGACGAATCATCGTGGTATAAATGAATGTTATTTAGCCCTTTCTCGGCGTTACTATTGGCCAAAAATGAAAGATCATATAACAAAGTTCATCAATGATTGCACTATTTGCGGACGAGCAAAATACGACCGTAATCCTATCAAACAACAGTTAAATATAGTTCCCCCTGCTACAAAGCCATTAGAAATCGTACATATCGACTTATTAACCATTCAGAATGAGAAGTATCTGACTATTGTAGACGTATTCTCTAAATATGCACAAGCCTACCACATACGTGACGCGACAGCCATTAGTATATTACAGGCATTATTAAAATTTTGCACGCATCACGGATTACCTTTAACTATAATATCAGACAACGGCACAGAATTTACTAATCAGTTATTTAATGAATTCGTTAACTTACATAAGATAAATCATCATAGAATTTTACCTCACACACCTAATGATAATGGCATTGTAGAAAGGTTCCACTCAACTTTGTTAGAGCACCTACGTATACTTAAATTACGTCATAAGGATGACGACGTGATAAATCTTATTCCCTATGCCATCTTAGCGTATAACAGTTCAGTACATAGTTTTACAAAGTGCCGACCTTACGATATTATAACCGGACACTTTGACCCTCGAGACCCATTTGACGTAGATTTAACGAAACATTTATTGCAACAATACACCCAAAATCATAGAGACCAAATGAAACTAGTTTATGAAATAATAAACGAGTCCTCTTTAGCTACGCGCACTAATATTATAGAAAATCAGAATAAAAATCGTGAACCGGAAGTTGAGTATCAACCTCAACAGCGCATATTTGTAAGGAACCCATTAGCTAGTCGACAAAAATTAGCTCCGAGATATAGTCACGATACAGTCTTAGCGGACTTACCTATACATATTTATACATCTAAGAAACGCGGCCCCGTCGCCAAGAGTCGACTTAAAAGAGTACCTAAAAGTGCCCAATTGTTGCAGGGTGCTACTGGTCCTGACTGCTCCTTTGATAACATCATGGGAGATAAATCAGGAGATAACACTTGAAAGCCTCGGAGATGGTCCAGGATTACTACCTTTTCGGCTAGGTGCCACAAAGCTTATAACACATTACCATACATTCTTGCAATATATTCAACTTAGCGATATTGACGAAAACATTAATCTATTACAGAATCAGTTATCTAATTATAAACGAAGTTTAACTAACAATACTTATATGTTATACGAACTTCAAATAGATTACCTTGCAAGCAAATTGTCTAAAGTCACAAGTCATATAAAAACGTTGAAGCCAGGTCGTGTAAAGAGAGGTCTCATAGACGGTCTTGGATCAATTATCAAAAGCGTAACCGGTAATTTAGACCAATCAGATGCCGTTAGATATGATAATGCTATCAAAATCCTTCAGAACAATAACCATGAAATATCTGAAGAATTCAATAACCATATTAGCCTAAGTAAGGAGTGGATGGCCCAGCATTCTAGCATAATTATAAAATTAGTAGAAAATCAGATTAAGATAAATGAAACATTAAAATTAATATTAGATAGTGAAGCTTATAGGGATTTTAACCTTATTAAGTACGCTAAATTCGCTCAATATTTAACTATAATAACCGAAAACATAGATGATGTGTTAAGCGAGTTAGTAAGAATAGAAAATATGTTAGCCTTTATACATGCTTCAAGCTCACACCATTCCATGATAAGCACCGAAGTATTAAGTAATATGATACAGAGATTAGTTAATATTTACAGTAAGGAGCAAATACTAGATATAGAACTTAGAGAATACTATGATTTAATTAAACCCGGTTATTACTATTCAGGGACTCAGATAGTGATAGTTTTCAAGTTACCCATATTTGCATTGGATAGATACGACCTTTATAGATTAGCAGTAGCTCCTAATAAGCTTAAGCAGGCCCTTATTCCCCCTTTCCCATTGATAGCAACCAACAGGAAAGGTTACGTGTACATGGAGGCAGAATGCCCGAAGTATAATAACTGGTATCTCTGCGGAGACAAGATGGACCATCAACTTCGTCAACTACCAGATTGTATGCAGAATCTCATCACTAACCAATCACTCGACAAGATGTGTGACGTCATATCAATTACGTTATCAAGAATATCCATGGAACAATTAGACGAGAGACACTACATTATATCATTTCCTAACTCTACAAGAATACATACTGTATGCGGAAAAGAAGACTATATCACACTGGATGGCAGTTATTTGGCTACTGTTCCTGTAAATTGCTTCCTGTATACTGCCGAATTTACAATCACTAATACCAATGATCATGTGGAGGGACGACCGCTCAAGATAATGAACATCTCGTTCAATTCGGATGTACAACCTGACAAGATGACTCATGTGAACTTCAACTCAATCGATCTTTCAAGAGTACATGATGTTCAGTATAAAGTAATGACGCAGCCTACTCTACGACTGGAACAGACCTCATCTGAATTCCTATATCATACCACAATTCCACTATATGCTCTACTGCTTAGTGGATTAATTGCACTTATTATATTCATAACCCTGGGACACTACAAGATTTTACTATGTCAATATAAAGATGATTCAACTCAAGATAAAATATATGAAGAACCGGAGAAATCTGAAGATAAGAATACACGTTCAGCAATATTTTCTCAATTAATGACCCGAAAATAGTTGTTGATCTGACGGTGGAGGTGTTATAGTATTTAGCAATAGGTAAACTGCAAGTGTGCACCGACCCTAATAACACTGCTGAGTAGCCACTAACTTACACGTGGGAATGGATTATGACACCCGTGGACTCGTTCTTGGAATCATTGCGACACTCGATGCGCTTGTTTACCGGAATGTAAATTAATTAATAAAATGATGTATTCAATCTGTTTCTAGCATCGAACGGACATAGTTTTAATTTAGCTCTAATTCTAATTGTAATCCTATAATTAATTAAACTTATCTGTAAAGTAATTTTGGTTTTTTTTGGATCCTCCGGCAGCGGCCTACGTATTTAGAGTCAAAACAAACATTTATTTATTCTTTGAGACTACTCATATTGGTATCAAGCAATTTATGTTTTAGCTATATAAAATACTAATTTACAGCTAAATAAGTATAAAGTTTTGTCAGTCAGTGCATAAACATCAATCATCAACTACACAGAAAAAAGTCAAAAAGAAAGTAAAAGCAATGAAAAAAGTACCAATGATTTGTAATGCATACTTAAGATAGCAAGAAAAAATCATAATTTCCTTTTCTTTAGTCACAGCAGATATTATTTCACGACTCGGGAGCGTTAACAATGAAAAGACCGAAAACATATCTTGCGACGTGTTCAACAATGCAAAGAATTGTATAAATAATTGCGCTTTTAAGAATTTCATGATACATTAACTAACTTGAATAAATGAGATAAAAGTGCATGTCTGGAAATTATAACATATTCATTTCAGTTTTAAGAAGTAGAAGAAAATCCGCTTTTCTTACGTTTTTAAATAAGAGTATTGTTATTTCTTTATTGACCTTGGAGTTCTCGATAAAGAGCAGGCCACCTGTTCCCATCCCATTGGTGTCCTAACGGAGGAAGACAGACACACTAGCAATTGCAAAGTGTGACGATTACAGAAACAAGGAATTTTGGTAGCTCTTTGTGTTCGTAGATATGTAACCATGTTTTGTAGTGTTTTAAATGGCTGCCTATTTCAAGAATATGTATTTATAAACACGAATCTAATAAAGTTCAAGATTCTTTGCCTAGAATAACTTAATGAGTTGAGAGTAGTAAGTGAAGCGTTCAGTATAGAATTATCTCTTTGGATATCCTTTTCTACACTGTTGTTAGACTTGTATACCTAATGGAGCTGGGAGTGGGCCACCGCTTCGTAAGTTGCAAGAATCAATGGAGCAAAATAGGTCAGTGTGATGTATACTGGCTGATAACCTGTCTCAAGTAATGCACGTGCTCTTTATCTGTGGCTTGGTTTAGTGTCGTCAGCTCATCGTCGGAGATTCTTCACGTACTCTCAGCAGAGCTGCTGCGAGTACGTGAAAAAATCTGTGTATAAAAAATGGGTTGAAAGATTCATTGAAAATGGAAAAATGGGTAAGTTAGTTTTCTTTTCTCCTGGAAAACATCACAAAATAAATAAGATATCATTTGCCGATACCAGAATGTGCCATTTGCTAGCTTACTGGCACTTTCATATCTATATACTTGCCTGTCTGGTTTTTTTATAAAGATATTGTAATACTCATATTTTCTAGAAAGTTCCAAAAAAGCAAAGTATATGGCGAATGAAATAATGGAGGTACGTAAAACATTATACACCAGACTACCAAGGGTTCTAAATCGGTCAAGAGTGAAAGTAAGTAAGGCACATGAGATTGCGTAGAATAAAAGTGTTCTTAAAATTGTTTCCATGAGGTTGTAAATAGCCAATGTTAAAAACCATCTGCGCATATTATTAGTCAAAGCAAAGAAGAGATTTGCCTGGTTTTCCACCAGCGACATATTTATTATACTATTGACTGATAAATATTATAAATATTGTACTACAGTAGGTTATTGTCTTGTGTTAGCGATCCTATATTTATTTACGTCGAACGTTTTAGAGACGGTATAAAATCGTATGAGTATATACAATAAATAATAATATAAAAAAAAAAATATAAAAAAAATCTGAGGTAAACAGAGACAGTTGCTGATCGCGGAGACAGCACCGGCGGTCAGTCCATGTTTAAACGTTAGGCCTATGACAAGGTTGAGTCTCAGCGATGAAGGTAATCCCGTTCAGCCGGTTGGCTCTGAACCCCAACGGAGAAAAATACCAGAGAGAGAGAGACGAAGAAAGAAAAATATGTTACAACTTAATGGCGTTAAAGTCGATCGGTTTGAGACAGTAACCTCACTTTTCCAGGCGAAGAAATAACTACGTCGTATGAATCGTAACGAAGTCTTGTCGGCTTCGATGAGATATTGTTAATATTTCCGAAATAAGAATAAGGATAGTAAGACATTTTTTGTGTTACCAGCGCTTGCGAACTGTAATTTATAACTTCATATTCTATATTTTATATACAGTAATCATAATATACCAGACCCACAAAGCCGAATAAATTTAAGAATCCAATATAAACATTACGATAGCATAATAAAAAGATGGAAAAGGTGTATAAAAACATATTGTATTCTTTTATTTCATTACAAATTATACAGTCGCGCATATAATATAATATGTGCATTGAGGAATCTATTTATTTATTAGGGACACCAACTACATATTTACAATACATTTCACATTTACTTTACTGGTACATTGTTCTGGGTAAACATGTCACTTATAGGTGTACACATCTAATACTTTATTCTACATTATATGACAATTAATTCTGAAATCTGCCCATTACACCGTGCCATACGATGACCGTAACCGTTCATATCAAACTATGCCCACTAAACCGTTCTGTCACCGACCAACACCGTAGCGTGATTTCATTGTTGATACGTTCTAGTGAGTGTAGTAGTGTCTGTAGTGTTCTTTTCGTGCCTGATACGTTCACAGCATGTTCATAACATAGACACGTGCGTCCATCAAACGCGTAGAGTTGATATGGGCAGCTCATTTCTAGGAGTTAAAATAGCTCGTTTACAGAGCCAGGAATTTTCGTGACTTACTGTATGTGCTAGGTTTCTGAGGAGAGGCCGTCCTGCCGCTCTTTGGAGCCTGGCTCAAAAGGAGCGAGCGCGGTACCTACCGCCTGACGCAGTTGCTCACCGGGCACGGCTGTTTCGGTGCGTACCTGCACAGGATAGGACGTGAGGCCACGGCACAATGCCACCATTGTGATAGCGACCAGGATACCGCACAGCACACGCTCGAGGCGTGCCTTGCATGGGCCGCCGAGCGGCGGATCCTGGTCGATCGGATCGGGCAAGATATCTCTCTGCCAGCAGTAGTCTCGGCTATGTTGGCAGAGCATGAAAACTGGAATGCTGTGGTCTTCTTCTGTGAGAGCGTCATGCTCCAGAAGGAGATCGCAGAGCGGGATCGGGAGAGGGCCGATCCCGCTCGAAGAAGGAGGAGATAGCGCCGGGGGAACAACCGCCCTGGCGCGTAATCCCGATACGCCTGATAACCCCTGCCGTTGCTATAAGGTGGGGGACCTCTGGGTTCGCGGGTGCGTAGATTGGGGAATCTGCGTGCCCACACCAAGCGACCCAAGAGAAGACGGTAGCACGCATGTGGTCACGCGCTGCCGTGGGGGGGTGACCGCTTTACAGTCACCCTCTCCGAGATTTGCCTATAGGCGTGGCACCAGTCGGCGGCGCTAGTGTGATCATACGAGGACCGAGGGAGGCTCCCTTAGGTGCCGAAGATGACCGCTCCAGTGGTTTTAGCCAGTAGGAGTCCGGCATACCCCTTCGTCCTTCCCCGGGGCGACGGAAGTTCATGAAGAATTTCCACTGGGCAACAAAAAAAAAATTTAAAAAAAGGTTTCTGAGGACAGAAGCAATAAGAAAATCGATAGAAGAAATATTCTGCTAAAATTGTCGGGAAGTCATCGTTAGTTAGACGGCACGGTTGGTGCAGTGGCTGATACAGTCGACTGCTGCGCTCCGGGTCGTGGGTTCGATTCCCACACGGAACAAATATTTGTATGATCTGCAGATAGTTGTTCCGGGTCTGGGTGTATTATATGTGGAATTCATGTCTGTAAACGCACCCACGACACAGGAGAAATCCTAGTGTGGAGAAAAGTTTAAAAAAAAAAAAAAGGTTCAGGATCCCGCAAGCGCCCTTCGCCGATTTTTAATAGTAAATCTCTCTCTGTACTCGTACGTTGATGGACAACAACGCGTTTATGATGCCAAATGATGGAAGTTTATCAGCCCTCGTTTCCCGTGCTTCGACTGGCAAAGTTGGATGGAAGTCCCCACAGAAAAGGTTTCAGAGGCGCGAGACTCGGTGTGACTCTCCCGGTCAACTGTTAATCGAAACTCGCGCTCTTCGTTGTTTTCTTGATATATTTGTAACCTCTTCCTCTTGGCATATTTAGAGAAGGGTTTATTTTTTAACCAGCGGTTACATGCCGCCCTCGTCCAACGATATGTCATAACTTCCTTTTACAAGTACAAAATGATTTTTCTAAAATATACAAAGTAATAACAAAAATAACATAAGCCAAGATTCGAACTCGGAATTATGGGTGCCCATTAACTCGACACTATGCCATATTGACTTTAATCATGTAACCTGAATTTTTCTATCCTATACTTATGAAACGCATGATCAGTCCCTATTGTATTTAGCGTGATAATACCTACCTCAGGTATTAAACTAATCCATGGATAATAACCTACCTGATGTATTAAGCTTTTACGTGGCTATATGCTGAAATTATGTTCCACTGCTCCTATAAGAGATGGCGTGATGATATATATATATATATATATATATGTATGTATGTATGTATATATGTATCAGTTTAAGCAAGGATATTGACACAATACACCAGTGAAAGTCAAACAAACAAACAGACAAAATTTTAAAAAAAACGGAGTTTATCAATATTCATAGTACACCCAAGCAAAAATTTGCAAAAAATCATTCATGTAAAGATGCAAAGTGCCCTATGAGTTTTATTATAGTATAGATAGTTAGTAATTCTTCTTCTTCTTTTCTTTCTTTCTATCTATCTTCAAGAAAAAGCTGTATTTTTGTTGACCCTAATCTATATTAGGGTCAGCAAAAATACAACTTTTTCTTGAACGTTTGTCGTTACAATAAGAGCTATTTAAAAAACACACCCATATGTTAAACTGTTAAGGGATTTGATCGAATCAGTTATTTCTTTAGGAAAACCACGTAACAAATTTGTAATTATAACATATTCTGTGAATTGATCAATTACGTTAGGGATTTGAACA
The DNA here is from genome assembly GCA_947459985.1 of Diloba caeruleocephala. NCBI lineage: Eukaryota > Metazoa > Arthropoda > Insecta > Lepidoptera > Noctuidae > Diloba > Diloba caeruleocephala. The sequence goes on from OX381619.1 coordinate 9,421,968, forward strand.
AATCTCCATTTTTATCATCTCCCAACATATACACTGTCTAAAACAAGTATTGATTTGATCAGCGCATGGACTTGATTGAAGGGTGATATGGGTGGTTTTCGGGGGCGATACGTGACACTAATTGGTTGCCGCTTTGACTCGACAACTACTGTCGAATTCCAAGTTGGCGGGAGATGGATGACGCTAAACTTCGTAGTCGGAGCTGTTTTAGGCAAGAAATCCCTTACTGTTGGAATTGTTTGGAAAAGAAATAGATTCAATTATTTTCAACGTTCAGACGTTTGCGAAGATATTATTTTTGTCATATTGCCAGTGATTTTAACGTTAATAATAAGTCTCATCGGAAAATTCATCGTTTTATTATAGTCTTTTGGGTTATTATTTCTGCTTTCTGAAACTCATAAATACTACGATATCCGCGCTCGGTTGCTTCGAAATACAATTTATTAGGCAGCACAAAGCGACTTCTGAATCTATGAAACTTATCGGACCAGTTCCATTGAGGTTAACAACGAATAAACCAGTAAACGCCCTCCTGGGGGCTCACTAAGTTATTGATTTACTGCCCCTGGCAGTAGTTATGTGTAAAGTTGGATAACGTATTTATGTAGAAATTATAGTGAAAACGTTTATTACTGTTAAATTATTGTTTCTGATTGCATAATCTGACTTAGCGCTAGCGCTAGCGCTGACAGTCTGGCTTAAGTCGTCGTGAGCAGTTACTTATGTGTAACATTATGCGATGTTTGCTATTTTATTACCTCCATATTCGTCGAAACTATATTTGAGACTACTTCGAGAATATTCTCACAGACTTTTATATTCAATTTAACGTGCAAAGCACAGAATCATTTTGAGACGAATTAAACATAAAAAGGATATCATAATTATTCTTGGAATAGAGAATAATAATAATGATTATAAATTAAAACTAGAAATAATAGGCCATTATTTCTACGTGTACGTACTCAGCTTTTGGCTTAGGGGGTCAGTCCAGGACTGGGGGGCTGCTGCACCTACCTAGCACCCTTCAGTACGTGACATGCTAATATCATTAGGTGTTAATGGTAGCGATAGTACGATATGGTATAGACCAATATCATAACATTGCAAAGTAACGCATATGTATAAACATACTCAAAGTAGGTTATCTGGTCACATAAAAATAATTCAGTTCAGTTGCGATCACAAATTTTCCAAGCGTCACCAGTAGTTGGGTCAGAAATATTTAATTTGATTGAATACCCATATTTATTACAGCGAAATTTGATCTTGGGACCTTTACGTGAGGTGAATCCGAAAAAGGGGTGGTTAGGATTTGATATATCCCGCCCGGGTTATCGGGTTTGTATGCGATATTGATGGGCTTCACGGCCTCATTACAGACAAGAAGTATATTTTTATTCCATCTCAACTTTCATATTACAGCGTGCCAGAAATCTAGAGTTGGGTTTCCCGTTTTCTTTTGCGGCCCTAGTTTACGGCAGCTTGCAGCGAGACAGAAGATTCTGATTTTATAATTTGGTGCATGTATTTTTAATTTCTGTTTAACTTTCTGTTCTTACCCTTTTTTATTTAGCTTTATTGCCCTGGGGAAAGGCGCAGGAGCACGCCAGACTCCTTTTTTTTGTTTTTTATTGGTGTCCAGTGGAAATTCTACATGGAACTTCCTTCGCCCCGGGGAAGGGTGAAGGGGTATGCCGGACTCCTACCGACTAAAACCACTGGGGCGGTCATCTTGGGCACCGTGGGGGGGCTCCAGATACTAGACTTCAACCGGCTAAACCACTGAAGTAGTCGTCTTCGGTACCGAGATGGGACTCCAGAAACACAAATGTCTATCAGGGTCACCCATTGGTTTTGGTGTGGTGGTTATTCCGTGTGGTGTCCGGATTAAGAACATAGCACCACTCCATCTCCTCCCGTGGATGTCGTAAAAGGCGACTAAGCTAATCTAAACCCGAGGGATGGGCAGCAGCGTCCCTTCTGTGAAACGGTAGCCATACTGCGCTCACCAACCCGCCTGCCAATCGTGGTGAGTATTTGAAAATACCCCCCAGAATGATGACACAGTTGTGAAAATCTATGGGGGAGGCCTTTGTTCAGCAGTGGACGTATAAATGGCCGATATGAAAAAATTAAATATTGGTTTTGGCCCACGCTTTTAGACACATCTCGGAGAGGATGACTATGAAGTGATCACCCCTTATAGCAGATGGGAGGAGACTATGAAGTGGCCACCACCAGGCACATCTCGAGGGGGTTTTTCAAAGTCAAAGTCAAAGTCAAAATTTTTTATTTCAAATAAACCAAATATTGGCACTTATGAAACGTCAGAATCTAAGTTGCACGGTTCCAAATAGTTGATCTCATGGAGAAGAGCCGGCAAGAAACTCCATGGATACTCTTTTAAAATAATTGAGATTACAATGTTGATTGATACACCTTATTGTAATATATATACCGAGAAAAATGTAGGACAATGTGTAAAGATGGAACATACCACAATGAAATTATAATAATAAATTATTTGCCGTGGCAGTTAACGGCTGACCAGTCCCAACAAACGGCACTCATTCACGAGCATGACGCATGCATCAGCATCGCTTAGCTCAACCATATTGTAGGGAACCGAACGACCCGATACACAACACCACCGCCAGCAAGACATTTTAGTGAGTATGACAGACCAATACAGCCAGGCAAAAGACAATCAATATAAGTACTAAAAATAACATCAATGGCTACATGATTCTCACACATTTACAGTTTCGTATGAATATTATAATATAATGTTACAAGAACAATATTAACAATAACTAATAGTCAATGTCATAATATTAAATATAAGAAACTAACATTAATAGAAATGAAATTTTAAATGAATTTGTTCAAGATAATGTCAAGTTATTGAATATAAGTAAATAACATAAAAAATTATGTAATTTCAAGTTTAGAAAGGATCCCCCGAAGCCCCTTGGCCGATGCGGCAGAAATTACTGCTGTACAATAGAATCGTAAGGTGCACCAATAAGTTTAAATTACTAAACTTTAGCTTATTAGTATTACGAACCAGTGGAGCAAAGCTGTCAAATGAAATTTAAAAAGGCTAAGTGTGATTCTATTATTACCTAGTTATTCGGCTATTTTAAACATTAACCAAATGAATAGCCGGCAAAATAAAAAGTAGCCTATTTATCTGCTAATCAATCAGTCTGCGTAAAGAAGATATACACAAGATATAATATATTTTAGTATTATAATTAAGTATCATTGAACTATATAAATAAAACTGATGTGTCTATTTGTAATGTCAAAATAACAGCTTTTAACTAAATGCATATGAAAGTATATGCCAATAAAAAAACCATTTCTTAAATTTTTGTTTGGCATTCTGTTTGTTTCAGCTGATCTCCGAAACTGCTGGACCGATTTTCACAGAACTTTCAACGGCAGATAGCAGATATTATAAGGAGTAACTTCATCATTTCGGCCTAATGAAGTCCACTGTTGGACACAGGCCTCCCCCAAAGATCATCACAACCACCGATATGGATGTGTTTTGAGCTCATTGGGGGGTTTTGCCATAATCGCCACGCTTGGCAGGCGGGTTGGCGATCGCAGTTGAGTTGTTAATGTACTCGAAGGACGCTGCTGCCCATCCTCCGACTAATCCCTTAGTCGACTTTTACGACACCCATGGGGGGAGATGGGGTGGTGGCATTCTGAGCCGGCACCACACGGCAAGGAGTAAGGAGTAACTTGGCCTACTTTTATTTTAGAAAAACAATAAAAAGGGTTCTGCGCAAAATAATTAAAACCCATGAAATCCAATATTAAATACTCTATGTTAACATTCTAAGCCTAATTACTAAAGTACTTCTAATATAATTTAGAAATGATATGTAAATAATCCATGTTGTGTTCAGATTATGAATATAGCACCACTCCATCTCCTCCCGTGGATGTCCTTAAAGACGACTAAGGGACTCTAAACCTGAGGGATGGGTACTGGCATCCCTTATTGGAACCGTAGCCATTGTAATGTATGTGTTGTATTTATATCTTTTCATCCACATCTTTTTTATACGGTGTCCTATACTAGGATTTCTTCTGTGTCGCGGGCACTATAAACTCACGCACACAAAAAAAAACACTCTACAACAACCCAAAATAACTATCTGTAGATAATACAAATATTTGTTCCATTAGGATTGAACCCGCGGCACGTAGCGCAGACAATTGTTCAGCCACTGCGCCAAACGTGCCCTGTCAATGTGATAATGATGACGCAGATAATAATAATTCTTATACTATGTATTTGTGGTCATGAACGGATAGACTTGAACCTAACTTGTGTATGCGTATGATTTATTATGTGAGTTTGAAAAATCTTTGGCTGATATGACGACGAAGATGAGTTATTGATTTTGTGTTAAGCCTGCTGATAATTATTCAATATTAAATGATATTCAATAAAATTAAAACTTAAGCTCTGAAACCACTGGGCAAATTCTGAAAAGAACAAAAGTGTTTTTGACGGATTATGTATATCAAACATCAGTCTTCGCTAGAAATTTGATTGGTGGTACTTTAATACATTACAAGACATTTAATACATTAATAGATTGAAATGCTTTTTGTACTGATAAAATTTGTGAGAAAGCCTCTCAACTAATTCCAATAAAAGCGTACCTCGAGAAGTGACCCAGTTTTTACTAACAGAATAATTTTAGCCGAATAAATGAATTAATGTATACTTATACACTTAAGATTTTCGAGAGAAGAACATTCTAATTCATCTAATATTCCAAATAAATCCTGGTATTAATTTCATTCGTAAGCTTATAAATACCCGTATATACAAACTATATGCATAAACTAAATCGCCAGCGTGAAATGTGGAATAATAAGAACGCCTGATTTATTTGCTCGTACTTTAATATGGAAATCTCGATAAATAAGCCTGAATAAATTTTTAAACGTGCTTTAGTTTTAAACAACATACCTACGTTACGTTACACCTATCTTATTTACATTAAAATAACCAGAAAGAACTTTTTTTTTAAATAGCCCTATTATATAGCTAGAAATAATGATGTCTGTTTAGCAGTTCAGGTTTAGAAAAATAAATGATGGTTCTCCTGATAAATGTGATTCTTATGTCATTGACGAGAGGGTGGGGAACGTGTTGAAGCATAAACACCACGTTTCATTGCTTTTCCGCTCAATTACTTTCATGTGTCAAGTGTATTTTTGGATATCATCCTAACCTTTTCGAGATTAAATTGCGTTTTGCAGTAAAGAATATCAATGATTTATAATATTTCTTTGAGTTATTTAATTGAAGGTCGCGTTAGATGACATAATATTCTGTCACGCAGGTGTATTAAAGCAAACCATTAGGTTTTCTCTTCATACTAAGCATTTATATTTAATTAACTAGTCTGGAATCAGGACCATCGTAATCAAAACCATTTCAGCCATGATCTAGTTTATGAAGAAATCCGGATTTCGATGTTTTTTTAATCTAACAGTTGATGCTACGTCACAGTAAAGCTGGACTAGCAGTATTGATGTTCGTTTTGTTTCAACTTATTTTGTATAGGTGTGCTTATAGTTAACAATAAAAAGTTTTTATGAACCAAAAAAGGTTCATCTTCCGCATCCAGTATGTATGTCCTATCCATATGTAAATTGGAGAGAAGAGGATAGGATCGATCCCGCACGGAGAAGAACCCTCAAAATATCCAAGAGGTATTCGTTGAAGGTCATACAGGTCTACGCACCGAGCTCGGCTCACCCAGATGATGAAGTAGAGAGTATTTCTGAGGACATAAGCAGGACCATACATACCTCCAAGAAAAGCTTCACGGTTGTGATGGGTGACTTTTTTAACGCAAAGCTTTAAGGGCACACGACGCGATAGTGAGTTAAGAGTGGGGTTATTTGGGTAAAGGCAACGGAAACCCAGGGGACAGAGGCTGGCCGACTTTTTGGAAAAGGATGATGGATTTCGCGATGAGCTCCTTTTCCAAAAGCCACCTCGCAGGAAATGGACTTGATTGAGTCCCGATGGTTCCATAAAGAATGAGATTGACTTCATCATGACCAATTAAAGACGAGTATTAAACGATGTCTCTGTGATCCATAGGGTTAAAAACCGGTAGTCATCAGCGAATGATAAGAGACACATTGAATCTTAATCTTGAAGTTGAGAGGTCTGTCTGATGAAGTCTACACTCCGGCCCTCTAGCGCTCTAGCACTTATGATTATCCAAAACCCCGAGAGTTTTCAACCCGCGAACCCGAACTGAATCATCAATATCCCGAACATCAGCCTATACGAGATTAGGATGGCTTTGAACCAGCTTAAAAATAATAAGGCAAGGCAACAAGGTGGTGACAGAATTACGACAGAGTTTCTGAAAGCTGGAGTACCGGTACTTATAGTCCTTCAGAAGCTATTCAATTCCATTCTACCCGAGGACACAATGCCGGAAGCATGGAAAAGAGGCGAGGTGGTGCTCTTATTCGAAAAGGATGACAACGCCCTGTTGTAGAATTATAGACCCATCTCACTTCTGAGCCATATAATTATAAGCTGATTTCAAGAGTAATTACGAATCGTCTCGAGTGCGAATTGATGACTTCCAGCCTCCGGAATTGCATCCGTGCTCTGTTTTTGAACGAAAGCACTAATTTTACTTAACAGTGACATCTATTGGATATTTCGGTATATGAAAACAAATTGAAGTGTGACACTTCACATCTGTAATTTTAAATGGCGCCGGAGGGTGGAGACGCTTCCGTGCGCTCACGCATAAGTAAGTCAATCCATTGAAATCTTATCAAATTCTTAATAATTGCTAGATTTTGAATAATTAGTAAGAATACGTAGTAATTTTTGCGTAAAAAAAATAATGTTCGAGTAACCTTGAATTTTTTATTTATGTCCTATGCAAAGAACAAATGTAGGTAGTAAAGTTTTAATAGTTTTAGTTCTACTGTACTTTGTGTAGTACATTGGAAGATATTTTCATTTACTTATATTTTTTCAGATATAACAGATAATGGCATAGTTGAAGCGTTAAATGATTCTGAATTAGATGGGGATGACTGCTCTTACGATCCAGAGTTTCTGCCTTCAGAACTGACTCAAAGAGCAAGTTACCACGAGACTCGTGAGTCCAGCAGCTCAGATGAAGATGATTATGCTCCACCAGCTTCTCCAGCGCTGTCCGACAGTTATTCATCGCGATCTCACTCAAGAGGATATGGAAGAGACGTGGACGTGGAGTTGGTCGCGGACGTGGCTCAAATCTTGGCGAAGAAAGTCAGTTATAAAAACCGTATGATTTTCTTTTGGAACGCTGACGTCTGTACCTCTTGGAGATCTGCATTAATGCAATACAAGTTCTAACTAATGTAGTAAAATAATTGTACATATGACGTGTCTTTTATGCCAATAAAGAAAGCAATTGTATTATTTTATTGAAAACCCAAACTACGTCACTGACGGTAATAATCAAGGGAGAATAGGTAAATGTTAAGGCGTTTAGGAAGTTTGCTTCCTTCAATATAAAATAATTATGAGATGAGAATTTAGATTGGCAAAAAGTAGTCCTAGCGGAATCTGTTCGGTTAAGTTCCCACCAAGTAGGAACCCTTAAAGTAAGATTTATTGAACGATATCACTTCGAGTTCGTCGAAATATATACGTTTATAGAAGTAGCTTTAAAAACTAATCCATAGTTTCTTGTAGGTAAAAGTCTAGATAAAACGATGGATTCATCTGATGGCATCTGCCAATTGCTGTCTGGCCAGTAAACACAAACATGTGAGTGAAGGCATTAGAAAACATTTGTCCAGTCGTAAATCTATAACGGACTGCTTTACTATGTAATTGCTCTTGTTATTCGCTCCGCTTACCTCGTTAGTGTTTATTGACTTTGTTTTTCTTATAGAACTTTACGGCTACTTACTGGAGATTAGTATTGTGGAGTTAGATCATCTAAATTACGTTGGTAAGTTCGGCAAAGCAAATGTTAGGTGAATAGGAGCGATGAACGACAATCGGCCAAATGAGTAATCAATCTAATCCTAAATCCTTGGTTTTGGAATTGAGGATTAGTCTGGTTTTGTGTTAAGAGTGATCTTAACACAAACACAGATCAAGGTCAAAATCTTTAGTCGGAAGATTTTGGATGAGATGAAATTAATTTTGGCCGTAAGTCAGTTGTATCCACTTGATATTTTTAATCGTTAAATAAGCATACCAAAGCTAATAATGCTATATAATATGTATGTTTGGTGGGTTCCCGGCAATGAACATACAACTCCTCTCCACCCATGGTATTGTAAAAGGCAACTAAGGGTTGATTAAGAGGATGTGCAGCAGCATCCTTCGTGAACTAATAACAATATACCGCGATTACCAATACGTACGTATACATTCAGGTAACATTCCTTAGGACCGTTCATTGTAGTGATCATTGGGAGGCCCATGTTCAGCAGTGGACGTTTACGGACTGATGTGAATATGTAGGTATAGATAAATTATTGGCTGCAGATTTTATTCGTACAATTATTTGTACACTTTGAATACAAGGTAAACAAAACACTATACTGTACATGTTATATTTATACGAAAAGATATCATGGGTTTGTCCCCTAATAATTCCTTAGGTGCCTATCAAATAAACTTGTAAGGCTCAACAAATCCTAAAACGTGTCGTGGAACACTGACGTAGTCTTGTACATAATACATATAAAATCTAGTGAAGTCGGAATAATGCCCATATTTTGTTCATCCCTCGGGAGGCTTGCCTCTATCGCCAATGTTAAAATTATTATAACGTCGTATCATTTTGGACAGGTAATGGGAAGTGAGATATGGAACAATAAAAATCACGAAATATTTAATTAAATAGTTTTTATTTTGTAAATCGGTTCATTTCCGAAAAACGTTTTTCACTGTTCAATAATTGAATAGATTTCGCGAGTCAGGCTTTTATAAAGGGTTTGATTCGTACCCTATTTATTATACCTTATTTTTATTTTATTTTATTGATGTCCAGTGGAAATTCTACATGGAACTTCCTCCACCCCAGGGTAGGGTGAAGGAGTATGCCGGACTCCTACCGACTAAAACCACTGGAGCGGTCATCTTCGGCGCCGAAAGGGGGCTCCAGGTCCTCGTAAGATCACACTAGAGCCGCCCATTGGTGCTACGCCTTTATGCACATCTCGGAGGGGATGACTGTAAAGCGGTCACCCCCTCTAGCGGAGGGCAAGCGGCTGTAAAAAGGCCGCCCCCCAGGCGCTTCTCGGGGAGGATTGTACCCTATTTATTATACCTGGGATAGATGTACAGGCATTTATAATGGGTATAAAAAGGGGTCATACCTTTTTTGAGAGACGACGTACATTTGCACGTCATTACAGTACGTGCACATATTTACGTACTACGGTGTAAAGCGTTAGAAACGTTAAGAAAAACATAAATCTATAATTTATGCGACGTAATCCGTTCAATAACTGTTTTATTATAAGTTGTTTTATTTTTAAAACTTATCTGAAGCTTATTTCTGCCTTGGAAAACGTTATAAAAAAGTTCACTGGGAACAGAAAAGGCCAATGCCTTGCCTTTGTCAATACATCAATGGTGTTCGACTGCCACACCTCCGTTGCGCAAATGACACGATACTGTTAGGTGCGCGAATCGGAGTCCTAAATGAGGATTTGGTTAACGTTGGCCATAGAATAAGCATGTCCGAGATGAAGGTTATGTCTAGCATAACTGGTGATGTGCCAGCAAATATTGTTGGCAGAGGGCAGTCACGGGAACTGGTGGTTGGAAATAGTTTGTGACGTGAACAATTGGATTATGGGATTAAGTGGCGTTCGGAAGATGCGTAAAATTTTCGGTCCCACTTTTTGTCTTTGACAGCTGTCGTCAAGCCAAGTCGGAGGTCTTTGGGCAGCTTGAAAAAATCTGACTCAAGGTTGGCTACTAACCACACGAAAAGTAAAAAGTGGTGTTGGGCTGGATATTTAGTAAGACGTGACGATATAGAGCCCGGACAGAGTACATAGCTAGAGAGGGAAAACGAGGCGTTAGCAGACCAGCTGCCAGATGGGTCGACGATATAGAAGTGGTAACAGGAAAGAACCCAGATGCAATCAGCCTCAGACAGAAAAAAAATAATAGAAACTAGCAGTGGGTCGATACAAACTGTGGAAGATGATTTTTTTTAAGCTTTATGAATGAGGTTGTATTATATATGGTAGCCACGTACGTTAGCGGATTACTTATAGCTACTAGACTGAATTCTGTAATAACTATTTTTCTACTTAAGATAACTCAATATCTTAATATCTCAGGTTGGCATACACTCATACATAAACGAAATCATAGAATTTTGGCCGGTATCAATAATGTGCCGTAACCAATCCCTCGACTGTGATAAATCTATCAATTTCCCGCGGCTATACCGACGAATTTTCACACCACTCTCATAAATGCGTTTCCAATTTGATATATTCTTATTCAGTGCGTGTATTTGAACTCAAAAAACAAGGCTAAAAGAGCTGGAATGAGGTCATATTAAGCTAAAATAAATGAAATGTCATTTTGACTAATAAATGGTATATTAAAATACTGGATTAAACCCCTGATAGCTATGTAGGTCAAGACGCCTTGTTATGTAGCTATTATTAAATTAACTAACTGTAGGGCACGGGCCTTTATATATAATGTTCAATGTTGATTTGGGAGAATTAAATAAATTATAATGTTAAAAGTAAAACGTAATTTTAATTAATAGTTGCACTAATTTAATATGACTCAAACAAGTTAACTAATAAAACTTGATAATCAATAAAAAATGTTACAAAGTTATGTTAAATTTTATAAAAAAAATTGAATGTAGCACACGGTCGATGTAAACCGACTTGTGTACGTGATGGTACTGAGTTATTATAAAATCACACAATTAGCAAAATAAATAACTAGGCTAAAGTGCCACAGTACAATGTGTGGATGCTGACCGTACACTTACAAACCCGATACTAATTTCGGCATCTAGAAACCTTTATCCGTAACGCATCGGCCGGACTGCTGTAATTTCAAAACATTGACTCGAATGTACTTCGTGGCTTGTATAATAAGCACAATTTGAAGGTCCATCCACATTAGTACCCCACTTCAAAATCACATTTCAATTAATTTAAAACCGCGCGCATATGTTGCAGTGTGTAATTTAAGAGCTTTACTGATGAATACTCAGTTACAGTCTCAGCATTGGAATAGTTCTTGGTGAATAGCGATAGGCTTCGCTCCTTATCGCGTGGGACCTAATTACCTAATCGGATAACCGATTATTTAATGAGTAACCCATGATGAATCCCTATCTATTTTCAGTGCCATACCAGTTCATGACGGCACGGTTGGTGCAGTGGCTGATACAGTCGGCTGCTGCACTCCGGGTCTCGGGTTCGATTCCCGCACGGAATAAATACTTGTATGATCTGCAGGTAGTTGTTCCGGGTCTGGGTGTATTGTATGTGGAATTCGTGTCTATAAACGCACGCACGACACAGGAGAAATCTTAGTGAAGGGCAAAGTTTTTCTAAAAGGTAAAATACAAAATGATAGCATATGTGACATCCATGCCAACCAGGCACAGTGGCTAAGAAATTGGTTTTCTGTAATACGGGTCCCAGAATTGATTCCCAGAACCTGGAATAAAACGTCGTATTACCTAGAGATAGTTATTCTCCCTTAAGGCGATTGTATATGCGAGATTTATGTCTGTAATCTGTACCCACGATACAGGAGAAATCCCAGCAGAGGTAATAGGATTTCATAAAAACATAACTGTTATCCCCTCCCTACGCACATCGGTGTTTGTCTTTAAGACAAAGTGTGTGACGTATCACCTATCAGCCACTATACATATATATATTATATATATAGTCAGCCATCCGCTACTGGCAACGCTTTGAATACGAGCCTTGTGTACACGTGCGTAGCTTTATGTCGCGGGCTTTATGCGATGATAAGATTTTATACGTTGAGACAATATATTGCAGTTTTATTACATGATCTTTTTTTTAAATCTTTTATTTACTAACGAATTGAGAAGGAAAACGATATGTAATAATTAAAGTTAAATTGTAACGTTACCGTACACCGTCTTACAGATCAGAGGCGCAGAAAGTATTAAATAAAATGTACATAAATTTATAGGCATAAAAATAATTTGTCTCAATATTTTTGGGCGGCAAAATACTTGTAGCATGAAATCTTGCCAAAGACCTGCTTTCTAACAGTGAACACCCCGTTCGAACCCATTCATTAATTTCGAGGAGACGAGTACCAACGCGAAAAGGATCTCCCTTTTATCAATTTGTTTTGAAAAGTGCAGTTATTCTATTAACTCCATATTATCGATGATCAGTATTTATTTTAAGCAGATTCAGATTCATTTATTTGTGTACATATACAAAATAATAAGCAAACATTTTCACTAAATTTCGCCTTGGTTGGCATTCAAACTAAGTCAGAATGGATGATCCATTATTATTATATCATGCATACTGTAGCAAAATTTCTTACATCTGCTGTTATTATAGATAGTTTTTTTTTTAATCTACTATTTAAAAAGTCTCATATTTATTGAATTAAATTAAATATCAGAGCCTTTTTTGCCCCTAGTGGAAATTCTTCATGAACTTCCTTCGCCCCGGGGAAGGGCGATGGGGTACGCCGGACTCCTACCGGCTAAAACCACTGAAGTGGTTATCTTCGGCACCTAAGGGAGGCTCCAGGTCCTCGTATGATCACATTAGAGCCGTCCACTAGTGCCACGCCTATAAGCACATCTCGGAAATATCAGAGCCTACTTGATGGAAATATGAAAAGAATACCTTTGTCAAACTAGTTTAAAAAATAAATTTTATTCAGAGCAAATTTTTTATTTTTATAAAACATTCGCCCACCACCACCATTTCTCCTGTGTCGGTGTGGTGCGTTTACAGACACAAAGGAGACGGGCGAAAATGGGCCTGACGTTCAAATAATGAAACATTAACTAATAAACCATTTTAATTTTTTCATTCTTACTTGAAGTGCAAAAATCAAAAGATTACTGATTTCCTTCACGAAAGTATTCACTGCAATGTTGCTAGATTCATAAAATAACACGCGAATAGATATATAATGCACAATTATTATTTTTGTTTAACCATCATCAAATACGTCACTTATTAGACACTTGTCTATTATACATACATATATAGTATAGTGTATTAATAAAAAGTATATGATAATGTAAAATAATAATGGAATATATTCATGAATGGCATTGATAAAACCGTTTTATACTTTTATTTAGCACTGGCACCTCTTAAAGGTTTCAGACCTTTACAACAAAATCAAAATGTCAAAGTCAAACTCTGTTTTATTCGCTCTGCGCCTTACTCTGCGCTCATATTTGTAAATGTTTTTCGTGTTGTGTTTTTTTTATCAATCAAATAGTTTCCGTTCACGACTTAGGCTACATTTGAAGGATTCTGACGGATTCTGCTTCTTCTACTTGGTTTAGAACACTCGCCAAAATTCATAATGATTATTCAACATCATTGTATTATAGGAATAGCTAGCTCGCGTAATTAGCGTAGTTAGCTGCTATAGAAGTGCACCTACTTGAAGCCGAAAGCATTTTTACAAATAATCAGTAATAGAGGGCTCCTCGGCATCAGTGACAATACTAAATGTGGGATTGTGTGTTCATAACTTTATTTATTCATGTCTTAGTATATTGGGGTAACTTTATTTACTCATAATATACTTTACAAGTAGTTCAAGCTAATATCAGGGCTAGTATGACCTTATTATCAGGTATTATGAAGTAATCAATAACATTCTATAGTTTTTCTCCCTTAAAGTAGTCGTACAAATCATTTAAATTTCAAAATGTTAATAACATTCCTATAAAATGATACAGAAATCATTCTTGTAACACTAGGCCTTGTGTTCTATGAATTTTGACCCATCTCCTTTCACACACAATACACCCAGACCCGGAACAACTACCTGCAGATCATACAAATATTTGTTCCGTGCGGGATTCGAACCCACGCCCCGGAGCGCAGCAGTGGACCGTTTAGTCACTGCACCAACCATGCCGTCGATTTTAATATTAAATAATTGTAGTCCAATAAACGTCAACAATGAGTAATATTATCATATACACAATATATTCAGCAGTTGAATAGTAGGCCATTTAAACAAAGTCAGTACTCATTCATATAAAATTGATAGAAAAATAAAAGACCTACTCGTACATAATATAATGTATGTGGAATTCAGGCCCCAATGCCATACTGGAGCCCTTTCAATTTCCATTGAAGTGGTCTTTCAGCAGCCTAATAAAAGGTTTTGCGTTTTGTTCACAGCAATAAGATGTGAATTGGCTATTGTGGTGCCAAAAAATGTCCGTGTTTTTTAGAAGAAAAACCTTTATTAAGCTCGTTTTTGTATTGTACTGATTGAATTTTGTTTATTTATTTGCCTTATTTCGGCTAATATCAACTACAAGAAGGAATGCGGCCTTTTGATATGCTAATGGGTGAAAACGCAGACGCCCTTATGAGAATTTAAATCTAGAACTTAATGACAATAACTAAATAGGGGAAGCCTGACTCAGGCACTGATGTTCCCCGCTTCGTATTTTTCACTTGTTCACGCAAACTTAAACTGATAATTAGCAAAAACATTTTATCTTTCATTTTACAAAGAAGAATATGAATTGAAGATTATGTTACAATTTCATATGGTCAAAGTAGTCACAGCCAAAAGCAGGAATATAAGAATCCGCGCAAGTATTTTTATGTGATAAATTCCAGTTTCCCGAAATGGATTATTCGAAAGTGACAGAATAATAATGTACATATTAGTACCTTATATTTCCTTTGTGAATAGTTAGATATATAAAAATGTTCTCGACAGTAATCTTTTTTGAGATCGAGGAAATATAATCGACAATATTATTCTACAAGTTAACGCGTAAACCAACATTTTAGGAAATCGCTTGTTAAGCTATGGGCTGCGGGTTTTAACCCTGTCATGTACCAATAAATATTATTTGATATCCTAATATACTTCCATAGTTATTCTAAGGCACACCGTTGACTTGAAACTTTAATGGTGAAGGTAAACATCGTGAGAAAAGCTGGATCTAATTAGCTGAAAACGCCAACACGCGTTGAGCGAGCGTGGTGATCGACGGTCGTTCCATTTTCTTTATCAGAAGAAGCATTTGCTCTGTTGTAGGACAGTTAATACTTGTTCCATGTCGGAATCGAAACTACGACCCGGAGCTCAGCAGCCGACTGTATCAGCCACTGCACCCACCATGCTGTCAATTTATAACAGCCCCTGCCAAGCGAGTGTCTACTGGCAAATTACCCCGACGAATTGCAATGACGACACAATTCTTGTGAAAATCTATGGGGAAGGCCTTTGTACAGCAGTACAGTTCCTTGGGTGTGATGTGATTACAGACGTCTTATATTACATAAAAAGCCGTGTGGTGCCGGCTAGCCGTGTGGTGCCGGCTCAATACGCCACCACCCCATTTCATCCCGTGGGTGTCGTAAAAGTCCACTAAGGAATTTTTATTTATTTTTATATTCACTGTTTACCTTGATTAGATACAGATAACAAATGTATGTGCGAGTACCATGTGGGTTATTAATTCATTTTGTTCAGTTGACGTGATATTTGTCTGGTAGATTAGGCATGTCATGCCCACTCAAGTGTCCTACTTACGGTGGCGTCGTGTATCGGGTCGCTGAGTTGCCCTACAATATGGTTGAGCTAAGCGACGCTGATGCATGCGTCATGCTCGTGAACGAGTGCTGTCTGTTGGGACTGGTCAGCTTAACACAGCCATGGCAATTTAATCATAAGGTTATAAAATATCAAAATCTGGCTTGTTTATTGTTAGACTTAAGGTGATTTAGACCCTTTTCTCCTACATTGTCCTCACATAACCTTAATTTCAAGAGCAATGTATTCAAATATTGTAACAAAACTATTTTGATTTAAAAAGAGTAACCGTGGAGTTTCTTGTCCGTTCTTCTCCATAGGAAACCTACATCTTGGAACGCGGCAACTAGAGTCTGACTATTCATGAGTGCCTGTTATTGGTTTTATATGAATAAAAATATTTTTATCTTTATCTTATCTTAACCGGAGGATGGGCAGCAGCGTCCTTCGAGTTCATTAACAACTCAACTGCAATCGCCAACCGTCTGCCAAGCGTGGCGATTATGGCAAGACCCCCCCAATGAGCACACAACACACCCATATTGGTTGTTGTGGTGATCTTTGGGGGAGGCCTGTGTCTAGCAGTGGACTTCATTCGGCCGAAATGATAATAAAAAATATTACATAAAATTTCTTTTTCTATCAAACAACAATCCTATTTTGATAAACTGCCAACCGCCAGAGGTGTAAACATATCAATATTCATAAGCCTTACAAAACGTCGTGCGTTCTCACTTCAATTTAATGCTACAGTACTCCCAAAATACACACCCGAGGCTTTTACTACACGAAGGGTGAACAGTTTTGTAAATAGGCCACCTGTACAAACTGTATAGAATCCGAATGGACTGCTTACCTTTGATGTGTAAACATTCATAGAACAAGCCATCGGTTGAATTTAGTAGGGTACGAGTACGAGGTACGATTTACTACTTTTTGCACAACGTACCTACCTATAAAATTCGTGTACTGGCCGTTTCGTGTGTAATCTGTATACCCACATCATCACGGCCGAATGAAGTCCACTGCTGGACACAGGCCTCCCCCAAAGATCTCCACAACGACCGTTATGGCTGTGCTGTGGGCTCAATGGGGGGTTTTGCCATAATCGCCACGCTTGGCAGACGGGTTGGCGATCGCAGTTGAGCTGTTAATGTATTCGAAGGACGCTGCTGCCCATCCTCCGGCTAATCCCTTAGTCGACTTTTACGACACCCACGGGAGGAGATGGGGTGGTGGTATTCTGAGCCGGCACCACACCACCCACATAGCGATGGAAAAACCACCATTTCTCGTTTCGTGAAGTCTTTGTTCAGTAATTGTGTGTGTAATGTCGGGCTGATGTGATGCCAAGCTCATTTTAGCTTGAGCCTTTTGGTTGTCGTGGAAAGAATAACATGCGACCTCGTGTGCACCATAATGAAAATATTGTTTTTTTGTGACCCCCTAAATCATTTCTTTTCGTTCTTTCCAAAAATGTAACAAAATGCTCCTGTATCTTCAGTGTATACCCAAGGTCTTCTTATTTGGGTCTTTACGTACATAAATCTTACATTCATATGACCCAGACCCAAAATAACTAAATATCTGTAGATCATACAAATCTTTGTTCCGTGCCCGGATGCGCTCAACCACTGCGCCAACCATCCCGTTTTCACTATAGGGCTAGGAAGTATACTAATGTGTATTTCACATGATTGGGGTTCGAACTTACAATCGTATGGTCACCAGCTCAAAAATTATCAATAAAGTAACTTAATGGTTTCACCATAACTCTTCTTCTGCTTTCTGCCCTGGTCCCAAATCACTTGGTTTCGGCGCACTATGTTAGTCACAGAGTACAGGTTTCATAAAAGTCGACTAAGGGATTAGCCGGAGGATGGGCAGCAGCGTCTTTCGAGTACATTAACAGCTCAAATGCAATCGGCAACCCGTCTGCCAAGCGTGGCGATTATGGCAAAACCCCCCAATGAGCCCACAACACACACACAATCTTTGAGGGAGGCCTGTGTCCAGCAGTGGACTTAATTCGGCCGAAATGATGAAAGGTTTTGGCAAAAGGGCCCTTAAATAGGGCCTTTTTTATTGGCGCCCAGTGAAAAATCTTTATGAACTTCCTTCGCCCCGGGGAAGGGCGGCTCCTACCGGCTAAAACCACTGGAGCGGTCATCTTCAGCACCTAATGGAGGCTCCAGGTCCTCGTATGATCACACTAGAGCCGCCGCCCACTGGTGCCAAGCCTGCCTGGCTCTACTGCCTGACTAACTCTCTTAGGGTATGCTAGTGTTGGTGGTTTACCCGCCACCTTCTGGTAATACCAAGTGCTTAGTAGGCACTGGGTTCCAAACTACCTCACGTCACCTTTCTAAGAATCCCATGAGATCACATGAGGTATATTTGTGATCGGAGCTACACGGAGTCGTGAAATGTAAGAATTGAAAAAATATGATACTACCTCCTTTTATGATGCAGTATTTTAGCTACGAATTTTAATTTTCTGCGAAGAAGGTGTAATCATAATAACAAGATTTTAAGTCATAGGATACAAAGCATCGATACCGTAAAGTAATGACAATCTTAGAGTGTACCTAAAACGTCAAATTTATCACGGTATTTATTTCATGATCACTGCGAAATTAACGCCTGGTTCAGTTTTATCTATCAGAAAAACGCGTTCCGTTAAACACGAAATGAGATAACGAAGAGACATATCCATAGCGCGAGGGTGACCACTTTTTATTTTCAAATATGGTATTTTATTTACCAAATTTCTTTAAACACGTGTGTAATACGAACAGTGCGTATACTACAAAATCATTTTTGATGGGTACAATAGGTATGATTTTATTTTGATTAAAAATATTTTTTGTGAAGGACATAAAATTCCCCACTTAAAAAATATTTTGCGCCAGTATTACACGGCTTTATTTTACATATGAATCAGAGACACGCTGCTTGGCATTGTAAATGACACCATTTTTCAAACAAGAGTAGGTTCCTGTACATATATCAAATTTAATGTTATAAACAAGGAACAGAATACAGGTTCATATATGTAATTTAAATAAGTATATGAAGATATACATTTACGAGGGTATTCCCACAGGAATATTTTGGTGTAATTTTTCTTTATTTTTATTGTAGGTATCTTATTGTAAGAATCCGGGTAGATAGGTCACTGTGTGACATAAAAATAAGGGTGGGTACTTGAAGTACAGTCAATATATCCAGGGTGCACGGGGATCACGGGCGCGCAGTTTGGGGAGTCTGCGTGCTCATACGAAGAGACCCTCGGGGAGAAGGCGGCGCGCACGTGGCCACGTCTCGCCGTGTGCGCAGCACAGTGCGTAGCGGGGCTTCCAGATGATCTTTTACAATCCCCATTGAGATTTGGTTGGGGGGTAGATAGGGTAAACAAATAAAAGCAGGCAAGCAGGTGTTTAAATTTTAAAACATTATTGCGGTTTGAAGGGCACTGTAGCTACTGGGCGTAAGACATTACATAATTAATGTCTCGACGTGATGAGCGGAAAATGAAGATTAGTCCTGGGTAATATTATCTACGACCAGGCAAATGACACGCTAGAGGTTTTAACATGTACTATCATAATTATACATTAGTAACTCATTTACTTTTAAATAATTATCATTTTCTTTACCACTTAGATCTGTCACGCCGTCGTAGCCTTCTGCACTAAAATAATGTTTTATTGGTTTTCCTTTCTTAACTTTCTTGATTGATCCTTTATCTTTAGTTTATTATCTCAATTTGGTTTTGTAGTTTCTATCTTGTTCCTCTTGTCTAACTTAGTTTTCTCTTGTTTTCCTTCGTTTCAGCGATTATCCCTCTCTTCTTATCTTTTTTCTCTTAATTCATAGTATCTGCTGATTATTATCCATAGTCAAAGGAAATTTAGGTATTAGTTATGCTTTAATTATAAATTACGAAGGTATTCCTTTTTCTGCTATTCTATGTAGAAACTGCGCAAGTGTATCATCACCAATATCAAAAGCGCTAATATCCTCTGAAACCACAAATCGATCAAAAGACTAGGAGACTCTGTCCAATGGCGTTGGTATCGGATTTGGCGGTGTTTGTTCATTTTGGCCTACTCTTGTAATATTTTTTCTTTTATTCACAAGCTCTGGTTGGCCATCATTCGAAGAAAAAGTCTGAGACAGGGGTGTTTGTTGTTCAGCTCACGAGATTCGTCAAGAAGGAGTAAATACATTTATTTCGCTACCTCTAAAGCCACCAAGATATTGAAATATGTATTTTTTAAATGGTCCAAATACTGATGTCTAACAGCTGTAGAGCCGACTCGTGTGATGTAAATACCATAAGATTATGTCGCTATGAGAAGCAACTTGCTGCAGGTCTGGTGCAGATGAATGTGAATAAGTGCGCATTTAAAATACGCAGAACCTTACCTTACGGTTTATGAGGTATAAATTGTATTATTAGCCATTTATAAAATATCTCGGTTTGGAGCATCTAGGATACTAAAGTCCTACATATGCGGACTTTAGTATAGACGCTCCGAAGAACATTAAATCATACCAACAGGAATCGATTAACCATAGTAATAAAAATAATAAGGCTAATGTTATGGAGGATAAAAAACATCTATAACATCCTTTTTGATATGGAAAGATGCCCTTTTATTATTAAATTAAATGAAATACTAAATAGTGGTTATTGACGCTTAGGTGTGAACACAATGGACCAGCATATTGTTATAATGAAAATACAGAGGAATTTGTTACTACTTATAAAGTTATGCAACAGCAAATATGCACGCTTGAAACTGACGCCATAGTCGCGTTTGCCGCGAAGATGACCGAACGCACAAGTGAGACGCGTCTATTTTGCATGACGGCCTGCGGGGGACCAAGGCTTGTGGCACCTATGCTCCTTATGTAATCTATTAATTCTCTGTTCCGATCATGGGAAGTTAGGAAAACGAGACCTCTATCCCACTGCGGCTACTATCCCGGCTTTACCCTTGCGCAGGCGAACACCGTTTTCCATGATGTGACTATATTTTATCGTAGGTACTCTAATCCAGTGGGATGGGCAGCAGCATATTTTCTGTGGAACTGTAGCCATACTGCATTAACCAATCCACATTCCATGAAAATGAAACTATATTCTCTACGCCCACGTTGACGTAGATCAAACATACCTCTTTGCTTCTCGTAGTGTATAGTTTGACGGCATCTCGCCATTCGTTCATGATTTGGGGAAGAGATCCTCTTCGCATAGTTTAAAAAACATGAGATGCGTAGTTTGATGAGGATTTTCCAAGCGCCGTATGACGTTTTCAGGATTGAAATAAATAGGCTGGTATAATTATCTTAAAGAATCAATGCTGCGCTGTGCTATGCTGAGCTGTGACGCTCTGGAAAGTCATTGGGCAAATCATCTAGAAATGGCTTATCACCTGATGACTATGTGCGGCTCCAGGCAGGTGTGATTACCAAGTACTTACAGGGACTCTTTGATTTACCAGCGCAAAGTAGTGCAGAGTTTTGGCAGCATAATGGATCCAATAGGGTTCAAGTGCGTTCGGCTGATGCTGAGCCTGTCGGAGCCACAATAGAATAGAACCTATCTTACAACTATTGTTTCATCGTTTGTAAAAAAGACAGGTGTGTCCCACTGTTGTTTCTCCTGTGTTGTGGGTACAGAGGCTTATATTATACACACACAAATATTTGATCTGGATGGAAATAGTTACCACGATCCGTAACGCGGAAAAACAATCGCGTAGTTACTGCGCCGACCTGGCATAATCTGCTTTGTCTGCAAAGTGTTTTTTTTTTTTGGTAAATGGCTTATAGATAAAACTGTTATACATTTTACAAATAATTATAACATATTAAAATAAACCTAGGCTCAAAATGATAAGAACAATACTCGTATTCTTTATGAATTTCTTTATCAACATACATAATGTTGCGAACGTATATAAATATTGGTAGTTATACTAAGTAAAAAGAGAATATGTTTGTTATTGAACTAAGGTACTTACATACGGAAAAGTTTGGAGATATTAGAAGTCAGTAAGTGTACTAACAGTCTATACACATAAAATGTCTGATTTATCGCTTTTCTACTTAGATAAATACTTTTTTAATGTTAGATTCTTCTTCGAAGTTTTACGCGCGATTTCCTGTTCTCCTTTCAATTTATTTATTTTACTACCTGATATTTTTTATACTATGGAGTCTTACTTCGTCATCTTCATATCAGCCAATGGACGTCAACTGCTGAAGAAAGGTCTCCCCCATAGGTTTCCACAATGGTGTCGTAATTTTGGGGGATTTTATCAGTATTCGTCACGCTTGGCAGGTAAATTAGTAAGCGCGGTATGGCTTTTGTTCCACAAAAGGGACGCTGCCCATCCCTATGATTTAAAGTTCCTTTAATCTGCTTTTACGAGATCCACGGGAGAAGATGGTGCTATATTCTTAATAAGGACACCACAAGGAACATACATATTTGAGGGTTAGTTAACTTTATTCAAAGTCAAATTACAAACTACACCCAAATTAACTTAAATTGGGAGCTTTGAATTCCATTGAGATGTTGACGAGTTTTAACATCTTGTGTGTAGAGCAGATCTTATTTATCAGCTTAAGAGCCTAAATCTTAAAATACAAACACTAAATGGATGGAAGAGGGTACAAACAATGAACACAGGGTAATGGTCCCTGCTGTTGGGTTCCTAATGTACCTTTTATTTCGGCTGAATGAAGTCCACTGCTGGACACAGGCCTCCCCCAAAGATTACCAACACCACCGATATGGATGTGTTGTGGGTTCATTGGGGGGTCTTGCCATAATCGCCACGCTTGGCAGGCGGGTTGGCGATCGCAGTTGAGTTGTTAATGTACTCGAAGGACGCTGCTGCCCATCCTCCGGCTAATCCCTTAGTCGACTTTTACGACACCCATGGGAGGAGATGGGGTGGTGGCATTCTGAGCCGGCACCACACGGCGGCGGCGCCTAATGTACCTAAATAGTCTTAATTGGTCAAGACGAAATCTCAAGACCATAACGGAGCAATAAGATATACAATTTAATACAGGGTTTCACCGCATTAAGCCTATAACTTAATTTAAATAAACCATAGTTGTGTCGATTGTACTGAAGTTTTCGACCCTGGAAATTGCGTATCTACAAATGTAAGACGGGTTTTCGAAAATAGGATGTTGTATACAGCTGTTTTAGAGTAAATGGCCTTAAGCATCTCATTGAGGGAGAACTTTATTGGATACAGTTTCTGATATAAATAAATAAAATAAATAAATATTTCAATTTCTTCCTCATTTATTATTTTTACCTACCATACTTATTACGTCCAATTTTGGGTTCTATCTGCATAAAAGTGCAGCAGTCCTGCTAGAACTGTTTAAAACCTATTTTAAGTAGGATGTAAGACGAACCTTTTTGCCATTTAGTTCACAGACAGAAAGTAATACGATTTTACAATATAAATATATTAAGCCTTCATGCCTTCCTGCCATATTATATAAACAAGGCTCAGTCAAAACTTTCAGTTGCTTGTCGTAGTTATACAACGTGATAGGGATGATGATGATGACAGCTAACTTATGTACGCCATTTTATAAAAGTATTTTTTTTCATGGCAATTTTATAAAAGTTAAATGCTCTCCAATCAGATACTGGTCTCAAATACTGATTTAAGAGCCTGGTAGTAATATATATATATTAATGGCCTGAACACGCAAAATTTACGTTTTCGCGCAATACCGTTATGTATATAAAACTTTGTATGAGTTTTTATGTTTTATATTAAAACGCAATTGTTAACCAAGTATACAAATATAACAGTCTTTTTATACAATCAGAATTTTGAAAATCCTTTCCAATATCCAAACGATACCCATGTATAGTAGATTAATCAAGTATAGTCCAAATATAGTCCATTCATCCCATGTATTTCAGAGAATCCTTGTAAATTTATTACTCTGAACCGTTAATTGATTATCGGCATCCGAAAGATAGACATATTCTCACATCAGCCACAGGACGTCCACTGCTGAACAAAGGCCTCCCCCTTAGATTTCCACAACGAGCGGTCACATGTCAATCTCATCCAACGACTCCCAGAGACCTTCACCAGGTCGTCTGTCTACCTCGTTGGAGGTCGTCCCACGTTGCGTTTTCCGGTGCGCGGTCTCCATTCGAGAACCTTTGTGCCCAACGGCCATCAGTTCTACGAGCAATCTGCCCTGCCCATTGCCAATTCAGTTTACTAATCCTTTCAGCTATGTCGACAACTTTAGTTTAGACATATTCGGCTAACCATGTGTCTGAAGGGATGGTAAGTGAGCTGTGCAACCTAGTTGCGAGTCATCGCGTATTTACAAAATATTAGCTTAATCACATTTTAAATGGATACAGTCATCGCGGGGTAGCAAGGTGAAATGTTCCGGGCTGCCTGTTAAATATCATAGGTGATGAACCACTGTGTGTAACAGTACAGTAGTTACACTGTTGTTCAAGATTTCCTCAGACGAATGGAACCCCGTATCTATCGCGTTTGTTTTGTTACGCTTGACTTAACGGTAATGGGTGTACTCATCAATATTTTTGTAGATATCTGTTACGGTGTATTATTCTGATAATACATACATTGATCAATTTTAATGTACCACCATATCATTGACTAGCTGTTATGTGCTATATGTGTGTGTGAGGATAACAATCATTTATTCAATAAAAAATTGTCTGATCCTTAAATAAGTACTTTGGTAAATAGTGGTTAACTATAGCTACAAATGATTTTGATAAGATAAATTACTACATTGGGATAATATCAATAAACTAATATCCCACTGACTATTTACAGACAAAAAATTACATAAAATTACATTTAAATTGTTTCATATACATATTTCGATCTCTAGGTATATCTAAAAATAATCTAAAGTTTGTTATACTACTCTCATTTTTGTATTTTTTTTACTCTTAAATCCAACTATAGCGTTAAGACCACCGATTATGCCACGCTAACTTGTAAATAATTATTTTGCTCTCTCTTTTTTTTTAAATAGTTATTTTTCTTTTTTTATTATTTCGGTGTTCAATAAAGATGAATAATAAATTCAACACTTCTAACTACTAGAACAGAGTTCTTCTTTCGTGATAATTTTCTTAAACTAGAAATATAGTGTGTATAGACAAAAGAGTGGTGTTTATGACAATTCGTGACATTTTCCTGGTGTTGTCACGTCTAAATTGCTTAAATAATTCATTACAAGATATAGCAATTTCTCCGAGAGCTTTTTTCTTAATTGTAGAATTCCACCTTGTTGTTTTGACCTCTTCTTGAAGTCCATTAAGTCCTTTTGTACTACTGGACGCTCGTGGAAGGAAGATTATAAACCACTGGTTGCTGGGTATTGTCACGGCCCACAGTTGACAGATCGCAAATATCACTCTCCTTCAACCAGTCGTTGTATTTAGCGACCATTCGAGAATGCGATCGCTCGATGTGCGCCATGTGGTACCGGCTCAGAATACCACCACCCCATCTCCTCCCATGGGTGTCGTAAAAGTCGACTAAGGGATTAGCCGGAGGATGCACCCATATCGGTCGTTGTGGTGATCTCTGCGGGAGGCCTGTGTCCAGCAGTGGACGTCATTTGGCCGAAATGATGATGTGCCACTAATATTTCACTATGATTGGAAATCCTATTTTGCAAAGTCGTCAGTATTCATATTTTGAACAACTGGCAGTAACTGCGTCACAGTCCAAAAACTGGCGGGCATCTGTCAGCATTAGATTTACTTTCCTTTAATAGACAGCCAAGTTCTAGCACAAGCATTCTTGTAAGAGAATACTTCAAAGTTACCTACAACCAAAAAGCAGTCAGTTTAGTGCAAATCAAGAATAATAAATATCTTGTAGTAAGCGCTACGCGGTCGGACGTACGGCGTAGTACTTCAGTACCACACGCAAACAATTGCAGCAATTTAAAAGTTTAGTAAGGAGACAGTAAATAACATTTTCATTTTAAACATACGTGAGGAAGATTATGGTAAAGTAGTAAAAAATGCCAATTAAGATAAATTAAAACAAAAAAGAACTATTTAACTGGTTTACGATAAGGCGTAACACCGTATTTAAAAAAAAATCTTTATAAGAAAACTAGCTTTTGCCCGCAGCTTCGCACGCGTGGAATTTTACATCATGGATATTTTTTATACAAAATACTAAACCGGGATAAAAAAATGGGGGATGGGCGTAGGAGGGTGAAGAATACTTTACGACCTATTCTCATACTTACTAAAATTACAATAATAAATACATCTAAATCGGTCGAGCCGTTTCGGAGGAGTGTGACGATAAACACCGTGACACGAGATATTTATATATTAGATAAAAAAAGTATAGATAAAACACATAACACATACCTTGAACTTGAATATCCATTGCTAAACAACAAGTCACAAACAGTTTATTCTCGGAAAAAAATCATTCACGATTAGGCTAATTGGTAATTAGTAATTACGCTAATGATGACTAATCCGACGCGTTCTCTTTCGATGCACAAAAATTAATGTAGCAAATAACTAATTGCAATTCCTTTTACCTGCCGTGTGGTTCCGGCTACGAATAGCACCAACCCATCTCATTCCGTGGGTGTCGTAAAAGACTACTATCGGATTAGCCGGAGGATGGGCAGCAGCGTCCTTCGAGTACATTAACAACTCAACTGCAATCGCCAACCCGCCTGCCAAGCGTGGCGATTATGGCAAGACCCCCCAATGAACACACAATACACCCATAACGGTCGTAGTGGTGATCTTTGAGTGAGGCCCGTGTCCAACAGTGGACTTCATTCGGCCGAAATGATGAAACATGATGATATCATGACATATTACCAATACCATGACATAACCTTTCAAATACTAACTTTTTCTGCAAAATGAACTCTTCCTTATAACAAAAACCATATTAAATAGTATATTGAACAAATTGCATCCATTGCATCGAAAGAGCTTACTATACTCTACTCTATATACCTACATGCTGCGCATCCATACGTGCGAATTGCAACCTTAGCACATCATGTTAGCTATTAAAGCCTCCTCCAAGGATTTTTACAATTGTGTCATCATTCTCGGGTATTAGCCAATTCTCACCACGCCTGGCAGGCGGGTTGATGAGCGCAGTATGGCTACTATTCTACAGAAGGGACGCTGCTGCCTGTCGCCCTGGTTTAGATTTCCTCAGTCACCTTTTACGATGTCCACACGTCGAAATCCGAGAGAATGTTTTTCAAATCAAAATTTTTGACTTTTTGCTCTCCTACTCTATATAAACTTTAACTATACCACTCCTCCGAGCGCGCAATGTGCTTAAAAAGGGGTACAAATTGTTTTCTTCACGTATTAATACATAATGTATAATAGATCCACCTTGTACGCCAATAAGAAAAAAGTCTACGGCAATATTGTTAATAGCCTTAACATTTAGTCGAGGAAATTATGATTGAAATTAGATGTAAAGTGTCTGAGCAGTTTATTTATAACTGAAATCACTTGATAGTCAATTATGAACTCTATGACTCCTAATGTCACGTTAAAATTAGGCAAAAGGAGCCCATAAAAACCACAAACTTTACGTATTGTGATATTGCCAAAGTTTACAACCTGAAAAACTTAAAAGAGGCTAATAAAAGCGGAGCGCACACTAAACATGAGAATAAATAGGTCGAACGGCCTAACTTAACATTGTTTATCAGTATTGTATTATTTCGGATAAATTACGAGGAGAACGTTTTGTTTTTTCAATTTATAAAAGCATTATTGCTGTATTAAAAAAGTTTTAGGTATTGTTAGGACACGGATTTGTGGGGCATAATCTTTGACCTTTGTTTACTGAGCCTCTTTTGTTTTGTTTTATTGGAAATGTTGTCAAGCGTGGTGAAAATCTCGATGCAGGCTAGTTTGTTAACCATATGTATTTAATTGAATAAACATTATTCATGTTTTAGGAAAGCAATTGCTGCTTAATAATAACAAACCTCGTGATAAAATTATTTTTATCTCTCGTCACGGGTTAACAACCTCTGCAACGAGGAAACCCGATCACTTGATAGACTTACACGGGGATACGGGCCCAACGGGCAAATGTGCATTATTGCGTACGATGCAATTATGTATATTTGCTGAGTGTTCGATTGAAACTCGAAGAAGACTAAAGGATTATTTAAAGAGGACAGAAATACTCGCAATTGCAATGTGTGGCAATTACAGATACAAGGCATTCTTGGTAGTTGTTTGTGTCCATAGATTTGAACCCATTTCTGCAGTTTTTAAATGGCTGCTATGTAAAGTATATGAATTTATAAACGTGTATATGAATTTATACAGTGCAAGATTCTTTGACTAGAAATTGCTAAGTGAGTTGAGAGTAGCAAGTGAAGCCTTCAGTATAGAATTATCTCTTTAGTTGTCCTTTTCTACACTATTTTTATACATGAATCCCTAAAGGAGTAGCCCGCATCGTACTTCGTAAGCTCCATTGACGAGCAAAATAGGTAAATGTGGTGTATACTAGCTGATAACCTGTCTCAAGTAATGCACGTGCTTTTTATCCGTGGCTTGGTTTAGTGACGTCAGCTCACACACCCGCAGCAGCTCTGCTTGCCGTATGTAAAAAAACGGGTTAAAAAAGACTGTGAAAATGGGTATGTCAGTTTTCTTATCTCCTGGAAAATATTATATGATTGATTTAAAAAATTGAAATAAAGTAACTGCTAATTGATAGCCGCTTTAACTCGCCAACTGTTGTTGCCAAGTTGGCGGGAGATAGAGATAAACTTCGTAGTTGGACCTTATTTTAGTTTTTACCTTGTTTGAGAAAGGAGTGTATTCAATTGTTTTTAACGGTAAGACATTTGCGAAGATAGATTTTTTGTTGAATGCCACAAAAATTGCCAGTGATTTTAACGATGACAAATAGTCTTTGGGTCTAAGGATTTTTTTTCCTAGTATTTATGTAGATATAAAACCTTATCACGCAAAACCGCGTAACTAATCTAATAATATCCGTGAAATACGTTTATTATAGTCTTTGGGGTTATTATTTCTGCTTTCTGAAACTCATAAATACTACGATATCCACACTCGGTTGCTTCGAAATACAATTTATTAGGCAGCACAAAGCAACTTATGAATCTAAGAAACTTATCGGACCAGTTTCATTGAGGTTAACAACGAATGAACGAGTAAACGCCCTCCTGGGTGCTTGCAAAATTTCTGATTTACTGCCCCTGTTATGTATAAAGTTGGATATAGAAACATTAATAACAACGTATTTATATAGAAATTATATTGAATGAACATATTTAAATGAGTATTAAAACGTTTATTACTATTAAATATTTGTTTGTTTATTATACGCTCTGCAGGTTCAGCAATCTAAGAATGCATCGGTGAAGGAAATTAACGACGATATATCGAGGTCGGCTCCGCGACGCGTGTTTACGTTCGGTACATTGACAGGTGACACAATCACCGCCACAGTGTTTTGCAACTCTCTATCGATTATTTTCGCAAATCGGTGACGGTGTTCTGTGATGTATCAAGTTTTCCTTGCACATCTGCTAAACTGGCCTTCATAAAGATAATGCCCTTCAGAAGGCTCGTTACATCAACGTGGTTGAGGGTGACGGGGGAAGATTGTGTAGCTCCTTCGCCACAATCGTCTCCTTGAACAGCGTGATAATATCCTGCAGGCTTTTCTTAGTCCCGTCACGGCGACACATCATCTGATCGCGCTTGTTCAGCTCTTTAAACAACATCAGCTTGGCAGCAGCTATATCATCCTCGCTGAAATTCATTGCGCAGATCTGAACAGCGGAACCTCAACCATCACATCCAGCTTCTGCTGCAAGAACGTCAGCAGCTCATTCACCACAAGTTCATTACTCGCGCTAATCAATTCAAAACAACATGTAACGCGTCCGCATCGGAATTCGGCACAAGCGAGTATGGTAAGGTATAGTGGTCATCTCCTTTAGCAGAGAGCAGGAGACTGAAAAGTGGCGAACCCCGAAGTACATGTCAAAGGGATAATAAGGGATCCCCAAGCCCCCTGTTGAACCTACACAGCATGCATAATTTTTAATAATAATTAGGATCAGGCCGTACTGACCATGCAGAATGGTTGCGTGCCCGTGCAAATTACCTAATTATTATTATTAACAACAAGCTGTCGCCCACGTTTTCACCCGCGTTTTTACTATTGTCAACTCAATATGTTTTAATTTTTTTATTATTAAAACCTTCCGTGGGTCTTAAGGAACATACAAAAAAATCACCGAATTGGTCGAGCCATTCTCGAGTTATGCGCTTAGCAACATTCGTTTTTATTTATATAGAAGATAGAAGAAGAAGAAAGATATAGATAACTAGGATAATATACATAAATACTATTGTTTCGATTCATGATCGCAGTTTTTTCGCACACTGTAGGACTGTAGTCCTTTCCTGTCCTTTGGATAGACCTGAGCCACCCTATGTCCAGCCCGCACGAAGACGGGATGGCCTTTTTTCAGGAACAATATTGCAAATTTTATTTGTGCAGAATAAATGTGTTTTCTTTCTTTCTAAATATTTAAAATCAATCCCATCACTTGAGCTAAATTTTAAAGTTTCAGAACAGCAACCACTCTGTCTTCAGGCAAACGGGAAGATTACACCCAAAAGACGACACCATTGTGATGATCTATGGGTGAGGCCTTTGTTCAGTAGTGAAAGAACTTTGACTGATGATGATGATGAGATCTTGATTTTGTGTTAAGCCTGCTGATTATTATTAAGTTTTAAATATAATTCAATAAAACGGAATCTTCGAAAAAAGCTAAGAAACTTCTGGGCGGGTTCTGAAAATATAAAAGTGAAGAGTTTTCTCGCGAATCAGGTATGTCAAACATCAGTCTTCGCTAGAAATTAGATCGGTGGTACTAATGGATTGAAACGCTCTTCGTACTGATAGAATTTGTGAGAAAGCCTCCAATAAAAAAGTATCTCGAGAAGTGACCCAATTTTAACAAAATGCTTTAAGCAGATAGAAAATAGATGGAAGGTTTCTCATGTGAAAGTATGTGATTTATTAATGCATTCTTATATACTCACTGGTATCTCGAATAAAAAAATTCGAGGATAGATCATTCTAATTCATCTAATATTCCAAATATTGCCTGGTATTTATTTCACGCAAAAGCTTATAAATACACTTAAATTAAAACTATATGCAAGAATAAAAGCGGCATTTAAGTATCTTGCCACAGTACAAATATAGTTATGCAGCATGAAATGTGGAATCACACGAACGCCTGATTTTTTTGCTACTACGTACTTCAGTACGATAAACTTGTAAACCAATAAAAACAAAGTTTGAATAAATTTTAGAAAGTACATCAGTTCTAAAACTATACATACGTTACATCATCTCATAACAATAACCAGGGGTGCAATCCTTAATCTCAAACATCCATACATCCTTGAATACAGAATTGAAATAACGGCGACAACCCAATTTGGTATTCCCTAAGACTCGTACCCATGGCTCACCGTCTGCAACGTGTCCTTGAATAGCTTCAGTTATGTCTTAGCGCATACCAAGTGTTAGTCCAAGCGGTAGCATTGTATTTTAGATAGCGTTTTTACGCTAACCAATTGTTATCTTTTTTGATAGATCTAGTATGGCTAATAAGTGAACCTTTTTATTTTCCACTTTCGCAGCCTCTCAGATCCATAGCCACCACAAGTGTGTCAGCTGACGCTTGGTTCACTTATTCATCATATCAGCCAAAGAACGTGCACTGCTGAATAAAAGCCTTCCCATAGATTTCCACAGCTATGTCGTCATTTTGGGGGGACTTTTCCAGTAGTCACCACACTTGGCGGGCCAGCAGGCACCAACCCGAGCGCAGTATGACTACTGTTCCACAGAAGGGACGCTGCTACCCACCCTTCTGGTTTCGAGTCCCTCAGCCACCTTTTACGACATTCACTGAAGAATATGAGTTTCAACATACTAAGGCTTAGATCAATATTTCCCTTATTGGCTGCATTTTTATCATTTTTATAAGCCAGTCAACGCTCAGAATTTCAAGTTATAGCTTTATCTGTTCTCTAATCTATACTGATAAGTGATAACGTAAAGTATCGATGTTTTTAAGCTAATTTCTTATACTCGTGATAGGTAAATAGTAATAATCGGTTTAAATTACATATGTTGGACACAAATAACACTCAAATACCAATACATATCTATAAACAAGATTATTACAGTTTAACACTTGTTACCTTTCTAATTGTTTTAACTGTCGATCGCTGACAGTTACAAAAAGCATTCCAATCCGTTAGTACCACCAATCCAATTTCTGGCGAAGACTGATGTTATGACTGGTGGTATGTGGTGCTTATATTCTTAATCCGGACAACACATGGAATTAGTCACTCAGTACTTACGTAATCAAATACATTATCCCGATGAAGTAACCCGACTCCAAACTTCTACCGTTAAACACAAAACTGCTATAAGTCGTGTTATTCGAGCTTATCTTAAACTTACGTTTAAGTAAGTTTTGTTACGAGCCTACATGGGTAACCTTTCATTAGCTACAGTTTCAAGAGGAACTTCTGTGACCGGCTTATGTGATGGGATTGATATTTGGTAACATGAAAACCTTGCCTTAAAACACTCCACTGCTGGACACAGCCCTCCCCCAAACATCACCACAATGACCGATATGGGTGTGTTGTGGGCTCATTGGGGGGTTTTGCCATAATCACCACGCTTGGCAGGCGGGTTGGCGATCGCAGTTGAGTTGTTAATGTACTCGAAGGACGCTGCTGCCCATCCTCCGGCTAATCCCTTAGGTGACTTTTACGACACCCATGGGAGGAGATGGGGTGGTGGCATTCTGAGCCGCCACGACACGGCAATTTGCCGTATAGTTCCTGCAATAGGCGTCTTCATCTATGCTTGCCATAACAAGGCGGCTTAGGCCAGCCAATGGATAAGTTGCAGTCCTTCGGTGTGCAAAAAAAACTACGGTCACGAATCGAAACCTATTTATGTATATTACACTACCTAAATACAATTATACATGTGAAATGTTGTTTGTTTGGGGCTTCATTATGCTCATATGGCTGACTTTTCGAATACTTTACAGGGTTCGTGGTTGCAGGATGACTACGGTGACAGGCAACGTTACAGATTTTTAAAAGTTATTTTATTTTATCTACCGTACAATTTTAATAAAAACATTTTTTTTTTTATAAAAACGTTGCCCGACTCTAGGATTTCTCCTGTGTCCTGGGTGCGTTTACAGACATGAACTCCACATACAATACACCCACATCTGGAACAACTACCTGAAGATTATACAAATGTTTGTTCCGTGCGGGAATCGAATCCACGACCAGGAGCGCAGCAGCCGACTGTATCAGCCACTGCACCAACTGTGCCGTCAATTAGTTTCAATGCACGCAATAATCACTGCCTTGATGTTTTTTTAGTGCAGTATGTTATTTGGGAAGTTCGTTATTTTAATAACTGAATTCCAAACAGGTGGTACCTGTCAACCATCTTCTCTATTAAAATTAGGATGTTTTTTAATTTCAATAGCCTCACGAAACATTCTAGGCACATATCGGCCCCTCCGTGATGTGCCTAATAACGTGGGCGGCCACCATTGGTAGGCTCTAGTGTAATCTTACGAGGACCTGGATCCCCCCTTCGGTGCCGAAGATGATCGCTCCAGTTGTTTTAGCCGGTAGGAGTTCGGCCCCGGGGAAGGGCGAAGGAAGTTTATGTAAAATTTCCACTGGAGACCAATAAAAAAAGTACATATCGGTTCTCTTTCGAAAGGACGTAAGGTTGATAATAAAGAAAGTTGTCTTCTTTCTTCGTTATTGGTTAGGTTTGCAGGGCATTTGTGGAGCGTCTGTGCTTGATGTCAGCTATGTGTTCTTTTATTCGGGTGGCTATACTACGCTTTGTTTGCCCTATGTATGACAAACCACAATCACAGTCAATCTTGTAGATTCCTGCATCTTGTAAAGGTATGTGACACTTCACCAGTTTGAGAAGTTGGCTGATCTTCTTAAGCAGCTTGAAATTTTTTTTGATGAAAACACGCTTCAAAATATGATTAATTCTGTCAGTAATTAAAATAGCAGGTCTTCGATCAACCGGGGTGGGTTTAGAGTGGCATTTGCGACGGGGATGTGCTGCTTTCAAATTGTTATATTGAAGCACTTCTTTTACATGGCAAAGCTCCTATGCCAGATGGTCGGCGTCGCAGATACCATGTGCTCTCTGTAACAGAAGATTTGGCCACGGTAGCTAACTGACAAGGATGCTGGTGAGTTGCACCGTTAAGGTACCTTTCTGTATGGGTAGGCTTCCTATACACGGTGTGACTAACAGAATGATCAGGATTATGGATGAGAAGTATGTCAAGAAAGGCCAAGGATTTTGTCCTGTAATTCCATAGTAAATTGAATTTTATTGTGTATTGAATTTGGATGTTTTAAAAATGCAGGTATTACGGGGCAAGATGGTAAAAGTATCATCTACGTACAGTTTGAACATCTTTTGTATAGCCGAGGCTGCACTCAGTGCTCTCCATGAAAATATTGGCAACTACTGAAGAGACCGGTGGACCCATGGTCACACCGTCAGTTTACAGGTAAAACTGATTGTGTACAACAGGTAGCTGTTGGTAAGGCAGTGTTCTGATAACTCTACATATTGTAGAGACATGTCATGGTCACTTAACGGTTTCTTAATAATGTCCAGGCAGTATTTTACTAGTAAATTGGTGAATAAAGACTGCACATCAAAACTGACCATTCATAGGGCAAACTGTTCAGGCGTTGGAAAAAAAGTAGTGTCTTTTTGTTGGCCCAAGTGATATTATATGAATAAAGGTCCGGCCCCTTACACCGGTCTAAACTATGGACGTGCTATGACAGGGACCGAATAACTGAAGGTCGTAAAAGGCGACTAAGGGACTCGCAATCAGAGGAATGGGCAGCAGCATCTTTTCTATGGAGCAGGAGCCATTCTGCGCTCACCAACCCGCCGATCAAGCGTGGTGAGTACTGGTAAATTCCCCCCAATATGATGACAAAGTTGTGGAAATCTATGGGGGAGGCCTTTGTTCAGTAGTGGACGTTGTGTGGCCGATATGATAAATCGTCATACCCATTATATAATGGTACCGAAATATAAGTCTATATTTATATAAATTTACATAAATATTTTCGGTACCAGTGTATTAACAGGTATTAATATAAATACCTCTTTGGTGTGATGCCGCACCGGCTTTCGCCACTGCATCGATTGTAGTTGCATTATTATATAATTTTGTTTAGTTTTCGCCTTTGCACCGCGTTGCGGTAATGTCAAAAATGATCGTTCAAAATAGAATAGATAGTCAGTTGTTGTTACTAGTCGAGTTTCCTCTTTCTATGCGGTTTATCTGTTCTGCGAAGCTTTCTTTCTGGCTGGCGTTGACCCATAGTTGTTCTGCCTTGTTTGGATAGGGTGGCCTAGATGTCGACCTATAATGTAGTGTCGCGGGGGCTTTGATGAGAACACCGCGCGTTTGATGATATCTTTTTGTTGACGATTCGCTCGCCGCAGTCTTTTGATTATTTTCTGCTGCTATTTCGCGTAACCGCTACTGTTTTTTTCTTGGCTCGCACATATCGATGATTGGAGAACTCTTGCGGTCGTCCTAATGAGTCGATACCACTTTGAAAACCTAGAGAGATATTATAGATATTCGGCAAATGATTCTAATTACTCTGCTGTCTACGCATGACATTTTTATCTTTATTCCCTTATGTCATAATCGGCAGTATTTTCTTCTTTTGGCCACTCATTTTGGGATAGAGGTATGAAGGGCCTGGGAACCATCGGTGCGCAGCGCCAAAGCTAGGTGTTACCCGCGTCGCGTCAACTTACACGTTTTCGTGAGTGGTGGCTACCTTGCCACTTCCATTAGTTGTTTCTTGGTGATATCTTCGATCTTTGCTAGACGGTGAGCCAGGAAGGATTTGTAAACTCACGGTCTGACCTGATCCACACTAGTGTTATCCTAGAGCTACTCCAGTCGGTCTCGTTTGTGATGCTGGTCGACCACTATCACCCACGGCTTCCAGTGATACGTGTACGCTGCCGACCATCTGTTTGGTCTTCCAATACATTACTACGGCGTAGGTTCCTCGCTAATGTTGACAAAGTTGTGAAGGTGGCGATAGAAAACCTCTATTTGTAGCATCGCGGTATTCTTTGACGCTCATTCGTATTGAGTGACGTCATCTACTTTGTCCCAGTTCACATGCGGATCAGAATTTGATTATCAATTGCGTTAACAGTAAAGGAACATATCGTGTTGAAACCTGCACACCTAAGGGTCAATTCTCGTATTTTTATATTTTTTTTAAACATTGCCCCCCACTAGGATTTCTCCTGTGTCGTGGGTGCGTTTACAGACATAAATTCCACACCCAATACACCCAGAACCGGAACCCGGAACAACTACCTGTAGATCAAACAAATATTTGTTCCGTGCAGGAATCGAACCCACGACCCGGAGCGCAGCAACCGACTGTATCAGCTAATGGGCCGCTCCAAACTGTTCAGCCAATCAGGGCGCCGAACACGGTAAACGTGTAGTTTATTATTACGTTTCGATAGTGAAAATAAACTCGTACTAGGGGTACTGAATTGTCTGTCCTTCCTTTGCGGCCGCTATATATATGGGCCGACCGATACTTTGTAGGAAGTTTCGGAATGCAGAAGGAGACTGCAGAACGGGATCGGGAGAGGGCCGACCCCGCACGGAGAAGGACGAGACGGCGCCAGGGCAACAACCTTCCCGGCTCCCAAGTCTAATACGCCTGAGCCCCCTGCCGTCACTTCATGGTGGGGGGCCTTGGGGGTCGCGGATGCGCAGATTAGGGAGTCTGCGTGCTCAAATTGAGCGACCCTCGGAAAGACGGTGGCGCGCACGTGGTCATGTGCCGCCGTGTGCGCAGCGCAAAGCGAGGCTTGGGGGGATCCTTCACAATCCTCCTCGAGAAGTGCCTGGGGCGGTGACCTATTTACAGTCGCCTTCCCTCCACTAGAGGAGGTGACCGCTTCACAGTCATCCCTTCCGAGATGTGCCTAAAGGCGTGGCACCAATGGGCGGCTCTAGTGTGATCTTATAAGTTCCAGAATGTTCGCTTTCAAAAAATTCGCAGACTATGTGGTACCGCGACTAGATAGCAGATGGCGCCACATAGAACAATCCCGAACATTCTGGTAATTACTACAAGCTGTAGTATAGCTACTAGATAAGAGATGGCGCCACGTGCCTTATTTACAAAGAACTATCTAGAATACTATGATTTTCTACACGCCTAAGTATCGCTACTAAATACCAGATGGCGCCACTTTTCGCTATTGTTTACCGGATGGCGTAACAAGTTTGGCGTCTTATGAAACTATCCAACCTCAAAACCGCCTTACTGCCTGTATCATGGGTATGTTGCTTCCAATTTAAGGTTTGGTCTTCTTTTATGGGGCAACTCTGTTGATATAAACAGAGTGTTTACCTTTCAAAAACAGTGTGTTGTGCATTATGCCACTTTTCACCATCATGCAAATCATTGTTTCCCAAGCTAAAATTGCTTATGCTTCCTTCGATTTATATTTATGAGTGCTGCATTTATGTGAAAAATCACCAATATCTACGACCCATAAAAGTAGCACTGTAACTCTATCACCAGGTATCCTAGCAGATTGCTGTTATCCAATGTCGATAAAAATATATAATAAATTGCCTGATGGACTTTTTTAAGTCTTCCTTTCAAAATATTTAAAGGTAAATTATATAAATGGTATGAAAGCCAAAAAAACGTTTGGAACAATATATTCGATGTTTCAACGTCATCATAGTTTTCATCATGCTGTGTAGATACAGAACAGGAAGCTTCGGGTGCTCCGCCCTTCTCCGGGGCGAAGGTAGTACAGGATGCATGGGCACTTAGTCAATAAAAACAAATAAAAAAAGCAGAGAAGAGAGAAAATTAAACAGAAATTAAAAATACACGCAAAAAATCATTAAATCAGAATCTTCTGTCACACCGCAAACTGCCGTAAACTATGTCGGAAAAAAGAAAACTGAAAACCCAACTCCCAAAGTTGAGAAGGAATAAAAATATACTTATTGTCTGTAATGAGGCCGTGAAGCCCATCAATATAGCATACAAACCCGATAAACCCGGGCGGGATATGTCGAACCACGCCTTTTTCGGATTCACCCCACGTAAAGGGTCCCAAGATCAAATTTCGCTGTAATAAATATGAGTATCAAACAAAATTAAATATTACTAACCCAACCGAAGCCGGTGACGCTTGGAAAATTTGTAATCGCAACTGAACTGTATTATTTTTATGCGACATATACTCTCCGTACATGATGTATTTCCACCTGGATAATACAATTAAAAAAAAAGGCCAAATGCTGGTTACGTCCAATGGCTATTATTTCAAGTTTTAATTTATAATCATTATTATTATTCTCTATTTCAAGAATAATAATGATATCCTTTTATGTTTAATTCGTCTCAAAATGATTGCTTCGCAGGTTAAATTTAATATAAAGTCTGTGAGAATATTCGTTTTGAAGAATATGGAGGTAATAAAAATAGTAATAGTAGACACGACGACTTAAGCCAGACTACCAGGGGTATAATAAGAAACAAATATTTAACAGTAATAAACGTTTTAACACTCACTTAAATATATTAATTAAATATAATTTCTTCATTAATAATTTAATAACGTTTCTGTCTCCAACTTTATACATAACAGGGGCAGTAAATCAGAAACTTAGCGAGCGCCCAGGAGGGCGTTTACTGGTTTATTCGTTGTTAAACTCAAGGAAACTGGTCCGATAAGTTTCATAGATTCAGAAGTCGCTTTGTGCTGCCTAATAAGTTGTATTTCGAAGCAACCGAGCGCGGATATCGTAGTATTTATGAGTTTCAGAAAGCAGAAATAATAACCCCAAAGACTGTAATAAAACGGATTTCACGGATATTATTAGATAAGTTACGCAGTTTCTCGTAATAAGGTTTTATATCTGATTTTGGACTTGGAAAATAATATGAATTCCTTTAAGCCAAAGAGAATTCACCGATGAGACTTTTTGTCAGCGTTAAAATCACCGGCAATCTTTGGGTTATTTAACAAAAGATCTATCTTTGCAAACGTCTTACCGTTGATAACAATTGAATCCATTTCTTTCTCATACAATTCAATTCAAAACTGTAAGGAATTTCTTGCCTAAAAACAGCTCCAACTACAAACTTTAGCGTCATCAATCTCCCGCCAACTTGGAATCCAACAATAGTTGATGAGTCTAACCGGGAACCAATTAGGGTCACGTTTTGGCCCCGAAAGCACCCTTATCACCCTTCAATCGAGTCCAAATGCTGATCAAGTCAATAGTTGTTGTAGTCAGTTGTTAAATAGACAGAGTATATGTTGCAAGGGAGATGATAACAATGGAGATTTGATCAAAGGGATTAAGGCGATTTAAATCTTTGGATTAAGGTAGATGATCAATTCACGGAAGATGCAATTTTTTGTATTTTTTATTTATTTGTAAGAAACGTTGCCCCGCACTAGGATTTCTTCTGTGTCGTGGGTGCGTTTACAGACACAAATTCCACACACAATACACCCAGACCCGAAACAACTACCTGCAGATCATACAAATATTTGTTCCGTGCGGGAATCGAACCCGCGACGGTGCGCAGCAGCCGACTGTATCAACCACTGCACCAACCGTGCCGTCATCGTCAAATTACAACTCTGTGGCCTTTCTGTCTGTTCTCCTAAAGAAAGTAAGTGATTCGATCCTTCTAATAAAGTTAAATAAAGTTGTATCTTATTGTTGACCCTAATCATTTATTTATTTATTTATATACTCTTTATTGTACAACACATAATACATAGAGATAAATATTTTAAAAGATACATGTACAATGGGCGGTCTTATCGCACAGGGCGATCTCTTCCAGACAACCTTTGGATGGACAGGAAGAAAGGAGAGAGATATTGGGCTGTCAAGTGTACAATATATCATACACAATATTACTTAGACATAATATAAAATACATAACAATACATACAATATATATATAAAACGATGATAAAAATATACTAATAAAAATCAAATATAACGGGGTAAGGAGAAGAAAAATTAGAGAGAAAGGTAATGCTCCTTCACCATTTTCTTAAAAATAAGTAGTGTTTGAGCACGTCTTACTTCAATGGGTAATGCATTCCACAAGCGAGCCGCCTCACTCTTTGATAATCGCCGCCACTCCGCTTGCCCGATCAAATTCTTTGAGGTTTGCCGCCTCACGGGCGACACATCAAAAGATTTATTGGTTCTCAATTATTCTAAACTAGTTTATTCCAGATTATTCCTTCATTTCGCCTATATAAGCGGGTGGATGGCCCGAACGTTAGTTTTGTCCTTTGTTGTTTCAAATCCTTTGATGTTTGCCGCCTCACTCTTTGATAATCGCCGCCACTCCGCTTGCCCGATCAAATTCTTTGAGGTTTGCCGCCTCACGGGCGACACATCAAAAGATTTATTGCTTCTCAATTATTCTAAACTAGTTTATTCCAGATTATTCCTTCATTTCGCCTATATAAGCGGGTGGATGGCCCGAACGTTAGTTTTGTCCGGTTAAGCATCTTTTGTCCGGTTAAGCATCTTTTGTCCGGATAAGCATCTAGATCCCTGTTGGGATGAGTGCGAGAAGCCCATCATAAAAAAAAACCGAACGTTAGTTCAGGTCTATTTGAGCTACCGAGGTGATAAGCGATATCCTAGCGAACTGCTCGAGCCGTCAACTTGCTTTATGACTTTGTGTGCATCTTGAGTGGTGACTAACTATAGTTTGTTATTAAGTTTATTGAACGAAAAGTAAACAAAAATGATGTCTGGTGGAAAGAAACTAAAAGTAGATACAGAGGGTCGGCAGTTTCAAGAAAAATGGAGTGAAGAATTCTTTTTTATCTTGCACAATGGTAAGCCTATTTATTTGCTGTGTAATGAATCCATTTTAGTAATGAAAGAATTCAATATAAAGAGGCATTACTCAACTAAGCATGCTATGCTGCACTCACTGACAGGACAATTAAGAACAGACAAAATCCAGAAATTTGGAAAAACAGCAACAAATGTTTCATAAACAAAGAACACAACTTTATAATGTTGTGAAAGCTAGTTTTATAGTTAGCTCAGAATCGGCAAAGACACTAAAACCATTTGCCGAAGGAGAAGTTATCAAGGAGTGTATGTTAGAAGTTTGCGGTATTTTGTGTCCTGAAAAGGAAAATAAATTTGAAAAAATTAGTTTTTTCAAGACGAACTGTTGTTCGACATATAGAAATGGTGGCTAATGATATAAAAACAACATTGACTGACCGTATGGCTAGTTTTTCAGTTAGTAAATGATTTGTACAGCCATTTGAAAGCGTTGCAGATCAAACTACGCTTGTGGGAGTCACAGATGCTGTCTGGTAACAGTTACCATTTCAACACGCTCTCTGCGCATGAAAATATTGCTTATTGAGCATAAGCAATATTTTCATGCGCATATACTGAAGAACTCAAGTTACTGTCGAAACAATTTTCGAACAGATTTAGCGACTTCAAAAACATGGAAGACTGTTTCAGTTTATTTGCTACTCCTACAAAATGTAATGTACAAAATGCCCCAATACAAATGGAGTTGATCGAGATTCAAGAAAACTCACTCCTAAAAACCAAATTTGAAGACGTAGAGTTGTGCGATTTCTACAAAAAAATACCTAGAAAAAGAAAAGTTTCCGCAGCTTAGAAAATTCGCAAGAAGATTGATTTGTACGTTTGGCAGTACTTATAAATGCGAACAGTTCTTTGATGAAAGTTAATAAATCAACACATCGTACAAGACTGACTGACGATAATTTGGAAAATTCTTTACGTCTTTGTATCAGTGGAATTAATCCAAATATCGATGTATTAGTTTCCCAAATTCAAGTTCAAGTGTCTCATTGATTTCGGTGTATTTAACTTTCGTAGTTTGCTTCTTTCAATTTCATTTTGTTATTTTAATAAATTGTATTTTAATAACATTGTCGCATTATTTCATGTCTAATATCTATCGCAAGAAATATTATCACTACTTTAAAATTTTAAGTACTTTTAAACGCGGGCCGCGAACGTATTTGCACGCTAAAGTTTGGCCCTCAACATGTCAAAGGTTGCCCAAACCTGCACTAGACCAATGATATTATACCACACATATACTTCTTTTAATATATAATATCATTGCACTAGACCGTATCATAGCCGTATACAATGAAATCACGCTACGGTGTTGGTCGATGACGGAACGGGATAGTTCTTTTTTTAATATACTCGTATATTGAACAGGCTTGCGTTTGACCACTATCGCACCTGATGCTAGGCAACGATGTGGTCAACGATGGTGCACGCTTGCCCAGAAGAAAGCTGTACCCCTAGTACGAGTTTCTTTTTACGATCGAAACGTAATAGTAAACTACACATTTACCGCGTTCTGCGCTGCGATTGGCCCGCTCAAAACTTTTTAACCAATCCCAGCATGGGTGAACTGTACCCCTAGGGGTACAACGACTTTAAGATTCCCTACAGACTCTGGCAATATATATCAGTTTGATATGAATTTATACCAACAATATTTTTCCACGTACCGATACGGTTACGGTCATGGTATGGCATAGTGTAATGGCTCCTTAATACACAGATTTGTACTCCTTAAATCTTCTTAGATGTTCGATCAACACTTTTTATACAAATTGTGTACGTGGGCGTGCGTGATAATATAATAATTTGTTACGAAATAAAAGAACATTTCATCTTTTTTTACACCTTTCCCTTCTTTTACTATGCTATCGTCATGTATATATTGGCTTCTTAACTTTATTCAGCTTTCGGCGTCTGTTATATTATGATTGCTGTATATAAAATATCGAAATATTTAATCAATATCGAAAGGAGACCGCGCACCGGAAAACGCAGCGTGGGACGACCTCCAACGTGGTGGAGAGACGACCTGGTGAAGGTCGCTGGGAGTCGTTGGATGAGAGCGGCATGTGACCGCTCGTTGTAGAAATCTATGGGGGAGGCCTTTGTTCAGCAGTGGACCTCCTGTGGCTGATATGATGAAATAAAATAAAGAATATGATATTAGTAATTACAGTTCGTAAGAGATGGTAACACAAAAAAACCGGACAAGTGAGAATTGTACTCGCATTGAGAGGGTTCTGAAATTGCTGAATATATTGTTTATTGTTGAATTCTGTCT
Organism: Diloba caeruleocephala; assembly: GCA_947459985.1. Taxonomy (NCBI): domain Eukaryota; kingdom Metazoa; phylum Arthropoda; class Insecta; order Lepidoptera; family Noctuidae; genus Diloba; species Diloba caeruleocephala. Next base: position 9,465,281 of record OX381619.1, read on the forward strand.
TGTACCAATAATGTATCCTAGGAACAAACTTAACATTGTAGTCTAAAAACATGTTCTCCCATACATTCCAACTGCAAAGTTTGTAAGCACAATATGAAAGATTTATCATCTTTTTTGAAGACCATAGACCTCTTATAGATTTTCCTGTAATCTATAAGTAATAATAATAATTATAACGCTTACACCGGTGTTGCTCCTTGTCACCTGTAGTGGTGGCCATTTACGGGGCCCATCTAGTGAGTGGCCACAGAATTTCACTTTAAAGGTTGCATTTTATAGTGCAGCCATGAAGAGTCCCCGGTTAGTGTCCCATTACATTTTAGATTAAAATTCTCTAAAGGGCCTCTGCGTGTTGGACCCATGTTCCCGCGTAAGCCTATCAAAAGACCGGGTTCCCCCTTACAGGGGATATAAACCCGTGTAATAGAGAAAAAAAAAGCATGTAATCAAGTAATGAACTATTCTCTGTATTTTATTTTAAAAAATGGCTTGTAGTTTCTGATATAAGCGGGGGAGGGGGACGGCCATATTCAAAATTTATTTATTTACGTTACACGTTACGTTACGTGTTTGGGTCGAAGAAATATGAAGAAATATATATGTATACTAAATTTCAACTTTATCAGTCAAGTACATTCGGACAATCTTGGCTGTGACAGACGGACAGACAGAAAGACACACGAGTGATGCTATAAGGCTTCCGTCACTTTTTCATACGGGCGTTTGGAACCCTAAGTTCTCTTCCCTAAGAACCCTTATCTCACTATCCTTATTCTTATTTTAGAACTATTAACAATATCTCATCGACGCTGGCAACAGTTCGTCACGATCCCTAGGACGAAGTTATTTCTTCGGTTGGAAAAGGGAGGTACTGGCTCAAACCATTCGACTTTAACTCATTAAGTTGTAACATATTTTTCTTTTTAGACTATGTTTTCGGGGCTTTTCGCGCACAGATAAATCAAAACATTATTTTGACTAACTTGAACGTTTCGGCCAAGTTGCATTGACCGTGGTCACGAGAAGACTAAAGTATGTGGGTGTCATTGTCTTAATTTTTTAAATCTACCGCGGTTGATCTTCGGTAACGTAACTGTCTGTAAAACGATATGCTGAATCACAACACACAATGCTAACTGTTTCGGTGGACACACTTTTAAACAAATTGCGACGCGCAAATTTCTCGATGACTGGATTCCACTAATAATATGACTGAAATTCGCTATAGTTTAAAAACTTATATTTTTCTTTCGTCATGTGTTATTTTTTTCTGTTGGAGTTCAGTGCCAACATCCTGAAGGGGATCTCTTTTACCGCTCAGTCTTCGATATCAAACTCAACCTTAATGCCCGCCCTAAAGGGCTACCAAGTGCAATCAAATCCAGGTCAAATAATACACAGCATTTGACGGCACGGTTGGTGCAGTGGCTGATACAGTCGGCTGCTGCGCTCCGGGTTGTGGGTTCGATTCCTTCACGGAACAAATACTTGTATGGTCTACAGGTAGTTGTTCCGGGTCTAAGTGTATTGTGTGTGAAATTTGTGTCTGTAAACGCACCCACGACACAGGAGAAATACTAGTGCCGGGCAACGCTTTATATAAAAAAAGCATCTCTAGAACTCGTGCAATATTCGAAATAAGTTACAAGCATGAACAATTATATAAAGATCCGTTAGACCTAACGTTCCAACATGGAATGACCGCCAGTGCTGTCCCCGCCACCAGCAACTGTATTTGTTTACCACAGATAATACATTCTATGTACAAAAATGGTTTTATACCAACTATTAAAAAAAAACATTAATAAATACAGGATTGCTAACACAAGACACAATATAACCTACTGCCTTACAACAGTTATATTTATTTATATATAAACCAGAAAAAAACTCTTCTTTGCATTTGATTACTAATATGAGCAGATTCTAACTTTGGCTATTTATAACTTCATGGAAACAATTTTAAGAACCCTTTTATTCTATGCAACCTCGTGGGCCTTACTTACTTTCTCTACTGACCGATTTAGAACCTTTGGCAGCCTGGTGCATAATATTTTACGTATCTCCATTATTTCGTTCGCTATATACTTAGCTATTATGAAAATATGAGTATTATAATATGTTTACAAAAAACCCAGACAGGCTAGTATATGTGAATGAAAGTACCAGTATGCCAGTAGAATACATGTTCTAGTATCGGAAAAAGTATTATTATGTATTCTGTAATATTTTCCAGGAGGAGACAAAAACACTAACTTACCAACCATCCCATTTTCTCAGTCTTCCAACCCGTTTTCTTGCATAGACTAAGTTCCTATTATATCCTACGCTGACATCACTACACAAAGCCTCAGGTAAAAAGCACGTGCATTACTTCAGACAGGTTATCAGCCAGTATACCCTAACATTGATCTATTTATTTTGCTCCATTGATTCATGCAGCTTACGAATTATGATGCGGGCTACTCTCTTTGGGATAAAAGTATAAAAATAGTATAGAAAAGGATACCCAAAAAGATAATTCTAAATTGAACGCTTCACTTGCTACTCTCAACTCAATTAACAATCTCTAGACAAAGAATCTTGCACGGTATTGAACACACGTTTATAAATTCATATTTTTTAAATAGCAGCCATCTAAAACACTGCAGAACATGGATTCAAATCTACGGACACAAAGAACGACCACGAATACCTTGTTCCTGTAAACGTCACACTTTGTAATTGCCAGTGTATCTGTCCTTTTTAAATAATCCTTTAGTCCGTTAGGACACCTACGGGATGGGAACAGATAGCCTGCTCTTTATCGAGAACTCCAAGGTCACTAGAGAAGAAAGAAATAACAATACTCATATTTAAATGTAAGAAAAGACGGATTTTTTCTACTTCTTCAACTGTAATGCAATAGCTTCATATGTATTTAACGATCCTGAAACTATAACTGGAATTAAAATGTTGTAATTTCCAGACATGCACTTTTATCTTTTTTATTCAAGTGTCTTAATGTATCACAAAATTCTGAAAAGCGCCAATATTTATACAACTATTTGCATTGTGGAACACGTTGCGATACATTTTCGGTCTTTTCATTGTTAATGCTCCCGGCTCGTGAAATAATATCTGCTGTGACTAAAGAAAAGGAAATTGTGATATTTTTTGGCTGCCTTAAGTATGCATTACAAAGCCTTTTACTTTATTTTCCCTTTTTTTCTGTGTAGTTGACGATTGACGATTTTGCGCTGACCAAACTTAATGCTTATTTAGCTGCAAATCAGGAATATGTATTGCAGAAACAAAAAATGCTATTTACCAGTTACAGTGAGTAGTCTAAAAAATAACAATGTTTATAGTCTTGGTACAGATTCATCGTATTTATACATCGCAAACCCTACAAATGTCAAAGATAGGCTTCGAGATGTTTCAATATACCCTAATCCGACCTACTTTGTATTCGGGACTGCATGCCAAAGTTGTCCCAAAATTGTTTACTAAGTAGAAACCGGAGTAGTGATCCCTTTGAAGATTTTGCATTTAGATCGATAACGTAACAATGGGAACCTTTTTTTATTGGTGCCCAGTGGAAATTCTTCATGAACTGCCTTCGCCCTGGGGAAGGGCGAAGGGGTATGCCGGACTCCTACCGGCTAAAACCACTGGAGTGGGCATCTTTGGCACCTAAGGGAGGGTCCAGGTCCTCGTATGATCACACTAGAGCCGCCTACTGGTGCCACGGAGAGGTTGACTGTAAAGCGGTCACCCCCCGGGCGGAACAATGGGAACCTAAAGAACATTTTCTTTGTCTTTTATCGTTTTGATTTTAAATGTGAGTGAGAAATACAAAAGGTTGTCTAAAAAAGTAGGCACGAAATAAATACTTAAACAAGTTTAATTAAATGTCTTATAACGCTCGAAAGCCTCGAAACCCATATCAATGTGTAGTTTTCCGCTTAGAATAAGTCACCCACAATTGTAGGAATGGCGTCAAAGGAGACTAAAATTGAATAAAGAAATGAGGTAGCAGATATATCAATCACGCTAATCTGACAATAATAATAATAACCGTTGTTTTCGATAAGTTACATTAAGTTTTCATTCCATATTCCTATTACAATAGACGCTGAAAGCTCAAGGTCACTCAGCGAGCTATGAAGAGGGCTATGCGTGGTATTTCCCTACGAGATCTAATCAGGATAGAGAAGATCCGTTGAAGAACTAAAGTTAGTTAAAGAATCGAATCTGAGTCTGCATTTTTATAGTGCAGTCATGGATTACAATGTAGTCATTGAGAGTAGGGTTACTGTCTCATTAGGTTTTAGATCAAAATTCTCTAAGTCTCTTCAATTCTTAGCGTGTTGGTTCCATGTCCCCGAGTAAGTCTATCAAATGACCGGGTTCTTTATTGCAGAGGATGTGAATCCATGCTTAGAGATAAAGTATGTCACGACCGTTTATTATTACGTCAACGTGTACCCGTAAACGTGTAATACGCAGCAAACGCTTCCCTAAAACATGAAACATGTTTATCCAATTAAATAGAAATTGTTAACAAACTTGCTCGCACCGAGATTTTCACCACGCTTTACTAAATTGCCAATAAAACAAAATAAAAGAGGCTCGGTAAACAAAGGTCAAAGATTCGCCGCACAAATCGGTGTCCTGACAATACCCAAAACATTTTGAATAAAGAATTTAATGCTTCTATGAAATGAAAAATTAATAAATTCCCCTCGTAATTTTTCCGATATAATACAGTACTGACGAACAATGCTAAATTAGGCCATTCGACCTATTTACTCTCGTGATTAGTGTGCGTCCCGCTTTTTCAGCTTCTTTTAAGTTTTTAGGTTGATAGCTTTCGCAATATCACAATACGTCAAGTTTGGATTACTAGAATTTGATATTTTTTTTGTTTTTCTTCTTTTTAATAAAACATTGCCCCACACTAGCATTTCTCCTGTATCGTGGGTGCGTTTACAGACAGATTTCACACACAAACACCCAGACCCGGAACAACTACCTGCAGATCATACAAATATTTGTTCCGTGCGTGAACAAATATTTGTGATCGATTTATCAAACCCATGACCCGGAGCGCAGCAGCCGACTGTATCAGCCACTGCACCAACCGTGCCCTCATATGTATAAGATTTCAAGTACGTTTGTCTGGGATCCTTTTTCCTAATTTTTACGCCACATTACTCGTTATAAAAACTCTAGGAACTCCCCTGGAGTTCAAAACTGAGTATCAGGTAATTTCAGTTACAAATAAACCGCTCAGACACTTGGCTTGACATCTTAATTCAATAATAAATTCCGACTGAACGTATCTATTAGGCAATTACCAATATTGCCGTAGATTTTCTCCTTATTGTCTCACAAGGTGGATTTATACATCATACCACTAAGGTGGCAAACAATCATACCACCCACCTAATGGTAAGTGGTTACCGTAACCTATGAACGCTTGCGACACCAGAGGTATCAACTATATTAAGTAATAGACACTTACAGAATGATATGATGAACAGTTGATAGATAAATAACCTAAACCCGGAATACATAGACCCACCAGGCTATTTGCATTGGTATCTACAAATACATAGGCTGCACTAAAAGTATCGGGAATGGAATATTTCCACTGTCCCTGTCATATTAAAATCTTTTAAATTAAAAACTCCTTGGTTTTACAAAGCGAATACCATTTATTTATTTAAAAAAAGATTCACGGTCTTGTCACAAGGTTTTGTCAAACTTGTTTAGTCGTTGAGAAAATGGAATTGACTCGAGAAAATTCAAGAGCGATGATTTATTATGACTTTCGAAGTGGTTTAACACAAAAACAGTGTGTTGACCGGATGATTTCTGCATTTGGTGATGAAGCCCCATCCAAAACCACAATTTATCGCTGGTTTGCTGAATTTCAACGTGGACGTGTCAAGCTCAGTGATGATCCTTCGCAAGGTCATCCAAAAACTGCAGTCACCCAAGAAAACGTTGATGCTGTGCGTAAGCTGATTGAGGAAGATCGACATGTGACATACCGCGAAATTCAGGCAACTTTAGACATTGGCATGAGTCAAATACAAATAATCTTGCATGAACAATTAGGTGTAAAAAAGTTGTTTTCCCGATGGATACCGCATTTGCTATGTGAAGAGCAAAAAGCGGCTCGCGTTACTTGGTGCGTCAGAACTCTCGAAAGATTCCACGCAGGATCCTCAAATGCTGTATACAACATCGTATCAGGTGACGAATCCTGGATATATGCGTACGAACCCGAAACAAAAAACCAGTCACGAGTTTGGGTGTTCGAAAATGAGTTAAAGCCAACAAAAATTGTTCGTTCACGGAGTGTTGCAAAAAAAATGGTGGCCACGTTTGTCTCCAAAACCGGCTATATTACGACTATTCCTCTTGAGGGACAAAGAACGGTTAGTGCAGAATGGTATGCTAGCATTTGTTTGCCACAGGTCGTTTCTGAACTCCGTAGATAGAACTGCAACCGCCGCATCATCCTCCATCACGACAATGCGAGTTCTCACACCGCGCACAGAACAAAAGAGTTTTTAGAGCAAGAAAACATAGAATTATTAGACCATCCGCCGTACAGCCCCGACCTAAGCCCTAATGATTTCTATACTTTCCCTAAAATAAAGAATAAATTGGGTGGACAGAGATTTTCATCACCTAAAGAAGCTGTGGACGCCTACAAAACGGCCATTTTGGAGACCCCAACTTCCGAATGGAATGGTTGCTTCAATGATTGGTTCCATCGTATGGAAAAATGTGTCAAATTTCGCGGAGAATACTTCGAAAAGCAATAAATACATTTTTAAATAGTAATGTTGTGTCACTTCCTTGATTCCCGAAATTTTCAGTGCCGCCCTCGTACGACTAAGTAATTATCTGAACGGGTGGGCAACAGCTTTATTCTATGCTTTAAAAACAACATACTACGGTCACCAAACCGCAGATAAATCTATGGACTACTGACTACGGCTTACGGGCTACGGCGTACGGGCTACGGCGTACGGGCTTCGGCGTACGTGCTACGACGTATGGGCTACGGCGTACGGACTACGGCGTACGGGCTACGGCGTACGGGCTACAGAATTCGGACTACAGACTACGGCGTAGTTATCTAAACAAAAGCCGTAGTTTTTACATAGCGCGCACTCCGGTGCGTTTATATTCTTGCTGATTTACATCATGCGATCGCAAATTGTCAGACATTTTTGCAACAAACTACGGAAAGAGCTATCTTCCGCAGCAAGCTTTTTCTGCGAAATAAACTCTTTCTTTTGACTTCCTATGATAGAATGTTGATTTTGATATACAAAACAATAATAATAATATAAAAAAAACTGGCAACACTGGAACTAAAAGTCAACAATTTTTTAATCCGCATATAAATATATAATAAAAATATAACTAAAGTACCAATAGACCGAACAACACCAATTATATTAAGAAATAAGTACGAAAACCTCCATCCTATATAAAAATGATAATATTGAAGAAATACCAGAAACAAACAAAACATAAAACACAAGGATGACAGCGGTTGTCATACAATGCCAATACCAAAATGGAAAAACAGAAATAATGCAAATAATATCTTGAAATGTTGACAAGAGCCAGGAATAAAGCACACCCACCACCCCCGGACTCGTCGCCCAGCTCCGCCTCGCAGCCGCCAGATCCTGAATCACCAGTGACGCTGGCGGCTGCAGCCGCGTCGAGCTCGAGCGACGAGTTTTACTCCCCGCCGACGTCGCCAACACCTGTACGTCGGCAGGGGAGACCCCGGCCACCGATACGCTTGGAGCCTAGGGACCAACCGGCCCCGAACCGGGTTCCCGCTGCCGGTGGTTATGTGCAGCGCATGAAGTGGACTAAAGAAATAAATGAGAACGTCATGCGCGCATTTTATGGGTCTACTGAGGGGGGAACTAACCTCACTGCGTACCGTGGTAGGATGCTGACTCTGTTTCAGGAACTTGAACCAACCATCAACGTTTCGGCACAACGATTGTCGGATCAGGTGCGTGTCATCCAACGTAATCACCGGTTGGATGACTCAACACTTGATCGGCTACGCTCGGAAATGCAGAATAGTTGTGTCATTCCTTCCCCATCTCGGACCGCGATACAACCGCATGTGTCTGGTGAAGTTCTGTTGCGGTCCGACTGCGACCAAAAGGAGGATGATGACACAACTATAAATGTAAGTACCCAATATAACGATGAATTGAGGAGCGCATTGGAGGATGCGATTCGGGATTATCGTGCCACACCCGCCGAACTTAGACCGCGACTACCACGTTTGCCCATGCATAACAAAAATAGGGCGTTGGTGTGTGCCCTGGATTCGCTGCTTTCTAGCTATTTTGAAAGCAGCGAAACCCTCGGCGATACTCACTCAATCTTGTATTGCGCAGCTGTAGCGGCATGTCGTGTAGCTCGCGTAAAATTTCAAAACAGTAACAGAGCTACACAACCAAAATCCGCCGTACCAGCTTGGCAGTGCAGGATTGAGCGTCGTATCGGCGAGGCCAGGGTACTCATTGCTAAATTAATATGCTTCAGGGATGGTAATACTCGACCTAGAGTAATGCGCTTTGTGAGACGGGCATTTTCGGGGACTGGGATCAGCCCTCAAGAATATATGTCCCGTGTCACAGAGCGCATCGATTTCCTGAAGCAAAAAGTTTATGCATGGGCGAGTCGTATTCGTCGGTATAAGAGGCGGGTGGAACGATTTTACCAGAATCGCATGTTCCAAAGCGATCAAAGGTGGGTATACAGATCTTGGGAGCGATCTGACCAAAGTGTGGGTGACGTATGTCGACCAGATGATGACGTCATGAGTGAGTACTGGCGCAGCATCTGGTCGATGCCCGTCAACCACACCGAGGGCGACTGGATACGGGACGTCGAGCGAGCGTGTGAATCTATACAAGAGATGGGAGAAATCATGATTTCTCCCCAAGACGTGGCCAGTGCAGCCCGTCCGATGCCGAATTGGAAATCCCCGGGACCGGACGGACTGCACATTTTTTGGATTAAATGGTTACGAAGTTCTCATGCTCGCTTGGCATCCCAGTTTCAGTCAGCCTTAGAGGCTGGGTCGCTGCCTCAGTTCTTTACGACAGGAGTTACCCACCTGCTCCACAAATCAGGTAGTGCAGCGGAACCCAAAAACTATAGGCCGATTACATGTTTACCAACGGCCTATAAACTGCTTACATCCATTTTGAGAGAGAAAATGACTAATCATATTGACAAGAATATCATCATGTCTGTCTCTCAAAATGGATGTAGGAATGGGTCCCGCGGCACTAAGGAGCTGCTCCTCATTGACATGACCATTAGCCAGCAGGTTCGTCGCTCCCGAAAGAATCTGTCGACATGCTGGATAGATTATAAGAAGGCCTATGACTCGGTGCCGCATACATGGCTCATGAGAGTGCTAGAGTTGTATAAAATAAATACAACTTTACGCACTTTCTTGTTGTCATGTATGGGGCAATGGAGGACGGTCCTTCGATATCCAGGATGTCGACAGATTCAGGGGAACGGTGAAACGATAAATATTGAGCGGGGAATATTTCAGGGCGACAGTCTGAGCCCCCTGTGGTTTTGTCTGGCCTTGAACCCTCTCAGCACATTGCTAGAGGGGTCAAAGCTAGGCTTCCCGCTGCGGAGAGGAAGTAAGGTATTATCCCACCTGTTTTACATGGATGACCTGAAACTGTTTGCTCCCAGTCAATTGCAACTAATAAAGTTACTAAAAGTAACTGAAACTTTCAGTAACTGTATTAGGATGGAATTTGGCAGGGATAAATGTGCGGTCATGCATGTAAAACGAGGCGAGATAATGGAATCTGAGGGAGTTCAACTCTCGGATTCTATTTACCTTAGATCACTCTCCGCAGCGGAATCATATAAATACTTGGGTATGTCGGAGGCTTTGGGCATCAAAGAAGCTGACATGAAGCAATTGTTGAAAGAGCGGTTCTTTGGCCGCCTGAGAAAAGTCCTTCAAAGTCTTTTGTCAGGTGGCAATAAGGTTCGCGCTTTCAACGGTTGGGTCATGCCAGTTTTGATGTACTCCTTTGGCATACTCAAGTGGACTCAGACGGAACTTGATGCCCTGGATAGGAAGGTCCGTACACTGTTGACTGCAAGTCGGATGCATCATCCTCGGTCTTCGGTAATGAGGCTGTACATCCCACGGAAGTGTGGAGGTAGAGGCTTTTTAAATGCTAAGACTCTACACAACCGTGAGGTGTGCCGCCTCAGGGATTATTTCCTCCGTGCCGAAGGGGGGATGCACCGAGATGTAGTCGCAGTAGACAAAGGACTAACCCCGCTCGGTTTGGCTAAGGAGAACTGGCGCAAACCTGCCGTACTTAGTACCAACGACCGCATGGAGGTATGGCAGAGCAAGGAGCTACACGGACGCTATTATCGGGTTCTTCATGGTCCTGATGTGGACTTGCAAGCGTCCGTGTCCTGGCTACGCTTCGGTGACTTATTCGGAGAAACCGAAGGTTTTGTTTGTGCAATTATGGACGAAGTTATCATGACGAACAACTACCGGAAATATATTGTTAAGGATGGCACCGTTGACATCTGTCGGGCATGTCACTGTCCTGGTGAATCACTTAGACATATAATTTCTGGTTGTTCTCGTCTTGCTAACGGCGAATACTTGCACAGGCATAACCAAGTGGCCAGGATCATCCATCAGCAACTTGCTCTAAAATACAACCTTGTGGAATCTGAGGTACCGTATTACAGGTATGTGCCCGACCCAGTTCTTGAAAATGGTCATGTCACGTTGTACTGGGATCGATCTATCATCACTGATAGGACTATTGTGGCCAATAAGCCTGATATAGTGGTGATAGATCGATTAGAGCGCCGCACAATTATTGTTGATGTTACTATCCCGCATGACGAGAATCTCGTGAAAGCCGAGAAAGATAAACAGATTAAGTATCTTGACTTGGCACACGAGATTGTCGACATGTGGGATGTAGACTCTGCAATTATTGTGCCGATAGTTGTTACAGCCAATGGCCTCATAGCCAAGAGCCTCGACCAACATCTAAAGAGGCTCTCGTTAGGTGGTTGGATCAAGGGCTTGCTACAGAAAGCAGTTCTCCTTGACACGGCACGCATAGTGAGGAGGTTCCTTTCTCTGGAGCCCTAACCACCGGTAGCTTGGACCCTGTGCCCGTTGCCGGTTGGTCACTATTTTTTATATTTTTAAATGTATGTGTTTTTGTTTTTGCTTTATATATATATATTTAAAAATGTAATTAATATGTTAGTTAAGTAAATAAAGATAATAATAATATAAAAAACCAAAAATTATAGACTGATTACTTGTTTACCGACGGTCTATAAACTTCTTACATCCATTCTGAGAGCAAAAATTAACAATCATATTGATGACAATAATATCATGTCTTCCTCTCAGAATGGATGTAGGAAAGGGTCCCGTGGTACTAAGGAGCTGCTCCTTATTGATATGGCCATTAGCCAACAGGTCAGACGTAACCATAAGGATGTGTCGACATGTTGGATAGATTATAAGAAGGCCTACGACTCTGTTCCGCATACATGGCTCATGAGGGTGCTGGAATTGTATAAGATAAATACAACTCTACGCACTTTCCTGTTTGCATGTATGCGGAAATGGAGGACGGTTCTTAACTATTCAGGATGTCGACAGATCCAAGGGAACGATGAACCAATCAGGATCGAGCGTGGAATATTTCAGGGCGATAGCCTGAGTCCACTGTGGTTCTGCTTAGCCTTGAACCCTCTGAGCACACTGCTGGAGAGTTCGAGGCTAGGCTACCAGATGAGAAGAGGTGGTCAGATAATATCTCACTTCTTTTACATGGATGATTTGAAACTCTTTGCCCCCAACAATTTGCGGCTAATAGAGTTACTGAAGGTAACTGAAACTTTTAGTAACTCTATTAGGATGGAATTTGGTGTGGATAAATGTGCAGTCATGCATGTAAAGCGAGGGAAGATTATGGAATCCGAGGGATTACAACTTTCGGATTTCATACACATCAGATCCCTTTCCTCATCTGAGACCTACAAATACTTGGGTATGTCGGAGGCGTTAGGTATCAACGGAGCTGACATGAAACAATCGTTACAGGTGCGCTTCTTTGGCCGCCTGAAAAAAGTACTGAAAGTCTTTTATCAGGCGGTAACAAGGTGCGCGCCTTTAACGGTTGGGTCATGCCAGTCTTAATGTATTCTTTCGGCATACTCAAGTGGACTCAGACTGAATTAGACGCCCTGGATAGACGAGTCCGTTCGTTGTTGACCACAAATCGGATGCATCACCCACGATCGTCGATAATGAGGCTGTACATCCCACGAAAATGTTGGGGTCGAGGCTTTCTAAATGCTAAGACCCTCCACAATCGTGAGGTGTGCAACCTCAGGGAGTATTTTCTCCATGCCGAAGTGGAGATGCACCGAGATGTGGTTGCGATGGATAAAGGAACCGCTCTCCTTGGCTAAAGAGAACTGGCATAAACCTGTAGTGCTTGACACTAATGACCGTAAGGAGGTATGGCAGAGCAAGGAGCTTCACGGACGCTTTTACCGGGCCCTTCATGGGCCTGATGTGAACTTTTTAGCGTCCGTGGCTTGGCTACGTTTTGGTGACCTCTTTGGGGAAACCGAAGGTTTTATCTGTGCAATTATGGATGAAGTTATTATGACGAAGAACTACCGAAAATATATTGTGAAGGACGGCACGGTTGACATCTGTCGGGCATGTCACTATCCGGGTGAATCTATCCGTCACATTATTTCCGGTTGTTCTCGTCTTGCTAACGGCGAGTACTTGTACAGGCATAACCAAGTAGCCAGGATTATCCACCAACAACTTGCACTGCTATACAACCTTGTGAGTTTAGAAGTGCCATACTACAAGTATGTGCCCGACCCAGTTCTCGAGAATGACCATATCACGTTGTACTGGGATCGATCTATCATCACTGACAGGACTATTGTAGCCAATAAGCCTGATATAGTGGTGATAGATCGAGTAGAGCACCGCACAATGATTGTGGATATAACTATCCCACATAACGAGAATCTCGTGAAAGCCGAGAAAGATAAACAACTTAAGTATCTTGACTTGGCGCACGAGGTTGTCGACATGTGGGAGGTAGACTCTGCAATCATTGTGCCGATAGTTGTTACGGCCAATGGCCTTATGGCCAAGAGCCTCGACCAACACCTCAAGAGGCTCTCGTTAGGCAGCTGGGTCAGGGGCTTGATTCAGAAAGCGGTACTCCTAGACACGGCTCGTATTGTTAGGAAGTTCCTCTCTCTGGAGCCCTGACCACCGGTAGCTTGGACCTTGTTCCCGATGCCGGTGAGCTACTATTTTTTATATTTTTAAATATATATTGTATTTTTTTATGTATTTAAAAATGTAATTTATATGTATATATTTAAAATAAAGGAAATAATAATATTTTATGAATTTTACGCGAATGGCACCATTAAATCGCAATAGCTTACAGAACTATATTGCGTGTAATGCAATCATTCTATATACATGTGTTGCATCCATACGTGCAGTATACATACGTGCATCCTTGGCATATACAATTATTATTCAAATATGTATGCATTAAATACGTAATTTTGAAAAAATACCTTAGATATATTGATACTACAGAAGTAATATACAATGGTCATCATTTAGCTATATACCCGATCTAATTTGTATTATTGTCATCATATCGGCCATACAACGTCCACTACTGAATAAAGGCCTCCCCCATAGATTTCCAAAACTGTGTCATCATATTGGGGGGAATTTGCCAGTACTCACCACGCTTGACAGGGCGGTTGGTGAGCGCAGAATGGCTACTATTCCACAGAAAGGACGCTGCTGCCCATCCCTCGGGTTTAGAGTCCCTTAGTCGCCTTTTACGACCTCCACGGGTGGAGATGGAGTGGTGCTATATTCTTAATCTGGACACCACACGGATACGTATGTATTATTCCTTATAAACCTTGTTCACGCGCACAGTAGGTTTAATATTACAAAGTTTGGGAAATTAATAACTTCCTCCGCTAGTCTACTACAGCTAGTACGTGATCCATTTATGCCACCTACCTGCGTTTGCAGTATCATAAGTTCAAATTAAAACTGTAAGAACGAAATGTGACCGTGTTTGCGAGTCCAATTAGAGAAAGCACTTCGTATTGTTACCATCATGAAGAACATTGGTTCTTAGTATGAAATGGTTATTCCAGGGCACGTATGGACCATTTAATTAATAATTTTTTGACCTGTTTCCATCTACTACTCAGTATATGGCTCTTCTTTATTACGCCACTCTTTAACTGTCTTGTATTCTCTGTATTCACTTTTGCAGCCAGGAACACATATTTTCTGACCAACAGGCCGCTGATTTACCCCCAGAACATCTCCCCAGTCTCGACCACTATTACATTACTTACCAGACCGTCATACCGTCCTCACCACCGGAAATGTCCGCCTCACCGACGCCGTGGACGCAAGTCGCCGCAACACTGTCCCGTTCAATCATCATCTCCCCCCACCCCATATGTATAAGATTTCAAGTACGTTTGTCTGGGATCCTTTTTCCTAATTTTTACGCCACATTACTCGTTATAAAAACTCTAGGAACTCCCCTGGAGTTCAAAACTGAGTATCAGGTAATTTCAGTTACAAATAAACCGCTCAGACACTTGGCTTGACATCTTAATTCAATAATAAATTCCGACTGAACGTATCTATTAGGCAATTACCAATATTGCCGTAGATTTTCTCCTTATTGTCTCACAAGGTGGATTTATACATCATACCACTAAGGTGGCAAACAATCATACCACCCACCTAATGGTAAGTGGTTACCGTAACCTATGAACGCTTGCGACACCAGAGGTATCAACTATATTAAGTAATAGACACTTACAGAATGATATGATGAACAGTTGATAGATAAATAACCTAAACCCGGAATACATAGACCCACCAGGCTATTTGCATTGGTATCTACAAATACGACTAAGTAATTATCTGAACGGGTGGGCAACAGCTTTATTCTATGCTTTAAAAACAACATACTACGGTCACCAAACTGCAGATAAATCTATGGACTACGGCTTACGGGCTACGGCGTACGGGCTACGGCGTACGGGCTTCGGCGTACGTGCTACGGCGTATGGGCTACGGCGTACGGGCTATGGCGTACGGGCTACGGCGTACGGGCTACAGAATTCGGACTACAGACTACGGCGTAGTTATCTAAACAAAAGCCGTAGTTTTTACATAGCGCGCACTCCGGTGCGTTTATATTCTTGCTGATTTACATCATGCGATCGCAAATTGTCAGACATTTTTGCAACAAACTACGGAAAGAGCTATCTTCCGCAGCAAGCTTTTTCTGCGAAATAAACTCTTTCTTTTGACTTCCTATGATAGAATGTTGATTTTGATATACAAAACAATAATAATAATATAAAAAACCAAAAATTATAGACTGATTACTTGTTTACCGACGGTCTATAAACTTCTTACATCCATTCTGAGAGCAAAAATTAACAATCATATTGATGACAATAATATCATGTCTTCCTCTCAGAATGGATGTAGGAAAGGGTCCCGTGGTACTAAGGAGCTGCTCCTTATTGATATGGCCATTAGCCAACAGGTCAGACGTAACCATAAGGATGTGTCGACATGTTGGATAGATTATAAGAAGGCCTACGACTCTGTTCCGCATACATGGCTCATGAGGGTGCTGGAATTGTATAAGATAAATACAACTCTACGCACCTTCCTGTTTGCATGTATGCGGAAATGGAGGACGGTTCTTAACTATTCAGGATGTCGACAGATCCAAGGGAACGATGAACCAATCAGGATCGAGCGTGGAATATTTCAGGGCGATAGCCTGAGTCCACTGTGGTTCTGCTTAGCCTTGAACCCTCTGAGCACACTGCTGGAGAGTTCGAGGCTAGGCTACCAGATGAGAAGAGGTGGTCAGATAATATCTCACTTCTTTTACATGGATGATTTGAAACTCTTTGCCCCCAACAATTTGCGGCTAATAGAGTTACTGAAGGTAACTGAAACTTTTAGTAACTCTATTAGGATGGAATTTGGTGTGGATAAATGTGCAGTCATGCATGTAAAGCGAGGGAAGATTATGGAATCCGAGGGATTACAACTTTCGGATTTCATACACATCAGATCTCTTTCCTCATCTGAGACCTACAAATACTTGGGTATGTCGGAGGCGTTAGGTATCAACGGAGCTGACATGAAACAATCGTTACAGGTGCGCTTCTTTGGCCGCCTGAAAAAAGTACTGAAAAGTCTTTTATCAGGCGGTAACAAGGTGCGCGCCTTTAACGGTTGGGTCATGCCAGTCTTAATGTATTCTTTCGGCATACTCAAGTGGACTCAGACTGAATTAGACGCCCTGGATAGACGAGTCCGTTCGTTGTTGACCACAAATCGGATGCATCACCCACGATCGTCGATAATGAGGCTGTACATCCCACGAAAATGTTGGGGTCGAGGCTTTCTAAATGCTAAGACCCTCCACAATCGTGAGGTGTGCAACCTCAGGGAGTATTTTCTCCATGCCGAAGTGGAGATGCACCGAGATGTGGTTGCGATGGATAAAGGAACCGCTCTCCTTGGCTAAAGAGAACTGGCATAAACCTGTAGTACCAGACCGTCATACCGTCCTCACCACCGGGAATGTCCGCCTCACCGACGCCGTGGACGCAAGTCGCCGCAACACTGTCCCGTTCAATCATCATCTCCCCCCCCCCCCCCCCCCCGTCCCTTTCTCGCGCCAGCCCATGCCGAGGTATCTTAAATAGTCCTTAGCAGTAGTTGTCTCGAGAAACTACCACGCCTAAAATTTTGAAACTTTACCTACAGATTACAGGAAAACCTATAAGAAGTCTATTGTCTTAAAGTAACGTGACAAATCTTTCAATTTTGTGCGTACAAATTCACGTTGGCGGTTGGAATGTATGTGAGAACATGTTTTTCAACTACTATGTTAAGTTTGTTCTTGGGATAAGTTATTGGTACAAGACCGAATTCAACAATAGACAATATATTCAGCAATTTCGGAACCCTCTCCACGCGAGTTCAACTCGCACTTGTCCTGTTTTTTTGTTTTAATTTCTCTTTAATGGAATTTTTAACTACTTTGCCGTAATAGTCCACGCATGACTTTTTTTATGAAAACGTTACTTAATGTATCTTTATTGTACTTTTTTAAATTGCTGCGATTGTTTACGTGACTTCTACTCTACTGAAGTTCTACGCCGTACGTCCAACTGCGTAGCACTTGCTACAAGATATGTCTTATTCTTCAATTTGCACTAAACTGACTATTCTTTGTTTTAGGTACAACTTAGAAGTATTTTTTACAAGAATGCTTGTATTAGATATTTGGATGTCTGGTTGGATAGACATCCATGAAATATAAGTTTTTAAACTGACATGGTCACTAACACTATTATTGGAACTAAAAACGGGATATTTACCATGTTTTTTATTACTTTTGAGTTCCCGATATTTCGGCGCTGTTGCAAGCGCCATGCTTACGCAAAATTACTACATCATTGCTTATCTACAAGTTATTTCATCTACCAAGGTCAATATTACCTGCAGATTGATGGTGTAGCTATGGGCAGTCCAGTAGCTCCAGTAGTAGCTAATATTTGGATGGAGCATTTTGAAGAGTTAGCTATCTCCACTGCATCTACACCTATAAAGCTGTGGAAAAGGTACGTTGATGACGTCTATGGCATCATTGAAGGAGATGAACAACAAGTAAAAGTATGTTTAGCACACCTAAACAGCATACATGGCAAAATTAAGTTTACCTGTGAAATGGAAAATGAGAGGACTATTCCATTCTTGGACGTGAAGATACGAGTTCGTACTGATGGATCGCTAGGCCACTCAGTCTACAGGAAATTGACTCACACTGACCGTTATCTACACGCGAATTCGCATCACCATCCCAGACAACTGAACTCTGTAGTGACATCACTCACCAACCGAGCGTATGATTTATGCGACGAGGAGCATTTACCTACAGAACTAGCGCATGTGCAGAGGGTCCTACAGAGGAATGGATATACATCGAAGGCCATACACCGTAGACAAAAAACTATTTCTAAGCATCGGAAGTGCGAGGTTGAGCGGCAACCGGCATTTTTGCCGTACGTGAGGGGAGTGACAGATAAGGTTGCAAACATTCTTCGGAAATACTCCGTAAAGACTATCTTCACTCCGTTCAAGAAAGTGTCTCAAATGCTGCGTTCGCCGAAGGACAAGTTTCCCCTCGAAAAGCCCGGAGTTTACAAGGTTGACTGTAGTTGTGGCAAGTCGTATATCGGTCGGACGAAACGCACTGTAGCTTGTAGAATCTCAGAACACATTAGAGCGGTAAAAAACAACGACATCCAAAAATCGGCCATAGCTGAACACCTGTTGGATTCGGGATCGAACCACTGGATCGAGTTACATAACCCTCAAGTAATCTCGACAGAACGCCACTATATACCCAGACTGGTAAGAGAAGCCATTGAGATTACCAAATATAGTAACTTTAACCGGGAGGACGGGTTTCAACTGTCGAAGGCCTGGAATCCAGTGATTCGATTGTGTAAAGACCGAAAGAGTGCCGTAAAAAGTTCGCGAGTGGACACAGTGAGTTTCGTATGTCGGGAACAAAGTCGAGTTGTGAGTGACTTAAGTGATAGTGGTAGCGGCACCCAGCGCACAAAACGTTTAAGGAAGAGGGTAGATCGTTTTGTCTGCTCATAAACATCCACCCGCAAAAACTTTAGTTTATCCGTGAACATGGCGCTTGCAACAGCGCCGAAATATCGGGAACTCAAAAGTAATAAAAAACATGGTAAATATCCCGTTTTTAGTTCCAATAATAATCCATGAAATAACTGTCCTTAATAAACATAAAGGACAGTAATTCCAATGCTGACAGATGCCCTCGAGTTTTTACGCAGTTACTGCCCAATGTTGAAAATATGAATACTGATGACTTTGCAAAATCGGATGTCCAATCTTAGCGAAAGATTGGTGACATATTGGAAGTAAATCCAGCGATCACATTCTCGAATGGTCACTAAATACATCGACTGGCTGAAGGAAAGTGATATTTGCGATCTGTCAACTGCGGGCTGTAATAACACCTTTTTTTTTGTTTTATTTTTATTTTTTTATTGGTGCCCAGTGGAAATTCATCATGAACTTGCTTCGCCCCGGGGAAGGACGAAGGGGTATGCCGGACTCCTACCGGCTAAAACCACTGGAGCGGTCATCTTCGGCACCTAAGGGAGGCTCCAGGTCCTCGTATGATCACACTAGAGCCACCCACTGGTGCCACGCCTATTGGCACATCTCGGAGAGGGTGACTATAAAGCGGTCACCCCCCCAGGGGGATTGTAAAGGATCCCCCAAAGCGTCCCACGGCAGCGCGTGACCACATGCGTGCTACCGTCTTCTCTTGGGTCGCTTGGTGTGGGCACGCAGATTCCCCAATCTACGCACCCGCGAACCCAGAGGTCCCCCACCTTATAGCAACGGCAGGGGTTTTCAGGCGTATCGGAATTAGGCGCCAGGGCGGTTGTTACCCCGGTGCCGTCTCCTTCTTCTTCGAGCGGGATCGGCCCTCTCCCGATCTGTAATAACACCTAGCAACTGATTTCGCGATAAACTCTGTACTAAGTAATTCCAGCCGATATTATACCACTTCTGTGGAAAGCAACACTTAGAAAAGCCTCGCAAGAGCCTACTGAATCTTGTAATGAATTAGTTAAGCCGTTTAGACGTGATGTGACACCAGGAAAATGTATTGAGCTGGCAAAAAAAAACCACTCTTGTGTAGTCTTCTTCTTAATTATCACGAAAGACGAAGTCTGTTTTATCAGTAGAGGTGTTGAATTTATTATCTATAGAAAATAAAAAAGAATAGTATACAACCTTATAGTACACCAAAATTATAGGAAGGATTATTTACAACAGTTAGCGAGGCAGAATGAGTGGTCATATCGCTAAAAGCGATCTTTTACAGACAACCTTTGAATGGATTTGAAAGTAGAGAAATACAGATACTAAATGTTGTCGATGATGTCAGATATCATATTTTGTGTTAAGTATATTAACAAACTTAAGATAATTGTTAAATAAAACTTTTTTTATTGGTAACAAGTGGAAATTCTACATGGAACTTCCTTTGCCCCGGGGAAGGTATCCGGACTCCTACTGGCTAAAACCACTGGAGCGGTCATCATCAGCATCGAAGAGGGGCTTGAAATATATAAAACAATTTAAATGTATTTATAGCTATTTTAAGTACTTTTGTGTCAGTAATTTGTTAGTGGGAAATTTGTTAATCGCTATGATCCAAATGTGTGTAAGCTTATTAAGTTAATTAATAGCTGTAAATAATCAATAATTACTAAATTACTTATTTAAGGATTCGACTATTTTTTATTGAATAAATTATTTTTATTTTTATTTCAGTTTGTAATATTATTTAATAATAATTATAATATTATTTACCTTGATTGGTTATGAAATAGTAAAATTACAGACATTAGCATGCTTTTCAATAGCCGACAGCTGCGTCAAACTCATAAGACCGCCCTTTTTAGAGCTCGGTACTATCTTCGGCACAGAAAGGGGCAAGCTATTGGTACCACGCCTCTGGGCATATCTCCGAGGGAGTAACTGTAAACAGATTACCCCCTCTAGCGGAGGGCAGGTGTAAAGTGGCCGCCCTGTCCGAAGCTCATTTTGGGGGTGTCCTACATGCCTATATGTTAACAGTGGTCATGATTGATTATGTTTAGTTTTATGGGCCGGTAGCAATGTCTTACTTTCCAGACACTAATAGGTTCTAAATTACTACTTTCCACTGTACTTTTTATTTTAATTAAAATTCAAAATTTTAAAATTCATTTATGTTATTACATTCTATTCTACAATTGAAGCCAAACGCTTTTGTTCCCACACCTACATTCCATTGAAAAAGATATCGCCGAAAATTGCTGTATAATTCACGCTTAATATAAGATGAACCCAATTACAGACAGGTTTACAATAGCGTTTTTGTAACATGTAGTACATTACAATTTATTTATGTAAGTGTTTTCAGAATAATACACCGTAACAGATATATACAAAATATTGATGAGTTTACCCATTACTGTTATGCCAAATGTAACAAAAATAGATACGGGGTCCCATTCGACTGAGGAAATCTAAAAGTACACGCCATTAATTCTCTTCAGAGGTAACAAACAAACAGTTCTAATGACACAGAACCAAGCCACAGTGGAGCTATCTATTACACACAATAGTTCATCATCTTTGATATTGAATAGGCAGCTTGGAACATGTCATCTTGCAACCTCCGAGATGACGGTATCGATTTAGAATGTGATTGAGCAAATATTTTGTAAATACACGATGACTCGTAAGTAGGTTACACAGTTCACCTACCATCCCTCCAGACACGCTCTATTTCGTTTGTTATTTATGGTTGTCCGAACATGTCAATTAATGGTTCAGAGTAATCAATTCACAAGGATTCTCTGGAATACATGAGATGAGTGAAATATTTGGACCACACTTGATTAATCTATTTTACATGGGTATCGTTGGGAAGTTGTAAAAATGTTTTCAAAATCTCATATAAGTTTATATCAACAATTTCTCCAAAACGTAAATTTTGCTTGTCCGTGTACGTGTAATAAAATTATAAGCAATCATTCTCTGATAAAAATTTTTACGTAGATTTTAGATTCTGAATGTCATCCGTTATTGTCTTACGATCACTATTGACACAAAAACAGACAAATCTTTCATCTCAAATCCAAAGATTTTGGATTAGATTGATTATTAATTCCCACCGTTAGTGAACTGCGGTGATATCGACGCAATTTAATGGGACATCGTAATGAAGTGCGGTGTCTCCTCTAGTACGTAGTAGATAATAGCTCAATGGCTTTTATATACGGTTTAACAATGACATTCCCCGTCTCCCAGATTAATATACCCTTACATCTACGATATTCACGTGAAAATAATGAACAGTTTATGTTTATTTGGTGATAAAACTAACAAATAAACCAAATGTGAGGAGCATTATAGAAAAGATAGAGACAGATACCAAAAAAATAAAACGGAAGGTAGAGGGCCACTTCTATTTGACAGGCCTCGTCAGCCTTGTCGGCAAAAACCTACCATTGCTGAATTAAAGCAAGAAATATCGTCGATACGAAGTGGTAACGCTACGTCAGAAACACCGACGATGCGGCCCAATTTTCCTATTAGTGTGCTACACGTGCTACGGACATCAAGCCGCAACTGCGATGCAGTGACCGTGAAGCAATCTACATGTAACACAATTACGTCATAGCGACATGAGCCATTATATTTCTTTGTGGTGTCCGGATTAAGCATATAGAGCCACTCCATCACCTCCCTTGGTTGTCGCAAAGGCGACTAAGGTACTCTAAATACGAGGGATGGGCAGAAGCGCCCCTTTTGTGGAACAGCAGCCATATTACGCCCACCAACTCGCCTGCCATAATGGGATCTTAATAGGACAGCATATTGAACAAGTAAATGAGGTACAAAATTTGGGATAGACTATGGACCATAAGTTAGATTTTGAGACACATACTTCAAATTGCGTAAAAAATTGTTTTTATTACTTGAAATTGTTGTCTAAAATGCGTCCTTATGTTTATATTAGCGAGGATCTACGCGTAAAACTTGTTGAAAGTATGGTTTTGTCTAAACTGAAATGGAATGGAATACAGTGATGGGTTTTTGCCTAGACTTTTGGCACGCACCCGATGACTTGTTTAAAGGGTAGAGAATGCCTGTGCACGATTTTGTTTTAAAGTACCAACAAGAAGTCATATTACACCTTTCTTAAATAAAAATAACGGTTCACTAATGTTTGACAAAAACGAATGACGAACAAATGATCATTATATCAATATTAACTGTATCGACTTTGACTCTGTATAGGTCTTTCTTCGTAGGGGACGGCTACCCGGCGATGTTCATAATGTGATCGGTATAGTCGATACGCTCGCAATTACCTCGATCAAGTTCCAGATTAATAATTCTCCAAATAGGTACGCTTGGACTTGTTGTGATCATAACGGATCTGATCGGAGTAGAAGCGAGTGCGTTTGGCTTTCAATTGTGAGTTAAATTTTGATGTGAGTTCTTCAGCGAATTATATGATCTTTTCGTTCGATGGAAATATGGATTTCTAGTATAATGTGTCAAACAGCAAATATTTTAAACTTTGTGTCTCAGTATCCACCCAATGTTTGTGATTTGTAGTTGATTGTTTTTTTACAGGAAAATAGAAGTTTGTATTGGTTTACTTATTTTGCTATAAGGATCTCTGCTAGTGCCGTGTGGTGCCGGCTCAGAATGCCACCACCCCATCTCCTCCTATGGGTGTCGTAAAAGTCGACTAAGGGATTAGCCGGAGGATGGGCAGCAGCGTTCTTCGAGTACATTAACAACTCAACTGCGATCGCCAACCCGCCTGCCAAGCGTGGCGATTATGGCAAACCCCCCCAATGAGCCCACAACACATCCATATCGGTGGTTGTGGTGATCTTTGGGGGAGGCCTGTGTCCAGCAGTGGACTTCATTCGGCCGAAACGATGATCACTGGCAGAGATCATCGTTTTTTTTTTTTTTTTTTTTTTCATCATCATCATCATCATCATCCAAGCACGATTTCGACTCACTAGTCGAAATCGTGCTTGGACAGTTTAATGACCTCGTCCTAGTTTACAGATTCGATTGCTGCCACAAAGAGCATTTTATTTTACGTGTTGAGACTACGCCTTAAAACAAAAGTTGGTGAGTGAGCAGCTCCAAGCAAGATAGTGAGGCGCTAAGCACTGTGGTCACTAAGGTGTGAGTCGACGCGGGCGATGCCTGCTACACGCTCTAAGGGGATAATAATACGGCCTCCAACGAGATGTACAGAAAACTTGGTGAAGGTAGCAGAGATTCGTTGGACGGCATGTAACCGGTAGTGGCTGAAATCTATGAAGGAGGCCTTTGTTCGAAGACGGCCTTCTGCTATATATGATGATGATGAATTTTTTTTTAACTACAACGCTGTAAACTATGATTTTAGGGACTGTGACGGACACCCTTTTCCCCTACAATGCTTTTAAAATAAAAATGTATAGATAAAACGAAAAGTCTTCTGTATAACTTAAGACAGGCCAATATATATATTCTCTGCATCAACACAATTTTTCGGAAAAGCTTATTTTATGACGGAACTGAGCACGGCCCAATATACACACAGACTAGACGCCGAAAGAAACAGGGATGAATCAATGAACTTCCTTTAATATACAAATATTATCGTTGTAACAGAGGAGACAAGAAGTCATCGGCACAATATAAATTATGTAAACGAAAAGCAATATTCTTGGTACGAAAACCAATATTTGTATTATATTTGGAGAGACATTCAGGTATTATATGTTATATTGTGTAAACCGAACGTTTCGAATTTACTTAAGAAACATCTATGCCCACATATAAACTCCAATCACATTGTAGAACTACAATAAGCAACTGAAAGTTTTGACTGAGCCTAGTTTATGTAACACGGCAGGAAGGCATGAAGTATAGTTTAGTTTAATAGTTTATTAATCAGCAGTAATTTCGATCGACAAAAACATTTTTAAATCCTACTTAAACTTACAAATTATAAGTTACAGATTTAGCTTAGGCTGTTTCTAAGTACAAAATGTATTAGCGTCTGTATCCGAACTAAGCGTAGCCTGTATTTCGGATATCAGCGCCAATCACCTCAAATTTCAACATTTCTAGCCAATTACACGAGATTGTTCAGTTGTACAATACAATTCTATGTTATTAATTTTGTCTTATTTTCTATTTAAATAAAAAATAAAAACATTGTATGCCTGAAGATTCCTCTCTTTGTGTGGTGGTGATATATGAATGGGTGAAGTGTAAGAGGGTGTGTGGGCCGTGAATGTATTGGTGCATGTATGTATGAGTGTGTGTGGAGAGGTGCATAAGTATACTTAATATAAATGATAAGATTATATAACTCTCTGTCTGTAGACTAAATTGCAAAGTGGTTTGTTTTACATCCTACTTAAAAAAGGTTTTCCTACTTAAAACAGTCCTAGCAACCCAGCAGGACAGGAGCACTTTTATACAGATAGAAACCAAAATTGAACGCAATAAACATGGCAGGTGAAAATCTAAAATCACTATAAATAAGACTAGAAGTACAAAATACCTTTTAAATTTCAAACCCAACTAAATTATGATTTCATCTATATAATCTGAAATAAAATTGCAAGATAAATACAATTTCTGCCATTGCATCTGCCATACAACCAAATATACATAAGTGAGGAAGAAATTGAAATATTAAAAACTGTGACCAATAAAGTTCTCCCTCAAAATTAAAATATATATATATATATATGATGCTGAAAGCCATTCACTCAAAGACAAAGTCCTATATTCGGAGACCCTACAAACGACAGATACGCAATTTCCGGGGTCAAAATCTTCAATACAATCAACACAATTATAGGTTTATTTAAACTAAGTTATAGGCTTAAATGCGGGGTAATCCTGTATTAAATTCTTAGTGTTCCATTATGGTCTCGAGATTTTCGTCTTGACCAATTAAGACTATTTAGGTACATTAGGAACGCAACAACACCATTACCTTATATTAATTATTCGTAGCCTCTTCCATCCATTTGGTGTTAGTAAACTATTACGGATATGTTTGGATAGTGCTTGGTTAACTATTATTATTCACGATTTTGGCGAATCTTGAATTGATGAATAAAATCGAGATGCAAAAACTCGTCAACGTCACAATGGAGTTCAATGCTCTCAAGTTACATTAATTTGGGTGTATTTGATTTTGAGTAAAGTTAAAGTTAAGTTAACACTCAAAAATGTATATTTCGTGTGGTGTCCGGATTAAGAATTTAGCATCACTCCCGTCTCCAATGGAGTGTTCCTTCGTAATCATCATATCAGCCAATGGACGTCAGCTGCTGATCATCATTTCGGCCGAATGAAGTCTACTGCTGGACACAGGCCCCCCCCCAAAGATCACCACAACGACCGCTATGGGTGTGTTATTGGCTCATTGGGGGGTTTTGCCATAATCGCCACGCTTGGCAGACGGGTTGGCGATCGCAGTTGAGTTGTTAATGTACTCGAAGGACGCTGCCGCCCATCCTCCAGCTAATCCCTTAGTCGACTTTTACGACACCCACGGCAGGAGATGGGGTAGTAGTATTCTGAGCTGGCACCACACGGCATAATCCATGGCATTAACACTAGAAATAAAAATAAACTTTTACACCCAACAACTAGGCTCCAGAAAATTCATTCAGGTGTCAATGTGTACGTTTTAAAACAAAATCCCAAGCACAAGGCAAACTCTCAGGCTAAATTAGTTCAAGGGCACGCCGCGATAGCGGCGATAAGACCGGTAATGGAGGAATGGCTGGAGAGGCGGCATGGCGCCCTCACCTACCGGATGACGCAGGTACTCTCGAACCATGGGTGTTTCGGGAAGTACCTGTGTCGAATAGGCCGAGAAGAGACGCCTGGTTGTCATCACTGCGGAGACTGCCCGGAGGACACGGCGCAGCACACGTTGGAGGAGTGCCGAGCTTGGGCTGCGCAGCGCCGTGACCTCGTCGTGGCGGTCGAAGGGGGTGACCTCTTGCTTCCGGCCGTGGTTCGGTCCATCGTCCGGACCGAGAGCGCGTGGGATGCCGTCGCCTCCTTTTGCGAGGAAGTGATGCAAGCAAAGGAGGCGGCAGAGCGGGTACGGAGGGATATCTCCGATCCCCTCCGCAGAAGACACACCGGGCGTCGGCGCCGGGGTGGGGCGCTGGACGATCTCCGGCCACCATGAGGAGCGGCCTGCGGGCGACGAACCAGGGGCGGTCCGTCGCCCGAACAGAAAAAGGCCCGAGATGGCGGCGCGCGTGTTCCACGCGCGCCTCTCCGAAGGATAGGTGCGGACAACAAGGCCGCACACAGAAGGGGCCCGTCAATCATTGACGAGCCGATACCTGCCGGGGGAGCGGTCCAATGCAGAAAAGCGTACAACTCATCCCCGGCTAGAGGTAAGAAGAAGGACACCGTGGGGTTTTAGCCGGTTTGATCCCGGCATGCCCCTCCGCCCTTCCCAAGGCGGAGGAAGTCCAAGAGGATTTCCCCACGATAAAAAAAAAAAAAAAAAAGGCTAAATTAGTTCAAATCCATAATTAAGCAGAAACTGCAAAAAGGTTACTAAAAAGTCGCAGATTACATAGAATACAAGAATGCATGAAATTGAGCTACTCTAATATCATTTGAATATCACATATGCTAAAATCACAATTGATCATTACTTGATTTATGAATTAATGTAATTATTGTTATTTAAATTACAATAATAACATTTTTTAATCGACATCTACTACCTATCTTGACATCAAAATACAATTATAGTTTTTGGCATTGTTTAATTAGTATAGCTCTGTGACATTAAGTTTTTGTATTACCAGTATAAACCTTTCACAGTTCACCCTTCCAGTAGTAAAGACCTCACGCCCGAATACTGAAACGCCAGTTAATTTTAAGTCCCGCTTCAACTACTCGAGAAATCTTTTTACGGTAAGAAACAGGGCGGCAATAATTGGCGTTTCAGTATTCGGCCGGCAGATGTGTATTTTGAGGGTACTGTAGCATTAAATTGAAGTGAGAACGCAAGACGTTTCGCAAGTCTTTTCAATATTTATTTACACCTGTGGCGGCAGTTTATGAAATTGAGGTTGTTGTAGATGGAAATAAAGTTGATGTAATATGACATTTGTGATCACATCATCATCATCATACCAGCCAAAGGACGCCCACTGCTGAATAAAGACCTCAGGCATCTCAGAAATTGGTAATCCTCGACACGGCATGTATTATGTAGAGATTCCTCGAAGCCCTTTCTAATGGTAGCTCAGACCCCTGTGCCTGGAATTTTAGGCTTAGGTTTTTAAGCCGTGGAAATCATCATAGACTTCTTCAGCCTTGGAAAGGGTGGGGGGGCATGCTGGACTAGCTGGCTAAAACCCCACAGTATCCTTCCACTTATCCAGAGGTAAGACTCCCGGCACCCCCGGCAGATATTGGCCCGTCCATCCTTTACAATCCTCCCCGAGAAGTGCCTGGGGGGCGGCCTTTTTACTGTCCTGTCCTGTTTTACTCCCTCCGCTAGAAGGGGTGACCGCTTTACAATTATCTCCTCCAACATGTGGCAGCAAGAGGCGGCTCAAGTATGATCTTACGAGGACCTGGAGCCCCCCTTCGGTGCCGAAGATGACCGCACCAGTGGTTTTAGCCGGTAGGACTCCGGCATCGCCTATCCCCGGGGCGGAGGAAGTTCATGATGAATTTCCACTGGGGACCAATAAACAAAATATTTAAAGAAAGTGTTCAGCCCGTCACTGTTTGACGGGCCCCATCTCTGTGCGACCTGACTGGCCACACCTATCTTCAGAGAGACGTACGCAGAACACACGCACCATCGTTTATTATTATTATTCTCTTTATTTTACTTATAAACATATTATATTACATTTTTAAATACACAATATAAAAATAAAATATATTTAAAAATATAAAAAATAGTGACGCACCGGCATCGGGAACATGGTCCAAGCTGCCGGTGGTTAGGGCTCCAGAGTGAGGAACCTCCTGACAATACGTGCCGTGTCAAGGAGAACCACTTTCTGTATCAGGCCCTTGACCCAGCTGCCTAACGAGAGCCTCTTAAGATGTCGGTCGAGGCTCTTCGTCATTAGGCCGTTGGCCGTAACGACTATCGGCACAATGATTGCCGAGTCAACATCCCACATGTCGACAATCTCGTGTGCCAAGTCAAGATACTTTATTTGTTTATCTTTCTCGGCTTTCACGAGATTCTCGTCATGCGGGATGGTAACATCAATAATCATTGTGCGGCGCTCTTTCCGATCTATCATCACTATATCAGGCTTATTAGCAATAATAGTCCTGTCAGTGATGATAGACCGGTCCCAGTATAATGTGATATGACTATTTTCGAGAACTGGGTCGGGCACATACCTGTAGTATGGTACTTCAAAGGTCACAAGTTTATATTTCAGTGCAAGTTGCTGGTGTATAACCCTGGCCACTTGGTTGTGTCTGTGCAAGTATTCGCCGTTAGCAAGACGAGAACAACCAGAAATAATATGTCTGATGGATTCACCCGGACGGTGGCATGCCCGACAAATGTCAACCGTACCATCCTTAACAATATATTTCCGGTAATTGTTCGTCATGATAACCTCATCCATAATCGCACAGATAAAACCTTCGGTTTCCCCGAACAGGTCGCCGAAACGTAGCCAGGATACTGATGATTGAAAATCTACATCGGGTCCATGGAGGGCCCGATAAAAACGTCCATGCAGCTCCTTGCTCTGCCATATTTCCTTGCGGTCATTGGTACTGAGTACTACAGGTTTTCGCCAGTTCTCTTTCGCCAGACCAAGCGGGGTAAGCCCGTTGTCCACTGCCACTACATCTCGATGCATCCCCACGTGAGTATGGAAAAAATACTCCCTAAGGCTGTACACCTCACGGTTGTGAAGGGTCTTGGCATTTAAAAAGCCGCGACCCCCACATTTCCGTGGGATGTACAGCCTCATTACCGAGGATCGTGGGTGATGCATCCGATTTGCAGTTAGCAATGTACGGGCTCGCCTGTCCAAGGCATCCAGTTCAGCCTGAGTCCACTTGAGTATGCCGAAGGAGTAAATGAGAACTGGCATGACCCAGCCATTGAAGGCACGCACCTTGTTACCGCCTGATAAAAGACATTTTAGTACTTTTTTCAGGCGGCCAAAGAAGCGCTCCTTCAACGCCTGCCTCATGTCAGCCCCATTGATACCCAACGCCTCCGACATTCCTAAGTATTTGTAGGTCTCGGTTGAGGAGAGAGATCGAAGGTTTACAGAATCCGAGAGTTCAATTCCCTCGGATTCCATAATTTCCCCTTGGTTTACATGCATGACTGCACATTTTTCCACACCAAATTCCATCTTGATAGAGTTACTGAATGTTTCAGTTACCTTCAGTAACTCTATCAGTTGCAACTTGGTGGGAGAAAACAATTTTAAGTCATCCATGTAAAGCAAGTGGGAAATAACCTGACCATCTCTCCGCAACCGATAGCCCAGCCTTGACCCCTCTAGCAGGTTGCTAAGAGGGTTCAAAGCTAAACAAAACCACAATGGACTGAGGCTGTCACCCTGAAATATACCCCTCTTGATCAAAATCGGCTCACCGTTTTCCAGAATCTGGCGACACCCCGGATAGCGAAGGACTGTCCTCCATTGCCCCATACATGACATCAGGAAGGTGCATAGGGTTGTATTTATTTTGTACAACTCTAGCACCCTCATGAGCCATGTATGTGGCACAGAGTCGTAGGCCTTCTTGTAATCTATCCAACATGTCGACAGATTCTTTCGGTTGCGGCGAACTTGTTGGCAGATAGTCATATCAATGAGAAGTAGCTCCTTAGTACCGCGGGACCCATTCCTACATCCATTCTGAGAAGCAGACATTATAGAATTATTATCTACATGTTGGTTAATTTTTATTCTCAAAATGGATGTAAGAAGTTTATAGACCGTCGGTAGGCAGGTGATCGGCCTATAATTCTTGGGTTCCGTAGTGCTACCTGCTTTATGGAGCAGGTGGGTAATACCTGTCGTTAAGAACTGTGGTAGCGACCCGTGTTCTATGGCTTGTTGAAATTGGGATGCCAAGCGAACATGCGAACTACGGAGCCATTTTATCCAGAAATTGTGCAGTCCGTCCGGCCCCGGAGATTTCCAGTTTGGCATTGGACGGACTGCACTGGCCACGTCTTGAGCGTCTATACTAATGGCTCCCATTTCCTCTATTGGTTCGCACGCTCGCTCCACATCCCTTATCCAACCTTCCTCAGTGTGACTGACGGGCACCGACCAAATGTTGCGCCAGAATTGAATCGTGGTGTTATCATCTGGTGGTGTCCCGTCACTCACACCTTGCTGGGGTCGCTCCCAGGCTCTAAATACCCACCTTTGGTCACTTTGGAACATGCGATTCTGGGTAAATCGGTCCACGCGCTTCTTGTACCGCCTGATACGGTTTGCCCATGCACAAACTTTCTGCTTCAGGAAGTCAATGCGCTCTGTGACCCGTGCAGCATATTCTTGGGGACACGTATCCGTCCCCAAGAATGCCCGTTTCACAAAGCGCATTACCCTTGGACGATTATTGCCCTCCCTGAAGCAGATGAGCTTGCCGATGAGTACCCTAGCCTCACCAATACGACGTTCGATTCTGCATTGCCATGCCGGTACGGACAATTTAGGTCGTGTAGCTCCGTCTGGTTTATCAAATTTAACGTGAGCTACACGACAGGCCGCTACGGCAGCGCAATACAAAATCGAATGTGTATCGGTAAGATCCTTGCTGTTATCAAAATATCCTGATAACAGCGTATCTAGGGCACACACTAACGCCCTATTCCGTTTGTGCATCGGCAAACGTGGTAAACGCGGTCTCTGTTCTGGCGCTATGGATCGATACTCCCGAATCGCATCCTCCAACGCACTCCTCAATTGTTCATTAGACTGGGTACTTACATTTGTAGCCCTGTCATCATCTTCCTCATCAGTGCGGTTGTGCTGTGGTGGGTCCGCAACAAGGACTTCTCTATGTATTGGAGTCACTGACGAGGCTGGGATAACACGGCTACACTGTGTTTCTGAGCGAAGCCTGTCAAGCACGATATCATCCAACCTATGGCTACGTTGAATGACTCGCACTTGATCTGATAGCCGTTGCGCTGAAACGTTGACTGCTGGTTCAAGCACCTGAAACAGAGAGAGCATCCGACCTCGGTACGCTGTGAGGTTAGTTCCCCCCTCTGTAGCCCCATAGTACGCGCGCATTACGTTTTCATTTATGGACTGTGTCCATTTCATGCGCGGCACATTTCCATCGGCAGCGGGGACCCTGTTCGCGGCCGGTTGGCCTCGAGGTCCTAAGCATGTCGGTGGCCGGCCTCTTCCTCGCCGACGCGCAGGTGTTGGTGACGTCGGCGGTGAAAAGTACTCGTCGCTCGAGCTCGACGCTACTGCAGCGGTCGACACCACAGCACTCACGGTTGAGGCGGGTTCCGGTGGCTGCGAGGCGGAGCTGAGCGACGAGGCCGAAGGTGGTGGGTGTGCATTTAGCAACAATCTGGTCTTATTTCTTGTCAGCATTATCCATTTTCCGTCCAATTCCTAAAATATGTAAAATTTCTGTTCTGTCATTATAAGACATTTGTCATTTTAAATGTATTTATCTTTGGTATTAATTTTATTGTAGTTCTTGATTCTATTGGTTGTATATACTTTTCCATATCGAATTTTATTTATTAAATTTTGTTATTATATATAATATATGTATGGTAAGCGGTATTATAAATATTACGTTTTAAAATAAATATTGTTTATTTATTATTTATTATTACAAAAAGTTAATTATTATTAATTTAATTAAAAACACTTAGCGGGCACATTTCAATAGGCAACCCGTCTAAAACATATTGCCCCTTTTATAATTGTATATATAAAAAATATTTTGATTATGTATTGAATACATAATATTACATAATACATTGTATTCGATGAACGTAGCAATCTTGCAGCCGGATCTCGTACTACTACGCGATAAGGAGCGAGTCTATCGCTATTTACCAAAAACTATTCCAACCCCGAGACTATAATCAGCATTTATCAGTTAAGCTCTTCAATACACATTTACACAACCTATGCGCCCGGTTTGAAATAAATTGAGTTGTGATAAGAACTAGCCAAGGGGCGCGCTAATGCGGATGGACCTTCAAAGTGTGCTTAACAATTTCCAGTGAATATTGTTTTAAAATTCCAACAGTCCGTCCGATGCGTTATGGATAAAGGATGATATTCTATAAGACGAAATTTGCTTCGGGTTTATTGGATCATTTAATAATAGCTAAATAACAGAGTATCTTGACCGACATAACTGTCAGGGGTTTTATCTACTTCTTCTTCTTCTCTTAGATTATGGATTCTGTAGAGTATCTTCCACAATTTCGCCAATGTCAAGTATAAGGCAACGTCGTACGGTGTTTAGAATAATGAATCTTTACATATTCATAAAATCTTTATCAAAAATGATGAAAAATTCTATAAAATATCAACATCACTCTTTTACCAACACATTGCACGTATCTCTTTATCTACTTATTACCGACCATTTATTAGTCAAAATGACATTTCATTTCTTTTAGCTTATAAATGTGCCGAACCCAATCCCTCGTCTGTGATAGATCTATCAATTTCTCGCGGCTATGCCGACGAATTTTCACACCACTCTTATAAACACTTTTCCAATTTGATATGACCTCATTCAGGGCTTTTTATTTGATTTCAAATATCAAATACACGCTCTGAATAAGAACATAGATAGATAGTAGATAGATCTATCACAGTCAAGGGACTGGTTACGGCACATTATTGATACCGGTCCAAATTTTACGATTCCCTTTACGTATGACTGTATGCCAACCCGAGATATTAAGATATTGAGATATCTCAAGTAGAAAAGTGTTATTACAGAATTAAATCTAGTAGCTATAACTAATCCGCTAACTAGGAGTACCTATATTAAAACAAATTGTCGAGTATGAGTTCACACGCGGTAGAAGTGAAACTGTGTATTTTGGTTAATTTGTAAGAGAGTGAGATGAATACACTATGGCGGTGGTAAACAAAGAGAGAGAAAGAGCAATTGATCGACTATAGAGAATTGGAAAACTATTTATTATTATAATTGAGAAACTATATAGAGACGTGTTTTATCTCATTCTCTCACAGCCTAAACCCTTTATATACATTTATAGTGGTATCTCTTTAGTTACACATTTTCATTTCATATAATCCAATTCACACCGTCCCAAAAGAAGTATCAGTTCAAAATACCTAATTTATAAAGCTTCAAAACACTGCAACTGCTAGTATAAGTCTTCTTTCCTTTGTTGTCTTTTTTTTTTATTCTTTGATTCTTGTCTGTCTGAGGCCATTGCATTCAGGTCTCCTGCTAGCACTTCTATACCGATAACCCATTTGGCAACTGCTCTGCCAGCAGGTCGTTTCCTTCTCTAGGTATCCACTCTGTCCGGGCTCTACTCCACATGCCATCATCACGTCTTACTAAATATCCAGCCCAACTCCACTTCTTTATTTTCGTGCGGTTAGTGGCCAATCATGTGTCAGTACATAGAGTTGTTCAAGCCGCCCAAAGGCCTTCGACTTGGCTGAACGACCGCCGTCTAATGACAATAACTGGGACCGACGATTTTACCTTCCCTCCGGACGACACTTGAGCCCCAGAGTCCACGTCACAAACAATGTCCTTTTTCGATTTTTGTATTTCGAACTCGGTCTCTGAGGCGGATACCTAGCATAGGACGCTCGATAGCTCTCTGTTTAACTCTCATTTTGTGCATAGTTTATTTTATAATCGTCAATTTTTCGGCACCGTAAGTCATCGTTTTCGGCAATGCCGGATCATTCGAGCACTAAGATTTTTTTTATATATACCAAAACTGGCCCAATCCAACTGTATGCAAAGGGAGATCTCCTTATTGCGATGCTCTTAATGCTTACCTAATCTTAATGCCTTTTCTGTCCCAAACAAGCGTCGTTTTACAAAGTCTTCCAAGGCAGAAATAAAGCTTCAGATATGTTTTGTAAATAAAACAAATTATAATAAAAATACTTTTTGAACAGATTAGATCGCGCATATTATAGATTTATGTTTTTCTTAAGGTTTCAAACGCTTTGTAGCGTTCGTGGTCGCTGGAATTGTAACAAGTTCTTAATAATTGCGTAAACCTAAGACAAAAGATATTCATCTTCTTCTCTTTGACTATGGCTTCTGTAGAGTGTCTTCCATAATTTCGCCAATGCCGTGCATATAAAGCAACGTTGTTCGGTGTGCAGATTAAACAATCTTATTTATAAAATATTTCGGCAATGTCATACGGTTTTCCACAAAAAAAGTTATGTACCTAAATATGTTGACGTACTGTAATGTGGTGCAAATGTACGTCGTCGCTCAAATAAAATAAAACACCTTCTTAGCACCCATTATGAATGCCTGTACATTTAACCCAGGTTTAATAGGTTACGAATCGAACCCTTCATAAAAGCTTGACCCGCGAAATCTATTCAATTATTTAACTGTGAAAAACGTTCTTAGGAAATTAACCTATTTACAAAATAAAAACCACTGTAACATGACATTTCGTGTTTTATAATGTTCTATATCTCACTTTCCATTTCCAGTACAAAATGATACGAGGTTATGATAATTTTAATATTGGCGGCAGAGGCAATCCTCCCGAGGGATGAACCGTACAAAATATGAGCATTATTCAGACTTCACTAGATTTTATATGCATACTGTACAAGACTACGTCAGTGTTCCACTATACGTTTCAGAATATGTTGAGCCTTACAAGTTTATGTGATAGGTACCTAAGAAACTATTAGATGGCAAATATAATGATATATTTTTGTAAAACCAAAACACACTACACAGTGTCATCATTTCGGCCGAATGAAGTCCACTGCAGGACACAGGCCTCCCCCAAAGATCACCACAACGACCGATTTGGGTGTGTTGTGGGCAAAATGGGGACTTTTGCCATAATCGCCACGCTTGGCGGGCGGGTTGGCGATCGCAGTTGAGTTGTTAATATACTCGAAGGATGCTGCTGCCCATCCTCCGGATAATCCCTTAGTCGACTTTTACGACACCCACGGGAGGAGATGGGGTGGTGGTATTCTGAGCCGGCACTACACAGTATATTACCTTTTATTCAAAGTGCTGAACATGTGCCTCCCAATAATCACTACAAGGAGTGATCATAAGCAATATTACCATAATCATCCCGCTTAGCAGGGAGATTGGTTAACTCTATGGCAGCTTATACAAACCCATGGGTGGAGAAGAGTAGTCTGTTATTTGCCGGGAACCCGCCAAACATACAAGCCGGGGTTCGGGATAAATTAAATTGACCAATATTCACGGTACACACAATTTATTCCTTTTTTACAGTTTTAAACACTTACAGATGAGTTTCTACACGCCTAAGGGTGAGATTCAGAAACGAGTCTAAGCTAAGTTCACGCTTCCATCTTTCAAAATTAGGGGCGTAGTGCATTTTGACATATGGAAGCGTAAGAGTTCTCACCCTTAGTATCGCTACTAAACACCAGACGGCGCCACGTTCCGCTATTGCTTATCGGATGGTGTTATAATATTATACGAGTATAGCATTATTAGCTTTGGAACGCTTATTTAACTATTTAAAATATCAAGTGGATACAACCGATTTACGGACAAAATTAATAATCAATCTAATCCAAAATATTTAGATTTAACATTTTGAACTTGATCTGTTTTTTTATTTAGAACACATAAAAACAGACAAACCCCCAATCCTAAACCCAAGGATTTAGGATTAGATTGATTAATAATTGGCCGATAGTTGTTCAACCCTCCTAAGTTCATCGCGAAAGGTATCCAAGGAATTAAGCTACTTTAGCTAGCTTTGAAATTCACCTAACATCTGCTTTGCTGAACTTATCAACGTAATTTCAGGTAATCTTACTCCACAATACTGATCTCCAGTTGGTAGCCATAAAGTTCTATAAGAAAAACAAAGTCTACAAACACTAACGAGGTAAGTTGAGCGAATAACAAGAGCAATTACAGAGTAAAGCAGTCCGTTACAGATTTACGACTGGACAAATGTTCGCTAATGCCTTCACTCACATGTTTGTGTTTACTGGCCAGAAGGCAATTGGCGTCTGCACCTACATAAAACATGGATTACATTTTAAAATTTACTTCGATAAATGCGTTTCGACAAACTCGAAGTGATGTGGTTCAATATATATTTTCTATATGGGTTACTTTGTGAGAACTAGGTAGTTAGTGTCACCATGTTACAAATCCAAATAAGATAGTCCGTTTAAAATAGAACGGCAGCGCATTGGAATCGTTATTTGTCTATGTAGTAGTTTATCCCGATGAGGTCCTTTGTATGAATAGTCTATGCGATTGCATTTGCTAGTGTACTGATATGACGTGCATGCATACAACTACATATAATTGTTAAACGAAGCGAGTATCTGGGTTAAACGGTCCCAATACGGATCATATTGTATGTACCTATAGGCAGTTTCTGATATATAAATACTTAAAAGTTGGTACGATGGCACCAGTTAACGTTACATTTTCGGTAAGACCCCTCACGAAGAAACGGCTGGAGAAGCGGCGTGGCGCCCTCACATTGCAGCTGACGCAGATACTCTCAGACCACCGGAAGTATCTATGTCACTGGTTTGGCGATTATGTTGCGGAATGAGAACAACCTCATAAAGTATGTGACTATCAGTTATGTTTTTAGAAGTGGACTGTATTCGAAGGATGCTGGTAAAAGATGAATTACATTAAATGGAAAACACGCGGATATAGGCGGGGCGATCGTTGGAGAGAGGATTAGGTGCACGCCTTACGTTGGAGCTGGCCGCTCTTTAGTATCAGCACGCCTCTGATGTAGGTCTTCTCTCTTCCAAATGGCTGACGAGGATTCACACAGGCTAGCCAAGAACACGTGGCACAGCACAAAAGATCACTCAGTCTTACACCCGCGGGCGGATAAGTAATCACAACACTTTATAGGCGTCTATAGTGCAGTCCAACGAATTGGACGGCGATAGTCTTCAGCAAGATTGCCAGAAGACCGCGGTGAATAGTTTTGAGCAGCTTCCGATTAGGCTCAAGAGTTTTTTCATACTAGATATCATCATTTCGGCCAAATGAAGTCCACTGCTGGACACAGGCCTCCCCCAAAGATAACCACAACGACCGATATGGGTGTGTTGTGTGCTCATTGGGGGGTTTTGCCGTAATCGCCACGCTTGGCAGACGGGTTGGCGATCGCAGTTGAGTTGTTCATGTACTCAAAGGACGCATGCAGCCCATCCTCCGGCTAATCCCATAGTCGCCTTTCACGACACCCAAGGGATGAGATGGGTGATGGGCTACTAGATATAGGTCACGGCATATTCAACGGCCGCAGTTGGTTAG
This sequence comes from Diloba caeruleocephala, assembly GCA_947459985.1. Classification (NCBI taxonomy): domain Eukaryota; kingdom Metazoa; phylum Arthropoda; class Insecta; order Lepidoptera; family Noctuidae; genus Diloba; species Diloba caeruleocephala. The sequence continues at coordinate 9,503,697 of OX381619.1, forward strand.
CGTGCGAGTTGGGAGGTGGTAGGGATGATCGCCCGCGCAAGACATATTTTAATTAGTTCTTACACATTAGAGAGATGGCGTTACCAGTCACACATAGAGCGAGAAGAAACGGCCTATTGAAATCACTGCGGAGACTACCCGGAGGACACGGTGCAGCACACGCTGGAGGAGCGCCCAGTTTAGGCAACGCAGCACTGTGTTCTCGTCGCTACAGTCGAGAAGGGTGACCTCTCGCTTCCAGCCGTGGTTCTATCTATCGTTCGAAGCTAGAGCACGTGGGATGTCATCGCCTCCTTTTGCGAGGACTTGATGCAAGCCAAGAAGGTGGCAGAGCGGGGATGGGACGGGACCACCTCTCCTCCCCACTGCAGCAAAAGCACCGGGTGCGGGCGCCGGTGGAGAGCACTGTACGATCTCCGACCTCCATGAATTGCGACCTGCGAGCAAGAAACGATGGGCAATCTGTCGCCCTAACAGAAACAGGGCCAAGACGGTGGCGGATAGTATCGCGCGCGCCTCTCTGAAAGGATGTGCAACCGGCTAGGTCGGACAGGGACGGGGCCCGTCAGACCAAGTGACAAGCCGATGCCTGGCAGGGGTGTGGTCCAATGCTTAAAAACCGAACAACTCACCCCCATTTACAGAAGTAGCACCGTACGGTTTTAGCCGGTAAGAGTGCGGCATGCCCCTCGTTCCCAAGGTGGAGAAAGTCCATGCCCACAATAAAAAAAAACAATAAATTGCGTTACATTTGAATTTTTTAGACCCATGATTACCGTGACATGACCAATGTCCCAAGGTGAAAACGTGACTAAAAAGTAAGCGAGTTCTTAAAAAACTACATTTCTCCTTTTCTGCAATCAATATGTACAAAAGCCATTATTTTTCTTTTTTCTTATGTGTATGCGTATGTTTAGAATAGAATATAATCATTTATTCAGTAAATAGGTCCTAATAGACACTTTTACACATGATATTAAAACAACGGAGGGCATTTCGTTATATTACGACTTCTGAGAAAAAATGTCGAGAGAAACACATGGTGTACCGTAAACTTGCCGAATATTGTTTGTGGACTGTATATACCTATAGGGCCAGTAGGCCGAACCTAAACTCCAAAACGCACATAACGTAACCCAATCAAATCCTCCTACCTTTGCCGTGGTACTTGAAGATGTGCAGGCACGTGTATGTCGGCTGCCAAAGTTCAGGATCCATGTGGAAAAGTTCACTAACACAAATAGCACACCGTAGTCACACCAATTAATAGTTTATGCATAAATCACAGCGTTAAACAAGCCGTTAGCAATATTCGAAAATTATACCGCGAGAGGGACCGTTCCGTTTTTGGTTGCAACCGCCATGATGTGGAAAACGACTCGAGCGTTTGTGATTGGTCGACGCGTCCCACGTGACATCGTGCCGTCCGGCGCCAAGACATAAGGCGGCAGATTCGAATTGGGCAAAGACGAATACGTGCGTGAACACAGGATAAGATCCGTTTTTAGTCATTTTTAAAAGAATACCTTATAAATCTGTTCCTTACATAATGATTGACGTAATGAACACGCATTACGTCAATCCAATCATCTGTGAGACCTATATCTGAAACGATGTTCTGGGTGTCATACGCCTGCAGTATTTTTATACCTTATGCAAGTTCCTATTTCAATACCTACTATTTATCTTACAATCTGGTCTGCTTCAGTAGACGTTATATCACAGCCACACAATTGACGAGTGGCGTGGGAATTAGCGAGGAAAGGAGGCAGAGAAGTAGTGTGGCTACGCTACTCGTCATGCCGCTTGGCATGCTACTCGTCATGCCCACCGCCCCCTTTTTGTCGGTTTTCTGCGCGCGGGTCAAAGGGTTGGCAGTATGAACACGAGTAACCGGCCACATATTCGCGCGAGAACGCAGTCCGCATCGAGCGCTCGTATCGGTAGTACGTACATTTTTGTAGGTTAATAGCCATGCGCCGATCGATGGATGGTCTAATCGAAGAGTATTAAAATTTATTGAATTATTAGCTGCTGGACCAGCAATTTGGGACCTAAAAATTAAGCATAAATTAAAACAAAGGTCTAATTAATGTACGTACGACTCACGATTGTAACAAATTACTATTATATACTATAATTTGCTACGTTGCGTTTGGTGATTCGGTTATTGTTTTTATTTGGTATTTATTGTAACTAATCAAAGTGTGTGTGCCAGTTGAGAATAGCACCAACCCATCTCATACTGTGGATGTCGTTAAAGGCGACTTTGGAATTAACCGAAGGATGGGCAGCAGAGTCCTTTGAGTACATTTACAACACAACTGCGATCGCCAACCCTTCTGCCAAGCGTGGCGAATATAGCTAAACCGCCCAAAGAGCACACAACACCAAACCCAGACTGGTTGTTTGCGTTCATTGGGAGAGGCTTACGTCCAACAGTGGACGTCCTACGACTGAAATCATGAAAATTTTATTAATATCAATTTTATTATATACTCGTATAACTCATATAATTAAAATATATAACTCCCGTAGCACGTATAATTATATTGTTATGTTTTATAACATTTAATATGTATGCTATACATAATAGGTATGCTATAAAGGCAAAGCGCGCGCGCTACCCAATGTTGACCTCCATCGGCGAGAGACGAACGCTGAATGCCGCGCGTGGCGAGGAGTAGCGCGAGTAGAGCAGTGTGTGACTGCCTAGGTCAACATCACGGCAGTGCGATGAGCAGAAATGCGAGGAGCATCCTTTAGCTTAGGTTCCAGATGAAAACCAGCGTCTGACACTTGTGCCTGGCATGAAGCTGATCAGTAGGCGTAGCATGACCGTTTCCAAGTCTTCTTTTCCGAAGAAAGACAAAGCTCTCTCTAAAAGTCTCTATATCTCTTCTTCCCGAGTATGAGAAGACATGTATACTCGGCTGTCTTCGTAGACAAAGACATAGAAAACCTTTTCCATAGCAACAGGAATGCCGCTAGTGGTGTAGTAATTTCATTTAATTTTAATCATTCTTTATGTTCTGTTACCAAAAAATACGTCAAATATCAAGTTTATACTTTATAAATAGAACAAAACAAAACGCAAATTGTCAATTTTACTTTGTTATTACTTATTTTATTGTTAATACTTTCAAATTTCAATACAAACGACAGAAAATTTTCTGTGAAAAGTGAACTATATTGTGATTATTGCAAGGTGTAACTGACGGCGACGATAGATGTATAAGTCATATTACCTACCTACTTAATATCAAATAATAGCATTGTATTGAGATACTCTCGAGATGTAGACTATTTGAAAAGAAATAACTCTATCCCTAAATGTCAAAGATAGACAAATTATGTTGTTCATGCTCGACGACGTAGACTTGTCTAGGGAAGAATAGAAACTTCTCTTTCCGTTCATCCTTGAGATCGCCATGCTCGGACCGGGAGAATCATTGCTACTGTCTATATCCAAATGTCATTTTTGGTTACTCTTTCGTTGACAAAACCGTTATCTACAGTGGTCATGCTACGCCCACGAGTCCTATTTGGTCCAACCATGAGACATATAATTTATATGTACTCAAGGTATGACACCTACCTACATAGATTTATTTTAGTTTTTACGGTTTTGCTCTTTTATTTTATTTTATGTACTGTATCTGTTGCTCTGTTTTAATTCGTATCTCTGTGTTGTGATCAAATAAATCTTCCTTTCTTTCTTTTCTTTGTAGCTGCGGCATAAAATTACAATCATTCCAACTTGACACATAGCCAGCCAAATTCCAATAAATAACCCGTCAATATATCTTGTGATGACGAGATCAAAAGACTTATTCTACAAATATGAGTTTGTAAATATCGTATTATTAATAGTACGGGGTTAAAGGACAATCGTATAAAACGGTTGGGTTAACAAATTTCTTTTTGTACTCTTATTGCATGTCTCAGGCACCGAGTTGTTAATCATTGATTTTGTTCTGTAATACGATTCCTTTTGTTTTGTCTACACCCTTAGGTTATGTTAGTTTGTTTTTCTAGATGCAAGCTATAAGATCAACATTAAAATGTTAAAATAATAAATAAAACGTTAGGAACCCCAAGTTCCTTCCAAGTACATTTATAACAGTGATCATAGATAGAAATCTGTACTGGACTGCTCATCTGCAAGAGATTAGTCGTGATATGTTTGTTTCCGCGGGATCCTTAAGAATATTCCGTTTACGGTATCTTTTAGATTTAGATCTCTTTTACTCTCGTAATTTTTGTATCTTCTTTCTTGCAGCATAGGTGTGTAGTTTTGTAGCTTTATACCTACATACAGCGAGACTGAGTACGCGCCATTTAATATGGACGTAACATATCTGTAGTATATTGAAAACTCTTTAGACAGCCGTCTGTATGTTAACTCGCTAGAGGCCATATATTATAAGATGTCAGGAATACTGTCTGTCATATTTAAATAAATGATTTTACGAATTAGCAAGACTTGTTATTTCAATGGAATAAGGCCAGAAAAAAAAAAAAAAGACTTGTTATTGGCGACGAGAAAAAGCTAAATAAACGTTGTGTAAATAGAAATATGAAATGGACAAACTAAGAAAATATCGTGGCACCCTGCGCGGGATGCTCACGCGACTCGACACCTATATCGATCAGAGGGCAACGATGTCTGACGAAGACATTAATGCTCGCTTCCTGGGCCTGAAGGAGACGATCCTAGCTATACGGGAAGTACAAGAGAAAATCGAAAACAAGACCGTCGACGACAAGGACGATGACGCTTATGATCAAGAACAAGAATACAGGTACGAGTTCGAAGAACTTCATACAACGATAAAAATTAAACTTTTAACTAAACAGACACAGAATGGAGGTCAACAACAGAACCAGCAACAACAACAACACATAAGACAAAGTGAATCCAGGCATAAAAATACACCGAAGATACAATTTCAACCCTTACAACAATCAGAAACTTTCAACAATTTCAAAAAAAGACTGGAAGTATACTTTCGATTGAACGATATATCAGATGCACACATGAAATCCAATATCTTACTGTCAACATTATCACCAGAGCTCCATGAAAAACTTTGCGATTTATCCTCACCGGAAGAACCAATGAATATGTCATTTGCTGATATCACTGAAATACTTAACGACTACTTAGACCCAAAACCTAGCAAATGGGCGCTACAACATAAATTCATAACAAGAATGCAAAAAGTTGATGAAACTGTAGCGCAGTACGCCGCAGAGTTGAAGAAACTTACCACTAACTGTGATTTCAATTGCCAACACTGTCAGAAAGGAACATCAGAAAGCTTTTTATCCCTACAATTTATAAGGGGATTGAAAGATAGCGATGCACGTTTAAAAATCTTACAAGACCGAACAGTACATACATTCAAATCACTGACACAGATTGCGATATCTATTGAAACGGGTAAGGCAGAAAACGCATCAATGATTACTAATGAACAACCAAGTGCCAATGGTGACCACATCAACAAAATTACCCCCTATAAGCGACCGGCAGGACGAGGACAAAGTCCAAGACAAATTACACCTAAAGATCTAAAAGGGAAATGTTTCCGCTGTGGTGCTGCGAATCACGAATCCAACAAATGTGGCGCTATAAACGTTACATGCTATAAATGCAATAAAATAGGTCACCTAGCCCGTGTTTGCCTTCAGCGCCACTCTAATGCGAGTATTAAAAAGAATAAACCGAATACGAACCTATTAGAAGACTCAATGACAAGTGACCACGATGACTGGAATAATATTAACATCATATCTGGAGAATCATCTGAAAAATATATGATAACGGTACATGTTGAACACGTTAAGATAAAGATGGAATTTGACACTGGAGCTACACTAAGTTCAATGTCATTACGAGACTATAAAAAACTAAACATTGGAAGAAGAATTTTTAAGACAAACCTAAAACTCAGAACTTATACTGGAGAAATAATTAAACCAACAGGCGTAGCATACGTTCAATGCAGATGCCAAGGAAAAGAATTCCACGGAAAACTGTACATTATCAACAGCAACGTTGATCCAATTTTTGGCCGCAGCTGGATGAAAGAACTCGATACACTTAACTTAGCAGACATAAAAGCTGTACCACTTACTGAAAACATAGAATTAGACCAACTTCTGGAGCTCTACAAGACATCAGTCTTCAGAAACGACCTTGGCGAAATACCTAATTTCAGAGGACACCTAAACCTGAAAGAGAACACTAAGCCAATTTTTATTAGACCACGTAGAATACCTTATGCTTTAAAAACCAAAGTGGATGAAGAAATAGAGCGACTATGCACACAAGGTGTAATCACGAAAGTTGACCACTCTGAGTGGGGTACTCCAGTAGTACCAGTTGTCAAACCAAATGGGGATATCCGATTATGCGCTGATTATAAGGTTACCCTAAACAAAATTATACAAGATGAACAATATCCAATACCTATGATTGAAGATATTTTCTCAGAGATGAATGGAGGTAAACTATTTTGTACACTCGACATAACTCAGGCGTACCTAAACATGGTAATGGATGAAGAGAGCGCAATGCTACAAACACTCAGTACACACAGAGGAACTTACAGAGTAAACAGGCTCATGTTTGGAGTTAAGGTAGCTCCGAGCCTATGGCAGAAATTCATGGACAAACTGTTACAAGGCCTAGAAGGAGTTAAATGTTTCTTTGACGATATAATAATACAAGGAGCTAACAAAGAACAACTACTACATAGGCTCAAACTCGTACTCAATAAACTAAAAGAAAGTAACCTTCGAGTAAACAGAGACAAGTGCCATTTTTTCCAAACAAGTATAAATTACCTTGGACACACTATTGACAAAGAAGGTCTACACAAAAACAGGGACAAGATAAATGCAATAGTTAAAACAGAACACCCAACCAATACAGCACAATTAAGAACATTTCTTGGGATAGCAAATTTTTACAACAAATTCATACCAAACCTAGCATCGATCACGAACCCACTAAACAACTTACTAAAGAAAGAATCAAGCTTCCTCTGGTCTGCAGAGTGTGAACAAGCTTTTAAACAAATAAAGAAAGAAATTGTAAGTGAAAGAGTACTGATACACTTTGACTCGAAGAAGCCGTTAGTACTTTCAACAGACGCATCACCACTGGGAATCGGAGCAGTACTATCACATAGACTTCCAGATGGATCAGAAAGACCTATAGCATTCGCTTCGAGAACGCTGTCTAGTAGCGAGAAGAATTACAGTCAAATCGACAAGGAAGCCACAGCGATACACTGGGGATTGAAAAAGTTTTTCTACTATTGTTATGGTCGGAAATTCATCCTCGTCACAGACCATAAACCACTGACAGTAATTTTCCACCCACATCAAACGCTACCGGCAATGAGTACGATGAGGCTGTTTCACTACGCTCACTTTTTATCTGGATTTGACTATAACATCGAATACAGAACTTCGGCGAACAACTCAAATGCTGATTATTTATCCAGGTTCCCAGTAGAAAACACCAAGACCAACAGAATTGACCAGAATTACAGTTTTCAATTTCAGCAAATCCATACCATTGATATTAATCCAGATGTCATAGCGACAGAAACAAGAAAAGACGTCGACTGTACATCTTTGCTACAAGCATTGGAAACTGGCCAATCACTAAAAACACTCGGTTACAAGGACAATGAATTTACTTTGCATGATGGTTGTTTATTGAGAGGATCACGAGTCTTAATTCCAAAAGCACTACGCGAACAAGTGCTAGACGAACTACACCTCGGTCACCCAGGCATTGTAAAGATGAAGCTATTGGCTCGCAGTTTCGTATACTGGAAAGGAATTGACAACGAGATTGAGACCAAAGTCAAATCATGCAGAACCTGTAGATTGCAACAAAATGAACCAGAGAAAGCGCCACTGCACCATTGGGAACAGCCAAATGGCCCATGGCAAAGACTTCATATTGATTTCGCTGGACCTGTGCACGGACACCAACTTTTAGTTATTGTAGATGCATTCTCAAAATGGACTGAGATTATACCAACCAAGTCAACTACAAGCTCTTGGTGCATACAAAAACTGAAAGAACTATTTTGCACCTTTGGGACACCTCACATCTTGGTTTCAGACAATGGTCGACAGTTCGTTTCAGAAGAGTTCGAAAAATACTTAAAAGATTGTATGATCATTCATAAGACCTCCGCTCCATACCACCCTGCAACCAATGGGCAAGCCGAGCGTTTTGTGCAGACAATTAAGAGAATCTTACGAAGCATAGAGGGGGAAGGAGGTAACTTAGTAGAGAAGTTGGTGACAGTGAAAACTCGTCTCCGACGGACACCAAATGCTAATGGTCAAACTCCGTACCAGCTTATGTTTGGCAGAGAAATACGCACGGCACTACATTCTATGTTTTTAAGAAAAGAAAAGGAGACCGCACCAACGCTTCAGGAGGTCAATGTCAGAGAGTTCAACCCAGGCGATCGGGTACAGGCTCGTGACTACACGAGTGCCACGCAGCGGTGGCAGTTTGGCAGCATCATAAAACGTTTGGGCAGACTGCACTACGAGGTTCGCACCGATAATGGTGATGTCTGGCGCCGACACCTCGACCAGCTTTTGGGTGCACCCTTGATCCACAGCAGCTAGGAGGGGAGAGATGTAGTATATTGAAAACTCTTTAGACAGCCGTCTGTATGTTAACTCGCTAGAGGCCATATATTATAAGATGTCAGGAATACTGTCTGTCATATTTAAATAAATGATTTTACGAATTAGCAAGACTTGTTAATATCTATGGTATAATATCATTGAAGTACACAAATACAAAAATACTTAGATTGTGTCGATACGTTTTATGTACATGTTCTCCCTACAATAGCCACAGGCAGTCATAACGTTTGAGATCACGTAGTTTATAATGTAATATTATTGAGAAGCCCACATAATGTACATTAATTTTAAATAGAATAGGTACCACGGCTTATCATTAACTTAGAAATATTTACAAGTTACACTTCTCAATAGCATAGGTAACTATGTAAATACGAAGTATACGATTCCACTTCAGAAAGTCTCCTGAATAGGTACTATTTCGATCATAGTTGCAACAAATGCTATGTATTTCATATGCAACTAGCAAATGTAGGTACCATTTGTTTGTACCCAACGTCAATTTGTCAAAGACGTGTTGTGATTCCCTAGTGTGGCACAAAAGATGTCTTTGTTTCAAGCTTTGATGTGTATCTTTATTTTATGAGCCTTTATCGAAGACATTTGTGTATTTGAAGATGTTTTTCTTTTGTTTAAACTCCTTTGAGAGTAACCACACGATCGTAGACTGAGTATTAACTAGACGGAGCCTTAGCGTATATATACCATTCGAGATAGAGATAGTTTAGCAGGGTTACCAACCTGTCGACCCATTTCCCTAAATATTATTAGTGTTCTTAATATTAATTTTTGGACTCCTATTGATTCTTTAAGTAAATTTCATAATTAAAAAAAAAAAAATTATGAACATTATTGATTCTGTATATAAATTGCCAAAAATTTAAAATAAAACAAAATAACTATGTATTCGAACCATTTATTATTACTATAGATACTACAGATATTTTAAATAGGATACAATGGTAACTTTCAACGTTACACTGCGTTGCACCAGCCAGCCGTTTAAAACGAAGTTTTTCATCATCATATCGGCCATTTATACGTCCACTGCTGAACAAAGGCCTCCCCCATAGATTTTCACAACTGTGTCATTTTGGGGGGTATTTGCCAATACTCACCACGCTTGGCAGGCGGGTTGGTGAGCGCAGTCTGGCTACCGTTCCACAGAAGGTACGCTGCTGCCCATCCCTCTGGCTTAGATTCCCTTAGTCGCCTTTTACGACATCCACGGGTGGAGATGGAGTGGTGCTATATTCTTAATCCGGACACCACACGGAAGTTTTTAACTAGCGATGAATCGGAAAACATTTTCATTTCTAAGACAGAATGATGTTGATGAGCGATGAAGTCTAGTCGTGTTCAAAACAAATGATGATGATTTATGGGATTTGCATGATAAACTTGCATTACTGTCACAAGTGGTAATGAGTTAGATTTGTAACATCAGTGGTAATGAGTTAGATTTGTAACTCCTTTTGAAAAACATCTAACATGTTAGTATTGTCTTAGGTTTTCGCGATTATTACACATTATAATAAAACAATTTTAAACGGATTAAATCGCGTGTATTATTGATTTTTGTTTTTCCTGACGTTTCGAACACTTTGCAGGGTTCGTGGTCGCAGGATGACTAAGGTGACAAGCGTCGTTACAGATTTAAAAAGTTATTTTATCTACCGTACAAAACTAATCAAAAATTGTTTCGATGCACGCAGTAATCACTCGTGTTCGAAACGTTTTATCGAAATTGTTTTATCTAACATGTTTTTTAAAAGAACCTTTGTTTTCTGAGAAAAGCTGACATTTATGAATATTAAGCTTCTAGTCCATATACTTATCTACTTTTCAATCTTAACTTGCTGACCAGATAATTTATGAAACGAGCACGCTATTTCGATTCTGCCCTGTCTCACCCAAATCCCCTTGTGGTATCAGCAGTAAAGAAATATTTATTTGCTAAAAGACGTTTGAAATTTTTTTCAATTTTCAAATGTGTTTTGCCAGTAAAGCGGTATGCCCAAATGTATATTTATTTTTTATTAATTATAAGTACATGAAATTGAGATGCACATTCATACGTTTTCACAAATTACAACATTGTATTTTAATTGTTACTAATAATATCTTCAATTCCTTACTAAAAATAAAGAACCAGTGAATTAGGGCAAAATATTTTTCCTTCGCTGGTATTCCTATAACTCGGTCAAATTAAATGCACGTCAGTTATGTTTGTCTGCAAACATGCGCGTGACCTCTAAATTTAAAGAGATTATAGTGACCAGCCAATATTCTTATAAATCTAAAAGTATGAGGAAATATCTGAAATATCAGATTTAGCGTGGTATATTACAACGAATTTTTGTAAAAAATTCCATAGCACACTGTAGTTGGTCATTTTACCGACAAAATATGCAACTTGCCGATGAAAGGTTTTGCCTTCCTTTTTTCATCCATTGTCGCTCTTACAGCCAAAAATAGCGCAGTGCATCATGCTTGAAGGGTTCAATAACATTCACAATCAATTCAATAACAGTTGGCTGGAACTAAACAATGGCTATGGCCATTCGCTTGGTCTATATACACTGTTGCCTTTTACATAATTTGTATAACAATTAAATTCGCTGACCAGCAACCTGCATAAGAACCTGTCCAAGTTCAGCCACGGCACTAGGATTTTAAGCCCTTAGTTACAAATTTGATAACATAGAAACTAAAGGCAAAGATGAAAAGCTGATGCCAAGGATGATAATGTGATAGGCTGATACCTAACACAAAGTATTAATCCCAGACATAATGTTTTATGAAAACACAAATAATACACAAGCAAAGGTGTAACCATAAAATTTACTTGTTTACTTTTAAGATCTTGCAAAATCAGCACTAAAATTACTAAGCAGTAGGTAGGCGAAACAGTCCATAACGCCCACTTGTTTAATCAAAATAAACAACGAGTAAGTAAATGCAGCACTAGCAAAGATAAACAAATCAAGTAAATATAGTCTCTTTGAAAAATCTACGTCAAAGAAATACCAGCAAAATGAAACAGGGAAATATTGATAAAGTAAACAAGATGTCATTTTCGTAAATAGAATATGTGAAGGCTTTAGACATGAAACGCGCAAGAGAGCTTAACAGTAAAAGAGAGAGGTGCTTTAAAAGTTCATCATAATTATATGAACTTTTATAATTATGTCCGTGTGGTCTCCGGAGTAAAAATATAGCACCACTTCATCTCCTCCTGTGGATGTCGTAAAAGGCGACTAAGGGTCTCTAAACCAGACGGCTGGGCAGCAGCCTACTTTCTTTGAAACAGTAGCCATACTGCGCTCATTAATCCACCGGCCAAGCATGGTGAGTACTAACAAATTTCTCCCAAATGACTACACAATTGTGTGAATCTAAGAGGGAGGGCTTTGTTCAGCAGTGGACGGCCTTTTACTAATATGATGATCGGCCTGAAGCTGTAGACATTCCCATACACACCAGCCCGAAAATTTTAATGTCGACTACGTACGTAACAAAATGAAAATGTATCAAAAAGCAATAATCAGCTCAAACAAGTTCTAGATGTTAATTTAAGTATGAAATCGTACATTTATTTTATTTTTTATTTGGCCCAGTAGAAATTCTACATGAACTGCCTGCGCCCCGGGGAAGGACGGAGGGGCATGCTGAACTCCTACCGGCTAAAACCACTGGGGCGGTCATCTTCGGCACCTAAGGGGAGCTCCAGGTCCTCGTATGATCACACTAGAGCCGCCCACTGGTACTGCGCCAATAGGCATATCTCTGAGAGGGTGACTGTAAAGCGGTCACCCCCCCGGGAATAATGGTACTTGCGTCCAGTCATGTATGTCCCTAAAGTATTATCTTACCAGTGATGAACTTACGGTCGCCACTTTGGCTATGATCTCCACTTTACATATTATAATCTCAAACAATTACAGAGTATGGAACATTACGTTTAACTACATATAAAAATACAACTAGTAATATTTAAGCTTAAACGCATGCGACATTAACACAAAATAATATCGTCTAGATATTACTTTAATCGTTTCGTGTGGTTTCCGGTAGTTTCGTGTGGTCGGAAGAAGAGTAGGCCTTTCCACCTATGGGTGTCGTAAAAGGCGAAAGGATTGATATCAAAATTATAGACTGCAGCATCCTCCCGCGACACCCAACATACTACGACCACCAATCCACCTGCTGATCGTGGTGATTATGGCAATATATATAATAAGATTACTCATTGTAGTGATCATTGGGAGGCCCATTCCAGCCCAGCCCAGACGCTTACGGGCTGATATGTGTTTGTATTTTAAAACATCTGCCAAAAGCCAGAATAAACTTAGAGTATATAAAATAAGAAAAATCGTTCATGAATATTTATTAGATCTATTTTTGTGATTGAAGAGACAGCTGAGATGAGACAAGTCAAGAATATTTCCTTATTATATGTAACAGATTTTTTCTATCAAAAGGGGTACCATACTTTTTGGGAAAAATATGAGGTTAATATAAATATTTTAACGTATTATCATATATATCAGCTGTTATCAGTTAGCTCACTATTATGAAATGCTATAGTCGACTAGATGTGACAGGCACCGGTGTAATGGGATAGGATAGGATAGGCATATTTCCAGCAGCGTATAAGTGTCGTGTCCGGACTAAAAATATAGCACCATATCTTCACCTCCCGTAGATGTCGTAAATGGCGGCTAACGGACTCAGACAGAGGGATGTGCAGCAGCGTCCCTTTTGTAGTAATAGTAGCCATATTGTACTCACTAACCCGCCTGCCAAGCGTGGTGAGTACATGCAAATTCCCCCCAAAATTACGACACAATTTTGAAAACCTATGGAGAGGCCTTTGTTCAGTATGTATTTATAATCAGCAGCGGACTTTGATCTCCTACGACTAAAGATGACGCACCTATACGGTGCGGGAATACTGTAATTTTTGCATCATTAGATGCGAAGTTTTATGTCCTATAGATTTATCATAAATATTACTGTTAAGCATGTTTAAAAAGAGTGGCGCACTAAAGGCGGCGGGTCTCGCGTAGGCGTCGCAAGGAGGCTCGCGTAGCGGTCGCGTGCAAAAAAAAGTAGTCTCGCGTAGGCAACGCAAAATGGGCCACGCACCCCTGAACAAATTGACCCATCAAAAATAACGTTAGTAAAATCTTCTAAATAATATCAATATCCTATGAACTTCTTTTAATAATCTTGAGTATATAAAACAAAATACATGTGAAGACATTATCCGTAACATCTAACATGACGTTTTGAACCTACCAAACACCATCCAATCTTCGTGTTTAGTATTTTCGTCCGTGTCATACACAAATCTGTTTCATCATCCACAGATATATTTGATTGAGCTGAAAACAATAGAAAATGACTTTATTGACATCCAGAGGGAAATGTACTACGACTATTTATGAGAGGGATGGTGGAAATACAATCGGGGAAAGCGGTGTATTTTGAAAACTGTTCACACTCGTTGGTGGGACTACATTTGTAAGTTCCATGCAGTTTTAAGTTCGTGTGGTGTCCGGATTAAGAGTAAGCACCACTCCATCTCTTGACGGGAATTTCGTAAAAGGCGATTAAGGGACTCAAAACTAGAGGGATGAGCATCAGCGTCCCATTTGTGGAACAACAGGCATTCTGCGCTCACCAACGCACCTGACAATTGTTGTGAGTACATGAAAATCCCCAAAATTACGACACATGACATGTAACCGGTCGTTTATGGGGGAGGCATTGGATAAGCAGTGGACTTCTTTTGTCTGATATTATGATACAGTACTGACGGCACGGTTGACGCAGTGACCAAGCGATTGACTTTCTGTGCGTGTCGCAGACTCGATCCCGGCACGAAATAAATATTTGTATGATCTACATCTATCTAGATCTATCTTGGTTCGGGTCTATGGGATTATGCATTTGACATTTATGTCTGTAAACTGTACCCACGATACAGGAGAAATATTAGTGTGGAACAACGTATAAAAAAACGAATTTGATACGAGAGGCGTTCATAAATAAATTATATATTAAGTGGTACTTTCAATTCATACCACGTAAACCACAATTCTGGGAAAGCTTCGCTGCAGTGTGGCAATTGAAGCCAAATTAAAATGGAAGGTTTTCTTTAGTAAGGCTGCATTATCATTTGAATTTCAAAAGATTTTTATTTATGTAAATTATTTATAGCGCTTTGAATAGTTAGAATAAGTAAATAATAAGAATTAAATAGGTGCACGGTTCCATCGCCTACGACACAGTCCTGCGTGTCGTTCTCCCAGCTGGCGTCAGCTTGGTCTGTTACCCTGATGACACTCGTGTATTGGCCAACGGGGAGTCCTGCGAGGGAACCATCCGGCTTGCCGAGCAAGCGGTGACAATTGTCGTATCCAAAATCCACGCTCTGGGTCTTCAGATAGCGCCTTACAAAACCGAGGCACTATGGCTCCACAAACTGCCGCGGAACAGAGAACCACCCAGTTCGTGGATACGCGTTAGCGTCGCGCAAATCAGGGTGGGCCAGTACATGAAGTACCTAGGGCTCACCCTGGACAGTCGTTGGGGCTTCGAAGAGCACTTCGCGCGCCTCGTCCGCCGAGTCGAGATTACCATCTGAAAACTGTACAACGTTACAGATGAAGATTCTGGGGATGCCATTTAAGTATTGCTGCACAATTTACCTGGTTCGTAGCTTAGAACTTAAACAGAAGTTCAATACGATCCTTAAGATGATAGTGAGAACGTCAAAACAACAAAAACGCCAGCGAATTGAGGTTGAAAGTACAAGTTTTGATCAGGAAAGCTTACCGGTACCCACTACATCTACACAATCTACATCAAAAGCAGTTGAAGCCGTTGTGCCTAAAAATAAAGCCTATTCTTGGTTACATCGACGTGATCGAAGGTGACGGGAGGGAGCTTGTGTCGCTCCTTCGCCAAAAACATCGGTACGTCGTCAGGGTCGGTCTCCTTGAACAGCGTGATTATGTCTTTTAGACTTTTCTTTGTCCCGTCACGCCTGCGGGAAACCATCTGGTCGCGCTTGTTCAGCACGTCGAACAACAACAGCTTGGCAGCTATGTCCTCCTCGCTGAAATTCGTTGCGCAGATCTAAACAGCGGACACCTCGTCCGTCATGTCCAGTTTCTGCTGCAAGAACGCCAGCAGCTCATTCACCACAAGTTCATTACGCATGGTGAGTAATTACGAGCAACAGCTTGCTCCGCGCTAATCGATTTAAATAATATGTAAATAACGCGTCCGCATCGGAACACGGCACAAGGCAGTTTATCATCTACCAGTTTATAATCTGCCACTATGGTTGATGTTTGTGGGTAGTGCTGCAATCTCTGCAGGGGTGCCAGACTGACTATCGGTAGATCGAAGTGTTGAACTGCTTATACAGAAACGCTACCATGTCGGTCCGAGTACATGAACAGAGCACGGGGGCTATTACGTTGTAGAGAGGTGTGAGACAGGGGGACGTCATTTCCCCAAAACTGTTTACCGCTACAATGGAGTATGCCTACAAGCTACTGGAGAGGAAAGGATTCGGCATTAACATTAATGCCGAGCATATCACTCACCTTCGACTTTCCGACGACATCGTAATCATCACAGAATTGAAGAAGAAAAATGATCTCAACAGAATTTCCCAACAGGTGGGCCTTAAAATTAACGTGGGCAAGACGATAGTCATATTAAATGCCCATGTCGTGCCTATCCCAATATCCGATGGGAGCTCTATGCTTGAAGTTGTTGACGAGAATGGCTACCTGGCCAAATTGTCCAGTTAGGTCCAACTTCGAGAAAGAGGTCAATCGTCGAATCCGGCTCGGCTCGGGCAGCGTTTGGGAAACTTCGCAACGTTTTCTCGTCAATAATACCGCATTTCCTCAAGTCTAAAGTCTTTAACCAGTGTGTGTTAGTGAAGACATATGGAACAGAGACGTGGTCACTCACAATGGGCCTCATAAGAAAGCTCAAGGTCACTCAGCGACCTATGGAGAGAGTTATGTAGGTATTTCTCTACGAGATTGAATCAGAAATGAGGATATCCGTAGAAGAACTAAAGTTGCTGACATAGCTGAAAGGATAAGTAAACTGAAGTGTTTTTATTCGATTCTTAAATTTCTCCTTTATTTGAAAGATAGTCAGTATCTTACGTACTTATCTACGTTATATAAAAATATCATCAAAATATGACAACAAAATATGTTTCAGTAATTTCTGGGTATGATACTACCAACACAGACCTAATTAATACCACTACCGTATTACTACTTTACGGCATCGTATAATGGTATTTATGACGTTTGCACGCTCATGAAGTTTCATAAATATTGACTGCTATGTAAGTGTCGGAACAAATGCTGTATACTTCATCATTGTAGACGCCCCGCAATAGTGCCGCTGGAGTTATAATTTATTTGAATCGAAACTACAAGTTATTTGAAAAAATAAAAACAGTTTAATCGCACTCACCCATATATACCTATCACATATTTTGACGTCGCCTTTGCTATATTTCTTTATGAATGGTTATTATTATGCTTATTTTGCATGATGATCACTAAATGGATCACTGGTTAAGGCAACAACGTGTGCCACTGCCTGTCTTTACTACTATCAACCCGATTGCTATTATTATTCACCTTAGAGCAGTCGTTAATCGTAAAATACATAGATAAATATATCGTGTTTGATTTACAAATAGGTATTGAAATCCGTAAATAAAATATAAGTCTAAAAACTCTATTTATTATGTATAAATTATTCCAATAAAACACTTTTATAATAACAATAATAATAACCGCTCACACCGGTGTTGCTCCTTGTCGCCTGTAGTGGTGGCCATTTAGGGGGCCCATCTTGTGAGTGGCAAGTCACCGTCTGCCACAGAATTTCAGTTTAAAGGTTGAAAGGCAAACGCCGTTTTTTCCGTTTTTCTTAGTATTAAATCCATTTAGCACCCATTACAATAGACCTTATAGTTGTAGATTCCATCTTATATAATAGTTTTACACCTCCGGGTACAATCCGAGACTGCATTTTATAGTGTAGTCATGGAGAGTCCCCGGTTAGTGTCCTATTACATTATAGATTAAAATTCTGTAAAGGGCCTCTCCGTGTTGGACCCATGTCCCCGCGTAAGCCTATCAAAAGACCGGGTTCCCCCTTACAGGGGATATAAACCCGTGTAAAGATAAGATAAAGATAAAGATAAAAAATATTTTTATTCATGTAAACCATATACTTATGAATCGTCGAGACTTTAATTGCCGCGATCCAAGATGTGGATTTCCTATGGAGAAGAACGGGCAAGAAACTCCACGGTTACTCTTTTTAAATCATATTAAATGTTACAATATTTTATGAGCACATTGTTGTAAAAATCAAGGTTATGTGAAAACAATGTAGGAGAAACGAGTCTAAACTTCTTAAAAAGTCTACAAAACACGCCTGAATGTATTTTTATTGGCATGGCATTCATGGCAGCATTTGGCTGACCAGTCCCAACAGACGGCACCCGTTCACGAGCATGACGCATGCATAATATAGTATGCATGCATGTAATAGAGAGACATGTAGATAATAATAATAAATAATTTATTTCGATCAACAAAGGATCATACATGGAAAAATAAATCAAAAGACAATAAAATAAAATGCAATATATCCTACCTACAGTTTTTTATTACTCAGTGCATGAAGCATATAGCATTGGTTCAAGTACTGGAAGTCAAACCTCTCAGCGAATAACCTAAGGATGCTGTTGATGCTGGCCCGAACCCTGCACACCAGGGCTACACATCGTTTCCGCACAGTTGTATAAAAACAATCTCCTCGTGATTCAGCGAACATACCAGATGCGCTGCAAAATGGGGGCAACCCCATCAGCACCCTGAACGCATTATTATATTGCATATAGGTTTCAATATGCCTTTCTGACAAATTTCATCATAATATTTTTTTGTATAATGCAGAATTGCAGTTTTATGGGTGAAGTGTGCAAACTTTAAAACAAAAATACAAAACATAGCCTTTATAAGAAATAATCGAACTGACTTCGAATATTCACAATTACTCACTCAATCACTGTAATTATCCATCCTATTTCCAATAAAATCGCCGCTTTAGCAGAATCATAATATGAATCACATTAAATATCACCAAATGGTCCAGAAGGCCTCATCATCATCATTTCGGCCGAATGAAGTCCACTGCTGGACACAGGCCTCCCCCAAAGATCACCACAACCACCGATATGGATGTGTTGTGGGCTCGTTGGGGGGTTTTGCCATAATCGCCACGCTTGGCAGGCGGGTTGGCGATCGCAGTTGAGTTGTTAATGTACTCGAAGGACGCTGCTGCCCAACCTCCGGCTAATCCCTTAGTCGACTTTTACGACACCCATGGGAGGAGATGGGGTGGTGGCATTCTGAGCCGTATTAGGTTTTATTTATAAGGCATAATAATGATCTCAATACGATTCACATTAGAAATCACAAAATGGTCACTTAATCATTACTGACTATTAACGTGACCATTTTGTGATTTCTAATGTAATTCATATTATGATTCACCTAAAGCGGCCTTTTTAGGCCCCCAGTACTTTTGATCCCCAATAATGTAAAACATGTTTCTCAAGCTAAGCTGGGCACTTCGTGATATTTTGATAAAATATGTCCACTTTCACACATTTTTAGGAAAGCAGCTATATGAATGATTTCATAATTGGATATTTGGTCGATTATTATATTATTTATGGATAATTTATAAGGGTTGGTTCGTTAATGTCACCACCATAATGTCTATTTGGGAATATTTTAACCAGCCCTTAGCATGCTAAAGGCTGGTTAAACTATTATTTTCTATGGTGAGCTCTGCATCTTACCATAGAAAAAAGTCAGACTTGGTAAGCTCTGCATCTGCAGCTTACCATAGTAAAGAGTGAGACTTGCATACGCAAAATATGAATGTATGGTTTTTTTTACAGAAGTACACCAGCTTGCACTCACATATCTAGTTATAATAATTAGCAAGCAAGTAGATAATAATTATTAATTTTTGCATTTATGTTATTTACTTATAAGCATTTATATTTAATTTCGATTCAATCATTACAATACACATATGTAGACCGTTTCGCCCAATATAAGACTATAATGTTTCAACATAAATAATATGTCTAACATGTGTGCCGTGTGGTGCCGGCTCAGAATGCCACCACCCCTATTTCATCCCGTGGATGTCGTAAAAGTCGACTAAGGGATTAACTGGAGGATGGGCAGCAGCGTCCTTCAAGTACATTAACAACTCAACTGCGATCGCCAACCCGCCTGCCAAGCGTGGCGATTATGGCAAGACCCCCAATGAGCACACAAAACACCATATCGGTCGTTGTGGTGATCTTTGGGGGAAGCCTGTGTCCAGCAGCGGATTCATTCGGCCGAAATGATATTAAATAATATAAAACTTTGACATCTTTTTTTATTTTTTATTGATGTCCAGTGGAAATTCTACATGGAACTTCCTTCACCCCGGGGAAGGGCGAAGGGGTATGCCGGACTCCTACCGGCTAAAGCCACTGGAGCGGTCATCTTCGGCACCGAAGGGGGGCTCCAGGTCCTCGTAAGATCACACTAGAGCCGCCCATTGGTGCCACGCCTTTAGGCACATCTCGGAAGGGATGACTGTAAAGCGGTCACCCCCTCTAGCGGAGGGAAGGCGACTGTAAAAAGGTCGCCCCCCAGGCACTTCTCGGGGAGGATTGTAAAGGATCCCCCCAAGCCTCGCTTTGCGCTGTGCTGCGCACGGCGCCGGCACGTGACCACGTGCGCGCCACCATCTTCCCGGGGGTCGCTCGGTGTGAGCACGTAGATTCCCCAATCTGCGCGCCCGCGACCCTCGAGTAAAACTTTGACATCTAACGACATTTGATACATACGTTAGTTTAACGCAGAAGATGCGCAAGCTAGGTAGGTGCGCAGAAAAACGTAACGCATTTTAGTCAAAGCCCGACAACATTTCACTCCTCATACATTTTTCATACCGGAGGCCTTATATATAAATCAATTCATAAGAATCCATAAGGACTAAACTCCAAAAAAATCTAATGCATTTAATTTCTGAAGTTTATTGAACACTATGCTAACATAACCACTTTGCTGTGGCTCCCTCTGTCTTCTATACTTGAACGACTTTTCCGACCAAGATGTAATTAAAAGCGGGATTGTGGCAAAGTGATGGATGAATCTATGACATTTTATAGCACAGATGTTGTAAAACAGTGTTCGAGGAACAATCAACATAATGGACTCATTAAATTAAGAGGGATTCTAGGGGTAGCATCTGTTATAAACCTTGATCGGCACCGAAAGTAAGCATGAAAACTTGAATGATGATGACGAGTATAAGGACACTGTTAAACTTTAAATGGTCTTCTTCTAAGAGAATTCATAAAAAATATTTCTCAAAAAAAAATAATTGAAAACTAAATAGTCTTACGCATATCATCACCATAGTCTTAAGAGTATTAAGAGATACTTAATAGTTTTTGAAAACGTTAGCGAGAAGAACAACCGCTTTCACCGATATCTGTAAAATATGTTAAGTGCCAATAGGAATTTATTGATGATAAAAGTTAGGCATTCACTTCACTAGAAGTCAAGTGTCAAAAGAATAGTCGTGCGAATGGTCTCCTTCTGTGAGAGCGTCATGTCGTGCGAAGTCATGCGGTGGGGCCAGATTTCACTCGACAAGTCTGACTATATAAAAGGTGTCAAGAATCGAGACAATTTTTTATCATATCGTACACTAAGGCCGATATACAGGTACCTATTATATATATAATATTGACAACCTGTAACTGCTCCGCTGCAGGAAAAAGGCCTGTTCTAATAAAGAGCAGGCATGAGCATTGATCACCACGCCGGATTAGTGAGTATCCACTTGGGTGTCGCGGGCGCGCAGATTGGAGTGTCTGCCCCCGGAAAGATGGTTACGTGCCACCGTGTGTGCTGCACAGCGCACAGTGAGGCTTGGAGAATCCCATACAATCCTACCCGAGAAGTGCTGGGGGCGACCTTTTTAGTCGCCTTCCCTCCGCTAGAGGCGGTGACCACTTTACAGTCATCCCCTCCGAAATATGCCTAAAATCAATGGGCGGCTCTAGTATGATCTTGCGAGGACCTAGAGCCCCTTTCGGTGCCGAAGATGACCGCTCCAGTGGTTTTAGCCAGTAGGAGTCCGACATGCCCCTTCGCCCTTCCCCGGGGCGAAGGAAGTACCTAAAGAATTTCAACTGGGGACTAATAAAAAAATTAAAAAACCTATCTATCCAACCCAAATAAAAAAATACTACGAAACACGTACTACATGAATTTATAAAGCTACGCGAAGCGGGACATGAACGGATGTTCGTTAGGCTCGTAAATCTTGGAGCTGTGATGTGTACGATTTCTATATATACAAAATAGGGCAGTTGTGTTTGTAGCCATAAGCAGAGGACTGGTTGAGGTTTTCTGTAAAACGATACATTTTGAGCCGCTATTATAAACTGTGAAAGTAAAACATGAGTTTACGTTTATTTAAATACTATGAGTAGAAAACACACATACGGTTTAGTAGCATATTAACGTGCAATCAAGGCCAAATCTATATAAATAAATAAAATTGAAGTGTCTGTTAGTAATATCAACAGCTTTTAAAAAAATGCATATAAAAGTATATACGGTACTTATAAAAAATAAACCGGACAAGTGCGAGTTGAACTCGCGTGGAGAGGGCTCCGAAATTGCTGAATATAATGTCTATTGTTGAATTCCGTCTTGTACTTACAATTTATCCCAAGAATAAACTTAACATGTAGTTGAAAAACATGTTCTTCGATACATTCCAACTGCAAACGAAAGTTTGTACGCACAAAATTGAAAGATTTACCATGTTATTTTAAGACTATAGACTTCTTATATGTTTTCCTGTAATCTATAAGTATATTATTTTCCATATTTTTTTCATAAATTTAGGCTCGGTAGTTTCGGAGATAAGCTGTACAATCAATAAAGTGGTCAATTTTCGCCTATTATCTTAAATAACTTTAAAACGACTTATTTTAAAATTATAAATTAAATATATTTAAGACCTTCATAATAAGCCCTATTATTTAATATGTTACACAGTACAGTTTTCAAACTTTATTCTTAAATTTTCTATGTTACCGCCCAAAAGTAACCCCCATATTATAAATTTATATATTTACGTTACACGTCAGAAACACAGAACACAGATACGTGTACTAAATTTCAGCTTAATCGGTCCAGTAGATTCGGAGAAAATTGGCTGTGACCGACGGATAGACAGACAGACACACGAGTGATCTTTTAAGGGTTACGCCGTTTTTTCCTTCGGACGTCCAGAAGCCTAAAAAAACAGTTTGTCCCACAAACTATCCAGTTAGGTAGGTCCAACTTCGAGAAAGAGGTGAATCATCGAATCCGACTCGGCTGGGCAGCGTTTGGGAAACTTCACAACCTCTTTTCGTCAACAATACCGCAATGCCTCAAGACGCAAGTCTTTAACTAGTGTGTGTTACCAGTGATGACATATGGAACAGAGACGTGGTCACTCACAATGGGCCTCATAAGAAAGCTCAAGGTCACTCAGCGAGCTATGGAGAGAGCTATGCTTGGTATTTCTCTACGAGATCGAATCAGAAATGAGGAGATCCGTAGAAGAACTAAAGTTATCGACATAGCTGAAAGGATTAGTAAACTGAAGTGGCAATGGGCAGGGCACATTGCTCGTAGAACTGATGACCGCTGGGGCACAGAGGTTCTCGAATGGAGACCGCGCACCGGAAAACGCAGTGTGAGACGACCTCCAACGAGGTGGACAGACGACTCGGAGAAGGTCACTGGGAGTCGTTGGATGAGGGCGGTATGTAACCGCTCGTTTTGAAAATCTAAGGGGGAGGCCTTTGTTCAGCAGTGGACGTCCTGTGGCTGATATGATGATGATGATGATGAAAGACGCGACACGAATACGTAGTATCCCAGTTCCAATATCTAGCTGACCAACACTAGAAAGTTGGACTGCGTACTGTATCACGGCAATAAATAACCGGTATAGCTGAGCAAACAAAACATCAGTCTGGGGACGTTAAGTCGCGACATATTTCTTTACGAAGCTTCCTCATAGCGACACACAAGTGACAGAAAATATGAAGAGAAAATCCACTGTGAACAGTGCGTGGTAATAAGCTTACGCACACATACATATTCACGTCTCTTGTCTTTAGTAGGATTCGTATCTATACCGCCTCGTGGAGACAACAATTGTTTGTAATTAGTAGTAAGACGAAAGGTTGTAGACATACTTTATTTAAAAAAATAAGATTAATAATTATGACTGTCTCCAACACATATAAATCAGACATAAAGTGCTTGCAATTGTGCCTTGATCCGTCGTAGCTTCACATACGTAGTGGATATTTATGTATCCATAATGTGTGATGTCAAGAGTAAACCTTCTGGGCCTTTATACTTTATGCTACTGACGCTACGTCTGTAGCGTTGTAGCTGTCTACGATACCGACATACGGCCGAAATGAATAATCAATCAAACCAAAATAAATTAGTTTTTATATTTGCAGCATGATTTGTTTGAGATCACACTTAACACAAATCAACAACAGACATACCCTCATTACCAAATTCAAAACAATTGGATTAGATTGATGATTAATTTGGGCCGATATTTGCTGCCCGCTACGGCTTGCCGATAGTATATGTAAGTAACGTCTGTTTATTTGCAATCGTGTCAAATATGTTTTATTTGTATAATATGTTAGATACTTATAATTGTTTCATTCGACATCCAAGATGTCACAAATTTCTTTGCTTTTAATGATATGAAATAATTCAACGTTTCGCTCCATGAAATGTATAACGAAAATAAGTAATTTATTTGATAAGTGAAGAGTCTCTTCAGTTGAATTCATCCTATCAAGCGAATAACCAGTTGCATTCAAAGATCGGTAATCGCTCGGTGAGATTCGCTTGGTTCGGTCATTCTATGGATTAATGACTGCATAGTGGTTTTTGGACTGAGCGTCTCCGTGTTCCGGAGGGCACGTTTTTTTTTTTTTTTGAAACATTGCCCAACAACTGCAACAACTATCTGCAGATCATACAAATATTTGTTCCGTGCGGCAATCGAACCCACGACCCGGTGCGCAGCAGCCGACTGTATCAGCCACTGCACCAATCGTCGGTCCCGGTAGTTGTCATTAGGCAGCAGTCGTTAAGCCAAGTGGGAGACCTATGAGCGGTTTGAACAACTCTTACACAAGGTTAGCCACTAACAACACGTAATAAGAAGAAGAAGCGCATAAATATCGCTTCAACGAAATGTTTACTGAATGTTTGTCCATACAAAAGTTCCTTTGACGTCCGTTACAAAATCTGAAATATATATTATGGAAATTGGTGGTTATGCGGATCGTCAGAATAAATAATGTTTCAATTTGAGTATTTTGATTGTTACTCAAAATTTCAGTTTCGACTGGATATTAGACCTTGTTGTACCCGGTATAACATTGGTCATCCTGGGCTAGACCAAGGATGACCAATGTTATAGCCGGGCAGGGCAGGGGTGTCTGCTGCACCAGCCCTGCCCTATACAGCATTGGAGGGTAAGGGGCTGATATGATGAAAGCCGAATGTACCAGCTGTGATAGGTAATATAATCCGAGGCTTTTATTTAGACTGCAAGTATGAGATTTTCCCGTTGAAATTTTATACAAACCGAGCTAGAATAAACTATGGGACGGCTGGCACAGTGGCTAAGCGATTAGCTTTCTGCACAACGTGTCAAGGGTTCGCACTGACAAAATATTTGTATGATCTACAAATGATTGTTTCGGGTCTGGGTGTTTGTGCGTGTGAAATGTATATCTGTAAAGTGTACCCACGACAAAGGAAAAATCAAAGTTTGGGGCAATGTTTTAAAAAAGAAAGAAATAAAAAATAAAGAAACCACCTAATTTAAAAAAATACATCTGTTGCCAATTACCTACTTTATAGCATCTGTGAAAAGGAGATATTTTAATTCCATTATTTAATTACGGCAGTATACACTGTCGTTACGAGATTGCCTCTTAGACGTACTTTAGATTATCAGTTTACTTTTACTAATTACGTAATTCTTAGTGCAAGGCAAAGGCCAGGTACTGTTCCTGGAATGAGGCACGCCGCAGTTCAAATTCTAATAAGCTGGGCTATCTTCGCAAAACCTTTTATTTAGGGATGTCTACGTAGACGTTTTGGACATTATACTTGGTAAGGCTTGCTCAAACTAGTGAACCCTTGCTGATCTCAATCTAGATTAATTGCTCCAAATGCAGTGCTGGATAGTTTGGCTAGCTAAATTAAATTTGACCGGAGATTATACTCACAGTAATCTTATTCAAATCTTCTTATTTTCACTTTATTGAATGCTAGGTTCCTGAAAACATATAAGCTACACATGCACACTAACGCGCGCCATGAGCTTGGTAGGTGTTGATAATAACCAGGAGAATAGGCAAAGTTGGCCTATGTGCCAATAAAGAATAAAGAAAATATAAGTATATCATAAGGAAATTTATCACGAAGCATACTAACCGCAGGGCAGCTTGTGGCGAGCTTTATAAGAGTGGCGACACTATGTACCCTAATTCCACAGAGTCGGTCAGGGCCCTGTCTCCGTCTTGCCTCTATTGGTTGGCTGGACTAGAACCCCATAATTGCCCATGAGTGAGTAAGGATTACCAGCTCTGGCTTGCCTTATTTAGCCGATGCTGTGCGTACCTGCACAGAAATGGACTCAAGGTAACGACGCAGTGCCACCATTGTGGACGCGGGCAGGATACCACACAGCACACGCTCGAGGAGTTCCCGGCGTGGGCTGCCGGGCGGCGGATCCTGGTCGATCAGACCGGGCAAGATCTCTCTCTGCCGGCAGTAGTGTCAGCTACGTTGGCAGACCATGCAAATTGAGTGTTGAGGTTTCCTTCTGCGAGAGCGTCATGCTTCAGAAGAAGACTGTAAAGCGGGATCGGGATAGGGCCTATCCCGCACGGAGGACGAGATGACGCCGGGGTAACATTCACCCCGGCTCTCAGATGCAACACGCCATATATATATATATATATATGTGTGTATATGTATTTGTATGCGTATATATGATGTATTAACTATGTACCATTATATATATTATTTGTTTTTTTTTCATTGTTTGTATAGTTTATTATTAATGACATATATATAGATTATATTTTATTTACTTTCAATCTGTAAACCACGGACTGCCCCACATTTTATTTTCTCTAAACTTCTTGTCCATCCTAAGGTTGCTTAGAAAAGATCGCTATTACCGATAATACCGCCCATTGTACATTCTATTTATACATTCATTATTATATTATGTTTCCAAATGGTGTACAATAAAGCATATTATATTCTATTCTATCACAAATCGAAAACCATAATTTTTTGAAAATATGTATTCTTACTCGAATAAAAACTAAAAAATACCGCAAGAACCGATAAGAAGCTGACTAGTTTCTGCATATAAAAAGCATAGTATTCGCAGATAATCTGGTGGAATCTAGGCTTAGTAATTTCCTTTTTTATCTTTTAGAACGATCCGCTGTAATTAGTAAGCCAAGAACGTATAGCTCGTTCATGTCTCTAACTAACTTCAGCTGATGGGGCTGATATGGTTCACTTTCATGTGATTTATTACAAAATACAGCTTATTTAGCTTATTATAGCTTATTTAGCGTCGTTTATTACACTTTTAGCCTAAGCTACAGTACTTTTTTCTTGTTTTATACATCGGAATGTCTACACGAAACAAGTCAAATTGTTATATTTATTAAACCTTATGATTAAATTGCCATGGCAGTATTAAGCTGACCAGTCCCAACAGACAGCACTCGTTCACGAACATGACGCTTACATCAGCGTCGCTTAGCTCAACCATATTGTAGGACATCTCAGTGACCCGATACACGACGCCACCGTAAGCAGGACACTTGAGTGAGCATGACATAGGTACCTAAACTGCCAGACAACTATCACGTCACTTAAACAAAATACATTAATAACCCACATGGTACCCGCACATACGAGAAGTAAATTGTGAAATAAAATAATTGCTACGACATTAATTAGTTATTATTATTTATTTTCAAAATAAAAAATAATTACTATTTTTTAAACAATGCCCCACTCCAGGATTACTCCAGTGTCGTGGGTGCGTTTACAGACACAAATTACAGATAGAAATATTCAATGTCATTATATGAATTATTATCATCCATTATAAGAAATTTATTTGTTTATTTCTCACCACAATAAAAGTTACAGTATTATTCAAATTTACTGTGGGAGACTGGTGCCTAAACTAGGCTGAAGCCTGTATCTCAGGTCACCAGGCCTTCCACCCCAGAAGTCCAATTTTCCTCTTTCATGAACTGTACCAAACGATTTTGTTCCATTTGCTTGTACTTTCCATCAAGTTGTTTCCTCTTGTTAAAGTTCTGTTTAATACTCTCCAATAGGTTGAATATAACTTTATCAGGCCCCGATTCTGTCCTTTATAATCCAGTTATCATCTTGCATCCAAAGATTTAAATCTCTTTACTTGCATCCCATGAATGCGCATTTTCGCTGCAGACACCATCTTGATATCTATAAACTCGTTGTTCTAATAAAATGTGTATATTATGGCTTTGATATACTCAATAATTTAATAAAAAATTGAAATGAAATGATGACGTTATTAATTTTAAGTCAAGATAATAATAAAGGTAATGATATTATATATATATATATGTATATATTAGTATTATTTACGTATATTTAGATATTCCGATGTAGTAAAATATTTTTAACAATTATTGTGTTACTAATTAATAGTGTCCGACCGAAACACGATTTTCAGCCGAAAACGTAACCGAATATTCGGCTTCTCTTCTAGTTTCGGCCGAAACCGAAACTTAAGTAACTAGTTCAGATAAAGTTTAGTTACATTTCCCATCCATTCCATCCCTGTAATATAGTTATTCCCATCTTTGTAACAGATTATTCGATTAGATTAAATAAAAGACTCCAGATTTTTAGAATGCAATGCAAGTAAAAATATATTTAAAAAAGAACAAAAGTATAACTGATATCATTTTTTCTTTAGTTATGTATCACAAGCAAGTTAATTGTTGTGAAGTATTGTTACTTGTTACTAATTGTTTGTATTATTGTTATAAAGTATTGTTACTAAAAGTTAACTAAAGAGCTCTTTTTATAATCTTGTATGTCCAAAATGATATGCTATTGGGCATGGGCAATTGCCCAGAGTGGCCAATGGAAAAGAAGGGCCTGGTCTCCACTCGACAACCTTTTTGCCTGTTGGGACAACCTTTTTGCCCCAACAGCCATCAGTTCTATGAGTACTATGCTCCGCCCATTACCACTTCAGTTTACTAATCCTTTCAGCTATGTCGGCAACATTAGACTTCAATGGTAGGTCAAGGTAATCCAGCTTGTCAATAACACAAAGTTAGTGTGAATTGTTATAAAATGATTTTAGTGTAATAATAATATATAATTAGTACGTGTTAAAACAGCCGTTCCCAACCTTTTTTTGTCTACTGCCCACTTTAAGAATAAATTATTTTTTAACGCCCCCTTTTTAAACATACTTAAAAACCGCTAAGTACTTATAACTGATTATTGAAACGCAAATTTATAGTATTCGGACAGAGTATCTTTTATTGAAAATAAAACAAACATAATCAATTCTTATATAAAAACTAATGTGAAGGTTGAATCTGGTGCTGTTCAATAAGTTTGTTGATATCAGGTTCCAATTTACTCAAAAACAGCCGCAAGTCGCCACGTTCGGTAACACGCAAACGATATCTCTTTTTAGTAAGCAGCGTTGCCACAGCACTAAATCCACGTTCACACAAATATGACGATGGGAATGCTATCAAAAATCGTTGAACAATTGACCACAATCCAGGGTACAATTGCGGGATCGGTTTTTGTAGCCAAAATTCTTGATATCCATTTTTGAACTTGATTTTTATTTCTTCGTTTGTTGTCAATTCTATACGTTCTTCTTCCAGCTGAGGTGACATTGCTGTGTTGACATTTGAAAACGGATCCAACACCCAGTCTGGTATTTCCAAGTTTAAAATGTCCTGGTATCGTTCGGTGAAGTCAATGTGGAGGTTTTCCAAATGTTGGCAGTAGGCAAACAAGTCGTCGTTACTGCAGTATTCTGATAAATTCGGAAAATTGTGAAACTCACGTCTGCCCATATTCTTTTTGTGCAGAAGCAGTTTGGCTGCGAAAGCAGCAACGACATTTTTTGTTTTAATTAAATTTAGTTCATCGCCTTGCAGTTGGAGGTTCATGTCGTTGAACATTTTATACAGGTCTGTCATGTAAGCTATATCATTCTTTGATGTTATGAGCTTGTTGCGCAGTTCTGTATCTTTAGTTTCCAAGAACTCTATCATAGAGTCAAACAGGTTGTAAAATCGAATCAGACAATTGCCTCTTGACAGCCAACGAACTTCAGTATGAAGCAACAAACGGTTGAAATCTTCGTCATTAGTAACACAGAGCTGATGAAATAATCTATCATTCAAAGAGCTGCTACGGATTTTATTACTGCTTTGATGACATATTGCAGTGATTGAAATAGTCGTTCACTTAAGTTTCTAGCAACCAAATGTTGTCTATGAATAACGCAATGTATAGCAAGGACATCTGGAATTTTATTCTTTAAGTATGCTATGAAGCCTTTATGGCGCCCTGTCATAGCCGGAGCGCCATCCGTAGCAACTGATATAATATTTTTCAAAGGAATCTCTTTCTCTTCACAAAACGTTTCCAATGTATTGAATATGGTTTCGCCTTTTGTATCTGTCTCCAAATTTCTGGCAAACAATAGTTCTTCACGTATTTTCTCATCTTTAATAAACCTCACGTAAGATAGCAACAACGCTTCATTAGTTGGTAAAGTGGACTCATCGAGCTGATATGAGAACTGACTAGTCCTCAGATGATTGCACAATGATTCTTCAATGTTTTCAGCCATTTCATCAACTCGTCTTTGGACAGAATTATTACTCAAAGGAATTTTTCGGATAATATCTGCGGCCGGTTTATGAAGCACAGTAGTTATTACTTCCTTTATTGCTGGCTAAATTAACTCTTATCCGATGTTTTGTGGTTTGCCTTTTTGAGCAATTAACAAAGAGATATTGTACGAAGCTCGAAGTCCGTCGTCATCTTGCTTAGCAGCCGCCGAAAATAGTTTTGATACACTTGGCTGAGTATTATGCTTCTTCTCTAGGTCTTGAAAATATGCTACATTCTTTTCTGTCTTATCTGGATGCATTTTATTCAAATGATCTTGCAGTCTTGAAGGCTTCATTGCTTCGTTCGAAAATGTTTTTAGACATAGAAGACACAAAGGCGACGACGGGTTTGTGGGATTTTCAATAAATCCGAATTTAATATATTCCGCAGAGTATCGCCGTCTCTTCTTTTTTACTTCCGACATTGTTTTGTTTTAAGAAATACGTAAGTGTTGAAATCAAGTACTGCCTATCTATTATGCGCGAAACCGCAAATGAAAATAAAATAAATTTACGTCGTTTATATAGGATTGCATAAGCAACACGCACCAACAGGAATAAGACAAATGTGCATAAACTCGTTTATCTCATTCGACGCCCAATCGTACTCGACAAGCAAGAACAAGTATTATAGAACCAGCCGATTGGTATAGGAATGTACAATTCGGATTATTTAACAAAAACTTGTTAAAACATGATTGCCCGCAGTCTTTTATATCGAACCGAGTTTGAGCTATATCTTAATTAATATTAGTTGATGTTCACAAGATGTAGTCGAGAGTCGAGAGCTCAGTCGGTGTCTAAGAGTCTTCCTAGCTAGGTAGATGAAATTATAAATCGACCCCAAAGCCCTACACAATGCCCCCTTTTTTTTCTGGGTCTCTTACCGCCCCCCTTTAGGCCTGCAGCGCCCACAAGGGGGCGTTATCGCCCACGTTGGGAAAGACTGTGTTAAAAGAACACATAAACAAAACGTCTTTCCCATAAAAACCATTAAGAATAATATTATTAAACAGTCTTAAAAATATGTTTATGTAGAAGTAAAGACAAAATTAAATTACATATCAGTCTTACCAGTTTAGGCTAGATTGTATTATAAACTAGCTGGTACCCGCGGTTTCACCCGCGTTTAATTTAAAAGAAATTTAGAGTAATTCGACATAGACATTTGACATAGAATATATATATTGGATTGGTTACATTTTTTTACGCGGAACCCTAATTATTTTTCTAAAATAAAAGTAGCCTAAGTTATTCCTTATAACATCAGCTATCTGCCAGTGAAGGTCCCGTCAAAATCGGTCCAGCCGTTTCGGAGATTACCCGGAACAAACAGACAGACAGACAGACGAACAGATAGACAGACAGACAAAAAAATTAAAAACAGTGTTTTTGTCATATGTAACATACATACTTTCATATGCATTTAGTAAAAACCTGTTATTTTGACATTACAAACAGACACTTCAATTTTATTTATTTGTATAGATAAGAAATCTCCAAATAAATTCGCGTTTAAACGTAAAGTGAGTCAAAACTTCCTGAAATTGTTACAATCCTAATCAGTTTTGTCTTCGTCATGTAATATAATATAGTATCTATCTTATATTAGTATATGTATGTATTCCTATTTTTAATTCAGTCTTTTTTAACATTATCTATAGCTTTGCTTTTATATCTCTTTCGAAGTGCTTTGTTTAACCCAAAGGTTGACTGGTAGAGAATGCCTCATGGCATTAAGTCCGCCTTATGTATACTCAATGTACATAAAAGTTTAAATAAATAAATGAATTACAAACTAGTTAAGTGCTTTATAATAACATATAAAAGTAAAGTTTACAAATTTACAACTATATTAGTATAACTATTTTTACGTCAAATCTGGCACGTCGCCAATCCACCAGAACACCAAACTGTTTTCACTGATTTCAGAATATTTCATGTCTACATTTTCACTTATTTCAGAATATTTTATGTCTACATTTGTAACTGATTGTATTTTATCACTGGTAACATTTAAGTCCTCCTCTTTTACGGTGACTGTATTTATATTGCTAGCATTGGAGTCATCTTCTAATGTTGTGATTGGGTCAATCAAGTGGAATTGTCCAGAACCTGAGGCCAAAATAGGCCGTAGTGGATGTATTGAGATACTGTTGCAGCAGTCTTTGTGGAGTGGGAACTGGAAAAAACGTAACCTTTAGAAGCATTAAGTGTATGTAGGATCTAACCCATAGTTCTCCAATGATGTAAAGCGAAGTAATGATACATTCAACTGAAGTATCCACTGTGACTATGTTTCTTAAAAAGCAGGATAAAGACATATAAATAACATGCAATATGCTATCAGTATTAAATATAATTGATATTAAACTTACATCTGCTAGACATTCAATTTGTAGGTTTTTTTGGCCTAAGTAACAAATTGACTCTAAATATATTTACCTTATAAGTGGCGTTATCTCCCAAATCTTCAGTAGTATCCAAACTGGACTTCCAGTGCACATGGTCATCATCCCACACTTTAACTACTCCATCAGTACCACCAGTTACCAAGTACTTCCCACAAGGCGATATATCGAAGTAAACTCGCTGGTTTGTGTCCACTACTCTAGATAATATGTTGAGTGGTCTACGGTAGTATCTGATGTCCCATATTAATAGTCTGTGGTCTTTACGCGCACCTGAGACTAGTCGAAGACCATCCGGCGCGAATTTTACTTGAGTTATGCCACCTGAAATTCATTTTCGTGTAAATATTTTTACAAATACTTTGAGGTAGTAGAATTGTGTGTGGCGGATTTCCACGGTCCGTGATTTTACGGAGTTGTGCCGGCGCTGCACACTGCACCTTCCCTTCCGTGGTAGCGCAGACATTCCATTGCAGTGCATCAGATCCGCCGTGAGTCGGTTTAATTGTGCACAGTAACTAACACTCATAGTGGGAAGGGCCACGGCGCGGTGCGCGGCCTTCCGGTGTTGCTTGGTCGACCGGGCTTGGTATTATCCGTAAAATCAAGCAACTTAGAAGCCAGTATATTCTAACACTTAACCTGACAAAACGTTTGCTGGCGAAAGTAGATTTGTCTTTCCAGTCTATTTGTATATACTTCAAAAATATTAATTTAGCCACAACATTGAAAAACAGTTGTTTAATCTATGGAAATGGCTATAATTACATTATTAATTATTATGGCCCATTTAAGGAGACATTGCAGACCCACCTTTGGAATATGAAGCACCCATGAAGTATGTGGAACTATTATCCTCAGTTTTTTAATAATGTGTAGTATACTAATACTAACTTATCCAAACATTTCTGGACTGAAAAGTTGCTAAATACCAGCCATAAAGAAATAAGATTATTCTGGTGATTATGGCAATATCTCCCTAAGACCCATTCAAAATGGTTAATTTCGCTTCTGTATCATAAAAACTAGAAATTATATTTATTGTACAGAAATAGTATACAGTTTTATAAAAATATTGGTCTACCTCCATGGCCATGCATTTTTCCAATACTCTTGTAAGTGCCCAATTCACTTATATTGTATAAACTGATACATGTATTCCAAGAACCTACAGCCAACAGATTGTCACAGGTATCAAAGCATGCAGCTGGACTGTTAACTTTATGTTCTGCAAAATCTCTGCCAGGTCTGGGAAGAAACAAAACACCATTGATTAAACAAAATTAAATGTATCATTTCAACTGAAAGACTTCCACTTCTGGTCATAGGCCTTCCCCAAAAATCACCACAACCACTGGTTGTGCGCTTATCATCAAGCGGATTCCCACAATCTTCACCAAGTCATCAGTCCACCTTGTGGAAGGTAACCTAATATTACAGAAACTTAATTTTATTACATGTAATTTCTCTAAGTCAAAAACAATTTGCTATACAGCTGAAATAAAAAGTTGACACTTTAAGTATTAAGGGAAATGTTTTACAGAAACTTCAAGCTATCAGTAATTCTGTTACAATGTTAGGTAGGTATTGAAGTTGTATCTTGTGAACTCCTAATGCAAAGAGCATCCATCTCTTT
This sequence comes from Diloba caeruleocephala, assembly GCA_947459985.1. Classification (NCBI taxonomy): domain Eukaryota; kingdom Metazoa; phylum Arthropoda; class Insecta; order Lepidoptera; family Noctuidae; genus Diloba; species Diloba caeruleocephala. Next base: position 9,538,678 of record OX381619.1, read on the forward strand.
TTTTAGATGACTATCTTCATAACAGCCATAAACATCTACTGCTGAACAAAGGCTGCATCATAATTTTGAGCTTTTGATACCAAGCTTGACATGCGAGTTGGTGAGTACAGAATAGCAGCTGTTCCACAGAAGGAATGCTGCTACCCATCCCTCCGGTTTAGTCCCTTAGTCGCCTTTTAAGACATCCATGAGAGAAGATGGAATGGTGTGATATTCTTAATTAGGGAGTTAAGGAGCATTAAGGAGTTACTTTCAGGATATTTAGTTTTAATAATAATTACTTACAATAATAATGTCTATTGCATAAACTTCTTTACCTTTCAACATCAAAAGTTCTCAAAACCTTCCTGTATCCTGCAATAATTCTGCTTCCATCTCGTGTGAAGGTCACAGATATTGCTGGTTCCATCTCATCAACAGCATTGAATCCTCTGTAAGAACACCGCAGTGAACCGTCAAATGCATCCCACATCTGTACTGGTGCATTTTGTCTTGTTGTTAACCAACTGTAATAAGTTTGGTCATGAGTAGTGTGTTATACACTTACAAAGAGATCTAGTAAAACAATAATAATAATGTAATCCAAGTTTTTCCACATCTAAAATACAATAAAATTATTAGTATTATGAAGTGTTTAAAACAGGGGTGCAATTCCTTAAGCTCAAACATCCATACATCCTTAAATACAGTGTTAAACCAATTTAGTATTGGCTAACACACGATTGGAGCTATTCAAGGACATGTTGCAGAAGGACAGCCTTAGAGATTACCAAATTGGGTTTTCACCATTATTTCAATTCTGTATTCAAGGATGTATGGATATTCGAGCTTAGAGAATTGCATCCCAGAACATTATAAGAACTTTCATAGTAATGTACCTATATACCTTTCTTTCTAATTTATATTAAATTAATGACACTTAAAAGCACGTGATACAAATAGTTTAAAGAACACTACACTATTGTAACATACTAACCAACAACTTTCAGGCACAGTGCTATTCATGCCAGGGAACCAGCAAAAGTCATAAATCAAGCCAGCTTCCTTTACATGTATTACCGAATCCATAACATCTATTATGCGGTCTGGAACCACATTACCCGAGTAAAGATCCCTAGAAAGTTCAGCCACATGCACCCCATCATTATTTACCACAGTAAGGCAGCATGTACCGTCTGGTGACCACTTACAACCACGTAAATAAGGCTGTACATCTCCTTTGGCGGTTTTAGAACGCGACCAGGAGGAATTTGACAATTCTAACAGAGTTTTACTCGTAAATAAGCTTGGATATTCATAAACTCTTTCTTCGTTCAACACTACAGTATCAACATTTTCTGCTACGTCGGCAACAGTTTCACTATGGGTTACATGCTCGCCGAGATTGACTGCATCAATTTCCATCGATATTTCACCCATTTTAATAGAAAAGCATCTCAAAACACATTTTCAAATAAAGTGAACAAGAAACCTTTTTTTTAACCAATAATTTCCGTATATATAATGTACTCTGTGGCCAATAACAAGCGTGGAGTAGGGATGTTCTATATTCGATCCAAATCGATCTTTACTTGTAATTTGGAGCGATACAATAAGGTTCAATTCTTCTCTAGTGTGATCATACGAGGACCTGCAGGGGGCGTTTTGGTGCCAAAGATGACCGCTCCACAGTGTTGCCACCTTAGCGATTTTGTCACTAGATCTGGTGACTTTTGACCCCTTTTGGCGATTTATTTCAGTCGTTTACCTTTTTTTGTTTTTAGCGACTTCTAGCGATAATTGAGTCGTCTTCATCTATCCTAAAAGGTTTCTATAGAATATTAATTACTATTTACATTCTTGTTTTGTCGTTACAATATAATTATTACAACCAAACTATGTTATTTATTTTTACAATTACGGTTGTTTGCCCATATATAGAATTTGTTGATGTAATAAAAATCTGGTTTTTGACATATTTTAATGTTTGTTACCGTAGTTTGATACACAATAAAAAGTGGTATTGAGTCACAGCGTATTGTTATTACGTAACACTACTACTAGAAGTCGGTTGTTTATCCGTCACCTGCGGGCAACTCAAAGTGCCTAATAATAATGATACACACCGGGTTCCAAACTCCCTTAGTCATCTTCTACGATACCCACGGCATGAGATGGGGTAGCCCTAACCGTGATCGGAGATACAATACAATTGAACACGTACTGCCGCTTGAGTAGTCTGTCCGGTACTATCGATACTTCGATAGATGGCATTATAACATTGTTTCTACTAAAATATACTTTTTGGGATTTCTGGTGACTTTCGCTTCGAATTTAGCCCAATCTGGTGACTTTTGGGTGTTGATCTAGTGACTTTAATTTTTATGAGGTCGCAACACTGCCGCTCCAGTGGTTTTAGCCGGTAGCAGTGGTTTGCAACAGTTTCGGGAAACTTCATATAAAGTTAGTATTGTATGAAATCTTACACATCGCTTAGCCAACACTCAGAAAGGTATCTTCAATGCGAATACGTTGTAGACGACCAGCAGGTAACTACGATACCAACTTTTAAGAGGGTTTCAAGTTATCACCGACATGGAATCCAGTGATTAAAATAACACAAGCTCGCTATTCGTAGTCGGTTAATTATAAGGACACAGTTGTGTAGTGTGTTGCAGCCTCACAACAAATGAAAAAAAAACGGGGGTGGATGAACATAAATCTACCTCACAAACGGAGTGATGTCGCTGCATCAGTCTGCTTGTGACCACGATCGGTGTAACCCGGTTGAAACGTCACGCTATTCAAAGGTAATTTCGCGTTAATTCCCGTTTCTTAATATAATAACTACGACTGCTGAACAAAAGCGTCCCCATAGATTTGCACAACAATTGTGTCGTAATTTTAGGGGGAATTTGCCAGTACTCACCACGCTGACCGCATATATAGCCACCTAGGCCACCTGCCAACTGCGTCCATTTTACGACTGCAAGTGGCAAATGGAGAAGAAGCTGGTCTCCTCCCTAAAACCTCAAGTTTTGTTTCCACCATGCCTCGAACCCCAAGCGTGATGGAGCGCAAATATTTGTCCTCCGACTCAATGGGTTGCGTGGCGGCCCTACTAAGCTCAGTCCTGTGATCGCTATCTGTCAATTTTCCTACCTGGCCTGTGGCATTTAGGAGCTAAGAACGTGGGTCCACGTTCTTCTTCTCCAGGCTCTCAATATTTGAGTAGTCTTTCCCACTCTAATAACATCCGTTTATTTATGCGTATTTAAGTAGGATCATATTACCGCTAGCTGCAAATCGCAAATATTTCACAATTGTGAACTACATATATTCCTAAATCCCCAGCAGGTGCCTATAAAAGAGCAAAGGCTCTACTAAATATCAGAACCTTGTGTCAATTATATATAAAGGATACTCCTCGTAAGAAAGTTCAAGGTTCACCGAGTGTGAGCTATGGAGAGCCTTGCTTGGTCTTTCTCTAGGAGATTGAATCAGAAAAAATTAGAACCGTAGAAGTTGCCGACATAGCTGAAAGGATTAGTAAGCTGAAGTTGCAACGGGTGGGTCACATTGCTAGTACAACTGATGGATGGAACAGATATGTACATCAGCGAACCAATTAGATTTTGATATGGAATCCTCGGATCAAGTTTATGTTCTAGTCCAGGTTTGACAATCTTTTGCCCGGGAGCTGATGGGGTTGAAGCAACTTTGCAATCCCCAACCTTCAAAACATTTCGACATACTTCTCTTGGTCGACTTTGATTCCAATATCGTTTTGAGTTATGTGCATTCCCAAAAAATGCTCTGATCTCCCAAGATCCTTCATATCAAATTTGGATATAAGGTCTCGCTTTACTTTACGCATCTCCTCCGCGTCGTTCCAAAAAATCAGTACATCATCCACATACACTGCTAAAATGATGACCTTCTTACCCTGAGATCTCATGTAAATGCTCGGCTCGTTTTTGGATCGTTTGAACGACAACTGCAATAACTCATTGTTTATTTATTGTACTCATTTATTGTTTATTGTTTCAAACTCTGGGGGATAGCTTTAAGCCGTAAAGCGAACGTTTAAGAAGACACACGTAATCTTCCTTTCCTTTTTCTTCGTATCCATCCGGCTGTTTCATGTAGACCGTCTCAGACGTCTCCATTCAGGAACGCTGTTTTTACGTCCATTTGGTCAACGTTTAGGCCACTCTTAGCTGCCATCTCTAGAAGGACTCTTAGAGAGCTATGTGTCACCACTGGAGAAAACGTCTCGTCATAATTGATGCCCCATCTTTGGCTAAAACTTCGGGCAACAAGCCGAGCTTTGTATCTTCGCTTATTTCCCGTCTCTTCTTTAATCCCACCACTTACCGGTGTAGCCGACCGCGGTACCACGTGCACCCCGAGCGTCCTGGTCAAAGTCACAGCTGGCTTAGGCACCGGAAATGCCTCTCCGGTCAGGGTGCTCTGTGCCTCCAACCCCTTCTCTGATATGGAGTCGGATCCCGACTCCACACCAACATCATCATTTGCTGTTTTTTAAGTGTTTCATTTTAATCGCACGAGAATAGGTGAAATAAACAGTCTGCCCGAGCAGTGCCCCCTGTACCGTATTTAGTACCAGAGATTCCGCTATTTCCCTGGAATTGCATGGAATGAACTACCCATTATTCATCTGGTGTCCGGATTAAGAATATAGCACCACTCCATCTCCTCCCGTGGAGGTAGTAAGAGGCGAATAAGGGATTCTAAACCAGAGGGATGGGCAGCAGCGTCCCTTCTGTGAAATGATAGCCGTACTGCGCTCACCAACCCGCCTGCCAAGCGTGGTGAGTATTGGCAAATACCCCCCCCAAAATGATGACACAGTTGTGAAAATCTATGGGGGAGGCCTTTGTTCAGCAGTGGACGTCTTTTGGCTGATATGATGATGATGAACTACCCATCAGCCATGCAACAACCGTATCATATGCATAGTACTTTGGGTAAATAATCAGCTGTATGAACCGTCACATCAGAGTCTGCTTGTTTGTGCATGTGAGGTTTATGTCTGTAAACTGTAGCCACAACACGGGAGAAATTCTTGTGGCACACATTGTTTTTTTTTATGTAAAGAAAATTGATTATTGATTATTATTTTAATAAAACGGATTTGATATTTTGAATTCAATCACCGATGGATCGTATAAAAATAAACCCTTGTGATATATCGATCCAATCCAAACTATATAACGTATCAATGTTTTCAATGCATCGATGTGTGACTTGTCAGGAGGCAATGGGCCATTGTTGGACCATGCACCACAAAAAAACCTTCGACTTAAAATCAGTAATCGATGCAAAGGCACGGGTGAGCAGATAGCCATGCGCTGGGTGCGCTCGGACCTGCGGTGAGGTTCGTTTTGAATATTACTAACTGACTTGTACATTTATTCTTATCAAAGATACCAGTCTAACAGGTATCAGGAACGCATTCTCTCGGTAGTACCGGCAGTGATGTTATTATTATTATAAGTTCCAAAGTATTTATGTGACGTATTCTTGAATCCTAATTACTTACTTCAGAACCCATAGTATAAATATTATGTTAAATTACAATACCACGCACATTACTCGAATCCATGCCACCATCAATTGCGAATCCATAAATATATGTGTACTACTAAAAATCTTATCATTCCCGTCATTTCACACATCCTCTTTTTTAAGTATCTTTTTGTTTTCTTTTGTGACTAAACGTGAAATGTTAATTGTAATTTCTGTCAATCTGCGTATCTTGCAACATCCACATTTTTAATAGTATTAAGATCTTCTTCTTATTCTTCTTTTTCGTGTGGTAAGTGGCTTACCTTTTGTCAGTTGTTCCAGCCGCCCAAAGGCCAAGCCGATAAGCCAAGGGGTCTAACAGGGTATGACGACTTATAGTAATAAGTATAAGTCGTCGTTGCGTCGCAAATCGTCTGCGATATACGTAATCAGCCTTGTGGGGCCAATTATTTTACGTGCCCTCCACGGCACGGCGACCCATTTCAAATACCACTATTCGGTCACCCATCTATAAACTTACCATGCCAAGCGTTGCTTAACTTCCGATCGACCGATCTGTGAGTGCAACCGGCAATGATATATGTTTGCCATTATTATTGCAAAAAGCAGTACAGTTAGGAATTTCCTTTTTTTACAATTTTATACCATGCTATTAGTATGTTCTTCTTCTTCTCTTAGGGTGAGATTCAGAAACGAGTCTAAGCGTGAACTTACGCTTCCATCTGTCAAAATTAGGAGCGTAAGTAGTGCATTTTGACAGATGGAATCGTAAGGTCACGCTTAGAGTCTAAACCTTAGACTAATTTCTGAATCTTACCCTTAGATTATGGCTTCTGTAGAGTATCTAGTTTCACCACTGTCAAGTATAAGGCAATAGGCATGGGTCGTACTCGTAAAATCGAATACCAGGGCTTCCAAGTACATCCACCTTAAGATACCAACGCCAAAAACCAGGGTTCGAAATACTTCCAAGTATTTTCCTTCTGCATAGAAAAGTGGTCCGTAAAGTGATAAAGATCAAATTCACGAATTCAAAAAATAAAATACTTCCAAGCCTGTAACGTAAAAGTACTAACATAGTAAATTGATCCGAGCCTATGATACAAATAAGGAACTCAATCGCGTATACAAAAAAATATACTTCCAAGCCTTCAACGTAAGAATACTTGCATAGGAAATTCATCAATCGCGTTTACAAAAAAATACTTGCAAGCCCTGTACGTAAAAATACTTGCATAGGAAATTCATCAGTGCCCTATTATATATAGGAGCACAATCACGTTTACAAAAAATACGCGATCACCAAGCCACGTGACGTCACGCAAACGAGCGCGTAGCAAGTGAGTAGCCGAGTAAATAATTTCAAGTCTTTCGAGTCTTACGGGTCGGCACGTAAATATCTGGTGTCAATACCTGGTCGCGTAAATACGCACCTTCCCTATAAGGCAACGTTATACGGTGTTTAGATTAAATAATCTTTACATATCCGTAAAATATTACACAAAGAATAAAAAATTCTAAAAATATGTCGGCCACGACGTACGATTCAATCGGTAATTAGTTTAATTACTTAATTAATTAGCTATTAGTATGCAAAGTTGAAAAAAGGAAACGCAACAAAACAGCTGTCATTGCAATCATTCAATAAAAATTGACGTTATGCAAACGCATCAGTGTTGCCACCTTAGCGATTTTGTCACTAGATCTGGTGACTTTTGACCCGTTTTGGCGATTTATTTCTTTCGTTTAGCGATTTTTTGTTTTTAGCGACTTCTAGCGATAATTAAGTCGTCTTCATCGATCCTAAAAAGATTCTATAGAATATTAATTACTATTTATATTCTTGTTTTGTCATTACAATATGTTTATTACAACCATACAATGTTATCTATTTTTACAATTACGGTTGTTTTTCCATACTTAGAATTTGTTGATGTAATAAAAAATCTGGTTTTTTGACATATTTTAATGTTTGTTACCGTAGTTTGATACACAATAAAAAGTGGTATTGAGTCACAGCGTTTATTGTTATTACGTAACAGTAGTAGTAGTCGGTTATTTATCCGTCACCTGCGGGCAACTCATAGTGCCTAATAACAATGGTACACACCGGGTTCCAAACTCCCTTAGTCATCTTCTACGACACCCATGGCATGAGATGGGGTAGTCCTAACCGTGACCTAACGTGATTTGAACATGTACTGCCGCTTGAGTTGTCTCTCCAGTACTATCGATACTTCGATAGATGGCATTACAAGATTGTTTCTACTAAAATATACTTTTTGGGATTTCTGGTGACTTTCGCTTCGAATTTAGCCCAATCTGGTGACTTTTGGGTGTTGATCTAGCGCAGTCTTTCCCAACGTGGGCGATAACGCCCCCTTGTGGGCGCTGCAGGCCTAAAGGGGGGCGGTAAGAGACCCAGAAAAAAAGGGGGCATTGTGTAGGGCTTTGGGGTCGATTTATAATTTCATCTACCTAGCTAGGAAGACTCTTAGACACCGACTGAGCTCTCGACTCTCGACTACATCTTGTGAACATCAACTAATATTAATTAAGATATAGCTCAAACTCGGTTCGATATAAAAGACCGCGGGCAGTCAATGTTGTAACAAGTTTTTGTTAAATAATCCGAATTGTACATTCCTATACCAATCGGCTGGTTCTATAATACTTGTTCTTGCTTGTCGAGTACGATTGGGCGTCGAATGAGATAAACGAGTTTATGCACATTTGTCTTATTCCTGTTGGTGCGTGTTGCTTATGCAATCCTATATAAACGACGTAAATTTATTTTATTTTCATTTGCGGTTTCGCGCATAATAGATAGGCAGTACTTGATTTCAACACTTACGTATTTCTTAAAACAAAACAATGTCGGAAGTAAAAAAGAAGAGACGGCGATACTCTGCGGAATATATTAAATTCGGATTTATTGAAAATCCCACAAACCCGTCGTCGCCTTTGTGTCTTCTATGTCTAAAAACATTTTCGAACGAAGCAATGAAGCCTTCAAGACTGCAAGATCATTTGAATAAAATGCATCCAGATAAGACAGAAAAGAATGTAGCATATTTTCAAGACCTAGAGAAGAAGCATAATACTCAGCCAAGTGTATCAAAACTATTTTCGGCGGCTGCTAAGCAAGATGACGACGGACTTCGAGCTTCGTACAGTATCTCTTTGTTAATTGCTCAAAAAGGCAAACCACACAACATCGGAGAAGAGTTAATTTTGCCAGCAATAAAGGAAGTAATAACTACTGTGCTTCATAAACCGGCCGCAGATATTATCCGAAAAATTCCTTTGAGTAATAATTCTGTGCAAAGACGAATTGATGAAATGGCTGAAAACATTGAAGAATCATTGTGCAATCATCTGAGGACTAGTCAATTCTCAATTCAGCTCGATGAGTCCACTTTACCAACTAATGAAGCGTTGTTGCTATCTTACGTGAGGTTTATTAAAGATGAGAAAATACGTGAAGAACTATTGTTGACAACATTTGGTTGCTAGAAACTTAAGTGAACGACTATTTCAATCACTGCAATATGTCATCAAAGCAGTCAATAAAATCCGTAGCAGCTCTTTGAATGATAGATTATTTCATCAGCTTTGTGTTACTAATGACGAAGATTTCAACCGTTTGTTGCTTCATACTGAAGTTCGTTGGCTGTCAAGAGGCAATTGTCTGATTCGATTTTACAACCTGTTTGACTCTATGATAGAGTTCTTGGAAACTAAAGATACAGAACTGCGCAACAAGCTCATAACATCAAAGAATGATATAGCTTACATGACAGACCTGTATAAAATGTTCAACGACATGAACCTCCAACTGCAAGGCGATGAACTAAATTTAATTAAAACAAAAAATGTCGTTGCTGCTTTCGCAGCCAAACTGCTTCTGCACAAAAAGAATATGGGCGCAGACGTGAGTTTCACAATTTTCCGAATTTATCAGTATACTGCAGTAACGACGACTTGTTTGCCTACTGCCAACATTTGGAAAACCTCCACATTGACTTCACCGAACGATACCAGGACATTTTAAACTTGGAAATACCAGACTGGGTGTTGGATCCGTTTTCAAATGTCAACACAGCAATGTCACCTCAGCTGGAAGAAGAACTTATAGAATTGACAACAAACGAAGAAATAAAAATCAAGTTCAAAAATGGATATCAAGAATTTTGGCTACAAAAACCGATCCCGCAATTGTACCCTGGATTGTGGTCAATTGTTCAACCTTTACATTAGTTTTTATATAAGAATTGATTATGTTTGTTTTATTTTCAATAAAAGATACTCTGTCCGAATACTATAAATTTGCGTTTCAATAATCAGTTATAAGTACTTAGCGGTTTTTAAGTATGTTTAAAAAGGGGGGCGTTAAAAAATTATTTATTCTTAAAGTGGGCAGTAGACAAAAAAAGGTTGGGAACCCCTGATCTAGCGACTTTAATTTTTATGAGGTGGCAACACTGAAACGCATCCCAATGTCATTGTCAGATGGTATTGAATACTCGATTGTTACGGAACGTTAATTTTACAGTCGTAAAATTCAGTGTTGAATAAAATCGGCTGATGAAAGAAATAGTAATGTAATTATGGTACAATGATATCAAAATTTTCCCGCGATCTATTTTGTAATTATGTTTTCGATTGGCCTGATTTTTTTCTTTATGCATAACAAATAAGTGCGTCAGTTGTTTATAATATATTAAAATCTTTGTAGATGAGGTTTAAGTTATTTAGACAAGGAATAACTTTTGCGAAAGAGGGTTTGTCAAAAATGGCCTTTACGGAGTCGCCGGCTAAGGCTTCCCTGTGCTGTGAAGGGTCGCAGGATGGTGCTCCCCCGACGTATGCTATGTACGAGGCATTAAAAGATTCATGCCAAAACAACGCGAGCTATTTCCATCCAGATGACAGTGAAAATGGCCAGAGATTGTACCAGGGTTTTATGACCCTCATGGACCATGTAGATACTGTATGGCCATTAGTTGATCATGTGAGAAAGGTATGTACATATATTTTTGTATCCACATAACTTAATGTTAGATGAAAATTCGCAGTCTATTCGTTTCCTTGAAAGTTTAATTGATGTATGAAGAATAATTACAGTCCTACTAATAAAAGTTTTAATATTACTTAGATTAAAGAATTGAGGTCAGTCTAAACACTGAGTTAGTTTAAGGAATTATTTATTTCTTAATTTATTCAAGTATTATGTCTGGTATAATATTATATTTTAATAAATGTATGAGAATTCTTAAATCTCTCTAAATGTAAGTAAATGTTGTTATATAAACTTAAACATAACACACAATTATTTTCTATGAAATATATAATCATACCTTTTGTGTTTATCATAAAAACATTGTGAATAAAAAATTCCAAGTATTCAAGTCTGATTTCCCTCATATCATCTGTATTTTAATATTTTATTGTTACTCTAATTAGAGTTCACTTATTGTACTCCCTATATAAGTAATAATTTTAACATAGCATTTTTTATACATACAATAAAATTCACTCCATTCTCTAGTAGGTATTTTCTAAAATTATGATACTTTATTATAAAAAGCCACAGTTAAATAATCTGATTCGTATTAAATAATAAACATTTTTATCATTATAGAAAACATGAGTTATAACCAGATGGTTTATACATTATGCTTGTATCACATGATTTGATAAAATGAACATGTGGATGTTTAAAATTCATTACTACTACTGCATGTAGTTAGTTACATTGTTTAATATACCTACTTAATATCAGACATGTAAATTTGAACTTTGTCCAATCTCAGCAACATCTTATTCATTAGGCAAATACACAATTTATATGCATCATGCAAATTATTTCAAGCTAGGTATATTATTTAAAATAACAACATTATGTAGAATTTTAACTTTTAATGTTTTTTTTTTTTCTTATCTTGCCCCACACTAGATTTTCTCATGTGTCGTGGGTGCGTTTACAGACACAAATTTTACACATATTACACCCAGACCTGGAACAACTACCTCCAGATAATACAAATATTTGTTCCGTGCGAGAATCGAACCCGCAACCCTGAGCACACAGTCAACTGTATCAGCCACTGCACCAACCGTGTCGTAAAACTTATATTTATGCATGTTTATATAATATTTGTTTTTATATACTTAACACAGACTCTTGGTTCAACATGACATGCTTGTAATGTTATAAAAAAGTACTGTTGAGGGATATTCTATATTTATAATGTATTTGCACATTATATCAGGCATTAGATTTGAAGGAAACCAATTTACATTCACATATATATATTTTTTTACTTTTATAATCCAACACCTCTTTTATTTAACCCAGCCCTCTAGTATATAAGTAAACATTTGTATACTTTAGGAATGGGTAGTGATGCCCTATAAAAAAGCTGTATTTTAGGAATTTTATGATTTACAAATCTAACAATGTTTTTAACCCTGTAACAAGCCAGTTAATCAGTACTACAAGTGCTTATTATCCATTTGTACCCAATAAAAGATTGTTTAAGGACAATCAAAAAGACTAGAAGTGCAGTCTTTTAAATGCATCCGTGGTCAATTGAAACAAACTCTCTTCTAAATAATAATGTAGAATGATGTATGAGTACCTATTGTCATCATCATAATCATGATGATGTCAGCATTTTTTTAAATTTTAATATACACACCATATAATGTAGTATATGGCATATTATATTACAATATATTTAAATACATCAAATAAAATATGTCCATATAAATTTCATTTTCAATTCCACAATATTATGGACATACTTAACAGTAATGTTTGTTTAAGGTGGCTCCTCAGTACGACTTTGATGCCATGTCCCCAGGCAATGGGTACCGCAGCTTTGTATCAGTGGTTGATTCCTGTGTACTACATGGTTTGAAATTAAGCCGACAAGTAAATACCAGTAGAGATGCATTGCTGTTCCGAAAAGGACATTTTGTGAAGTAAGTAGTATTTAAGACTTTCAGAGATATTTAAAAAATGCATAAAATATAGTTCAAAATCATATGTTACCTTGAGATGTTAGCCACTGCAACAATATATAAGTACGAAAATTGCATAATCAGCTTGCCAATCACTTGTGTTTGTATTGTGGTATCACAATTGTACACATAAACACAGCAGTAGACTACCCTTTTTTACTGTGGGGTAATCCTCATGTAACTTCATGTAGGCGTGCTGGACTCTTACTGGCTGAAACCACCACCAGGTTCCTTCAGCCCATTTTACGTCTTGGGAGTATAGGGTTCGCTCGCGCATTCATCGGAACCCCTGGCAGTAGACTACCCAGAATATAATACAATCGTACTTTGGGACTAAAAGAGGATAGCCTTTGCGCAGCATGGTCCAAGCATCGAAACCGAAATGATAGTTTTTTGACTCTATCACGAACTTTGAAGTTCCATTCCAGTACCGTGCAGTTGTTTTACGCACTCAACCCTCCTACCCGCGACGTCATAGTACGAATATCATAATTTTCACCTGTAAACGGTTTCCAAACAACTGATACAATGAAGAACGTCAGGGAATATGTACCATAATTACTACTTTGACATACACCATCTTAAAAGAGGATGCTACCTCCCCATTGTCTGGACATAATCCCTATAAGTCGCCTTTTACGATAGCTGCAGAAAATGCAAAGGTTGGTCTGTTGTTTTGGGAACCGGGTGACCAGTTTCATAACGTCGCACGGAAATGAGGATGAGGCGTCTATAGCCGATCAGTATTCGCTTTCAAGTATTTAGCCTGGGTACGGGCCGAAATACCTGTCACATACATTGAAGGTATTTCTACTCTGTACAACTATAGCACTCACTCGGGGCGGCTGCGCCTCGCCCAACTAGACATGACGTGGCGCAGATGGATTGCGGATCCGTCTTAACGCGAGTCGATTAAGATTTCATTTTCGTAGTATCTAAAAATGAAACCCAAATGGCGAGGCATTAACTACTTACGTAAGCATGCATATGTTTTACCTAGTGAGAATATGAGACCAAAATACTAACAAGTATTTTTAAAACTGAAATTGTGCACCCAGTATTTGTACCTCTTACTTGTACTTGGAAGACCTGATATTGAGATTTGCCAGTATTTCCCATGCCTACTGAATAATAACACTTAGAATAATAGTCGATACACGCAATACGTAACCATTTGAACGGTGACGGACACCACCACCGGGTGACACCAGTCGCTGGGTGGCCCGTTAGGACTAGAAAAGTCGTTGTGAACGCTGCTACCTACAGACCTAGCTGTGTCAGCAACTTTCGTTTTTCTATCATCATATCAGCCAAAAGACGTCCACTACTGAAATCACTCACAGGCCTCCCCCACAAATGTTCACAATGACATTGCATGCATGCATGCAGTTACATGTTACCCGCATCCAATGTCTCCCAGCGACCTTCACCAGCTCGTCTGTCCACCTCGTCCCAAGCTGCGTTTTCCGGTGTGCGGTATAGGGTAGTTTTTCTACGGGTCTCCTGATTCCGGACTCGATCTCGTAGAGAAATACCAAGCAAGTACACGGAGTACATTGCTTGGCCATTTGGGCAAAAGGTTCTAAGTGGAAACCGCGCACCGCAAAACACAGCGTGAGCTGATCTCCAGCGAGATCCGACAGACGACCTAGTGCAGATCGCAGGGTCGTAAGATGCGGGCGGCATATAACTGGTCGTTGTGGAAGTCTATGTGGGAGGCCTTTGTTCAGTAATGGAAATCTTTCGACTGATATGATGATGATGATGGGGAACGTGATGCCTAATTAGGGCATCTTATTATGATGTGACGAAAATTCTTAACTATACAACATTATCTATGCGCTTGTGTATGTGGCTGCGCCAGTAAACACACGATACGAGGGCGGCACTGAAAATTTCGGGAATCAAGGAAGTGACACAACATTACTATTTAAAAATGTATTTATTGCTTTTCGAAGTATTCTCCGCGAAATTTGACACATTTTTCCATACGATGGAACCAATCATTGAAGCAACCATTCCATTCGGAAGTTGGGGTCTCCAAAATGGCCGTTTTGTAGGCGTCCACAGCTTCTTTAGGTGATGAAAATCTCTGTCCACGCAATTTATTCTTTATTTTAGGGAAAGTATAGAAATCATTAGGGCTTAGGTCGGAGCTGTACGGCGGATGGTCTAATAATTCTATGTTTTCTTGCTCTAAAAACTCTTTTGTTCTGTGCGCGGTGTGAGAACTCGCATTGTCGTGATGGAGGATGATGCGGCGGTTGCAGTTCTCTCTACGGAGTTCAGAAACGACCTGTGGCAAACAAATGCTAGCATACCATTCTGCATTAACCGTTCTTTGTCCCTCAAGAGGAATAGTCGTAACATGGCCGGTTTTGGAGACAAACGTGGCCACCATTTTTTTTGCAACACTCCGTGAACGAACAATTTTTGTTGGCTTTAACTCATTTTCGAACACCCAAACTCGTGACTGGTTTTTTGTTTCGGGTTCGTACGCATATATCCAGGATTCATCACCTGATACGATGTTGTATACAGCATTTGAGGATCCTGCGTGGAATCTTTCGAGAGTTCTGACGCACCAAATAACGCGAGCCGCTTTTTGCTCTTCACATAGCAAATGCGGTATCCATCGGGAAAACAACTTTTTTACACCTAATTGTTCATGCAAGATTATTTGTATTTGACTCATGCCAATGTCTAAAGTTGCCTGAATTTCGCGGTATGTCACATGTCGATCTTCCTCAATCAGCTTACACACAGCATCAACGGTTTCTTGGGTTGAACGGGATTGGTATTCTCGTTCACATATAATGTTTAAATGAAATACAAAACATTATAACATGAATAGAAATTTATTTTGTGACACACATCAGAAAAGACAAAAGACGACAATGAAGAAGTCCCAAAGAAAAACAATATGTGATTATTAAAACCTCTTTGCTTTAATACTCCTCCTTAATCTCATATCTCCTGGCACTCCTCTCATCACTCATCATCATCTCAACCCCATACTACTCACACACCACTCATACTTCTGTCTTAACAACGCCTTGGTCAGAACATCCGCTACCATCCGCGCTGTCTCCTTGTACCTTAATTGTAGATCACCTTTCTCTATTGCCTCTCTGACAAAGTGATATCGCACATCCACGTGCTTCGTACGTTGGTGGTGCACTGGGTTTTTAGCTATCGCCATAGCCGACTGACTATCAGTGAATATAGTAATTGATGGTAGCGTAATTGATTCTCGCCCCATCTCTGCTATAAACCTGCGAAGGAATACCGCTTCCTTTGCAGCCTCAGATAGTGAAATATATTCTGCCTCCGCAGTTGATAAAGCAATTGTTCTTTGTTTCTTGCTCTCCCAAGAAATCGCTCCTCCTTGAGACAAGAACAACCACCCTGAATTAGATTTACGATCATAGTCTCCAGCATGATCTGCATCTGCATATCCTACAACAAGTTCTTGTCGATTACCTC
Source organism: Diloba caeruleocephala (assembly GCA_947459985.1). NCBI lineage: Eukaryota > Metazoa > Arthropoda > Insecta > Lepidoptera > Noctuidae > Diloba > Diloba caeruleocephala. Next base: position 9,554,725 of record OX381619.1, read on the forward strand.
TCGTGTATCTCAATGAATAATGCATGGTTCCTTTTAGATAGCGTAGTACTCTCTTTGCAGCTATCCAATGTTTTTCATCATAACAGTTGTTAAACTGGCTTAGCTGATTTACTGTGTGAGCAATGTCGGGCCTCGTGCACACTGTGTGGATCATCTTCACCAGCGGTTGTTTGGTAAGTGATATAACCTGGAAAGTCTCTTTTCTTCCTTTCTCTAATAGGATATCTCCTTTCCACATGATGATCATCATCTTCCTTTTCATCAGATGTCATCCACTCTTCATCACTAACAACTTGATTCTCTGCTTCAATGCACTCCTGCACTGGCGGTTGCTCAATCTTCTCTTCTTTATTTTCAGTATCTCCTTGAAAATCTTCTTGAGCTTTTCTCAGGTGCAGACCTTCGTCTACATTCTTAGTCAAATTTTCTTCAAGACTGACTATCACATGCCCTTCATTCTTATTCTCTATAGGCTTCACACTGTTGAATTTTTTATTTTCGAAAAATACAACGTCCCTCGCCTTACTAAGTTGTCCGCTTGCCGGATCGATTAGTCGGTAAGCCTTTGACTCTCCGCAGATACCGACGTGAATAAGCTCTTTCGATTTTGGATCCCATTTCCTCCTTTTAGCGTCGGGGATATGTGCAAATGCTTTACATCCAAAAACTTTGATCATACTCAGATCTTGCTTCTTCCCCGTCCACGCTTCCTCTGGCGTTTTCCCTTTGACTGCGACTGTCGGAGACCTATTCTTTAAATAAACGGCATAATTTACGGCCTCGGCCCAGAAAGTTGTTTCCAATCCTGCCTCTTGAAGCATACTCCTAGCTTTTTCTACAATCGTTCGGTTTGCACGTTCTGCAACACCATTCTGCTCGGGCGTATACTCTACTGTAAGTTGGTGTAGGATTCCACAATCCTTCATCAACTTGTTCATCTGTCGGTTGACATACTCTTTGCCATTATCCGACCGAAGAATCTTCAGAGTCTTCCCAGATTGTTTTTCTACAAAAGTCTTGAACTCGTGAAACTTTTCAAATACTTCACTCTTATTCTTGAGGAAATACACGAAAGTTTTACGCGTGAAATCATCAATGAAAGTCAAGAAGTATTTGTATCCACTGAGTGAATTTTCACCCATTGGTCCACAAACATCAGAATGAACTAATCCGAGAACTTCTTTAGCCCTATTCGCACGACCTCTCTGAAACGGTTGTTTCGTTTGTTTCCCCATTAAACACGCTGTACACTCTAAGTTAGTTGAAGTGTTAGGAAAACTTACTCCTGTGGCTAATTTGTCTCTCAACAATGTAAGGTTACGTATGCCAAGGTGCCCCATACGCCTATGCCACAACTCCATATCTTCACTGATAGTCGAAGCTAGTGCGATTTCCTGTGAACAGAGTTTTAGTTTATAAACACCATTCTCCTCAACACCTGTATGTGCAACATCACCTGTAACCTTACATCCATCTTCTCGCAACAACTGAAAACCTTTCCTTGAAAACACTACCACAAAGCCTCTCTTTACAATAGTGCTCACACTTAATAGGTTGGTTTTTAAATCGGGTACATATATCACATTACTTACGCTCGCATTTTCTTTCTCGCATATCACAGACCCTACTCCTATACCAAACACCTTACCTCCATTTGCACACCCAATCTCTATCTTTCGGCCACACATCCTGAAATCTCTCAGCCACTCTCTATTATTGGTCATGTGGTTAGTTGCTCCTGAATCAAGAATCCATTCTTGGTACTCTCCTGCCGTTGCAAGTCCAAGTGCTACTGAAGCATTCTTCTTGATTTTTGGATTTTCAGGGCAAACTTTTGCTTTATGTGGTCCATTACAGATAAAACATTTTATCATATGTGCCTTTCTTGGCACAGGTTTCTTTGCTTTACGATGTTTATCGGTTAGAAGTGCAGTATCATTGGTGCTGGTACTTAGACCTGAACTGTATGAAGCTTCCATCTGTAACAGCTTGGTCTTCACATAGTCTGTGGTCAACTCTACTCTTGAGTTTTCAATCGCAAGCCTCATCGGTTGAAAAGTTTCAGTCAAACCTTGTAACATCAACGTTGCTAATAACTCATCGTCAACCTCCTTACCGATGTCACTCAATTGCTGCGCTACTGACATCAGCTCGGTGACATAACTCCTAATTGATGTAAACTGTTCAAGCTTTAGGCTTACAAGCTTTGATAAAAGTCGGCATCTGTTATTTAATCCTTTATCCTCAAAAGCTGACCTTAAAGACTCCCACGCCTCCTTTGCCGTTTTTGCATGTCTTACGTGGATCAGGCAATGCGGTTTTATCATCAAGCATATCCTGGCTCTAGCTTTTTGGTCTCTTTTTAAGCCTAATACATCTGAACTCTCGGGTGTCGTCTGAGTGTACTCCCAAAGGTCGTCATGGATTAAGTACAGCTCTACCATAAACTTCCATGTGTTATAATTAGAGTTTCCGTCAAGTTTCTCTATAGACGTTAAGCTCATACCTGTATCATGTGGTTGCAATCTCTCCAGTCGCTCACCACTTGAAGTTGTACTTACAACTTTACCTTCAGTCGCCATAATAGGTAACAACTTTTTTCATTAAACATTGAATAGACTCGTGCTGGGCCCATAACCTGAACGGGATTGGTATTCTCGTTCACATATAATGTTTAAATGAAATACAAAACATTATAACATGAATAGAAATTTATTTTGTGACACACATCAGAAAAGACAAAAGACGACAATGAAGAAGTCCCAAAGAAAAACAATATGTGATTATTAAAACCTCTTTGCTTTAATATGGGTGACTGCAGTTTTTGGACGACCTTGACGAGGATCATCACTGAGCTTGACACCTCCACGTTGAAATTCAGCAAACCAGCGATAAATTGTGGTTTTGGATGGGGCTTCATCACCAAATGCAGAAATCATCCGGTCAACACACTGTTTTTGTGTTAAACCACTTCGAAAGTCATAATAAATCATCGCTCTTGAATTTTCTCGAGTCAATTCCATTTTCTCAACGACTAAACAAGTTTGACAAAACCTTGTGACAAGACCGTGAATCTTTTTTTAAATAAATAAATGTTATTCGATTTGTAAAACCAAGGAGTTTTCAATTAAAAAGATTTTAATATGACAGGAACAGTGGAAATATTCCATTCCCGATACTTTTAGTGCAGCCTATGTACTTCTCCACACATGAAAAGTGTTTTGGTAATGTTTAGGTAACTTAGCTTGCGACCGCAAGTCGGTCCGCAACAGACCATCCTTGCAGTTGCAATTACTTATTATTCTTAGATCTAGATTTAATTTGAATTACTATTGGATTTGAAATCTGTGCAAGCTTCGCTGATAATATTATAGGTCAAACACACAGAGTAAATTATATATACTGGTCAAACACTAAGTACTTTGTCTTATTCTTGTCAATGCTACACAAACAATGCATTCAAATATACATCTTATTAAAATAGATTTAGGATCGTTTTGCTACCAAAAGTTGCAAACCAATGTATATTGAAATTAATACCAAATGGTAGTACAAGCTACTTGTTGACCACGAACATGTTTAACCTGATAGTTTATTTTTGTCACTTGTAACAACAAAGAGACCAAGGCTAATTGCTATGGAGACAAGTTAGTATTTCTTGGTAGTGTATAAACATTAAGTGTCATATAAAATGCATATGACATTGAAAACTTCACATTGGTATCGATATGCCAAGTTTTAAACCTACGCCAAAACACGACTTTTTATATTCGGCATATAAATTTTGATTTAATATCTGTTTCAATTACCACCGACAGATTGGACCTATGACTGACATCCAAGTGCCTAAAAGAGAGCAATAATTAAACTTGCGAGGGCATGTCATTTTGTGTTGTTTGGCTATGATGCCTGGCAGACCTGCAACACTAAGCCGCATGCGCCATGGCTCGCCGACACCGTTGATCATCTAATGATATAAGTTTCGTTCCACTGCATCTAATGCATTTTAACGTGTTCGTGGAAAGCGTAAAAGTTATAATGAATATGCATATTAGCACTAACACTGGGAAATTACTATTATAAAAAACTAGCGATTCGCCCCGGCTTCGCACGGGTAGCACTAATTACTTATATGACACAAAATTGACAAAAAAAACAAAAAACTGTTTATCCGATCGCTACCAAACTTTACAGGATCACCCGCTGCGCTAATCTGAAGATTGCCTGAAAATGTCATCAAAATTAGTCTAGCTGTTTTGGAGTTCATAGGGAACATACAACACATCGATTTTTATATATATAGAGCAAAGCTTCTTGTAACATCATAGTCTTATTCTAGGGAGATAGAATCCTGCGGGCAGCTGCTTGCGTCGCTGGGTACTTGTTTACATCACCTACACACGTTGCTATCATGGGCTCCAGTTGGCGAACTGTTTCCGACGGAACTACACACGCCCGAGGAGCTGTTCGCACAGGCAGACACCATCAATCAGTATTGTTTTTATGGAAGGTGCCTTGGATTTCAAGTAAGTCCTTCCTTCATTCGTGTGATTAGAGGCCAACCTTGTGTCAGAGTTGTTCAAACTGCCGAAAGGCTTTCAACTTAACGACTGGGACCGACGATTTAACGTGCCCTCTGAAGCACGGAGACGCTCAGTTTAAATACCACTATGCGGCCACCCATCCATCGACTGACCGCGCCAAGTGTTACTTAACCTTAATCGTTTTCCGGTCAGTGAGTACAACTGACTATGAGCGCAATCAAGAAATAAATCAATTTTAATTTGTTGACAAGGGTACTGTATCACATATATTGAGCACAGTGGTCTTATGGTCGCTACTGCGGTTGCTAAGCATGAGGTTCGACTCCCAGGTCGGACATAAGGTATTCCGTTAGAAAATATTTAGCAGCCGCCCTGGGTTTGAAAGCAGTTTTAGTCAAAAGCCCGTCAAGTCGCTATAAAATTATTCTTGTGCCTTATGCTTTAGGGAATATATGCGTGATTGTCTTATTCATTTTATTTGGTACTAAAATATAACATCATCAGCATATCAACCTTAAAACGGTCACTACTGAACAAAAGCCTTCCCCATAAGACGACCGGTTACATTCCATGTACCGTCATTTTGGGGAGAAATGACCAGTGCTCACCACGCTTCGCGGGCGGGTTGGTGAGCGCAGAATGGCTACTGTTCCACTGGAACGCTGTTGCCCCATCCATCTGGTTAATACAACACACTCATGCTAAAGTCGCAATGTATATACAAACGAAAGTAGTTCAAAATTAGGCCTGTTTTTACTATTTTAGGTCGAATATCCTTCGAGTATTAGCAGCAAGCTAGTTTCGTTACTAATTAATCGATTAATTGCAAAAGAAAACACGGAATTCTTAACTGGATAAAAATCTTGTCATTGTCTTGACCATCTCCGCTTTTAAAGTAGTTTACCAGTGCATATATTATTAGATGCACCACGGTTTGAACGGCTGAACACAAGAATGAAAGCTAAACCGTAAATATGTATGTTCTTTACAGGAATGATGTATTGTTTGTTTATGTATATAATAATCAATAAAAAATCGACGGCATTAGCTCTCATCTCATAGAAATGTGCATACCTCGCATACCTTTTACTCGTTGCTTAGTGTTAAAAGATTTATTTAAATGTGTGCTTGGCCTCTGAAATAGCATATTAGGGTGCGTTTTCATTGTGTTGGTACGGTCATATACGGCGTGCTTCAAAGTGTAATTTGCACCCAAACTTGTCAATGTCTTCCATATAATCGCTTAATTCTGTCTACATAAGAACCTTCGCCTTATCTTAAAATTCTATTCCAGTTTCTACCGTCAATGCGTGGAATACTGAAAGGCATATCAATATGTATGGCGGGTTTCTCTGAAGCGTACTATTGCCATGGAAACCTGATCAGTTCGGTGTGGACTGGTGGGCAGTACCTAATCGACCCTGAGATGAGAGCGAGGAGAATCGTTAACATATCGCAGTCGGCTAGCATTGAGTTCTGCAAGGCGTTTTGGTTTTTGGCTGAAAGTGGTATGTATAATTATGTAGTTTATTATTTTTATTTCGTATATGACTAATATTGTTGACACCTGGATTTTAGGATTAATAATGAATATATGTAAACCTTAGCTATATTCAAGACACAGTTGCTATAGAGCTGTTTAATAATTAAGCTATCTTGTTTTAATATAGTACTTGCAGCTTTAAAACTGATTCTGGTTGACTGATTTCAAAGGCAATAATAAAAATGAAGTAAAATAAAGCAAGTTTACAAAATAGGTTAATTAATAATATATTTCAATTTACACACAAGCCCGTAAACATGAACATCGGCCTCCCAATTTCAATGATCATTTTGTGAGCGGTCATAAGGCAATAAACACCACGCTTAACAGGCTGATTGGTGATCGCAGTATGTTACTAGCACATGGGAGGATGCTGCTGCCCATCCTCTTGATATCAACACTTAGTCTACTTTTACGACACCCCTTCGCTGAGAGGGGTGGTCTATTCATTGTCGGGAACCACATGTTACTCAATTGAAATCGTTTATTTGCGTAGTATGGGTTTTACAGTATGTTACAATATGTTTCTCAACATTTAGCCTTCAAGCATGTAGCAAAATATTGAGCATTTAAATTAGACCAATCATTTTATCCATCAACTTAAGTATTTAAATCATAATACATTATAACAGATAAGAAAATAATTTCTAAATCGTAGGTTAAATTTTAGGTACTATCTTCATCATCATCACAATTATCAGCCGAAGGACGTCCACTGCTGAACAAAGGCTTCCCCCATAGATTTCCACAATTATTGTGCCGTCATTTTGCGTCGATTTTGTCAGTACCTCACCACGCTTGGCATGCGAGTTGGTGAGCGTAGAATGCCCGCTGTTCGACAGAAGAGACGCTGCTGCGCATTGCTGCGGTTTAGAGTCCCTTAATCGCCTTTTACGACATCCACGGCTGGAGATAGAGTGGTGATATATTCTTAATCAGGACATCACACGGAATAGTTAGAACTTATATAGGTAATAATAATTTTGTTACATTTACATTTTACTAAGTACCTACCTATAGTTTGAACATAAATAACAATATTTCAAACTTTTTATACAATAAAGCATTCGATTAAATGGTACAAGCAAATGCTAATAACAATTCCGAACAGATGCACCTAATAAAAAAATGTGTGTCGACGACGTACAGGGGTATGAGTAATATTACCTTGTGAAGACAAGACAAAACGCATCCCGCGTCTTGTTGTGCCTTAATGTGCTATTTCGCATAATTGATTCATAACACTTTCAAGATAAGAAGAAGCGTAAATCCGTTTTCATTCCCAGATGACGTAGTCTTAAAGTTGTATCTATTTTTGGAGTACAACTGTACAAGCAAGTCTGAGTTTGTTTATAATTAAAAGATGACCTCGCTATTGCTAATCTGCGATCCAATGTTCTGCACGACAATTGACGCATTCTCAATGCGATCCGATACCACGTTATGTTATACATATACGTAATTTTTGTAATATAAGTGTAGTAAGAAACATATTTGCCGCATGATTTGTTACGATGCGCTGAAGGAAATTCTTTGTTAGAGTTCAAGGTTAATAATCATAAATATCCATATAGGCAGGGAATGAGTTTTAACACAGACGGACTGCTTGCTTTGTGCGAGTAAAATATGAGAATAAATTTTTCATTTATAATAAATGTTTCCGATACAAAAAAGGCGTAAAAATCTACTTAGAATTTGACATATAAAATGAACCGTTTATAATTAGTATTTAGATACTAATTACAGTAATTACATTCTTATTATTACGGCATATCCAGTTATCACCGGCCTCATGTACCTTCCTCGTGTTAAATTCACCTTGTGGGACAGAAGTAGGTATGTATTGTAATTTGCACTTCACAATGATACATAATTGAATCATGACGTTTAACGACCACAAGTCGGAATGACAATGAAAAGTGCACAGTTCATTGAACAAATTCTAAATAAACAGGTCAAATTTGCGAATTTTATTACACCGATTAACTTGCATGTTTCCCAAGTGTATCCATCCGAATCCATGCCGTGAGGTGGCAGCTAAAAATAGCACGTATAATAATAATTATTGACACTGAGAAGATTTAAGCGCATGAATATATTATACACTGTCTACGTTCCACATTTCACTCTCCTATGCAGAAATTTTTTTTGAAGTAAGCAGTACCTTTGTAAAAAGTGTCCCTATACACTTTGTACTTTCATCTGTTGCATGTGCATATATAACAAATTAATAAAAAAAATGTTCTTACTTACAATAACTTGTGGGTAATTGTAATTAGGTGATTTACTTTTGTTTTAACGAACGTATATAATACTTCTTACAAATTAATATGCTTTTTATTGTTTATAAAAATATGTTAGTCTGAATGTCGAAGATTTTAAAATGTACATAGTGCTATAAGTGTTCTCAAGTAAGTGAAATAATGTAATTTCTTTTTGAGATACTAAATTCTAAAATTAACCGTATATAATTTTTCTGAATTAAACTATATATTAAACGGAAGTCATGAATATTGTACATAAATTATTCGGTCAATTGATGTAGCCATAGTACATGCACATCTGAAATCCCTGGACTTAACTAAATCTGCGGGCCCCGATGCCCTACCTGCCACTTTCTTGGTTAAATGTGCTGAGGAACTAGCTATACCCGTATCGATCCTTTTTAAAAGATCAATATCTGAAGGACTGGTACCATCTTTATGGAAATCAGCGTTTATATCTCCTATACATAAAAAGGGTGCTAAAGATAATATTGAAAACTACAGACCAATATCTAAACTTTGTATTTTGGCTAAAGTATTTGAACGCATAGTTTACGATCAGCTATACAGTAGTTTGGTATCTAGTCTGAGCCCTCAACAACACGGTTTTCTGAGGGGAAGGTCTACCACTACTAACCTTATACTGTTTACGGATTATATTTCTGAGCATATGGATAGTGGATCCCAGGTTGACGCAATCTATACTGATTATAGCAAGGCCTTCGATAGAATCGACCATGACATTCTGCTGAGGAAGCTTTTCGGTCTGGGCATTCGAGGAGACCTATATAGATGGTTCTCATCTTATGTCCAAAATAGAACTCAAGCTGTGGTCCTTAATGGTTTTGTGTCATCCTAGGCATCGGTCCCATCAGGTGTTCCACAGGGTTCTCTGCTAGGGCCATTCTTGTCTGTTGCATTTGTTAATGACATTGGCGAATGTTTCAAGCATTCTCAATACCTAATGTTTGCAGATGACATGAAAATCTATAAGTCAGTTACGAGCCTATCTGATGCTATACTTTTGCAGGCAGATTTGTCGAGATTAGAGAGCTATTGTAAATCTAATAATCTGGATCTTAACATAAATAAATGTTTAACTATACCTTTTACGCGGAAAAATAAACCAGTCATCTTCGATTATTTTATTGCTAGCTAGGCTCTATCTCGAGCTCATGTCACCAAAGATCTTGGGATTTTTATAGATAGTAAGCTTACCTTCGAGTGTCATATAGATCATGTCGCCAAAAAAGCGTCCAAAGCTCTGGGATTCATGGTCCGTAATGCCGGCTCCTTTAATAAAATGAAAACCCTAAAAGTCCTATATTGTACTTACGTCCGCAGTCACCTCGAATACGGTAGTCAAATTTGGAATCCGAATTATGCAATATATACAGATAGACTGGAACGAATTCAGAGAAAATTTACGAGATATCTTAGTTACAAATTTAAAATTCCTTATATGAGTTACAAAGAACGTTGCTCTCGTTTCCACCTACTCCCACTTGTAACTCGAAGAAATATATCGGATATACGCTTTTTATTGAAAGTAGTACAATCAAAAATTGACTGTCCTGAAATTGTGTCTAGGTTATCTCTAAATGTTCCACCCAGACATTCACGTTTGAGAAACCTCCTCGCCACTCCATATGCACGCACAGTTTACCGCCAGAACTCATTCATGTTACGATCATCCAAAGCAATCAACCTACTCATTAAATCTGGTCACCCCTCATTTGATCTGTTTACAAGTAGCTTAACATCTATTAATACCATTATATCTACAGACTATCTTGAATCCAATAAGCTATACAAGCGTTGTATGTAAGAATTTACCTACCTAATTTCTACTATTCACTATATATCAATGTATTACAGTTTTAGTACTAATTGTGGAGGCTTGTAAATGGCTTTTCGCTATTTGTTTAATTTTTATATTTTTTGTACTGTTAGCTGTAAGCCACCCAAATAAAATAAAAATAAACCCTTTTTCACTAGGACCTCGGAATTTTTTATTAGACATGTATGTCGTTGGCTATCAGCATTTGATCCGGTAGTGGTTATTATGTTAACCATATGCAGTAATAGTCGCTACTAACTTAATAGTATACTATTATCATTAATCAATAGTAAATGTAATCGACCTAAATGTGGTCATTTATCTTGCGGTGACGTTTTTAGCATATTAATTTTGTTTATGCGCTTCTAATCAGTGTTAGTAAATACATTTTAAGCGTATCAAATCATACGTGATTTTCCGTGTCAGTAGCACATACAATATAGGGAAAAATACGAACATATATACGTGTTAGTCTGTCTATAAACAGTTTAATATCTTACGGTCAAATAATTCATTCGCGTTTTACGTAGCTTCAGTATACTATTCCACGAAAACCGCGTTATTAGAATAGTTGTACGAATCACATAACAGAAATAAGTAATTAATATATGTTTTCCGCACTAAGTTAGTTTTAAATCACAGAATAATTTCTACTTTCCGCAATAAGTTAGTCTTGTTAACGTTGCACTACAAATAATGGCGGCGGTGGCTCGTTATAAATACGCGTTACACTGAACAACAACAAAAATTACTTAATACCCTCTCCAACCATGGGTGTCGTAATAGGCTTCCGCTTCAGCTTTCGCCCGTGTGGTAATAACAACACTTGAGATTTTTACAGGATCGGCAACACGCTAGTTAGTTAGCCCTGGTGTGGCTCATAGGTTACGGTAACCGCTTACCATCAGACTGCGATCCGCCTGCCAAGCGTGGTGATTATGGCAATGTCCCCTATCACCGCTCATTGTAGTGATCATTGGCAGGACCATATCCAGCAGTAAATTTTTTTACACAGTTTTGTAGTGAACATATATATAAATAATTGTAATTGGCTTCATTAGTACTTTTGTTACCGCACTTTCAGTAACTAGTAGTACTAGGCGTTTTATTCAGAAACGCTTTAGTAAAACAGTTTTTAGACGAAAAACGAACGGACGGTTTCTCGGCTAACTGACATTACGTTCCAAAACGAACGAGATTTCTAACCTGAGTACTCACATACTGCAAACTTCGTTCTCTCAAAAATCGTTCCATTCAACGTTCCTTCACAAACGTTCGGTTGGTACAACTACTTTGCACGTTTTTGGAACGAAGCTTCTAATTAAATACCCTACGGCGCTTGTAAAAAGAACTATTACGTGTGAAGAACAACCACTTGTTTTTAACCGCCAAATAACTACTTTTAGTTACAACGCTAAAATGAATCTTATTACTAAACTTCAAATTTGGTGGTAGAAAAACATGATGGAGAAAAACTGTTTCTTTTTGGCTCTCGTGTCAAGGACGGCTAGTCGGACGTTCCGCGTTCGTTTTTGTTTGAATTTGATTCTTGATTATAATATATAATGTTGGTTTACGTCATACGTGCACGGTTCCCGCGTTTTTATAAGTCTAGAAAAAGTATGATGAAAGGTTAATAAATTTATAATTTTCGTATTAATGAATGCAATTTATTACAATTTATATATTTATTTATAATTACGACTTAAGTCACTTTCGCAACCACCCAATATCCATTAATTGATGAATTTCATTTTTCAGTAGAATATTTTCGTAATCTAATTACGCGGAAGCACGGAAGAATAATATAGGTATATTATATATAGGGGGAAGGGGAGGGGGAGGCCTTTGTTCAGCAGTGGACGTCCTGTGGCTGATATGATGATACATAGGTCATGGTTATGAAATAACATTTTTTTTAAATCTGTTTATGGATACTCTTTTTTGAGAAAATAAAACTGTTTCGTTTCATTTTCCAAAAAATCCGAAACGACCCAGTAATAGTAACTAGCAAATAAATATGTTCATATTTAGAACATATGTCTAAAAAAGTGCAGCAGTACCGCTTTTGTTGTGAATGATGGAAATATTATTTTATCGGGTTCAATGACTTTTTTTTTACATGAACGCGCTATCAAATCTCATTTATATTTTCAAACGAGCGTTAAAATGAAAAAGAAATGCCAGATATGGTAATCTATTGGGGAACAGGGTGGGCAGCTACCTCAAACTTCAGGGCCACTATACAATTATTAGGTTTAAAAAAGTTCTCTACAACTGACTCGGTGCAATGAATATTGTTGAACTGTCTGAACTTGAAAATTGACAATTGCAATAATGCTGATGTTTAGAATTCTAGCTTTATCACAGCGGGTCAAGCGTTAGGTTACGTTAAATAAACTGTCTCCTAGTAAGGGCGTGCGCAGGTGTTCATCCACACAACTGCGTATCATAACGCGCCCTAATGCAACATATTGAGGCTCCAGCTATACCAAATTTTTCGGAGATAATGAAGATAGTTCTACTCCTCGTGTCGCCGCTCGTAGCGCTGAACAAGCTAGGTAACGTAAATACAGGTCCCCTACTAAGGGTCTATGTTATACTGCACAGGTGTTCGCCCACACTGCAGGGTATCATAAGACATAACGCGCCCTAATGCAACGTATTGAGGCTCCAGCTAGACCTAAAAACGGTTATAACTTTTTCAGAAATAATGAAGAGGGTTCCAAGCCTCATGTCGCCGCCCGTAGCTGTGAACAAGCTAATTACTATCCCGCCAGAGCCTATCACAGTCACCACTACAGATGGTAAAGAAATCACAGTACTGCCTCCCACTGTACATATAGGACTACAAGGGTTGAACGTCAGACTTATAAGTGCCAATAAGAGGACAGGCATGGTAAGTAAAGTAACAGTTTTCGTCTTGACTATTTATCCGTCGGCTTATCGTCTATGCTATTTCAAGTACCAGTTGGTTGAGCTATTATGATATGGGGAAATTCTATTTTTTTTGTAAACGGTATGAACAGAATTCCGCACAATCGGATGTAAGGATGGCTGCGTAGCTCTAGAGCCTCTTCCAACTACTTCGGCGGCTTCACGCTCATATAGAGCTCAAGTTTCGTTGCAAGTATTGACAGAGCAAATAGATGCGCACCCACTCGATATAATTTACTCGATATTATCGTCTTTAAAGGTTGATTTAAACGAGGAGGATTTGCGATATCCTTCGAGAAACTGTCTGTCCAGAAAATGGTTTCATGGAAACTTAACATACGTGTCCATTATCGCCTTTCGAGTCTCGCCTAACAACCTCGAAACCAGTGTGCGAGATTTAAATAAATGTAAACAATCATGTGGCGATATTCGATAATCGGATACTAGTTTATCGAATGTAAAGGCGAAAATGGGCAGCAGCATCATTCGAGTACATTAACAACTCAACTGCGATCGCCAACCCGCCTGCCAAGCGTGGCGATTATGGCAAAACCCCCCAATGAGCTCAAAACACATCCATATCGGTGGTTGTGATGATCTTTGGGGGAGGCCTGTGTCCAACAGTGGACTTCATTAGGCCGAAATGAAAGGCGAAAAACTCCTCATGTACGTCACCTTTACTAGAGTATCGTCTATTTATAACCGAAAAAAGGTGAAAAATATAAAATAATAATTTAAAAAATACGTATCTCCAGCCGATTTCTTATGGGCAATCATTTTGTGTGTAATCTAAAAAGTTTTAATAACCACTGCAGCTGCACCCAGTGACAAAGGTAAATAAAATCGATATTGTATTGTTATCTTTGAACTAAGTATTAGAGAAAACTACACGCTTAAACCTGCGATTTATCGACCATTCATCACATAGTTTACATCGTAGGTATAAGCATATTTCTTTAATTTTGATGCGGGAGCTAATCCCGCACCCTTGACGTTAGATAGTTCCACCTTTTTTACCTGGAAATACATCATCTTCCGCCGTTCCGGGAAAGGGCGATCCACCTCCGCCACGGGAAAGGACGGAGGGGCATGTCGGAATCCTACCGGCTAAAACCACCGCAGTGGTCGTCACATGCGGCTCCAGGTCCTACAACACACTAGAGCCATAGGTTGTTCGTCTTACCGAAACACCGTGGAGGTTTTAGCCGGTAAGGATCCATACGCCCCCTCCTTCCCCAGGGCGAAGGATGTCCATGAGGGTTTCTCCATGATAATATAAAGGATACGTTATGTAGTGACACTCGAGTACAAAGATCCTGATCGATTCAATAGAAATGTCTGCTAACAGATCTATAGGGAAGATTTGTTATAACATGTACACAGCAGTGTGTAATTGTAGAATAAAAGAAATAGACAATGCTTATAGAATACATGCCGTTTTTATGTAGTCCCATTGTTTTTCTTATATATGTGTGGTTTCTTTAGCTGATATGCTCTGGCAAGTTTAGTTACCCTAGAGGCTAGTCATGCGCACAATCACCCTTTTGAACTTCCTTCGCCTTGGGGAAGGGCGGAGAGGTATAATAAGGGGACTACTACCGGCTAAAACCACTGGAGCTGTCAGCTTCGGCACCGAAGGGGGGGAAGCGAAGGGCAGGCGGCTGTAAAAAGGCCGCCCCCCAGGCACTTCTCGGGGAGGATTGTAAAGGATCCCCCCAAGTCTCGCTGTGCGCTGTGCTACGCACACGGCGGCACGTGGCCACGTGCGCTACCGCCTTCCAGGGGGTTTGCGTTGGGTACTTGCCAAATTAATAGCGGCTTATGTTTACCAATTCGGCGGAAGGCTGAAACATACAATGTAACCATTACCATTTGAATAGATAGATATATTCATATGCTTTATGATAATTTAGATTTCTTAATCTAATATATATGAGTCGCTTCGCTCATAAGAATAATTATAATATTTCTCAGTTATGCAACTGTCATGCATGAATGCAGATTTAGAGAGACATTATCGATCTAATATTTTTTACTAAACATTAATCTTTGAGCAGCATTGTGGGCTACATTATTAAATGTTTATGTGCATATGTATTGTTAAACATTTTATAGTCTACCTGTGTTTCCTGAATAAAAGAAATTAAATTAACAATTAACTTATATTACGAGTATTGCCCAGTTCGTCGTGAGTTTCTACGTTATTACGTAACGTGAAGAGATAGATTATATTTCTCATTGACCTGTTCTTATCATTAAGTTTTATTGTAGAGATTTGACTATCTTATTCATAGCCGCGGTTACCATTGTAGATAAAGAGATATTGCTTTGATCATTCTCTTTTATTAAAACTTTACGCTATGGGCTATTCTGATTTTGGAGGATAAATCTTACTTACTATAAATTCCTTAAATCGTATTTTGCAAAAACATACATTAGAATAAGTTTTTTACAAAGTGAGTGCGGCTCTGTCGCTGTCATTTATGTCAGCGCGTAATTTTTTTCTACCTACTTAAAACTATGTCTATTTTTATTTATTTATTATATATGTATTCGGTTTTACAATATGAACATTAAACTGTGCGTAAAAACTAATAATACATGCTTTCTTATACCTTTTTTTAAATCCAGACAGGCGAATATTCGTCGTCTCTTCCGCTAGCGGACGGAGTCCTTTTCCACTGTCACGGAGGCGGTTTCGTAGCTCAAAGCTCCAAGTCCCACGAGACGTATCTTCGCGACTGGGCCGCTAAACTAAACGTGCCGATATTATCAGTAGACTACAGCTTAGCGCCCCAAGCACCCTTCCCCAGGGCTTTAGAAGAAGTGTTTTATGCGTACTGCTGGATGCTGTCAAATCTCCAGGAGATTGGGACTACTGGTACGTTAATATTGATTTTGTGCTTCATGGTCATTTCATGGCGGATTGCTTCCACTTTATCCACAAACATAACCCCCATGCACAAAAAGTATATATTGTGATTTACGAATTTCTAAATTTATCGTAGCAAATTACAATTATTGATTATTGTTTTGCAGCCACCCGCCTCAATTAATACAAAATATGACCTTTATTTGTTACCAATGTAGGCTTACGAAGGGAGCTATATTTTTAGGTAAACGGATCGTATTTGCTGGTGACTCGGCTGGAGCGAACTTGGTCGCCGCTTGTACCCTTAAGATATTAACCTCAGGTCTACGGCAACCTGACGGCATGTTCCTGGCATACGCCCCCCTTATGATCAGCTTCGTGCCAAGCCCGGCAAGATTATTATGTTTGATGGACCCGGTACTGCCTTTTGGGTTCATGATGAGGTGTCTTAAAGGTAGGTCCCCCAAAGCTAAATCTATATTAACATCATCTGGTCTACGAAGGCTTGAAGGCGTGTCCTTGGCGTATGCTGATCCAGTCTGTCAAGATAACTGTCATTACTGGACCAGTACTGCCTTTTGGATCCAGGATGATGTGTCCCAAAATTATGTCGTACTATAACTGCTTATAAAATAATAAAGTCAAGGCTCGCAAACTATAATATAGTGCACAATGATAGGACTCATTCTGCCAAAGGTGACACTTTCATTTACTATAAAGATAAGAATTTACTTCACGTGGATTTGGCCAATCATGACTTATGCTAGCGTTGTGTAGAAACGTGAACAATCCCTTAATCCGTACGATGCAAACTCTCTAAAATCATGCGTAAGGCCACGGGATACCTCCCTCCAGGTATCAACCTTCACAATAGACAACTCTACAACGATTTGAACCGATCAAGCAGTTCATGAATCTAGCGTCTAAATGCTATTTTCGAGTCTGCCCTGCACCTTCTGAATCCCGTCGGGTATTGTCGCCCAATATAAACCTCGGATGATAACAACACTATATCACGTAGCGCACAAGAAGAGACTCGCGCAGTCTCTTTCAAACATACCGGTACCTATACCGACTTCGCCACTGAGGCCCGTCCCGACGACCCATTAAATTTCCCCCCGACCCTTGCTCGAGCCGGCCCGTGCCGAGCCAGTAGTTATAAATATCGCGTAAAAAGCAATTGAATGATACCGAGCCAGCTGTCCCGTAGTGTGACCTCCCAGCAACGCCTTAAGCAGAGTTCCGTGTCCCGCACGGGGAGCCCTTAGCTGCCGTTGATTATTTTAGAAGCTACAGGTCCATGAGCTACCTGCGAGAAGCCAAACATAAAAAAGTCAAGAGTCCAGTAAACTGAAGACCTTATTACAGGAATGCATATTCACCACTGATAGTCAGTTTCTTGCACATTCTAGCCAGATTTCGAGTTAGCTTGACCTGCTCTCGTAGATAGAGGTCAGGACTCGTGTAACCGCAATCTTACCTCCGAAACCTAAAATCTGGAATACCAGTTCGTCACATTGATATTTGCGCTTCCTGGAAATGCCGGTGCCTTTACATATAACAAAATAACTGTTTCTGCGCCTTAACAAAGTCTGGTCATCTAAACATCTCGAGTAATGTCTACTATGTTCACTGTAATTTTCAGCATACGCCAGCCCGAACTCAAAACCTGAAGGTGGCAAGTCTTTGCCACAAAATGGGGGAAACAATCAACCCGTTGTGTCGAGCGCCACCACGCCACTTGATAGCAATGGCTTCCTTAGAGTAAGCCCTTCCCAAGGTAAAGTATTGTTTTTCATTCATTTGAACTGTAATTTAATTCTTATTCTATTCTATATTGATATTATCATATGGCAGGATGTTCCTGCCCATCATCTTGATATCAACTCTGTCTGATCTTTTACGAGACCTATGGGTGTAGTATATCGTGTGGTGCCGGCTACTAAGAGCACCAACCCATCTCATCCTGTGGGTGTGGTAAAACTCGATTATGGAACTAGCCGGAGGATGGGCTGCACCATCCTTCGAATACATTAATAACTCAACTGCGATCGCCAACCCGCCTGCCAAGCGTAGCGATTATGGCAAAACCCCCCAATGAGCATACAACACACCCAGACCAGTCATTATGGCGAACTTTGGGCCTGTGTCCGTCAGTGGACTTTATTCGCCTAAAATGGTGATGATGGGTGGAGAGGGGTGATCTAGTCTTTGTCGGGAACCAAATTCTCATATATGATGTATAAACTAACCAACCTTCCAAATATTTGCCTACAATCAATTTACAGAAGGTATAAGTGAAGGTCCGTCGTCGTTCGAAGAGGTATCGCCATCGGACCTGGCGGAGTTACAGGCTCACAAATCCGGCAGTGAGAGAAGGAAGTCTTCAGACACCACCATCAGTGCAACCTCGCTGCAGAGCGAACATACAGCAACAGGTAAATAGAAAGGAAATAAATAATTTTGTTCTGGATGCAGACAACCGAAACAGCAAAATGATTATAATTATATAGGAAATCAAATAAACAAACAAAGACGGTACTTATTTCTGTAGTCTGCGATGTCAGAATCGGCTAATGTTAAGGGCATTGGCCAATGACCTTGATGATTTGGTCTCTGTACTAGTATTTGTTACTTTACTGCCAACTACCGGTAAACGACCGTACTGTATCAAAATAATCTAAATATTAGGGAAAACACATGTGTCGCAATTGTTGTCATTATTTTGTAAATTTTTTATTCGCTCTAATACATTTTTTGATAATAAAATAGTTGCAATTATGAGTTTCACCAGTTATATTATTTAGCATTCAGTGTTACGATGTTATACATAATACATTCTGAAGGTCTGTACAGTCGTGAGTTTCATTTCACAATCGAAACGTAATAGTAAACTACACGTTTACCACGTTCGGCGCTGCGATTGGCCCGCTCCAAATACTTCAACCAATCGGAGCGAAGGCCGCCGTAAACGTGTAGTTTACTATTACGTTTCGATTGTGAAAAGAAACTCATACTAGGGGTAATGATGATGATCAGGTAAATGTTTACCGGATCTCAGTGACGGAACTAGTTAGGGTGACCTAGCTTTCAAATGTATTTACGTACTACCGACAAACGAAATACTAAAGTAAAGTAAAAGCGAAAATAAACAGTTTCGAATTTTTTTTTACAGCAGGCACACTTCACTTAACTTTATGTTTATATTTAGGCATTGTCAGGCTTACTCTATGATAAGTTCAAAACACAAAACAAAACTATAAACTCCTTTAAATATATTTACAAACTTGCTTTCTATATTTATTTTACATAATTGTTCTGTCTGTACTATTTACAATAGGCTTTAATTCATAATCATTCAGAGCTGTTCAAGTTATCCTAACTTGCTTTTGTAAAAAATAACGCACGTACAGTCCACCCGCCATAAAAGTCGTCAAGACACTGATGTATAGCGTTCCGAGCATGCGCAACAGGCGTTGCGGGGCATAGCCAGTACACAAAAGGATTAGTCAAGAAAATCATTTATACTTACGCTAGTTTTGCGATTTGAGCGATGTAGTCCCCATAAAATTTATGTACAAAAAATTCAAACTTATGTCGAGTTGCTCTCAGAAAGCTCAGCTTTCGCACTATTACAGTAAAGATCGCCCGGATGTTGAAAGTATGTTGAACCTCAAAACCTAAGGTTTAAGGACTGATGAGGATTTGTAAGCTGTCGGAAAAAATATACACTCCGACTACTAAATAATATATATCTTCTACATTTTGTACATGTAAGAATTTCGTAGAATTGATGATTGATGAAGTGCTATGAGTTGATTTAATCTCAATTTCCTATTGCGTCGTCGCAATCGTGTCTATTATTATTGTGTGTATTTACTGCAAATATGGTCTACTTTGATGCACATAATATGTTCCTAACTTTTCAAAATGTAATTAATTGTTATAATTTTTTTTTTTTTTCATATTTCTGGCCGTACAATTTGTTTGCGGGCTGTTTTCCGTAG
This sequence comes from Diloba caeruleocephala, assembly GCA_947459985.1. Classification (NCBI taxonomy): domain Eukaryota; kingdom Metazoa; phylum Arthropoda; class Insecta; order Lepidoptera; family Noctuidae; genus Diloba; species Diloba caeruleocephala. Next base: position 9,574,732 of record OX381619.1, read on the forward strand.
AACAGATATTTTCCAAACCGTGCACCTATTTTTTTTATTATTTCTTAACGCCTGGATAAACTAAAATCCTTCACTATTGACTGATCAAAACGTAATAATATAGGCACCAGTTTTCTTATATACATGTAGTTCGTTTAAACGGGTCACCAGTTCTAATATATTATATTATAACGTGAAGACATCCTTATTCGAATCATCATTTCGGCCGAATGAAGTCCACTGCTGGACACAGGCCTCCCCAAAAGATCACCACAACCACCGATATGGATGTGTTGTGGGTTCATTGGGGGGTTTTGCCATAATCGCCACGCTTGGCAGGCGGGTTGGCGATCGCAGTTGAGTTGTTAATGTACTCGAAGGACGCTGCTGCCCATCCTCCGGCTAATCCCTTAGTCGACTTTTACGACACCCATGGGAGGATATGGGGTGGTGGCATTCTGAGCCGGCACCACACGGACGGACTTATTCGAATACATTATAGCATCCTCGAAAAATAACAGAGATACCGGCAAAAGCTAAATTAACTTAATATGTAACCCCTTAAAATAGTTAACTGGCAGTAGGCGTAGCATGAACACCAAGACAACGGTCTTGTCGACGGAACATTAGACAAAAATGAAATTTGGATGTAGACAGTGGCAATAATACTACCATTTCGAGCATGGCGATCTCAAGAATGAACGGAAAGAGTAGTTTCTACTCTTCTCTAGACAAAAGTCTTCATCCTCGAGCATGACCAACGTATTTTGTCTATTTTCAACGTTTAGGGATAGAGATATTTCTTTTCATATAGTCTACATCCCAGGAAACGTAAACAAGAGTTTCTTCGTATCTAAGTCCTAAGATTTTGCGTTGCGTTAAAGGATTACGGAAACTTAGCTAACACAAAATAGTAAATACGCCATGCCGGGGTCATAACGCAACTATTTAATAAGTTTTTATGCTGAAAAGAACTCGAGGAAGGCGGAGAGGAACTCTGTGAGATAGCTCACTGCGCCCTCGACCTGCCGGAGAATAAATTCCTTGAAAATTTTAAAGTTATCTAGGAAATGGTTTTCAAAAGTCTCAACTGCACTCTGCCTTAGACCGATAGCGGAGGAACTTTTTTTCCTGATATGGTGAGATTACGTAGTAAGTAGGCTAGGTAATAATTAATATGAGTTACTTTTTTTGTTGCCATTGTTCACTTTCACTTCACAAGAATCATAATAGAAAATTAAAAAAATTCCTGTGTCTAATGAAATTTAAAACTTTAAAATAATACTGCAGATAAAATTGACATAAGCGTTTCGTATTTGTATAAACTTCTATTTATTTAAAAAGTGTAGCAACCATTTTCCATCCTAAGGTTGCCTGGAAGAGGTCGCGGATAGCGATAAGGCCATATATTGTACTTTTACTTCATTCAAAACTTTTGTGACTATTTTTCGTGTACAATAAAGAGTATATGAATAAATAAATAAATTGTTCGACGTATTTTTCTGGTAACAAAACGCAAAGAATGATTTTAAATGGAATTTCTTCGGCACTAGCGGCAATCCGTTGCTATGGATAGGATTGGATTGGATTTTTTTCGTGTCGGCTCATGCTCAGGAAGAATAGATATCAAGACGTGTAGAGAGCGCTTGTCTATCTTCGGAAGAGAAGACTTTGAAATGGTCATGCTACCCCTGCAGGTAGTTGAACTTATATCGAAGACAAATAGGTAGATATGTGTACAACTTTTAGTTAAAATTCCAAACCAACATACCATGCAGGGCTATCATGGTAGGATGTGTAAAAGGAAGCCTATAAACATAAATGTTTCGTTGACAATGTTTTTAATGGATTAATTCAGTAGAGATCAAATAATGGAATAAAAAACAAGTTCTTTTACTTTACACATTCCAGCTGGTTTTATGAGGCATTATAGTAATAAATAAATAAATCTAAACGGTTATGCCTCAAAGATGGATAGGTTGTTTTTTATTGTAATTCAATGTATATGTTGTACTTTTCACCTATATAAGTAAGCGTCTCATTTCCATGAACGCCAGATGTAACAGTTTTTTTTTCAAACTTCTTTTTCTTTATTTAGGCATCACACCACAGGAGGATAAATCTCAGCAGTACGTATCAGATTTCCTAGAGCGCTACGTATTGGATAGTGACACGGATTCCGAAGGTCGTAGGATACCGGTCATCAAACCATCACCCAAGACACTCGACGAATCTCACAGGTACTGTACTTTTAAGGCTGGGCCACACCGAATGCAGAACGTGTGCTACAACGTTATGTAGAGGTACGCTGGCTCAATAAAGAATAATTTGCCAGTAGAAGAAGATCGTAGAATGAATGTTAATAGCTAATAATAATTTCAAAAAATAAAAACTGTCTCAAGTGACCTAGACTTAGCAATATTTTTTGTCGATGAATTACTAGCTGTGCCCTGTTTAATTAATAAGAAATTGGATTATTCATAAATAACTTAGAGTTAGAGCCGAAGTACGGCGTAGACTGTTGACATAGAGTATATAGACGGCACGGTTGGTGGAGTGGCTGCTATAGTCGGCTGCTACGCTCCGGGTCGTGGGTTCGATTCCCTCGCGGAACAAATATTTATATGATCTGCAGGTAGTTGTTCCGGGTCTGGGTGTATTGTATGTGGAATTGATGTCTGTAAACGCACCCACGACACAGCAGAAATCCTAGTGTCTTTATTGGATTTCATGGATATTTTTGCGCAGTACCATAATTTCGTTTTGTGTTCTAAAATAAAATTAGCCTAAATTACTCCTTATAACCTTAGCTATCTGCCAGTGAAAGTCCCGTCAAAATCGGTGCAGCCGTTTCGGAGATTAGCTGAAACAAACAGACAGACCGACAACAAAGAAATTTTTTTTTTTGTTAGTACCATATATACTTTCATATGTATTGAGTAAAAAGTTGTTATTTTGACATAACAAACAGACACTTTGTTATTTATTTGTAAAGATTCAAAGGAGTACGCTGTTGAGGTGTTACAGACACACTGAATACCTCTTTGCATACAATGTCATCCATTAGAACCCCTTCAACGTCGCATACGCCCTGCATGCGCGCTGTAATCGCATGTTGTGTAGGCCTCATCATCCTCGTTCAGTTTTAAGTAAACTTCTTTCAACGCCTCTAAAAGAAGCGACATTTGTGACTTTGCTATGTAACGTTATATATTAATAGAGCAACTAAATAATTCGTTATTTCAGGGAGGCAGACTCTGAAAACTCAAGTACATTAGTAGGGGAACCACCATTAGTGGATGATGAAAATGAAAGTAAAGACAGTAAAAAGAGGATAAAGACAAGGTATCAGCCGCGCCAAACTTCTTAGCAGCTCGGAATAATTATTAATGTTTTTTTTTCTTTCTATTATGTTACGATATAAGCGGCAGTCTGCTACTGCTTTCTATAACCTTGAGATCGACTTCCTTACTTTTTATATATCGTTACACGCTCGCTGTAAATCAATGTCAAAGGTTTTCATTGAATTGTCAGAATGGAAGCAGTTCCAATTAGTGTTAATGTAGTGCAGAAAAAAGCGGGATTTCTTTTTAATATACTCGATTTACAAATCGAAACTGGAACTTGCCTTATCGACCGGAATTTGTGTCAAATAAGACTCGTGAATTTGTTAGCGATCATTATAATTAAGCATAATCTAACCTACCTAATATATTCAAACATTCCGTGTGGGCCCTGGATTAAGAATCATTATCATATCAGCCAAAAGACGTCTACTGCTAAACAAAGACTTCCCCCAGAAACGATCGGTTACATAGTGTGTCGCAATTTTGCACCACTCCATCTCGTCCCGTGGATGGCGTAAAAATCGACAAAGGGACTCTAAACCAGAGGGATGGGCAGCAGTGTCTCTTCTGTAAAACAGCAGTCATTGTGCACATACCAACTCGCCTGCATAGCGTTGTGAGTACTGGCAAATTCCCCCCAGAAATACGGGACACGGCATGTAACCGGCCGTTTTGGAAGTCATTGTTCTGCAAGTCTTTGTTCTGAAGTTGACGTTCTTTGGCTGATATGATGAGTCTAACGTAGCATAATAGGAGTTTAACATAGCATAATAGGTCCTACTATCTGTTTGTTCCATTACAGCGCTTGTCCTCAACATTCATTATGCGCCACAGTATGGAAATCCTTGCTAGCATCTGTTTTCCCTGCTACTTATAACCTGTTAACCTTCATAGAAAGATTGACTTAACATCTTTTGGGTGCGCTCGATCCAACGTAGACATCACATATCAATTTCCATTACGCCAGGCCGAGGTCAAGATCGGAAACTAATGAATAAAATAATTGTTTATAAAAATCTCTTCTAATAGATACTTCCACATGTATAAAAAGTAATTGGCTTGTTCCTTTATGTAGCCCGTAATATTCTTATACTATTTATTGGTGTCCCCAGGATAAGCGAAGCAGCTTCGGGCTTTATGGGCGCGATGTCGTCTCGACTAGCATACATCACAGGCTCGAATGCGATCTCAAGACCGACGAATGACGAGTAAGTACTTATTTTATACCCAGCTGTGACTGTAGTACACCACTATAGGAAATATTTCTTCTAATACAGTTAACCTCATGTATGATGTACGTAATCACCACGCTTAGCAACAGTGTTGATGACTATATACTTACCATGTCTATATATTTGAAGTAGTTAGGATATATATATTTTTTTTTTAAATATGTCTTTAGCCGAAACAGACGTGACAACAACAGATTATGTGTGAGAAGTTCCAATACAGCCTTACTACATAATAGTGTTTTTGTGACACCAAAAAAATATTTTATAGTGCCCTTATGAGGCAATCATTTTAGTGTATTGTCATGAGAACTGAAGAGGCATCATCATTTCGGCCGAGTGGAATCCACTGCTGGACACAGGCCTCCCCCAAAGATCACTACAATGACCGATATGGGTGTATTGTGTGCTCATTGCGGGGTCTTGCCATAATCGCCACGCTTGGCAGACGGGTTGGCGATCGCAGTTGAGTTGTTAATGTACTCGAAGGACGCTGCTGCCCATCCTCCGGCTAATCCCTTAGTCGACTTTTACGACACCCACAGGACGAAATGGGGTGGTGGCATTCTGAGCTGGCACCACACGGCAAAGCTGGCACCACACGGCAAAGAGGCATGCAAAACTTCAAAGTCCTAAGTTGAAATGAAGTGGTTCATATTTGGCTTGGAAGATTTGATCCAAAAAAAACATACACTGCAAGTTAAATAGAAGCTAGTAAAATAGCGCCCTTAGCGAAAGTTGCTTAGTTTTTAATATTAAATTTAAGCCTTGCTGGAGGCCTCTTTTGGCTTCGCCAGAAATTACCGGTTAAGCAACCACATTTCCCAGAAATGTATGCGAGAAACCCAACAAAAAATAAATAGCACAGCAAAATCCTAAAAAGTACCTTTTTATTCACAGCCTGGCAGCTCGTACGAATCTCGACGCGTTGATTGCCCGCAGTCCGTCAGACGAATTCATATTTTCGGTGCCACGCGACCCGTTCCTCTCGCCGTACTGGGCCGATGACCAACTGCTCAAGAAGTTCCCACCTGTCAGAATACTGGTAAGAAAGAAGCTTGCGATTTTACGTTAGTTCAAGTCTCAATAAAATGCGTTTATAAAAGGAAAAGAATAGTAATTCTGACCATTACAGATTTCATCCTTGCGTTCAATTAAATTGTGGCATACTTTGATTAATGTTTGTACCAAATTGTGTTCCCTATTATCATTGTATTACTATATTTGACGGCACGGTTGGTGCAGTGGCTGATACAGTCGGCTGCTGTGCTCCGGGTCATGGGTTCGATTCCCGCATGGAACAAATATTTGTAATGATCTGCAGGTAGTTGTTCCGGGTCTGGGTGTATTGTATGTGGAATTCATGTCTGTAAACGCACCCACAACACAGGAGAAATACAAGGGTGGGGGAAGGTTTTAAAAAAAAGAAAAAAAAATAAGAAAAACTATTTCAGACAGTGCATCTGGACCCGTGTTTGGATGACTGCGTGATGTTTGCTAAGAAGCTAAAGAAACTTGGCAACACAGTCGGCATCGAAGTATTGGAGGGGCTGCCACACGGATTTCTTAATTTCTCGCTTGTAAGTACTCTTGTAATCCCTTTGCTATTTGAAAACCAGCTTTATGCCAGGCTATTGTCTATTTAATATACGTTGAGACAACTCGTTGGGTTGTATATGTGTTAGCATTATTCTCAGAATCTACACTCAAGCAACCATATCGACTCAACCCATAAGAACGCTTACATATAATTATCTATTTTTCGAATAGTACATTCAATACTTATATGAATTATATAGCGTTTAAAAGCTTGACACCTCAGATTTAAGTTGGTATCATTACCGTCTACATTTATTTGGTACTTTTTGAAATTAAAGCTATCTGTGTGAAGTTGGAGGGAAAGTTGGAATTTAGGAAAATGTGTTGTGGTTATTTATTAGGCATTTTTTTTAAATAAAACAAAAATTGTAAAGTTACGTAAGAGAATTTATAGTGTTAGTACTTGGTATTGACGGCACGGTTGGTGCAGTCGCTGCCGCGCTCCGGGTCATGGGTTCGATTCCCACACGGTACAAATATTTGTATGATCTGCAGGTAGTTGTTCCGGGTCTGGGTGTTATTGTATGTGGAATTCACGTCTGCAAACGCACCCACGACACAGGAAAAATCCTGTGTGGGGCAACGTTGTTAAAAAAGGGAATGAAAAAAAAAACTAAAATACAAATAGCCCGATGACTCTTATTACAGCCTCCAGTCGGGAACAATAATTGATCTGATTAAGTTTTCGCCGTCAAATCCTGCGCATGGAACAAAGTGGTCAAGAAAAATATCGATAATGTGCAGATCAGCCCGCCTGCTATAGACTCGGTGTCTTCTATCACTGCCAAGCAGACACATCCTCACTCGCTAGTAAACAAGACCGACTGCCATTGTGCGACGCTCTTATTAAGATGCTCTCGAGAAAATTGAAAGCGCGCTTTACGGTGGCCTGCTGTCAATTTCGGGCCCGTGACAGGCCGTATTAGAGTGAGATGGGTTCCCTCAAACGTCAACTTGCCGACAGCCGTCTCTCGATCATGTCTCGATTCCTACTGCACATCAATACCCGTCAGGTGGGCATTCCGTAGCGAGGTTGACACAAAGAAACGATCGTCTCTCTGAAGTGCACCGGTGGTGGCTGGATCTTGGTCTTCGATTAAAGGCACCAGTCTCTTGAAATCATTCGTATACCCTTGTTAATACAGCAGACTGACTCAGGTCAAACTGGGCAACGACCACCATGTGAGGATTCTCCGAGGTATTTGATTTGCGATTCCCAAGGGATCTGTTGGGATAAGGTAAACCGGTTGCGGAAGTTTTTAAAGGAGTGGCTCGTAGCGCAACTCGCGAGTACCGTAGGGGTCCAGTTTCGTGAGCGTCAGGATGGCTGGACCAAGGAAGATTTTGAAAGTTTGAGCAATACCAAGTTTTTGTACCTATTTGGTACTATTTGGTACCAGAAATCAAATAATTTGTACCTCGCTAAAGAAGCAAAACTATTACGAGGAAAGTGGTCCAGCCATTCTGACGTCAGAATGCCTGGACCACGTCGGTTTCGCCTGGTTGTAGGCATTATAACCAGTTCATATTTTCGTTAAACTTTAGTACCTCATTGGTACCTCAACATATGTCTTTATTAGATTTTTTCGATAAGCCAAAAGAAAGTTACTACTAGAAAAAGTTTTGTATGTAATCTGGACCCGGTCGGTTTCACCTAGTTGTAGGCGTTATACATAATTCATCTTTTTGTTTAAATTTAGTACCTCATTGGTACCTCAACATATGTTTTTATTAGATTTTTTCGATAAGCCAAAAAAAGTTATTCTGAGAAAATTATAAACTAATACAACCCACATATAAGAAGTTTCGCATAATGTTTATTTTTGTGCAAATAAAATAAATTGGTTAAAATAATTAGTTGGTGCAGTGGCTGATACAGTCAGCTGCTGCGCACCGGGTCGTGGGTTCGAGTCCTGCTCGGAACAAATATTTGTACGATCTGCAGGTAGGTGTTTTTTTCAAATTTTCACGTACGATGATATAATTATAACGTCTTCATCATTTCGGCCGAATGAAGTCCACTGCTGGACACAGGCCTCCCCCAAAGATAACCACAACGACCGATATGGGTGTGTTGTGGGCTCATTGGAGGGTTTTGCCATAATCGCCACGCTTGGCAGACGGGTTGGCGATCGCAGTTGAGTTGTTAATGTACTCGAAGGACGCTGCTGCCCATCCTCCGGCCAACCCCTTAGTAGACTTTTACAACACCCACGGGAGGAGATGGGGTGGTGGCATTCTGAGCCGTCTTGAACTAGGTGAAAAAAGTTTTACTGGGCGTAACTTTATTTTCGTCTTATCGAAAAACTATGAGAAAAACATAAAGAAACTTTACTTTACTTTCAGGTACCAATGAGGTACTAAATTTAAACGAAAAGATGAATTAGGTATAACGCCTACAACTAGGTGAAACCGACTGGGTCCAGATTACATACAAAACTTTTTCTAGGAGTAACTTTCTTTTGGCTTATCGAAAAAATCGAATAAAGACATATGTTGAGGTAATAAAGTTTAACAAAAATATGAACTGGTTATAATGCCTACAACCAGGCGAAACCGACGTGGTCCAGGCATTCTGACGTCAGAATGGCTGGACCACTTTCCTCGTAATAGTTTTGCTTCTTTAGCGAGGTACAAATTATTTGATTTCTGGTACCAAATAGGTACAAAAACTTGGTATTGCTCAAACTTTCAAAATCTTCCTTGGTCCAGCCATCCTGACGCTCACTCCAGTTTCCTTTACGCCCATTTAAATTGCTTAATAAAAAATTACTAAATATTTTTATGACAATGATGTTAAATTAAAGAAGCTAAATTATCAAGCTTTCAATGGACATATGACTTTTATAAATGAAATATGTATTTTTAGAAATAAACATACACGTTTGCTTGTTTACGCCATGAGTCGATTGCTCGCGAGTGCATAATATACGTTCCTAAAAATGTAGATGTGTTTGAAAGACATGATATGTAGATATTGTCGACGGCACGGTTGGTGCAGTGGCTGATACAGTCGGCTGCTGCGCACCGGGTCGCGGGTTCGATTCCCGCACGGAACAAATATTTGTACGATCTGCAGGTAGTTGTTCCGGGTCTGGGTGTATTGTGTGTGGAATTTGTGTTTGTAAACGCACCCACGACACAGGAGAGATCCTAGTGTGGGGCAACGTTTAAAAAAAAGTCATGCTCGTGAACGAGTGCCTTCTGTTGGGACTGGTCAGCCAAATGTTGCCACGACAACTGAATCAATACTTAAAAAAAAAAACATTCAGGCTTGTTTAGTAGACTTTTTAAGAAGTCTTTTCTCCTGCATTGTATTCACATAACCTTGATGTCTACAACAATGTGCTCATAAAATATTGAGACATTTAATATGATTTAAAAACAGTAACCACGGATTTTCTTGCCCGTTCTTCTCCATAGGAAATCCACATCTTGGAACGCGGCAACTAAATTCTTGACGATTCATAAGTGCCTGTATATGGTTTACATGAATAAAAACATTTTTTACCTTTATCGTATCTTTTATGTTTGAAAGACTTGATATAATTCACACATTCCTCTTCAGATGGCCAAAGAAGCGAACGAAGGTTCGAAACTCTGCGTCGAGCGCATCAAACAACTCCTAGACCTCCAGAGCAGCGCGGGGGGGAGTGAAAACAATCAGTTATGAATGTGCGGCCTCTGCTGCCGTTCGTAGAATAGGCTTTAATGTGCCTAAGCCTAACAGACGTGATCACAGCGAGATATTTTAGAAGGTGGACTTTGTACGCGAGACCAAAACATAATTTAAAAAATATCGACTAAATTAAATCGATATTAAATTCTCGAATAAATGGTATAGACGAGGTGATGTGAAATATGTTATTGCAGTACCATGTAAGGTAATCGACACTGAATAAATCTAGTCGGATTATATTTTATTGACGATTATTGGCATCGACTACACAACAATTAACACGTAAAAAGCGTAAAAAAAATGTCGACTGCAAAGTCGTTCATTATCATGTCTATAATAGTCGAAATTGATAATTCTTATCGCGTGTACGGTATAATATGTCAATGCTTATAGTAAATTTGTTACCGGTAATGGTAATTTGATTAATGATTCGCGTAAACTTTCGCACTGACCAATTTGTATGAATTAGTTTCACGAATTACGTCAAAGTTTGAAGTAGAAACTTGCACCTGTAAATAGAAGATATTTTATTTATAATTATATTTGCCCGTTATTGGCGTCATAGTAAGCGAATACTCGCCAATATAAGATATTACGTATCAATTTGAAATTTATAATAACAAGAAACGTAACTGCTACAACGCAATCTATGAACATTATGAAAATCAAAATTACTTGATGTGTATAACAATGCCAAATTCCAGAATGGTACTGTCAATTTAAATAAGATAAATAATATTTAAGAATATCCGTATGTTTAAAACACGCGTTAAACTAACAGTTCGTCCTACTAACTTAGTAATATGAAAGCAAAGCTGTGTCGATGTGTGTACTTACGGTTCAGTATTGTGTGTGCAATAGATATTCAGTATTTTAGATTACCAATACTGTAGATACGTATATATTAACAACGTAAATCACAATTAGGTTTGGCTAAAATGTACTATTTTACCCATATTTAATACGAGTAAGTTACCTTGTAAAGGGATTCAGAATTGAAATTTTTATGTGCATATAGTAATGTATCTAACTTCTATTTGTGGTACCTGTATAAGTAATCAGAGGTGCAAAGCAAACTATATTTATTATTTAATTAGGATCACATTCGTATTAATCGTTATGGCAATAGTCTTAGACGCCATAATTTGCTACAATGTTGCCTTATGTGATAACGCTAAACATCACGGGAAATATATTTAATTATTATAAATGTGTATAATATTCAACAATTTATATTGAATAGTAAGAAATAACATTTCTCCCTCCCCTCCACTAGTGTTGTGATTTTTTTTTATTTATTGGCTGATCATGGTTGTCGTACTAACTTTATCTATTAATGTATAGGCGAGTCAGTGATTAAATTTTATTACTATTTCAGATTGTTCTTTCGCTTCATTGAATAAAGAGGTAGAATCCTCCCAATTATTACCACGCATTGCATGTAAGATACTAAGGGAATTTGATGCATATCTCCCGCAGAGATTGTTATTTTTACGTAGAATTTACAAAATTTAAATTTTTTGGCTATGCTCACATAGCTTTCCTTATTTATTTGTTTTTGGGAAGCCAGAAATTATATCATGTACAAATGGGTACACTATTATTTAATTGCAAATGCCAAATTGATAAAGCCAGCACATTTTGTTTGTGTATAATTTGCCGACCGCTTTCAATTAAATGTAAATAATTAGGTATATCAGTATAACTAGTGTACTTTTTTCCTTAAAGAATGATGAAATATTATTTTTACTTAATACTAATTGAATTGTTGTTAACAACTAACGAATTTTATTTTTATTTGATTATAGGCTCCATAGGACCATAATATATTAATATATTTAAACATTGTATGCTCAAATTCTTCTATGTATATTTTTGATATATTTATTTCGAACAAATGCCGATTTTATATCTAATATTTAAATTTCAAGAGAATAATTTATTATTGGGCGTCAAATCCCATAATCTGGTAAGTATAAGTAGAGTATCAAAATTCTCCAAAGGAATTTAACAGACGGTAAATTCAAAATTATTTATTCATTATATTTTCGATATGTCAAGTATTTTTCCACAGCTGTGTTCAATTGTATCATTTTCTTGTTAGTTGAGCTAGTATGATTGTACCTACTTCATCTATTTTAAATCTCACACTTCAGTAACAAATAGTCTTAGAGAACTCAAAGCTTTAGAATATGCCTAATAATTTGGTTACGGTATAAGATACTCTATATTTTCATTATTGTTTTCTAATCCGAATATTCAGTAGAAGTATACCGACTCATCGCTTTGAATGTTATGATAAGTAAGGAATTGGATAGTCATGTTTAGGTCATTATGTTCTGTGTTTGCATTTACTACACCTGTTACATAGGTACAATTATTGTTACAAAAAGGCTTCCGCGTATATGTTCGTATTTTAAATTCACTGGTCCGGCTTCGAATTTGTTGTCGACGTATGAACCGAGCTAAAAGATGAATGCAATGTAAAACTTTGTCTGTGATAGCGAATAGAAGCTTTTCGATAGCATAACTAACAGTATTCTAAAACATGAATAATAAGTACATCACGTAAAATAATGCTTTTTTCTTTGTATTTATGAAAATGTAAAATATAAATGTATTTATCAATATTTTTATAGAAATAAAACATCCATAAATGAACTTATTAAAACTTGCAACATATTATTGTTAATGTCTATATAAATGATTTCAATTGGATACTCAAAATTAGGCCTGATGTAAATGAATATAGATGTTAGATTATAATCACAATCGAAATAGTATGGTCCATTGTCCATAGTGAAAATACCAACTAGTCAACAATAACATTATTGTACAATGTCTTATGTTATTTCAATAAATGAATGCAATTAATATTTTCTCTATCATAATCCCTTGATAAAGATACCAGAGTTCATCGGTCACCTCAGAAATGTTCCAGTTGAAATTACTTTTAATCCGTAGGTACATTTGGCGTCCGCTTCATTCGCCATCGCTTTTCAGAGGCCGACCCATATATATACACGATGTATAGTCATAAAATATTGTATTTAAAAATGTAAAGTTATATTTTACTTCCGTGTATGTTCCGTGCAGTGGCTCGCATTAGTTTGTCTTTGTTTGCCCTCTGTCGCCCCAAAGTATGCGCGCACGATTTTTTCATTGCTAGATAAAGTCCATCGCATGCGCTACACACTTCCACCGGGAGCGGAGGACCCTGTCGGAGGCAGGTGGGCGATTCGAGGTCCTAAACTAGCAGGTGGTCGTCTTCTTCCACGCAGACGTGTCGATGGTGGCGATGTCGGTGGAGAAAAATGCTCGAGCTCGGCGCTACTGCAACGGCCGGTGTCACAGCGCACACGACACGAGGCGGAGCTGAGGGGCGAGGATGAAGGTGGTGGCCGCGTTTTCTAGTAATCTGGCCTTGGTTTCCTTGTAAGGATCTAAGTATTTTCATATTATTATCATTTCAATTTTGTTCTGTCATCTGATTATCATTGTGATTTTTTTACTCTTTTATTAGTTTAGTTTTCAGTTTAGATTATATGTTTTTGATTAACTTCCATATCGTTTAAAATATGATTTTATTATAAATATCTATTAGAAGTTTGTAAATATATATCGGGGGTTGTGGTACAATGCTTCCAAGGCAAACACCTCACCCCCGGCCATAGGTAAGTGGAAGGAACACCGTGTGGTTCGAGCCGGTAAATGCCCCTCTGCGCCTCCCAAGACGGAAGAAGTCCAAGAAAATGTGCCCAAAAAATGAAGAACTAGAGCACTGATCGCATTATTAATAAAATAAATGTCAAACTCATCCCTACCAATAAAAAAAATCGGGGATAATACCCAAGTCGTACAATGAAAGCAGGCACTGCGGAGATTTTTGGTAGCTACCGCCCAATCATATTGTAGGCACACGAGGACATTAACTGCTGTTGGTATGGTTGTGGATTGATGAGAAAAAAAAATTGAAATTCGGTGAAAATTCAATGAAGGTAAGTGCCACTTTATTGATCGGGTAGAGAATCGTAGATTGATTCACCCAAAAGGTTTCAGGTGGTTAACGGCCGAACTTATAATCAATCTAATCTAAAATCTTCAGATTTAAGATTTTGAACTTAATCTATTTCTATTATCACATTTAACACAAAAAACAGACAAATCCTCCAACCCAAATGCAAAGATTTCGGATTAGATTGATTATTAATTACATCCGTTACTCGGCACCCCGTATTTTAATTAAACAACATTCCATTGATAACGTCTTAGGTTTTCGCGAGTATAAGAGTAAACATTATATTAAAACACTTTTAAACGGATTCTATCGCGTATAATTTAGATTTTTGTTTTTCCCGAAGTTTCGAACAGTCATCCTGCGACCACGAACCTTGCAAAGTGTTCGAAACGTCAGGAAAAAGAAAAGTCTAAAATATACGCGACAGTATCCGTTTAAAAGTGTTTTATTATAACATTTCATTGAGTTAAATTAATTGAAATTAAATGATGAAAAGGTTCAATAGTGGATATTTAAGCATTGGGTGATGAACCATATCAAGAACACTCAAAACAGATAAAAACCAGGAGTTAGCTACACAGTGAACAATTATTGTGTACCTACAAACGCAACAAGATCTTGAAAACACTGAAATTCATGTAATAATAAAACATTCCAAAATGTTAATCATGTTTATTATACTAATAATGCTAAGGTTGCAGTGAACATGATGTTTAACAAATGTTATTGTTTACAGAGAAGACTGTTGACAGGGGTCGACAATTGACTTTATAACATTATGATACAGTTATTACTTACAGATGCCCTTTAGAAATAAAACTTTATTTACCTATTAGACCATGTAAAATCTTAACAAATAAAAATTTCAGTACAACTCAACGTTAATTAAATACATAAAATTTATTTTGTTGTGCAAAGAATAAGCATTCAACATAAAATGTTTAATTTAATAGTACAGTATTATCAAAACCCTCGCTTTCCTCATTGCCTGAAAAACAAATGCATTGATATGAAATACTAATTATTATTGAAGTTATTGTTAACACTTCCGTTCTAAATTCGAGAACATTCAATTAAAAAACAGGAGTTTAATGACTACATTATTATATACCACAATATACAAGTACAGTAATAAACTGACAGAATTTTATGTCTGACATAGTTAAAAGAATGTCTAGAGCTAACTAAGCATTATTTCATTTCTTTACATTTACTTATTCAAATCATAAAAAGAATAAATTTACAAGTTGTTTGCTATTTTCTATGTCATAGTGTCACTTGCAAAAAGTACTATACAGTAATGCATATTTTAATGTAGTCAATACATTTATTCAATATGCATGTGTTATTTATGTTATTATGAACATATTCTGTACAACATATGATACTGAGTGGAATATAAGTCATTTCTAGTACTATATTTTATGGCCTCATGCTTCCACAACCACAACTTATGATTAACCCGTCCGTCACAAATTATCTTATTGTAAATCAATCCTGTTTACACACAGTGTTTTATTATGATTCTTACACATTATGGTATCACTTGTTTCACATTAACAACCGAGTTGAGGCTTTTAAAAGTACAAGTTTTGGGTATAGTTGTGTATTCAATCGTGTCCATTAGTCTTTGCATGTGGTACAGTGCCGTTAAGTAAAGGTACAGTAGGTTGTGGTTCTCTGATAGTTTTCTGTAGCACATGTGCATTAGCTGGTTCTATTCTCTTGTAGTAGTGCTCTTTAGTTTCAACAATCTCGAATCCAAACTTCTTATAAAAATCTATTGCACCTTCATTATTTACTTGTACATGTCTGTAAAAGAAATAGAAGAAAAGATTAGACGAAAATCCATAAAATGTTGTACACAAAGTCCAAGAATGATTTCATTTCATCATTAAAGGTATGACCTGCTGAAACGCATGAAATGATCGCCGACAGCATGGTATGGTTTGGTACAGCGAAGGATTTATAAGCAGAATATACCAAATCTTGATCTACCATTTTTACAAAACTGAACCAGCTCCTGAGCAGTGCATAAACCAAATGGTTTGAGCAAAGGTTGCACAACCCTGCAGCATTACAATGAATACTTTTATTTTTAATGTGGCCCCACACTAGTATTTCTCCTTTGTCGTGGGTAAAGTTTACAAGACATAAATCTCACAGATACAAACACCCAGACCCAGATCAACTATCTGTAGGCCATACAAATATTTGTTTGGTGTGGGACCTGAATCCACACTGCACTTTGCTGTGCTGTGCCTTGCCATTCTGTTGGTGGAACTTACCAACTGAAAACTGAACTAGTCATTCATTTAACAAAGTACGTATTCTATGCTTAATTTATTAACTAATGAACAGCAACATCATCTATCAACATTCTTTATCATCTAATAACATAATAAATAAATTTAAAAAGCACTTCACTTCACTCCATAAACAAGATAAATAGTCCATAGTCCACCACTGCGTGCAGTTCCAGATAGAGTGGCCAAGCTAACTCTGCATAGGAATAATGGCAACATGCAAACAATAACTACCAAAATCTCTGCAGTGTTCTTGGTCTACTGCTATGGTTGAGTTTGTGTATGTTTTTATGTTGTGGGGGCCTAGCATTTCTCCTGTATCGTAGGTGTGTTTACAAACACAAATTCCACACACAATACATCCAGACCTGGAACCATTACCTGCAGATCATACAAATACCCGGAGTGCAGCAGCCAACTGTATAAGCCACTGCACCAACAGTGCCGTCAAGTGCAGTTAGAAATCAGTCATTTCAAAATGTGGAAATCTACTGAGCAGGCTAGGCCGGGTTCGACATTACACACCAGTAGGCGTAGCAACAACAGCACAAGCAACAAGCAACACTGAAGACAACAGTCTTGTCGACAGAAGACTAGACAAAAATGACATTTGGATGTCATTTCTGCCGAATGAAGTCCACTGCCGGACACAGGCCTCCCCCAAAGATCACCACAACGACCGATCGATATGGCTGTGTTGTGGGCTCATTGGGGGGTTTTGCCATAATCACCACGCTTGGCAGGCGGGTTGGCGATCGCAGTTGAGTTGTTAACGTACTCGAAGGATGCTGCTGCCCATCCTCCGGCTGATCCCTTAGTCGACTTTTACGACACCCATGGGAGGAGATGGGGTGGTGGCATTCTGAGCCGGCACCACACGGCTTTTGGCTACATTTGGATGTAGACAGTGGCAATAATTCTACCATTCCGAGTATGGCGATCTCAAGAATGAATGGAGGGAGTAGTTCCTATTCTTCCCTAGACAAAAGTCTTCATCGTCAAGCATGACCAAGGTATTTTGTCTATCTTTGATGTTTAGGGATAGACATATTTCTTCTCAAATAGTCTACGTCCCAAGAGACGTGGTCAAGAGGTTCTTTGTATCTATATAGTAAGATTTTGCGTTGCGTAAAGAATTGCGGAAACTTAGTTAACACAAAATTGTAAATATGCAATGCAACCATTTAATCAGTTTTTATGCTGAAAAGAACTCGAAGAAGGCGGAGCGGAACTCGAGGAAGTCGGAGAGGTACTCTGTGAGGGACCTCACTTGGCCCTCGACCTGGTGGAGAATGTATTCCTCGAAAAATTTAAAGTTAGCAAGGAAATGGTCTTCAAAAGTCGCAACTGGACTCTGTCTTCGACCGATAATGGAGGAACTTTTTTCTATTAAGATGAGATATTACGAAGTAAGTACGCTAGGTAGTAAGTATTATGAATTACATTTTCTTTGCTCCGTTCCGTTATTCACTTTCACTTCACAAGAATCTCAATAGAAATTGCAAAATCTTCCCAGATCTATTGAAATTTTAAATTTTAAAATAATATAACAGGCAAAATTGACATTAAGCATTTTGCTTTGTATTAAGTTCTATTTAAAAAATGTAGCCTTCATTTTCCATCTTAAGGTTGCCTGGAAGAGATTTTGGATAGCAATAAGGCCACATTATATTGTATTTTTATGTCATTCAAAACTTCTGTGACTTTTTTTCATGTACAATAAAGAGTATATTTTTCAATGTATTTTTTTGGTAATGAAATACAAAGAACGATTAGAATATAATGGAATTTCTACATCGCTAGCGGCATTCCATTGCTATGGAAAGGATTTTCCATGTTTATGTCTACGAAGACAAGTCTTCATGTCATCTCATGCTTGGGATGAAGATATATCAAGACGTGTAGAGAGAGCTTTGTCTATCTTCAGAAGAAAAGACTTTCTGGAATGCTGGAAAACAAATTACTATATGTATAGTAATTAAGACTAACTGCTTAAGATGATTCATGTTTTTAGCCCTGTATGAGCCAAATCCATGTTGTTAATCTTCATAGAAATTGGTGTCCAGTTTGTGAAACATTCAATGATAATAACATCTGTCCATTTACCTTAAGCGCTAGCTTTGCACCAGTACTAATACATATATAAAGAAAGAAAGAAACATTTATATGTTGCAAAACATGAGACCAATAGATTAGGTAGGTATAATTCACCTTCAAAATTCACCAACATAAAAAGGATGAGAAAAGATTTTGTTTCTGGTGCATTTCTATTTTCAATTCATTTTCAATGTATGTGTAATGCATTCTGTATTTATTTAAATAAATACATACATAACAACTCAGATTAAACATTTTTTATCATAAAATAGACCCTTTCTTCTACCTTGCATATATGAATGAAAAAAATAAACTTATTCTTACTGAAGGTGGTTTCTACTTTTTAAAAGTTTATTTTACTTTTCTATTTTGAATGACCTAATAGACATTACACAGACAAACAATTGCTGGAATCGCAGGGTGAAAACTCACTTTATCACTGTTTTTCTTAGTGAGGAATAGTGACAAAATAATTTCCATTAATCAACTGTCTTACCAATTAAAAGGTGTCAAATCAGGCAAATGATTATATGGAATGTTTTGCCAAATGTGATGTTATAATGCTAATTTATTAGATTTTAAGTAAACATGTACAACAAGCTGAATAACACTTTTTACTTAAAGCCTATTCTTGTTACATCTTTTTTCTGTTGCCAGTTGAGTAAATAAATATCTGTTTTGTTTATAAACAAATATTAATGCTAATATAATTTGATATATTATATGATGATATATATATTATAAATTATTTATCTAGATTAGAACTTTCTAAATAAATCTAGAAACTAATGAGTTTTGACTTCTGTAATATGCCATTACATCTGGGCATGTCCTTGACATAATTAAGAAGGCTGTATGGTCTTATAACATATTGTTTAACAAAACAGGTCTTTGAATATGAAGTTAGATTGTTACTGCAAGAATCAATTTACTGATAAGTAAAATCCTATTTAACTACACTAGTCATGTTTATATACTGATAAACTTAATATTAAATGTGACAGACTTGGTTAGCACAGTACCTACTTGGAAAAATTCATAACCTTCAATCTATAAATATACATAATAAAATCATATGAAAAACGTAACCAATACAGCTGTAAATACAATGAATGGTAGACGAGCGTGTACTTACAAGAAAATGCTGTCGAAATTGCCGTCCTGTTCAACATACTTGAGCACATGTTCCACCATTAGAGTACCAATGCCCAGTCTTCTGTATGGGTACAAACATCCCAAGGTCATTATATAAAGTCTCCGCGAGTTCTCCGACGTGTCTATTCTACAGCACACTGCTCCCACTACGATATCGTTATAATATGCTAACTTGGCCAGTTCACCTGCTTCCAAAACATCTTTGTAGAATTTATCGTTGTAAGACACTGGAAATACGACTGTGTTTAACTTCTTCAGTTGCTTTATATTATGCGGAGTCACGTCGCCGAGTTCTATTTTAGCTCTGAAAAGGTAAATGTGTTCTTGTATATGTAAAATCGCATGATATTACACGGGCATTCCGCCTCGTTAACTACGATATATCACGACACAAGTTATTTTTAGGAACGCGAGGTAGCCTAAATTGGCGACGAATAGCTTACCTAGTCATTTTAATAACTATTCTAAAAATTAAACACTACAATTTAAAAACTAATCTAACACAGTTATATCACACGAGATCACTCCCGCCATCTACCATTTCATTCAGCTCGCTCGCTCACTCCACCATATTCTTCGCTCAAGCGACAAATCGCGTTTTGACACTTCAGTGTTTTACACATACTCCTAAAATATTGTACTATAATTACGCACAGGTACAATATTTAAAATATTTTCTCCTGTAAATATATATTTCAAATAATATTATTGAGTAATTTTCTTACAGTATTAAAATAACCTTATTATTTGTTTCTAATATTATAGTTAGTTGTACAATAACTTTTAAAAATGTTGTTTCTAAGAAGAGTGAAAGTTTTGTGAAACGATAACACCGAATATATCGTTCTGAAACTTCTTTGGTTATTGACTTTAAGTTGTATTTTAAATATATATTTCTAAAATAACCAAAATTTAAAAAATGCACCGCTTAATTGACGCCGCCCATGAAATTATTTATCAGAATATTTTATTTTCCGATAATTATATCAGTGTCAAATCATAGACGAAAAGATTTTGTATAAGCGCTTAATTCAAATAAATTCATCTTTCTATTGTTTTTGTTTGTCAAAAACTCTTCATTTATCCTCTCGTTCAGGTGAATATTTTACCAAGGTGAAAAAGAGGACAATATGTTTGTGTATCGATTGCGAAATATTCAGCAGGGCATGAGATTGGGCTTGACCAAGACCCAGAAAAGATATTATGAAAAAGTCATATTGCAAAGTACGAAATCTCATGACGTGAACACAAATATTCAGCAAAAGGCAGGGCCAGCTTCAGTTGGTGTCTCTAATAAAGACCCTGTGATAAACGAAATATTCCCAACAGCGAGGGTAATGCCCATGGTGCTAACCAATAAAGAACCCGTCGTGTTGTCATTCGATGACGTACCTGGACCAAAATCATTGAAATATATATCAAATTTTCGTCAGTACCTTTCAGAAATAGGTACTCAACTTACGGTGGGTGTGCTGACGATAGCGCTAAATATCGGTAAGTAATTTTTTCTTCGTGTAATTATAAAATCGTTCGTGTAAATACATTTCGTTTCTATAGTGTAGCCATCGGTTAGTTGTCCGATTACATCTTAGATTGAAATCATCTGAAGGGACTCTGGGACTTGGGCCTCGTCGTGTTGGACTCATGTTCCTGTTCATGTGTCTATGAAAAGACACCAAGTTCCTGCTCGAGGAGGATGTTGACCTGTGAAAAGAGAAAATACTTCCAAATAATTAGAAACGAAAGGTTACTTACATTTTTCTCGTAGCCAAGATACCCTTTGCGCGATGCAAGTTACATGGAGCTTGGGTTCAATATTAGGTCCTACTGTCTCGGGAACTGAAACATAACCAATACTTAGTTCATCTTTGCTTGTATGCAGTCAGAAACTGTAATAATAAACTTACACTCATACAGTTCCGAAATTCCTTAAAAGACAACTTATTTTTTACAGCTACATATTTGAACACCAAGAAGCCACTGAAGAATCTTTCATCCCTCTTCGATGAATATGGGCCTGTAGTTCGATTTGTTAGTCCCGTGGGTGGGGACATAGTCTTGATAAACCATCCGGATCACATCCAAAAAGTTTACACGATGGAAGGTGATTGCCCTGTAAGGTCAACCTTGGACTCTTTGGAGAAATATAGATCGGAGCATAGAAACCTTGTTTATGGCGGATTGTATACTGTGTTAGTTATTTACCTATTACCATAAACCTAAATTAATAAATTATAAGCTATAAGAACACATCATAAACATAAAAAAAACTGCAAATATTTCGGTTTTGTTTAGCTTCTTTGTAAACACCATTGCTTCATATTTGCAGGAGGCTTAAGATGACGCTACATCCGCCTTGCAATCTTTATTTCTCAGAAAACCGTCAACTTAAACGAGACAGCTTAGGGTAAACTAACAATAGACCACTAAGTTTATTCCTGTCCACAGTTAGACGTGGCTTCTTTCTCAATCAAAGGGTTAACATATCATAGTATCTTCGCTGGGCATATGGCATTGTGGCCGCAGTAGACCGATTCGCGCCGGTGATGTCACACTGATGGTAGTGAACCATCAACCCATGTAGGCCAGCATATATCGTATCACAGTCCACGTGATTAATGACAAATGCCAGACAAATAAATTAAGTCAATAAAGCTGTTGATCACAGCATCTTAAGGTGCGTTTAGACTAAAAAGAACATTTAAGAATCAGAGAACCGAGTACTTTTACAAGCATTCTTAACATTACAGTCAAGGCGATGAATGGACTCGCCAAAGATCCGTAGTGCTAACCCCCCTACATAACTCTGTTTCACATCACTTGTTGGGCATCAACGATGTGTGCGAGAATTTTACGAATAAGATATACAACTTGAGAAACTATCAAGACGAAGTGCCAAGGGACTTGTATAAAGAGCTTCACAAATGGGCCTTCGATTGTATGGGTAAGATTCTGTTTTGACCATACATACGCATACTATGCAAAATATTTAGGTTGGTAAAGTGAAATAGCTAACGTATCGAACTTTGGAAGAGGTTCTACTTATGCCTAAAATAAAATAGGAATGTCATTATCTCGGAAATAATAGATTTGTTTTAGACATTTTTGAGCACACAATGTAGCGTAAACAACGCGATCAAAACGTGATTATGGTATTGTAATAAGATATTTTTATTAGCGAAAGTAACAGCCGTTTAGTTCTACTGAATCGACATGGTATCAGTTTTCGTAACGATTTTACTCTGTTATATTTAGTTAGGTATTTTTATGAACCCAATGAAAGAGACTGGTCCCCACAACACGGAATCCTGGTGTTGAGCCCACAGATACCTCTAACTGAAGGTTAAATGTGAAATACCTCATTAGGTTTTTTTTTCATTTACATTTCCTACTTGTTAAACTAGTTTAACCTTTATTTATTGTGTGTTACAATCTGACTTACTAAAAATACTAAAATAATGAAACCATCTTTCATTCGGATACCGGTAAAGCAGTCAACGGAAGGCAATGCAAGGTTTCTATCTATACATCTTAGCTATACTACAAAGAGACGAAAAATCATTCATTCATACCGTCAAAATAAAAAGATAGGTAATTTACTTTATATGACGGTATGTAGATTTCTTGTTTTTTGTGATATGCAGGAAAAAATAATAATTTAAGGCAATTTTCTGATGTACTTACCTTTTTCATTAGTCGCCCAGTGGAAATTCATCAAGAACTTCCTCCGCCCCGGGGTAGAGCAAAGGGGTATGCCGGACCTCTACTAGCTTAAAACGCTGGAGTGGTCATCTTCGGCACTCCAGGTCCTCGTTAATGACTAGATTAAGTAGTTCCAAAAGAGCTCAATGAGTTCTACAAAGAGCATCGGAAGTGGGGACATGATTTTCCGAGCTTCTACGGACCTCTAATGTCTGTCTCTAATGCGAAATCTATATACTACTTATGTTGAACCCGATGCAAACTTCGCTGACTTTCACGAGTAACCTAAGAGTCTTCTCTGTTTCCTTACCTCCTAGGGTCAATAATGTGTAAATCATTTTCATATGGCCCGAACTCGTCTATAGTTCTCGCATTATTCGATGTCCACCCATTTAATAGGAAACCCGCTTGTTTATCTATGTGCTCGACTGCTTTTTGCCGCCACTTCTTGTGCTTCTATTATAGTCAGAAAGCACTGTAGATAATCATCCATATAGTCGATTTTATGCATAGCTGTCGCCGCCTCTGGATAAATATTCGCGGCCTCGCGTTTTTGTTTTTATGTACAGTACTGTACATGTATGTAGCGCCAAAGATGGCTAACGTCATATTGCAATACTACACTACTGCGATATTGCCCTGGTTGACTCTCACGTGCGCCGTTTGCCTCTCCATAGAAATCCGCTTGCATATTTCCATTATGACAGCGCACACTGCGTACGAATATTGTCTGAATCTCATTATTACCCCGGGAAGGGACTGCAGCTAATCAGGCCCAGATTATATCACGTCATTAAAAAGCACACGTCGGCTCTGGTTGAAGCGTCGTGAACTAATCTCGGTTGCTTGTGTGGCTTTGTCGGAATGATGACCGAAATGTGGGACCACCACGTTTTTCCTTTTGGCGAAGGTGTGAGTGCCCGCTCCGCATAACAAGACGACCGAGTGTATACGTCTCTGTTTTGTTACTGTTGGGTATTTGAATATCCCTCCTTTTCCATTGAAGGCTGGTTTCAAATCTCCCGTCGGGCAGTCTGCTGCTCTGGACCTTCTCTTGGTTTTCTGGGTTCGATGCATGGGGACTCAAGCTTGAAGTGGTTCTTGACCAGATCTTCCATTGATGCCTGGTCTTTTTCTTTTGAGGAGCCACTGGTATTTTTTTATACAACTCGCTTACGAGACAGCTCAGTCATTCGCCTGGAGGTCAGTGACATGCCCATAATAATTAGAATGCTGCCCAGGACCAGTCTTCCGAAGCATCATACTGCGCTCGTTACCTCGAGACGTAAAGTTATTTAGTCTTTTATGCCCAGTAATTTCACTAGCTACAGTGCCCTTCTAACCGGAGTACAGTAATGTCAAGTTTAAACACTGCTGCTTATGCTGCGGCGAATATCTCGCACTGGAGTGGTACCTACCTTTTTTTTTATTTTTTTTATTGATGTCCAGTGGAAATTCTGCATGGAACTTCCTTCACCCCGGGGAAGGGCGAAGGGGTGTGCCGGACTCCTACCGGCTAAAACCACTGGAGCGGTCATCTTCGGCACGTAAGGGAGGCTCCAGGTCCTCGTATGATCACACTAGAGCCGCCCACTGGTGCCACGCCTATTGGCACATCTCGGAGAGGGTGACTGTAAAGCGGTCACCCCCCCAGGGGGATTGTAAAGGATCCCCCAAAGCGTCCCACGGCAGTGCGTGACCACATGCGTGCTACCGTCTTCTCTTGGGTCGCTTGGTGTGGGCACGCAGATTCCCCGATCTACGCACCCGCGAACCCAGAGGTCCCCCACCTTATAGCAACGGCAGGGGTTTTCAGGCGTATCGGAATTAGGCGCCAGGGCGGTTGTTACCCCGGCGCCGTCTCCTTCTTCTACGAGTGGGATCGGCCCTCTCCCGGTCCCGCTCTGCAGTCTCCTTCTGGAGCATGACGGTCTCACAGAAGGAGACCACTGCATTCCAGTTTTCGTGCTAATACCTACCTAGCCGGCCTCCGAGACCTACCACCAGTAATGTCACATGGTAGTTCACAGAAAGCCACTGTGGTAGCTAGTGAGCTATGACAACCGTGTGGCAACTATCCGAACTGAGTAAAATATGGCGACCGGTTGGTTACGAAGACCGGTGTGGGGTTCTCTTGTTACGATGATATGCCAATTATCTTTTCCTATACCTTGGGCGAAGCGACATATAGGTGGATATCGTAGACTGTCACCGGCATGGAGTTTAGTGTCTACGGTACGCGTGCACTCTATCTCGTAGGTGTTCTTCTTCGACATATTTTCCTGATTCTTAGATTTATCACCTTGGTTGGTTGCGTTCTCCGAATGCACTGACAAGTTGAGCAAATCAGGCACCGTGTGGAACGAATTAAGAAATTTGGTTGTCTACCGAGGTGACTTTGGTTGATACTGACCGTGTATTTTGCCTTTAAGTGAACAGTGACTAGAACCGTATATTTCTGTAGTGTTAGTACCTTCTTGTATATTACAAGAAGGTGAAGTTTTTGACTCGATCTTCAGGATTTTTAGCACATTGCTGCGAGAATTTTTAGCACATTGCTGCGAGAAAATGAGGCCTATCCTGCCTTCTAAAACGTTTATAGCCAGCAGGACATCCGATTCGAACCAACTCAGACTAGACTTTTTGTTTTATTTTTTCCAATTTTGAAGCATATTATGAATAACTGTAAAGAAAGCAACGAGTACTATTGTACATCGTTTATTCCCAATATCTGGTATCCGTTGACACTCCGACCTCTTGTACCACGTTATCCCATTTTCAAGAAACTAGGATTTGTCCTGTATCGTGGCTAGTTTACTGACATACTTACCAAAACTCACATGCGCAACACCCAGACCTTAAATAATTATATATAGATAATACAAATATTTGTTCCGTGCGGGGATCGAACCCGCGACACCTAGCGCGGAAGGCCAATTGCTTAGCCGCTAACCGTGCCGTGCGGTAAATGATAGATTTATCCATATCAATCAAATATTACTGTAAATGAACGGTACATAACCTTTACAAGGCTCCCACTAAAAGTTTATAGAAAATCAAAATCCTTAGAAACTTAAGTAGTCTCTTTCCTTTCTAAGCACCATCGCATGCGATGGAACCATTGACTGAAGCAACGAGCCCACTATTCTTTAGGAATTTCTTCCACGTTTTTTCGAACGCAGCCACCGCATCTTCGGGGTTCATAGTGAATTCCTCGGAGTTTCTCTTTTATTTTGGGGAATAAATAAAACTCGCAAGGTGCCAGGTCGGGTCTGTAAAGAGGATGACTCACTAATTCCACACTTTCCATAGAGGAATATTAGATTATCTATCCGGCGGAGTGAACTAAAGCGTTGTCGTGATGGAGGAGGCTCCTGCTCAAGGGCGGATCCCTGCTCAGGGGTCATGGCCCCGCCTAAAACTGTGGAATGCAATTGACCTTAGACCTAGTAGCAAAAATGATCTCTGAAAATCTTCATTTCCGCCACTGATCCTGCTTCTTGGGCGCTGCTGTGGTTATTTTTCTATACAACTTGTTCACGAGACGAGCATGTTATTCGCCTGATGGTAAGCGACATCTGCCCATAACAATTAGAATTCTACCCCAGACCGGACCGGACCGGACTGCGAGGCACCACACTGCCCTGGGCACCTTGAGACAAAGTTATTTAGTCTAAAAAGCCCAGTCATTTGCTACTGCTTAGCGGCGGATATCTGGCACTGGGGTGGTACCTAGTAGGTACCTCCCTAGCCGGCTTCTTGCAATTAGAGACCTACCACCCGTAAACATATGAACATTTTCCAAGACAACCGGTAAACAATGTAACATACTAATCTGCAGTAACGAGTCCTTTTATTCTCCAGCACAATTGTTGCGAAATGACCCGTCCCTCCAAAGAATGAGGCAATCATTGCCCTTATTTATTTTTGTTGGCATTTCTTCGAATGGATCGATGGGTGTTCAATTTGGCAGATTGTCTTTTGGTCGTAACAATATATCCAGCTTTCATCTGTGACGATGTCAAACATAGCACTCGAATCACTGCTCCATTATACTTTTCAAGCACTTCGCGGCACCAATCAAAACGACGGCATTTTTGATCTGCCGTCAAATTGAGGTATCCATCTGGTGCAAAACTTTCTGACGCCTAAATGTTCGTGTAAGACTTTTTGCACTTGACTCATACCAATGCTTAAACTTGCCCGGATCTGTTGATTTGTCATCTTTCGTCAGCTTCTATCATTAGCCACACAGTTATATTCAGTGGTCGCAGTAGGACGTCCTTCGGGCCAATCATCAATGAGGTGGCTTTGACCAGGTTTAATTAAACTATCAGATCATCACCAGTTATAAATGGTGGCACGAGATGGGCCTTCAACTTCATCATAACATACATAGTTGTTGATTAAGACCGTCGTAATAAATCAAGGAGCGAAAATTTTCTCTAGTAAAATTAAATTCGACGACACCCGCACGTACTTTTTAAATTGCCGCCAATTTGTAAGACATATGACCAATGACTTTAAAGTGATTCTCTTTGCATATGACACATGAGTTCAATGTACATCTACATCAGGGGTTCCCAACCTTTGTTTGTCTACTGCCCACTTTAAGAATAAATTATTTCTTAACGCCCCCTTTTTAAACATACTTAAAAACCGCTAAGTACTTACAACTGATTATTGAAACGCAAATTTATAGTATTCGGACAGAGTATCTTTTATTGAAAATAAAACAAACATAATCAATTCTTATATAAAAACGAATGTGAAGGTTGAATCTGATGCTGTTCAATAAGTTTGTTGATATCAATTCCAATTTACTCAAAAACAGCCGCAAGTCGCCACGTTCGGTAACACGCAAACGATTTCTCTTTTTAGTAAGCAGCGTTGCCACAGCACTAAATCCACGTTCACACAAATATGACGATGGGAATGCTATCAAAAATCGTTGAACAATTGACCACAATCCAGGGTACAATTGCGGGATCGGTTTTTGTAGCCAAAATTCTTGATATCCATTTTTGAACTTGATTTTTATTTCTTCGTTTGTTGTCAATTCTATAAGTTCTTCTTCCAGCTGAGGTAACATTGCTGTGTTGACATTTGAAAACGGATCCAACACCCAGTCTGGTATTTCCAAGTTTAAAATGTCCTGGTATCGTTCGGTGAAGTCAATGTGGAGGTTTTCCAAATGTTGGCAGTAGGCAAACAAGTCGTCGTTACTGCAGTATACTGATAAATTCGGAAAATTGTGAAACTCACGTCTGCCCATATTCTTTTAGTGCAGAAGCAGTTTGGCTGCGAAAGCAGCAACGACATTTTTTGTTTTAATTAAATTTAGTTCATCGCCTTGCAGTTAGAGGTTCATGTCGTTGAACATTTTATACAGGTCTGTCATGTAAGCTATATCATTCTTTGATGTTATGAGCTTGTTGCGCAGTTCTGTATCTTTAGTTTCCAAGAACTCTATCATAGAGTCAAACAGGTTGTAAAATCGAATCAGACAATTGCCTCTTGACAGCCAACGAACTTCAGTATGAAGCAACAAACGGTTGAAATCTTCGTCATTAGTAACAACAAAGCTGATGAAATAATCTATCATTCAAAGAGCTGCTACGGATTTTATTGACTGCTTTGATGACATATTGCAGTGATTGAAATAGTCGTTCACTTAAGTTTCTAGCAACCAAATGTTGTCTATGAATAATGCAATGTATAGCAAGGACACCTGGAATTTTATTCTTTAAGTATGCTATGAAGCCTTTATGGCGCCCTGTCATAGCCGGAGCGCCATCCGTAGCAACTGATATAATATTTTTCAAAGGAATCTCTTTCTCTTCACAAAACTTTTCCAATGTATTGAATATGGTTTCGCCTTTTGTATCTGTCTCCAAATTTCTGGCAAACAATAGTTCTTCACATATTTTCTCATCTTTAATAAACCTCACGTAAGATAGCAACAACGCTTCATTAGTTGGTAAAGTGGACTCATCGAGCTGAATTGAGAATTGACTAGTCCTCAGATGATTGCACAATGATTCTTCAATGTTTTCAGCCATTTCATCAATTCGTCTTTGCACAGAATTATTACTCAAAGGAATTTTTCGGATAATATCTGCGGCCGGTTTATGAAGCACAGTAGTTATTACTTCCTTTATTGCTGGCAAAATTAACTCTTCTCCGATGTTGTGTGGTTTGCCTTTTTGAGCAATTAACAAAGAGATATTGTACGAAACTCGAAGTCCGTCGTCATCTTGCTTAGCAGCCGCCGAAAATAGTTTTGATACACTTGGCTGAGTGTTATGCTTCTTCTCTAGGTCTTGAAAATATGCTACATTCTTTTCTGTCTTATCTGGATGCATTTTATTCAAATGATCTTGCAGTCTTGAAGGCTTCATTGCTTGGTTCGAAAATGTTTTTAGACATTTACGGATTATTTAACAAAAACTTGTTAAAACATGATTGCCCGCGGTCTTTTATATCGAACCGAGTTTGAGCTATATCTTAATTAATATTAGTTGATGTTCACAAGATGTAGTCGAGAGTCGAGAGCTCAGTCGGTGTCTAAGAGTCTTCCTAGCTAGGTAGATGAAATTATAAATCGACCCCAAAGCCCTACACAATGCCCCCTTTTTTTCTGGGTCTATTACCGCCCCCCTTTAAGCCTGCAGCGCCCACAAGGGGGCGTTATCGCCCACGTTGGGAAAGACTGATGATACATGATCTACATAAAAGTATATTTTTTAACTATGGAAGATGTGGTTAATTAATACTTACCATCCGGTACCTAGTCTGTTAGCTGTACCTACCTAACTTTAATAATAAAAAAACTGGCATCCATAACAACTTGTAAATTTTGAGACTAATAGGTATGTTTATATAGATCAATCATTTATTTTCGGTATTTTTTGCTTTTTAACATAAACGGACAATATTTTTATCTAGTTCGCTACTTATGAGCAAAAATGCAGGGCTCAAATAGACTACTTACTTTTCCTACAAACTTTTGCAGGACTGGTACTCTTCTCTAAAAGATTTACAATGTTGGACACGGAGCTAGTTTACAGTCAGTGCGACATGTCATGGCTGTACCATAGTCTGGAGAAAGCCACTGAGGCTATCATTAAGTGCGAGTCTGGACTCCACTTCTGGAAACTGTTCCCAACGCCTGCTTGGAGCTCCCTGGTCAAACACTGCGACAACTTAGATAAGTGTGTACACGACTTAACATTGTTCACTTTACCCGAGGTGTTATGGTAACGTTAGAGGTTTTGTGCATTGTGCTATGCTAGGGTTGCCAGATAGTATCAATCCTTCATCTACCGAATGTGCTCCTTCAAATATAGCGCGTTAGCGCGAACTTTGACCTAACGTTAACACGACCGAATCTGTACGAGCCCTTATACAACGCAATACAATTATAAGAACATAAGTTGTGAAGATTTTATAACTAGGTACCGAATAAAAAAATACGATCTATTTAAAATAAGTAGTTCTGAGAAATGAAAACAAACAAAAGAAAAATAAACATTTATATTATTTTAGTATGGCTTCCTTTTTTCTGAAATCCTTTGTTGCGTAGTACTAATCAGCTCTCCTTTTTCGTATTTCCACCTGGCACCCTGCATAGGCACGGCCGACCGATCTCGGTGTACAACTTTACAGCAAAGAACTTTTGAGGATTTCAAAAGCACAGGTAATCGGGGCGTTATTTCATATAAATGTGCATAACATTTTAGTGCTTCCAGCCGTTTTCCAAACGGTATGCCTCTTCGTCCTTCCCTAGGGCGGAGGAAGTTCATGAAGAATTTCCACTTTCACTTTGAAAAGTTATGCACGGAGAGATACATATAGCGCACCGATTATCTTTGCAATTCAAATCCTAAAAGGGCATTGTGCTGCAGTAGGTAGCGCACATCAATTGGATATGGCAGCCATTCGCGTAACTTTATCATCTTTTTCGGTTGATTGTGTCGGCTTGATGTCCGATCGGCTCAGTGCACCCAAAAGCCATACCTACTCGTTTGTATTTAATACAAACTATTAGCTACTTATGCGCATAGTAAGTAACCTACAAAAATAGCAGCCGACCAGATTTAAAATTTTGCACTTACATAGGAACCTCCAAAAATCACACCATATGCCAATACTTACCCTTGGCAGGCAGGTTGGTGAGCGCAGGATGGCTTCTATCCCACAAAAGGGACGCTACTGTCCATCCTTCTGGTATAGAGATTCTACGTCGCCTTTTACAACATCCACGGGAAGAGACGAGTGGTGTGCTATATTCTTAATCCGGACATCACATTGAAAAAGCACAACTGGACAAAAAACGCTAGTTTTTCCAGATACATATCTTCCGATTTGCCTTCTGTCCACACCAGACACCTTCAGTTCTTCTGTCCATCTGGCCTACTTTCAAAAATATAGTTTGTTCTAATTGCCATATTCATTGACAGTTTGATTGGAAAACATGTATTAGAAGCGGAACAAGCTATTTCGTTTAGATCCAAAGAGATATCTGCTGATTTTAGTAAGTATTTACCTTCGAAGTACTTTCCTTGGAACTAATTTGATACTTGGGATTGGTACATTATTTAGTGCTGTTTACCCACAGATAAAAAATCTTTGATTAATGCAATGCTGATGGGCAAAGAGAAAATGAGTGCTGAAGATATTGCCACCATTATTATGGATATGCTTCTTATTGGAGTTAATACTGTAAGATAAACACTACCTCCATATACTTAGTAATTAAAGGGTCGGTACATTTGCGTTGATGATTGCTCTAAATACTAAAAGCTGATGCTGATGGAATACGAGATTTAAGTCGTATCATCATTACCCTAATGTTCACTTGAAAAAATGCATTATACACGCACATTTTTACTGGCTGATCCCTTTTATGTTCTCGTAGTTGTTCGTTTATCGTTACTTACTAGTTTTATAATACTTTTCTTTTTCGCTAGCGTCATCTGTAAATCTGCGTACCCACATAATTAACTGAGAGAAAAATGATTTTGCTTTGCAGATTACTTCTTCAATGTCCTTCCTATTGTATTATTTAGCAAAATATCAAAGAGCTCAAAAGTTACTTTACAATGAAATCGAAAATGTGAACATAAATTTGAGCGCCAACGATATGACAAAGATTATTGAACAAACGCCATATCTTCAAGCATGTATAAAGGAGACGTTACGGTAAGCAGCACCGTATTGAATATCAACCCCATTTTAGACAAAACTCGTACAGAAAATATTGGGATGGCTCACTAGAAGACATGCACAGGTAAAAACAGAAAGTGATATTCTTAAAAATTGGTGCAATTAAATGGTGGGCTAACATGTTGTATAACCACGTTTCCAAGTTTGCTTTGTAATAAAAAATAAATCTTTACTCCTGTAATTGTCGTTTACAGATTAATTTCGGAAAGTTATGTTACAGCCAAAATAGATGTCGCTTTATGGCGTGACGAGCACAAAACAATGACTGTACTTTTGTGTGCTGAGGATAACGCGAAAGAATATTAAACGTTAGACTGAAGGATGTGATCGTGCAAGAAGCGAGAAGGGCAATAGGGATCCTTATTCGTTTGTAGCACATTGTGACGTTAAAAAAGCTATATTTTCTTGTTTTTACAGATTAGTTCCCCCGATCCCAGTGCTGACAAGAATTCTACCGAAAAATATAACTTTGGACGGATATAAGTAAGTAGTTTCTGGAGGCTTGAATTAGGTATCTATAAAATGGTATATAACAAACCGAGAGATAACATTTTCCCACATGATTATAATGAATTAATCAATTATTCCATCTACTCAGTTTATCGCAGTCCACTGCTGGGGTGCAATTCTCTAAGCTCTAACATCCATACATCCTTGAATACAGAATTGAAATAACAGCTGATAACCCAGTTTGGTATTTGCTAAGACTGTTCCTCATGGCTTACCCTTCTGCAACGTGTCCTTGAATAGCTTCAATCATGTATTAGCGAATACCGAAATTGGTTTTACACCGATATTTCGATTCTGTATTTAAGGATGTATGGATGTTTGAGCTTAAGGAATTGCACCCCTGAACATAGGCCTCTCTTAAGCTGTGCTACAACATCCGGTCTAGTGATGTGCCGAGACCTCCATTGTTGGTACTCGCTTTAAGAATCGAGTCAGAACTATAGTATTCGAGTACCAGATATGGTACTGAATTCGATCGAATATCTTAACGTTTCTCAATTCCAATAACATCACAAGCAACGATAAAATAAAGAGTCATAAAATACAAATATGTTATATAATTTATTAATCAGTCAATGTAATATGAAAATCTCAAAATAAAAACATTAACATACTACCTTTCATCCTAAAGTTTGTCATCGACAGTCAATGACATTAGTAAAATTTAACTTGATCTAAATAGAACGAGTGGTAAATAAAGGCTATTCCGTATGATTTCCACTGTTCAATATTCCACCCTGTCCAGATTCATCACTTCGAAATTATGTTCACTCAATCTTCTATACAAATAAATAAAATTGAAGTGTCTGTTTGTAATGTCAAAATAACAGCTTTTTACTAAATGCTTATGAAAGTATATACGGTACCAAGAACAAAAAAAAAAGCTTTAATTTTTTGTCTGTCTGTCTGTTTGTTCCGATTTTTACGGGACTTTCACTGGCAGATAGCTGATGTTATAAGGAATAACTTAGGCTACTTTTATTTCAGAAAAATTATTAGGGTTCCGCGCAAAAAAAAACCTTGAAATCTAATATATATATTCTATGTCAAGTGTCTATGTCGAAGTACTCTAAATTTATTTTAAATTAAACGCGGGTCCCAGCTAGTAAACAATAAAAAAGCAAATGCACTTGATTAACTGTCCAACACACTAAAGACTGTGTTAACTTATTATTATGATTACGTATTTAACTACCAATACCTTCTGAGGGTAACTCTCGCGATCGAAGGAAAAACAAACGTGTGGAAACCCGTATTTCTAGGGTGATCGTGCAGGGGGGGGCCGAGGTGCAAAACTAGCAGAGTGCCGCCGACCGACAAATGGCGGCAGCGCACATGCATTATAAACTTGACCTTATAACCAACTGAATAAAGTCACAATTAAAGTACTCGTTCAGTATTGGAGTACTTACTATGATACCCGAAATCTATACTCTAGTTTTGTGTATCCGAATACTATAATTTGATTACTCGAGTACATGTGTAGGTACTTACAAGGTACTCGAGTCTACCTTACTCGGCACACCACACATCCTATCTTTACCAAGCAGTCTTCTTCAAGTCGTCAGTCCATCAGGCTGGGGGGCATCCCACATTACGTTTGCAGATTCACGGTCTCCAATCAAGGAGTCGTCTGCTCTAACAGCACAAATTCCATACGCAGCGGCAGATTGTAGTCGTCGGTCTTCTGTACAATCTGACGAAGAGTATGGCTGTGCTGTGGTCCACGATACTAGAGCCTTTTTGAAATCCAGTTTACTCATCTTCTATCTATGTCCCACCTTGTCAAAATGTTACTCAGGAGTGAGGGCTCTTGTAGTTCTTTAGCAAGATTTTGTCACGAACATAACTTATATTTTTCTAATTACAGTATACCGCGTGGCACTCTGATCATAATGTCGACTCAAGACGCATCACTCAAAGAAGGAAACTATGACGACGCATCAGTATTTTACCCAGAGAGGTGGTTAAAGGATGACGTTAAAGAGTACCACGCGTTTGCTTCTATACCATTTGGTTTTGGAGCCCGGAAATGCTTGGGTCAAAACATGGCAGAAACTATGTTGTCATTGCTGACTATGAGGGTATGTTGTGACTAACTACTGTAAAACTGGCAATGTAATTCAATGCTAAGACAATAATTTCTCATACCAATACAGTAATTCCTGATAAACCAGGGTTGGGTTATCTGCACCTTGACACTTGTCCATTTACCAAAATAAAAATGTTTGTAAACAAGTTCTTCCTGCCCTAATCCCTAGTTAGTTGGGGTTGTCGCAAAGGTTTTAGTAAAACGGTTGCCTCACTCCAACCCTCCTTGAACATGCTAGTATTGGTGCTTTACCCGCCATATAGAAAATAAAGAGTAATTGTTTCAGCATACATTAATAATAATATTGAGTATAAGAGGATTTCAATCACAGTACTGTACATTAGGTTAAATTGTAAACCAGTTCATCAATTTAAAAGATTCAGGTGATCTTCTGGTTTCTAAGCCCCTGGTTACTTTGTGTCTTTGTTATTGTGTGTGTACTGTGAATTTATGCAAAATTGCAAAATGTGTTTTCTTATACAACTTGGTCATCTTTCAGATTATCCAGAAATATAAACTTGAATATCATTATGGAGATATTCAACCAACAAGAAGTTTCATATCTAAACCTAATAAAGCATTGAAAATACGGTTTGTGGACAGAATGTAAGCATCTGCAGTAAATTAATTAGACTTAAATTGTTTGTCTCTGCAATGGCAAATAAATATATCAACATTATGTTGTTGAAAGATGGTGTATTTCAGGTAAAATGCTTTGTAAACTTCAAATAGTTTATTAGACTACCAACTTACATTGTAGGTGTTCATTAGCATATTTATACAATAAAGATTAAAATATTTACCTGGTGTTTAATTGTACGAAATTATTTCTCCCACATCCCTTTGTTTGCATGAATAATTATTTTGGATCTTGGTAGGTTCCACAATATTAATACTAGTGGTCACCCAGAGGTAGAAATTCGACTGTAAATCATTTTTCTCAATTGGAGATAATGTATTTGTAACACATTATATAAATTTTAACTTTCTGCACTCCTCCTTCATGTTAACTTTAACTACCTCCATGCACACAGTGTGCTTAAAAAGCGGTACAAGGATGTTCCTTCACATATTAATATATAGACTATTGACAGTGATGTGTACATATATGAAGCAATACAATATTCATGATTCCAAGGATGCCCTCAGTATCAAATAGATTTTTTCTTCTCCCACATTTTTGTATGCACAAAGACAATGCATACATACATTAAGCAATACTAATGTCTTCATGATTCCAAGGGGCATCCTTGGTATTGAAACACATACAACAAGTGAAACTATTATGTTGACCAATTATAGAACTATTCCGACATTACCGCTGACGTCTTGAAGAAAAGATATTTAAATATTTTCCTCTTGTCATCTCCTTAGCTTCTTCAAGCCCGAGCTGGTAAGCAAGGTCATGGAGTTTCTTGACTTCCATTATCAGGCCACTGGTAGACAATGACCCCAATTCTAAGTAAATAAAAAAAGGACCACAATGTAACATGCTGATTAGAAGGATCCTACTTTATGTACTACATACCTACTGTACTTACATCATCCCCTAAGATCAGACTGAACAAAACTTCGAACCTAATATTAAACAAATAAGACCAATTCTATATAAGTCATAACATTAACAAATATGAAAAGAAAAGGTTGCCTGGAAGAGATTGTGGATAGCAATATTGTAATTTTACATTCAAAACTTCAGTGAATATTTTTTTGGTGTACAAAGGGTATCCAATTATATAAATTAAGAAAATGTTACAATATTGAGAAGTGTGATATCGAACCATCCATACGAACGGTTATATATGATGTCATTGCCCTTTACTGTTTTAAGAATAAATATGTTTCGTAAATTCTCGACACAGTAACGCCCCATTCTTTTAAAATAAAATTACAGCTAATGAAGAGATTACAAATATTTAGGAATGTGAATTCTAATATGATTTACTTACGTTGCATATAGTTATAATCTTCCTTTGTGGCTCCTCTACTCCATGACGGCGGAGATTGATTGTTGCTCGGCAGGGGGGCGAATTCAGACACTCCAGGAACTGCAAACGATGAAATAGAACTTTGGGACCCCTCGTCAGAATTCGCTATATTTACATTATCTTCGCTCATCGCAAATTGTTTAAAAGTTGGCCGTTTACAACCGAAATGCCAAACCAATAATAAAATTTGCTTTAGGTACTTCACGGGATGACAACATTATAAAAGTAATAAAATTTCGCGCGATTTTTGAATATGAATTTATTTTAAAATTACTGTTTTAATATAATTGACGAGGTTAAACATTAAATGAAATGTCTTACTTTGCTCTGGCCACAATTCTGGTGAGGCACGATCAAGTTTTTCTGAGCTGAACAAGCTTTCTTCCAACGACGTCAGTGGAATATCGTCAGATGTTGTTTGTTCTACAACAACACACATGTATTGTAGCATGAAACCTTCAATTAGCAACGCTCTGAGTTGCAGATTGCTCACAAGAAATAACTCCTTATTAATCGCACTCGCTAAATTATAAGCTGAATTATTAATATATCAAATAATTTTAATAAATTTACCTTCTTGAACATGATTGTGTTTCGCGGCCATTTTCCAATTTTTGACAAGTGTCTCCATAGATAATATACTAATATATAGGAGTGTCTCATAGCTTAAAGAAGTGAACATAAACACAAACTGTATCATCTAAATCGTAATCTCATCGTAAGCGTCTAGACGAGTCTTCTATTTAGTAAAGGGTAAATGCAAATAACACAGTATGTAACCTTGTTTGAAAAGGTTTTAAAATTGTTACGTAAATGGGTGTTAAAAATGAAAGATTCAACACGCAATGTAAACATATATTTTTAAAATAAATTATAGTTTAAAAAAACACGCTTTTGTAGATCTGAACTAAAAATAGGTAATATTCAATAATTTTAAAATAACAATAGAATGATTAACAAAAAAAAAGAATTTATTGTAAAAAAGCGTGGGGTGCTTGATTTCAGTTGTGGTAAATATTTGTAAAAGCAACGTCATCATGAAAATTTCTGATGAGCTTATTGAAAATTATTTCCTACTTTTTAGTTCGGTTATCTACAAAAGCGTGTTTTTCAGTTATGTTTCACTATAATTTATTTTTTAGTGCGGCTAACTACAAACAAACCTTTATTTTGTTTTGTGCATGGCTGAATGTCCATGTTGCCTATCCATAGTCTAAGGGTGAGATATAGGGTGAGATTCAGGGTGAGTGTGAACTTACACTTCCATATGTCAAAATGCACTACTTTACGCCCCTAATTTTGACAGATGGAAGCGTGACCGCCAGAGCGGCGAAGGCGCGCCATCAGGGGCGTTGGACAGGCTGCGGCGGCTAGCTCGGCGGCGCGCACTTGGAAAGTGGCGTCATCGCCTGCGGATGCAGTATGCAACCAAGCGCGTCGTCGAGGCCGTCCTGCCGCTCTTAGGCTCAGAAGAAGCGAGCGCGTCACCTACCGCCTGACGCAGGTACTCACCGGGCACGGTTGTTTCGGCGCGTACCTGCACAGGATAGGACGAGAGGCCACGGCACAATGCCACCATTGTGATAGCGACCAGGACACCGCACAGCACACGCTCGAGGCGTGCCCTGCGTGGGACGCCGAGCGACGGATCCTGGTTGATCGGATCGGGCAAGATCTCTCTCTGCCAGCAGTAGTGTCGGCTATGTTGGCAGAGCACGAAAATTGGAATGCAGTGGTCTCCTTCTGTGAGAGCGTCATGCTCCAGAAGGAGAGCAGATCACAGATGCAGAGCGGGATCGGGAGAGGGCCGATCCCGCTAGAAGAAGGAGGAGACGGCGCCGGGGTAACAACTGCCCTGGCGCCTGATTCCCATACGCCTGGAACCCCCTGCCGTTGCTATAAGGCGGGGGACCTCTGGGTTCGCGGGTGCGTAGATTGGGGAATCTGCGTGCTCACCAAGCGACCCAAGAGAAGACGGTAGCACGCATGTGGTCAAGCGCTGCCGTGGAACGCTTTGGGAGATCCTTTACAATCCCCCGGGGGGGTGACCACTTTACAGTCACCCTCTCCGAGATGTGCCTATAGGCGTGGCACTAGTGGGCGGCTCTAGTGTGATCATACGAGGACCTGGAGCCTCCCTAAGGTGCCGAAAATGACCGCCCCAGTGGTTTTAGCCAGTAGGAGTCCGGCATACCCCTTCGCCCTTCCCCGGGGCGAAGGAAGTTCATGAAGAATTTCCACGGGGCACCAATAAAAAAATAAAGAAATAAAAAGATGGAAGCGTGAACTTAGCTTAAACTCGTTTCTGAGAGTGAGATTCAGAAACGAGTCTAAGCGTGAACTTACGCTTCCATATGTCAAAATGCACAACTTACGCCCCTCATTTTTACAGATGGAAGCGTGAACTTAGCTTAGACTCGTTTCTAAATCTCACCCTCAGAAACGAGTCTAAGCGTGAATTTACGCTTCCATCCGTCAAAATTACGAGCGTAAGCAGTGCGTTTTGACAGATGGAAGCGTAAGTTCACGCTTAGACTCGTTTCTGAATCTCACCCTTATTAACTCCGGGTGGTAATTATTTACCCAAGCATCTTCCTTTCGACGTTTAAGTTAACAAATTCTCCCTCAATTACGGATAAAATCATCTGAAGAGTGAGACACTATTCGAGTCTCATCGCACTCTTGCCGTGGAAAATTTAATAGACATCTTTTAGATGTATTAATTTTTATGTAAGTTTGTGTGTCGATGAATTTGTCATTTGTGCAAGTTTTTGTATGTCGATAAAATTGTAATTTTTTCCGGGTATCAGAGATGAAAACATCGCTAATCCTGAGGATCCTGGCGAGGATAATGGGACAAACTATTGAAATCATTACATTGTCATCGGTCCTTGATAAGTGTGCGAAATTTCAAATCAATCCGACGTTTAGAAGGGGATGAAAATCAAGTTTTAAAAATCTGTTACATAGATTCATAGATACATACCAAGCTAATGAAAGCGTGTTAAAAATAAGAAAAGGCTGTCACTATTACAATTTTCCACTTTCTAAGGCCAGTAGGTGCAGCTGTACTCTCCTGACTCAATCTGCGGGGATAACAGTGGGCGCGATGATTATCAATCAATCAATTAAATTCATTACTAGCTTAATGAATTTGCTATTATTAATTAAAGGGATTTTACAACGTTACAAAACCAAGCATAAATTTTGATTTCTCGTATTGACTTATTACGGTTCATAAATTTTAAATTTCCTTTTACGAGAAATAAGTTTTGTTCAATACCCATCTCAACCCGTGGGTCTCGTAAAAGGTGACTAGACGGAATAGACGGAGGATGGGCAGCATCCTTCGAATACATTGATAGCTCAACTGCGATTGCCAACCCACCTAGGCATGTGTAACTCAGGTCTGAGCCGGTTCAATTATTCAGATCACAGATACTTGAGCTGCTGAGCTGCGGTTCAAATGCAACATAGACAGCTCACGGCTCATTGACAGCTCACAGGGTATAATGAAAGCTTTGCTAATAGTTTTTGAGTCTATATTCGCTCAAGTAGTCACTTTGAGCTGCTTTGAGCTGTTGATCTATGGTTAATCTGATTCGTTCTGTGAGCTGCCGTATTAGTAACTGAATGATTATAGGTGCATAAATAAAACGCGAAGCTTAACATATATTTTATTATAATTTTTTTTTTTAATAAAAAGCATACAAATAAAATCGCATATTATGTTTTAATATGGAAGAGACGAAAAGTGAAAAGTGGCGGTTAAACCTGTTCGAACCAGTAGAGTGCGCGCCGAGTCACAGTTCACAGTGTAGCAATGTACCTACTTGAGCTGACCTGCGAGCCGGCTCGCAGCTCCGGTTCAAGTGCTTGAACCGTGATCTGACCTGCAGCTAATGCTGATTTGTTGAGTTACCCATGTGTAAACCCACCTGCCAAGCGTGGCGAATTTGGCAAAACCCCCCCAATGAGCACACAACACAAGATTATCGGTCGTTGTGGTAAGGCCTGTGTCCAGCAATGGACTTTATTCAGCCAAAATGATGATGACGTATTATTCCATCTAATATTTTAAATTATTTGGATATTTTAAAAGATATCAATCATTTACTTTTATTAAGGGCGGTTATGCACTTTAACATTGGATAGAGGTGTTTATGCACGACACTATATATGCCTTTCTATTATTTTATACTAGAAGGAACCAAGAACTAGGAGAGGGGAGGAAATTAGTGTCCTAAAATTCTTTAAATCACAAAAGAAATATACCTTTTAAGATGAGATTTGGATGAGAGCGGCATGTAACCGCTCGTTATGGAAATCTTAGGGGGAGGCCTTTGTTCAGCAGTGGACGTCCTGTGGCTGATATAATGACATATGCATCTAGCCAATGAGGGTTTCATTCTTCTAGGAGACTTTATAGGCCTTTTTTTCAGCTATTTTTTTCGACTCTGGTACTTTGCTCTGTTATTTTTATTTTTTTATTTCTTGACCATGGATACATTGTCCCTCAGTCGTATACATAGAAAACTTTGCTCTGGTATAACTAGTCTTGCCAGTAGCTTATGTAAATAAGATATAGTAGGTTTACTTAGCTTTAAAAAATTATGATTTGTTTCATTCATTTAAAAAATTACCACTAAATAAGTTGTTTAATTGTAATCATTTTTTTATTACTTTTCATAGAAGAAGTTATAATATAGAAGCTTTTTTAAAAAAAAAATTACTAATTGAGTAATGATTTTATTGGTAGTTTTTTT
Organism: Diloba caeruleocephala; assembly: GCA_947459985.1. Lineage (NCBI taxonomy): Eukaryota > Metazoa > Arthropoda > Insecta > Lepidoptera > Noctuidae > Diloba > Diloba caeruleocephala. The sequence continues at coordinate 9,616,427 of OX381619.1, forward strand.
TGAGGTCATCTATGGACTTTGGGATTATTTCTTTCTTCCGGTTGCCAACACAAGGCAAGGTGAGTTTTTAGGAAAAGCCACATGGTTTTTCGTGAAATATTTGTATAAGAATAGAATAAAGTGATATTACTGTATATGTTTATCATCCAAGGTAAGATCCATATAACTTATATATCACTCCTTATGGTGGGGCAGCCAATTAACTAAATTGAGATCATGCATCACACCGCGCATGAAGTGTCACGACTAAATAGTAAAAGTTTATCAATTCAATTGTTTAATCTGAAGAAGTGATCCTAACATATTTACTAAGTCGTAGATAAGTATTTGTATTAAGTTTTTCGAACAATGCAGTTGAAGCACGTCGATAATGTCTTCTGATTGCAAAATAACCTTACTTTTCCAATCCATGCTAGTAAAATAGAGAACAGTAAAAGAGGTGATATGTGTGATTTACAGTGAATTTTTGACTGAAATATACCCTATTCATATTACCTACATTACTGTAAGTCTGCAATAGTTTTATACACACTAACTGAACGACCTATCCTGGCTCAAACTGAGCCATCTAATGTCCACTAGAAGAATTAATGTGAATATCATCAGAATCTGTCCAGAGTTAAAATAATATCCTGCATGTATCAATGGGTAATTTGACAATTTTTCATTTCAGATGCGTTCCGTCACATTAAAGGATGTTGAACAGGACAAGGTCGTCAAGACCGTTGCTGCTCATCTAAAGAAGTAATTGCTTTATTTAATTTCTCAAACATTTCACAACATTTATGTACTGTTTTCTTTACTAGTTTGAAGTTGAATACCAACTATAACTTTGGGAGTATCAGTGTGTAATACTAAAATACTCAGTACAGTCTTCAGGAAATAAATAACAGTTACTATTAAAAAAATGCAACCTCCAATCTCACACAGTCACTTTACCATAGGGCTTATTAAGTTTTAAGCTATCTGGTCCTTCTATACATATTTTACGATTGCCAACCCATCTGCCAAGTGTGGCGATTATGGAAAATCCCCCCAATAAGCCCACAACACACCCATATTGGTTGTTGTGGTGATCTTTGGGGAGGCCTGTGGCCAGCAGTGGACTTCATTTGGCCGAAATTATGATGATGATACATATTTTTGTTATTTACAAATAAATTGTTATTTACGTTTTCTGGAGAACATATTCTTATGTTAATTATGACATACTAATTATAGGGTAAGATTATTAAAGACTTCAAACTTGCAATGCGCAAAATAAATATAATCATTATTTGTGTAAGACACAAAGTATTTTTTATTTACATTGAAGAACAGATTCATTAGGTAGTGAGTTATTAATATGGGTCCTGTTGGTATCTATTAGGAAATGTTACTTACTTTCTTGGTTAATAGTAGGATTTCAACTTTGTAACTGTTGGAGTGAAGTCTCAATATAAACAATAATACTCATAACGATTTTAGTGTGTTATACACACTACTGAGGTTGATTAATTAATTTTTCCTTGTGTGCTGCATGTTTGGTTGATAGCCAAACCATGGAACCTAAATTTTTCTATTTATAGCATGTTTATAACTTTTCTAGGACAGGCAAAGTCAAGGTGCCAGAACATATGGATTTAGTGAAGACTGGCCGCTTCAAGGAGCTTGCTCCTTATGACCCAGATTGGTTCTATGTACGCTGCGCAGCGATCCTTCGTCACATCTACATCCGCTCCCCTGTTGGAGTCAAGACTGTCACTAAGATTTTCGGTGGTCGCAAACGCAATGGTGTCACACCCTCTCATTTCTGCAGGTAACTGGTTATTGTTTCTCATTTCTGCAGGTAACTGGTTATTGTTTGCACTTTGGTTCAGGTATATTATTTTATGAATTGATAAAATCAGGCATGCAAATTGGCAAATAATTATATGTTGAATGAAGTATGTGCAGTTATTAAATTCATATTGTATATCTAATAAATCAATTACCATAGCTTGTAGAAGATTGTAATTTCATTCAAGTATGTTAAGTATCTTGTTAGATTACAATAGGCTGATATTACACTTGAAAGTTATTAGAATTTTTGCCTTATACTATGATTTTTCCTATATTGTGCAAATAGTACAGCAGTGCTATTCTGTAAGAACTCACTAGCAAAATCACTTCTAAGTTTGCTGTGAAAAGTAGTAAAAACAATACGAAATTAGAGATTTCACTGTGGATTCAGAAGTGAATTTGCTAGCAAGTTATAGAATAGCACTGCAGTTTACAGACAAATTGCACATGCACAAAACCTAGACCTTTTTTTTTATTGGGTGCCCAGTGGAAATTCTTCATGAACTTCCTTCGCCCCGGGGAAGGACGAAGGGGTATGCCGGACTCCTACCGGCTAAAACCACTGGAGCGGTCATCTTCGGCACCTAAGGGAGGCTCCAGGTCCTCGTATGATCACACAAGAGCCGAAAAAAAAAATCTTGACCTAGAACATCTATCTGGAGGCAATACGAACTTTGTTCCATGCATGCAGAAAGCCAAGTGCTTAGCCACTGCCCCTAACTTGCTATCTTTGATTATGATTAATTTACATGGTAATATATTAATACATATTACCACATAAATAAAATAATGAATGCTGAATATTGATTGTGGCCATAATTGGACTGTTTGGCTAAAGAGTTTGTAGTTCAGATTCTTTGTACTGAATCCATGTGGCCATAACTGTAATAATTTGATTACGGATATAAGGCTTCATCTAAAACTCCTATTATTATCGTAGAATTTGATAAACTATTATTTTATATATTTTCAACCCTGTGACTCATAATCATGCAACTAAATTATTCTTATTCGGAAATCTGCAATATCACGCATTGCCTTAATTCGCAATGCCATGGAAAGCTACTTAGCATTCTAAATTTGCTAATAATATTTCCTGCATCTTTCAGGTCATCCGGAAGCATCGCCCGTAAATCCCTCCAAGCCCTCGAGGCCCTGAAAATGGTTGAGAAGGTCCAAGATGGTGGTCGCATCCTCACTGTTCAGGGCAGGCGTGATCTTGACAGAATTGCAGCACAGGTCCGTCTAAAGGCTAAGCAAGCAGCCAAGCAGCAAGTCATCGTTCTGTAATTTTATGACAAATAAACAAATAATAAAAATAAATGTTGTTTTTTAGATGATGATAACCTTATTTATATTAAAAAGATTGTAGAGTAGAAAAAGTGCCGACAGAATGCCTACACTTCGACGTCAGCAGTTTATACTTCATCGCGCCGCGACGACCTGTGGTGTGATTTCGTCGGGGGTTTTTCTAGGGGGGAAGGATTAATAATAATGTAAACTAAAAGTTCTTATATTTCTGAACGCCGCCAATTTGCACTTGTTTATATATTTTTTAACGCAGCCTAGAACGAACGGTACGCCTGTCGAGTTAATACCGCGCCGCTCATTCCAAAGACAAACTGCTGCTTATTTATTTGTTGTTTCGCTTTTATCGTTCGCTTGAATTCAATTCAATCTTCTCAGTTTTTTGTTTGGGTTCCTTCTATCCTTTTGTTAAAAGTAATAAGTTGGGTGTTATTTAATTTGTTAGTCTCAAGAGTTTATGATTTAAGAGTTAAGATTGTTCTTTCGGTTTTGGTTCTTGCATAAACTTCAAATATTCAGAAAACATGTGAAAAGAAATCAGACACAGATTAAATCATTTAAAAATATATGCACCTCGCACTAGCACCTCTGAGGTAACTGCCGACGACGATGACGATGCCGTTTTAGGTATATTAATAACAGCTGGGACACGCGGTTTCACTCGCGTTTAATTTAAAAGAAATTTAGAGTACTTCGACATAGACACTTGACATAGAATATATATATTGGATTTAAGGGTTTTATTGGTTTACACGGAATCCTAATTATTTTTCTAAAACAAAAGTATCCTAAGTTATTCCTTATAACATCAGCTATCTGCCAGTGAAGCCAGTCCAGCCGTTTCGGAGATTACCCGGAACAAACAGACAGACAAAAAATTTAAAAATAGTGTTTTTGTTATATGTAACGTACATACTTTCATATGCATTTAGTAAAAAGCTGTTATTTTGACATTACAAACAGACACTTCAATTTTATTTATTTCTATAGATTAGATTTAGAATTTAAAATATGACACCACTCCATTTCCTCCCTTGGAATTCGTAAAAGCCGACTTAGGTACTAAAAGGAAAACCAGAGGGTTGGACAGCAGCGTCCCCTCTGTTGAACTCTAGCCATTCTGCGCTCACCAACCTGCTTGCCAAGCGTGGTGAGTACTGGCAAATTCCCCCCAAAATGGCGGCACGGCATTTAGCCGGTCATCTTAAGCAGGAGGCTTTTGTTCAGCAGTGGACGTTTTTTTGGGTTGACATGTTTTTTTTTTAACCTTCACTAGTATTTCTCCTGTATCGTGGGTGCGTTTACATACACAAATTTCACACACAGAATACACCCAAAACAATAATTATGTATTAATATTGCATAATTATTGTTCTATTTCACCTCCATCAATAAAAAGTATTTGTAAACCTAAACAAACTATACTAGGTATAGGTACTAAAAAAATACTTAGGGGTTTTTAGGGGGATCTTGGGGGAAAAATTCTGTAGGGGTTGGCAACACTGTACTCTGCCAGCATAGCCTGCGGCGCCAGTGTCCAACACTTGGCCTTGGGGGTCGCGAGCGCGCCTATTGGGAAATCTGCGTGCTCACACCGAGCGGCCCCCGGGAAGACAGCGGTGTGTATGTGGTCACGTAATCGCAGAGTGCGCGCAGCACAGCGCATAGCGAGGCTTCGGGAGAATCCTTTACAATTCCCCCGAGGGGTTCCTGGCCTCTTTACAGTCGCCTTCCCCCTTATCATCATTCTGGGGGGTATTTGCCAATATTCACCACGCTTGGCAGGCGGGTTGGTGAGCGCAGTATTATCAGTATATATAATGTACTCTGTGCGCACGTATGGGTACTGTATCACAGAAGGACGCTGCTGTCCATCCTTCTGGTTTAGATTCCCTTAGTCGCCTTTTACGATATCTACGGGAGGAGAGGAGTGGTGATATTCTTAATTCGGACATAACAAAGAAAAGGTAGGTTAAACCTTAAACGGATCTAATAGGAACACGATTTTTTCGTCTACATATTTTTTTTAGATTATGGCAACAAAGTTCATTGTTATGGGCGTTATGGGGCTACCGATGCCGGTACGGCTACTGATTGCGTGATAGAGATAAAAAGATTTCGTGCAAATTTCTACCCGAACGGACGGTACCGTGACAAAATCAGCGCGCAAGCGCGAGCGAGCTACGGGAATGGCGCGTTTTAGCTCGGCCTCCCATTATCAGAAAACGTCTGTTAGAAAAATTCTAACATTTACCGGACGGCCCTCCCGCACACCCCGCGCCAAGGAATATAATACTCGGGGGAGCCCCGCACACTATTCACCTCCCGTTTTGGTCCCATGGACAGAACAGAACAACCCCTCAGACCACTGTGACGATGGATAAGAGGAAAGTTGGGAAACGCCTCAACGACCCCTCGTCCGTCCAGTTAGATAGAATTCCCGATTCCACAACGTCAGTCGCAGATACGCTAGGCGCGATCGACCCCCTCATCGGTCATGTACAGTCCGTCGTGGACGAATGTTCACGGCGATTTCCAGCGATGGAAAACCATCATATGAAACTCCCCGGCCTAGCTGACAGTCTAGAAGCACAATGTTCCCCAACCTGTTGACCAAACTCACCGCACAAAGGTTGATGCTGAAGTCGAACGTGGAGCCGCTATTCCGCCTGCCGAGGACCCTGACAACCGCCTCCCTCTGGTTACGGCAGACGAGGTCAGAAATCTTGTGAAAATAATTCACCCTCGCAAGTCTCTTTTACAAGTCTTTCCAGTCAATCCGCTAGGGATTGACAAGACTTGTAAAAACTGTAAATTATCGTTATTTGTTTACATTTTTATTGCAATAAGTTAGTGCTTTTGTTTGAATTTGATAACATAAAACTCCCCTTTTGCAAGACCGTACAACGTTCATTCATAACTTATAAATGAAGTAAACAAAATCTGTATCTTTAAATCATTTACAGTTTTTCTTACGATCATATTAGAACGGTTGGCAATTCTGCACCCAGTTCGCGACTGGCTCCAATCGAATTCGGTTTCCCTGCCCAGCAAGTTCTACTTCGCATCCTCAAACGCAATGGTTGACGATGACTTTTGGCGCTATTGTTCTACTGCACGAACAAAAAAGCAAAATTTAGTTTAAAGAGATCAAATAGGCAAAGCCTCGTTTATCTAACCAGTATTATAATAGCACAGTCTTCACGGACAGACGCTTAATTGGAAGCTGTGCCCATGTAATACCCGTAATCTGGTACTTAGGAGTAGGTACACATGGCGAAGGATTTCATCGACCAGCTATTAATTTAGATGATAATTATATTGATTGATAGAATATAATAATCACATAACAAATAATCTTACAATTTGAGAAGACTGACTCAATGTCAGTCCACTGAAATTAGCATTAAACTTCAGAACGCGGTGGCTGAACGGTCCCCGTGGAAAATGCCGATGCGTTAAATTGCGAAAACACTGGTACGATGGAACTGGACGGTTATTTTATTATACCGTTGACGATACAATTCCCGTGCTGCCACTAGAGTTCCATCATATTTGCCTACACACAACATCATGTCGTAGTACTCCGCGTTCGTGTAACCATCGGCATTTTTCGCACTAAATACCCTGCACTCAGTAACGTAAATAACGAAAAAAATGAATAATAACCACACGCAACTGCCGTGTGGTGCCGGCTCAGAATACCACCACCCCATTTCCTCCCGTAGATGTAGTAAAAGTCGACTAAGGGATTAGCTAGAGGATGGGCAGCAGCGTCCTTCGAGTACATTAACAAGTCAACTGCGATCGCCAACCCGTCCGTCCAAGCGTGGCGATTATGGCGAAACCACCCAATGAGCCCACAACACACCCATATCGATCGTTGTGGTGATATTTGGGGAGGCCTGTGTCCAGCAGTGGACTTCATTCGGCCGAAATCATGATGATGACACGCAACTTGCGTAAACAACAAAATTGACTTAATGCCAGGAAACACCGTAACAGACTGCAATGATTTTGCTTGCCTACAAAAAATATTATGCGGCTCAAAAAGAACGCCGACAGAGTGGCGGTGTTGAATTTGAAATTTGTACTTAAATTGCGCAAAATACGACAGAAATTTCAAATTCATCAAATTATAGTCTAAGGTAGCGGTCATCATCATCATTTCAGCCGAAACACGTCCACTGCTGAACATAGCCCTCCCCCAAAGATCGCCACAACGGCCGGTTCTGCGCTACTCGCATCCAGTGGATTCCCGCAACCTTCACCGCGTTGTCGGTCCATCTCGTGGGGGGTCTGCCCATGCTGCGTCTTCCAGTACGCAGTCGCTACTCGAGAACTTTTCGGCCTCATCGGCCATCCGTTCTACGAGCAATGTGCCCCGCCCACTGCCACTTAAGGTTAGCAATTCTTCGGGCTATTTCGGTTACCTTGGTCCTTTTGCGGCTCATTTTTTATTCGATCTCGCAGGGAAACTCCGCTCATAGCCCTCTCCATTGCCCTTTGGTTGACCTTGAACCTTCTTATGAGGCCCATGGTGAGCGATCATATCTCGGTACAGTAGTTCATCACCGGCAACACACACTGGTCAAAGACCTTCGTCTTGAGACTCTGCGGTATTTTGGACGAGAAGATATTGCGCAGTTTCCCGAACGCCCCAACCGAGTTGGATTCGACGGTTGAACTCTTTCTCGAAGTTACCTAACTGGACAGTCTGTCATAATCGGCAACAACATCGAGCGTAGACTTTCCGATCTTGACGGAAGTTGGTACTACGTGGACATTCGACATAATCTTCGTCTTGTCCATGTTCATTTTAAGACCAACTTTTTCGGAGGCTCCACTGAGCTATACTGATAGCGGTCAGGGCTTGATTAATTATTTTAATTCCGAAATATTTATTGTCGGCATTATGGCCGCAAATATTAAATATTGCAGAGGCTGAAAAAAAAAAAACAATCGGATGAATTTTTTTTGATAAGAATTTGTCTTTTTGTAGACAAGGTTGATGCGGAAAACTAGGATTACTCGTTTATCGTTGGTACAGTTTACTTATAGACATAAATCTTACATGGAAGAACATTCAGACCTTGAACAATTGCCTGTAGGCCATACAAATATTTGTCCCGAGCGGGAGTCGAACCCGCGATTCATAGCGCAGAAAGAAATGCGCGCAAAAAAGCCAATCCACGCCACTCCATCAACTATGCCCTTCACCGTATAAGTACTAAACTTTTGTAAGCGAAGCTCAGTGTTATGCCTTGAATAAGATCTCTGAATCTCATCCTAATAGCTAAAGCCAAGTAGTGGCTAAGCAGTAAGCCCATCTTCAAAATTCGTATTCAGAGACACAGTCCCTCTCAAACTTACGTCGGTCTTGGCTTAATTTGAACTCTATTTTCTATGGCCATTTTTAATACGAGAGTGTTTATCGGTGAGATAGTGTTGAGTAGGACACGGTTTAAAAATGAGTTTGTAAGAGTAGCCTCTTTTTTGTACCGAGCCAGTACAATGTCCCACTTCAAATGAGGCGAGGCGTCATGACATGAAGCTTGGCGTCATGACATGAAGCTTGGCGGTACATTTGAAAGAACGAGTATTTCATGTACTGTTGCTGTATTTGTACTGCCCTGTCTTACAAAGTGTGATTGACGTAATACTTAAAGAAAAGTAATAAGAAGCGATTGATTATAGACACATGACAATTGTATCGACGTTTTTACTTATTAGCCACTGTAATATTATTGTGCAGGCGACTTATTTGTAAAACATGATTTTGATTTAAAATATACCTAATACACAGACATAAACAGCAACACAAGCAAAACAAATAGGTATTTATCAGGCATTCATGAAATCTTTTTTTTCTAAAACTGTCGCGTCTCGTACTTTAAACTAGTACATTTGTAGTAGAGTGAATAAAAACATCACGTTGTCTCTTGCAGTCACGATAATGGCTGTTGAATAAAACGACGTGCTTTTGAAGCATGTGCCTCATTCTCTCTCTCTCACCCTACAGTTCATATGCGAGGAGTAGAGTAACGCGACATAAAATTTGAAGTGGTACATGTTATAATGTTGAGCCGCTCTTACAATATTGTGTCATGTACGGGACAAATGTACTGCCTCTTGTATGTCCTACTCAACACTACGGTGAGATACGGTTCCATTCCATCTCACCAAGCCAAGTAGTAGTAGTATATAGGCTGAGATTCAGAAACGAGTCAAAGCGTGAACTTACGCTTCCATCTGTCAAAACGCACGACATAAAGCTTAGCGTAAACTAAGCTAAGTCAAAATCGACTACTTTGGGCGGATCTAGCGCCATTAAGCCGGCAAAGGTGTGCTTGCAACAGGAACTATGAAATATGGTTATATGAGGAAGTTGTTTACTGTTATAGTGCAATGTAGCATCACTATGGTAGTGCTTTTTAGTCTGCGGTTGTATATCTTTGGTGGTATGGCGAAAATTCTAGAAGTTGAAGCGTTGTATTGGTGACTGATGAGTGATGAGATGTGATAATAAAATAAAAGGTTTCTCAAAATAAAACACTTCTTTCTCTGGCGTCCCATACTAACATTTACTGTGATTGTCATAATTCTAATTAGCTTTGCACTATGGAGGCTACATTAGTCCAATATGTTCAACTATTTAACAAAATATCGTCTTTACTTACTAGCAGTAGTATAGCATGTAAGAATAATGATGTATAGAATAATAAACATAACTGATTATAATCAGAATTCTCAAAATTATTAATTAATCCACCATACTAGAAATAAAAATACTGACCCAGTCCACATCACTGAACAAGGTCATATATAAATAAATATGACCTTGATATTTCAGTCCACATCCCCAAATTCATTTTATTCATATCTGCGTCAGTATTTTTATTTCTAGTATGGTGGATCAATTAATAATTTTGGGAATTCTTTTTCAAACGCTGAAAAACAGGCATTTCGAGTAATCATTTCAGTCGTAAAATGTTCATATATTCCTGCGGTTTTTAGAGATGTTACAACATAAATATATCGGTTTATGTGTCAGATATTTGGTTTCGCCTACTCCAATAGCATTTTGTATATATCCTTTTTTATTTTTATATATGCCTGACTACACAGTTTCGCAAAAACCATATCTCACCGATCTTTAGAATCCAGGCCAAACATAATAATATAAAAGAAGTAGTAAATATCAAATCAATTATTATGCTGATCGATTAATTGATTAATAATCGATTAGTAATCGATTAAGATCTATTCAGTATTTTAATTTTAAAGGAACCTAATTAAACAACAATTCTAAGCAGATGAATGTGTCTTGGCTTGGAGTTGTAAATTGAGTCTAAAAAAGAGGAGTATAGTAATGTCTTAGATTTTCGCGATTATTACACATTATAATAAAACAATTTTAAACGGATTCTATCGCGTATATTTTGATTTTTGATTTTCCTGACGTTTCGAATACTTTGCAGCATTCGTGGTCGCAGGATATATACGCGATAGAATCCGTTTAAAAGTGTTTTATTATAAGAGGAGTATAATTCATATTTTTAAAGTATAACAGCTCAACGAACATATAAAACATACACTATTTGTTGTTTCATTTGATGAAATTAATAAAGCGACCAGAATTAAATGCTTGAACTAGAATGTCAGAATAATATACCATAAGTTTTTTTAATGACACTGAATCAGTAGTCTTCAGAATATATATTCTTTAAATTAAATTTATTTTTATGTTCCATGTAGAACCTAATAGGCTCTTACGAAAAGCCGACAGTTAAGTGCACGTGCACTTGTGCACTTTTCTTTGGATACGTCTTATAATCTTACTTGTAAATAACTAAGGCAAATCATCTCAACTAGATTAATATTAAAACATTTCTGGTACTATCACTATAACAAATAAACTTCATTCTGGTTATTTATGTAAGAAAAGGAACAAGAAAATAATGTTTACTAAGTATTTTATCACGTGATCATCGGCTGTTATTAAGAGTTCATAGTGCGAAAGTGCAAGGTAGTTCAGTTGACGGCGTAAACTGCCTGGAAATAAGAAATAAGATTTCGTAATAAGCGTCCTGCACCCCTGTCATAAGTGGCTATTCTGTAAGAATTCCCTAGCAAACTCACTTCTAAGACTACAGTGAAATCTCTAATATCGTATTGTTTCTTTACTACTTTTCACTGCGAATTCTTAAGAGAGTTTGCTTCACAAGCAAACCCACTTCTGAATCCGGAGTGAAATACATAATTTCGTATTGTTTTTACTACTTTTAACTGAGGAATGACAAGTGATTTTCCTAGTGAGTTCTTATAGAATAGCACTGCGGTCCTCAAATATTCCAACTCATCGCTATCAGTCACTATGGCCTTAGTGAAATAGTGACACTGTAACAATGTTACTTGAAAAAAACAATTGAACCGTACGACGTTGCCGACATATTTTTTTGAGTTTTTTCATTATTGTGAAATATTTTATTGAATATGTAAAGATTTATTAATCTAATTACCGTACAACGTTGCCTTATACTTGACATTGGCGAAATTGTGGAAGATACTCCACAGAAGTCATAATTTAAGAGAAGAAGAAGAAGAAGAAACAATGTTACATTTTATTGGATATGTTCATAAGTTAACTGGTTCAAAAATTAGCCTCTATTATTTTTCACAATTGATTATGAAATTCATAAGCGATTAAAGATGATTATTTAGATAATTGTTGAATTGATTAAGCCCAACACTATAAAATGACATCTGCCAAATTCTTCTTGTGATTGTGTGATGCGCAGCTAACTTCAGTTCACATTTTGTGTTTAGCGCGATTTAAAGCAGTTTCGTTGAAATATCAGATTTGACTGGATGTGTTTGGATATGCAGTGATCACAAAATGTTGTTGGCATTTGGTCGTGATACCAGTTTTATTGTCTTAGTATGTTTGTTATCATTCGTTGTTTCTTTGCGTCGTAATGGGACGCCGGGCGAAACATTGTACGTGGCTGAAGATTCGCAACAAAGTCGTGGGAAATTGCAAATTATCAATAGATACAACGAAAATGAAGACAGCCCTCGTTTGGAAAGAAGAAAACGCGAAGCGACAACGTTAACATCTCCCGCGGTTCAGAAAAACATAAGTACATGGGTAATAGTCCATATCCTTATTATATGCGATTGTTCCCCTTTGTTGCCTTCGTTTATATTTCTGGTGCTCGTATTATTCGAGCCACTATTTATTATTTCGTATATTGTTTATATAGCAAGATGTAAAACTCTACTTTTTTGGATGTTTCACGTCGTGTAAAATATTATTATTATTTAAATATTTAAAAGTAAACATGCTTAATTAGGCGTAATAATATGACTAAGCATTTTTGAGGGTATTTTCTGTGCTGTTTTTGAATACCGTACTATTTATTATTCAAAATAAGTTACTTGTTATCAATTAATTCATTGGGGAAGCGATGAAGACTCTGATCATACTGTCTGTATTAATATGCAGAAAATCAAAAAATTCAATTGAATGAGTAATGAAGTATGCAATCATATTGAAATATTATTACCTCAGTTTAAACGTTTTTGTTAAATGACAGCATTCTTTATTTTCTAAGCAATAATGTTTTTGTAAAAGTAGATAGAGTGATACTTTCCCAGAAACACTTTCACTAGCACCATACAACTTTCTTAAATGTTAAAAGCTATAAAACATAAAATTTACACACAGCAATGAATAAACAAATAATATTTTTTTCACAGACAACACATCTTAATGACAGTCATCAGCAGCTGATGGTACACTGGGTGGGTGAGGGTTCCAATGTCATCATCTGTTTGGCAAGGGACTCCAGTCCTAGGAACAAAGGAGGGTTATCACCATCTGCACTTTTCATATCCTATGACTATGGCAAGAACTTCACCAATAAGACTGATAACTTCAGATTAGGAGATGCCCCTGACAGTGGATATGCACAGCTGGAAAAATTCTTCAATCATCCTAAATATCCAGAGTTTGTGAGTATTTTATTCGAAGTACTAGAAAAATAATTTATATCATAGCTAATGTGGATGAGAATTCTCAGAATTTTATTGATTGCATAATCTCCTATTTCCTGCCAGCAGATTGACATATTTTTTTATCTAAATGTGCTTTAAATCATTGAAATAACTTGGTGTGCACATGCATGCCTACATGCAATACCTCAAAATATGAAGATCAGTACATTGTTGACAATTGTAATAATGATAATTTAAGTAAATTGATAAGAATGCTTACAGCATATTCCCTTTAATAATTGCGTATTGCATTACATCCAGTCCATCATCATATCAGCCAAAAAACATGACTACTGAACAAAACCCCCCCACATATATTTGCTCATGGGGGAATTTGTCAGTATGCAGTATGCACCAAGCTTGGTAAGGGGGTTGGTGAGTGCAGAATCGCTGCAGTTCCACAGAAGTGGTGCTGCTGACCAGCCCTTCGGTTTAAAATTCCTCAGTCGCTTTTTACGATATCCATGGGAGCAATTGGATTGGTGCTGTATACATGATCCTAAGGAAAATTCCTGCATCATGTAGTATATTCATTGGTTAACATAATTTTAAATTTGCTAAATTTGATGTTTTATAAAGCTACTCTCTTTTTTTTTCTTTTATAAAATCTGCATTTAGGACCACAGTTCATTAAAATATAATATTTATGCTCATCACTGACTGACTCACTGATGGACTGACTCTGTCACTCTGTAAGATGATACATTCTTTTTTTTTTCAACAGTAGCCTTGTTCGCCTTGCAACTTGTTAGTCATACAGATTCGTTCAAACAAAAAAGATGAAAAAAAATAGCATTAGTCTGCACAGAGTCATCTGTGACTCTGTGCAGACTTACTGGTTTCATCATATCGGCCATTTATACGTCCACTGCTGAACAAAGGCCTCCCCCATAGATTCCACAACTGTGTCATCATTTTGGGGGGTATTTACCAATACTCACCACGCTTGGCAGGCGGGTTGGTGAGCGCAGTATGGCTACCGCTTCACAGGAGGAACGCTGCTGCCCATCCCTCTGGTTTAGATTCCCTTAGCTACTTAGCAACTTACTGGTTTACTATAGGACTATAGACCATAGTCTGATTTAATATCTAAAACATAAACAAAACAACAGTGATAATCTCATCTAAATCTTTCCAGAAATGTCCATTTCCGAATCTTCTCTTTGTTGTGTTGTTATGAATGAAGAAGTAATCAGATAGACAACAACCCTTGTAGTAGTTTTTTGGCTTCTATACAATATAAACGATAAACCTTGCATAACAACTACAAAAAAAATGTGTAAAATTTTAGTTATTCAGAATAGTTTATAGAATTTTTTGAAAATCCCCTAGATATTAGAATTGAAACAATATATTTTTCTCCATGTATCAATCATAATTACGAAAACTTATTAAGACGTAAACAAAAACAACGATAACACAATCATATGATAACTGATAATAATAAACTATTATTGAAGTAAAATGATTAGACATTAGAAAACGCATATCTTTTTGGGATATGAAAAATGGCTATGGTGCATATAGATTTATTTTCGCATTTAACCTACGCTTGCTACTGCCATGATTTGGGTGCCTGTCCATTCTTTCCACATCGAGACCCCTCGGTGAGCACGCTAAACCGTTGGTCCCAGTTAACATTTAAACACATCAACAGTCAGTTCGGACTCCATGTCAAAGGTTTAGAGGCTTTACTTACTTTACTTTACAATGGGTCTCATCATCACTAGATTTAGACACTTTTTCCAGTTTAGCACTTTTTTCTGTAGCGAAATCCATTTTGATTTGAATACTCTAGAGAGTCTAGAAGATGAAGACTTTTTTTGCATAGCGGTAACTAAATCATTCACTTTAATCATTTATATGACTTGCGCGGTATTACGAAACTACTCTCAATATTCCTTATACTTTTAATTTTACATCAGCGTGCAAACAAAATAGATATTTCAGTATGATTTCAAACATACATAAATACCTATGCTGTTGCTTAAATTATTCACACTGAACATAACCAACTTGCAATAGTTATTGTACACTGCAGAGATAATAATAATACTGGCCAAATAAACAAGGTAAAATAACTTGAGGTCATTCACATCCAGGTACTTATTGAAACAGATGTATAATAGACCTAAAACTTAGCAGGCATATTATGTTATCATTGTATCAAAAGATTGTATCGTAACTACTATCATAACAGCTACAGCGTAAATAATGCGGTTTGGCAAATAATATATTTGCTTTGCAGGATATAATTTGTACTCAGCAGACCGTTATAAATAAAATAAGCTGAGATATATATACCGTTAAGATATGCCAGGTACACATAAGCGAACTGTAACAGTAACCAAACGAACGTCGTTCGAGACCCTGTAGCGAGCACCTGGTGTTGCGCGGTGGTTGGGCAGTTTAGTTTTAGTCAGAGCGAACGCGCTCTAATGCGGCAACGGCCACGACCTGGCTGGGCGCATGCGGCCAATAAAAATTGCATCAGTCATATTCTGACGGGCCCCGTCTCAGTGCAACCTTCCCAGCCGCACATTCCTCCAGAGAGGCGCGTACAGAATACAGCGCGCTGCGGTCTCGGGCCTGGTCCTGTTCGGGCGACGCCCACCTTCTTTGCGTGCATCACGTCCTCGCAAAAGGAGGCGACGCCGCTCTCGCCCTGTGGAATGCACTGAACCACGGCCGGAAGCGAGGGGTCACCCTCTTGGACCGCTGCAATGAGATCACGGCGGTGCGTCGCCCTAGCTGGGGACTCCTGTAACTGCACTGTGTCTTTCGGGCAGTCTCTGCAGTGATGCCAACCGAGCGTCTCTTCCTCGGCTATGCGACACATGTTCTTCCCGAAGCACTCGTGTCCTGAGTGTATCAGCGTCAGCCGGAAGGTTTATTTATTTATTTATTTTATTTGAACAGTTTATTTATTTATCACATAAATATTGTTATATATTGGCATATTGTTATTGTACAAATTTATCGTGGGAGACTGGTGCCTAAACTAGATTCAAGCCTGTATTTCAGGTCAACAGGCCTTCCACATTAAATTTAAGTTGAGGGCGCCATGTCGCCTTTCCAGCCAATCCTCCATGACGGGTCTTACCGCCACTGTCTCGGCGTGCCCAGTGCTTGTAGCTACCTGTGTGTCTATACTAAATTTAAGTTGGTATAGGCTGCATGCGGCCAGGCCGGTCGTGGCCATATATTAGTGCGCGTTCCTCTTAAAAGCTGCGCGGGCGTGGCTTCGGCGCGAAACACAGCTTTGTATAGAATACACTCAGTAAAGTCAACCAATTTTATGATCACGATTTCAATACATAAACCTTTGGTAGCTTCGCGGCTGAATACTGAAATGATACTTAATATTTAAATCCCGCTTAGATTTCCTGTTTCCTACCGAAACCGGGCGTCTCAAATCCTTGAGCGGGATTTTATATATATATAAACTATATATAAACAATACTAAGAGGCGTTACAGTAATTAGCCGTTAGTGATTGAAATATTTGCATGTAAAATTGCGGTTAGTCATCACGACGCGACGACGTCAAACACCTTCAATTCTAGATAGTGCATAATTAATAAAAAATGTAATACCTAACCCAACTTCGATGTCTGGTAACGTAGTAATACCAGTTTGCACCAGCCAATAAGTTGATGCCTAACTAGATGTCTAGAAAACTTAGCGATTCAGGAATTGCAAAATAAATTTGTTTGCCGGAGAGAGACTTAAGAATGACTTGGGAACTGTCAAAGTTCATCAGAACTTTGCATAAGTTTTGATATAACAATAACTGTTGAGACGAAAAAATGGTAACCCTTTCCCCGTAGCACCCTACATTATGTTATTTTTTTCACAGTGCGTATTCGTAGACTCTACGAACAAAAAGCTGTTTTACACGAGCGACAATGGACGTAACATTCACCGGTCGGACCTCGCGTTCCATCCCAGCGAACTCGCTTTTGATGAGGAGTTCCCCGACAAATACGTCATTTTGGACAAAGTCGACAGCAATAGAAAAGTAAGTGGCCGAAGGGATATCACCAATCATGTAGTTGTACACCGGGTTTGACCGTCATGTGACTAGGACAACTCTTATTGGTTTATTGCATGTATTATGATGAATGTAGTCGATTTTCATGTCCACCAATCACGTGATTGACTGGTTTATATTTGTGGTGCAGTCTTCTTGGAGAAAAATATCTTTATAAAAAACTAACCAACAGTCTTTTTTTTTTTTTTTAGTCTTTATTTTCTTCAAGTCGCTTTTAAGTCACTTTTTGGGATCATTTACAACATAGGTATTTGTTTTTAGTTATACTTGACACTGGACGGCGGCGAGACATTCAAAATGATCCAGAGCTACGTCAAGACCTTCTTCTGGTCTTCTGGGCCAGGTTTCTCAAAGATTTTCTACATGGAGCGTTGGAAGCCGGACGGCACCAGTACTGTGTTCAGTGCCAGTGACCCCACGGACCTGGTGAACGCAGAGATATTGTTTGAAGAAGCGAAAGACTTCCAGATCAAAGGAGACTACATGTTCGCCACCAAACAATCTAAAGAGGTAAGTTTATTTTTATTATTATTTGGTTGCACGTTGGTTCCGGGAATCTGCTAGATGCGAGATTTGCAGGAGCTGTCGTTGTGGCGATCTATAGGGGAGGCCCAGCTGTCCAGCAATGAACGTCTTTCGGCTGAGATGATCCGTTTTTCGGGTCATAAAAGTTGACATAGTGAAGTTAATAAAACCCAATTATATTTAATTATTATTTGGTAGTATTAATGGCAAGAGAAAATAATGATCATAACCTTCTATGTCTTCTGTGCACCTCTTTTGGGTCATTACCAGTAAACTTAATTCGGCAAAAACAAAAGAAAAGAAAGCTTCGAATGCGTATAATTTGGTGTTCAACAATCAATCAGTAGTCACCTTCACTAGGTCGTAAACATTGTTATGGTTACAGGGAATGTTTGCCTATAATATTTGCGTCAATTATCAGCTGATAATACTATCGCATGCTCGACGCAAACTAGGAAGCACAAAGGATTGATATTCGTCAGTGTTACGGATAATCTAAGCTGGCGTTATCCTATTTTTGACTTTTTTATTCTTCTTTACTAAAGTTCGATCCTTTGCATTCTTAAAGAACTGTTCTAGGCATTCTGTCTTTTAGTACATGCGTCTTTTTTACCAACATATGAATATATATTTCAAATTGATTGCGCCAGTCAAACTTAAAACTCTGAGTAAAGCTAACTTACAAACAGTACAACTGGCGCTACAGGAAAGAATAAATAAGGCATAACCAATAAACTTATTCCTACATCCGATCCGATGACAACCACTATTTGTCATCGGAACAACCAAAAACTACGAACTCTTTGTTTGAAAAATTCTTCGTTTCCAGAATGTTCTGGTCACTGGTTAATGTATCCGATTATACTGTTATCAGTCGTTAACTCAAGCGAAAGTAACATGTGAGGATATAATTTCTGCTCAAGGACGGCATTATCGATTGTTTTCACACTGTTTATCAAAACTAAGCTAGATATTTTGTGTCTTCACTGACGTATTGAAACAGCATGTGTTTTCGAAACGAATCTATATTAGGTATAAAATTATTGCTGCAAATGTTTGATTCATAAACATGACGCATACTCAAAAGCATAATGCTTAGGTCATTGAGATTGCTCAATTGCATAAATTTAAGTAATAAATACTCTGCTACTGGTCGCAAAATTCACACAATTATTATAGTATTCCGTAAAAAATATAAGATTAGTCATTTGGTTCTCAAGTAAATAGTATCAGCGTTATATCACGCGATTTTCTAAAATATTGCACTTTATTTCGAGGAGAAAATCATTACGTTACATCCATTTCCCAATTTATTTTGTAACTAGCTGGGACCCGCCGTTAAATTTAAGAGAAATTAGATTATTTATAAATAATTAAGAGTACTTCGGCTTAGACACTTGACATATATATATAATGTTTATACAAAAAAAATGGGTTTCATGGGTTTTAATTATTTTGCGCGGAACCCTAATTATATTTCTCAAATAAAAGTAGTGCGAGTTATTCCTTATAAGATCAGCTATCTGCCAGTGAAAGTCCCGTAGAAATCGGTGCAGCCGTTTCGGACATAGCGGGAACAAACAGACAGACCGACAGCCAGAAAAAAAAAAAATGTTGTGCGTACCGTATATAATTTCATATAACATTCCTAACATGAAGTCCACTGCTGGACACAGGCCTCCCCCAAAGATCACCACAACGACCGATATGGATGTGATGTGGGCTCATTGGGGGGTTTTGCCCTAATCGCCACGCTTGGCAGGCGGGTTGGCGATCGCAGTTGAGTTGTTAATGTATTCGAAGGACGCTGCTGCCCATCCTCCGGCCAATCCCTTAGTCGACTTTTACGACACCCACGGGAGGAGATGGGGTGGTGGCATTCTGAGCCGGCACCATATGCATTTAGTAAAAAGCTGTTATTTTGACATTACAAGCAGACACTTCAATTTTATTTATTTGTATATATATATATTTATATATTGTATTTATATATTATATTTATTTATTATATATTGTATATATTTATATATTAAAAAAACAGTTGCTAGGCCAGTAAAAAATAATTTAAATTACTGATTGCACCAAAAAAAAAAAAACAATGGAAATTGCTACATGTTTTTTAATAAACTCATTTCTGAGTACGTTAGAAATGAGTTTATTAAAAAACATGTAGCTCCTTGTTATAATGCTCATTATTTTTGAAGGGCCCTATATACATAGATAGACACCTAACTTATTTAAAAAAAAACATCATCATAATTTACCGAATAAAGTCCACTGCTGGACACAGGCCTACCCCAAAGATAACGACCGATATGGGTGTGTTGTGTGCTCATTGGGAGGTTTTGCCATAATCGCCACGCTTGGCAGGCGGGTTGCCGATCGCAGTTGAGTTGTTAATGTACTCGAAGGACGCTGCTGCCCATCCTCCGGCTAATCCTATAGTCGTCTTTTACGACACCCAAGGGATGAAATGGGTTGGTGCTATTCGTAGCCGGCACCACACAGCTAAAGAAAAAAAAACATGCACAGGGTTTTACATACTAAACATAATTGGTATCATTAAATAAACTAGTAAATACGGTGCTTGATAGCATAAGAATAAAGGCATATAAACCTAGCCTTAATACAATAATAATACGCTTTCTTAGAAGGAAAAAAGTATAACTTGGTTAAAATGAATCCTGGAAGGCAATTGACTCATTGAGGGCGTTGTGGTCTATCGCGTCGTTATTCTACCCCTTCTATACACCTCTAAGATAATGTTGAACGCCGTACACGACGCCAGGAAGTGGCTTGTCAAGCGGTTAATACGGCAAATTGCCCTTCTTCAGCCGACTCCTTGACGGTCTGGAGTGTTCGTACGAATTACACCAATCACCTCTGTTAATACGATAATGTGTGGCACTTACGCTTCTATTAAGGGTAAAGAACTAGCTTGTTGTTTGTTTACTAACATATTCACTATAGTAACATATATACATAATTTCAGCTTAGTCTTCTAAAGTAATTAAATTCTGAAAGGTAGGTAACTGATCAAATTCAACCTAACTTCTTTTTCATAAACATCTTGCCCACACTAGGATTTTTCCTGTGTCGTGGCTGCGTTTTCTAACATTCAATTCCACACACAATACACCCAGACCCGGAACAACTACCTGTAGATATTACAAATATTTGCGTGCGGCAATCGAACTCGACCCGCTGCGCAGCAGTCGACTGTATCAGCCACCAACCGTGCCGTCAAATTGACATGTGTCAGTTTTTTTTCTAATTATATCACATAGAGATATATTATACTGAAGACTTCAGAA
This sequence comes from Diloba caeruleocephala, assembly GCA_947459985.1. Taxonomy (NCBI): domain Eukaryota; kingdom Metazoa; phylum Arthropoda; class Insecta; order Lepidoptera; family Noctuidae; genus Diloba; species Diloba caeruleocephala. The sequence goes on from OX381619.1 coordinate 9,637,507, forward strand.
GTGCTTACTTTTAAAACCTGACTGCCAAATATTCCTTAATTTCTTACCGGGGATATTTTTTGCATGTGTTTGAATGGCATTCTGTCCAAGTGTCCATTATTCGTAGTAACTTCTAAAACTAAGCTGAGTATGCTTGTAATAATAGTGGATTAAAACGAGCGACGTCTCGATCGGCAGGCTGGCCGGCCTCATAGCCATTGAACTTTTGTCGCTTTTTATGATAGGTAGCTGTTAACCGGGACTAAATTCACGTTCTGAATAAGGGAACTTAATATCCTATATCATATTCCACATAACGTATCTGTATACCAAATTTCATTGGAATCCGTTCAGCAGTTTGAGCTTGATGGAGCCTCAAACATACAAACTTTCACATTTATAATAAGTAGTAAGATGGGCCAAGTGCCGTCATTATCATTATCATAATATCAGCCAAAGGACATTCACTGCTGAACAAAGGCCTCCCCCATAGAGCGACTTGCACCAGGTTGTCTGTCCGCCTTGTTGGAGGTCGTCCCACGCTGCGCTTTCCGGTGCGCGGTCTCCACTCGAGAACCTATTGCCCCAACGGCCATCAGTTCTACGAGAAATGTGTCCCGCCCATTGCCAATTCAGTTTACCAATCCTTTCGGCTATGTCGGCAACTTTAGTCCTTGTTAATAACAGGCAGAATATATTATAATAAACAGATTATTGAAACTAGCATTGATTTTTGAATTTTTATAATATTCGTCCATTACAGACTAAGAGAGAAAATTCTAGTCGACAATGTTGCATTTATAAAAAATATAATAAAAACAACTAGATGTTGCCACAGTATTTTTAAGTATTTGTTTATGATGACATTATCGATAGTCTCAACAATAGTAGTTTTATGTTTAAATTATATTATGTATTGAACAGTCCTCATTTCATCTCATCTCGTAGGGAAATACCAAGCATTGCTCTCTCCATAGCTCGCTGAGTGACCTTGAGCTTTCTTACGAGGCCCACAGTGAGTGCCCACGTCTCTGTGCCATATTTCATCACGGGGAACACATACTGGTTAAAGACTTTTGTCTTAAGGCATTGCGGTATCGTTGACGAAAAAACATGAAGTTTCCAGAACGCTGCCGGTTTAAGGGTTTCCTTAAACTTCCGTGTGGTGTCCGGACTTAGAATATAGCACTACTCTATTTCCTCCCGTGGATGTCTTATGAGGTGACTAAGGGACTCTTAACCAGAGGGATGGGCAGCAGCTTCCCTTTTGTTGAACAGTAATTTTGCGCTCAACAACCCACCTGCCAAGCGTGGTGAGTATCGGCAAACTAATTAAATGCAGAAGTGTTATTATAAAAACTAATTACATAATATTGTCGCGTGTTCTGTGTGTTGTGTTTTTCTTCTTTTTAATATAGATCACAGTTTATTGTTAAAGTCGAACGAAGGCATATTCGGGGAAGTCAATTTAAGGAAACCCTTTGCTATCGAAAAACATGAGTGATGTCTAGAATACAGCAGTACGTGCAGCAGTTATACTTTTAAATGCTAATTCAAATTGATGACTAAGTTTATCTTTTTTTGATAATTTCATGTTTTAAATGCTAATTCAAATTGATGACTAAGTATATCTTTTTTTGATAATTTCATTTAGTAGTATATTCTGGCACATTTTCATCAGCAGTGGGCTAATATAGTACACTTTATTTTATTTTATATAACGAATGTTCCGTCACTAGGATTTCTCATGTGTCGTGGGTATAATTTACAGACATAAATCTCACATGCACAAACACCGAGACCCGCAACTATCAGTAGAGTATACAAATAATTATTCCGTGCGGAGATCGAGCCCGCGACACGTAGCACAAAAGGTAATTGCTTAGCCACTGAGCTAACCGTGCCGTCGTCCATACTGCCAGCAGTTTTGTTTGGTTAACTTGTATTATCTTAATTTGGGTCACTTTCCTAATATTCTTGAATTTTCCTCATCTGAGATGTACAAACGTTGCTTTGAACAGTATAGAATCTCTGTGACATATAATACAAACTTAAAAATGAATATTCTTCTTATGTCGCACACGTCGTGTCTCACGTGCTCACAATTTTGGATGGTGTCTCTGAAATTGTGCGCGTGCGATGTCGTATTGGTGACATCAGAGTGAGATGCAATTCTGTGGAAATAGGGACACGATGATTACTAAATAAAAGTACACCTATAAACACATTTATTTCTGTATATTGTGTATATCATATATCAAACGGGTACAATTTATGGCATGTCATAATTAATTTCATCCATATTAGCCATTATACGTCCACTGCTTAACAATAGCCTCCCCCATAAACTTCTACAATTGAGTCACCATTTTGAGGGGTATTTGCTAATACTCACCACGCTTCGCAGGCGGGTTGGTGAGCGCAGTATGACTACTGTTCCACAGAAAGGACGCTGCTGCCCACCCCTCTGGTTTGGAGTCCCTTAGTCGCCTTTTACGACATCCAACGGGTGGAGTTGGAGTGGTGCTATATTCGTAATCCGGACACCATACGGTGAAATCCAATGTTCTTTGCTAATATATCAAAATATCAGTAAAAAATTAAATGGCAAACGGTTTGCGCGAAGTTATGTACGAAAAAAAGCAATACATAACGTCAGTAGGTATTCTATTTAAAAAAATGTTCAGTCTATCATCTTTTCTACTTGTACATAATAATCGAAATTAATTTTCGTGGCCGAAACTGCGTTTTATTCAAATATTTTGTTTGCATAACACAACAAATTTTGTTCATATTTCTTGTCCGTTGCTTAAGTAGGTCCCTGCTATTAATTGTGGAAAGTTTTCGTTATTAATCGAATATGTATAGGCAAATGAAGTTCTTGAACTTTAATCTAAATTATGTAATTATCTGCTGCATCGTTATATTACTAATGAATTTTTTGACCAACTTATCCGATTCTAGTGATGTTAATACTGTTCTGTAGCAAAATACATAAAAAGGGTTCCTTATCTAAATGGGTTGTAGGGGTAGAAGACGTTGGTCTAAGACTAGAGTACCTATTGAGAAGCGTATTCATTCTAAGGATATTGTGAGCTAGTTAAATCACTTAATATACTCCAATCTAATCTCAACGCCAAGTGTTTAAGTTTCCAAGTATATGTAGAACAAGTGAAAGCAAAAACTTCTACATACCTATTATCAAGTGAACAGTTTCGTTTCTTCTAGGAAGCCTGATCAACACGTTTGTGTACCTCTACATACGCACTAAAATGAGTCTCGAGATGACGTTATTGTTTTTGTAATTCAAATTGGCGTATTGCAGGTCACATAAACAAGAGTTAAAGTTATAGGTGTTACACCTATGTTACAATGTGTTCTTTGTGTTGCGACGCGGTGACAAGTGGAACTGTTGTTGATCCATATTGAAGTTTGTAAGTGCTTTTGTGCACTAAGTTACTTGTGACATGAGATAAGGTGGTTTTAAAAGCTATTGTGTAGCAAAAAATACTCCCAGAAGTATTAGAATTAGTTAAAATTACAATAGGCGGCTTTATCGCTATCCGCGATCGCTTCCAGGCAACATTAGGATGCGAAATAGTAGATAGAAGTAATTATGGGGCAGTCAGAGGTGTAACTATATATACTAACATAAAATAAATATTATTATATACTATACTAAATACCTATATTCGTATTACTAAAAACCGCGAAACCGTAAAATACGTATATCTGAGTAAAACGTTGTTCCGTTTGCGGGTGCGTTTACCCGCAAATAGACGGTTCATGTATCCGAACATTTACTATGTTGATGATTTTTACCGACTTCAAAAAGGAGAAAGTTCTCAATTCGAAACGTTTATTTTGATTTTTATGTATGTACTTAACCGATTACTCCGAGATATGTTGACTGATTTGAGCAATTCTTTTTTAACTGGTGCAGAATGCTTTCGAGTTAGTCCCATATAAATTTCATTACATTTGATTGAGTAGTTTTTAACCAGCTTCAATAAACAGGTTAATTTGACTGCGCTTATCTAGATGATGTCTTGATAGTTTTTGATTCCTCTCAGATCAGAGAACCGATTTGAGTCATTCTTATTTTTAGTGTTAAATACTGATACCAAATTGGAAAAAGTTCTTGCATTTATTAATACTAAAAAGAAACAAATACAAAAAAAATACCGACTTCAAAAACCCTAGGCGATATAAAAATATTAAATCCACTGAAAAGGAATATAGGAAAAAAAAATTTTATGAAGTCGGACTGGGCAGGTATAAAATATAACTTCTCGTTGGTCTGCATGAACCATGGTTGGGGCATACCTGTACCCGCCCGACTTCATCATTAAGTTATTTTTTTCCTTTTCAGTGGTTTTAATATTTCTATATCGTCTAGGGTTTTTGAAGCCAGTATTTTGTTTTTGTTTTAGATTTTAGGATTACACTCAAACGAATTAACTTCCAATGTGGCCTGTGTGGTGCCGGCTAAGAATAACACTAACCCTTATCATCCCATGGGTGTCGTAAAAGGCGACTAAGGGATTAGTACTAGTTCGAGTACATTTACAACTTAACTGCGATCGCCAATCCGCCTGCCAAGCGTGGAGATTATGGCAAAACCGCCCAATGAGCACACAACAAATCCAAATCGGTGGTTGTGGCGATCTTCGGGCAAGGCCTTTTTCGGCTGAAATGATGATGATGTGGCCTCTGAAAAGCTATATTCAACACCTGGCAATATACAAACAGAAAAGAGAGAAAATTTGGATTACTAAAGTACTTTTTTTATTGCTTAGCATATTTTATTGCTAGTGACTATTTTTTTAATCAATTATGTTCTGTCTAATAGAATCAATATTTGTATTCGTGTTTGTAGTATTCGTTGCATCACTAGTTCACTACCTAATACTCCAGCTAAACAGATTGGCATAAGAAGTTGCTGTTTCAATAAAAGTTGATTAGCACTATGCGCACTTAACCTTAAACAATAATTAAATATATCTAGTATAAAATGGAGGAAAGCGCAGACAACTTGTTTCAGCAACCGAGAGTACTCTAGAGTCTCTGACTGGGGACGGCTAGATTTAGTCCACTTTAATCCCATCAAGACAAATCTGTGCATTCACTGCCAAGAAAACCCCATTTGCTGTAGCTCCACAATTCCAGAACAAGTCCCTTAACAAATGTAACAGCATCATAGGTGTCGACAATTCCAGGAGCGTCCAGTTTCGCACGCACTTAGAAGATAAGGTCAAGTTGGGGGTCCAAAAAAACTCTGCTTAGCAGGGCATGGCGGTACTTCTCATCGGGGCAAAGACGGCTGCTTTCTAAGTAGCAAGTACGGCCTCATATAGAGCACTGCTACCATTTATGGGCGGGAGCACCTGGATACCAGCTTGGACCCTTTGATTCGGTACAGAAACGTGCAGTTAGGATTGTTTACGATCCCAAGCTCACAAGCGATCTAGAACCCCTAAGTCTGAGGAGAGACTGCCTCCCTGTGTGTTCTATACCGCTTGTACAACGGGCAGCGTTCTAAGGAATTGTCCGATATGATGCCAACGGCTAATTTCTACCATCGCACCTCTCGCCATCGGGGGGGGGGATTTATTGACATACCCTAGAGCCAAAATGGTCTCGAGGAACTTCCTCCCGCGCACGCTCAGGTTGTGGAATCCGCCCCAATTTTTTTTTTTGTGATGTCCAGTGGAAATTCTACATGGACCTTCCTTCACCCTGGGGAAGGGCGAAGGGGTATGCTGGACTCCTACCGGCTAAAACCACTGGAGCGGTCATCTTCAGCACCGAAAGGGGGCTCTAGGTCCTCGTAAGATCATACTAGAAGCATAAGCCCGCCTAGTCGTTAGCGCAACCTAAGAACTCGCGCGTTGCTCCTTGTAAAAATCATACCGGCATACCGTTTCGCCCTTCCCCGGAGCGAAGGAAGTTCATGTAGAATTTCCACTGGACACCAATAAAAAAAAAGCGGGCTTTGTTTGCCACCTAAGTGGCATAAAAAGAAACAATATATTTTATACATTAGGGTGGGTTGTAGGTTTTCCTGTATTATAAGAGGAGAGACATCCGTAAATTGTGATCGCTTACGAGTCAAATATTGTAGATGTTATTTCGGCCTGACATCGTAAAATATCTGTAGGCATAACAATGGATCTACAGCAGGGGGTTCCCAACCTTTTTTTGTCTACTGCCCACTTTAAGAATAAATTATTTTTTAACGCCCCCCTTTTTAAACATACTTAAAAACCGCTAAGTACTTATAACTGATTATTGAAACGCAAATTAATAGTATTCGGACAGAGTATCTTTTATTGAAAATAAAACAAACATAATAAATTCTTATATAAAACCTAATGTGAAGGTTGAATCTTTTGCTGTTCAATAAGTTTGTTGATATCAGGTTCCAATTTACTCAAAAACAGCCGCAAGTCGCCACGTTCGGTAACACACAAACGATTTCTCTTTTTAGTAAGCAGCGTTGCCACAGCACTAAATCCACGTTCACACAAATATGACGATGGGAATGCTATCAAAAATCGTTGAACAATTGACCATAATCCAGGGTACAATTGCGGGATCGGTTTTTGTAGCCAAAATTCTTGATATCCATTTTTGAACTTGATTTTTATTTCTTCGTTTGTTGTCAATTCTATAAGTTCTTCTTCCAGCTGAGGTGACATTGCTGTGTTGACATTTGAAAACGGATCCAACACCCAGTCTGGTATTTCCAAGTTTAAAATGTCCTGGTATCGTTCGGTGAAGTCAATGTGGAGGTTTTCCAAATGTTGGCAGTAGGCAAACAAGTCGTCGTTACTGCAGTATACTGATAAATTCGGAAAATTGTGAAACTCACGTCTGCCCATATTCTTTTTGTGCAGAAGCAGTTTGGCTGCGAAAGCAGCAACGACATTTTTTGTTTTAATTAAATTTAGTTCATCGCCTTGCAGTTGGAGGTTCATGTCGTTGAACATTTTATACAGGTCTGTCATGTAAGCTATATCATTCTTTGATGTTATGAGCTTGTTGCGCAGTTCTGTATCTTTAGTTACCAAGAACTCTATCATAGAGTTGTGGCGACACCTACATCGCCAGCAATATAACTACGACTTACAACGACATCTACTTGAACATTAATCGCAACTCTCCGATGACGTCAAAGAATCCTGAATCACGCTATTAAAGTATTCGCGAAACGTAGCATATATACAGTCGCCCAACATCAACCGTTGGGGGCTTCGGCCCGCCAGGCATACCATCCGCCTGGCTGGAGGATCCTCCCTTTTCTATGGAGGAACACCGCACCTTGTTCCCCATATTTGTGACCCCGACGTGATCACCATGTTCACCATACTGGTGATCCCTGACCATGAACAATCAGAGCAGCCTTCACGATGCAGAGAAGCAATCACTTCGCATCATCGCTATCACTCCCCATCCAATCCCAAGAAGAAGCAAGCAGCAAGTCACGCTGCCAGCCAGCAATCTCGGCTACAAGGTTACACCACACGCTGCAGCAAATGCAAGCCTGGTCCGTAACCACATCAGCCCCTTCTCTTCAACCTTCTCTTCAAGCATTGGCACCGCACACTGCACCTGCGGCCGGTCAAAGCAGAGCAACTTCTCCTGGTCTATGCAGCAGTCAGCCACTACGCTTCACTGAACCACTCCGCCTCACTGGAGTATACGCAGCATCAGCCCCGACTCACTGGGACTGCACGGCATTCAATTCCGACGCACTGGAACCATTCACTGGCACATTGGGAACATTCAGAAGACGCAAGAACAGCTGACTCATCAACCACGGTCGGCTCCGACCTTCGGGGGGGAGTGATGTGGCGACACCTACATCGCCAGCAATATAACTACGACTTACAACGACATCTACTTGAACATTAATCGCAACTCTCCGATGACGTCAAAGAATCCTGAATCACGCTATTAAAGTATTCGCGAAACGTAGCATATATACAGTCGCCCAACATCAACCGTTGGGGGCTTCGGCCCGCCAGGCATACCATCCGCCTGGCTGGAGGATCCTCCCTTTTCTATGGAGGAACACCGCACCTTGTTCCCCATAGAGTCAAACAGGTTGTAAAATCGAATCAGACAATTGCCTCTTGACAGCCAACGAACTTCAGTATGAAGCAACAAACGGTTGAAATCTTCGTCATTAGTAACACAAAGCTGATGAAATAATCTATCATTCAAAGAGCTGCTACGGATTTTATTGACTGCTTTGATGACATATTGCAGTGATTGAAATAGTCGTTCACTTAAGTTTCTAGCAACCAAATGTTGTCTATGAATAACGCAATGTATAGCAAGGACATCTGGAATTTTATTCTTTAAGTATGCTATGAAGCTTTTATGGCGCCCTGTCATAGCCGGAGCGCCATCCGTAGCAACTGATATAATATTTTTCAAAGGAATCTCTTTCTCTTCACAAAGCTTTTCCAATGTATTGAATATGGTTTCGCCTTTTGTATCTGTCTCCAAATTTCTGGCAAACAATAGTTCTTCACGTATTTTCTCATCTTTAATAAACCTCACGTAAGATAGCAACAACGCTTCATTAGTTGGTAAAGTGGACTCATCGAGCTGAATTGAGAATTGACTAGTCCTCAGATGATTGCACAATGATTCTTCAATGTTTTCAGCCATTTCATCAATTCGTCTTTGCACAGAATTATTACTCAAAGGAATTTTTCGGATAATATCTGCGGCCGGTTTATGAAGCACAGTAGTTATTACTTCCTTTATTGCTGGCAAAATTAACTCTTCTCCGATGTTGTGTGGTTTGCCTTTTTGAGCAATTCATCATTTTGGCCGAATGAAGTCCACTGCTGGACACAGGCCTCCCCCAAAGATCACCACAACGACCGATATGGGTGTGTTGTGGGATCATTGGGGGTTTTGCCATAATCACCACGCTTGGCAGGCGGGTTGGCGATCGCAGTTGAGTTGTTAAAGTAATCGAAGGACGCTGCTGCCCATCCTTCGGGTAAGCCCTTAGTCGACTTTTACGACACCCACGGGAGGAGATGGGGTGGTGGTATTCTGAGCCGGCACCACACGGCGAATTTTGTATTTTTTTTTAAAAATTAGAAAAAACGGCGAACATTTGAGCAATTAACAAAGAGATATTGTACGAAGCTAGAAGTCCGTCGTCATCTTGCTTAGCAGCCGCCGAAAATAGTTTTGATACACTTGGCTGAGTATTATGCTTCTTCTCTAGGTCTTGAAAATATGCTACATTCTTTTCTGTCTTATCTGGATGCATTTTATTCAAATGATCTTGCAGTCTTGAAGGCTTCATTGCTTCGTTCGAAAATGTTTTTAGACATAGAAGACACAAAGGCGACGACGGGTTTGTGGGATTTTCAATAAATCCGAATTTAATATATTCCGCAGAGTATTGCCGTCTCTTCTTTTTTACTTCCGACATTGTTTTGTTTTAAGAAATACGTAAGTGTTGACATCAAGTACTGCTTATCTATTATGCGCGAAACCGCAAATGAAAATAAAATAAATAAAACACGCACCAACAGGAATAAGACAAACGTGCATAAACTCGTTTATCTCATTCGACGCCCAATCGTACTCGACAAGCAAGAACAAGTGTTATAGAACCAGCCGATTGGTATAGGAATGTACAATTCGGATTATTTAACAAAAACTTGTTAAAACATGATTGCCCGCGGTCTTTTATATCGAACCGAGTTTGAGCTATATTTTAATTAATATTAGTTGATGTTCACAAGATGTAGTCGAGAGTCGAGAGCTCAGTCGGTGTCTAACGGCCTTATTCCAAAACACGAACTAAATATAGTACTGGGTTTAGTACTAGGTTTAAACCATGAACTAAATAAAATGTTATTACAAAACGAGAATTATCATGAATGGATGGATTATCTCTGGTACTAAAGTTAAACCCGAGCGACCCCTAGTTTATCTATGGGACTAACTTCGGTATTAACATATTTGAGGTTATTGTTGTTTTTATTTTGCGTCTTTTATTTACAAATATTGGAAACATGGATATTAATATGAATGACTTGATGGATTTGGAAGATTTGCAAATGCTGGAGACCTTTCGGCGATCGGATAAACGTCGTCATCGTGTGAATCCTTTTGAATTGAGTGACGAAGATTTTAGATATAAGTATAGATTCACAAAACGATTCGGAAATAAAATTGTGGATGTTTTACGTGAAAATCTAGCCCACGACCCTCGAGGATGCCCATTGAGTCCTGAAGTTCAAGTGGTTTGCGCGACATAAACAATTACAATCGTCTCGAATTACGCGCACACGGCACCGATGTATTCACTCCATTTCACTATAGAGTACCTAAAAAATATCAACAACTTGAGTGTTAATAGCGCGTCAAAAGAATAAGTTGTGTTTGTTCTCTATATTGTAACCTAAACAAAGAATAACTTATGATACATTATTGCACTGATAAATAATTATTTAAGCGTTTTAAGTGTGAAGATAATATTAATATTTAGATAAACGGAACGTAGTTTCGAATAAGGCCTGTATGAACGAATGAAAGAATGCAATTTTTTGCTTGTTATCTGTGGATATTATTTAAACCAGTACTAACTTTGGTACTATCTGATCCTCTGATAGTCTTGGTTTTGTAATAAGCACACATTTTAATACCAGGACTAACCTTAATACTGTAACAAACCTAGACCTATTAGTTCTGGTTTAAACCTGTACTAAAGATGTTTTTTGTAATAAGACCGTGGGAGTCTTCCTAGCTAGGTAGATGAAATTATAAATCGACCCCAAAGCCCTACACAATGCCCCCTTTTTTTTCTGGGTCTCTTACCGCCCCCCTTTAGGCCTGCAGCGCCCACAAGGGGGCGTTATCGCCCACGTTGGGAAAGACTGATCTACAGGATGGACGAATGTGCAACGAGTGTGAATTTTTTACCTACACTTGAATATGATCACTACTTTACTTTCATCTCAAAAGATGCATTGTCAGTTAAAACTCGCCAATACTGCTAGTTTAAAAATCTGTTTACTTTGTGCAGCTTGTAGCATGTCCGGCAAGCAGAAGTTTGGCTATTCAGTAGCAGAAATTAACTTTAATTAACAAACTTCAACGTCAATTGCTACTGGATACAGTACAAGAATGTTATAGAAACGTTCGCATTTACGCCAAATATAATCAAAAATAAATAAGTACTCAGCCGGTTGTATAAAGACGTGTCTATAACATGTTTTAAGTATATTCACAAACCCAGAATGGGTTACTAACTAATGAAGTAATGACTCATATGATTGCTTGTATAGCATTGAAGTTTTATAGCATTGAAGTTTAGTTTTATTGAGCATGCCATTATGATACATATTCTTCTGATTCGGGACAAGGGGAAAATAAATATAATGTATGCAGTTCTATCCGTAAAAATTTAGTGTTGCTTCGTCAGAAACAGTTGTTATTAATATATTAATAGGTTTCATTCATTCATCATCCGTGTAATGTCCTGATTAAGAATTAGCGCCACTCCATCTCCTCTTGTGGATGTCGTAAAAGGTGTCTAAGGGACAGTTAAGGAGGATGGGAAGCAGCGTCCTTTATGTGGAGCAGTAGCCATTCTGCGCTAACCAATCTGCCTGCCAAGCGTGGTGAGTACTGTCAAATTCCCCACAAAATTACGATGCATGGCGTGAAACGGTTGTCTTATGGGAGAGGCTTTTATTCAGCAGTTGACGTTCTGTTTTTTTTTTCAAAGTTGGATTAGGTAATATCTTGAATGCATGTTGTTTCAAATAAGTACTGTTGCATCAAATGTAAACTGCTTTGAAAAGGTCGACTTTTAAACTTGACATTATAAATTATCTTTGCACCCAATACATATGTCTTTAATTATAGTTTGGTTATGTTTGATACTTAACTGATATGCAAATTTCCGCATTACGAGGTTAAATTCAAGTTATCGCTAAGTTCGCATAATATATACTTAAATATAAAGATGTTTTCTCTGTGCATGTTAAAGAAGAACTTTTTTTTTTATAAAACCTTGCCCCACACTAGGATTTCACCTGCGTTTACAGACATGAATTCCACATACATACAACTATTGTAACAAATCCTTCACGACATCCTAGACGAGTCGTCTGTGCAATGCATTACCAGTGCCAATACGACGAGCTCAATCATTGCTTGTGGCTTAAAAGCCTAATTCATAAATCATTTATTTTACAACATAAATTTGTGTTGATAATTAGTATTGTGAATGAGCTATTGCAAATCATACACATTGGCCCTAGTTAAGCTGAAACTCAAAACACAAGGGCCTTTCGAAATATTCAAGTTCAAAGATAAAACGGGTATTCTTCAGTATTATAATTCGTCGGATATTATATTATTCTACTTTAAATCATGCTTGGCTTATTTTGTTTGTTGCAGAATCATATTTACTGAATGAAATAATTGACGTTTAAAGCCACTTTGGCATGCATAACTAATTCTGTGAAAATCCTGAGTTGAGTTTTACTACTTAACTAGATCCAAGTATACTTAAACTCGGATACCTATGACTTAAACGCATATCAAATAAAAATTAGAATATAAAATCCATTACTTAACCAAAACTACTTTTGTCGTTTGTCATTTATGAATTCGTATTTTAATAGCTTTATATTTAGCTTTTAAATTCTGTATGCAACTTGTATAAAGTGACTGTTGTACCCAAAGACTATGTTGAACCACTAACACATTCAGTTTTTGGTGTATCATGTTAGGCAAGTATTTCCTACGAGTACCTACTTTCTGTAACCTGTCTAACCGGACTCCAAATGTAAATTTTCAACTACATTACTTAATCAATCAAATCTAAAATAAATGGCGCCGCAGATTACAAGTTTGGTGCAATTTCATGAAATGATCCTTACATGATTGGCTGTTTCGAACATAGCATTGTACTTATGTTATGGCTCTTTTTTGTCATTGTCAGGATTGCCAAACTTTAATTGTATTTGCAGCAGTTACCTCAAAATTAAATGAAATGATCTTTATTCAAGCAAGCAGGTTTGAAAAGAAACACTTTCACTCGTATTTAAATTAATATGAAGTCGGTACTTCCTACTGACTGCCTCTGAGAAGGATTGCGAAGACAAATTCAAAAGGTTTCTCTTTTAAAGTCCATATTTAGATTAAGAAAAATTAAGAACAATGTAGGGGAACGCCAGGAATAGTCTTTTGAAGAACGATCAATAGCCGTTTTGGGAACAGTCCAGTCAGACGGCATGCATGAATTAGTCATCGTGTAGCTCAACTCTATTTTATAGAGCTCAACGACCCGCACGATACCATCAGCATGACATTTGTGTAGGCCACATGAATACTCAAACCCACCACACAGATATTAAGTCTAAGTGTGTATAACTTACCGCCGAGTACTGAAACGCCACTTAATATACATTTTGATTTATTTACATTAAGTATTAATTTATGTCTTTGGTTTTCGCGACTATTACTCATTTTAATAAAACACTTGAATAGTTTTTTAAGCAGCCGTAGAATTTCTCCTGTGTGTGTGTGTGCTTATGTGTGTTGTGTTTATCTAATAGTTCCGCGACATTTGTATTTCCTACAATACCTGTAAATTTATTGTAATGCTGAAGAAGTATTTGTATTTAGACATAATGCCTCAGTCATGTGCCATTTTTAGTTTGTAATAACATTACATTAAATATAAACAAAGCATGAACAATACGGCACGGCACAGTTGGTGCAGTGATACAGTCGGCTGCTACGCTCCGGGTCGTGGGTTCGATTCCCGCACGGAACTAATATTTGTAAGAGCTGCAGGTAGTTGTTCCGGGTTTGGGTGTATTGTGTGTGGAATTTATGTCTGTAAACGCACCCACGACATAAGAAAAATCCTAGTATGGGGCAACGTTTATTTTTTTAAATACATACAGAGATAAGAGATTGCTCCTATCTCGGGTGATTAGCTGCCCCCATTGAGGAGTTCGCTTTTTATCTCCCAAGATCTTCATCAGATCTTCACCAAAATGGGACCATCTTTGGTGAAAACTCTTTCAACCTATAAAACAATCATCCAAATCGGTCATTTATGACGGAGCTATACCTGAATATACATTTTTAAACTAACGATTTGAGAACTTCTTAAAGAATTCTCCCGAAGCCTCGCTATGCGCTGTGCTGCGCACACGGCGGCACGTAACCACATACTCGGCCGTCTTCTCGGGGATTGCTCGGTATAAGCACGCAGATTCGCCAATGGGTGCGCTCGCGACCCCCATGGCCCCCTTTTTTCCATATAAAGACGACAGGGGGCTCAGGCGTGTTGCACACGGGCGCCGCGGCGGTTGTTACCCCGGCTCCATGTCCTCCTTCTCCGAGCGGGATCGGCCCTCTCCCGAAGTCAGTTATACTCCTACTACGAGGGCGGCACTGAAAATTTCGGGAATCAAGGAAGTGACACAACATTACTATTTAAAAATGTATTTATTGCTTTTCGAAGTATTCTCCGCGAAATTTGACACATTTTTCCATACGATGGAACCAATCATTGAAGCAACCATTCCATTCGGAAGTTGGGGTCTCTAAAATGGCCGTTTTGTAGGCGTCCGCAGCTTCTTTAGGTGATGAAAATCTCTGTCCACGCAATTTATTCTTTATTTTAGGGAAAGTATAGAAATCATTAGGGCTTAGGTCGGGGCTGTACGGCGGATGGTCTAATAATTCTATGTTTTCTTGCTTTAAAAACTCTTTTGTTCTGTGCGCGGTGTGAGAACTCGCATTGTCGTGATGGAGGATGATGCGGCGGTTGCAGTTCTCTCTACGGAGTTCAAAAACGACCTGTGGCAAACAAATGCTAGCATACCATTCTGCATTAACCGTTCTTTGTCCCTCAAGAGGAATAGTCGTAACATGGCCGGTTTTGGAGACAAACGTGGCCACCATTTTTTTTGCAACACTCCGTGAACGAACAATTTTTGTTGGCTTTAACTCATTTTCGAACACCCAAACTCGTGACTGGTTTTTTGTTTCGGGTTCGTACGCATATATCCAGGATTCGTCATCTGATACGATGTTGTATACAGCATTTGAGGATCCTGCGTGGAATCTTTCGAGAGTTCTGACGCACCAAGTAACGCGAGCCGCTTTTTGCTCTTCACATAGCAAATGCGGTATCCATCGGGAAAACAACTTTTTTACACCTAATTGTTCATGCAAGATTATTTGTATTTGACTCATGCCAATGTCTAAAGTTGCCTGAATTTCGCGGTATGTCACATGTCGATCTTCCTCAATCAGCTTACGCACAGCATCAACGGTTTCTTGGGTGACTGCAGTTTTTGGACGACCTTGACGAGGATCATCACTGAGCTTGACACGTCCACGTTGAAATTCAGCAAACCAGCGATAAATTGTGGTTTTTATTGTGATATTTACTTGAACTTGAATTATACAGCTGGAATTTGTTTGTTACGAAATGGTAGATTATTTACAGAACATAGACCTTTATACAATTAGATTTGCGTATATTTATTTTATTTTATAACACGTATTTTTACAGTTTTTTCACGAGTTGACACAAGTATCGATAACAGTCGGTAGCCTAGCAACGGTCATAGACATTTTTACTAGTGCTATGCTATCTAACCTTAATAGTTTTGGATGGGGCTTCATCACCAAATGCAGAAATCATCCGGTCAACACACTGTTTTTGTGTTAAACCACTTCGAAAGTCATAATAAATCATCGCTCTTGAATTTTCTCGAGTCAATTCCATTTTCTCAACGACTAAACAAGTTTGACAAAACCTTGTGACAAGACCGTGAATCTTTTTTTAAATAAATAAATGGTATTCGATTCGTAAAACCAAAGAGTTTTCAATTAAAATGATTTTAATATGACAGGAACAGTGGAAATATTCCATTCCCGATACTTTTAGTGCAGCCTATGTAATTATTGACAATTTGTTGATAAGCTCTACTAACCATTAAATTGAACAAGCATTTGAAATTAATATTGTGAATGATTAATATATCAAATAAATTGATAATTTCAACTGTTTTCCGAATAGTGTCACACTATCGGGAAAACAGTAAACAATGTTAATTAAGTACCAATAGTTTTTGTTAATAAATTCTTATTGTGGTTGTTATCGTCGTGTGTGTCTTTGCTTATGTTCATTTGTGTTATTATTGTATAGGTAGTTAATGTATTTCAAACGCAATTGCCTTATTGTTTCTGAATAAATAAGTAAACATTCAATCGAAAATACATGTCACAAGGAAAGTTAGGATGCCTTAACGTGCCCAGAGGTTCAGTCCGATCCGCTATCCGATTAATTGCGCTGTATGTGATCCATTGGAGGTGAAATTTATACATACCAGCTAACAAAAAGTTAACTAGGTTTGAATCGATGTGATTTGTTAACATGAACAGAGAAAGCTGTGCAACTTAACAATAGTCGAACTTAAATTTTGTTAAATTAAGACAGAAAATTCATTGTGAAACTTACAGTCGAATTTTTTGACTGCAATAACGGCAACAATACCTATATACAGACGAGTTAGTTTGGAACTTTCGAAAGTAATGCGGCTAAGTGTTGTAGCGGTTAGCGCATGCAGCTAGGTAATAGGTGTTTTCGAATATTGTGAGACACCTCATAATCGTTTTAACATTTTTGACAAGGTGTCAATTCGTTACCATATTTTTTTCAGTGTTATAAATTTATATATAGCGATACGTATGAATAATTACCAGAGATTGGAATGGTTTGATGATTGGTAGAGTGTATTTTCGAGGAAGTAAGTAACACGAGTGGTTAATATCTCCCTCTAAAATCCCGGCATAATCAACCCAGGGTTTACGAAATAACAAATTTATTATTATTGCACTATGAATACATTCGTAACGATTTAGTATTTCGAAGACTTTTATATTAAGCCCGTAGGCTCAGAATGCCACCACCCCATGTCCTCCCATGGGTGTCGTAAAAGTCGACTAAGGGATTAGCCGGAGGATGGGCAGCAGCGTCCTTCGAGTACATTAACAACTCAACTGCGATCGCCAACCCGCCTGCCAAGCGTGGCGATTATGGCAAAACCCCCCAATGAGCCCACAACACATCCATATCGGTGGTTGTGGTGATCTTTGGGGGAGGCCTGTGTC
Source organism: Diloba caeruleocephala (assembly GCA_947459985.1). Classification (NCBI taxonomy): domain Eukaryota; kingdom Metazoa; phylum Arthropoda; class Insecta; order Lepidoptera; family Noctuidae; genus Diloba; species Diloba caeruleocephala. The sequence goes on from OX381619.1 coordinate 9,654,682, forward strand.
CAGCAGTGGACTTCATTCGGCCGAAATGATGAGGTACTAAAACTGTTAAAATAAAGTGCTTTGTTTTACATATAGACTAATAAAATCTTAAATTATTGGCCGATTATTATGTGTATTTTCTTGATTATATCGCGAAAAAATAAAAGAATAATTTTAAATATAAAAGCCAAAAAAATAATTAAATCAAACTTATATATATACTCATTCACAATGACAATACTTTTCTTATAAATACTACACAAAATACCATAGTAAAGTATTTGTACCTACCCATCAAAAATATAGAACCAAACATAATCCGGTCTTTGATGACGCCCAGTCTGGTAATGAACAAGAAGTAAGCGTGTAAGGCGTGAAATTGAAAAAAACCTTGGTACCTATTTGTTTCAACTTATACAGTAATTTTGTTTCCTTATTTGTTTGTTTGTGTCAGAAAAGTTACCGTTATCATTATGAGATTACACTCTCACGAACAAATTCAAAAACACACACAAACACCAACAACAACCACCCAAATACCCACACCCACATCCAAGCCTGCATGTTTAATTCTATTTTCATTTTTTATTATTTTGTGTGTTGTAATATTTATTTTTAAATTTTATACGCAAAAAACATGAACTCAATAATGTTTTGGCCAATAGGGAGTTGAAACTGTCCAACCTAAATACAGATTACTCAGTGATCTAGCTAGGGGAGCAGTGCTTCACCGATTAATTTGTGTGTACATGGTATATGTTTTTTTTTTTTTCATCTAAGTATCCCTTCCCTTCATGTACTACAAATAACCTTTGTTTGCTATAAAAATAAATAAATAAAATAAAAATAAAAATTATTTCTCGAAACAGGTTCTATAACACCAATTTACACACGTTCGCACTCAACACTCAACTCAAGCATACGGGCTTCGATCAACAATTGTACTAGATTTCCAATGAGCGCTTCAAAAACGGCCCGAAAAATAAGAGCACAAATAATGTTGTGGTCTTACAAACAGTCCAATCACAGCCAACAATACGACGTTCAAAATGTAACTCTCCTACCGAAAACGGGTTTCACGAGTAGTTAAAGCGGGACTTAATATTAAGTGGCGTTTCAGTATTCGGCCGTTTGACTGATAAAGCGTTTCAAAATAGAGTCGGCACCAAATGTCAAAATATATTTTTCAACCTCATTGTTTACATGTTTATATGTTTAATTTTAGAATGAATATTTTTGTACTTATTTAAAAAAGACTAACGTTTACTTCGATGTCAGAACATCTTAAATACAAATATGCTGCCAACGTTAATAAACGTCATGTTTGAGTGTTTAGGTTTTTAATTAACTGAAATTGTTAATACTTTTTCTGTATTTAGTAGTAAGAAATATAAAGTGTATGGAATCACGGCCACTTGCGCGATGTGTTTTTGTTCAGCCTTAATCTAGTAGTATTGTTGATCGAAGCATACGGGTCATGCATATTTCACCAAACGCTTGCTGTCCCTTTCACATAGCTTCTTTTTGCATTGAGTAATAGAGATAACAAATAGCATCTTATGCATTATGTGAAAGTAGTAGTAAATGATATCACTTTTATATGTAAAAAAAAGATTTCAACCAAACCAACCACAACAACAACCGACCTAGTTTTATTTTCTTGTACATAAACAAACATTTTAATTTGACAACATTTTACTACGAAACCATAAAAAATAAATATGATTTCTCGAAACAATAGGTAATTTGTTACCAATGTATTCAAAGTTCAATAAATAATTCGCGATTCTTTAATCCAGAGATTTCAGAGAGAGGTATTATCTACTCTACTTTACTTACTTCATTTAAGTTAAGGTAAATATACTTTACCTATTCCGATCTCTGCTAATGACTAAATAACTTTTTCAGAAAAACTCCCTGCAGCTGTATATTTCACACCAAAGAGGTCCCTTCTACAAGGCCGAGTTCCAAACGGAGTTGGATCTAAGAAGGTTTCATATAGCGGACGTAACTGACAAGCGTATATTTGTCTCTGTCATGCACACTGACTCTCTAGCAGATCTGTATGTATCGGAGATAAGCAACAATTTTACACAGTACAACTTTGTGCTGAGTTTGGAGCAGATATTGTGCTACTTCCCGGATGCAAATTGGAAAGACAGCTGGCTGGAGTAAGTTGGTTCATTCTTTCTTTTAAAGCTATTTATTTATGAAACACTTCAAAAACATAATTACTGTGCGACAAAGAGAGACGTGAGTCGAGCTGTTGTATCGAACAACTATTAATTCGGACATAATTATGATCTATTCCGTGTGGTGTCCAGATCTAGAATATAGCACCTCTGCCTCTACTCCGTGGATGCCGTAAAAGGCGACGAAGTGCTCCAAATCAGAGGGATGGGCAGCAGTGTCCCTTCTGTCGAACAGCAGCCATACTGCGCTCACCAACCCTGCCAAGCGTGCTGCGTACTGACAAATTCCCTCCAAAATGACGACATACGGCATGTTACCGGTCGTTGTGGAAGTCACTTTGTGGTGGACGTCCTTTGGTTGGTACGATGATGATTAAGAATAAAACAGACACGAATTTCGCGAACTAAATAAATAAATGGAAACAAAGAAAAGAAAAGTATATGAAAAGTACTAAGCGAATGACATTGTGTTAATTAGTATTGATTGGTAAACATTGGCAGCAAGGACGAAAAGTATTTCGGACGCAGAATTCATTTATTTTGGTCTAAGACGTGTCAGTTTGAGGTGACAATATTAAATTAATTGTGTAAAGTTTTGTATATACGATATTTTTCAAACTGTTCAAATCCTATTTGTTTTTCTTTTCAATGTTTAAGTAATTATTTTACATTTATTGGTGAATTTTAGGGATGTGACGGAGGACCCGTTCACTGATCTATACCGTGTGGAAGGACTGAAGGGCATCTACATAGCTTCGCGAGTGGACTCGAAGTCGCCCGTCACTAATATTGGACCAGAGCATCTGATTTCGCTGATAACTTTCGATCATGGAGTCACGTGGTCCCCTATCAATCCGCCTTCCGAAGATGAGAATGGTATGTACTTTGGCTTTATTCAAACAATAGTTTGCGTTGCTGTGGCTAAATGCACGTAATTACAACACGATTTTGATTCTGAATAAAACATAGATACATCATTGCATATTTATACGTCCACTGCTGAACAAAGGCCTCCCCCATAGATTTTCACAGCTGTGTCATCATTTTGGGGGGGTATTTGCCAATACTCACCACGCTTGGCAGGCGGGTTGGTGAGCGGGACGCTGCTGCCCTTCCCTCTGGTTTAGATTCCCTTAGTCGCCTTTCCACGGGAGGAGATGGAGTGGTGCTATATTCTTAATCCGGACACCACACGAAATAACATAGATACATACCAAGGTAATAAAAGCGTGTTAAAAAAAAATGAGTATGGGTCTTCTGATTTAATGAAAACATGCGCGTATATGAATACAACGATGTGTAAAAATTTCAAAACGATCGGTAAAGAACTTTAGGAGATTTGCGATTTTAAACAAAGGAACATTAAAGATATATATATATATATATAGATTTTAATTAGGTAGTATATATGCAGATGCGAGCTGAAAAAATTCAATGTTATAGTTGTGTTAAAATAGAGGCCCAATTTTGTTGTTTATGTTCTAATAAGCCAACTTGTTAAAAAGGTGAATGGGAAATCATTCTAGTCTGCCCAATGCTGGAACTTATTTTTTTTTCATTATTTGGCATACTTGTGTCATATCCGTTAATTAGGTAGATATGTGTAACTTACTTCTAAGGAATTTCACGTTTACTAAATTTGATTCCCTTAAGCTTCCACTTTCCCACTCTTTTCCTAATTAATTATGTAAAAAACAAGTTGCATTTTGTAACTCACAAATATAATTGGTCGAATTTCGACCACAGGCGACCCTAGTTTATATTCATGTTTCCTGTTCTCCTTATATTATATATTATTTAAGCAGTACATAAGTGATAATGAATCTTACATGCACAAACAAACACACAGACCCGGAGCGACTATCTGAAGGCCAAACAAGTATTTGTTCGGTGCAGGAATCGAACTCGCGTGTCCTTGTACTAGTAACGTCTACTACTAACGTATGCGATACGTAACGGGGTTTAACTCTTTTAAAAATACAATTACACAACGGGCGTATCAAATAGTTGAGAGGATTTTAAACATTGAATGGCGACTTAGTATTCAGTCGTAAGCCTTATAAGTTATAACATTTGTTTGTACTCAGGAAAGCCATTGACCTGCCACATAGAGAACTCCTGCAGTCTGCATTTATGTCAGAAGTTCAGTCAGCTCTACCCAGTCACAAGGTAAGTACTCTCGTACTTTCTTTCCTATTATTTTTTTGTAGAAACATCTGGTTAGGCTTATTTCCGATAAAAGGCTGATTTGATTGATTAATTTTTTTTAGATAATTCTAAAAAATACTCTTAACACGTTATCATGAAGTTAATTTTCACATAACCCGTAAATACTATTATTGTATCATATAACAACTGGAGGTCGATTAAATTATTGTGACGATACTGGATTATTATTAACGTTGTTGTGTCATAAGTTTGTTACAAATTTCAACTGTAATTTAGAGCAATAGGTTTGCCTTGATTTTACTATTAATTAGCTATGTTCAAAATGCAATAGATTATTATAAATTAATGAAACTTATTTAATAATTTTGACAGTTTTATATATATCTTACACATATAGTGACCTTTCTTTGATTAGGAGAATAAGTAAGTTATAGGAATCGTCTTTATTGAAGAAACACGTTTTAATTTCCAATACTTTCTTGCAATAATTAATAAACAAAGTTGCTATATGAGTACAAAAAAAACTTGTTTTTCACCATTTCGTTACAAAAATGTACACAAAGAACACGCGCCGCTGTAATAAAATGATAAAAGTTTTTTTTGTTTTAGTGCTCAGGTAGCAACTTTGTTCATTAATTATTGCTTAAAAACAAAATGGTAACCCACTAATTGTCCCTTGAAATAAAATTCTCTATTTTTGTATAACGTCATTTGAAAATGTAACAAATATAAATTATCCCGAAAACTATTTAGTTTGCCTTCAGGGATAAACTTCCGGATTATCTGATATATTTGGTGTAGGTAACTTGAAAATATGTATGGTATTGTATCTCTGAAAAGCATAGTTATGCCCGTATTGTAGAACAAGAATCTAAACTTAAGTAAAACTTGAGGCTAGAGATTGCGTTAATCAAATATAAACTATATGTACTGTATTTATATTCAATTGATACGATCTCGACTTGAATTTTATTCGCGATCTTTAATACGGGCTAGAAACTGAACTTCAGGTTCAGGTTTCAGGTTAAAGATATTGATGGAAAAATAAATGATAATGCTACAAATAACATTAGGCGCAATAATCAAATGTTTATAAAATATAACGATTCACGGAAATAAGTATATCAACAATCGAATATTCAAAGGAAAGATAAACTCATATACTTTGATTGTCACCTTTATCGTCTTAGCTGCCTGCAATGTCACCTTGAACTCTGTATATACTTCTCGACAATTTAATTTAGTTGCCGCTTACCGATGATATCGTTTATATGTTTACTGCACAGTTTGTTGACCCATTTGACATAGGAAGGAATCGTTTAGTGAACGATTTAGGGTCGATTCACACGGCAGTTCTAAAGATGAATTGATAGAATAATTTATTAGAAGAAATAATAAGAGCGTTGATATTGCCGCTTCGATTATGATGCATTATAAAATTATTATCTATAAAAAGTTTTTGTGCTAGAACTTATCGATATCACTATAGTATGAGTATGACTTTTGATATGCAGTTCCATATTATTGCATACCTATAATATACAGTATTATAGAATTTGCATATAATAAATAACTTATGAATTGTGAGCGATACTTATGTTTAGAACGATATACGGCTTTTCTCACGTGCAAATTTCGGGTAATTCGGAGATTGAGTTTCATCCGGATGAGTCCGAAATTTGCACGTGAGTAAAATGCATATACACTTTAAAGAAATCAGTTTCATACAAAGTTTAAAAATTGTGTTTGTATTTGTGTTGGGATCCTAATAGTCCCTGTATTAGATGTAGTCATCGTTTGGGTTTTAGATGATTCCTAAATAATGACCTGGGAAACAATTATGCAGATTATTAGTCAAATTATTTAGACTACCTTTGAGCCTAATATAGTCGAATATTTAAACATGTGATTAGTTTTATATTATGTTCAGCATAATTTAAAACTAATCAAATTTTCACTTAATTGCTACTCGCTGTAATGTTTGTAATTAAACTTTCTAACTTATACTAAGATACTATAAAAGTTACCTATGATTATTATTTTCCTATGGATGAGATTTCTTGTGGGATTTTTTACTTACGTTACTAGAGTTTTCTACACCCAGCATAGCTTTTCAGTGTATACTATCAGACATAGATATATTTAATCACAATCTTGAAAACTACCGTTAGTCACAACTTACTATCATGGTGAAGATACATTTTTTCTTGGAAATAATATTAATACATTGGACCTTCAATGATTCATATTTTTTATCATATTATGGCATCCAAATGTAGTGAATCAGTTAACTATATTTATTACAATAACTAGCGGTGAAACAATCAATTAATTATCGGTGTAGGTTACTATGAATATAGGTCATTATCTATATTATTAGCTAATATTGAAATGTTCATGTATTTCTATAACTAATTATATGTGCTGTGGTATAACAACGATACTAAAGTAACCAGTTAATTTGTTGAAAGACGCTTCCCTATCTATTTGAGTATATTGCCCAGTCCCTTATTTCTGATTACGACGTTAGTAACGATGCAGGGCAATAAATAAATTATGTAAACATCGACAAAATATGATAAAAACATACCAGGAAAGTTGTATAATATATTTTTATTTCCTGTGCTGTAAACATTATATTGTTAAAGTAACAAATTAGTTATAATGTGCTTAATATAAAATTCTGATAAAGATTAAATTGCTTGCAGCCCACCAGGAAATGTGGTTGCGAACGGTTTGAGGTAAACTCATACGAATAATCGAGTGCATTACAACATTATTAAAATTAACATTTGCTTTTATTTTAATTTGCACATTGCACGGACATTACTTTTATTTTCCATTATATTAAAATCCACATTTATATGGTTTATACAGTTTGTGATTATTTAATGCATTATGTTTTTATCTGTTCACATGTTAATAACATTAAGATAATAATGTAAATTGTTGTATTTAATCTTAAATATAATAAAAGTAGTAAATAGTAGAACTCGATTCTGTAAATATCATTTTATTGAGCATGACGTAACTTTTGTGGGTCTTTGTTATTGATCATTAATTCGCATAGAAAAGTATGCAAAGGGGTATATTTAGTTTATGTCTGGTGTGTCATATTTCATAGCATGTTCAAAGGAATCATAACATATTTTCTATTATAGGTCGGCCAGTATTATGAGTTCGAAGTCAGCCCCAGGAATAATAATGGCAACCGGCGTGATGGGCAAATCTTTAAAGGGTATACCCGGAGTCTACATGAGTAGGGACGCTGGTCTCACTTGGAAGAGGATTCTCAAGGACTATTACTTCTTTAACTACGGAGACCACGGCGGTGTTCTTGTCGCAGTCAAGTATTTCAAGTCCCGCGGCGAAACGAGAAAGATATTGTATTCAACCAACGAAGGCATCGAATGGAATTCTTATCAGTGAGTCATTGGCTGCTTGGTATGTTATCAGTATTTTATTAATTGTTTGACGCTATTAACAACATTAATTTGTAGGTTCAATGTCGATGACCTGCGCATATACGGACTGATGACCGAGCCCGGCGAGAATACCACAACGTTTACAATGTTCGGCTCTGCGAACGAGCAGCATCAGTGGATTATAATCACAATAGATCTTAAAAACACATTTACACGTAACTGTACTGATGAAGACTACAAATTTTGGTCACCATCGCCTCCCAACTCATCAATCTCTTGCGTACTTGGTTCCAGAAACACTTTCCAGCGACGTCTCGCTCACACTAACTGCTACAACGGAATCGATTACGACAGACCTTTCAAGAAAGAGACATGCGAGTGTAGCCGACGAGATTTCGAATGTGATTTCGGATTCATGCTCTCTGGAAACGAATGTATTCAAAATAAATCTGTCAGATATGATCCATACGCCATTCCCCCAGATTGTAAACCGGGACACTTCTACAAACGAACAAAGGGTTACAGAAAAATAGACGGAGACGTCTGCACTATCTCTGGTTACATGTCTTACGTTCCGGATATGATCCCGTGTCCAATTGAGGAGACAACAGAATTTATGTTGGTTGCCTTAGGTAACAAAATCGCTCGCATTGATCTGTTCGATAACTCCACCATATATCCCATAGTAAACGAAAGGAACATCGTCGCTATCGAATTTGACATAAAGAACAACTGCATTTATTGGGCTGATATAGAATTAGATAAAATCAGCCGTCAATGCTTCAATAACGGCACGGCCCAAGAGGTAATCGTCGACAGAGACTTGGCTAGTATAGAGGGTATGGCGTTTGATTGGATTTCCAATGTTTTATTCTTCGTCGACGGCTTGAGGAAGAAAATAGAGGCCGTCAGAACAGATATGATACGTGAAACAAGAATGAGAGTTACAATTTTAGACTCGAAAGTTCTATCGAGACCGCGGGGTATCGCAGTTCATCCAAAAGCAGGTTACCTGTTTTGGACTGACTGGGACAGGAATAATCCATCAGTATCGAGGTCAAATCTAGATGGTACGGATGTTAAGAAACTGTTTGGGAAGCCAATTGTGCAGTGGCCTAATGGAATAACAATAGATCAAATGTCGGAGAGAATTTACTGGGTAGACGCGATGGAGGATTACATTGCTAGCTCGGATCTGAATGGCAAATACTTTAGGAGAATATTATGGAACGATGATAGAGTAACACATCCTTTCGCGGTAGCTGTGTTGAAAGACAAAATGTATTGGGATGACTGGAAAGTCAAATCGATATTTGTAGCTGATAAAGATTCTGGGTCCAATGTTATGACAATTAATGACTCATTTGTCGGTTTAATGGACCTGAAGGTGTTCGCTCACTTCGTGCAACACGGTAGTAATGCATGTTCGTATAAGAACACGAGCTGTGACACCATATGTCTCGGTGGGCCAGGGAATACTTTCAGCTGCCTCTGTCCCGATGGATTGACGATGACCAGCGGTAAATGCTTGTGCGCCAACGGCACTGAACCATTCTCAAACATGACTTGCCCTGAGACCGCAGTTTCGTCGTGTGGACTTGTAAGTATATACCTTTTTGAAGCTTTAGCTTTATGCTAAACAGTAGTTCCGATGTAATGTTTGATTATCGAAATGATCAATCTATCTGACACCTATAAGCCGATTATTTTTTCTAGCAATAATAAATTACTAATTAATATGGTCTGATGTTAAAAACAAAACAGTATCTTTGATAAAGGGGCTATGTAGACATGACGCAAGCAAGTCGTTTCTTAAGTCGTTACTAAAATAATAACCTTTATCAAAACTGTAATTTTGATCCGATACTTAAAACGAGAAACCTATGAACTGCAGTCTTATTCGTAAAAAGATAAAACGTTTCAACCCCATTTCATCATCACCTGTCGGTAGATCACAAATATTAATCCACAAAGGGCGGGGCTTATACCAAAAACGAGAGTTAAGGGGCCTACTCAAAGCACTGCGTGCAGGGCCCTACATGCAGTATCTCTGCCGGATTGTATAGTGTGAATGTTTGCAGAGCCGGTATATATCGATATCGGTATATATCGGCCCTGTAGGCAGTGCTTTCAGTAGGCCGCTTAATGCAACGGTAAAATCAGGTTTAACCTTTGGTGTAAGGTTTACTACATTTTATTATGTATTTATTGGTCTTATTCATAGGTTATTAAAACTATAACAATTCACATTTTTTTATAATAAATAGAATAGTATATATTAAAACTTATTCATTATACAGTAAATTTATACAACAATATGGTAAATAGTCACAAATTGATTATATTACATAAATTGTAAAATTACTATAATATCATTAAAAAGTCTCATCTACCTCCCTATCTATCACCTTCATCTACATGCATAAAGGCATTCAAACGTTATTTTCATTTAAATGAGCCTATGTGTTTCGAGTGTTTTGTTTACATGTAAGACTTAATCAATAAAAAATTTCCTCAGGATCAGTTTATGTGCAAAAACGGAAAATGCATCTCATCATTCTCTCGCTGTGACGGAATCAATGATTGCGGGGACTTGTCAGATGAGATCGGCTGCATGTGTGTACCGCCGATGATCATGTGCGACAATACTCGCTGCTACCTCCCGCACTGGAAGTGCGATGATGATATTGACTGCGCTGATATGAGCGATGAGAAGGGTATGCAGAACTTTATATTATATAAGTTGCGACAAAAAGTTATTTAAGCAGAACTGATATCAAATTGTCAAATAAACGTAACAATAAATAAAAAGAACCGTGTGGTGCCGGCTAGGAATACCACCAGCCCATCTCAACCTATGGGTGTCGTATAAGGCGACTATGGGATTAGCCGGAGGATGGGCAGCATCGTCCTTCGAGTACATTTGTAACTCAAATATGATCGCTAACACCTCTGCCAAGTGTGGCGATTATGGCAAAACCCCCCGATGGACTCAACCAAAACCAAACTGGTCGTAGTGGCAATCTTTGAGGAAGGCTTCTGTCTAGCAGTGGGCGTTTTTGGGCTGAAATGATGATGATGATGATTGCTACAAAAATAGAACAAATACAGAACTTTATTTTTAGGGGACAACCAGTAGTTTTTAGGGATAGCATTGATTAAAAAGAAGTTGTATTTCTTTTTTTTTATAGTTTATAAATAAAATTCCTATTTGAGCACTTAAACATTTGTTACGTAAACGTAAACAGATAAAGAACACGCACCGCTGTAATAAAATAGTGATAAAAGTTTATTTTTTAAGTATCAAATATAAGGTCTACATATTTTTTAATAAACGTAATACCTATAGCCTACTGATTGTCCCCTTCAAATAAAGTTCGATGTTTTTGTGGGATGTTATCTACATAAGAAGTGAAGAAAACTTTGCACTACTTTTTAAGCACATTGTGCACACGGAGGAATGTCCGATTTGGCACAGTTATCGATCATATGGACGAGGCGGAGTGCAATTTTTTTTATATACTTTCATATGCATTTCGAAAAAGCATTTATTTTGACATTACAAACAGACACTTCAATTTTATTTATTTGTATAGATATGGGTTACAAAAACTCAAGGATTTCGGTAGAAATTCGACCACTAATGTATGTAATAATATCTAATAACTGTACCACTGCTGGGCAAACGCCTCGTCTCATACAGATAAGGAGCATTGATCTCCAAACTTGCTTACTGCATGTTGGCGATGTAGACCATTACATCCAAGTCTCCTCACGATGTTATGTTTATGTATGTTCGTTCAATCCATCATCATTGGTTAAAATTGATTTCAGATTGCGGTCATCGCAACTGCTCTGATAACAAGTTCCAATGTAACAACGGGCAATGTATCGAAAAGCGATGGGTTTGCGATGGCGACAACGACTGTAAGGATGGGTCTGATGAACGCAACTGTACGGTGAGTGGCTATGAATATTGTTATTTTTTTATCTAGTTTATGAGGCTTCAGTGCACTCCGGGTGACTGCCAGTCTCATGGGATTATTCATAATATACTATGATGTATAACATGTAAGTCGCTGTAACAACCCACATGGCACACATCACACTATACCAGCACTTACTCACATATAATGCAACAAACTTTAAACACATTTTCACAAAAACAAACACGCTTGCATTCATTAGACCAATGGCTGGCCTAAGAATATATTTAACTGGCCACTGTGTAAACTCATATCTGACATCATTCTCATCCTCTGGTCCCGATACCGATCACATTCCATCATCACATATAGTATGTCTTCAGGCCGCTGACATAAGTCACACAAAGGCGACTGCTTAATACGAATCAATTTTTTTTTTGTTGAGCTCCTCGCATACATTTCTGGGAAACGTGGTTGCTTAACCGGTCATCCCTGGCGAAGCCAAAAGAGGCCTCCAGCCAGACTTAACACTCATCATATGGTGAAATGTATTTCATGGAACGTGACCAGAACGCATCCTGAGAGCCACTACCAATGTCTCCCTGGAGAGTTTAGCACAGTCAAACCATGGCCCATGTCTTAATATATCCTTCCATCTCTTCTTGCAAACATTTCGAACCCACGAAACTATTTCACATCCATAGGGACCCGTTAACACATTCGCTCCATCGGTTACTGCATTCCTAACTTGTTTAAATGCGTTTACAGGGCAGTAATTATTATTATTGACTTTATTTTGCGGGATATTGTTTGTGTTATTTGGATAATAACAAAAATGAAAAGAGTGTTGGTACTAGCTTTTGACAAAAGTGATGTTGAGGTGAATTTATTGTTCCACGTTCAAGATGGATACGTGAAAATTGACACCCTTGATGACAGATTGTAACAAATTTAAGTCATCACGAAACGAATATAATAATGTTTGTGTTAGAGTAGATTAAAGATAAAATTTAGTTTTCTAGAAACATGTAAGCATCAAATCATATTGTATTTCGTATTATTTGCATACGCATAAAAGCCGTTGCCTAATGGATTATTATTTTATTCTAGAAATTACTGTGTAAGGGAGACACAGCAGCAGTTGTAAAAATAAACAATCCGTATAAAAATGCAAGCAATACACTGCTTTTCGGAACGAAACAATGGGAGGGTCGATCCCGCAACACGTAGCACAGAAAGGCAATCGCTTATATACTATGCACTATGATCCACTGTGCCAAGCGAACTGTTTTGTTATTGTAGTCGCAGTAGGTCGCTATTACATGTTGAAAATGCAAATTTCGCACTAATCGCGTATTTTTCTGTGATCGTGACGACATTCACATTCTATGACATTTAAAATTCGTGTCCGTGAACGCGATCAAAATGTAGCTAATGGAATTAATTTGACGTAAACTGATAAAAAATCAACATTTAAAATATATCAGAAAGCAAAGCTGAGTTAGTAACTAGTACTAATATAATGAAACTAAGTTTTGATTACACTGTTTTAAAATGAAAGCAAAAAGTTGTAATCGACCAACAAACACTAAACAAATCAACATTAGTTCGCATTACTTATATTTGACAAAATTATAAGATAGTGTATTTTTATGAGGTGATTTATAAATTCGACGTATGACTCAACAGTCAGGATGGCCGAGCGGTCTAAGGCGCCAGACTCAAGGTTCCCTTGCTCACTGAACGTGAGTTCGAGTTGTTCTGGTCCTCTCTGAGGGCGTGGGTTCGAATCCCACTTCTGACAAACTTTTTGTATTTGATTAAATTATTTTTCTACCATGTAATCTGTTATCAGCGCGTTCAGTCGCATTGTTGTGGTTTATGGATGAGATCAAAGTTCATATGACGTTTTACAAAACGTTTTTATTAGCTTAAGTTGTAACTAACTACTGTTAGTTAGTATGTAAATAATATTTCTACTAATGTTAATCCACTTCTAAATGGTTATTGACTTGTGTATACAATTAGAGTTTAGAATTAGAGTTGGTAAACCAGTCCACCTAAACACTAAGATAAATCATAATTTGTTTTTATCAAAAACATGTTAAAATATAAAGAAAAACGCTTTTAATAATAATGCACAACATTTATATCGATCAGGGCTTATATGATTTTACCAGCTCATAAATTCCCAGTTATTGTTGTAATCACTTGTAATTTAATGTAATGTTAACTTGTAAACATAATGCAAAAACGTGGGAATCTTTACAAATTAAATTGAGAGACAATTTAAACACATTGAGCGCCCCACGCTTTTGTTGTAAAATATAGACTTTCGTCTCTTTTTCATACAGATTAACGTTGTTTAATTTTCAATATGTACTTCAACAACTTTACCGTTTTTTATATATGATAGATCATTTATCAATTGATCTTAGTATGACTTATGAATTAATCTTTGTCATAAATATTATTACAGCCAAAAACAACTGGTTTTTGTTAAATACGATACTGAGCTCCGGTTCCTAATTTATTGAAGAGTGAAAGTATTTCTTGAAACTGACTTGCTAAACATAAAGATCATTGATTAATAAATTCATGGGTGAAATTGAAGTACGTATATTAAATAAAGATGATAAGGTGTTTTTGCTAAATGTTATTAGTTTCTGCTTGTAATAAATAGCATTTCACAATAACGATTTCATAAATGGCGAATTAAATTTGCTTAAGTATAATAACAAAAATAAAAGCATGTACCGCGATTTGTTCAATATTAATTTGTATGGAGAAGAGACGCGATGCACCCTAAATTTTACTACGTAGATGCAGAGATATTATATTCAGGAATCTCCCAATGAGCACACAATACTAATGGCCGTTGTGGGGAGGCTGTGTCCAGAAGTGGATTTATTTGGCTGAAGTGATGAATAATAAGGAAAACAAAAATTATTTAAACAAACCAAAAAAGTTTTTTAAAACTGTCATACAATATCAAAAGGTCCTTTCTAGAAAAAATTACAAGATTGATAAATATATTCATCATATTCATAATTTCAGTCGAAAGACGTGTACTTCTGCGATCAGGCCTACACAACGGTCTGGGTTTGTGTTGTGTGCTGATTGGGAGATTTTGCTATATTTGCCACGATTGATAGGCGGGTTGGCTACGAGACTACTTGTCAAACCGTAGTTTTCGCTACCGCATCGAAAAAACACTCTCCACCCCCCACCCCCTAAAAGCCGGAGTCCCTCAGGGCTCGGTTCTCGCCCCAATCCTATTCTCGCTATATACTTGCGATATCCCACTTCAAAATAAAGACCGAATACAATTGGCCCTTTTCGCCGACGACACGGCAATTTACTACTCGGGCATCGAACCCGATAGTATTACTCGTCATCTACAAACCTCAGCCAATATACTGGGCGACTGGTTCAGTAAATGGCGTATCGAGGTAAATCCCTCCAAAAGCGCAGCCGTCATTTTTAGCCGCCACGGCGACGAGCATATGCGCTTTAAACCTATCACCATGTTTGATAAACCGATCCCTTGGCAATCCCACGCCAAATACCTAGGCGTTACACTCGATCATAATCTTAACTTTCGAGAGCACATAAAGACGGTGCATGATCGCGCCTCTTTCGCAGTCAGTCGTTTATACTTTATTTTAAACTCACGTAGTAAATTGCCCCTTAAATACAAGGTGCAAATTTACGTAACGTGTATACGGCCCATTATGACGTACGCGAGTGTTGTGTTCGCACACGCTCGCCCATCCTATTTCAAAAAGCTCCAAGTCCTCCAAAATAAATTCATGCGCAGAGCCTCAGGTTGTCCCTGGTTCATGCGCAATACCCAACTACACATTGATCTGAACGTGCTTACCATCAAGCAGTTCATTAAGTTAGCGAGTAAACGCTTTTTCGACTCTGCCCCTCACCACCCGAACCCCCTCGTAGTAGCGGCCGCTGACTACAGGCCTTCCAAAATAAGTACATGCCGCCGACCACGGCATGCACTCGATGATCCCGATGATCAAACAACCCTCTACCACGTAGAATACATTAAACGACTCGCGAAGTTGAAAGCAAACAAACCGTCATATAAACCTCGCCGCCGAGGTAAGCCTTTACGACGCCGCGAAGGCTTAGTATCGCGACCACCCGATTAACGTAACTGTTACCCCCCCCGACCCTCGTTCGCGCCGGCCCGAGCCGAGAAATAACGAGTTAGTAATAAAAGATCCCTTTTAAAAGTCATATACATTATAGATCCAGCAGTCCCTTGTATTGTTGTTATCATACCCAGTAACGACCCTGAGCCGAGGTTCTTGTCCCGCAGGGGGCGCCCTCAGGATCAGTTACTTAGCTTTAACAAATTTTGCCTGGCTGGAGGCTCTTCAAGCTTCGCCAATTGCCCGGTTAAGCATCCACACCTCCCCTGAGGTGAATGCGAGAAGCCCATTAGGAAAAGCGGGTTGGCGATGGAAGTTTAGTTGTTTAAGTACTCGAAGGACCATACCATTACCATAAATGGTAGTCGCCTTTTACCCACGGGATAAAATGGGGTGGTGCTATTCTTAGCCGGCACCACATATTTACTCTCGCTCAAACTATTGAGATTAATTTGTTTCTTTAATCACATTTAATTCTTTGGTTCCCTGAATACTGTTAAACTATAAAAAAAAATGACGATATTATATTTCTTCTTTAAGGCGTTGTCAAAAAGTTTGACGAAAATCGACTATAATATAATACTCTATACATGAGTAATGCGGTAATGTCTTATTATGTTCACAGTTCCAAACCAAACGCCCGGCCATAGTGGAAACCTGTACAGGCAATGGCTTCGCGTGCAGCAATGAGAGCAGTATGTGTATCCCCAACTCCTGGGTGTGCGACGGTGAAAAAGATTGTGATAACGGCGAAGATGAACGCGAACAACTTTGTAAAGATTCTACATGTGCGCCGTATATGTTTAGGTGCCCGAACGGGAAATGCATATTTAAGTCCTGGGTAAGTGTCTATCTCTATCTTGAAAAGTAAAATATCAATTTTATAATTAATTACTGCAAATGTCATCATCATATCAACCAAAAGACGTCCACAGCTTAACAAAGGCCTTTTCCATAGATTTCCATAATTGTGCCGCCATTTTGGGGGAATCTGCCAGTACACACAACGCTTGGCAGGTTGGTGAGCGCAGTATGGCTACTGTTCCACAGATGGGACGCTGCTGCCCATTCCTCTGGTTTAGATTCCCTTAGTCGCCTTTTATGATCTAGGTAGGAAATAGTTTGGTGTTATATTCTAAATCAGGACACCAAACGGAAGTAGTAATTAAAGTAAGTAAGTAGTATCGCCTGTGGTCGAACTTGTACCAATATAATTAACTGGATGTTGTTTGTATGCAAATCCTTCATTCTTACCTTGACGCTATGAGAAAAGATTGGGAAAGAAGGCTAAGGGAGTTAATGTCAAATTTAATAAACATTTGATGTTTTTTAGAAGTGTGAACGTAATTCTTCTATTGAAGAAAAATATAACGAATAGATAAAAATAAATTGTAATTCATTTTGAAAGAAATGGAAACATCGCAACGCATTGGCTGGGCAGCGCATATTGTTGCCCATGTGAGTGAATGAGATAGAGTACAAGAGTTTCTATTTTTTGTATCTTTTATATATTTTTATAGCCTCTTCCTTTTTATACCTTTTTATCTTTTCTGCCTTGTGTCTTTTTTATAATTTTCTACATACTACATTTGTTTATGCTTTTCGTTATTGTTTTTGTTAAATCATCTAAATATTTTTTTTTTACTATATTGATATTAACTTATGCTAATAAAAAAAATACATTACTATGAAAATTCAATTACTTACCTACTTATATTTTTTATAGTTTTCGTTAATTCCATTCTATTACTTACAATGCGTAAAGCTCCGCTTCTGTGACTTTCGGTTATATTGGTTTGTATGGAAAAATCAAACTTTATTTTACCTGCTTTAACGGCGATATACACACATGATTTTAATTTGAAAAGATCTATGGCATAGTACCTTTAGAATTTCATAGATATTAAACATGAAGAAAAACCTTTGTAGCACTTTTTAAGCCAATTGCGCGCCCGGAGGAGTATGAAATTTGGCATAGTTTCATATCAAAGAGGTGTGCGAATGGTTAAATATATGTATAAAAATAAAAATCGCTCGAATTTCGACCACTGGGCGACTACTAGTATAAGTTTAATTTCTCTTCTTCTAAAAGTTCATGTACCAATGCTACCGTATTACATTTTTTATTGGTAGGCGTGACGAAAGCGTCACTTCAATAGGCTTTTGTTTGTCGCGTCACCGAGTTGTACTATAAAAACCCTTTGCCCCACACTAAAATTGCTCCGTTGTCGTAGAGTCAATTTCTAGACATAAATCTCACGTGCGTGACCACCCAGACCCGGAACTAATACCTGTAGGCCATACAAATATTTGTTATGGAAATAGAACCCTGCTATAAATATACTTCCTTATTATTTCCAACCGTTGTTTTCTCTTAAACTTGGGGTACAATAAAGAGTAAAACGTGTACCTATCTATCTATTGTCGTGCATGTTCCATTCATACACGTGAGTGAATCACGATACAGGGAAAATTCTACTCGTAATCTAAGTGAAAAAAGTACATTAACGTTCAGTGTAGTATGTCCATAAACAAAAAAATCAATAAAACAAGTTCGCAATGTTTTAACTCATATCAACTAGTTGGCACGTGCGATTTTCGCACAGTATCGTAACGGTGTATAAATGGTTATGTTTCGTCATTACCGGTGAACCTTCAAAATAACGTCTCAATCATTAAGTTTGATAAAGATACGGCGTACCGACAAAAAACACCTGTGAAAAATAATATATATGATTTGCTATTGTATTGCTATTTACGATCTATTTTACAAGCTATCTTAGTAATGTCTTAGGGTTTCGCGAGTATTACACATTATAATAAAACACTTTAAACGGATTCTATCGCGTTTATTTCCTGACGTTTCGAACCCTACAGTGAACGTGAAGTGAAAGTGAACGAAACGTCAAGTAAAACAAGAATTCGTTTAAAAGTGTTTTATTATAAAGCTATCTTAAGTCACATCGCGGTATATATTATGTCACAGCCATTTGTATAATATGGCTAGTCAGCAAAACAGCCCTGTTTTCTAATACGACTATCAAGTGTTCAGACGGATTGCAATGCGCTTAACAAGTACGCTGCAATAGCAAGTTGCGTTTCCCAAAGCCGCTGAGTAATGTGCCGTCGGCATACAATTAGGCAGGTGGGACGCAAAAAATACGGCACGTAAATAAGGCGCGTTGTCAATCTTCGTTCGCGCAGCGACGAAAAGACGATCGACGATAACACCCGAAACATTAAATAAATTTATAATCAACCTTATGCAATGTGCTTAAGGTGTAAAATAACCATGGCCGTCTTCCGTTTCGGTCAAACGTTTCTTGTATACTGTGTTTTGCGTTTAGTTTGGTTAGCTGACCAATTTCCCGCGTAATTCAATTATTTCAAGTGTCAGGCCGCTTTGAGATTCTGTGCTGCATATATCGCCGCTAGTGGCACTGCATTATCATAATGGCGTCGCAATTAGCAACTGTGTTGCAACAAAGTGTAATATTTATTATATTATTTAATTCAATAAATAAAGTAGGTTAACTAAAGTATTAAAACTTGGTTAGCCGGTGAGTGCCACAATATAGCTAAACAGCGGCCGTCTTTGTAGAACGTATCGCAACCACAATGCGTCTGAAAACGAGATAGCCGTATTAGAAAACAGCGCTGTTTTGCAAACCGAAATAGCCTTTGTGTAATAGAGCATAATCTACAACCTGCGTAAAAAATTAAAAAATTATACATATAATGAAAAAGTTATAGGCTCGTTATGTTGCCCCGTTCTCCGTGCATAATCATGCTGCAGGAGCAAGCAGCGCGAGGGGGAGTATCATGCATAATCTACCGATGCGATCACATGACTTACTATTTTGAGGTTTCGTATCATCATTTCGGCCGAATGAAGTCCACTGCTGGACACACGCCTGCCCCAAAGATTATCACAATGACCGATATGGGTGTGTTGTGGGCTCATTGGGGGGTTTTGCCATAATCGCCACGCTTGGCAGACGGGTTGGCGATCGCAGTTGAGTTGTTAATGTAATCGAAGGACGCTGCTGCCCATCCTCCGGGTAATCCCTTAGTCGACTTTTACGACACCCACGGGAAGAGATGGGGTGATGGTATTCTGAGCCGGCACCACACGGCATTTCGTATAAGCTAAGATTAATGTTTTATATTTCACTAGGTTTGCGATGGCGAGAACGACTGCGGCGACGACCTTTTTTCAGACGAACACTGCTCAAATACCAACCGTTCAAAATTGCTCCCTATTCCCGGCACAGAAAAGCCAAATTTTCCAAGCAACGGAACTTGTTTAGAATGGATGTTCAAATGTGATAACGGGAACTGTTTGCCGGACTGGTGGAGGTGTGATGGGATCAATGATTGTGGCGAAGGCGATAGGTCGGATGAGATCGGCTGCGTACTCGAAATGCCCGAACTAAGACCGGTGACACCCGAACTTCACACACCTATCGCAAGGAAATGTGGGAAGAACGATTTCACATGTGCACCGGGTAAGTTAAACATCGAATTTGATACAATGATTTTTATATTAATCGCATCATTATTTCTGGGTCCCAAAATACAATCGACCGATGATATACATACAATATGATATGAACGGCACAGCAATAAAAGGGGCATATCGTCATTTTTCGTAAAGCCAAATGTATCATTCCATTTGTTTCAAATTAGCTTTTCGTTACTCGACGGCATGTTTTAGAGAAATACATCAATGACTAAAAGGAGCAGCTCAAAACTGAATTAAAGTGGCACATTGCATGTAACTGGTGAAGGAGGTTCCCATTTTCTTTTTTCAGTTCAAGAACGCGTCCATTCTGCGTTAATTTTGAATAAGCTGTCATATTTTACATTCATCATTATATCTGGTTTTTGCTTTTGTTTATGAGCCCCTTCATATACAATCATTTCGATACGAATTTAGTAATACCTTAACTCCCGTGTTAATTAAATAGGGAAATATTGAATGTGTGAATGTGAATTTCCCGTTCGTGTGTAAGTCAACTTTCGATAGCCAAGGAACGAAATGGTTGATGAAATGTGGGGAAATGAAATTAGCCGCGTGACCTTTCAATAACTTACGTCAGTCCTTGGTGATCGAAAATGCCATCTTGTCTAAGGAAGCAGCTAATATGTGCTCATCTATGCATTCAAGAAAATACTTGTCATCGTATTCGTGGTTCGTGGTGAATTTGTCCATTCTTCAGGATAGGACACAGTGGCAATCAATGACTCTTATTTTTATATCTAGAGGTAATAAACTAAACAAATCGTTGTGTGAAGGTCTCTGCATCCCGCTACAATGGGCATGCGATGGCGCACCAGACTGTCTTGACGGCTCAGACGAACGAGATTGTCCTGCCCGCGGCGGCAGCTCTCCGCGTTGTGGACTCATAGAGACGCCGTGCCGAGACGGCAGCGCCTGTGTGCGAACTGACCAGATCTGCGACGGAGTTTTCAACTGTGAGGATAAGAGCGACGAGGTCAACTGCCCTGGCACCTCAGTATGTATTGCACTTAAGATAAAGATACAAATATTTTTATTCATATAATAATTCGCGGCCTATATCCATTTATAGGCCGCGTTCCAAACTGTAGATTTCCTAGGGAGAAGAACGAGCAAGAAACACCATGGTTACTCTTTTTAAATCATAATTTATGTTACAATTACATTGTTCTTGAAACGGAGGCTATGTGGAGACAATGTAGGAGAAAATAGTCTAAATTATATGAAGTCTACACAACAGACAGCACTCGTTCACGAGCATGACGCATGCATCAGCGTCGCTTAGCTCAACCATATTGTAGGGGAACTCAGCAATACACGACGCTATCGTTAGCAGGAGACCAAGGACACTAGAGTGTTTGTTAACTGGAAAACGCATTATTTCACTGGGCTCCTAGAAACGAGGGCTTAGCTTGGAAGAGGCGTATCTTCAATAATTGTCGACTGCAATAGGCTGAACAATAAGCGGTATGTCCGGTTCCGATTAAACTGAAAACAACTATTAGGATTGAACACGGACATCTTTTCACTGCGATCAAAATCCCCATGGAGTTCCTCCGTCCCGAGGAGGGCAGAGGGGCATGCTGCACTCTTACCGATTAAAACCAGCTGAGCGATCATCTTTGGAATCGAAGTGGGCTCTGGGATTTTGTGAACAAACGCTCCGGGCTCGCTGTTGCCGTTCCTATAGGCATATCGTGAAAAGGGTGGCTGTAAAGAGTGAACACCACCGAGCGTCTCGCCTACTAAAAATAAGTATATTTTATAGAGCCACAAGCCAACGGTGGAGTGTCAGCGAGGTTTCCTGATGTGCGATGATGGTACCAACTGCGTGTCACTGCGGAACGTGTGCAACGGCAGACAGGACTGCTACGACGGCACCGACGAACTCAACTGTACCAGCGCTGTCAATGACAACACGCATATGTATCAAGTGAGTAAAGACAAGTATAGACAAAAAAACAATGCACTCCGGGAGTGCCGACAGAAGTGAAAACTTATTTTGTTAGGAGATTTTATTTCATCTAAAAATATGCGTACCGCGCTAAAATAAGTTTTCACTTCAAAGTTATTTTAATATAATTTAGTCTGCAATATGAGACTTGCAGTGCTATTCTGTAAGAACTCACTAGCAAACTCACTTCTGAATCCGCAGTGAATAGTAAGAATAATACGATCTTAGAGATTTTACTGCGGATTCAGGAGTGAGTTTGCTACTTAAATGAACTCGCGTATAAATCCGCAGTGAAAAGTAGTAAACGTAATACTATATTAGATATTTCACAGCGGATTAGAGGCTTTTTTTATACAACCTGATAACGAGACGGTCATCAAGCCATTCGGCTGTTGGTAAGCGCCACGCCTGCCCACAACAATTGTAATGCTACCCACGACTAGTCCTGCGTGGCACCACACTGCGCTCGTCACCTTGAAACTTGAGTTATTTAGTCTCTTATGCCCAGAAATGTCACTAGCTACAGTGCCCTTCGAACCTCAACACAGTAATGTTTAAATACTTAAATTTTCATTATTCAGTAAACAATGGAGTTTGACCAGCTCTTTAGACTTCAAGTAACAATAACAATTAAAAT
This sequence comes from Diloba caeruleocephala, assembly GCA_947459985.1. Lineage (NCBI taxonomy): Eukaryota > Metazoa > Arthropoda > Insecta > Lepidoptera > Noctuidae > Diloba > Diloba caeruleocephala. The sequence continues at coordinate 9,677,658 of OX381619.1, forward strand.
ACTCGAACATACAAATACGGTTGGTGCAGTGGCATATACAGTCGGCTGCTGCGCCCCGGGTAGTGGGTTCGAATCCCACACGGAACAAATATTTGTACGATCTGCAGGTAGTTGTGACAGTACAGTGTGTGTAGTACAATACATGTGTGTGGAATTTGTGTTTGTAAACGCACCCGCAACACAGGAGAAATCCTAGTGTGGGGCAACGTTTGTTTTTTATAAGAAAATAAAAAAACTCATGTTTTGTGTCCAGTTCCTCAGCATTGGCGTAGACCAGTCCTCAATAAACTCGACCAGCTTCCTCATTTCCTGCTGGATGGCGCAGCAGAAGATGGTGCTTTACAGCTTCCTGCCGTCCATATTGAAAGTCGGCGATGGAGTTTGGGTTAACAAGACTTGGACAAATGACAGTATCTATAGGTAAGCATATTATATACTGCTCCCTCGATATTTGTGAAGTTATACGTTACAAAATACTTGTGTACTATATGTCGAGAATACTAGAATGTTAGTTTCATATAAATTGTTTATCAATCATTGGTTTGGTCACTCCAAACCAATGCATGCATTATTTTCGTGTGGTATAAAGATGAAGATAAAGGCCGCCCTCGGCCCCCGAACCACCGCGCGACGTCCCCCCCCCCCCCCCCCGAGTTATTACTTCGTTTTCACTTAGCATTCTTTCTAACTTTTTTTTCTTGTTGCCGTGATGTTAAATACCCTATAACCTTCCGCAAAAAAGAAATTCAAATTAAATGCAACACAGTTTTTTCAAATCCGACTGGATGTTCCAGAGATTAGCGCGTTCAAACAAAACAAACTCTTCAACTTTGTTTTTATTAGTTTAGATATGCAGCGTTAGTTTTTAATATGCGGCCAAATTTTCAGAGATGGTTCAGAAACGATAATATATTTTTTATACATACAATATTTGTGTTATAAAATAAAGTAAACGTTATTTTGTACGAGGTTTTAGCCCTGTGCGCTACTAAAAACAGATTACGTGGGTAGTTATATCAACAATTCAATTCGCCGACACATTACTTAAGGTTGGAAGCGCACATGTTGTCATATAGTGAAATGCCCTCAGTCAAATCAATATGACGTGTCACAGTGTCTGCTATGACCTTATTACTGAATAAACGATTCTATTATATTATATTATACATGCATCGTAGTTTATGCGGCGAGTAAGAGCTTGCCCGTATCGCATTTTTATAAGTTTAGAACAATTGTTAACTTTATCAACAAAACGAGATTTCCATAATATTTTTAGCAATTAAACGTTATCAAGCTGTTTTTAAATGACATGAAATAAAAAGAGATTGCTTGGTCATTTTTGAAGCGTTATTTTCATCCTCTCACGTTCCGTATTATCTTTTAACACAGGTTTACAAATTTGGAGCCGTACACGAACTACAACGTGACTTTCTACATTCGAGACAGCAAGTCGAATAAAACTTATGCGTCTATGAAATTCGTTAACACCACCACTGGAGAAGGAGGTACGACTCATGAATCTTCAGAATACACTTTCATCAATTAAAGTTTAAGCGGATTACAATCGGTTGTGTTTAGAATTGGATTAGAAATAATAGCGTCACTGCTTGCCGTTCTTACACGATATAGTGTGCGAGCGAGATGTGAATAATAATTTGATAAGTGGCGCTGCGATTTTCTGTGTCAATATTTAAGTAAATGGATCTTAGTCGGTTCTGCCTTTTCACTGAACTCTATTTAATTTAGCTCATGGTTGAAAGTAGTAACCGTGTATTATGATGAAACTTGGTAGGTTTATATATTTAGCGAATAGCGAACTGCGATAGGCTAAAGCTAAGAGGACCTGGAAAAGCCGTAAACAATCACATACCCGACATTAATAAAAATGCCCTAGACTTGCCCTTGTCGCAGTGGGCAATAGCACACATTACAAAAGAGGTATCATGCAACAGTCATTGATTATTGTGTTGTAACTTAATATGCAAAAGACACGCTCAAACGAGGCTCATCATCCACATCATTCAGAAGAGCATAGCCGGATACACCTGCCTCCTACTGCTACGCCGTCATCATCATTATCATTTCAGCCTGAAAACGTCCACTGCTGGACATAAGCCTCCCCCAAAGATTGCTACAACGACCGATGGGAATGTGTTATGTGCTCATTGGGGAGTTATGCCATAGTCGCCACGCTTGACAGGCGGGTTGGCGATCGCAGTTGCGTTATTTGTGTTCGAAGGACGCTGCTGCCCATCCTCAAGCTAATCCCATAGTCGTCTTTTACGACATCACGGGAATGGGGCGGTGGTATTCTTAGCCGGCACCACACGGCATATGGCTACGCCTATTAAGAGCAGCAATTACGTATTCTTTATTTCCACCAGTACCCTCCCCACCGACCCGCCTCAGCGTGCGGCAGCTGATCGGCCGCCACATCAACGTGGTGTGGGACCGTCCAGAAAAACCCCGCGGCGTCATTCGCTACTACACTCTGTACTACGCGCCGCCGCTCCCGCCAGACGAGAAGATTCTACTGGCGACCGACAGTAAGACTATGTCCGTTGATGTGGAAGGATACTTCGAGCCGTTCAATAACTATTCGTTCTGGGTAAGTCTGCGATGAATTTGTTTGATTTTTCGGGTTTTAGAGTTATTTTAAATTTAAATACTTTTATTTTAAGCGATGTCCAACACTATTATTGCTCTTGTGTCGAGGGCACAGTTTACGAACATAAACCTCACATGCACAAATCCCCAGACTGAAACAGCTATCATACAAATATATGTTACGTGCGGGGATCGAACCCGCTACACGTAGCGCAGGAAGCCAATTGCTTAGCTACGCGCTAACCATGCCATCTATAGAGCAAGTTTTGTTATTGTATTCATTAGCTTGCGTTTTTTAATGTGCAAAGTTCCGTTAGTTACTTGAGCTAGCCAGCATTATAAAATGGAGGATATTTTGACCTAGTAAAAAGTAGTAGTCTGTGGCTAAGTGATTTTAAGAGAGCGAGGTTTAGGTATTTTTCGGGTCTAGATGTTTGTGCATGTGAGATTTATGTCTGTGAACTGTGCGCAGAAAGTAAGGCAGAGTTAAAATAAATAAAACCGCACAAGTGCGAGTTGAACCCGCGTGGAGAGGGTTCCGAAATTGCTGAATATATTGTTTATTGTTGAATTCGGTTTTGTACCAATAACTTATGTATACTATAATACTTACTTTTGCCATAGATTCCAACTGCAAACAGAAGTTTGTACGCACTATATTGAAAGGTTTACCATGTTATTTTGAGACCATAGACTTCTTATAGGTTTTCCTGTAATCTATAGGTAAAGATATAATACTTATGTTTATTTTTTGTATGTGAAATAAATATATTTGAGACCCTCACAACAAGCCCTTCCATTTAATATGTTACACGCTACAGTTTACAAAACTTATTCTCAAATTTTCTATAATGCCCCCCAAAAGTGACCCCCATTTTCGAAATTCATTTATTTATGTTACACGTCCGTGTTTGGGTCGTAGAAATACATATGTGTACTAAATTTCAACTTAATCGGTCCAGTGGATTCGGAGCGTATTGGCTGTGACAGACGGACAGACAGACACACGAGTGATCCTATAAGGGATCCGCCGTTTTTTCCTTCGGATGTTCGGAACCCTAAAAATTACAAATCCTGGTAAATGAACCCTAAAGAAACCTCAAATCAACAGGTAACAGCCACAAACAATGCATACACATCAAAATCATCCCAAGTGTTAAACATAACGTTCGACCCTGCGAATGACGTCGATGACCTCGTGAACGCGAGCATGAAGCGACTGAACGCGACCGCGGTGCGGCTCGAGTGGCATCAGATACGCAACGTCGAAGGTTACGTCGTGCAGATGAGGCTGCCACCCGAATACGCTATAAGGGAACCTGTTGTTACTAAAGTGAATAATATTACATGTGAGTTTTTTTTCATTCGCCTATTTGCCTCAGCGGTCATGAACGAAGGCGTCCCTCAAACTAACAATGATTGATCTTTCCCTCACAGATTAATTATTGTTAGCAGGATTGATCATCATCATCATCATTTCGGCCGAATAAAGTCCACTGCTGGACACAGGCCTCCCCCAAAGATCACCACAACGACCGATATGGCTGTGCTGTGGGTTCAATGGGGGGTTTTGCCATAATCGCCACGCTTGGCGGTTGGTGATCGCAGTTGAGTTGTTGATGTACTCGAAGGACGCTGCTGCCCATCCTCCGGCTAATCCCTTACTCGTCTTTTACGACACCCATGGGCGGAGATGGGGTGGTGGCATTCTGAGCCGGCACCACACGGCAATTGATCAACTGGAGAATAATACATTAGGTGTCGTAAAGGGCGACTCTGCCGTTATGGATCTTCGACTTTCGCACATTTTACTTTCGCAGAATTCGCTATTTCGTGCATTTTTATTGAAAACTATCTGTGCCCCCTGGTTTCACCCGCCGTTTAGTTTAAAATAAATCGGATTAGGTACTTCGGCATAGACAGTTGACATATAGAGTATATATATATTGGATATCATGGATCTTAGTTTTTTTCGCGGAAATCCAATTATTTTATTGTAAAATAAAAGTAGCCTAAGTTACTCCTTATAAGCGATCTGCCAGTGAAAGTCCCGTCAAAATCTGTCAATCTGTTTCGGAGTTTAGCTGGAACAAACAGACAGACAGGCAGACAAAATCGTTAAAAAATATTTTTATAGATAGAATATTATGTAATAACTCTATTAAGAAAATAACAGGGTTCAAAGAACCTTTGATAATTTTATAAAGTAGACACCTGAAAGCAATTAAACAAGTCTCATTAACTTAATTATTGTACCTACATTGATAAGTATGTTTTTAAATATATTACTGATGATAAATAAATATGTTTAAATAAAAATATCAGTAACCAATTATGTGCGAGTCTTAAGTGTCGCTTGTATAGATGGAATAACAATACCCCATTTACTAAAACGCTTGTCATTATAGAAATGTTAAGATTTCGCGATTATTACTCATTATAACAAAACAGCAGTAAAACCAAAAATCTGTAATATTATTAATCTGTAATTAACTTGCGCTTGTCATTCTTGCCCATCGGAGGCATCGAGGGTTAGACGCACATTGGGCTGATATGTATTAGTCGAGATATCAACATTCAAACTTACTTAATCTGTTTATAACTTTTGTTAATACTCTAGTGACTGATCTCCCACCGGGTGTGCCAACATTCATTGACATAAAAGCATTCAAGAATCACATATACGGCGTCCCGTTCACAATCCCCCTTCGCACCGAAGGCGAGCAAGACGAAACCCTCAATTTCACGGCTATACTGTCTAAAGAGAAGAAGACTTCCGTCCAAGTTCTGTGGAAGCCGCCCGTCAGTGATAGATACAAGAATAAGGAGTTAGAGTACGAGGTGCATTACACTAATATGATACACAGGACTAATCCAGGAGAAATGTCTAATGGTGAGTGTTTTGTTTTAGTGCATTGTTACAATGTGTCGACTTGTCCGTATAGATTGCAAAACAATAGAAATCTTTTGGTGGCATTCTAATGGGTGGTTAACTTCGCCTTCTTATATGCTGTGTAATTGGCTGTCATGTCACGTGGTATACATATTGCGGTAAATCTGTAGCTGGTTGAATGACTGCTCGTTTTGGGAATGAAATGTACTGGAAATGCAAAAATTTACAAAAATGTAATAATTCGTTAAAACACATAATTAAGTCGCCCTCAACCAAACTGCAATTATGTAACTCATATGCAGATTTACTTGAAGTCCAAGAGACAATAAAACGACTTTTGAACAATAATCCATGTTGTTGGATGAGGCTTTAACTCATGTCAAATGTTTTTAATCATGTCACCTCAGTTGCAACTTATATTAAACCGGGGGGCTTAGGTAAACTGTGGGATGCAGCTGAGCCTAGATCTAGTAGCAACAATGATCTCAGAAAATCTTGACACGAGACCTAAGCCCCCCCCCCGCAGATTAATATCCTGGATCCACTCTTGGTTAAAAGTAACCTATGTTCATTGTTTATTTTATTCCGTCATCATGAGTGTTGATTCTTATTTTCCACTACTACCACGGAACTAATAATTTACATTTTTAAAAGAAGAAAAAAAATTCTGGTATACAGACACTCGGATAATAACAAAGAACACGAGCGTGCTGATAGAAAATTTGCACGCCTGTGAGAGCTACGTGTTCACTGTGGGCCTGCACGGCGGGCCGCTTGCCAAGTTCATAGAGATCATAACACGGGAGAATGACAAGTAAGTCTCTTGGCAGTCCTCCGAGATATAATTATAAACCATGTGTCGTTTCTGTTCATATTTATTTTTATGAGGGCTATGTCACTAACACCTATCAGTCATTAGAAAGTAAATAAGCATCTTCCGAGCAAACATAAACACATTTTAGACAACGTCTTCTCTCACCATTATACTCTAATAGTTGAGCTAAATTTACGTAGCTTCGGCAAATATTCGTGCTATCACATCCCAAGAAATGTTGGAGATGGAGATATTTGGCGAATAAAATGGTATTTCATTTTCAATCCACCATATCATTTTCAAAACTCTGGACTACAGTGGACGGGGCATAAACATAAACGGCGAGTACATTCCGCACTGTCTGAAAACGAAAGTTTTCAAACAGTGCGTCCTACCTGTTATATATAACATAAAATATAATAGCCTACATACGGAGCCGAAACGTGGACACTAACAGTCTGACTAGTCCACAAGCTTAAAGTCTCTCAGCGGGCTATGGAACCTGCTATGGTCGGAATCTCTAATGGATAGAATCCGAAACGAGGATATCCGAAATAGAACCAAAGTGATCGACATAGCACACCGAATTAGCAAGCTGAAGTGGCAGTGGACTGGTCACGTTTGTCGAAAGACCGATGGCCGATGGAGCAAACGAGTCCTAGAGTGAAGACCGCGTATAGGCAAACGGTAATGTGGGACGCCCACCGGCCAGATGGACGGATGACCTGATAAAGGTTGCTGGGTCCGGCTTGATGCGGAAAGCTGATGACCGGGTATTCTGGCGCACACTGGGAGAGACCTACCTCCAGCACTGGACCGATATAGTCTGATGATCGATATAAATGCATAATGTTATAGTTTTAAAATTAATACGTAATATTAATTTTTTTCCTTTCAATATTACTATGATGTGCTAGTAATCTAGGTTACGTGTTAACGCACCTTATGTTATTAGGGCACCGGTGAAGAACTTGCGCGTGGACTACGACGAGGACAAAGCCGAGATGAAGATCCATTGGGACGCCAGCTGCAACGCGCTGCGTAAACCTGCCACTTACTCGGTAAGTTTTTCCTTATAATTGCTTTGTTTAAAATATTTGAAGATTCCGTTTTGTAAAGGAAAACAATTTAGTGTAACTTAAACCTTAAATTTGAAAGCATGCGATATAATTCATTTACATTATGTAATATTTCTGTATTTTGTAATAATGTACCAAAATCCGTAGGTCTACTCCAGGCTTCAGTTTTTATAATAAAGTGTTGGCTATCAAACGAAGCTGAAACTTGCTCGACAAACTTAGTGTAGGACGCCCTCAGGCTCTGTGGAGTGTCGAACTTCGCAGAGTAGTTTGCACGAGCTGGATGAGAAAAGCCAACGATCGTCCTCAGTGCCGTGATTTCGGAGAGGCCTTTATGTTCAGCAATGGACTGTTTTAGGCTGATGATGATGGCTATCAAACCACGGAAGTAGTCCTATCGAACTCGTAAAATACAACCATGGAGTTAGTGTAAACCAGTTATCGAACTTGTAAAATTTTTATTTCGGCGAGGTCTCTATGTCCAGCAATGGACCGCTTTTGGGCTGATGATGATGGCTATCAAATCACGGAAGTAGTCCTATCGAACTCGTAAAATACAACCATCGAGTTAGTGCAAACCAGTTATCGAACTTGTAAAATTTTGATTTCGGCAAGGTCTCTATGTCCAGCAATGGACCGCTTTTGGGCTGATGATGATGGCTATCAAACCACGGAAGTAGTCCTATCGAACTCGTAAAATACAACCATCGAGTTAGTGTAAACCAGAACTATTGCATTTGTCTATCGAACTTTATTTATTTAGCGCAATTTTTATTAATTTACTATTTTGAGATGCTATAGGTTTCATATTGTTAAATTGTTTTAGCTGGACATAACTGAACTCACTAACGACAAGGAGAGCCACTACGAGCTTCTGCCGTCGAAAGCGTCCAGTTACTCGCATGTCATCGTGAAAGTACCCATCGGTGGGAGGTATAATATCTGTGTCCATGTAAGTAACAACGCCATAATTTATGTAAATGAATTGTAGCCTAACACTCTGGTTCGCGTCTTCACAGTGTATGTTTAAAAACTAATTATATTCATTATTTCGGCCGAATGAAGTCCACTGCTGGACACAGGCCTCCCCCAGAGATCCCCACAACGACCGATATGGATGTGTTGTGTGCTCATTGGGGGGTTTTGGCATAATCGCCACGCTTGGCAGATGGGTTGGCGATCGCAGTTGAGTTGTTAATGTACTCGAAGGACGCTGCTGCCCATCCTCCGGCTAATTCCTTAGTCGACTTTTACGACACCCATAGGATGAGATGGGGTGGTGGTATTCTGAGCCGGCACCACACGGTTTTAATCAAATTCAAATAACAATTATTTATATTATATATAAATTATTATTTTATTTTCTAAATACTACTTCTTTAAAAGCTCTCTAAAATTTTTTTGGGTCGATATCCATACTGACTTTTTCTGACGTTTGTAAGATGCGAGGACCGGTTGCTAATAATGTATATTTTTTTAGGTCAACTAAACATTAAACTGGCGCTTGACTAAAGACTTTCCAGTCTTTTGAAGAAGTGATTTGTAAGGACTACTGATTGTTGTTTCGGTATTGTAATGTTGTATATTCGTTTGGTACAGGTGAACGTGGACGACGCAGCCGTGCAGTGTACGCTGGTGCGAGGACAGCGCCTGCAGCCACCACGCGGCGTGCTCGCGTGGCTGTCGCCCAACGGGCACGTCATGGTCAGCTGGGATGATACGCCGCCACACCAGTAAATAGCCTTGTTAAACATTTATTGATGGACGAACAGAGCCGACATAATCCTGTTGCTGTAAAAAATATTGGGTGCCGGTTAAATCGCCTGTAACCTATTAGGAAGTGAATCAGTACATGACTCTACCTGAATCAAGACAAAAAAATTGTTACTTTATTTTTCACCAACATGCCCATTTTTGTGGTCAAAAGCCGCTTGTGCCTACCATATGACCGGGTCGGTGCCGCCTCGTGCTAGGTCCATTGTATGAGATGGGTGCATATGTAAGCTGCAAATGTTGTGGTTGGATACTACAAAACCACCCGATTAACGGAAATGTTCTCTCCACCATCACCCCCCAAATTGAATAATTTGTGTCGTGCTGGCAACTGAACTTAGCCGTTAATGAGTTCCGGAATTTAGCTTTTGCTCAAAAAGTTGGTAGGACTATTCTACTTTACAACTTACGCAGTATTTGTAACCAGTTGGTTAGTGGTGCGTTCAGCAGCGAATGCGCGTTTGTGGTTGTTCGTGCTGCCGTTGAACGTATATATACGTAATATGTTTCTGATATAATCATTACTATTAGGTACGGGTACGAAGTGATCGTATCTAAAGAGGAGATTGCAGAAGACTTGCTCCATCCCACTGAGGATATGAAGAGGATGAAGGCAGAGATGTCGCCCTGTCTTATGATGTCACCTGATGACGTCACTGGGCCATTGTATGTTGGCGTCAGAACTGTGACGCCTGAGGGTTACTACAGCGATCTGAGCGAGGTGCATACCTTAAAGATGGAGGGTAAGTTGGAAAAGATGTGAGAAATAATTAGTTTTGTCTTGGTTAACTACACGCTTCCCCTAACACCTAAGTGACTTTTTATATTAGGGATTAGTAATTTTCAACGAATATATCTAGGCCATGTCATGCTTGTGTTTGGGAACTCAATGCTTGAGATTTTCTTTGACCTGTAAATTCAGGCAGGTTGAAATTTGTCTGTGAATTGTACTCACAAGAGACATTTCAGTGACAATAAAGTTGCAGTGGCTAAGCAATTGGCTTTCTGCGCTGCGTGTCGCTGGTTTGATTCCCGCATGGAACAAATTATTTGTATGAGCTACAGATAGTTGTTTCGGGTCTGGGTGTTTGTGTATGTGAGATTCATGTCCGTAAATCGCACCCACACGTTTTGTTTAAAAAAAAAAAAAAAAAAAAAAAAAAAAAAAAAAAAAAAAAAAAAAAAAAAAAAAAAAAAAAAAAAAAACCATGCGTGTTTGTTCAGGTTCGGAAGTGGAGAGCCCGTCGGCGCTGCGCGCGATGTGGTGGGGCTGGGGCGCGGCGCTGCTGGCCGTGTGCGCGCTGGGCGGCGCGCTGCTGCACGCGGCGCTGCGCCACCGGCGCCTGGCGCGCTCGTTCCTGCGCTTCACGGCGCACACGCCGCGCTACGACAGCCGCCGCGGCCAGGCCATCATCGGCGACCACGGTACCTTTTTTAACACGCTTTTATTAGCTTCACCTGTATGTATGTATGTTTGTTTGTAACCGACTCCTTTGAGCTCGATTTTGCCCTACTTTGAACGATCAGATTTGATTCAAACTTTGCACACCTGTCAAAGGTCGATGACAATGCAATAATCCGATCAAAATATCCGATTATCCTAATTAGATTCGCTAGGATTAATTAATTTCTTTCCGCATCCTTTGCATGCGAGTAAGAGAGACAGAGCTAGTGCGCGAACTACGTATGCGTGCAGTTCCAGAGTTGCTCTTTCGGGCACTCAGTTGTTTTTTTTGTGTCAGCGTGTTTTTTTAGTTTTTTTAAACTATTATTTTTTATTTTTATTGATGTCCTGTGGAAATTCTACATGGAACTTCCTTCACCCTGGGGAAGGGCTAAGGGGTATGCCGGACTCCTACCGGCTAAAACCACTGGAGCGGTCATCTTCGGCACCGAAGGGGGGTCCTCGTAAGATCACACTAGAGGACCACGGTACCTTTTTTTATTGATGCCCAGTAGAAATTCTTCATGAACTTCCTTCGCCCCGGGGAAGGGCGAAGGGGCATGCCGGACTCCTACCGGCTAAAACCACTGGAGCGGTCATCTTCGGCACCTAAGGGGGGCTCCAGGTCCTCGTATGATCACACTAGATCCGCCCACTGGTGCCACGCCTATAGGCACATCTCGGAGAGGGTGACTGTAAAGCGGTCACCCACCCGGGGGGATTGTAAAGGATCCCCCAAAGCGTCCCACGGCAGCGCGTGACCACATGCGTGCTACCGTCTTCTCTTGGGTCGCTTGGTGTGAGCGCGCAGATTCCCCAATCTACGCACCCGCGAACCCAGGGACCACGGTACCTACTGTACTTCTTCTTTTCGGCCACACTATTTTGTTGGTCAAATGGTCAAAATTAATAACCGATCTAATCCAAGATCTTTGGATTTAGGGTTACGGATATGTCCGTTTTTTTGTATTAAATGTGATCGTAACACAACGGACGGATTTCAAAATCGGAAGATTTTGGATTTGATTGATTATTAATTTTGACCATTACACTACTAGGTATGTGTGGTGTCCGGATTAAGAACATAGCACCACTCCGTCTCCTCCCGTGGATGTCGTAAAAGGCGACTAAGGGACGGGCAGCAGCGTCCTTTCTGTGGACCAGCAGCCATCCTGCGCTCACCAACCCGCCTGCCAAGCGTAGTGAGTATTGGCAAATTCTCCCCAAAATGACGACACAGTGGAAATTTACGGGGAGGCCAAGGTTCAACAGTGGACGTACAAATGCCTGATAGGATGACTAAGACCAATCTTGTGTCAGTCAGAGTTATTGAAGCCGCCCAATGGCCTCCGACTTGGCTTATTAACCGGGACGTGCCCTCCAAAGCACGGAGGCGCTCAGTTCAAATACGACTTTGCGACCCCAAGAGTCTTAACCTCTCTAATCGTTAACCACCGACTGTGAGCGTTTTTACCAATATCCATTGACTCTGCTATAGGAAGAACAGCCAGTGACCTGTTCGTCACCGGCCTCATTCATATCGGCCATACATCGTCCACTACTGAACACTGACAAAGGCCTCCCCCATAGATTTCCACAACTGTGTCATCATATTAGGGGGAATTTGCCAGTACTCACCACGCTTGGCAGGTGGGTTGGTGAACGCAGAATGGCTACTGTTCCACAGAAAGGACGCTGCTGCCCGTCCCTCTGGTTTACAGTCCCTCAGTCGCCTTTTACGACCTCCACGGGAGGAGATGGACTGGTGCTATATTCTTAATCCGGACACCGCACGGATATTTCACCGGCCTGATATGCTTGAATGGCAATCTATTTCATATTTCTTAATATTGCTCCAACCGTATTTATAGGTGGTAATATTAGCTAAGCGTTGCCAATCAAAGGTTCAGATACACCTATTTGGCCCTATTTTGAGCCACATTAAATAAATTTTATATAATTTTATTTTTCTGTTTCGTGTTACCTCTGTTTTTTTGTATGTATGTGTCTCATTGTGCTGTGTCCAAACTATCAGATTATGATATTTAGAGCATTTGAATGAACGAAAATTCGACGATGGAATTACCTAATGACTTAAAATATTGAAAAAAGAAGTAGCAGACTGTGAATATTAGTCAACATGAATTTACCTTTCATGCCGCATAATCATGTGATTCCATCTTCTGAAGCTAGTTTATAAATAGGAAGGCAATAAAAACAACAACAAAATTGTGAAAAAGAAAACTTTATTCTAAACATGTATATAAAAATGTGCTTATACAAATTGTGTGTGTTGTCCAGATGACGACGACGTGCCGCCCATCCACGGTTTCTCGGACGACGAGCCGCTCGTGATCGCGTAAACCTGAAACCTGCGCTCAATGTGATGTAACCGTGATCTTGTCAGAACATAGTATTTTTTTTTTATATAACTCACATTTCGGACAAATACTAGTCTGCGTTTTGTGGTTGTACCAAATTATTGTTATTCTCAATAGTCGAATTTATGTTATTATTTTTACTGCTACATAGACAAACGCGAGATGTTTAGACACATCGATTGAAGTGCATCGATTTGTACATTAATATATTTTATTTCAAATGCCCCGAGTATTATTATGTTATTCAGATACAGATATTATTTTAGTTTTATGATGTTGCGTACAATTCACTGTAGACATGATGGACTTAGCTGAATTAGTGTCAGTGGAAAAAGTGTTAGTGAAATGTACTCAACGCAACCGACGGGCTGTAAATGGAAAGACTTGTTAAATTATCTTTATAATAATCTACGTAAAGACATAAGTTTTAAGTTTCCCGACATGTCGGAATCGTTGTAGATAAACATGAACAATTCTCATTTCATTCTAATAATTCGGCACCAAAGATTATAAGTACAACGTAAATGGATACTAACATCTTCGCTGAACTTGTTACATTATCATGGATCTCGACATTCCCAATGTGTTTTGTTTAGTGTTTTTACTTTAGTTCCTATAAAATAATTTAGTGCCGCGTCATCTTATTGACTATTCTCATGAAATTGTTAAGTTATCGTTATGTGGCTGGGCTCATATATTATATAAACATAAAAAAGGAATAAATATTTAAATGTCCAAAGTCGGGATTTTATTGATTATATTATTTAATTTTATTGAACACTTCAAGACGAAAACATTTAAGTAATTAGGTACCTTATAATTGATCGAGCACGCTAATAGCTCGCATCGCCCACTCATACGCAGGCAGTAGCACCAGCGTGCTGTCGCGAGACACAGCGACGCCCACCGCAGCCTGCCGTTCATGCATGTTGCAGATTAGCGCACCACCTAAACCGGTCTAGCAACGAAAGACAAAGTAATGTCAATAAAGTTATAATAAAACAATTTTAAACGGATTAAATTGCGTGTATTATAGATTTTTGTTTTTCCTGACGTTTCGAACACTGCAGGGTTCGTGGTCGCAGGATGACTAAGGTGACAAGCGTCGTTACAGATTTAAAAAGTTATTTTATATACCGTACAAAACTAATCAAAAATTGTTTCGATGCACGCAGTAATCACTCAGTATCTTGATGTTTTTTAGTGTGGTGTGTTGTTTGGGATTTTATTAATTTAATAACGGGATTCCAAACAGGTGGTACCTGCCAACCATCTTCTCTATTAAAATTAGGATGTTTTTTAATTTCAATAGCCTCACGAAATATTCTTGGTACATAACGGTTCTCTTTCGCGAGGACTTGATGATGATCAAATCGAAGAAAATGGTTGGGTTTGCCTAAGGCATGTTCACACACTGCGGACTTTGTGGAGCGTCTATGCTTGACGTCAGCTATAAAGTTAGTCTGTATTATGAAGAGGATGCACACGCACTAATCCGTTTATCCTCGGAAAAGAGTTTAAGTAAATCTCCACCAATACGTTGAAAAGCCAATGAAGAGTATCCAGAGGCTGGGCAGCAGTGCGTGTGCTACATACAACATGCTGCGATCATCAATCGGCCTGCCGGGCCTGGGGATTATGGCGCGCCTAACAGCGGTCACTGGGAGACTGATGTTCGGTCAGTTTTCTGGCTGATATGATAGTCCTCAGAGTAACATAGATTGCGACAACTGCGTAAATCGTACCTACACTGTTAGAAAGGGATACACAATATTGCATTAGGGTAAACGATGGTATGCTATCAGCCTAGTCTACGGCTTATCATCATCGTCACCATATCAGCCAAAGACGTCCACTGCTGAACAAAGGCCTCCCCTATAGATTTCCACAACGAGCGGTTACATGCTGCCCGCATCCAATGGCTCCCAGCGACCTTCACTAGGTCTTCTGTCCACCTCTTTGGAGGTCGTCACACGTTGCGTTTTCCGGTGCGCGGTCTTTACTCGAGAACCTTTTTACCCAACGGCCAACAGTTCTAAAGCTCAATGTAAGTATTTGACGGGACGGTTGGTACAGTGGCTGATACAGTCGGCTGCTGCGCTCCGGGTCGTGGGTTCGATTCCCGCACGGAACAAATATCTGTATGATCTGCAGGTAGTTGTTCCGGGTCTGGGTATATTGTATGTGGAATTCATGTCTGTAAACGCACCCACGACACAGGAGAAATCTTAGTGTGGGGCAACGTTTTTTTAAAACATAAACATAACATTTTGCACAGAGAAACTGCCATCCGACCTTAAAGACCACAGCCTCATAATGGGGGGATCGCAGGGCTAAAGCGACTGGCTGACTTCATTGTTCATGGCTTACTAACAGCAAAGGCAGGCACTGTGTTTGCAGTAGGTACGTGTACGATGTAGCTGGTGTTGTAACGTATAAAATTTGTACGAAACAGCACAGATAACCCCTTGCGTTTGCAACACGCAATATTTTCCAAACTATGTTAGCGTCAGCTTTCATTTTAACCAGATGTGACTGATATTATCTGTATTTTAAACGGGGCCACCGCCATGTGACATTTGCAACCCGATAGCCGGGTTACACCGATATCCTTCGTGACGCAATAATTAGATATATAAATAGTAATAAAAATAAGCGTGGTAACCATTTAGGGGGCCATCTTGTGAGTGGCGAGTCAGTGTCTGCCACAGAATTTCACTTTATAGGTTGAAAGGCACACGCCGTTTTTCCCGTTAGTTTTAAGTTTTCATTTCTTAAAACACCATTACAATAGACCTTATCCCGCCCGACCCCGCCTGTTGAGAGGGCTTTTCTGACCCATGTTCTCGCGTAAGCCTATCAACGAACGAGTTTCTATTTGCTATTAACCCGTAAATAGAGAGACAGAAATAAAAATGTTTATGCACATTAAAAACTGATACTATAATAAATAAATTATTGTAATTGATAAAACTTGTACTATGGAAGTAAAAAAATATAGTGCGTGCAACTCGTAGAAGACGAGTCAGAAGAGATACTCCATACCTTTTAGGCCGCGCATGCGCCCGGGCCCGCTCACAACGTTAAACACGCGACCAAAGAAGTTTAACGAAAAAACACTATGTGCGTGGAATTATTTCCCATGTGTACGAATTTCGTACATAAATATATAGTTATATTGAGTATTTTAGCTAGCAACACTGCTATTCTAGATCTTGTGTGTGTTCCACAGATATGAAGTGTGTTCGACTAGTTATACGTTTATAAAATCATTCAATTATTGTACAATGTGCAGTTATAACATACACTCCACTTATATATTATGTCTAGTGTTTTGTTATGCCTAGATCACTAAAGACATTAGCATATAGAGGGGAATTGTCTGTGCTATTCCAGGACGTAGGGAACACTTCCAGGTGAAATTACTTTTATTGCGTACATTGGGCTTCCGGCTTCATTTAACGTCGCTTTACCTTTTCAAAATAACCTACTACACTAATAACCCTAGATACTCCAATGCCTATGGCATAGCAAAAGGGCCCAGTTGTTAAACTTCCAGGCTTCTGACTGCCCGTAACAACTGTTATAGGTATGACAACAGGGACCCAAGGTTTAAAGTGCTCTCCGGGTACGGAGGTTATTGATGTAGGAAGAACCGCAAAGAATGGACCAAAAAGATTTAAATAGTACAGGCCCTGAATGAGTTCTGTGCGTTATCTCTATGTGACACGTCACAGCACACGTCAAATTTACTAAGTATTATCTAGTAACTACTTACTACAGTACTTCGTGACTGAACAGAGGCGCAGAATGCTTCGTTCGGTACGTTTATTCCACTGAGCGATAAGCGGCCGTTGCACGTATGGACCGACGCACGCTGCCATCGAGACTTCGGACGTATAGCTACAAAATAAATACTTATCTATATACTTTTTTTTGCGATTAGTTTAAAAGTACAGACATACATTACATTCTAAATAAAGCTTAGCGCTTCATTCAGAAATTGATTATCACTTGTGTTAATGGTGAACGAAAACACCGTGAGAAAACATGCACACCTGAGAAGGCTCCAAAAAATATGTTCTCAATGGTGTGTGTAGTCCGCCAACCTGCACTAGGCCAGCGTGGTGGACTGAGGCCTAACCTTTTTCATCGTGAGAAAAGGTCCGTGCCCAGCCGTGGGACAGTAATGGGCTGGTTATGTAGGTATGTATGTATGTTCCTTATAGTACATTATTCTTTATGTTATCGAGCAGTCGGGTAGAAATTGGAATCTGTTAGGTACCAGTTTTGTTAACTACGTAACAAAACTGGTACAATACTGGAAAGGTAAATTATGAACAAGTACCTACTTTGAAGTTTTGCATGGAGTAATAAGAAGTAGGTTTAATACCCACTGTTGGGGTTACGCTTCCACTGTTCTCCAAGGAAAACCTACAAATATTATTTGCCCTATGCGTGCAGCGTTAGAACTGGCTGTTTAATTTAGTCTGAGAAATTTTTTTCATTGGGGTGTAATACAAAATACATTTTGCTGAGCTTTCATGAATAAAGTTTCATCTCTTTGAGCCTGGCAGGCATCGGTCCGTCACTTGGCCTGTTGGGTTCCGTCTCTGTGCGACCTGCTAAGCCGCACATTGGCCTGCTATTGGTCGAGTAATAGACTGCCCCAAGTTCGACACCCGCAGGACGGCCCTCCGACGCCCGCTGCCTTTTTTGCGGAGTGAGGTGGTTTTTTCCGCCCTCGCTCCACCGCCTCCTTTGCGTGCAGAATATCCTTGCAAAAGGAGATGACGGCACACGTGCTATTGCTTCGAACGATGGACTGATTCACGGCCAGGAGCGAGAGGCGTGATGACCACCGTAAAACGCTTCCTGCCATTCCCAGTTGTTATAATTGTGTTCTTAACGGAGGCATATTACCTTGATCAAATCCGCCCCATCCAATGAAAATGCATTCATCGCTTAAGTGCGGTTTCGATAGACATGCTGGCTGGACGTTCACTCCCAGGCTGAATGGTCGTTTCCAGTACTAAGGGAGTAAGTAAAAATGTCAAATGATATTAAAGATATCGTAATATTAAAGATGGAGCTCCTGTTTAAATAAACACCACACCTGCCTTATTGGCAGGTGGTAGTTTTAGCCGGCCTTAGCCAACTGGGTGCCCGGGAGAGATAATTTCTAGCGCCCTTTTTTTAAATAATTAGTAATATTGTTCTTTATTGGTCCGTGTGGTGTCCGGATTAAGAATTTAGCACCATTCCATCTCTTGTGAATGTCGTAAAAGGCGACTATGGGACTAACCCAGAAGGATGGGCAGCAGCGTCCCTTCTGAGGAACAGTACCAACCCACCTGCCAATCGTGGAGTACTGGTAAATTCTCCCCAAAATGACGACACAATTGTGGTAATCTATGTTGGAGGCTTTTGTTCAGCAGTGGACGTCCTTTGGCGGATATGATGACGTTATAATTCTTTTTTAATAAAAAGAATGTGATTTTATCTAATTCGAATAAAGTGTAATTAAGTACATGACATGCCACCTCTATGCCAACTTTCATTATAACCGTTCAGCCGTTTTTAAAGAAGCTTCAAACATTCATATACCTACATACATGTACAGGTACGATATTTTTGAAAGAAAAGTCACAACTTACACAATAATGTAATTTCAGAGGACCAACATAAATAGGTGACTCACCAATATAGCTAAGTTGTTGTTCAGTCCACCATGTTCGTATTGGGGATGTAAGCGGTAGTTAATGACTCGGCTTTTCGACCGCGACCTCTCGTTGAGGTTCCAAAGTCCAACGATTAGTGTGATATCCCCGGGGGAACTCCTGGTGATGTCAAACCGGTAAGTAGTAAAGTTTGTAGTTTAAGTTAGAAGGTTAGTTCTTTCAAAGATGTGTAATGTACCTATTCTAGTAGATGTAGTAACTACTCGTAGTCAATTCATCCCACATATATTGTAGTCCCACAGTAAAATATTCACCAAAATTTATATTAAAAAAGGTTAATTAAATATTTATAATATAACTGGTCGTTGTGGTTATCTATGGGGGAGGCTTTTGGTCAGCAGTGGACTTCCTTCGGCTGATATGATGATGATGATGTGAAAACAAAAAAATAACATATGTTCGCGGCAATAGGGCCAGCCGTTCCTTCACATACTAGGACAGTGTCTGACCCAATTGTCACAGAAAAATAAATATTTTTAGGTAGGTAGCGACAAACAATGGTGCAGTTTGGAGAATCTGCGTGCTCATAGAGCGCCCCCCGGGAGACGGCACGCATGTGGTCACATGACGCTGTGTGCGTGGCACTGGCACAGCATACAGCGAGACTACGGGGATCCTTCTTACATTCCCACCCGAGCCTGTGCTGTGCCTGAGATCCCTTTACAGTTGCCTCCCCTCCTCTAGAAGGAGTAACCGTTTTACAGTCATCCCCTCCGAGATGTGCTTAAAGGTGTGGCACAAATGGACTGCTCCGGTTGTTTTAGCCGGTAGGATTTTTACGACCCTCTTCCCTTTCCCGGGGCGGAGGACTTAGATTATGTTTTTCCACCGAGTGAAATAAAAAAAAAGGTAGCTACGAAGTGGTTTGTAAAGGTAATAATAGCAAACTTACTTTAATTATATTTGGCGAAATTTTACTATTATTGGCCTACCGATAATATTTAAAGTAAACGCACCACTAAAACAGTAAAAAACATTCCAATATTTCCGTAGCAAACTTATTTTTAAGTTTTGTCAATTGGCCACGTGCCACGTGGACCAGCAACATCCTTCCGTGTGCTAATAACAACATACTGCGCTTACCAATCCGCCTGCGTGAGTGAGTCTAGTGTATATAGGTAAGTACATACAGAGTGTATACAACAATAATATAAACGTACCGAAAACGTTGGGCAGAGGTTATACTTAGGCCTATAAGAAAAATAGGAAAGCCATTTATCTCGGAAATAATAGGTTACAGTTTTTGTAATTTTTGAGCCCGCAATGTATCGTAAACAACGCGATCAAAACTCTACGTGATTATTGTACCTGAAGTGTTATGATTTTATTATGCTACTGCGAGCGATTATCCGTGAACTATAGCGAAACAACAGCCGTTTAGTTTTTATTTACATTCCAGTTTTATGTGAAAATTCATGTGTGTGTTATTTTTGGTAACATGGTGTAGCTTCGTCCATAATGAGATAATATATTTTATGGTTGCCGTTACATAAACATGCACAAATATCGGGCACAAATATGTGAAGGCCGTACTGTTTGACGAACAGAATTAAATTCGCAACGTTTAGTATAGATAACGGACACTCACCCACTGTGCTGATTCCCTTCTGAGATATTTGTATATGTAAAAGGACCTTAAATCATAGGCGAAACGTAGGGTCATTAAGCTATCATAATTTTCCTATTCCATGTTATTGACATCTATCCGTCCACTACTATATTTATAAAAATAAATTATTGATTGATTGATTGATATTTATTTATAATATATGTGCAAATGTTAGTTTTTTAATAACATATGTATAGGCGCTCATAGCCAGTTACACTCACTAATCGGTACAATCAATCGTTGAGGTTAAGCAACGCTCGGCGCGGTCAGTCTATGGATGAGTTGTCGCATAGTGGTATTTGAACTGAGCGTCTCCGAGCTTCGGAGAGCACGTATAATCGTCGGTCCCCGTTGGTGGTCAATACACGGCAGTCGTTAAGCCAAGTCGAAGGCCTGAGGGCGGCTTGAACAACTCTGACACAAGGTTGGTATGGTTGGCCACTAACCAAGTAAAACAGAATAGATAGTGCTAGTTACCTATGCACACAGTCGGCCGCTGTTATAGCCGCCCTGGGATGAATGAGCGTGGCATAACACTGTACAGTGTTCTGCTTACGAGTTGGCACCACCACTGCTAACCAAGGATGCGTACCGTTTACAGAGTCACCAATCTGTTTATCTGTAAAACAAAATGAATGTTAGTTCTTGTGTGTGTGACGCACTCAATACAATAATCACCAGAAAAAAGATTTTTGTCTTGTTCTAACTAATCAATGTAGTATCTATTTATAAAACGTAAAAATATGTGTAACTAATCATTTATATCACAATTTTCTATAACATACTTATTGGTACAAAATAATACATAATAATACCTTTATTATTTAAACTAAAAATCTTTGATGTCTTCCCACAACCTATGAACACTTGGCGATCTTCAAAACCGTCACCAATTTCAGAACTTGCAACAAAAGGCCCATTTACTAATGATTCCTTGATAACGTCGTCTGCAAAGCTTTCCGTGGTTGTTGTTCTTGCCATTAAAGGCGGTGAATTATTTTTATTCCTCATTAAATTAAGGAGCTTGAAGTCTTTTAATACATTAAAATTTGGGTTGGCATGGTAACTGATAGCTTGGCTCTCTGCATTCACTTCGTCTGATGCAGTTGTTAGTTTTAATGGTTTTCCACGTGGTTTTGATTTCTTACGACCCCCTGAAATAATAAGATGTCAACCAGTCACATTATATTATAATTGCAAAACAACTTTCCTTTAAATTTCTATTCGTTTTATGTAGAAAATTATAGAAATATACAAGCTACAGTTACATCATAGATAGAAATTATATTATGGCGCTATATGGTAAAGGAATATAAAAATACCTAATCTCGGATCTATAGTAGAGTATCCAAAAGTCCCACTATCATCATCGTCGTAATTATTATAATCGTAACCTGCGCCCTTATTTTCATTGAAAAATGCCCAATTGGGGGGTTTTTGTCCATGGTCAGAATAGAGACCAGTTAACCCTGGTTTTGGTATTTCTACAATGTAATCTTCGATATAGTCTTCTGTATCGTAATCAAATCTCTTATTAGATTCTTCTTTCTGTTTCTTTGCTTGTTTTACATTTTTGATATTCCAATAGGGATCATCATATTCATAATCTTGTGAAGTAATCTGTGTATCTGCCGCCGGTTTTGATCTGTGACTTTGATGTATATGTGTACGTTGCAATAGTACTTTTCTTTGCTCTAGGGCAAGGTTTTCTTGGTTCGATCTTTTAGGTCGTTTAATTTTCACTAGGGTATCAGGGAAAATTATTTTTGATTCATCATGAATTTTTGTTTCTAATGGTAGTACACAGCATATTGTAAAGCGATCAGGGTTTATATTCTTCGCGTCTCTGTTATAAAATGAACCTATTATTTTAATGCAACAATCTACACAATCTTATGTATATGGTATAACGTAGAAATATTTAATGAATAGTTAGTTAAAAAATAAATTTAAAAAAAGAATTAGTCTGACATACTTACTTCTTTGTTACTACTACTTACTTGCTATTAACGACGACTCCATTGCTTAGATAACATTCGGTCTTTTTCATGAAAGTGCAAATGTTTTCCGATTGTTTTTCTTTGTAATCCATATTAAACGATAGTTTATCGTCATAAAGAATAGTACTGCTTGAATAGATATTTTCAATACCACTTTCAGATGTGAGTGTAGCTTGAGTAGTGGTGTTAAGTAAATCTTTCCATACATAGTTATTATTTTCAGGAAAATTAAATATGAATTTATCACCTATCTCCGGCCGATCGGTTCCTTCTTCTACAAATTGTTTTTCTGTAATACTATTACCGAGTACGTCACCATAATACGCTTTTTTATCTTCTTCGGGCCACTTAATAATATTTTGATCAAGAATTTCATCACTCGTAGACTTGTCAACTTTACTTATACTTTCTGAAGATTTCACAACACTATTTGTAATTAGATTATCATCTCTAAACACAATCCGTGCACTATCATCTGTATCAAACTCATTCAAATCTTCAAATTTTGGAGGTGGTGGTCGTATGTCCTGGTAGCTAGCAAATTTATCGTTTAACCACCAAAAGTCACCATTTAATTGTGCTGAGCATAATTTTATTACAAAAATAAATACAAAAGCACAAGTGAGCATCGTTAATTCCGTGCACAGTCCTCGTTTGTTAGATAATTAAGTTCAAATGCAGGATGTTGCACTGGTTGCAATATTGTCGTGCGATTTCCATGTAATGCGCCCGTCTATTATTCGTCGTCAATTATGTTATTCGCGATCAATGCGCTATATTCCCGCGCACGTCCTGTGACTGTCATTTTATGTCGAGAACTGAACTGGCCGGCTTTTGTTTTGGTACGGTTAAATTAGAAGAGTACTTACGCAACAATGCTGGTGATTTTTTATTTAGAGCAAATATTCAGTATAATATTACTTACTGAAATAATTAATTATTTATGAATATATTTGTTAATCTAAGTTGTTTTATTCGAATTTGATTGATTTGTAAGGTATAGTAAGCCGATAGATACAACGGAATTAATCCACTAATATATTCACTCAGAAAATAGTACGTTTAATCAACTCAACCTTTTTTGTTTTTTTTTGTTGGTGCCCAGTGGAAATTCTTCATGAACTTCCTTCGCCCCGGGGAAGGGCTTCTACCGGCTAAAACCACTGGAGCGGTCATCTTCGGCACCTAAGGGAGGCTCCAGGTCCTCGTATGATCACACTAGAGCTGCCCACTGGTGCCACGCCTAATCAACTCAACCTTTTTTTTTTTTTTTTTTTTTTTTTTTTATTGGTGCCCAGTGGAAATTCATCATGAACTTCCTTCGCCCCGGGGAAGGAGGAAGGGGTATGCCGGACTCCTACCGGCTAAAACCACTGGAGCGGTCATCTTCGGCACCTAAGGGAGGCTCCAGGTCCTCGTATGATCACACTAGAGCCGCTGGTGCCACGCCTAATCAACTCAACCTACCACAGTTTTCTACCAAGATATACCGCAACACTCCGCCTCCGCACTTATTATGTTAAAACTAGTTTACTGCTAAGACTTGAAATGTACATAGGCTGACTAGACAGAAGGATTTTTTAAAATGTTTGCTACAAAATAATTACTTGACTTTTGTGTAATAAATAATTTGAGGTGCAACGTATCTATACAAATAAATAAAATTGAAGTGTCTGTTTGTAATGTCAAAATAACAGCTTTTTACTAAATGCATATGAAAGTATATACGGTACATATAACAAAAGAACAATTTTTTTTTGTCTGTCTGTCTGTTTGTTCCGGGTAATCTCCGAAACGGCTGGTCCGATTTTGACGGGACTTTCACTGGTAGATAGCTGATGTTAAAAGGAATATCTTAGGCTACTTTTATTTCAGAAAAATAATTAGGGTACCGCGCAAAAATAATAAAATCCTTGAAATCCAATATATATTCTATTTCAAGTGTCTATGTCGAAGTACTCTAAATTTCTTTTAAATTTAATGCGGGTGAAACCGCGGGTCTCAGCTAGTAAGAATTAAAAATGGATCCACGTTATATAAGATGTTTTTTATTAAATTTGAGAAAATTGTGGACGTCTATGGGAAGGCCTTAGTTCAGCTGTGGACGTCCTTTGGCTGATATGATGATGATGGAAAACTGAAGCCATACTGCATTTTTGTCAACCCCAAAGATAATTTTAAATAAAAAAATAAAAAAGCCAGAAATGCGGTTAAAATTAAACGAAAACATTCGGGTTTGAGTAATTTTTTGTCATACTTAACTATTATTATATTGGTAGATGACATTAGCTTAATAATAATACATTCGCTTGATAATAATTGTTTTATAATTGATAATAATAAATTGATTCTCTAAAAGGCCTCTTCGTGTTGGACCTATGTCCCCGTGGCGTAAGCCTATCAAAAGACCAGGTTCTCTCTTACAGGGGATATACCCTCGTGAATAGAAAAACATGTAGATAATAATTAACCCCTCTGGGCAGTCGTTATCTCACAATGGGACAAGGTAATCCTGGCGGACAGATTAAAGCAGCTGCTTGATTTCTTCCTCCCTTTTGATATAAAAAAGTATATCATAAGGAGATCTATTAAGATGCGTACAGAACGTAGGGCAGATTGTGGCGAGCTGAATGTGACTGGCGACACTGCGTACCCGAATGCTCCAGAAAGTCGGTCAGGGCCTCGTCTCCGGCTTACCTTTATTGGTCGGTTGGAGTGGAACCCCATGAGTGCCCGCAGGATTTTCAACTTTGGCTTGCCTTAGTTGGCCGATCCGAGAGGGGCCGCCAGAGCTATATGCTCGGGGGTGGAAGTGTCTAATGGCGTAATAACAGGGAACCCCGCTCCAAGTCTTCGAGACGCGTGATGGTGAAACCGGTGCCACACCCCGAACCGCTCACACCGGTGTTGCTCCCTATCGCCTGTAGTGGTGGCCATTTAGGGGGCCCATCTTGTGAGTGGCGAGTCACCGTCTACCACAGAATTTCACATTAAAGGTTGGAAGGCAGACACCGTTGTGCTCGTATTTCTTAAACTTTTCATTCCATATAACACCCATTGCAATATACCTTATTGTTTTAGTTTCTATCTCATTCAATAGCCTTACACCTTCGCGGACAATCCATGCCTGCATTTTATAGTGTAGCCATGGAGAGACCCCGGATAGTGTCCCATTACATTTTAGACTAACATTCTCTAAAGGGCCTCTGCGTGTTACAACTTTTAACGATATATACATCTGATATTATTTTATTGTCTTTGCCTCATCATCACACGGGCCTCCCCCAAAGATCACCACAACGACCGATATGGGTGTGTTGTGGGCTCATTGGGGGGTTTTGACTTTATTTACCGAAACGATTATTAAATTTTAAATCCACTTATGAAATAACGCGTGTACCTTACTTCTTGTGAACACACTATTTTCCCGTCTCTTCGGCTCAAATCATCTACTTGGTTAGCAATCTTCTGAATTTCGGAAGTATTTTGTACATTTTTAGTCTAAATAACTGCTAATCAGGTTGCAATGTAATTTTCAAATATGATGAAGTAGTCTTCATCTATTAACCTTTCAACTAAACGGTTTCTTTAACATTATAACAAAACAGTTTTAAACGGATAAGATCGCGTATATTATAGATTTTTGTTTTTCCTGACGTCATTTAGTCATCTGCGACCAAGAATGCTGCAAAGTATTCGAAACGCCAGGAAAAACAAAAGTCTATAATATACGCGATCTAATCCGTTTAAAATGGGTTCTTTAACGTTCGTGGCAAGACTTGTAAGCAACGTTTAAACATCGTACAGCTTCTGCTTCAGTGCTAGCTTCAAGAACTGGGTATGAAATCTTGCTTTCCTTAATGAGGTAACCCATTTCAATGAATTCTGTAAAATAAAAATCTACTAGCATTTTGCTATTTCCGTTAGCACATGAACATTCAATGTCATTTTCTTTGGAGAGGGAATATCGTAAACATGTAGTAATCTAGTCCCTTCGGAAATGACATCACTGCTGTCCACAGTCCGTAAGTATTGCATGTCCGAATGTATACTAGCTATCAACACTGATAGAACTAGGAGTTTCTACATGATTGTATATTACTTTTAGTATACTAGTGAAACGATATCTTTTGCCGCAATTGCATCATGTAGGTACTGTTTCATTTTAAAGACAATAGAAGCACTAGCAACATTGATTATATAAGTAGCTAATGATATAAAATGTCTTAAAAAAGGTTTATCGGATTTTTGTTTAATGTTCTAGATACATCGCAATAATTTATCAACTAAGCGTTAAGACAGCATACGATACAATAAATTTCATCATTATAGTTATACCACACAAGGGAATTTCGGGTCACTGTTAGGTTAGGTATATTATAAACATGTTTAAGTTGAACCTAACTTATTGAAATGGATATAGTAAAGTCCTTGACATGAATTTTATATTAATCTATGAATCATTTTTGATGACAGAAACTCATCGGAATTATCATATTATTTAGTACCAAGTTGAAATTCGAGTAAGCTAAATGACTGACTGATAAACCCAGTAATTCCAGGAAAATATGTCCATGGATGTGTGTTTTGTAGTCGTTGTAGTACTTTTATGTGTTTCCATTGTAAATATTTTGTGTGTGTAATATTAGTGAATTGTATATTATTGTTGATAATATAATAATATAACATAAATAATAATATACAATTCACAATTTCTATGTACTGATGTATAAAAAAGTCGCGAAAGTAATAAAATGGTCTTCCGCTTTCTAAAGTGAATGACAAGTATCCATCTTAATTGTCGAAATACTTGATTCGCCTGGTGACTGAGAAATTCAAATTTCGAAATAGGTAAAATAAAATATGATAATCCATTAGACAGGATCTCGTTTCAACTGTTATGTAATCGATGTAAACAATTAGCAACTGGATGTTATACTACTTACTCAAATCGTATTAAGGACGCTATTGCTAAGTATCCGAAAGGTATTTGAAAGCCTTTTTTCCTTAAATAAAGCTAATCGTGGAGCTGAGAGCACATATATAACCCGCCACAAATACGAATGCTTTCGATGGAAATTATGATCTGCAATTTATTTATGGTAGATATACTTCTGTGTATAACTAGAACTAGAATGCAAGATTTTTTATCAAAGCAGTGATTGTTTTACTTCTCATACACTGGATCGTGAAAGCTCAACAAAAAGAAAACAACCTTAAAAAGTTAAGACAATTAGATGCTCCAATAAGTATCCAGGGATATATCCTTTTTTTTAATGGTCTCCAGTGGAAATTCATCATGAACTTGCTTCGCCCCGGGGAATGCCGAAGGGGTATACCGGACTACTACCAGCTAAAACCATTGGAATGGTCATCTTCGGCACTGAAAAGACCTGAAGCCGTCTTCGTAATATCACCCTAGAATCCAGGGATATATCCTAGGCGAGTGGTTTTCCGCCAATTTTCATTGCTACCTGTGTTTCCAGTCGAGCCCGGTCCTGGTCAACGTTCTGTATTTCATTTATTTATAAGTCTCTGCAATCTGTGTCTTTGCCACTGAATGGAAAAATCCAAGGTCATGCCAAAAGTCCGAGGACAAAATACGTTTTAGTAATTACCAGCCCATATCCATTTTATCAACATTTGCTAATTTTGTGCGAATGTTAAATCAGAATCAGAAATCATTTATTTGGAAAGAAAGTAGCTAACAAAATAGTGGTGTTGTTGGCATTAAATAAAAATTGAATCCAGTACATTCTCCATTCTAACTTCAGTGTGGTGTCAAAGAATATATCACACAAAGACGACTAAGGGACTTTTAACCAGAGGGATACGGAGCCGCATGTATTAAATAAAATTGGATGTAAATCGTCTTTCCTAATGACTAAAATAATGCAAGTTACTTAAATCTGTTCACGTTACACTAAATATTTATTTCTAGCCCCAAGGACTACGACTCTTAAAAGCAGAAGATATCAATCAATCAATTATTCTTCCGCGTAAAGCGTAAAGGATGACAAATTAGATTATGTCACAGCATCTCCCTTGGCAACTTTCTCAAACTCCTGATAAGACTTGCTCTAAAAACTTCGTGCAGTTTCCAAATTGATTTGGATCGGAACTAGAAACTTAGAGCTGGCAACTGATAACTTAGTTTGTAGGGAACTAACGGGAATTTGTTTTCTAGTATTCATTAAACTTTTGTAGCTGTTATCCGTTCTTAAGCTATTACGATGTGAAGTGGAATGGACGTTAGGACTAATGAAGTTGTTCGCTATTTGTTAAATTGTATAGTTAATATCCCACCTAGTACCTGTATCACACAAAGTCGTTTAAGTTTTTAAGAATTTTTGGTGATGAGGTCACGAAAATGTAGGTATTTAAAATTAGAATAACGTTTTAACGACTATAATAAAACACTTTAAAACGGATAAAATAGAAACAGGAAAAACTTTTCGATTACTCTGCAGCGTTCGTGTTTCGTAGTCGTATTTATTATAATGAGTAAAAATCGCGATATCCTAGGCTTCTTGATTGATTACATTATCGTGTTACTTGTAGTTAAATAAAATTAGTTTAAAAAAACTAAAAAAACACGCTAGGTTGTGCTGAACTGAGTGCCCGAAAGAGCAAGTCTGGAACTGCACGCATGCGTAGTTCGCGCACTAGCTCTGTCTCTCTTACTCGCATGCAAAGGATGCGGAAAGAAATTAATTAATCCTGGCGAATCTAATTAGGATAATCGGATATTTTGATCGGATTATTGCATTGTCATCGACCTTTGACAGGTGTGCAAAGTTTGAATCAAATCTGATCGTTCAAAGTAGGGCAAAATCGAGCTCAAAGGAGTCGGTTACAAACAAACATACATACAGGTGAAGCTAATAAAAGCGTGTTAAAAATACAATCTAGTAGCTTTCAATGATTGAGGTAGCGTATACCGCCATCTCGAACTAGTTATTGCCAATGGTCAGGGGTGCAATTCTCTAAGCTCAAACATCCATACATCCTTGAATACGGAATTAATATAACGGTGATAACCCAATTTGGTATTCGCTAAGACTGGTCCTCATGGCTTACCTTCTGCAACGTGTCCTTGTATAGCTTCAGTCATAGCGAATACCGAATTGGTTTTACACCGTTAATTCGATTCTGTATTCAAGGATGTTTGAGCTTAAAGAATTGCACGTAAAGGTCACGACTGATGAATACAGTAGCAATCGACCTTCTTTGTTTTATTAAGATGGAAATCATCCGTACGACACAAGCGATGCACTTATGCAATGAGCAGCTAGGCTTCTTTATTGAATGATTGCACTTGTTTACCTCTGAAAATTGCTTACTGTAAACTGGCACAAACGACGCTGTTGAGCTCATGGAATATAACGTGTGCTCTAAACAATGACAGTTTTCACGTCTGGCAAGCGAATTCCACAGTTGGAAAGTGGCGTCACCGCCTGCGGATGCAGTATGCGCCCAAGCGCGTCGTGGAGGCCGTCCTACCGCTCTTTGGAGCCTGGCTCAGAAGGAGAGTGCGCGTCACCTACCGCCTGACGCAGGTGCTCGCCGGGCACGGTTGTTTCGGTGCGTACCTGCACAGGATAGGACGTGAGGCCACGGCACAACGCCAGCATTGTGATAGCGAGCAGGACATCGCACAGCACACGCTCGAGGCGTGCCCTGTGTGGGCCACCGAGCGGCGGATCCTGGTCGATCGGATCGGGCAAGATCTCTTTCTGCCAGCATAACCGACAATACAGCTATGTTGGCAGAACACGATAACTGAAATACAGTGGTCTCCTACTGTGAGAGCGTCATACTCCAGAAGGAGACCGCAGAGCGGGATCGGGAGAGGGCCGATCCCGCTCGAGGAAGGAAGAAGGTAACAACCACCCTGGCGCTTAATTCCCATACGCCTGAAACCCGGGTGCATAGATTGGGGAATCGGCATGCCCACACCGAGCGACCCAAGAAAAGACGGTAGCACGCATGTGGTCACGCGCTGCCGTGGGACGCTTTGGGGGATCCTTTACAATCCCCTCGGAGGGGGTGACCATTTTACAGTCACCCTCTTCGAGATTTGCCTATAGGCGTGGCTCCAGTGAGCGACTCTAGTCTAATAATACGAGGACCTGGAGCCTCTCTTAGGTGCCGAAGATGACCGCTCGAGTGGTTTTAGCCGGTAGGAGTCCAGCATACCCCTTCGCCCTTCCCCGAGGCTAAGGAAGTTCATGTAACACTTCCAATGGGCCTAATAAAAAAATAAAATTGCGTCTCAGCGGGGCAGCGAGCGTTCGGACATCTTGTCAACGTCTTTTTGTCTACAATACCGCAATGCCTTAAGACGAGAGTAAAAGACTCTCGTTAAACCAGTGTGTTAGTGTGGTATGCCACTCATATAATACGTATACCTTTGTCCAATATACATTTCATTAAAGAAATTGGATGATTTCATAAAAAAAATCGTTTTTTTTAAATTATAAATTTTGACATTTTAATATTTCCAATCAAACTACTAAATATATGTAGCACTAAGTGTAGGTCTGAAAGCAGTAGTTAATGAGTATGCAAGCAATCAATGACCTTATAATACAAGGTACTAAGATTATAAAATAGAGTGTTTAGAATTGAATATGGCAATCGTCAAACACCACATCTGGGACTGGGACTATGATATTGGATGAGTGCCATACTACCCTTAGTAGCAGTAGTTAAATGACATTGGTACAGAGACGTGATCGCTCAATTATAAGCCTCATGAGAAAGCATAAGGTCACACAACGAGCTATGGAGAGAACTATTATTGGTATTTCTTTACGAGATCCAATCAGAAATGAGATCTGTAGAAGAACTAGAGTTGTCAACATAGCTGAAAGGATTAGTAAGATGAAATGGTAATTGGCGGCGGCACACCACGGACACACGGCGAGCTGTGGAGCGATGTACCGAGTCGTATTTTTTAAACTCGAATCATTAGAATTGACGTCATTCACGTAACGTCGGGAGGGGCACCTAAAACTTATATGCTGACACTTGAACGTGCCCAAAGAGCGTTGTTTTCACCGTTCTTGTACCCGACAAAATACCTCTATGAACGCTACGGTGTCTTATCCTTTCGCCAGCTCTTCATTCTTTATGTGATTCTTCGGAAGCACTCCCAATTACAATATAAGCCAAATATTCTCATGAATAAGAGACGTCAATACTCAGTGTGCCCTAGTAAGCGATTTAACACTAGCTTCTCTCTTGGGAATTTTGTTTTCAATGGAGGTTATCTATACAACAGGATAAATCAAATTCTGTCAATTTATTCCCTCACAAAAGTTCAATGTAAAAATGTAGTAACTAAGTGGCTACATACTCTAGACTATGGATACTACAGAAAACTTATTAGTTATCGCTTCATAACATCGAATACACCAACATGCATGAACGCAAGCGCACGCACTTTCGAACACGTTCATAAAAACACTCACGCATTGCCACACACGAAAATACACCCACACCCACACAAGAACATACACACACACACCCACCCACACAAACACATATTTGTATATCTTCATTTATGTATAAGGTGCTTATAAAGTATTCAGGGTGAGAGCCTGGTGATCTGTCACACAGGGCTTCCCTAGTACAGACTCCAGTCTCTCACAAAGGAACATATTACCTGTTGTTATCATCTTATAAATTTGTGACCTTTGTGAAGAGAGAAATAAAAAAAAATATTATTATTGTCGATTTGAATCGCAATTCGATCGAAAGTAGCAGTCACAATTTGAATGCGTCGTAGTTCAAATGTATGTAACTAGCTGATTCAAGCCACTGGGGTCGGCATAGTTACATTATAACTTTCGAGTCGAGTTGAGTTAATTCGATTTTTGTTTTGTGACAATGAATGAGCCGAGTCATTGAATTGAGCACAGTATACGACTTCACAAATATGTGAAGTTTATTATTCAGTCTTTAAATTCGATTGATTACCTCACTGTAACTGCACAATTTGTTTTTTTAATGGTTTATGCAATTTAGTTATGGTCCCCATTTTTTTATAGCTGCATGAACACAATTTACAAATAAATCAGTTCAACCGTTCAAATAAGGTTCAGACATTGTTCATACAAAAATGCACTACAATATTGCAAACTTTCCAGAAAGAGCACAAAACAAGTAGTTTAAACGAACGAAAATATTCACGTTTATGTACCTACCTTTTTTTTTATTGATCCGGTTGAAATACCTCATGTACTGCCTTCGCCCCGGGAAAAGGCGAAGGGGCATGCCGGACTCCTACCGGCTAAAACCACCGGAGTGATCATCGTCGGCACCGAGGGGAGGCTCCAGGAACTCGAAAGATCTCCATCTAGAGTCACCCATTGGTGTCACGCCTTTAGGCACGTCTCGGAGGGGATGACTGTAAGGCGGACATCCCCTCCTAGCGGAGGGAAGACGACTGTAAAGAGGCCACCCCCCCAGGCATCTCTCGAGGGGATTGTAAAAGATTCCCCCGAGACCTCACTATGCGCTGTGCTGCGCACACAGCGGTACGTGACCACATGCGCACCGCTGAATTGAATCCCGACGTATCGCTAGTAAAGCATCAGTTCAAACGTTCAAATGAGGTTCAGACAGTGAGACAGTGTTCATACAAAAATGCACTACAATGTTGCAAACTTTTCAGAAAGAGCACAAAACAAGTAGTTTAAACGAACGAAATTATTCACGTTTATGTACCTACCTACCTCATTATTTGTTCTCTGAAGTAAACATTGTAAAGAAACAACGGCGACGGGTTATTTTGTTCATAGTGTATGCAATTAGAAAGCATAGTTCGCTTTTTCGATTTACTTTCAGATCAGTGTAGACAATTGCAATTGCTGGTTGTTTTTCAAGCTGCTTTGGGTTCAACGAGTTTCTTTATTGAATAACAAGCTTTGAGTAACTAGTGTCAACAATAGATTACCAGGTTATGTCAATTGCGCAAGGTGTAAAGTGAATTTAGAGAGCAATTCTGGTAGATCCCAAGGTTTAGTAAAATGCTTTTGCAATGCAATTTTGAAGAGTAAGATTCGCTGTTTTTTCAATAAGCTCGTCGTCGAAATATCTTTGAGATCTTTTTTAACCGCAACGCAGTGCCAAAGGTCAACGCTGTTGAGCTCTCCACGACGACCCAAACTGTGACCGCCAAAATGTATAGAGATATGTCACACTCCAATTTTATATAGTTCCTATTTTTTTATGGGTTTCTCGCAGACAGCTTTTGCTAGAGTCAAACTGAGGGACAACTGTATAGAATGTGTTATTTAGTGGAATCTTCAACAAATAGTTACAAGATGTATTTTCTTTATTTAACAACTAAATAAATTATAATGTGTTTTATCAATCCTGCTATTTTATTATGCATTGTATTATGAGTAATCATCGGACATTTGAATAGTATTGAAAATCTATTTATATATAAAGAAGGTATGTGACATTTATAATTATTGACGACATTTCACTATAATTTTAATTGTAACTTTTAATGCTGTATTAGCTGCTGGTATGATCAGGGCCGTTTTTAACTATTGGGGGCCCTGGGCGCTTTACGATAATGAGGCCACTATGACTATGATATGACAGCGGACTATTTGATTAACAACATACAAAAGGAGTAGGTAAGCAAGGTCTAGATTTATTCAACTGTTATTGGCTTTTGTTAAATTAATAGGTAATTATAATATAATCCAAAAAAGTAACTCATCTTACTTCTAGGAAATATCGGTTATCAGATGGTGATTTGGCAGTAACTAGGGCGGCGTCATAGATCGCGGGGCCGGAGCGAGGAGCATCGTGTAGCTGCAGCATAAGTTCTTGTGAATGGTGTGATGGCGTTATTTTTGTCTATTTGTCTTTCATTATTATAATAATATATGCTAAATTCAGATTTAGATGACAAACTCTCAGTAATAGTAAACAGGCTAAGTTATCCTAATCAAAAAATAACTTTCGCTAAAACTAAGCGTATGCATTAAAGAACATACCGAATACGACAAAAAGATGTAGACTTCTTATACAACAACGTTAAGTTACAATCCGTCGATGAGTTTAAACTATTAGGTTTATTTGTAGAAACGAATGTGAATTGGAAAGCTCATATCCAAAATGTTTCAAACAAACTTTATTTTTCACATAATTATGCTCTAAATGATCTTAAAAGAGCAACAGATCTAAAAACAGCCATGTCAGCATACTATGCCTACGCTCATTCATGGGTAAACTACGGAATTGGGGTATGGGGAAATGGCGTAGTTGTGGAAAGGCTTTTTATTTTGCAACAGAAAAGCATTCCAATTTTAGCCAATATAGATTTTATGCAAAGCTGTAAATACTTTTTTATTCCATTGCTATTACGGTCAACGCGCTGGAGGGCTCACCCAACAGTGAGGTTATGGCCGATACGAGAAGGCAGATCAACTAGCAACTCTAGTGTACGAGGACCTGGAGCCTCCCTTAGGTGCCGAAGATGACCGCTCCAGTGGTTTTAGCCGGTAGGAGTTCGGCATACCCCTTCGCCCTTCCCTGGGGCGAAGGAAGTTCATGAAGAATTTCCAATGGGCACCAAAAAAAAAAGGTTAACTACCAAGGGCGGGATCGAATGAGCAGTTCAGCGGCCTTGAGCCATTTGTAGGAATACATCATGGTACCTACCAACAGGCATTCATGCATTTGTTGATAAAGAGCATGTCAGAGAATGGAGGCAAGCGAGAGGCCTAAACCATTCTAAGACGTTCTGCAGCACAAGACTAGCCGGGTTTAAGAGCTTATTAAATCAAACCAAAACCCATTTAAGGCACTATATAGGCGCAATGACAGGACACTCGCACGTGTATTTAAAGTAGTATTTTTCAGTTTATATTTAAAAACGTTACAACGTTGCTTGCAACGTATTTTTCAGTCGAAAGAGCTGAAATATTCTAGTAACGGATGAAAATTTAAATTACTTCAACTGTTTGCCAATACAAAAATTCTAAAATGGAATGCTTTCGTATTTGGTGACGTTGTATGTTCGTGGCTGCTTACAAAAATATATCATAACAGTCTCAGAACCAATAGGCTGAGATACTCAAAAAGCACAGTTAATAGATAATAAAAACCAATTTAAATGGTGGGTGTAGTCCGCTAACTCGTACTAGGCCAGCGTGGTGGACTAAGACCTAACTTTTCTCATCGTTAGAAGAGGCTCGTGCCCAGCAGAGGGACAGTAATGGGCTGATTATGTTTTTTTTTTTAAAGTGAAATCTCTTAGCGCCGTACGCATATTTTTAGATGAGATAAAATCTCTGGACTCGCGACATCGTTACGAGACGCAGCTATAGTATGTGCATAAATGCATGTACATATAGCAGACCGCGAACGCGTCTAGATAAATAAATAAAATAAGTTTTCTCTTCTGTCGGCACTCCCGGAGTGCAACCCGTTTTTATTTTTTTATTAAAGCGTTACCCCACCCTAGGATTTTTGACGATTTGTGTCGTGGGTGCGTTTACAAAGACAAATTCCACACACATACACCCAGACCCGGAACAACTACCTTTTTTTTTTATTGTTGTCCAGTGGAAATTCTACATGGAACTTCCTTCACCCCGGGGAAGGGCGAAGGGGTATGCCGGACTTATTTTTATTTTTTAATGGTGCCCAGTGGAAATTCTTTATGAACTTCCTTCGCCCCGGGGAAGAACGAAGGGGTATGCCGGAGTCCTACCGGCTAAAACCACTGGAGCGGTCATCTTCGGCACCGAAGGGGGTGCTCCAGGTCCTCGTAAGATCACACTAGAGCCGCCCATTGGTGCCATGCCTTTAGGCACATCACGGAGGGGATGACTGTAAAGCGGTCACCCCCTCTAGCGGAGGGAAGGCTACTGTAAAAAGGTCGCCTCCCCAGGCACTTCTCGGGGAGGATTGTAAAGGATCCCCCCCAAGGCTCGCTTTGCGCTGTGCTGCGCACACGGTGGCACGTGCCCACGTGCGCGCCACCGTCTTCCCGGGGGTCACTCGGTGTAAGCACGCAGACTCCCCAATCTGAGCACCCGCGACCCCCGAGCGGAACAACTACCTGCAGATCGTACGAATATTTGTTCCGTGCGGGAATCGAACCCACGACCCGGTGCGCAGCAGTCGACTGTATCACCCATCGCACCAACCGTATATGTTATGTAATAGCCAAAGTCAGGATGCTTGTAAAATACAGCCAGAATACTGTGTATTTTACGAAAATATTCACTTCAATTTCAACGAAGTTCTCAAATGGAATCATTGTGCGGTTTGCATTTACAATCATGTGTAATATACACACAGCTATTGATTTACAAGTTGTCATTAGGCAGTCCCAGTTTTTATTACAATATAATTCTACGTATTTATGATTGCTATACATGATTCCGTATCCTTTGTTTGCGGAGTTATTGGAGTGCTTTATTGCACTGTGCCCCGGTAAAAGTTTAGTTTGTCTGACGACCAATGAGTGAACATGGAAATAATGAGTGGCCCTAACTAAAGTGTATTTGTTCTGGAAGTTGGTATCGAGTTGATTAATCTATATTTTTTCATTGTATCCATTGTAGATGGTAGGGCTAATACTATTAAATATTTACAGCTCTCAGCTGTAACTATGTATTAGCTATCTATCTAATTACATGTGTTCCATTTCATTTCTCACCTTACATGTCGTTATCCTCGTTTTATCAACTTGTGACTATTCTCAGTCCTCATATATACCCAGCTCGATCGACAGTCACTCATTAAGTTCACTCACTCGCTCACCAGTCTTAACTATTCAAGATCCCGCTTTAACTATTCAAGAAACTCGTTTTCGGTTGGAAACCGGGTGGCTCAAATAGTTAAATCGGGGCTTATTATTAACTGGCGTTTTAGTATTCGACCGTTAGAAGATTATGGTCAGACACTTGCGAGTCGCCTTCATAATAAAGTGAGGAAATATATCTGGTGGTTCAATAAATACTAGTAACTCTTTATTTTTGACTATCCCAGATATTTTGTGATGTGTTCTTACCATAATAATGTCTTAGGTTTTCGCGAGTATTATTATACACATAAAAATCAAAAATATACGCGATAGAATCCGTTTAAAAGTGTTTTATTATAATGTTCTTACCATATTTAAAGTTGACATCACTTCATACTTTTCGCCTTGAAACTGTAAATGAATAATGTGTAGATGTGAGTAAATGCCCCTTGGGTTAAGACGACCCTGACACCTCAGTGACCTTGTGATCCCTAAAAGTACGATCTCAGAAAATATTTGTCGTGACAGACTCGTCGAAACGCGTGTCTTGGGACCCATATCTTTTGCTAGAAGGTCACTTTTCTTATTGCTTAGAGACTGCCATTTTTTATATCTGTCCCAAAAAGTGTAGCCATGAATAAATTTAAAATGAAGGTAGCTATTGTGAAATGTTTAGGTAGTGTAAATAACATTTTAAAACGCGGTAGCTCTATCTAATAATTTATTTAAAAAAAAATGTTTAGGAGTTTATTTAAAAAATATTTTCAGAAAAGTCTGTGATATAAAACCTTTAAAAAGGTTTAGCGAATTCACTACAGTATTAGTGGGTGGTGCGTGAATCATATCAGCCA
This sequence comes from Diloba caeruleocephala, assembly GCA_947459985.1. Lineage (NCBI taxonomy): Eukaryota > Metazoa > Arthropoda > Insecta > Lepidoptera > Noctuidae > Diloba > Diloba caeruleocephala. The sequence goes on from OX381619.1 coordinate 9,715,635, forward strand.
CAGGACGTCCACTGCTGAACAAAGGCCTCCCCCTTAGATTTCCACAACGAGCGGACGCTCTCATCCAACGACTCCCAGCGACCTTCACCAGGTCGTCTGTCCACCTCGTTGGAGGTCGTCCCACACTGCGTTTTCCGGTGCGCGGTCTCCATTCGTGAACCTTTGTGCCCCAACGGCCATCAGTTCTACGAGCAATGTGCCCTGCCCATTGCCACTTCAGTTTACTAACCCTTTCAGCTATGTCGACAACTTTAGTTCTCCTCATTTCTGATTCGATCTCGTAGAGAAATACCAAGCATAGCTCTCTCCATAGCTCGCTGAGTGACCTTGAGCTTTCTTATGAGGCCCATTGTGAGTGACCACGTCTCTGTTCCATATGTCATCACTGGTAACACACACTGGTTAAAGACTTGCGTCTTGAGGCATTGCGGTATTGTTGACGAAAAGACGTTGTGAAGTTTCCCGAACGCTGCCCAGCCGAGTCGGATTCGACGATTGACCTCTTTCTCGAAGTTGGACCTACCTAACTGGACAGTTTGTCCTAGGTAGACATACTCGTCAACAACTTCGAGAACAGAGCTCCCAACGGATATTGGGATGGGCACGACATGGGCATTTGACATGACTTTTGTCTTGTATAATGGTGCGTGTACAATGTGGCCATTTATTTTGACATTTTTAATTACATTAATATAACGTTTTCAGTATCGGTGAAAATGTTCAAAATATTACTTTGTTCAATTATTATATTTTATCAGTTATGTGGTTTGGTTGAATATTAATAATGATAATAATATTAAATTTTATAGTAAAATCTCGTGTTTTGGATCGTAAAACAGTAGATAGTCAGAAAGAGCTAGGATACTATGGAGATTTAAAAGAGGTCTTGTAACTAATTTTGATAACATTTTACCTCAAACACATCCAATGTATTAAGCTCAGAGAATTGCACCCCAGTTTATGCCTTCAGGGGCGTTCGATAGACTGAGGCGACTGGCTCGACGGCGCGCACTCGCGATGTGGCGACATTGCCTACGGTTGCAGTTCGCGACCAAGCGCGTCGTCGAGGCCATCTTGCCGCTCTTCGGAGCCTGGCTCAGAAGTAGCGAGTGCGTCACATACCGTTTGACGCAGGTATTCACCGGTCAAGGTTGTTTCGGTGCGTACCTGCAGAATAGGCGCGAGGTTAAGGCAAAGTGCCTTTGTTGAAGCGACCAGGGTACCGCAAAGCACACGCTTGGGGAGTGCCCTGCGTGGGCGTCCGAGCGGCGGATCCTGGTCGATCGGATCGGGAAAGATCTGTTTCTGCCGGAAGTAGTGTGTTACGTTGGGAGAGCAAGAAAACTGGAGTGCAGTGGTCTCTTTCTGTGAGAGCGTCATGCTCCAGAAGGAGACTGCAGAGCGGGCTTGGGAGAGGGCCAATCTTGCACGGAGAAGGACTAGATGGCGCCAGGGTAACAACCGTCGCGGCACCCAGGTCCGACACGCCTGAGCCCCCTGCTAACAAAAAAAGAAATCTGTAACGACGCCTGTTACATTAGTCGTCTTGCAACCAGGAATGCTGCAGTGTTTGAAACGTCAGGAAAACAAAAATCTATATTACAATTTTTATTTACTGCTTTAAAATCGGATATTCATATTCAACGACCGGATGTAAATAAAACTATACGACCATACGTGATATCACTTGCATATTTCACAAACTGCGCTATTCAAATTCACTGCAGGCGCAATCCAGCCCTGAAATAAACATAAAAATATGCTTATGCACTGTTTGACTCCTGTTCAACATAGTACAGCTATGCAGCGCAAGCAAATTTGTGTTCTATAACTTGAGGCGCAATGGTTAATTTTGCATGCGAATCGTTTTTGTTGAGGCTTTCGCCAAATCCCTTTCGGATGTGTAGTGAAATTGCGGCCCCGAAAATAGCGATAGTATCCCTAAACATGCAGTCACAAAAGTAAACGCAGTGAATAACATGTTACTCTTCATGGAGGTGTAAAATATATATTTATGGCTACTAAGATACTGTAGAATCAAGCATAATTATAGCATAATTATAGCATAATTAGGTTGCTAAGGAACTGACAAAAGCTACTGCCAATTGCACCACATTGTGTAGTCCACCAAATTGTCATAAATGCGCCACTTTCACTTCCTTAATATCTGGGGATACAACCAAGGTATCTCTTCCTCCGGAAAAAAATCCCAAGTTAATATTACATGTTCTTTGGGTTTTTTTTATAAAGGAGCCACATAAGATGCTCCTGAGCCTTACACAGAGTACAAATAAACACCTTCACAGAGTGGTCCCTAGTGGAACCACAATATGCAGACATTGTCGCAAGAAAAGTTAGAAACCCTTACATATCGTATGCGAGGTTTATACAGTACACCACAATAGAAGACATCAGAGGCCACCTTATCTTGTCAGATGAGTCAAAATACTCTATTGGGGAGGTACTGTTACTAAATTGACCAAGGGCCCTACTTATAGTTCGCCAATGACAAGGCCATCACAAGTCACAATCACGGGTTTTAATAACACAATTTTATGCTGTAAATCGAAAAAGAAATAACCTTTCATTTTATTTTTATTTTAGCCTTGCGAATTGTTTTTCGCTGTTTTTGCGGCCACGTTGTCGTTTGTGAAGCGGCAAAGGGACTGTTACATGGAGTGCGGTTGGCCACCATACTATTTAGCATTCAGCGGCGCAATGGGACGGTCTACAGAAAAATCTTTATTTTTACTACCGGCCACATCTTCACCACAAAATGTTACACTCATAATTTGAATCTAAGTGGCTGCAGATGTTGTTTTAAAGTTAAATTTTTGCTAAACTTTGCAAGGGTCGTTATTTATCTTCTAACTCGAGTGAGCTTTTGGGGTTGTATGCCATCTGTGTGCAATAAAGAAGTGAGATTTGCGTTATATTCAGCTTTACGTGCACGTACTTTATATTATGAGATATGACTAGAGGTTTATGAATATTTTGCTTATGCGAATGATGCTATCATTCTTAACTCCATGTAAAAAGGCAGCTAAAATATTAAAATAAAATGTATACCATTTTACAGCTGATCAGTACCAGACCACCCCGATCCACCCATAGGTGTTGTAAAAGGCGACTAAGAGATTTCTTTCTTTCTTTCTGTGACTGATCATTGGGAGGCTCATGTCCAACAACGTTTATGAGCTGATGTGATGAGTGATCATAATGTCGTTTTTCATTATAAATAACTGGCGATAGGTTTCTTATTGCATTCACACCCGAATGTCTCGGACCGGGCCGAGGAGTTGGGGGTTTCAGAAATGGAGTTGGGCCGAGCCATGGGCCACCTGAAGAATCGCAAAACCACACCGGGTCCGTCGCGGCGTGTTTCCGTCCGGCTGGAAGGGAGCCGGATTGGTTCTGTTCAGTAATGAAGGAAGGCCCGTGGAGTCTCCTTCTGGATACCGTTCCATGCCTGCTCGACGAGGCTTCGAAGGTATTCGAGAGAATAATTACCCGAAGTCTCGTTGAGCACCTGTTGGGATTTGGTCCGACCTGGCCGAAAGTCAGTATGGCTTCCGGCTGCGACGGTCCACAATCGACGCGATTGTTTGCGTCCGCTCGCTCTCGGAACTGGCAGTGTCCCAGCGGGGTGCGGTGGCGATAGCGGTTAGTCTAGACATTGTCAACACCTTCAACTTCATCCTTCGGGGCGTGATTAGGGGGGCACTAGTTTATTATCGGTGCCCCCTATACCTGTTTTAAAAATTTAGTTTTATTGGTCCCCAGTAAGAAATCTACATGATCTAACTAACATGAACTATGATCCTTCGCCCCGGGGAAGGGTGAAGGGATATACAGACTCCTGCCGGCTAAAACCACTGGAGTGGTCATCTTCGACACTGAAAGGGGGCTCCAGGTTCTCGTAATTCCATGTCTCCAGGTGCCGAGAGCAGTAGCTATGAGCATGACGCTTACCACATGGTAAATGAATAGCTTGTCTCGGGACCATGTTGTATAAAAAAACCTATTCGCCTTCGCCGGAATGCTCATATTTTTTCTTCGATTTATAATGTGCTCTTTAATCCTTCTACCCCTTATTATCTTAAAGAACGCTTTAAGTTCTTCTGTGACACACATTCTAGTTTCTTGAGATCATCAGAAAATCTAAACATAAGAATACGTATGCATTCCACATCCTTCCTTGATAAATCATTTACTATTCAAGCAGCTTGCTTGTGGAATGCTTTACCTATTGACGTAATACATGCTCAAACACTACCAATTTTTTTGCATTACCATTTTCTCTCATTTTTCTTCTACTTTCCTATTTATATTTGATATTTATGAGTATTATTAGTATATTTTTGCCATCTTTTTATACGTAAAATATTTATTGTATGTATTGTTATGTACGTATTTTATATTATTATGTAAAAGTAATATTATGTATGATATTGTGTACACTTGACAGCCCAATATCTCTCTCGTTTCTTTCAGTCTATCCAAAGGTCATCTGGAGATCGCCTCGTGCGATAAGACCGCCCATTGTACACGTACCTTATTAAATATTTTCCTTTTTAGCATTATGTGGTGTACAATTAAGTGTATATAAATAAATAAAATATATAAAAATGGCCAAATTTCACGTAAGTAAACCGGCAAGAATTTGATTATCACTTGCGTTAACGGTGAAGGAAAACATCGTGAGAAAACCTGCACACCTGAGAGGGCTCTAAAATGTTGTCAATGGTACGCGTAGTCCGCCAACCCGCACTAGGCCAGCGTTGTGGACTAAGACCTAATCTTTCTCACTGTGAGAAGAGGGTCGTGACCGGCAGTGGGGCAGTAATGGGTTGATTATGTATGTTATGTAAACCGGCTTAGCAGGTTAGCCGCGATGAACAAGCAGACAGAAGAATTTACTTTCGCATTGGTTGATTGATTTGGGATCGCATAGGACGGCTGTTTTTCTCTAGTGTGATCATGCTAAGACCTAGGGCCTCCCTTAGGTGCCGAAGTTGACCGCCCCAGTGGTTTTAGCCGGTAGGAGACCGGCATACCCCTTCGCCCTTCCCCGGGGCGAAGGAAGTTCATGAAGAATTTCCACTGGGCATCAATAAAAAAAAGGACGGCTGTTTTTAAACTTTCTTAAGCGTAAACCTAAATCTAGTCTATTAGACCCGAAATTTAAAAGAATTTACATCCAGAAGTACCTACGATAAGATGACTACATATCATTCGTAAGGTATGGAAATAAACAAGCCATTAGCCACTTTGAGACTACCGAATTTGGGGCCCTGGACTTAACAATGCTACTGTATGTTTGGTAGGAAATTCGTATTAGTTGATCCTACTAATATTATAAATACGATAGTTTGTGAGGATTTTTTGATGTTTGTTACTCAATCACGCTGAAAAGGTTAAACGGATTTGGATGAAATTTAGCACACAAATAGTGTACAATCCGGATTAAAATATAGGCACCATCATTTTCATCTCGGGAAAACAAACACGAGAGATGCTCGATAAATATTTCTGTGATTAGCCGAATAATAATTCATTTTTATTTCAGAACCAGTCCATATGCATACATGAGAAATTGAAAATATTAGATACATTATGAGTAAATAAAATAATTACAAAAAGACTAACAATACAAAAAATCATCAATAAAAATAATTTAATTTACAATTCTACAATAACAAAAAGATAAAAAAACACACTATATACTTCATCTTAGTCTATATTTAGGTTTCGATCTGGAGTGCTCAACATGCAACCTGGTCCACTAACGCATTATTGGGCAGTCTAGATCCAGATCCATCCACCATGCGAACAGCTGAAGGTAGCTGTTGGAACTGCCTCGTATGCGGCGCATCAGAAACACAACTCTTTTGCGAATAATCGCCGCAAATCCATCTATATTTGCGCCCGCAAATAGCGAGGCAGCTTCATCAGCGCCCTAAAGGCATTATTGTAGAGAACACGCAGGTTGTCGTATGATTTTTTCGTATGCTTGACCCATAGGCTACACGTGTAAAACGATTGGCAAAATGCCCTAAACAACGTAGTTTTTACTTCCGTAGTACAGCGCGCGAACCTACGAGCCAGCATATTAGCTCTAACAGATAAAGCCCTGCGCTCCCTATCTATATCTATATCATCTACAAGCGTCTCGGTGACCCAGTGGCCCAGATATTTGAACTGCGAGACTCTTTTAAGGACACTGCCATTCAGCATAACCTGTGGGACAGTGTCATAAGTTTTAGATCCCGCCTTAAACACCATGAGCTCGCTTTTACTGACAGTATATCTGAGTCCGTGGGCCCCCACATACCGCTCGCAGATCGAAATCAGTTTTCGAAGGGCACTGATCAATGGACTGGCAGCACCATGTCATCCGCGTAACTAATGTTGTTAATAAGAACACCATCAATCGAACAACCCACACCGGCGCTACTGAGTTCATTGATCAGACGGTCCATATACAAGTTGAAGACAGTCGGCGAGGGTTACTTGCCTCACACCACATTCCAACCACAAAATTGCTCTGGTTGCCATACCAATATTTTAGGAGACTTATGTACTCTGTAGGCAAATCCGTATCTGACAACTTTTGCCACAACCTGTCGTATGCAACAAGATCAAAAGCTCTAGATAAATCTAAGAAGCAGGCATAGACAGGTGTGCTTCTGTCAGTGTAGTATCGGACGGTATGCTTGAGATTCAGTATAGCCATTTCTGTTGACAAACCAGGGCGAAATCCAAACTGTGCATCATGAAGCTGTAGGTGTTGTCTTAACTGAATATCAATAAAAATTATACCCGGGCGAAGCCGCGCCCAAAGTCTAGTATGTTATAAAATGTTGATACCCGTAATACATTAAATTACGAAGTTCCCAGAGCTCCATTCGCCATTACCACGTTTTGACTTACAACTTTGTACGCTGCAGTTATTTATTAATTCTAAGAGCTAGCTGCTGTTTGTGGAGACTGATAAGAACAAAGAAACTACTGACCGTATTTTGGGGTTTGTTTAAAAGTGAATTATGCGCAGAAAGATACTTATCTGGCAGTTTCAGATAATGACTAGGAATTCCGAAAACTACGTCACGCCATTCAAATTGATTAGACGTCATGGACACATAGGTTTTTCTAACTGGAAAAATCTTGCTAATGACCAACAAGAGACTACCGGCTGAGTACCACAAAAAGCTGCTGCTACAATTTTATTATACAACTCACTGACGAGGGGAGCGAGTCATTTGCCTGGTGGTAAGCGTCACGCCTGCTCATAATAATTGTAATATGCTACCCAGAACTTGACTTGCGTGGCACCACATTGCGCTCGTCACTCCGAGGCATTAGCTATTTATGCCCGATTGCACTAAACCTACGCATCACTTAATTGAATGTTTTAAAGTTAGCCGATTCCTAATATTAAATTTGTGTTGCACTTACCTTAGGAAACTCCTATTTCCAGTAGGCGTAGCCTTGACTTATGACAAGGATTTAGCGTTGTCTAAAGTAGTGAATAGTTTATAAACAGTTATTTCCCGAGGTTCGGTTCTACATTTTAATTACTCACATAATGGTGACGACTTTTACGGATTTCTCGATTCGGAATCGCATAATAGTGGGAGATCAAGAATAGTGAGGCGAAGAACGAGTTATTTTAGCGAATTTGATGACAGAGTATTTTTTAAGATACCTACCAAAAATATTTTTAAGGTATGTCCAAACCAGATGCGTTGTTAATACTGTACGAAATTGACGAAACTGTAGAATACAGATAAATATGTTTTTCGGTAGCATATGAGGCGATCTAGAATTATAATACCTACGTTACCCAGTTAACAAAACCCATGTTATTAAATACAGGAATGACAGTGTATCTCCTGTAAATCAATTATTGATCACGCTGAGATTTTATGCAACGGGACGTTACCTTATAGCTGTTGCGAGATTTCCATAGGTTGCGTCAACAGTTAGCAGAATCATTAAAAGAGTAACTCGTGCTATTAAGCTTCGACAATAATACATAGAATTCCCAAACATGCCAGCAGATAGAATTCGCTGGCAAAAAAAAAACCTCTTACAGCAAATTTTCCTTTGTTTTAAAGAATATTGATTGTATGCATGTAAGATTCAATCCCCACGTGAGGATCCATAGCAAAATTACCGTGTAGGAACTTTTAAACTAGATATTTCATTTCAAATATTAAGACGGAGGCGATGCAGAATTATTCAAGGACAGCAGTGCAATTCTGCAAGTACTCACTAGCAAATTCATTTCTGAATCCACAGTGAAAAGTAGTAAAAACAATACGAAATTAGAGATTTCACTGCGGGTTCAGAAGTGGGTTTGCTAGTGAAGCAAACTCACTGCGCAACACTCCTGCTTGGTGGTAAATATGTGGGACTGCAGTGCCTACTAATACGGACTCTTGCTATAAGAGTGGCTGCAGGGGTACATATTTTAACGTCGAAAATTTAAATACCTACGGGTAAAATGCCAATGTTCAAAACATCAAAGCTCGAACATAAACGGCCGAAAGTATCTAATTATTCCAAGCTCCAAATGTGTATCTAAGTTGCTAACCTCTATAAATTCTGACATACAATATAGTGGTAAGTAATACGTCACTTCCTTTATGTTTAACGTATTACGGTACGGTACGGTATTTTAATAGCTAAATTGAAACTAAATTTTGCGATCGAAATTGAAAATCGTAGCGATGACCATTCATCATTGTCGGTGAAAATTCATTCCATATTAAATGGATCGGCACATTTAAATCTCCGTTTATGTTTACCTGTGTGGTGTTATGCCGCGCTATTCAATCAATTCAGCCGATGGTAGCCCATGGCTGGACATAGTCCGGGCCCAAGTTTCACCATATCACATATCACAATCTGTAACGTAAATTTTTGCAAGTTTTCAACTAATAATTTATTTTAGCAATCTCATCAAACTTAGAAACAGACAAACAGTCGAACAAATAAACAGACAGAAATTCAAAAAATTGCAGTTTAGGCATCAGTCTCGTTTCTGGAGTACGCGGCTGTGATTTTTTTCAAAAAATATTCTATGCACCGTTTTTGTCTCTATGATTTTGTTATAGTACGAGTATACCTTCATAGATATAGACACTACAGTATTCTATTTTATTATGTTAACAGCAAAATAAAACATTACGTGAGGGTAGACCAGTAGTATTGTTTGCAATTGACTGTTTTTATTGACACCATGACATTTTTCATTATTAGTGTTTATTCTTTCCATGACATGGCATTCCAGTGGTGGGGAGCCGGTGTCGATATCGGCATGAGTTAGCCAGCCGTAGCGACCGCTGGGTTCATTTCATTCACCCAATTCCTTTGAAGGTGAAGCATTCATTCGGAGAAGACATTCTTTTTTTTTTTTGCTATCCACTGATCTTGTTTATCATAAATTTATATCGCTTATAAAAGGTTGATCGAACTTAGTTTGTTGAACTTTGAACCACCTGTCTAACCTTGTTTCCAGACTGTAGGTATTTAAGGCAATGATAACACATTGGGCATAGTGCAGAGGATTGCGATCAAGACCCACTGGGGACCAATGAACGTGATGTACGGTACCTACTATGTGAGGGGGATCCACTCGTTACTCGCATTGAGGAAACTTTGCCCAATAATTAAACTCTATAAGTGATATTTATTCGCATTATCCCGTAACGAAGCGAACTAACGAGTTATACTTTGGTTTGAAACTAAGTATGAAGTGACTTGTTTTGTGGAGAAAACACATAAATAATTCCCCAATCTGCTTCGAACCCAAGATTAAAAGTTCGCAGTAACAAGTTTTCAGACCAAATATTGTGCCGCATAAACCAAACTTATTTTAGTTACCATTAAAATAAATTTTAGAAAAAGCTGTTTGTTTTTACTTACTTTTTATCAATGTGTTCGATTAATCAATCACTTAACGGACATTATGTGGCATAGGTTCAAAATTCCAGTAAAAGGATTTATTCCATAAAATCTAATCTAACAAAACTATGCCTGTAAAGAGAAATCTAGCGTCACTTTTTTTGTAAAGCGTTGCCCCATTATGATTTCTCCTGTGTCGTGGGTGCGTTAACAGATACAAATTTCATACACAATACACCCAAACCCGGAACAACTACCTGCAGATCATACAAATATTTGTTCCGTGTGGGAATCGTTGTTTATATGCTGTAAGTAAAACCTTGCAGAAAACACGAAGAGTCATTAAAAAGAAGTGCCGAATTGAGAGCAAAGTGGCGTAGTGGTTGGCAAATTAACATTACAGTCGGCTATTGTCTCCACTGAACACTAATGAACAACTAACGAACTGAGACAAGCACTTTGCGCCGCCTTTCTTCTGTGCGCTCGTCTTAACAACCGCGAACAATAAAAGTACAGAATAAAAATTATAAAGCACTTTTTTGAACATAAACACAAAAGGCAGCACTATTCGTTTTTCCGTTCCGTCTTATTTATTTATGTTTAAAACAAGACAACACTGAGTATTTGTTTCGATATTCATTATATATCTATCATTTAACGTCACTGTCATCATAAATGCATGTTGATGAAACTTTTTGCTAGTCACTTGGCTTTCTGAGCTGTGTGTTGCGGGTTCGATACCGGTACGGAACAAATATCAGTATGGCCTACAGATAGTTGGTCCGGGTGTGGCTGTTTGTGAATGTGCCATGTCAGATTTATGTCTCTGCGGTATAATATATTTTTATTGGACCCCAAGGGAAATATGCCGCCCATTGGTGTCTTGCCTTTAGGCATATCTCGGAGGGGATGACAGTAAAAACGCCACCAACCCAGGCTCTCCGTGGCTTTCGGTGTCCTGTTTAATTATAATAATCATTATAATATTAGCCAAAGGCTGTCTACTGCTGAACAAAGGCCTCCCCCATCGGTCTTCGGTCCATCTCGTTGGAGGCCGTGTCACGCTACGTTTTCAGTTCTCTGTAATGGAATTGCTCCCGTGGTCTGTTCGTGAATATGGATTATCATGGTGGGGTTTTGACATAACCACTTTTAAACACCACTGCTGCACAACTGCACCACGGCAGAGACTGCAATCCCGCCCAGATTTCGATTGAATCTAAGACTTTCTCATATTTCACGAATGCTAAGTATAGTGGCAGATTATACTCCTCGGTCTTCTGTATAACCTGCAGCAATGTATGGATGTGGTTTATGGTATTAAAACCTTTTCGGAAACCGGCTTGTTCGGGAGGCCGGAACTCATCGAATTGGTGCACAAGACGATTCGTGATAATCCTTGAAAAATGTTTATAAATATGGCTCAGAAGCAAGATGGGTCTATATTTCCTTAACAGAGTTGTCGTTTTTTTGAAGAAGAGCATCATCATGTTTCTTTTCCATGCTTCTGTGCCCTCTAGGTAGATTCCGCCATCACCCGGCCTTGCTGCCTTGTTGTCTATAATATGTTTGAAAAAAGGTAGCTGAAGTGGGCTACCACGAGAAGCCCCTACTTTTCCAAAAAGTCTACCAGCCTTTGTTCCCTCTGGTCCCTGAGGTTGCGTTGTCCACAACCAAATTGCCCCACTCTAAACTTACCATCGTATAGTACTTTGCTTTCAAGTCCCCCGTCACTATAGTGAAGTGTGCTTTGGAGATATGTTTGTATACTTACATCCTCATACATAATCTCTACTTCATAACCTGGGTGTGTCGAGGACAGTGTGTAGATCTGTATGGCCTTCAAGAAATACCTCTTGTGTATTCTGGGTATATGAAATGAAATGAACATTTATTCAAAACAGACAAAAATAAAATCGTCATTGTCAACATAATAGATGAGTCCGAATAACGCCCACCCATCACCGCTTTCTAGTGTTTAAGCTAGAAAGAAAAAGCGGCGCTACTAACTCCCCAGCAACGTCACTGTCTGTAATTTTTTTTTTTAATTACTGTACTACGTACCTGCATTTTAATCATAGCTTATATAAAATAAAAAACATTAGGAGCAATAGATTGTAATTATGTCATTGCTACATGTCACGTACACATACATCGGTATACATTTAAGTAATAAATAAATAAAGCATAGTGATACCTACAAACAATAATTATTATGAAATAATTGTAGGCCTCTGCATAAATCGATTATTAAGAGCGTGCCCGGTGAAATATTATAATGTTAATTGTTTAGTTTGTTCTAAGTAAGGGTATGCAGGACCTGAAACGTCATAGTTTCGAAGCAAAAGGAATAAAATAATATAGTCTTGGGTAGCATTACAATTGTTACAGGCAGGCGTAACGCTCATTAGGCAAATGACTTGCTCGTGCCATCACAAGGTTGTATAAAAAAAAACTTATATCAAAGTATATTTATTAAATGTTAACTTACAATTATGGTATATATATGCCTTATGCATTATTATTATATGCATTACTGTTTTTGTGTTCGAAGTGCGAAGCGCAAAAAGCGTACCACACTTGTAGTATGTCACTAAAATTGTAACACCACGGAAATTTAAAAAAGGTAAATAAACTTTTTAGTGGCGGAAGTTCAAAAGATTCTTTCCTATTCCACACGTCAAAGCGTCTAACTTAAATAATATGAGATCAAGTATTTACATCCTATAATTCGGATTCATCATCATCGTCATCATTTCGCCCGAATGAAGTCCACTGCTGGACACAGGTCTCCCCCAAATATCACCACAACGACCGATATGGGTGTGTTGTGGGCACATTGGGGGGTTTTGCCATAATCGCCACGCTTGGCAGACGGGTTGGCGATCGCAGTTGAGTTGTTAATATACTTGAAGGACGCTGCTGCCCATCCTCCGGCTAATCCCTTACTTCTACGAAACCCACGGTTAAAATTCGGATACAAATAAAAAAATATTGATCTAAAATATTACTACGTTATTTAGCTTTCTATTGTTTGACACGGTTGGTAAAATAAATGAATAACAAATGGATGAGAAACTTTAGTTCCTGCGACCATGAACCCTGCAAAATGTTCGAAACGTGAGGAAAAACAAAAATCTAAAATATACGCGATAGAATCCGTTTAAAAGTGTTTTATTATAAGGAGAAACTTTCTTTGGATATTATGTGACTATCTCAATCTTATGAATCTAAGATATGTTATCATAATCATACAAGTTCACTGCTGAAGAAAGCCTCTCCCAAAAATCTCCACAACAAGCGGTTACAGGCCTTGTATCGTCATTTTGGGGGGAATTTGCCACTACTCACAACGCTTGGCAAGCAGGTTGGTGAGCGCAGAATAAAATTCTTAATCCGAACACAACACGGAAGTTATGTGATTACCGAGAATATTATTTATTCGTCCCAGGTGGAGATTCATCATGAACTTCCTCCACCCCGGGGAAGGGCGAAGGGGTATGCCAGTCTCCTACCGGCTAAAACCACTGGAGCGGTTATCTTCGGCATCGAAGGGGGATTCTCCAGGTCCTCGTAAGATCACACTAGAGCCTACCGAGAATACCAGAATAACGAGTTTCTCGATTACAGTAGGTATAGTGTGCTTTAATGAAGTCCAGTTTATAACGAACTTATTATTTTTGAATGCACCCTGCTCGAAACGTTTTTAGCACGCTGTCAAACAAACTCTTGTAAGCATGTCGATATTCATTTGACATTAACACGTAAATGATGGGGTTCATACAACTCCCTGAGTATTCCAACAGATGGGCAAATACATTAGCCATGGGTTCCGATTTATAACCCTTATATACGATTTTTGTTGTCATAATAGGTAAGTGGGATACACAGAAAGATATCATTATTGCTGCAATCATGGCACGCAGTTTTCTATCCTTTCTTGTAGGAGTTTTCGACCTCATTACCTTTTTGGTCAGTCTAAATGGAGCTTTGAAGAACTTTTCGAGAGTCTTCCCCTCATTAGGTGTTGTCGCGGCACTGTTACTGTCATTTTCTGTGACGCTGTTTCCTGATATTGAAGGTTCGTAATTGATAAGCCTGTTTACATCATTTGAAGCATCCGCTTGAGTGTGTGATACTGGTAATTGCGTTGGCCTAACATTTAGACTCGGAGGTTTTTGTGCAGTTTTCCTTACGACCCACCATATTCGAGCATAACAAAAAGCTATAGTTAGGTAGGGCCCTACGAAAGCGACAATCAAGTAGTATAGTTTCGGACTTCTTTTATGTTTATCTTCGAGCATAGTGCAGAATCCTCCGTTAGGTTCCAAGCCGAATCGACCCCATGCCTCTAGCGCAGACGGCGTAAATATTGCGAAGGACGATATCCATATGGCAAGCAACATTATTGATATATTTCTTCTTTTGTATAATCTGAAATAATATGCTAAATATATTTCTGGGATATTACAAGTACAGAATAATATGTATAATATATATATTAAAAAGTCATGCTAAGAGAAAATACTCCATGATTCTTCTGTTGAAAACATCCAAGGAAGGGGATTTACGCAATTAATGAAATGGCGATTTACTTAGTCGCAGTCCTTGTACAGTGAACGATTCATCATTACGGATTGAAGTGCGACAAGGAGTACCGAGGAGAAGAAACGAGGCCGTCCAGCAGGTTTCCTTTGGGAATAAGGTACTCAAAGCATTCCCGAAGATATGAAGGAGAATCAGGCTTGTGAAGAATAGAAAAGAGTATCTCCTCCCGTGGATCACGTAAAAAGTGATGAAGGGAATCCATACCAGGGGGTGGGCAGCAGGAGCTCTTCCATGGAACAGCCATACTGCCCTCACTAATCCATGTTAAAATCTATGGGGAGGCTTTTCTTCAGCAGAGGATGTCCTTTAGCTGATATGCTGATGATGATGGTGAGTATTTCGACTTCAATCGCGCTCGGAATTCAGACACACAGTCGTCTTTCCGAAGGCTGAATATAAAGTGGATACACAAATGAAGACGTTCGAGTTCTAAGAGAAGGCCCATCGTTACATCACTAAAGCAGACATCAGCATATTTTCGAAATGGGAGCAGTAGAGATTGGGCAAGAGTGATTTTGGTTTGATATACCGTGTCTCTGTATTAATGTTCCACTTTGATCCATATCGGCCTTAGTCTACTGTTTATTATAGTAATTTTACGTGTATTAATTTAATCAATCAATTTATATCTATTAAACACAAATATGTATGTCCAAGGAAGTAAAATAGGTATATAAAATAATTGAAAAGTCCGTGTGGTGTCCGGATTAAGAATATAGCACCACTCCATCTCCTCCCATGGATGTCGTAAAAGGCGACTAAGGGATTCTAAACAACGGGATGGGCAGCAGCGTCCCTTCTTTGAAACATTAACCATACTGCGCTCACCAACCCGCCTGCCAAGTATAGTGAGTACTGGGAAATTCCCCCCAAAATAATGACATAATAGTTGAAATCTATGGGGGAGGCCTTTGTTCAGCAGTGAATGTCTTATGGTGTGATGATGAATAATCGGAAAATGAGTATTTAGAACTGCATAGACTTACTTACCTCGGATACATTAGTGGATGACAAATAATGACATATCTATTAATGGTGATGGCGAGTATGGTAAAGATGGAGGTGGCATTCAGAGAGTATTTGAACAGAGGATACACACGACACATAATCAGTCCATGCATCCAGTGCTTTTGCGAGAAAGTCATCGCAGTCATTGGCAGGATCATACAGCAAAATATGAAGTCACTGATGTGCAGGTTTATTATGAATATTGCTGTCGCATTCCGTATCTAAAAAAAGCAAATCGTCGTCAGGTTCACAGAATAGTATAATAGACTAAAAGGCCGAGGGGACGTAAACGGTAAAAAGGGAAAGACTGTAATAATAAAATAAATGAAATAAAGTCACAAATAAAAAAATATTAAAAATAGCTGTAATAATAAAATGTTAAAAATGAAGGAAAATAACTGTAATAACAAAATAACAAAGTAACTGTAATAATAAAATATTTAAAATAAAGGAAATAACTGTATTATTAAAATAGTTAACAAAGCTCCGAAAATAAAGCTAACAAAATGGTACCATCATTTAATCATCAATAAGAATACTCCACCATTATGCAATTTATTAGATAAAGTTATTTTCAAAGAAGTCTCCCGAGTGTTATCGCCAGTGATTAAGAAGTTTAACATCAACGGGTTTAATGTCGTAGTATGTTTCGACTACAAAATCTACATTTGGCTGAACTTAGTAGTGTTTTAACTTGTTTTGTAAGTAAATTAAGCACAGTATGATAGCACATTATGTGGTGTGCAACACACCCTTCTTAAGGTTCAAACAAAGAGTTCATAACTGAATTTTTCGCGCGAAATTTCCCTTTATCTTGGTAGTTTTAATATAATGCGTGTACGGCAAGGCATATTCAAAGTAGTTAGTGCACATTTATAAGTAATTCGACAAACGATATCACACTAATGAACCGACCTTCTTGCATCTGGCGAGCGCGATGATGGTGATGAGGTTGCCCGGGATGCCGATGAGCACGAAGAGCATGCAGCACGCAGAAGCGAAGCGCAGCAGCGGCTCCGGATAGTCGCAGAATTGCGTCACCGCCGCTAGTTTCTCGTCAGACCCATATGGGTCTCCGTACTCGGACCCCAAAACAACACCGACTTTAAAACTATTGTTGCAAGCTATCGCCATACTCCACTTTTAACCTTTTACGTTGGAAACTGACTTCAGATCTCACCAGATAAATGTCTATATTTACATTATATACTTTATTTTATTAATTACACTTTTAGGCACATTATATGGCGCATGTTCTCAATAATTATTAAACGACTACTGGCCATATATGTACGTGTTTGTTAAGTTGTTGTCTTGAAGTCATATCTGAACAATAAAACGCTTAACATTTTCCCTGTACGTCAAGCGTTATTGTGGTTGCATGATTTATAAATGGCTGCTCCAATGGTAGGCCGTATATTCCTAAATAAATTGACTAATAGTTCTATGAAGATGTGTCTAAATTTAAACTTTAGCTAATTTGTATAAAATAGAGATATTTGAATGATTGTCTTTTAAATTTCTTAGTTATCTAAATAGCTCTTCAGACATTTATTTACATTGGTAAAACATTAAACAGCCATACATTGTCCTGGGGAAATCCTCATGGACTTCCTCCGCCTCAGTAAGAGCGGAGGGACTCTTACCGGCTAAAACCTCACGGTGTCCTTCCACTTGCCTCTGGCTGGGGTTGAGGCGTTCGCCTTTCAGCATTAGACTGCACCCCTGGCGGGTATCGGCTCGTCACCGTTTGACGGGTCCCGTCTCTGTGCGACCAGGCAGGCCACACATACCTTCACAGAGGCACACGCAGCATACACGCGCCGCCTTATCGGGCCTGTTTCTTGCCTCTTGACTGCCCTTAGGTCATCGCCCGCAGGCCGCTACTTATGGAGGCCGTACGTCATTCAGCGCCCTTTGCCGGTGCCCGCCCCCTGTGTGTTTTCTGCGGTGGGTATCAGAGGTGATGTCCTTCCATCCCCACTCCGCCGTCTCCTTTGCTTGCATCTCGTCCTAGCAAAGGAGGCGACGGCATCCCACGCGCTCTCGCTCCAGACAATGGACTGAATTTAAATATAAACCACGGCCAGAAGCGAAAGATCCGCGACATGATCACGGCGCTGCGTTGCCCAAGCTGGGAACTTCTCCAATGTGTACTGCATCATGTTATCTGGGTATTCACTACAATGATGACAACCGGGCGTCTCTTCTCGGCCTATTTCACACAGATACTTCCCGAAACACCCTTGGTTCGAGGGTACCTGCGTCATTTGGAAGGTGAGGAAGGCGGCATGGCGGCCTTTCCAGCCTTTCCTCTTCGGATCTTACCGCCGCTATCACGACGAGCCATGCATTGGGCTGCACTAGTCGGTCCTTGCATTCCACTACCTCCCTAGGGGCGTTCGATAGGCCGAGTCGGTAGGCGCCACGACCCGCACTCGAAAAATGGCGCTACTGCGAAAGTAGAAATTATTCACTGTCGATCGTATTGCTATTATAATCGTTCTCTGACGATTGCAGTGGTCTAGAGGTCAAGGAGCAGATTCAGGACAATACTAACGTAAACGTTCGAATATGAGCATTATCGATATGCAAATAACGCTCAAATTCATATGAAACACTTGCTTTGCTTAGCATAGTAGTCTAGAGTCATAATTTTATTGATTAATTGCTAAACAATTTTTATTTTATTTATATTGTCTATTTTTATATCTGTAACTATGTTTGAATCCCGAGGTAACATGCAGCTTATGTTCATTTTGATAGTCTGTTACAGTATACATAATCAGCCCATTACTCTCCTACCGCTGGGTATGGGCCTTTTCTCACGATGTGAAAGGTTAGGCCTTAGTCCACCACGCTGTCCTTTTGCGGCTTGGTGGACTACACACACTATTGAGAACATTTTGAAGGCCCCTCAGGTGTGCAGGTTTCAGCACGATGTTTTCCTTCACCGTTATCGCAAGTGATAATCAAATTCTGATCCGCACATGAATTCGAAAGGTCAGAGGTGCGGGCCGGAATTGAACTCAGACTCTCCTGTATGAACAGCGTTCAACTACTAGGCTATCACTGCTCTTGTTATATAGTATAATTTAATTTTAATCACCTTACGTGTTTATTTTATTTTTTACCTTTGTTTATATTTTAGTATGGTATGTCAACAACTACTTATAGTTTTACACGTATTGTCATGGTAACTTGTTTTTCCTATTTGTCACTTCTTGACTGCGCTCCTAGTTGTGGCATTGACAATTATAAACATTCTTTGACGAAATCATCTATTATGCGGTTCTATGTTAGTTTAATTTTGTCTTTTTACCTGGACTATGGCAATTATTGTTTCAGATTGTTTCATTTCTTTTCTATAATTTTTATTTAAAATGTATGCATTGTTTCTTTCATTTGTTGCACAACTGGCAGGTGGACGGAAGTTGTTTTTAGTTAAACCGCGTTTGTATATTATTATTATTTTGTTGTATATTTTATTATATTTTTAAAGGTATCTATGCTCAACCTTGACTGTAGCAATGATACTGATACGTTTTTTTCTTTAAGCAGTGATGATGAAAGCTTTGTTAGTGTTCCGTCATTATCCGACATCCTTGTTTCACAATTTTCTGATGTTTCTGAGAACTTTAATGTAGTCCACATTAACGCCCAGAGTATTCCGGCTCACTACCCCGATATGCTGGCAAGCTTTGACTGTAAGAATATTCATGCGATTCTTGTTTCAGAATCATGGTTAAAACCTTGTCTTCCTTCTTCCTCTTACTCCCTTCCAGGTTTTCAACTCATAAGAAATGATCGCTCCGTTGGTGGTGGTGGTGGGGTTGCCATATATCTTCGTAATTTCATTTCCTTTTCTGTTATTAATATGTCGACTCAGCCACCTCCGCCAAACGCTGGTGAACATCTTTTCCTAGAAGTTGAACTGTATCATTCTAAGGTTCTCCTTGGTGTCTACTACTGTCCATCTCTTCGAATAAATTTCTTCTCTTCCTTTGAACATTTATTGGAAACTTTATTACCCTCTTACAGTCACAGTATCATAATGGGCGACTTTAACACCTGTCTCCTTAAAAATGACTCCCGTTCCTCTTCTCTTCGTCATATTATTGAGTCTGCTAATCTTTCTATTCTTGACCTTGCTGCCACTCATCGTTTTTCTAACTGCGTTCCTTCACTTCTTGATCTTATTTTTGTCTCATCTTCCAATCATGTCGCTAAGCATGGTCAATGTTCAGCTGATGCTTTTTCCTGTCATGACTTAATTTTTACTTCCTATAAAATCCGACCACCTAAGTATAAGGCCAAAACTCTTCTGCTACGCAATTTTGAGGGTATGAATATTGATCATCTTCGTCAGGATGCTAGAAATATTGACTGGACAGCTCTGGTTACATCTTCATCTGTTGACGAACAGGTTGAAATTTTTACTACACGTTTAATCCAGCTATACGACAAACATGCACCTATTCGAGCTGTAAAAGTAAAACATCTTCCATCACCTTGGTTGACTGATGATATAAAAAAATTATTAACTAGAAAAGCAGCTGCAAAATTTAAGTACAAAATACGGCCCAACGATATTAACAGGAAAAATTACGTCTCGATCAGAAATCACTGCAGCAAGGTGTGTAGGAATGCAAAGCGCCAGCACATCCATAAATCTGTTCAAAATGGTGATCCAGCTAAAGTTTGGAAATTTCTTAAATCAATGGGTATCGGAAAATCATCTGATGAAACGTTTCCTAAAAATTTGGACTTAAACTTACTTAATAATTATTTCTCTTCTTCGCCCATGTTGGACAAGGCCACCAAAGCTGCTACATTAAGTTATCTTTCAAACCTTCCGATACCAGATTTTTCCCCTTTTGTCATTACTCAATTCTCCGCATGTGATGTTAAAAAGAGCATTGTATCGATTACATCCAACGCTGTTGGTTGTGACTGTTTTGGCCGTAAAATGATAATTCCTATCCTTGAAGTCATTCTTCCTGTCATTGTTTACATCCTCAATTTCTCAGTTACTAGTAGTGTCTTTCCACAAGCGTGGAAAGATGCTCAAGTTATTCCTTTACCCAAAAAATCTAATCCTGCTTCCTTTTCTGACTACCGACCCATATCCATTCTTCCGTTCCTATCCAAAGTTCTTGAAAAGCTTATCCACCATCAACTTAGTATGTTCCTTTTCAAACACAATCTGCTTAATCGCTTTCAGTCTGGTTTTCGGCCTGGACATAGCACTACCACAGCCCTTGTGAATATTACAGACGATATCAGGTCAGGCATGGAAATGGGTAATTTAACTGTACTTGCACTGCTTGACTTTAGCAACGCTTTTAATACCGTCGATCACGATATTTTGCTTGGAATACTCTGCTCTTTTAACATATCTCCATCGGTACTTGACTGGTTTCATAGTTACCTGTTTGGCCGCCGGCAGCGTATTTGCATCCAAGAATCTTTCTCTTTTTGGTGCTACACCTCTACTGGTGTGCCACAGGGTGGCGTTTTATCCCCACTACTTTTCGCAATTTTTATTAATTCTATCACTCTTCGACTGTCTTCTTCCTTCCACCTTTACGCAGATGATCTCCAAATTTATACTCAGGCCACTCTCGGAGAGCTGTCTAACGCTATTGAAACTATCAATATTGACTTGGCTCGTATAGATGAATGGACCACGAAGTTTGGACTAAAGATCAATCCAACAAAAACTCAAGTGACAGTTGTTGGTGGCTCTCGAACTGTCTCTAAAATTGTCTGGTCGACACTTCCCCAAGTTTCTCTTGGTAACTCTGTTATTCCTATATCCAACAACGTTAAGAGCTTGGGGGTTTATATCGACAGTACTCTTTCCTGGACTAAACAACTTCAGGAAGTCAGTCGTAAATTATTTGCTGCAGCAGGCTCCTTGAGACGTCTTCGTAATTTTCTCCCTATTAATACCAAAATTGCGTTAGCACAATCTCTTCTACTCTCGATCCTTGACTATGCTGATGCCAGCTATCTCGATCTCACGCAAGACCAATTTGACAAGCTTGAGCGACTTCAAAATCTTTGTATCAGATTTATATTTGGCCTACGCAAATATGATCACGTTTCTGAATTTCGAACTAAGCTCAAATGGCTTCCCATCCGCTTTCGCCGGAACGCTCATATTCTTTCTTTGCTTTATAATGTGCTCTTTAAACCTTCTACCCCTTTTTATCTTAAAGAACGCTTTCAGTTTATTTGTGAGACACATTCTAGTTTCTTGAGATCATCAGAAAATCTAAAATTAAGTATACGTATGCATTCCACTTCCTTCTTCGATAATTCATTTACTATTCAAGCGGCTCGCTTGTGGAATGCATTACCTATTGAAGTAAGACGTGCTCAAACACTACCTATTTTTAAGAAAATGGTGAAGGAACATTACCTTTCTCTCTAATTTTTCTTTTCCTATCCTAGTTATATTTGATGTTTATTAGTATATTTTATCATCGTTTTATATATATAATATTTATTGTATATATTGTTATGTATTTTATATTTTTATGTCTAAGTAATATTGTGTATGATATATTGTACACTTGACAGCCCAATATCTCTCTCCTTTCTTCCTGTCCATCCAAAGGTTGTCTGGAAGAGATCGCCCTGTGCGATAAGACCGCCCATTGTACATGTATCTTTTTAAATTTTTATCTCTATGTATGTATTATGTGGTGTACAATAAAGAGTATATAAATATAGTATTATTTGATGCTTAATACTTAACTTTCTTTTATGTTGATTTAGCTTACGGTCTGTCTTTTGAAAGACATAAGTACAATTATCTAACTATATTACATGTAAGAATATATGAAGATACTTCTCATACCTATTAGTAGTCAAGTTTTATTTGCCATACTTGATTTTATAAAGGGTTGTCACTAGATGAATATGAAGTATTATATTTTTCATTTTGTATTGATTATATTCCCACATTAATTTCAACTTTGCTGTTATTATGTTTATTGTTGATTTAGATTTTTTATTATGATTGGCTCCTAACTCCTAAGGTAAACCTGTAGGTATGTTTATCTTAAATAGATAGTAGATAGTTATTTTATCTTAAAATTTCAAGCGTTAAATAATGAGACAATGTTCTATTTTTGGGTGGTCCACGCGTGGTTTTGTGAATTAAACTATTACAATACAAATTTGCCGTGTGGTGCCGGCTCAGAATGCCACCACCCCATTTCCTCCCATGGGTGTCGTAAAAGTCGACTAAGGGATTAGCTAGAGGATGGGCAGCAGCGTCCTTCGAGTACATTAACAACTCAACTGCGATCGCCAACCCGCCTGCCAAGCGTGGCGATTATGGCAAAACCCCCCAATGTGCTCACAACACATCCATATCGGTGGTTGTGGTGATCTTTGGGGGAGGCCTGTGTCCAGCAGTGGACTTCATTCGGCCGAAATGATGAATACAAATATCTACCCGGTGAAACACCACATGGTCTGGGCGTGTTGTCTGCTCATTGGGGGGTCTCTTCATAATCGCCACGCTTGGCAGGCGGGTTGGCGATCGTAGTTGAGTTGTTAATTTACTCGAAGGACGCAGCTGCCCATTCTCCGGTTAATCCGCTCAGTACCCCTAGTACGACTTATTTTTTACAATCGAAACGTAATAGTAAACTACACGTTTTCTGCGTTCGGCGCTGCGATTGGCCTGCGTAACAAACGGGCAGAAACACTTTCGCATTTATAATATTTAATATATTTCGCAGTGATATCCTAGTAGTTGAACACTTGCCTTCCACACAGGAGGGTATGAGTCCGATACCCGCCCGCACCTCTGACTTTTTGGATTCATGTGCGGATTAGAATTTGATTAATATCACTTGCATTAACGGTGAAGGAATATATCGTGAGAAAACCTGCACACCTGAGGGGCTCCAATAATATCCTCAATGGTGTGTGGAGCCTGCGAACCCGCACTAGGCCAGCGTGGCAGACTAAGGCGTAACCATTCTCATCCTGAAAAAAAGGCCCGTGCCCATCATTGAGACAGTAATAGGCTATTTTTTTTAAATTAATATCGACATCCTTTAATATCTACTCATAAAGACTTAGCGACATTTCCTTAATAGTCATCGTTTTTGCTAATACTATAAATTTATAATAATTCAAAATAAATAATAACAGATGTATAGGCGCTCAGGCGCAGCGCAATTCGAAAACAATGTATTTATTACGCGGCGAGCTAAACCAGCTAACAAAATATATACGTATATGATACGTATCTATATGTATATTATGGTGCACTGCATGGTGATGGTGCGTGCCGCGCGCACAAAAATGGATTTGTATAGCTTGATGTGTAGCCGAGTAGTCGAGTGTGTACGAGAGTGGGATGAAACGACAAAAAGTACTACACCCTCTCGCACGATTCGCAGCGTTCAAATTCTAATAGTTCAAAGGCCAAACAGTCTAGGTTGATGCGTAGCCGTGTGTACGTTTGGCTAAACTTTGCAATGTTTGATACAATTTTGTTGTAAATCAAACTTACGACGGTGCAATATTAGTGTATAATCTATGCGACGGTGTGTCAGCAAATAATGTTGTGTCAAAAACCCTCTTCTAGTAAGTAGTAACTAGTAAGGGTAAGGCCGATTTATATTTCGTGCACCGTATTAAAGCAAATTAAAAGTTGTCTGTCAGTGTCTGTGCGTTTATAAATAATTCCACTAATGATGATATCATATGAATGATCTAACCTACTTGCATCTGACGAGCGCGACGATAGTGATGAGGTTGCCGGGGATGCCGACGAGCACGAAGAGCACGCAGCAGTAAAGCGCAGCAGTGACTTCGGATAGTCATGGTATAGCGTCACCGCCGCCGGTAGTTTCTCACCAGACTCATATGGTATCCGTATTCGGATCCCAAAACAACACCTAGTTTAAAACTATTATTGCCAGCTGTCGTCATTCTTCACTTTTTCATATATTTTGTAATTTTAATGAATAATTAAATTATAAAGTAAAAAAAGTATTAAATTCTTATCATCCTTATCTGTATGGAGTATAAAGAGATATTTTTAATTTCAGAAGATTTTAACCCCAAAATACACTCATTACGTGTGCTGGGTAAACACACACTATACAAACGTATAGCTTTAAAAACATCCTTGTTTGGTAATCATATCCTACTGCTAAACAGCTCTTTCTTACGTCAACAAAGTCAAGTTAAAGTACAAAGTCACACAGAAATCCTCGTCAGTTAAGGTTAAACCACAATAATATTCAATTTAATGCAATGATTCATTAGTTCTTTGTGGGTTTCACTATGATAAAATGACCAATATGTGTTCGGTCAGCCATCTGAAATTGCAACCGCAAATGCAGATCGATCATTACGATACTAATAAGGGGGGCTCTGGTGAAAAATAACGTTCTTCGTTAAGTATAGAGCGTAAATACTTTACCAAAGCCAGAATAATCCAAGGGAGATACGCCTTATACTATGCTGGTCAAACATAAGCTTAATGAAGATGAAACAACGATAGTAGGTATTTCAGATATTGTTTTTGAGTATGAAACTCGCAATACTCGTATACATAGCATAAGTACTTTACTGGTGTGGCTTTTGGTTCATTGTCACGGTTTTAGATTTCTTTATAAAAACGTAGCCCCACACGAAGATTTCGTGTGGGGCTACGTTTTTAAAGTACGTTTTCAGACAATACACTCACATCCGAAACAACTACCTGCAGATCATACAAATATTTGTTCCGTGCGGGAATCGCATCCACGACCCAGAGCGCAGCAGCCGACTGTATCAACCACTGCACCAACTGTGCCGTCAGATTCGATTGGCCTGCGGTTTGTTACTGAGATTCTGGGTGCGATTTTCAGGTAGAGCAAAGGACTTACTTTTGGGTTTAAAAATTAAGCGCTATAAATTTGTTCAGGGTATAGTTTCAATCGTGTCCCAGGCTGTACTCTAGATTAAAACTGTATTAGTCAAATGGTGATATCACCGCTGTCTACATAGTACCGTTATCAATGTAAGTAGGTATATCTCTAGCAATGTCTTAGGTTTTCGTGATTATTACTCATTATAGTAAAATACTTTTAAACGGATTACATCGCGTATATTATAGATGGATGACTGACACCTGCGACTACGAATGCTGCGAAGTGATCGAAACAACAGGAAAAACAAAAATCTGTATTTTAAAATGTATATTAATACTAATCCGTTTCATAATTTCAGCCGAAAAACGTCCACTGGTTGACAGCCTCCCCCAAAGATTGCCACAACGACCGCTGTGGGTTTGTGTTGTCTGCTCATTGTATTGCCATAATCGCCACGCTTGGCAGACGGGATGGCGATCGCAGTTTTAAGTTATAAATGTACTGGAAGGACGCTGCTGCCCATCCTCCGGTTAATTCCATAGTCGCCTTTTACGACACCCACGGGATGAGATGGGGTGGTGGTATTCTTAGTTGGCACCACATGGCGAACGTTACCCATTTAAGTGTTTTATTATAATAAGTATATCTCTGTCTAATCCATTGTCCAGTTTAAAGGCGTGGTAGATGACAGTGCGGTTGGTGCAATAATTGATCGGTTAGCTTTCTGAATGACGGGTCGCGGGTGGGACTCACGCATGGAAGAAATTTTTGTATGGCCGTCATGTACCGTGTCTGGGTATTTGTGAAAATTGAATTTATGTTTGTAAACTAAGAGTCAGTTAGGAGAATCTCAAGGCAAAAAAAATTGCACTCCGGGAGTGCCGACAGAAGTGAAAACTTAGTTTGGCGCGTTAGGAGATTTTATCTCATCTAAAAATATGCGTACTGCGCTACAAGAAGTTTTCACTTCAAGCGTCTCGTAACGGTGTCGCAGGTCCAGAGATTTTATCTCATCTAAAAATATGCGTACCGCGCTAAAAGAAGTTTTCACTTCAAAAATACTGCTCTAGAAGTTTTGTCTGAGTTCTTTACCACCTCTTCTCCATATGTGATGAGACGCGTCAACCGTCACCACACCATATAAACGATCAACGTCAAAATGTACCCTGGCAGATAACACATTATACAGTAAAAAAAAAGTTCGTAGTGTTAAACCATCACGGGCAAAATGCTGTTTATTTTAAACTACAAAAATATTGCCTGTTTCACAGTCAATTTGAAGTGGAAAAGCCCATTTCGTAGTGTGCAGTTCTAATGGGTTTGTTGTACGTAGCTGTTGATAGATTTATCCGTGAGAGCAAAAAGAAATCAGATTGCAAAGCTCCGAAGTCCATTCGGAAGTATTCGACCGACACTTGGATTAGTGCAGCGGTGTAACACGAGAGAATTCTTGTTAATGGCATTGGATTTGGTCGAGAGTAATTAGTCGAAGAACTTAGTCTGGCTACAGTTGAACTAGCTACTTCATGCAGTGGTCCATTGCCTTTAATATTAATATATATTTGACATTTTCACGGCATCAAATGATACTATTTTGATCATCATTTCGGCCGAATGAAGTCCACTGCTGGACACAGACCTCCCCCAAAGATCAGCACAATGACCGATATGGGTGTGTTGTGGGCTCATTGGGGGGTTTTACCATAATCGCCACGCTTGGCAGACGGGTTGGCGATCGCAGTTGAGTTGTTAATGTATTCGACGGACGCTGCTGCCCATCCTCCGGCTAATCCATTAGTCGACTTTTACGACACCCACGGGAGGAGATGGGGTGGTGGTATTCTGAGCCGGCACCACACGTCACTATTTTGATAATGATCTTAAATATCAAACGCCATTTTTAGGGTTCCGTACATCATATCAGCCATTTAGCCATTAGCCTCATATTAGCCATTTCAGCCATACGTCACTGCTGAACAAAGCCCCATAGATTTCCACAATTGTGTCGTCATTTTGGGGGGTATTTGCCAATACTCACTACGCTTGGCAGGCGGGTTGGTGAGCGCAGTATGGTTACTGTTCCATAAAAGGGCCGCTGGTTCCCAATCCTCTGGCTTCGAGTTTAGGATATATTCCATATGCATATAGGATGGAACGCCTTTTACGACATCCACGGGGGAAATGGCGTGGTGCTATATTCTTGATCCGGATACCACACGGGTTCCGTACGTCCGAATGAAAAACAGTGGTACCGTGGTAACTTGAGTGTCTGTCTGTCTGTCACAATTTTCTCCGAATCTACTGGACCGATTTACTGGACCGAGTTGAAATTTGGTACACATGAGTATCAAGTTCTGCGACCTTTGGGTTGTAACGTAAATAAATGAATTTTTGAATATGACGTATAATAAGACGCCCGTCTCTTTTGGGGGCCAAATTAGAAAATTGAATACAAAAGCTTTGGAAATTGTACCGTGTAACTGGTAACATATCAAATGGAAGGACTTGTTGAAGATGTTGTTGTTGTAGACCCTCACGGTCTCATTTTTTATAATTTGAATTTCTATTCTTTAACGTTATTTCGTCGTTTCATCCGAAAAATGTCCACTACTAGACAGAAGCCTCACCCAAAGATTTCCACAACGACGGGAATCGGTTTGTGTTGTGTGCTGGGGGGTTTTGCCATAATCACCACGCTTGGGTTGGCATTACTTGTGGGCGATCTAATGCCCACGTATCGAATGTGCCTATCATCTGCGCGTTAAGCACATTTGATACGTGGGCAAGGACGGTAGCTCTATACGCTACCAAATTACGTGCGGAGGTCAGTTCTCGGCCCCCTCTTAAGGAACCTCGCCTACGACGCGGTCCTGCGTGTTGTACTCCCTGTTGGCGTCAGCTTAGTCTGTTACGCTGACGACACTTTGGTGTTGGTCAGCGGGGAGTCCTGCGGTCCGTGGCCCTTTAAGGGGCGCCTGTATGGTCAGTCACCAAAATTCACGGTCTGCAGCGCAGAGTGGCTGTCCGGATCGCACGAGGATACCGAACAGTGTTCTACGAGGTGGCAACTCTCCTGGCGCGTTTTCCGCCTTTCGACATCCTGGCGGAGATGGATGCGTAGGTCTACGATCAGACACGCTCCCTCCGCCAGAGCGGTGAAGGCGCGCTTTCTGGGGCGTTGGACAGGCTGAGGCGGCTAGGTCGGCGGCGCGCACTTGGAAAGTGACGTCATCGCCTGCACATGCAGTTTACGACCAAGCGCGTCGTGGAGGCCGTCCTGGCGATCTTTGGAGCCTGGCACAGAAGGAGCGAGCGCGTCACCTATCGCCTGACGCAGGTGTTCACCGGGCACGGTTATTTCGGTGCATATCTGCACAGGATAAGACGCGAGGCCACGGCACATTGCCATCATTGTGATAGTGACCAGGACACCACATAGCACACGCTCGAGGTGCAGCCCTGCGTGGGCCGCCGAGTGGCGGATCCTGGTCGATCGGCACCAGTGGGTGGCTCTAGTGTGATCATAAGAGGACTTGAAGCCTCCCTTAGGTGCAGAAGATGACCGCTCCAGTGGTTTTAGCCGGTAGGAGTCCAACATACCCCTTCGCCCTTCCCGGGGCGAAGGAAGTTCATGAAGAATGTCCACCGGGCACCAATAAAAAAAATGTACGATTGGTAATTGGAGGTCTGGGTAGTTGGTGTATGGAGGTAAAGGTACCGTGGTGCGAAGTTCTGTTTGCGTAAGTTTGCTAAAAACCAAACAAAATTCAAACCGTGTAAGATATAGCCAGTATTATTGATCCAATGAATTGAAGTTAGTAGGTTGATTAGGATTTGATTATAGCTATTATATATATATATGATTATTTATGTATTTATTTTCTACATGTTTCTCTATTCACGGGCTTATATCCCCTGTAAGAGGGAACCCGGTCTTTTAATAGGCTTACACGGGGACATGGGTCCAACACGCAGAGGCCCTTTAGATAATTTTAATCTTAAATGTAATGGGACACTAACCGGGCTGCACTATAAAATGCAGTCTCGGATTGTCCCCGGTGGTATAAAACTGTTGTATGAAATGGAAACTACAAGTATAAGGGCTATTGCAATGGGTGTTACATGGAATAAAGAGACTAATAAATACGGGAAAACGTCGTCTGCCTTACAACCTTTAACGTGAAATTCTGTGGCAGACTGTGACCTGCCACTCACAAGATGGGCCCCCTAAAGGGCCATCACTACAGGCGACAAGGAGCAATACCGGTGTGAGCGGCTAGTGGTGTCGAGTGGTGCGGTGCGGCACCGGTTTCACCATCACGCGTCTCGAAGACTCGGAGCGGGTTTCCCCGTTATTACGTCATTAGACACTTCCACCCCCGAGCATATAACTCTGGTGGCCAGAGGGGCTGACCGACCAATAAAGGCAAACCGGAAACGAGGCCCTGACCGACTCTCTGGAGCATTCGGGTACGCAGTGTCGCCACTCACACTCAGCTCGCTACAAACTGTCCTGCGTTCTGTAAGCTTTTTAATACATCTCCTTATGATATACATTTTTTAAATATTATGCGTAGGAAGAAATCAAGCAGCTGCTTTAATCTGCCCTCTAGGATTACCTTATCCCATGGTAAGATAACGACTGCCCAGAGGGGTTTGTTTATTTATTTTATTTATATATATATCTACTTTGTCTTTGAGGCATTTTGTATTTTTTGGTGTGATAGGGAAACCTCGTTTGTCACTCCATACATTTTGTTTGTTGCGTTCGTAGGTCATACTATACAGTGGGCCTTTGTAGTCACAATAAATAAATAATTATTATTACGTACTATTATTCACCTGTTCCTTAATGGGCACAAGCACGACGATTATGTAAACTGTAAGCTGGCATCGTATGGAGTCAGTAGCTCTTTAGCAGATTGTAGCTCTGTTTGTCCAAGGTTACGTTGCCGTGGGGAGATTAGGCCACGGTCAACGCACAGCTTTTAGCCAAATGAGATGATTAGCTTAAAACAGTTTTATGGAATGTTTGGTGCTTTAGGCGGGCTCTGTAACAAGGTTTAATTACATTAAATTTTGTTTGTTCACGTTTGTGTCTTTCCTTATTATTGTTAGATATTACGTACATTAAATGTGTAAATTATTTTTGTATATACCTACAGGTCGCTCCCCCTTGACAGAAATGAGTACCACGTTTATTGCTTACATCTATACTATATTATAATGCAGTGGTAAATTGCTAGCGATAACAGTCGAATATAATATATATGCGTAAAATATAAGGAAAACAGTATCTTTTCAATACTTAATAAATCGAATTTATTTCTAATTGAAGGTAGAAATCTTGATTTAGTACACCAGAGATTAAGGATTTGTATTATATGTTTCTAAATCGATAGTTTGAGGAATGTAACATAGGTACCTTTTTATTTTTTTATTATTGATGTCCAGTGGAAATTCTACATGGAACTTCCTTCACCCCGGGGAAGGGCGAAGGGGTATGCCGGACTCCTACCACTGGAGCGGTCATCTTCAGCACCGAAGGGGGGCTCCAGGTCCTCGTAAGATCACACTAGAGCCGCCCATTGGTGCCATGCCTTTAGGCACATCCCGGAGGGGATGACTGTAAAGCGGTCACCCTCTCTAGCGGAGGGAAGGCGACTGTAAAAAGGTCGCCCCCCCAGGCACTTCTCGGGGATAACATAGGTACCTACACGTTAATTGACATTTATTATGAATAATTTCTGAATATTTTCATTTGTATTAAAGGTAATTTCAGTATGTGTCTATGTTAATAATATTTTGGAAAAAGTTTTGTATTATTTTATAGACACATTTTTCAAAAATATTTATACATGGATCGGGTTATTATTTTATTTCTCATAAATAATGGCTTGTAAATATCCAGCAGGTAGCCAACTCCACATATTGCTCGGACACATTTACGGCCAGTAGCTAATCACCGTAGACAATAGCCTTCTCATAGATTGATTTTTGGTTGCGAGGTAATGTATTGATCAAAATGTATAATTTAAGTAGAAAAGTTCCTATTAGCACTTTTAGGTGCCCAATTATGTCGTTGTTAGTGGTTTCGACTTTAAATTACGCTCTTGACTGTCATGGACTGACATTTAAAACTAATATAAGTAAATAAGTTAGAAACATAAAAACATCATCATTTCAACACAGGCCTCCCCCAAAGATCTCCACAACGACCGATTTGGGCAAGTGTCATTGCGGGGTCTTGCTATAATCGCCACGCCCGACAGACGGGTTGGCAATCGCAGTTGAGTTGTAATTAATGTATTCGAAGGACGCTGCTGCCCATCCTCCGGCTAATCCCTTAGTCGACTTTTACGACACCCACTGGATGAGATGGGGTGGTGGTATTCTGAGTCGGCACCACACGGCTATTTATTTTATCGCTATCGGCAAATACGTAATACCAAAATTATGTTTGACAGCGGCGTCTGCGCGATTTACGCCGCAAACCATCTGTGGCTTATGTAATCCGCCCGCCGAAGCGCAGCAGCCGACTGTATCAGCCACTGCACGAACCGTGCCGTCAAGACTCAAGCATCGCAAAAGCTGCAATATGGCGAAATGGAAAATACGTGAAAATTTTCGTTAAAATGCCTATTTTAATCCCTAAAATTTCATCTGCATCCGGGGATCCGTTTCGAAGCCTACTCAGCGGTCATTTATGATTAGAATAGAATGTAACTTTATTTTACACCAAAATAATAAGAAAGGTTCTTTACAATAGTCAGGCATCCTATAAATAGCAGCATTTACTTTGTCGCGGAGTGCCTCCCTCCGTGTTCCTTCCCGGTTAGCTCAACTAGGAGGCTCTCTCCACGGCAGCAAGTAACGGAGTTCAGTTATTGTGATTCAATGAAACGTAGCATATATGTTATATAGGTATATTGATATTCACAATTTCAACACTTCATCTTCATGGTGATGTTTATATATTTCAAATATAGCTTATAAACACAATATTTAAGCTAGTTAAAAATAAGTAATTGTTATATTGCAGGAGACTATTGGTCAGAGCGACAGCTGTGTGTTGAACCACTAGCGTTCAGAATCGAATGTCTAATGATAATCATCAAAATATGAAGAGCGACTCTACGTCACATAAATTCGAATTTTGATTTGAATAAAGAATGAATCGTGAGGTGGACAGTGATGGAAGTAAAAGGTATGAAGTCATGAAAGAGGTTGATTGAAATGAAGATGAAGGATGACTTCGTCACAATACCCCGCTGCCCCGGTGAAAAAAAAATCATGTAAGGATTTTTTTTTGCAATTAAACAATAAATCAATCATAAAGCGTGTCATAAAAAAAAAGTAAAAACAAAAAAGTCAAAGAAATGGTAAATGTGAAATAAATTTTGTAGGTGTGGATGCTATGTAACAATGAGAATATACAATAGATTGGATTCCCAACACATACAACTAACACAAATCACGCATGCATTCTTCATCATTCAAAGTCTTATTTCCATTATTGGAAAAGGACGCCAAACATAGAGTAACCCTATACTATAATAAAGGTTACTCATGGAATCAATCTACAATAGTGTAGGCTTATTTAGTGTCAGTCACCACCCGCTGACGTTAGGTGAAGGTGTAGCTAAGGCTTATTTAGAGAGTCGCTAACCGCTCTGTAATATATGTACAAGGAGTGAGCCAAATAGGCTTACGTACCTAACTATAAGGACGATACGTCTGAAAGACGAATATAAGATATAATATCTTATAAGTATTAAAATAATTATTTGCATATTATATGCAATTAAGATTAATTGACCGAGGCTTATTTAGAGAGTTGTCGCCGCTCTTTTAGTAAGAAGTTTTGTTGGTGTATTATACTGGGTATAGAATAGGGCTTATTTAAAGAGTTTCAATCCGCTCTGTACTGTACGTTAATGGAAAATTAATACAATAGTTAGTAATACATTATGTACATAGAGTAAGTAAGTATATAAAAGGGTGATAATTGAGTTTAAGGTAACGTTTAAAATGATTCCGAAAAGGTTATGCTAAAGAGTATTGGATAAAATGATAAGTAAAGAGGATTTATATACATAAAATAAATAAAAATAGGTAAAGGGAAATTATATCAAATTAATACTTGAGTTATTAATCAAATAAATCCTGAAGTTAATATATTATTCTCTAAAAGGGAAAGACGAGATTTTAAATCATTATATTTTAAATCCATTATATGGTTGAATGAGAAAACTATTAATGGTGATTATGTTATGATATGGTATGGTATGGGATAAATAGTTAATTAAATATAATAATCTATTGTGTAATAAATGAATACTTTGTTTGGTCTTCAACCACCTAGTACAGGAGTGCGTCTCGGTAGTCGGTTACGGAAACCTCGAGGAATACACCCTGTACGTCGGTGGTCTGCGTGCGCGTATACCTAAGGATACTCTCCTTAGGCACGCTGTAAGTGTATAACCGATCTCGTCTTGAAGTGACCACGAATGGTTTTAAGAACACTCCAAGATTCGAAAAGGTTTATGATTCTACCGCTGGGTAGATTGGTAGTGTATGTATTCGTGGATTAAGTGACTATGTGTCCTGTAGGAGTATCTGTTTAGTGTAGATATATAAATAAATTCTACTTGGTATAATAAACCTAATTAAATTAAAAATAAATTATGAATGACGTGACAATGACTTACTGACAGCTGCCCTCTGACACCTAAAACAAATATTACATTTTCTATTTGTTATAAATCTAGACAAATATAATTAGCACTGGACAAATAACAAAATTACGAATGAAAAAAAAAATAACAATAGTTATAGAAAACACAGGTAAGTTTACAAAAAATATATTGTTGTTTACTGCCAAAAAGTAGACCCAGATATAAATAGACGTCGGCTGTAAATGCCTTTTAGAATTTTGAAAAAGATAAATAATTATGGAAAATCCTTCTGTAGTTCGCCGTTCAGGCCTCCCCGAAGATGGTTGATGATGATAACTTTCTTCTTATATTATGTAGCTAGATGATTAGGCAGCTGACGAATTGGGTTGGTGGGTATTCTTCAAATTGGGCGCCAGTGTCGCGGAGTGCCTCCCTCCGTGTTCCTTCCCGGTTAGCTCAACAAGGAGGCTCTCTCCACGGCAGCAAGTAACGGAGTTCAGTTATTGTGATTCAATGAAACGTAGCATATATGTTATATAGGTATATTGATATTCACAATTTCAACACTTCATCTTCATGGTGATGTTTATATATTTCAAATATAGCTTATAAACACAATATTTAAGCTAGTTAAAAATAAGTAATTGTTATATTGCAGGAGACTATTGGTCAGAGCGACAGCTGTGTGTTGAACCACTAGCGTTCAGAATCGAATGTCTAATGATAATCATCAAAATATGAAGAGCGACTCTACGTCACATAAATTCGAATTTTGATTTGAATAAAGAATGAATCGTGAGGTGGACAGTGATGGAAGTAAAAGGTATGAAGTCATGAAAGAGGTTGATTGAAATGAAGATGAAGGATGACTTCGTCACAACTTAAAGGACATCGGTCAAAATAGGCCCAACAGGGTACAAAATGAAATGCATATGAAAAATTTGCTTATATTTTTGTACATTTACCGTAATTTGTAAATAGCTCAAAACGGCGGGATAGTGGAGATCACAAAAAAGGAACTCGACAAAGGAAATTGATTAAAACTGTGTTGTCATCTGAGTGAGTTGCCATATGCAAAATATTATGATAAGAGTATCATAATATTTTACTAATATATAATATACTATTATTATAATATACTATATATACTAATATAATAATTCTACTAATAATTAACTCACGACTTTAATTAACATTAAGATCTATCTCGATTCATAATGCACAGTTTTTTTTTGTCTTAGGCTAAAAGACGAAATGCCAAATCAAATCAAACGTTACGTCAAAATGCTTATTATTATGAATATAAAGATTATTAAATATAACTTTTGAAACAGCAGTTTTGGTACTAAAATGTGTAATTTATTTATTTATTCGTACTCAGCTTTCACTAAGCATTATCTACCCTTGTTGTCTTGCAAAATATGGTACAATATAACCACAAAATCGGTATCCTTACACTCCAATATTTTTGAATTCCCCGAGTTTTTTTTTTAACAGTATTTATAATTATTCGTCTATTTTGGGCAGTATTATGATTATATCGCTCTTGTCCGTCGACATGTCGTAGTGGGCCGGGCTTACTATGGCCGATGGCCAGTGTCCTTCTGGCATTTATTTTAAAATCACAGACACTTCCATTTTCGGCTGCAGTGTGATTTTACGCGGACCCCCCTTCGGTGCCAAACATGACCGCTCCAGTGGTTTTAGCCGGTAGGAGTCCGACATACCCCTTCACCCTTCCCCGGAGCGAAGGAAATTCAGATAGAATTTCCACAGGACACCAATAAAAAAAACACTTCCATTTTATTACATTGGTATAGATTCAGAATACTTATCTTAAAATATACAGAATAATTTATCAGTTTTCATCTGGGTTTATCGTGGATTAATATTCCGAACGATAAAGAATATTAAAGAAGCGTAATAAGGTTAGGGAATAAAAGTCAACCCGCGATGATCCGTGGTGGGAATTGAGTAACATTTTATTTTAAATATGAATTATAGCCTTAATAGAGTTTTATGTGTACCATTGGGTAAGGGAATTAACAGAGTTCTTTAATTATAATAAATGTACCTACATCATTACGAAAGTGACAATAGTCACATTGGTTTTGGACCCACAACCTAGTGCTTAAGAAGCGAGTAGTAAAGCTCCAGGCCACGACGACACTCATTCATTCATTTAAGTAAGATATTAAGTTAATTTAGAAACATACATTTCACATGCACAAACACCCAGACCCGAAACAAATATCTGTAGATCATACAAATAGTGGGTGCATTATACCGGGTGCTGCCCAATCTCGGGGGACCGAGTGAGGAAGTCCGCCGTCTCTACGGGGGCGTCGTGCGGTCCGTGGCTCTCTACGGGGCGCCTGTATGGTCATCCCGGCTGTCAGGCGTCCAGCGCTGCAGAAACAAACTTCACAGTCTGCAGCGCAGAGTGGCCATACGGATCACACGGGGATACAGGACAGTGTCCTACGAGGCGGCAACTCTCCTGGCACGCTTTCCGCCTTTCGATATCCAGGCGGAGACGGATGCGTGGGTCTACGACCAGACACGCTCCCTCCGCCAAAGTGGGGAAGGCGTGCCTTCAGGGGCGTTCGATAGACTTAGGCGGCTGGCTCGACGGCGCGCACTCGAGATGTGGCGACATCGCCTACGGTCGCAGTTCGTAACCAAGCGCGTCGTCGAGGCCATCCTGCCGCTCTTCGGAGCCTGGCTCAGAAGGAGCGAGCGCGTCACCTACCGTCTGACGCAGGTATTCACCGGTCACGGTTGTTTCGGTGCATACCTGCACAGAATAGGACGCGAGGTTACGGCACAGTGCCACCATTGTGATAGCGATCTGGACACCGCACAGCACACGCTCGAGGCGTGCCCTGCGTGGGCCGCCGAGCGGCGGATCCTGGTCGATCGGATCGGGCAAGATCTCTCTCTGCCGGCAGTAGTGTCGGCTATGTTGGCAGAGCACGAAAATTGGAGTGCAGTGGTCTCCTTCTGCGAGAGCGTCATGCTGCAGAAGGAGACTGCAGAGCGGGATCGGGAGAGGGCCGATCCCGCACGGAGAAGGACGAGACGGCGCCGGGGCAACAACCGTCCCGGCTCCCAAGTCCAACACGCCTGAGCCCCCTGCCGTCAATTCATGGTGGGGGGCCTCGGGGGTCGCGGGTGCGCAGATTGGGGAGTCTGCGTGCTCACACCGAGCGACCCCCGGGAAGACGGTGGCGCGCACGTGGTCACGTGCCGCCGTGTGCGCAGCACAGCGCAAAGCGAGGCTTGGGGGGATCCTTTACAATCCTCCCCGAGAGGTGCCTGGGGGGCGACCTTTTTACAGTCGCCTTCCCTCCGCTAGAGGGGGTGACCGCTTTACATTCACCCCTTCCAAGATGTGCCTAAAG
This sequence comes from Diloba caeruleocephala, assembly GCA_947459985.1. Taxonomy (NCBI): domain Eukaryota; kingdom Metazoa; phylum Arthropoda; class Insecta; order Lepidoptera; family Noctuidae; genus Diloba; species Diloba caeruleocephala. The sequence continues at coordinate 9,753,138 of OX381619.1, forward strand.
GCGTGGCACCAATGGGCGGCTCTAGTGTGATCTTACGAGGACCTGGAGCCCTCCTTCGGTGCCGAAGATGACCGCTCCAGTGGTTTTAGCCGGTAGGAGTCCGGCACACCCCTTCGCCCTTCCCCGGGGTGAAGGAAGTTCCATGTAGAATTTCCACTGGACATCAATAAAAAAAAAAAAAAAAAAAAGATCATACAAATATTTTATATTACTACGTGATGTGATTAGCCATAACGGCATGGTTGACGTGTATGGCTGATACAGACGGCTGCTGCGCTCCGGGTCGCGGGTTCGATTCCCGCACGGATCAAAAATATTTGTATGATCTGCAGGTAGTTGTTCCGGGTCTGGGTGTATTGTGTGTGGGATTTGTATCGCTAAACGCACGCACGGCACAGAAGAACACTAGGGAGAGGTCACGTTTAAAAAAAAAAATTAGCTAGTGAAATTACTGGACTTACGAGTCTAAATAACAAATGTCTCGAGATGGCGAGCGCACCATTACAATTGCTATGGTCAGCCATTAACTGCCACGGCAAATAAAAAATATATATACTATTATATTATTGTCTTAACACATTGACCTACATTTTCTCGGTATGAGCTTTACAATATTTTATATTAATCAACATTGTATTCTCAGTTATTTTAAAAGAGTATCCATGTAGTTTCTTGCCGGCTCTTATCCACGAGATCAACTATTTGGAACCGTGTAACTTAGATTCTGACGTTTCATAAATGCCAATATTTGGTTTATTTGAAATAAAATACTTTGACTTTGACTTTGGTTAGGATCTAAAATACGATATTTTTTTAATATGGCTTATTGTGCATACTCTTTACAGACATTAATCTCGCATGACCCTAAACCCGGAACAAAATGTAATATATAACCATCTAAACATGCCACCTACCCGTAGGCTTTAAAAAATAAAGACCTTAGAATTCCAAACGATTAACCACTTCGCTAACCAGGCCAACAATATATCATAAAGGCCATTTATTTACCGGTATCAACTAATGCGTCGCCAAGAAAATCCGTTTCGGAATTGAGACTAAACCTTACGGATTTCCTTATCTCGCATTGGCAAAATTTATAGAGTGTGAAAATTCTATGTCTCGACGGATCGGTGTGAAATGACAAACGTGACCCGAATGCCGAGGTGAAGCCTGTTCAGGCTTGTGAAGAGAGGCGTGGCGGTGTTTTAAATGTGTGCTGTTATTGTATAAAATATAAGGTCTTACTTTAATAGTCCAGGATAATTTGCATGGCGCCTCAAAGATCGCGTATGTAGCACAAAAAAAGTATCCGTTGTATTTATTTTCATCATGATTATTAAACAATCATTTCATTACTTAGGTATTGGTTCAGTTGTAATAATATCTTCATACATCTGGAAAGAATACGAGGACGCGGCCGGCTGACCGATGCCAGTCGGCAACGTCAACGAAATAGGCGGCTCGTCGGGCGCGCCGCGTCGCTGGCATCGGTGTCGCACGAAAGAAAGAAACGGATTTACTTAGGCGCCATGCCTAAATCGTGAATTATTAAAATAATAATAAAATAATTTTTAAAAAGATGTGGACCTGCATTTACTCTTCCGCTGGAACTAATATTTAACCGGTCATTAAGCGAAGGTACATTTCCCGAGGAATGGAAAAAAGCACGCATTGTGCCAGTATTCAAAAAAGGAGACTATTCTGATACCCGAAATTATCGCCCTATATCTATTCTGTCTTGCTTCGCAAAACTGTTTGAATCTATGCTATATCCTGTAATTTCACGACTTGTAAATAATAATATGGACACTCAGAATGGTTTTAGACATGGTCACTCAACACTCACTAATCTAATTCCTTTTGTGTCTGATATTTCAAATGAAGTCGACAAAGGAATGCAGGTAGATGTGATCTATACTGATCTTAGTAGCGCTTTTGATAGAGTTAACCATTCAATACTTCTTAAAAAACTGATTTCGTTTGGGATAGGTGGCACAGTTCTAAAATGGTTTGAATCATATTTAAAACAGAGACCGCAATCAGTAGTAGTCAACGGCTTCACTTCGAATACATATTTCGCGAAGTCAGGTGTACCCCAGGGATCACATCTGGGGCCACTTCTTTTCCTTATCTTCATAAATGATGTTACTGACCACATAAAATACGCTAAGGTCTCATTATTTGCCGATGATCTAAAAGTATACAAAACTGTAAAGTCTCATGGTGATTCATACTTCTTACAAAAAGATTTGGACGCGATCTCATATTGGTGTCGGTGTAACAGCATGGTTCTAAATACTAGTAAATGCTTTCATATCAAATTCACCAGAAAAAAAGCCATTTGTTACGGGGTACGAGCTCGACGGCGTAAAACTTAATGAAGTTCAGGAAATCCGAAATCTGGGTGTGATTATTGACAGTAAACTAAAGTTTTCCTCAGATGTAAATAAAATTGTAACAAAAGCGGCACAGATGTTAGGATTTTTAAAACGTAACACCAAAGGATTTAAACACGTACGAACCAAAATGCTACTCTATAATACGTTAGTACGCAGCCAACTCGAATATGCTAGCGCTGTATGGAACCCTTTCCACGCGGTACAGTCACAACGAATAGAGAGCATACAAAGGGACATTACATAGACATTTAGCTTAAATGTCAATTGGATTTTCGCACAGGAATACATACGACACGCGACTTAAAAAATTTAAAATGTGTAGTCTCCGCGATCGGCGAATTCTGCTGGATCTATGTTTTTTTCACAAAGTCCTGAGTGGTCAAAATCAATGCAGCTACTTCTTGCAGAATTTTTCAATTAAAATCCCCGTCAACTATCCTCGAAGCAGAATCAAAAAACTTTTTTACTCCCCAACTGTTAAAACAAATTTAGGTCTACAGTCACCATTTCATAGAATAATCAATGAATATCATACTTTAGTCTCAAAAATGCCTGATTTGGACGTATACCATGATAAACTCTATAGTTTCAAAAAAAAGATCAAATATTTGCAGCTTGAAGGCTCGTCTTGATTTGATTTTATTCTTGTTTATTTATTTTTCTTTACTTTATTAATTCATTACTTAATTCGTTATTTTGACAACTATCCAAATTTTCAACATTATTATTTTGTTATTTTTGTATTCTCGTTGTTTATTGTTTTGTTACTAACATAGCCAACTAATTATTAAGTGTTATGTACGCCGTTATTGTCATTTACATCAGACAAAATACTGATTTAAATTGAGTGGCGATAACTGTAATGTAAGTGATGTGGCTGTACTTGAATTAATAAATAAATAAGACCCTATATAATAATAATATTAACCTGGGAGCAATAGGCATTAATTTCCACGCTTGCTCACTGTGTGTCGGCGATTTCAGACCATTAGATCCAGGCCCTCTCACAATTGACATGACGGGTGTTGCCTTAAATTAACTAAGAAAGTACATATGACACTGAGTCAGATAGGTAAATGCCTGGTTTATTTAAATGGTAAATTTTAACCCGGAACTTTGTACTTCATCATATCATATCAGCCAAAGGACGTCCACAAAGACCTCCCCTATCGATTTCCGCAAATGTGTCACTATTTGGGGGAAATTTGCCATTACTCACCATGATTGGCAGGCGGTTTGGTGAGCGCAGTATAGCTATTGCTCCACAGAAGGAATGCTGTGGCCCATCCCGGTGGTTCAGAGTCCCTTAGTCGCCTTTTACGACATCCTTGGAAGGAGATGGAGTGGTGCTGTATTCTTAATCCGGACACCATATGGAGTTTGTGATTAACTTTATTTTTCGGCCCCTGCTTAGCAGTGGTCGTACTTTGTAGCTATATGCTACAAAACAGCAAGGCGGTCTTGCAGCGCTGGTTTTCAATGAGTGACGTTTTGACAAAGGGTAGCACAGGCCTGATCAGCCACACTTCTAATTGTTAGAACTACGTGTAGTTCTAACGCCGAGATTGTAGCTTCTGGGTTTCAGCCGTAATAAGTTTACTTAGCTCCAAAAGCGAACCGTACTCCGGTAAAAATGTTAAGAAATTTCTTAGTTGTCAAACGCACACAATTTGGGTCACTTATTATTCTTAAGAGCTTGAGCGGCGTATCCCATATTTTAGGCGTAAAATCTTGGGGGACTGTAGGACTGTCCCGTTCTGCAAGCATAAATAATGTTCCCGCGGGACATGTTAGGTTCGCCACACCCTTAGACCCTTTTATAACCGCATATAATGGCCACACGTAATGTGGATAGTGGATATATTCATTTCTTCTTTACTTTCTGCCCTTCTAATGGCTAGCGTTTGTCTTGGAACTACATAGATTGGCAAATGTTGCGCCAAATCGAATGCTAGCAAAAGCTACGTTCTCGTTCAATGCTGGATATTCTATTTTTGATTATTTAAACTGATGTCTTATACGTCAAGAATTAAATTTGACAAGAAAATTGTTTTGACAAAGGTTTTGTAAACACATGAAATTCATTAAAAATAAACTGTTCAATTATTAAACAGTAGAATAATATATTATAAGGAATAAATAAAGATAAGTGGTAATTCAATATGAAAGAAATGGGAACAGCTCTGAGCGATTTCGCCCCGCTTTACGCTACCGTCCCTGCCAACGTAGCGAATGTGTCTATCGCGTAGATAGGCCCCTATTATGCCCTGCAGGTAGGGAGCACCGATGATGCACTAGTGCTGCCCTAATAGCGCCCCACGGGATGGAGATGAAGGCGATGACGATGTCTAGAATGACCCACAACGCTACCTCACCCCGCCGAGGCATTGCCTGTTCCGTAAGCGAGCGGACGCGAAAAATTGCGTCAATGGTGGACCGTCGCTACTGTAAACCATATTGACTTCTGGCCTCCAACTCCAAACCTCCAACAGCAGTCGGGGGTGGAGAGAAACCGGACCACCGGAAAGATCGTGGTTAGTACTCCCTCCAGCTAATCCAGGGCCTGGTTTCAGTGACTGGGGGGACATATTGGTGCAACTCGCCCTCTACCATACCAGTAGGCCCTGTTTTTTTTATTGGTGCCTAGGTGAAAATTCTTCATGAACTTCCTTCGCTCCGGGGAAGGGCGAAGGGGTATGCCGGACTCCTACCGGCTAAAACCACTGGAGCGATCATCTTCGGCACCTAAGGGAGGCTCCAGGTCCTCGTATGATCATAGTGTGAACTAGAGCCGCCCACTGGTGCCACGCTTATAGGTACATCTTTGAGAAGGTGACTGCAAAGCGGTCACCCCCCCGGGGGATTGTAAAGGATCCCCAAAGCGTCCCACGGCAGCGCGTGACCACATGCGTGCCACCGTCTTCTCGTGGGTCATGCAGATTCTCCAATCTACGTACCCGCGAACCCATAGGTCCCCCGCTTTATAGCGGCAGGGGGTTTCAGGCGTATGAGAATTAGGCACCAGGGCGGTTGTTACCCTGGCGCCGTCTCCTCCTTTTTCGAGCGGGATCGGCTCTCTCCCGAACCCGGTAGGCCCTATAGGCCTCGTCAGTCGCTCCGAATGTAGCGCGGCGGCGGGATGCCAGGCAGACCGCGTGTAACTAACTGCACGATCTCATCCGACCACTGTACGCCGAGAATGCCTGGGGCATGGATGCGTCGCATATTGACGTCATCGTCTCCCGGAACTACGACGCTACCTCCTCCAGATCGGGCAAAATCCCTTGATTAACCTCTGGCCAGGCCGCGACATACGAGCATCGTCGATCAAGCTGTGTGAGAGCCCAACGCCACCACCGCGGGCTGGGACTAGAACAGCTCGGGCAAGGCGTGCGGAGGGCCACATCGAACAGTATGTTGAGGTGGTCTGAAAGTGTGACCACACCCTCCGCTACCCGCCAACCTAACGCCATGCGGCTCCACAAAAGGGGCCATCCATGGAAGGTCCACGACCGATCCGATCCCCTGCTACCGAAAGTAGGTGCTAATGGACCCCTTATTCAGCAATCAGAAGTTAAGCCACGCTGCCCAGTCTTGCACACCCTCCCCCTCAACCCGTCCCGATAGTTGCACAAGCTCTAGAGTCAGTGTTGAAGTCCCCCAGGACGAGAACTGGACGGGCAAGCTCTTACAGCGAATCGTTGTCGACCTCGTCGTGAAACCAATAGTAAACTTAGCTATCTAAGTTCTGTATACTTATCTTGTATACGGTAAATAGTCTTTCATTATTTATTTTTCGGGTTCCGGTGCGCTTTTCATCTCGATCATACCTCATGTAAAAAAGAGATGGATGAGATCTAACGATGGAACAAGCGCGTCTCAAAGATGAAAGAAAACAGACGCTGGCAAAGAGTTCCACTCCTTGGCTATATGCATAATGAAGGTGAAGGAAAAGCGCTGATTATGATATATCGGAATATCAACCAAGTGTGGATGGCAAACAGCAGTGTGTCTGGAAGTTCGATGGTAGAAGGTAGATTGTAGGATCAGTTTGTGTAGCTCACGCCCACACTCCGGAAGTACAATCTGTAGAAAACTGACAGGCAAGCAAAGTTACGCTGATGTGCTAAGCTGAGCAACCCCTCTATAAACGCCCGCTATTCACCGCTTCTTAGTGCTTAAGCTGGGAAGAAAAAGCGGTGTGCTGCCATGTACACCTCCAAGATCAGCTGCGGGGAATCACAGGGTGGGTGCATCAGTGTGTACCACCGGTGCGCCTTCGTGTGTGCTATAGACGGTCACCTTGAGATTTTAGCCGAAAGAGTCCGGCGGCACACTACTCTGTTTCCTCGAGGTAGAAATCCTCACGGACTTCCGTTATGATTCGCCAAGTACAAAAATGAGGGAACAATGATACACCTTGAGACTGCTGCCATTATGTATCAAAAATGACAGACAAATATAATCTTTAAAATTAGTATGAAAGGCCTATTTGATTTCAAATAATAATATAATACAAGCAGATTGTAACTACAGACTGACAATTCGTTTGTAAAATTTATATTTACGAGGCAACATTAATTCGCCAGCCATAATCTACAAAGCCATACCTCACGATTAGGGCCACAATAAACAAATCAAACCAACCGTGGCGCCGACTAGTGAGTAATTAGCGAACCAAATCGTCCGCTTCAATCGGACATGCGACGAAAGTTCGGTTCGATGCGGACGTAATGCGGCCAATTGTGGCCGACTCGGCTTGTTTACTGGGAGATTAATTGAATTAAACTGATAAAATTGTTTAGCAAATTGTCGAATCCTACACCTTAATAGCTCTTGTATTGTACTGTGATGCCATTATGTTGAAACCATGAAACTGTAGACCATAAGTTTATTGATTAATCGTCGTAGCGGTCGTTACGAATGAAAGACGTAGCTGTCAAGGTCTCTGTTAAGTAGTTCTTCGTCATAGACAGATGTAGCGAAAAACTTGGAGTCACAATTGGAAGACTTTGTAGGTAGACGCTTGCCAACAGTACGTCACCTGTTTAGCGCCAAATTCAGGAAGACAAGGAAGACATCTTGATGCTCCTCTTGACGACTTGCGACATATACGCAAACGACTAGCTACGGACGGGTAAACAGAAAGGCAAAATTGCGGACTGTGACAAGACAAGATCTCCAAAGACCAAAAAATCTATGTGCTTATCCAGGGTACATTCTAATTTTGTACCAAATTTTCAGCGGTTTCAGATTAATTGAGTAAACAACAGCTAAACACCTAAACTTTTAAATTTTAAACATTAGTAGGATACGAGTTTATCTATAAACAAATTCTAGTCCCGTCCTAATACAAAAATAACAAGAATTATGTAGCTCTGCCTCTACGTGCGCAAATTTTTATGTTAATCATATTCATAGTACAAAGTATTCAATTATATAGACGGATCTAGGTTATTATTATTCTTAGGCGTTATTATTCTTATATAATTGTATACTCTGTGTACTATGAATATAAATAACGTCAAAATTTCGTCACGTAGAGAGTCTCTTGCCCGATATCTATAAAGCTGCCCGTCAACTGACTCGGCATCGGAGCGTACGGAGCGTGCAGATTTTTTTTAGTTTGTATTTTTATGGAACTGTTTCCACTAGATTGGCAAATCTGCACCGGATGTCGGCATTTTTGCCTTGTAAATTCCGTCGTTCCGATGCCGACGCTTCGTAGGCCCAATGCCGAGCCAGTGGACGCACAGTTTAATACTCTCATATATGGTCTCCTGTGGACCACTGTCGCCGATGTGTACTCTATATAATGATGTGTGCTTAAGCGGCATATGTTTACTTCCGATGCCACATACACAAAAGCATAGTCATCTCTTCTATCTTTCTTTTCGTATGGTTAGGTCAACCTTGTGTCAGAGTTGTTCAAGTCGCCTAAAGGCCTCCGACATGGACGTCTGCCGTCTATTGACAACAGCCGGGCCGATGATTTTACGAGCCCTCCGAAGCACGGAGAGGCTCCGTTCACTATTTGGCCACTCATCCACAGACTGATCGCGCCAAGCGTTGCTTATCGCCCGCCCCGCTGATCGTTTAACGATAGGTGAGTGCAACTGGCTATTAGCGTCTCAAAGCTTATTGATATTATAGACGTCCATTATCGTCACATTAGGAATTATCATATTTATTTTTGGGAGCAGTGATCACGACGGGCAGACGAGCACTAACAGGCCACCCAGCAAATGATGTCATACACAACACCGTTCAAATGGTTGCGCAATTGCGTGTACCTTCTAAGTACTTTATTATTATAATACGTTACGCGTTAAGTATTTAATCAATTTAGCACCCATTGCAATAGATCTTATAATTGTAGTTTTCATATCATACAACAGTTTTACACCTCTGGGGACAATCTGAGACTGCATTTTTATAGTACAGCCACGGAGAGTCCCTGGTATAAGGTTTATTATACGTTCATTAATTCAAGTTTATTTCGCGGGATTAGATTTGTAGGGACAGCTCGTGAAAGCTTCAAAATGTACGGATGTACCTAATAGGTTTACATATAACCACAAATTTATAATATGACGGCACAGTTGGTGCAGTGGCTGATACAGTCGGCTGCTGCGCTCCAGGTCGTGGGTTCGATTCCAGCACGGAACAAATATTTGTATGATCTGCAGGTAGTTGTTGTGTATTGTATGTGGAATTCATGCCTGTAAACGCACCCACGACACAGGAGAAATCTTAGCGAGGGGCAACGTTTTTATTACAAAAAAAAAAATGTTTTACATTTCTACGTTAATTAGTTTACTTATTAAAATGATAATCCTTTGGCGTGACGAAATAAAACCAACACAACTGGCTTTCTGAGTATTCGTAAAATTTTAAGCTATCTGCAGCCCTGTTGCACAATGCACGGTATGCAGCCGGAAAGCACCTTGGCACACACTTAGCAATAAAAATGAAAATATGTACTGTTTTACAAAAGAATTCCATATCCACCTCAGTTTTAAAAATGCAGTATGAATTTAACAAGGCTTTTTGATGTTATGACTGGGAAATTTCCGCTTCTCAAAAATACTCAAAATTAGACACAAAGACGGTACGCGGATGCTATGTGACGGTTGTAAAACTCACGCCTTGGATGCTCAAGTAATCTGAGATGGGATTCGCAGGTGTTCACTAACATTCGGGGATCGCGGGCGTGCAGATTGGGGAGTCTGCGTGCTCACACCGAGCGACCCCCGGGAAGACGGCGGTGCGCACGTGGCCACGTGCCGCCGTGTGCGTAGCACACCGCAAGGCGTGGTTTGGGGGGATCATTTACAATCCTCCCCGAGAAGTGCCTGGGGGGGCGACCTTTTTACAGTCGCCTTCCCTCCGCTAGAAGGGTTGACCGCTTTACAGTCATCCCCTCTGTGATGTGCCTAAAGGCGTGGCACTAATGGGCGCTCTAGTGTAATCTTACGAGGACCTGTAGCCCCCCTTCAGTGCCGAAGATGACCGCTCCAGTCGTTTTAGCCGGTAGGAGTCCGGCATACCCCTTCGCCCTTCCCTGGGGTGAAGGAAGTTCCATGTAGAATTTCCACTGGACATCAATAAAAAAAACAAAAAAACAAAAAAAAGGGGGAAGTACTGTTGGCAAGAGTCTACCTGTAAAGTCTACCAATTGTGACACCAAGTTTTACGCTACATCTGTTCCATGTAGTATTTCCACTGGACAACAATAAAAAAAGGTGTTCACTAACATAATATCAGCATGAGAAAGGTTAGACCTTAAGTCTAACAAGCTGGCCTAGCGCGGGTTGGCAGACTACAAAGGTAATCGCTATCCTATATATAATCCGAGAATAGTTTGGGTGCATTTGGCATTGACTGTTCTTGATGGCATAGCAGTAACAATAAAATCGAGCGTAAATCAGTGAAAATCGTTCTTAAAGTCAAGTCAACAGATATTTTTGACATTTGCATTTAATTATAGTTATCGTCTTTGTGTATATGCATTTAAAAACATTGTATATTATAGACTAATGTGTTGCTGGGGAGTTTGTTGCACCGTTTCTTCTTCCCAGCTTAAACACTAGGAAGTGGTGAAGAGTGGACTTATATGACGTAGACGTAGACGTAGACGTTTAAAAACAGAACATTTTTAGTCTACTTTGAATAAATGATCATTTCATTTCATATATTTTGTAAGAATAAAGTTTTTTGTAGGCTTCTAAATCGAATAATACACCTTTGTAACGGAGGTTGTCGACTGAATATACATTCTGTATATAAGTCGAGCGCGATCTCTTTTGTGCCTACGCCATAACCGCATTTTCAGGGAGAGGTCATGTCTAAGGGTGGTAAACCCCTTTATTCAATTTATTGGGCAAAGGTTTGATCAAATTTATTTGACGACTGTTTATACCACTCGTCCAATATCTTTGCCCAAGATGTGATGTTTGACATAAGCCATAATTACGCATTATTTTATTTTTATAATCTCGGTGCCTTATGTTATGAAGTCATTGGTTGCTTTTATACTTAATAAATATTGCTTTCAGACTAATTTAGTTAATTGAAAATACTGAAATGCCAAAACCTTTCATCATCATCATCGTATCAGTCAAAGGATGTCCACTCCTGAACAAAGGCCTCCTCCACTACAAGCAGTTACATGCCACCCTCATCCAACGACTCCCAGCGACTTCACCAGGTCGTCTGTCCACCTCGTTGGAGGTCGTCCCACGCTGCGTTTTCCGGTGCGCGGTCTCCACTCGAGAATCTTTTTACCCAACGGCTATCAGTTCTACGAGCATGTGCCTCGTCCGTCTTTTCGTCAACCATGCCGCAAAGCCACAAGACGAAAGTCTTTAACAAATGTGTGTTACCAGTGTTGACATTTGGAACAGAAACGTGGTCACTCACAATGAGCCGCATAAGAAAGGTCAAGGTCACTCAGCGAGCTATGGAGAGAGCTATGCTTGGTATTTCACTACGAGATCGAATCAGAAATGAGGATATCCGTAGAAGAACTAAAGTTGCTGTAATTGCTGAAAGGATTAGTAAACTGAAGTGGCTCAAATAAAGATAAAATTATTTATGTAATCATCCAATTTGTTTGATCAAATGCGCATTGGATATAGATATTGGATGAGTAGTCTTCCACACTAAAAAGGCTGCCTAAAGGCTGCAGATTGAATAAGTACTATTTACAACAACTTTTATGTCATTTTGACGTTTATGTATTCAAAAACAATGACAATAGGATTTATAGGTTAAATTAAGTTATTGTCAGTTAAAAAAATGTTTGTAAATATTTAATGTAAATAATAATGACTTCAAAGACCAGATGTTGTGATATCGACAATGTATTTGGTTATAATCTTAAACAGGGCGTTATATTTGTAGGGTTTACTTCTTTAGTAAGTTGTTTTTCTATTACGTAAAGCAAATAAACAATTACTGAATCATTGCTGACCCAGATCACCAAACATCAAGGTATGAACTAGTGGCTAAGCTAGGCTTGCAGTAGAGTACCGGTACAATGAGACTATTTGGGAAGCACGGGGCTGTTTGGAACTGTTTCCAGAATGTTAACGTATTTTTGAAGCTACACTGATAGTCTGCGTCTAATTTAAAAGGTACGTAATACCAACGGCTTATCATTTTATCCATATAAAACATTAATACTATTCCTTACTTGAATTACCAATGGGGTTACCATTTTAAGGTACGTCTCATAAACAGTTTCTTTATTTAATGCTCTTAGGTCATATTCACAAAAGACGGTAGACCGCTTTAAGACGCTCTTTTGACAGCCGCGCAGCTAGCGGTAAAGGAGGTTAGTCGCTTTAAAACGTACGTATACATACGAGCTTATTATAAAGCACCACAGAGCAATTAACAATTTAAATTTAAATTAAATATAAAATCACAACGTCGACGTGAGCACCGTTAATTCTTCTATATAGGCTCAAATGACTGACGCTTTGCGTGGTAAAGCTTTTTTTTTTAATAGTGGAAATTCTTCATGAACTTCCTTCGCCCCGGGGAAGGGCGAAAGGGTACTCCTACCGCCGTACTACTACCGGCTAATACCACTGGAGCGGTCATCTTCGGCACCCATGGGAGGCTCCAGGTCCTCGTATGAAAACACTAGAACCTCCTACTGGTGCCACGCCTATAGGCACATCTCGGAGAGGGTGACTGTAAAGCGGTCACCCCCTCGAGTGGTAGTTCTTAGTCGACTAGAGCTCGTAAATGGGCTGGCTAGATCGGGGAAGTACCAATCGATCACAGAGTACCGGCGTAAAAAGGCAACATTGTTGGTAACAACAGTTGCTGCGTTTCGTTTGGTGAGTGACGAATACTGGAAGCTGAACCCTCGAATAGGACACATGACATGGGGCCTTGGATAAAGTTTATGTCTGCGCTAAATATTGGCCACACATCAGCGACTCCTCTGATGTCGCGGATGTACATGGGTCGCGGTGATGGCTTAGGCGACCAGCATGTAAGTTCGCCCTTCCATACAATAAAAAAAGACATCACCGCAGGAAAATCTAGTTTTCTCTCTCTCTCTGTCAACTCTAACGACGTTACGAAGTCTGATGGTATAACCAGGATAACCATGTACTTACATTTGGGATGACATGCGGGATATTCTAATATTATTAAAATCATATAGCGTGACGCCCAAAATACCTTATGTTTACGGGTAGCAGCGTTATTGATGCGGGTAAGTTGCCGCTGTAGTCACAAACCCGCTGCCCAACGTGCCAGCAATATTTTCTTTGTTGGAGGCGCTGCTGCTTGTCCTGTAATAAAACCAGTGAACAGTGTAAACTTTATGTATTCAATTCAATCAACAAACAGACGACCCGGAAATCTTAAACGGTTTGCAATGAAAAATATACTAAATAAAAAGTGGTGTCATTGGGACTTGAACTCGAAGTGCTAATTATATAGTTTATTCCATTCTTACATTGGGCCGTGTTACATTGTTTGCATTGTTACATAGGACCGTGTGGTGCCGGCTCAGAATAGCACCACCCAATCTCATCCCGCGGGTGTCGTAAAAGGCGACTATGGTTAACTGCACGATAGGCAGCAGGGTATTCGAGTATATTAACGATACAACTGCGATCGCTAACCCACCTGCCAAGCGTGGCGATTATGGCAAAAACCCGCAGTGAGTACACTGTAAAAATTCAGATCGGTCGTTGTAGTGACTTCTGGGGGATACCTATGTCGAGCAGTGACTTCTGGGGGATACCTATGTCGAGCAGTAGACATTTTAGTCTCGCGAAAATTTAATTAATGTACTGCCTGTGGAGAAAGTCCTTCATAAAAAGGAGGTTACTACAAAACTGGTCCATCGAAACAGGGACGCTGACAAATCATTGTTATAGAAAGCATGCAATCATAATATTCTTGATGAAAACTATTTAAGAATATGCATATTTGAATTTGAATTGAATCAATATTGCACGTACGGATATTACACATATCAACATATGTAATGCGAATGTCTTGCATATTTGTATATATTAAATTTACAAATGAATATTATTGAAGTGTCTCTTTAGTAAAAATAACAGCTTTTTACTAAATGCATATAGAAGTATTTACGGTACTTATAAAATCTTCGAAACGGTGGACCGATTTTGACGGGACTTTCACTGGCAGATAGCTGAGGATAAGGAGTAACTTAGCCTACTTTCATTTTAGAAAAAAGCATTAGATAGCGCGAAACGAATTGAAAACCCATGAAATCCAATATATAATACACCTACTAATTATATAATAATTATTAATAAATAATCAGATTTCTTTTAAATTAATCGGCCGGTGAAACCGCGGGACACTGCTAGTTAATAAATAAACTTCTATATTTGTTTATTTTTATTAAAGGATCAAATTCTTACAGGTAATATCAATGGTGGCGATGTTCTCATCGGTGATCTTTATTATTAACATGGCGTCTTTAGACAAGTTCTTCAACAACAACCCTGTGATGGCCATCAACATGATCTGTGCACTGTTCTGTACCAGCACATCCTTGTACCAAATTGTCATATCTTTTATGCTGCTGTGGTTTGTATTGTGGGTAAATATTATGTTGTGTATTGATATTTATATAGAAGAATTAAAGAAAAGCATATCTAAACAGAAATCGGTATTGCATATCCCTGTAATAACAACACTGTAATCCTCAAGTCAGTAAATCACTGGTTTACCTATGTTAAAGACAGATAGTGGCTCTCTCCCGGGCTCATCATCATCACATCAGCTCTAGGATACAAGCCACTGCTGAACAAGGGCTCCCTCATAGATTTCTACAACGACCAGTTACATGCCGTGTGTCATCCTTCGGGGGGAATTTGCCAGTAATCAACCATGCTTGGCAGTTAGTGATCGCAGAATTTATCTTATCTAGATGGAGTGGTGCTATATTCTTAATCCGGACATCACACGAAAACTCTTAGTTTATAAATATGTTGTGAGAAAGATTGTCTTAGAGACCAGTACTCGTCCTAACTGGCACAGTTCGTCATAGTCGTGCACTGCGAGCTCGAGAAACTCTAATGTTTCTGTCAGATTGTCGTTGACCTTTCAAACTTTCAACCAAGTTTTGTTAGTAAAATGTAAACAGTTCACTTGTATGGCTGCGCAGAATAATAAACTTAGTTTGAATGTGTTATTAGGTCAAGATTCCTGTAAACTGCCGATATAAAATCTACTAATAACAGGTACAAAGTCAGCTGTTGTTTGTGGTTTTCTGCTAGTTAGCCTAGTCTTTTTTCGTGGGGAAGTCCTCACGGACTATTTTCACTCTAGGGAAGGCCGAAGGGTGTGGTTCTTACTGGTTAAAACTACCACGGTATTCGTACGATCTACTTTGCGTCGGAGCCGGAGGTGTGGGATTCACAGCACCAGCTTAGCTCATCTGCAAATTACAAATATCTGCTTTTAGTTTTCCAATCTTAACATTTCATGGAAGTTTCGTCTTTACCGCATTAATTACAGCTGTCAAGTTTAGGTGCACATCACGGTGATTTTGACAGACTTGCATCGAATATCTTAGCCACGTAGCAAAAACGTAGCCTCTGAGTCACTATAAAATCGTCTACTACAGGCGTAAAGGCTAATGATTGATGATAGATTTATATATACAACAAAATACTTCTGTCGCCACATAAACTTTGTTTCTTTGTTTTGTTTTTTTTTAAACGTTGCCTCACACTAGGATTTCTCCTGTGTTGTGGGTGCGTTTACAGACGAATTTTACATACAACACACCCGACTGTATCAGCCAATGCACCAACCATGCCGTCATAAACAGAACGTAAACTAATTCATTATATCTGTCTCTCCAAAACTCAGTCTTCCACCCTCTTAGAGGAGACCTCTTTCTGCCAGCCATAACCAATAGGATGGTCAGCAGTCTGCAGCAGTCAGCGCCTGGAGTGTGATGATCTCCTTCTGCGAGGCAATCATATCCCAGGTTTCGGTAAGTTACCGGGAGGCAAATACCGCTCTCTAAATCCGTATCAGACGCACTGGTGCCAAAGACAGGCATAGAACGGCCGTGGCTCGGGAGAAGTTGACTAAGGGAAGTCCGTCACTCCATCACTAAACGGACCCGAGCTGGTGGCACGTATGTGTTCCACGTGCGCCCGTTACAGACGACAGTCGATTGTGTAAAATAACACCCTTTCCTCCTCCGAAGAGACGGGATCAAGTGGGCTGGCACTGAAACTGGGTTGAGGACTAATGTAAGATGGCCTTCCGTCACGATGGCGCAATGTGCAGCCGATAAGAGTTTTTACGTCCTTCACAGGGTAGAAGTCAATGAGGATTTCCCCATGAACCTTCCATATGCAGTCTACCCCAGCTACTTTTTTAATGACGCAAGTAGCCTCTAAATTAGCTATAACATACCTGTACCTTTAGGTGGCAAACCATAATTTGTTCACGTAGCCGCGTAGTGGCAGCTAAATTATGCTTATAGGCTGCAGACTTGTATTTATGGTACTGTGATAACATCATATTGAAACAACTTGGTGCCCACAAGATCACAAGCTCACTAACTTCCTTAAAAATGTAGGTATTGGAGCAAACAATGGACATGAGCAAATTTTCGTCATTAAAGAAAAAAAATGCTTTAATTCGAATCATTAAACTATGAACTCTGCTCCTCAGGATAAAGGCTCGCCTTTCTTAATGTCGCTGTGGTTCATGTCGCATATTTCGATCCTGACGCTGTACTGCTTGGTGCTTACGGCGAAAGCCGTCGTATGCTTGAACGCGAAGCAGTATGCGATGTCATTGTTCACTGCCATCTGTGGAGTTATTTATAACGGTATTTGTTACTATCATCACTTCTATCACATACCATTTTTAGAGGTCTTTTCTAATAGCTTTGTGATAGCCGGTAGATACTACACTAACTAGTGGGTTGGTGAACGCAGAGCCCTTGTAATGGTGACACCGATATGCAAGCTAGATGAACAGTTATAATTATACTAAACCTAGATGAACAGTTATTCCGCCATCGCATTATCGTCAACTTTTTTCCTAACCACTTTTGGCTTGGCTTCGTCTTATCAGATGCAGTCGATAACTGTATTTAATACAAAGCGATCTGGCGTCCGAAAGGCATGGATAGACAATACCGATATTTTCAAATTTTTGGGGTAACCACTCCGACCCGTCGTTACCAACGCGAGGAGCTTTTGACCAAAAAACGTCTCGAATTTCTATTGTTCTGCTTTTAAGTTGTCAAGAAGATGGGTACCTTAGGCCCAATCCGTTCCCCTGGGTAGACGCTGTGGCGCAGACGATGGCATGGAGGTGGTCACGGCCCCGCCTTCCACCATGGGCGCAGCACAGCGCACAGCGAGAATTTATGGGCTATCCTTGTAATCCGACACAAGCCGGGGGCAGTGGCCTCTCTATAATCTCCCCCCTCCAATAGAAGTCAGCCAGACAATCCATGAGCATCAAAAAAGGTTCAATCCATTAGCCAAATGTGGTAATTATGTTTGCATTCTTACGACCATTTATTGTGATTCGAAAGCACCATGTTTAGCAGGCTATTATAAGTTGTCATATGGACTGAATTTTTTCCCAAGCTGCTCAATGATAGTCCAGTCCTTCAGTATCTATGTTGTAACCTATCTAGGACGTATGCACGCCAGTTTTGCGCTGATGGAAAATGAGAACCCTCCTCGCATCATACCACACTTTTCTGTGATCACTGGACATTTGTAAAGGTACTTTCCTAGTAAGGGTTGGGCCCTTACTAGGAAAGTACCTTTACAAATGTCCAGTTACACTTAGCCGATGTTCGATCCTGCTATGGGTCGCATTGACCTGCTATTTTATCTTAAATAATTTTTATATATTCATTATTCTGAGGAAAAGTAGGCCCTTAGATGTATTATATAGTATATATGTATATATAGGCCCTTATATAGTAATATGGTTGGGACTAGAAAAGACCTACCACAAAGTTGATGTTTGGAGTGCTTATACAATTCTATTGTATTTTAAGATCAACTAAAGGTCATCAACTCATCAAGTTCACACCTTCTTTTCACAGAGTCGTAGATAAAACTCTCCGAGCTAAAATTTGCGATGATGTGAAATAATAATTTATGATTAGCCAAATAATAAGATTAGTTGCCATTTAGCTTATCAAATAAGAGCGCGCACCTCCATTTGTAACATTGTGTGTTTAGATTTCTTACCAGTAGCATCATTATATATTCGAATTGATTTCATTAGAAATAAATTGCTGATATTATTGTGAGAGTTCATCAGGCGGTTATCCGGCAAATATTATTAAAATGTTAACAATTGGTTAGACTCTTCTTTAATCTCTTTTTTAAAGTATCAGTTTCAGAAAACGCTAATATATATATTTGTGGTACGGAATGCCTGGCGCAATGACGTCACTTTGGGATAAAGTGCAAAATTGGTGTGCATGCGTCGTATCACCTCGTAACACTGGCAATACGATATTAATACTTTCTTTTTCTTTTCAGTTATTTTCATTTATTTTTGTGTCATCGTCAACAGCTACAACAATTCAATAGATCCTGATGTAACATACTTTTAGCGCTTCAGTATCTAAATGTTTTACTGGGCACCACAGATGATAACAACATTATAACAATTGATATTATTTTTGATTGGTTATTTTGCGAAGAACTAAATAATATTGAATACTACTGATACAATTTACCAATGTTAGCCAGCTGTCAACGTGCGGAATAATAAGTTAGCTACATGTCAATTATACAGTTATGACATGTCTTTCAAATTATTCATAATATCAGCCACAGGATATCCACTGCTGAATAAAGGTTTCCCCCTCCGCTCTCATTCAAATTTAAAAGAAATGCAATTCAAATAATTGCTAAACAATTTTCAAATCATCCACCATTCCAAAGCGAAATTGAGCCAACATATATACGCCTTTTTGTATAGGACCTATAAACATCAAGAGATAGAATACTATATTTTTTAATTAAGCAATTGATTTACAAACGACTAGTTGTTTTATTCTCCTTTATAAACTAATATTGTAAATACCATAAATCAATTTGTAAACTAATACATTTAATAAAGTAAATTAATCTTTGATTAAAAATAGTTTTCTTTGATACGGAATTCCAGAAACGATGAATCCAATTAAGCCATTTAAATGTTGACGAAGAACATCTTAATTTATCTGAAAGAGATCTACTCTACAGAACATAATTCGTTTATTACTCAAGTAAATACCGAGTTAAAACCCTCTCTGTAAACTCGAGTTGAAAGTAAAAAGTCTTTCTTAATTATCAAAGCGGTAAACGAAGTGCTTAATCTTTTGCTTATTGAGTTATGTAGTTATCGACCAGCTGTCGGAAATGGGAAGTCTATTTAGTAATGTTTCCATCGGACTGAATATTTTCATCAAATGTAGCCGTTTTAATTTCATAATTTCACGTGGTAAAGTTCACTGCTGGACACAGGCCTCATTCATAGATCGCCACAACGACGGTCTGTGTGTGGTATGTTTTTTGCTATAATCGCTATGCTTGGCAGGTGGGTTGGCGATCGCACTGAGATACCAATATACTCAAAGAACGCTGCTACCCATCATTCGGCTAATCCCAAAGTAGTATTTTACGACACCCACGGGATGAGATGAGTTGGTGCTATTCGTAGCCGGCACCACACGGCGATTTTTTATTAACTGTTACGTTTATTTGACTTTTTGATATTATTTTGCTTAAATATACTTATTGCTAGCAAACGTACGGTCAGCTGCCCTTCTTGCATTTTTGCTATATATTGATTTTACATATAAAATTAATTTAAGCCGAATAGTACTTACCTTCATATAAGGCGACCAATGAAGCTCGGTGTGTCCCAGAGAAATGAATAACTGTCTTGGAACCCGCAACGAAATTAATCAGAAATGAAAAAGGAGGAGTAGGAAAGAATAGACGTTCCACTTCCCTCCATAGCAAGCTCCTGCTTGCCTGACAGAGAAAATACCTTAGGCGATAGGCACAATAATTGGGAGTGTACAACTAGGATAAGCCTAGTTGCCAAGCATCACGGGTACAAAAATGTTTATAAATATTTAATTACGGGTCCTATACTGTAAGGCTATTGTGACTGATTCCAATAGTATGTATGGCAAAAAGGCCTGAACGCACGGAAATTCCTTCTAGTTGCAACAAGGTCTGTATAGTAAACAACTCCGGATGTAACTTGCAAACTGTCAAACATAACATTGCGTTCATCTTGCCAAAGAATACACTCCCACAGGATATGAAAGTATATCTACATGTATGTAGGTATACTTTCATCATCATCATCATCATTATACAAGGTCTTATTTTAATAATCCACGATATTTTGCATGCTGCCTTAGTAAATGCTAAAGATTATGTATTTCCCACAAATAAATTAATCTGATGGTATAAATTCGGTTCTTTCTGCCGCCGCCTGTTTCGTTAGACGTTGCCGACTGCCTAATTCGGCCAACCGGCCATGTCTGCCATTTTCTTACTAGATGCATGTGGATATTATTACTACTACTGGAATAAGTAAGTAATGAAATTATTGATTTATAAAATAAAATAAAATGTGACAAAAATAAAAACAAATATATCACTACAATTTTTTTAGTGATACCCACATTATCTTTAGCGTTCATTAAGGCGCCATGCAAAATATCGTGGACTATTAAAATAAGACCTTATATAAGCCGAAGTACGTTCACTGCTGGGCAAAGGCATCAAGTTGAAAGGATTAGTAAGTGGAAGTGGCAATAGGCCAGGCACATTACTCATGGAACTGGTGGCCGTTGGGGCAGAAAGGTTCTCGAGTTGATACAGCGCAATCTTCGGGAGTTCGACTGTCTGTAACTGACTGATAAGACAACCATAAGCGATAGCTTAACTTGCTCTCCGAGGCATGGAAGAGGCTTTTTGTAGAAGAATGGTCACCCATCCGTAACACACCCGCAGCAAGTGCAGCTCAACGTCTCAGATCGATTGCTCTTCTCGGTAGGCTACAGTCCATCTGGATCCGGGACTATACATTATAAATATCAGTATTGTAGGTACAACACCTGATATAGGACGAAGGGAAGGGCTGTGACTTCTAGCTTGACCGGAATGTCAACCTCTCCTATTGTACATCGTAAACCTTGTTACTAACCAACGAGATTATGTCGATCAGCAAATAGCAAGAAAGCCATTCCACTCAAGCCCTTTTTAAAAATTTTTATTGGTCCCTAGTGATAATTCTTCATGAATTTCCTCCGCCCCGGGGAAGGGTGGAGGGGCATGCCGGACTCCTACCAGCTAAAATCACTGGAGCGGTCATCTTTGGCACCTTTTGGGGGCTCCAGGTCCTCGTAAGATCACACTAGAGCCCCCCATTGGTGCCACGCCTATAGTCACATCTTGGAGGGGATAAGTTACCCGCTCTAGCGGAGGAGAGGCGACTGTAAAAAGGCTCCCCCAAAGCCCCGTTGTGCGCTGGGTTGTGCACACGGTGGTACGTGACCACGCGCACCGCCACCTTCCCAGGTATCGCTCGGTATGAGCACGCAGACTCCCCAATATGGATGCCCACGACCCCCGAGCCCCCCCGGATCAGTACTCTACCGTATAAGAGTGTTGCAGGTTATTGAACGGCTTTCTTTGTATCACCCTAGTGGTGGTAGTTCGGTTCGTAACCACTCACTTGCAAGTTAGTTCTGATATTACTCTTTCTTCTTTGACGTCAGCTTATTAACGCTTGAGTGGACCCCTGGACAGTCGTTGGGGCTTCCAATATAATCTTGTTTAAGCTGATTTATCATCGTAAGGAAAGCCTATACAACGCGGGATTAGCCTATACTGGAATGTATAGCTTGATAGGTAGGTAGCCGTGCGTCCTATAACGACTCAAAAATCAGTAGATTAAAGGAATCGCTCTCATTTTAAAACACAAGTTGTAATTTCCGATACAGGTATATTTCGGATTCGGTTTATGTGTCGGAGCTAGTCATGATGTTATTTGCTCAGTAATTCACTACGTAACGCAAGCGCCATCTTGCGTTATCTTGTTGTATGGAGTCTAGGCGAAAAGATTCCTTGTACTCTATTGAAGTGCGATCGTAACCGAGGAACGACGAGCCTAGGATATCATTATGTTCAGTCTAGGAAGTCAGACGTTTATGATCTCATTGTTAGATAAGTTAATTTATTGTAACAATGTTATTCATATTTTATTGAAAGCCATCCTCGACTAACTCAGTAATAATCGATATTAGAACTAAAGTGCCACAATTATAATTTCTGTATTTCAGCCATTAGTCAATTAGCAGCGAACAGCAATAAGTATTGAACCTCAGCCTAATATAGCAATGGTATTATGTTCATTATCTTTTAAAAAAAACCGTTGCCAAACATTGGGATTTCTTTCTAGTTTGAATTGTAATCATAATGTCTTAATTTTTTTCGTAGTAAGCTTGGTCAGATGTATGCTTTTCAAGTAGTTATTATTTTTATTTAATAAGCTATTTCAGCCTTTTTGCACTATTGTTTTGATGTACCGAAATGTACTCTCAGCAATTTGACAGGGAGATGTTAGTTTCATTTCGTAATTTAATATCATAATCATGACCCACAATTCTGTAACCTCTCCACGACTTGTATGATAAAATATGAAGATATGTGGCGGATATAAAAATCCATACAAACTTAAATCACCATAGCTTTTACTTCCGAGTCATTAAACCGAAAACTACTTACAGATGTTTCTGGAAACAACCCCGGGATATCCCATAGTCTCACGTTCGGCAATAAGTCGTCGTACTGCACTGTAATCTTAGCTTAGTATTTGGCAGACTCGCTATCTTGCGTTTGCCAAACATGCAATTAACTTCAATATCTGAAATATTGTTTTAGCCGGTAGGAATGCTCCTTCGCCCTTCCCCGGGTAAGAGGAAGTTCATGTAGAAGTTACATTAGGACAAATAAACAAAGGAATAAACTATAATCTCTTGTTGGTTTGCGTGTTATTATACCCCACCGACATCATATTGTTTTTTTTTCTTTTTGTGATATGATATTTTATATCGTTTAACGTTTTTACACTGGTTTATATCCCCTATAAGGGGGAACCCGGTCTTTTGATAGGCTTACGCGGGAACATGGGTCCAACACGCAGAGGCCCTTTAGAGAATTTTAATCTAAAATGTAATGGGAGACTAACCGGGGACTCTTCATGGCTGCACTATAAAATGCAGTCTCGGATTGTCTTCGGAGGTATAAAACTATTGTATGAAATGGAAACTACAAGTATAAGGTCTATTACAATGGGTGCTAAATGGATTTAATACTAAGAAAAACGGAAAAAACGGAGTCTGCCTTTCAACCTTTAAAGTGAAATTCTGTGGCAGACGGTGACTTGCCACTCACAAGATGGGCCCCCTAAATGGCCACCACTACAGGCGACAAGGAGCAACACCGTATTATTATTATTATTTATTTAAAAAGGTTTATTCCACTAATAATATTCTACACGGAGGAACTGCCATCTATGTGCCGCAATCCTGCTCGAAGAGTTACTGGCACCCCAAGGCAAATTTCTATTGCCAACACACCGTTACCACGAATTCCATCCACGCTGTAACCGTAAATTGCGTGATGATACCCAGAACTACAGCGCTAAATCTCAAAGCGTAGTGTAATCAACGCCAGGACGTAGAAACCTCGAGGCGTGCGTATTTGGCAACGACGTTCTATCTCAGCTCAATGCATCAGTCGAGCGGTAAGCAATTAGTACGGGCCGCGGCATACGCGGGTAGCGGTAGATTATTGTTGGTAATGCTTAACATTTTCGTTTAATTTTTCTACGAGAAAGAAGTGGAAAATAATATAAAGCCAGTCCTGGGCTCCTGGAGCAGTTAATGAAAGTGACTTAGTGTGATTCACATAGGAAGTTTCTGGAGTAGGCAGTTCAGAATCTTAATGTTGATAAAGATTTTGTTCGTAACAAATTGTAGTACGATTTAAGTTATTCAGTTGCTTCTAAGCTTCAGATCAATAAAGATGGTTCATATAAAAAAAGAGAACGTTTTAATTCTAACACAGTTAGACAAACATTTTCTGGGGTAAAGCAATTAATGTAGTATATTTATCTGCAGTTACTGTTTTATTAAATTATTATTTGTATGCTGGTTGTAAGTGAATACGTACCGAAACCTTTGGATAGAGAAGCATTACATTTAGGCCTATAATAAAAATAGCAAAGCCATTTATCTCGGAAATAATAGGTTACAGTTTTTGTCATTTTTGAGCACGCGATGTATTCTAAAGAACGCGGTCAAAACGCCACGCGATAATTGTACTATGATATGATATGATAATTATCATCATCATCATTTCAGGCGAAAAACGTCCATTGCTAAACATAGGCCTCCCCCAAAAATCCCCACAATGACCGGTTCTGCGCTACTCGCATCCAGTGGATTCCCGCAACCTTCACTAGGTCGTCGGTCCATCTCGTGGGGGGTCTACCCAGGCTGCGTCTTCCGGTACGCAGTCGCCACTCAAGAACTTTTCGGCCCCATCGGCCATCCATTCTACGAGCAATGTGCCCCGCCCACTGCCACTTAATGTAAGCAATTCGGGCTATGTCGGTTACCTTGGTCCTTTTGCGGATCTCCTAATTTTTTACTCGATCTCGAATGGAAATTCTGAGCATAGCCCTCTCCATTGCCCTTTGGGTGACCTTGAGCTTTCTTATGAGGCCTATAGTGAGCGACCACGTCTCGGTACCGTAGGTCATCACCGGCACACACACTGGTCAAAGACCTTCGTCTTGAGATACTGCGGTATTTTACACGAGAAGATATTGCGCAGTTTCCCGAACGCTGCCCAGTCGAGTTGGATTCGACGGTTGACCTCTTTCATGAAGTTGGACTTACCTAACTGGACAGTTTGTCCCAGGTATATATAATCGGCAACAACTTCGACCGTAGACTCTCCGATCTTAACAGAAGGTGGACATTCGACATGATCTTCGTCTTGTCCATGTTCATTTTAAGACCAACTTTTTCAGAGGCTCTACTGAGGTCATCGAGCATTATACTGAGGTCCTCCGTGGTCTCAGCCACTATATCGTCAGCAAACCGAAGGTGACTAATGTACTCGCCGTTTATGTTGATGCCTAGCCCTTCCCAGTCCAGAACCTTGAAAACCAGTTCTTCCAGTGCGGCGGAGAACAATTTTTTTTTCCGCAGCAGGATGGGTTTTGAGTTCTGGTCCTGTAGTCGGACTGACATAGTGGCGTTTTCGTACAAACACTTCAGCACTTCGATGTACCGGTAGTCGACTTAGCACCTCTGGAGGGACTGCAGTACAGCCCAGGGCTCGATCCAATCAAAGGCTTTCTTGTAGTCCACAAACGCTGAGCAAAGAGGCAGGTTATATACACTCGTTATATATACTCTTCGGTCTTCTGTATAACCTGCCGTAGCGTATGTATGTGGTCTACGGTACTGAAACCTTTTCGGAAACCGGCTTGTTCGGGAGGCTGGAAGTCGGCAAACCTGCGCGCGAGATGATTCGTAATGACTCTCGAAAACAGGTTGTAAACATGGCTTAGAAGTGAGATGGGCCTATAGTTCTTCAGCAGGGCCGGGATATGATAATATTGTCATGCTACTGCGAGATACCTTATCCGCGAACCGTAGCGAAACAACAGCCGTTTAGTTTTTATTTGCATTGCAGTTTTATGTGGTCATAAATACTTTATTGTGTTTTTATTCAATATAGTGTTAGGACCACAGATTCCCGAAGTGGTGCCCGATATCGGTTTCCCAGGGGTTGACATAAACGAAAACTGATTTCGGGGGTCGACGAGGTTAAAAATCGACCCCTATTAGTTATCACAAGTTCTTATCTGAAACTTTCAAGATACTGTATAAGTTGTGTTACGTGTACCAAGTTGTTATAAGAATGACTAATATTTTAGTGGAAAGTATCGCTGTTGTACTTTTTTTTGTCTAAAAAGGCTTTAGTGTAGTTACAAATAATTTGTCAAAACAAAGTTACCGTTTGAAAATCAACGAACGCGGAGATTTGGGGCTGCAAATATTGAACCGGATTTAGCTAGATTGGTAGAAAGTTACCAGGTTCATCCATCACACAGATTTTTTAAATCTTTTATTGCTACTTTGTGATTTTAATGTTTTTTTTCAATAAATTATTACCTACTTAAGTATTTTTACGTTATTTGTATTAATAATTATTACACTTGATATTTGCTGAATCTTTTGGTCATTTTATTTTGTAAAATTTTGATTTATTCACTTACCCAAGCGCAAAGTTTTTAAATTGGTAAGTATTTTGTACCAATAGGAAAAACTAGAGATAGGATTTTTAAAGTAAGTCGGCTATGAGGGTTCGAGATATCAGTTCATTTTGGAAAAGGGGTCTCTTGTCCAAAATGTTTTGGGAATCCCTGAGATAGACGAAAACAATGATTTAATACTGAAATCAGTTAAGCTTTTTTATTTTAATTCATGATAAGAAATCCGACGCAAGGTTCTAAAGCTGCGGTTTCCAGAATGATATACTAAATCCATGATATCAGCTTTCGTTACGATGTTACTTGTACCCGTTATATAGCGGCTACTAGAACATAATATACTCAATTCCTTGCTTGCTTGGCTATCACATGACATAAGCGAAAAATAAAATCTTCCAAATCACAGGTCACTATAACCTGGTTCAACTAGGAAACTTCATCCGCAATTCGTAGTGGACACATAAAAAGCCCTTGAAGTTAATACAGCAGTAAAACGTGCTACGTCAGAGATTGGACATTTCCCTTATGACGTCATTACCGTTACGTTAGTAGATGCTTGTAGCAGCGGCGTTACGAGCAATCTAACGCGGATGAGGTAATTTAGGGATGTCAGCTCGGAAATTGGTGTGCTATGGAATTCTTGGCTTAGGATTTTCAATTTGAAAGCCATTGTCCTTGCTTTTGTTACTAAAAATCTTAGCGAAACGATTTGTTATGTGGACTTTCTAGACATGGAGAATAATAATATTGTAGTGCATAAGCTTAAGTTAGCAATTTGTCACAGTTTGCTGTGCAAAGTGTAATTTCAAAATTTCTTGTATATTATATGTAAACGAAACGTGATTTAAAAAGTAGGTTTCTATTTCAGTGACAATTGTGAATTACCGTAATTAAAGTATAAATGAGTCTCGTCTCAATCAGATATATATATTATAATAAAACACTTTAAAACGGATTCTATCGCGTATATTTTAGATTTTTGTTTTTCCTGATGTTTCGCATACTTTGCAGCATTCGTGGTCGCAGGATGACTAAGGTGACAGGCGTCGTTAGAGATTTTAAAAAAGTTATTTTATTTTATCTACCGTACAATTTGAATCAAAAAATTAGTTTCGATGCAAGCAGTAATCACTCACATTGTCTTGATGTTTTTTTAGTGCGGTGGTGTTTGGGACTTTATGATTTTAATAACTGGATTC
This sequence comes from Diloba caeruleocephala, assembly GCA_947459985.1. Taxonomy (NCBI): domain Eukaryota; kingdom Metazoa; phylum Arthropoda; class Insecta; order Lepidoptera; family Noctuidae; genus Diloba; species Diloba caeruleocephala. The sequence goes on from OX381619.1 coordinate 9,780,607, forward strand.
CAAACAGGTGGTACCTAACGACGCCTGTCACCTTAGTCATCCTGCGACCACGAATGCTGCAAAATATTCGAAACGTCAGGAAAAACAAAAATAAAAAATATACGCGATAGAATCCGTTTAAAAGTGTTTTATTATAATGTGTAATACTCGCGAAAACCTAAGACATTATCAGATATATTTAGTTATTCATATTAAATGTCAGGTCTATTTCTATGTACACTATATATTATGAGCTTTTCTCTTCATACGAAAGCTGTACGAACCATGATCTGTATCTATTTAGAGGAAAATAATATTTTTTAACACTCAGTAAGCTTTCGTGTGGTGAAGGGTAAAGAATGGACCACTCCTCTCTACTCATAGGTGTTGTAAAAGGCGACTAAGGGTTAGTGTCAATAGGATGGGAAGCAGCATCCTCCCGTTTACTAATAACAACAAACTGCGATCACCAATCTGCCAAGTGGTGATTATGGTAATATCCCCTATGCCCACTCTTTATAGTAATAATTGGGAAGCCTATGTTCAGCAGTGGACATTTAAAGACTGATATGTTTGTGTGTGAGTGTGAAGAATTTCTGCTTTGGATTGCTAAGGCACACTTTTCCATTTCCACCTAACGGTGGACCTAAACTATGTTGATTATATGTATGTTCGTTGTTGGAAATTTGTCTAGCTGTGCGTCAGGTCACGCGTAAAAAGAAACTCTTCGTCTTTCTTTTGTATCAAAATGTATCAACGAAATCTGCATATAGAAGTGTTAACCCTAATCGAAATTCGCGGCGCGTCTGCGAGTGGCGTATTTCACTACTATATGTGTTGTTGTATATCAACATAGATTCACGGGGTAATTGGGAGGAGTGATGAAAATTGTTAATGGAGGCAGCTAATAAACCTTTGAAATTTAATTATGTAGAGTATTGGTGGCGCTATTGACTAGCTTGGTCACTACAGGGATAATTGGGACCTATGTTTTTAAAATTGGCCAGTAAGAAATATTGCTGATGTTTTTTTTTTTTAATTCGAATATATAACTCTTTGGGAAGCTGTAGATTGAATTCATATGTCATATGTTTTTACAAATTGGCGACAATTAAAAAAGTATATATCATGCGTCGAAATGCATTTGACCAGAGAATATTTTCGCTCCATGATTTATTACGATTTTCGTTGCGGTTTTAATCAACAACTATGTTATGATAAATTTCGATTAGCATTTCATGATGAAGCCCGATCTCTTGCCACTGTTTATGACTGGTTTAATGAGCATAAATGTGGTCGAAGCTATCTTACTGATGATTTGCACGAAGAAATCTTGCTATGCGACTACTGAAGATATTGTGAGTGCTGTGCGGCTACTGATAGAAGCTGATAGATTAGACATATCAACGGATCCGGACAAGTTTAGGCATTGGTATGAGTGAAGTACAAAAAATCTAACACGATCATTTAGGTATCAGAAAGCTTTGCACCAGATGGATACCTCATAATTTGCTGGAAGATCAAAAACGTCGAAACATGGATGACATCGTTTGGATTGGTGCCGTGAAAAGTATAACGGAGGACTCGACTGCTGTGTTTGACTTCGTCACAGGTGATGAAAGCTGGATTTATTTTTATGAGCCCGAAACTAAAAGACAATCTGCCCAATGCATGTTTTTCCATTCGAATATTAGCCAACAAAAGTAAAGAAAGGTAGAAGTCAAGGAAAAAGATGATTACCGCATTTTTGGACGGACGGGTAATTAATATACCTTTGATATCGAGTACCCCACCCTTTTATATTACACAAAAAAATGCATTTAGTTCATGTTTAATTAATAACCTGTTTAATTAGGTTTTAAACTATAATGTTATTTTTATTATTATAGTTCATAAGCCCAATTAACCTATTAAATCAAATTAATTGTTTACTCATTTCTAGTATAGGTTAGTGTTGTGTACCTGTTATTAGTTTCGTTTAAAATATGAGTTGGCGATCCTAGTGAGAGTACCAGCAAAAGTCATTATTGTAGTGCTATCGACTCTTGATATGTCTGCAAAATTTCAAGTCATTCGGACATCTAGAAGTGAGTGAAAATTGAATTTCGCAAGATTGCATTACCTTCGTATATTCTAGTTGTAACTTTGTAAGTTTTATTCATACAGGTCAAGATAATGCAATAGGTGAACTGTAATGTATGGATATGGGTAATGGGACTCGTATAAAACAAATCGGATGAGCACAAACAATTGAGGGGTACCACTAGAGGCAGACCCTCGTCGAAAACAAAACCAAAGGAGCCTATACCTACTCGGTAGGTTTTCACCAGCCACTAGAGGATAAAAGAAAACCAGTTGTCTTGGAAAATGTTTGACAGCAGCGCCCAAGAACCAGGATCCTCCTCCATCACGACAACGCTCCAGCTCATTCCGCCAGACGGACAATCGAATATTTTTCTATAGAAGGTGTGGAATTCGTGAGTCACCCTTACAGTCCCAACCTGGTACCTGGCGTATTTTATTTGTACATTAAAATAAAAGATAAACTCAGAGAAAAACGCTTCAGAAACGCGAACATGCCGTGGCTGTGTTCGAAAAAACTGTGAAAGAGATCCCTACATAAAACTATTTAACAAAAAAAAATACCGACTTCCTAAACCCTATACGACATAAAAATATTAAAACCACTGAAAAGGAAAATAAACTAATTTATGAAGGCGGCCATGTATAAGATATAAATTCTCGTTGGTCTGCATGAACCATGGTTGGGGCATACCTGGCCCCGCCCGACTTCATAAATAAAGTTTTTAATTTTGTAAAACCTTTTATTTTTGTCCCCATTGTAAATTCTTCATGAACTTCCTCCGCCCGGGGAAGGGCTCCGCTCGGCAGCCCACGCAGAGCACTCCTCAAGGGTGTGCTGTGCAGTAACCTGGTCACTGCCACAACGTGTGTGTGTCAAAACCTCGCGTCCTATTCTGTGCAGGTAAGCACCGAAACAACTGTGACCGGTGAATACCTGCGTCAGGCAGTAGGTGACGCGCTCGCGCCTTCTGAGACAGGCTAGAAAGAGCAGCAGGATGGGCTCGAAAACGCGCTTGGTCGCGAACTGCAACTGTAGGCGATGTTGCCACATGCGGAGTGCGCACCGTCGAGCCAGCTGCCTCAGTCCATCATACGCCCCTGAAGGCACGCTTTTGCCACATAGGCGGAGGGAGCGTGTCTGATCATAGACCCACGTATCCGTCTCCACCAAAATGTTGAAAGGTAGAAAGTGCGCCAGGAGAGTTGCCGTCTCGTAGGACACTGTCCTGTATCCCCGTGCGATACGTATAGCCACCCTGCGCTGGAGACCGTGAAGTTTTGCTTACAGCCTAGATGATATTACAGGCGCCCCGTAGAGAGACACGGACCGCACGATCCCCCGTAGAGACGGCGAACTTCCTCGCTCGGTCCCCCGAGATTGGGCATCACCCGGTGTAATGCACCAACTACCCTCTCGACATGGGGGAATAGGCGCGAGAAGTGCTCTTTGAAGCCCCAACGACTGTCCTGAGTGAGCTCAATGTATTGTTAATTTTACCTGAGAGGTGAAAACACACACTTCTCATTAGTCTTTTTAATAATGAACAATACCTACTGAAATCTATTTAATTATTGTCATCCAACTAAACCCAGACAATAAACACATTCCCAAGAAGTCAGATATTATTCTTATAAGATCATCACCCTGAAGAATTTGCCCACTCCTGTACTATTGATCTATTGATATGTAGCAATGGCCAAGCTATTGCAAATACTGATTATGTTCTTTTATTTGATTTTATATAAAGCATACTTTTATTTATGTTACGGCCATGAAAAACAACCAACAGCCTACTTGACGTTAAGTAACAACCTTACCCATAGACATCAGAAACGAAGAGATTACTAGTATGTTTCCGACCTAAGGCTTAATTTGAAATTCCTTTTGTTTCAGTGAATCCATTGACTGTTCCTAATTTTAATGCGGAATACAACTACGTTTATGGCGGATAAAATAGTTGCTTCTTCTCGACCTTCATATAGAACTAAAGTACAATTAAATATGTAATAATAGTAATTTAAACTAACATGACGGACTCAGACACTAACACTAATGTTACCTAGATATACCAATATTTTGATCAAAAGTGAGAAGTTACGTTCGAGCGTGGTACTATTGAGATATCAACGAAATTTTTTTTTTTGTGTTTTTTCACAAACACAACGGAAACCGATGCTATCAAAATAGCACAAAAATGTTTATATTAAATGGGCATTTAGCTGGAATCCGTCTTCGAAAGCCGTGAGTTATCGCTTACATATTCATTCTTAAAAGTGATTTCTACCATTTTTTCCATTCCTAGGCTAATTAGAATTAAAGCTTGAGGCAATTTGATCAATAAACCTCAAAATGCTTTTATTTTTATAAAGTATCTGTTGTTTTGGTGGTTTTTGGAATATAATAAAAAAATAATATGAATAGCATATCAATTTAGAAAATGCTCTGGATAAACAAATTAAAAGAGAGACCTTAGTGAAAATACATCTTCAGCACTGAGCGGCCCTTGGGCACGGGCTCCGTCTCTGTGCGACCTGGCAGGCCGCACATTACTTCGGACAGGCACGCGCAGAATTCAACGCGGCGCCGTCTCGGGCCTGTTTCTGTTCGGGGCCTGCCCCTTGTTCGTCGCCCAACAGGCCGCAAGTCACGGAGATCGGAGATCGTGCAGGACTCTTCGCCAGTGCCCGCGTCCTGTGCATTTTATGCGGCGGGGATCAGAGGTGGTCTCCTCACGACCCGACTCTTTTGCGTGCTTCACTACCGATGATACAGGAGAAATATTATTGTGTTCGTATTCGTGTTGTGGTTTGTGTAGTTGGTCGTGTTTCAAAAAGTAAATAATATTATTAACTGCGGTATATTGTTACTACTACATAGAAGGTTGCTGCTACCCATTTTCTTTAGTCACCATTAACGACACCCACGGGTATACTGGGGGTCGCCTATGTTTTGTCAAGACCTATACGACCACGGTAGATATCGACTGAACTAAACTAACAAACTTTTAAAAATAAACTACGCAAATACCTCCTCAGTTCTTTGGCAGAAACATCTCTATGGTAGTAATAAAAATATTTATATGTGTATATTTTGTTATTGTATGGTTTTATTATTACACGTGTACGTATATTTATATATGTATATATTTATATCAAGTCAACGATAAACGTCTTGCATAAATTGCCTTTCGTTATTTAACTACTCACAGTTACACTGTCTGTGCACTTACCATGTATTTTATTTTTCTCTGCATCACCCTAAGGTCGACTGATAGAAAATGCCCAATGGCATTTAGTCCGCCTTTGTACAGTTTTAGTGCATAAAGTATTAAATAGATATATAAATAAATAAAACGCAACGATATTCCACCACATTCAGGGGTTTATTTACATTTACATTTGAGCATTTTTGCGGTGGAGCAGTGTCATTTTAGTTCAAACATGTCTATTAATTCAGTTTCCTTATAACTTTATTAATTAAACAACTACAATGTCGTAAACTCTGAAAGCGAACCTACAATGCTTGAAGCGCATTATTCTCATTCATTTTGAATGCTTGAATTTTCACAATTTGTACAGACGGATGGTACGCTTTGTTTATGCATAAGCTTTTTGCATATTCCACTTGGTAGAACGGCGTGTGGCCAATTTGCTCAATTTAGATATGCGGCCAAATGCTTGAATAATAAATGGGATTGCAAATATAGTATTGTAATTGCGCTGGATTTTTAGTTCAGACGCCGTTATGTGTCCAGATTGTATTCAGATTGTAATTTACTCCACAGTCGATAGCAATAATAGAATGGCAGTTCTTTAAATAGACCTGTTTATTTTCCGCGATTGTGCTGTGTTGTCATTATGCCAATGTTTGCTTTCAACAGTTCATTACGGCGGTCAATTAGAAGGCGTAAGTTCAGTAGAGGTACATTTACGGATTGCCGCGAATAGATACCAGTGTCATTTAAACTGTGGAAACGTGGTTTATTTAACAGCTATAGAGGTCTGGGGGGTTAATTTCTCGCGATGCGGGATCAAGTCGAAAGAGAGATTTCCAAAAAAACATGGCGCATGTCGGTCGCAGTCGGTTTCTTGTATTTTCATGATGTCAGGTTAGAGATATCTTTAACTCCAGCTCTCGACATGTAACGCGTGGTCGTAGGCACTCGAGACAGACATGTCGCACGATAAGGCGAATGGAAACGTTTGTCGGTGCTAAATGTTGCAATTTTACTCGGGGCTTGTTTGCTACATATGAATAATTTAAAGTACATAAATTATGCATGCGGATTTTTCATTAAAATTTATATAAAAAGCAAATTGCGAGTATTTTTATAAATTATTGTTTGTTTTTACCGAATTGATAGAATGTATGACACGTATATTGACGAATCATGCTACGCAATTACGACGACCATTCGGTCTCGAGACAAAATGTTTTAAATATCATATTACTTCACAGAACAAAGAAAAGTTATTGAAAAAATAAGAACACGCATTTATTAACGAATAAATAAACAATTAACATTTTAGGTAAATCTAAATATCGCGAGTGTGTTAGTAGAGATTCCATAAATCTCTGACATTTTATCTCTATTAAATAATAGAGATAAAATGTCGGAGAATCATGGAATCTCTAATTACGATTTTTATAAATGATCGACATTTTAGTGACTTTTCCTTAGACTTAGCGGGTTAGAGATTATGTCTAAAATAGAGATATCTAAAATATACATATTCTTAGCACTTATAAACTGAACGTATAATAGGAACTGGTACAAACCGAAGGAAATGTTGGAACGAACAATAAAAGTAATCTTTACATCATATACTCACCACTCCATTCAACCAGTAATGTGTAAAAATACTAATACGATGTGTAAAAATAGACATCTTTCTGAGACACACATTAAACGATACTGACCAGACAACGGAGAACAACGCGAGGCAACCAAATTTACTTCGGTGATGTTGAATCCACCGTTCCATAAATTATTCAGGCCCCTGAACTTTTACACACATAGTAATAAAGTAGAAGGTATAACTATCGTATGTTAGGATTACAGAGACTAATATGCGGACAAACCCGGCTTTACGAGCAAACGACCGTTCTTTTGATGAATCGGTTTGTGCAAAAGCCACGCTTTATGTTCTATCGATATCATTTTGTCGGGAGTATTAAGGTCCGTACTGATACGCATATTTTCTTACTTTCATCTCATAAAACCATGCTTATGAAATATTAGGTAGGTAGGTTTCAGATAACACGAAGCGAATAGGTAATTTTTACCTCTAGTGTGATCCCCCCTTCGGTGCCGAAGTTGACCGCTCCAGTGGTTTTAGCCGGTAGAAGTCCGGAAGATACCCCTTCGCCCTTCCCCGGGGTGGAGGAAGTTCCATGTAGAATATCCACTGACATTAATAAAAAAAAGGTAATTTTCACAGATTTTTCATTGAGTATTGAAAATAGAAATCTATGCCAAATTAACACAAAAAAAGAGTAAATAATAATTAAGGTTACCCCGCTCTTCTGGCTTCAGATGACCTGTTACGGTTGTCAAAGTATTTGTTTGACAACCGAGACCGACGCGACGGCTTAGGTAGAGGAAAGGTAGGATATTTAGAATACTATTGGTAATTTTTGATAGCAGGATGTCACAGAAAGTAATTGTATATCTTGTTTTTACGGCCGTAAAATATTCATAAGAGGCGTCATCCATCTATATTATATATACATATTGACGGCACGGTTGGTGCAGTGGCTGATACAGTCGGCTGCTGCGCTCTGGGTCGTGGGTTCGATTCCTGCACGGTACAAATATTTGTATGATTTGCAGGTAGTTGTTCCGGGTCTGGGTGTATTGTTTGTGGAATTCATGTCTGTAAACGCACCCACGACACAGTAGAAATCCTAGTGTGGGACAAAGTTAAAAAAAAGCTTACACGGTTATTCCGTTAATTTTCATAGATGGCGGCCAGATATTGTATTGTGCAAATATTGTAGTCTTTGGAATTATGTAACAGTGTTCGTAAAAAAAATTGAGGTATGTGTTTAACCCATTTCCATCGCTAAATTTCCTTATGGTTGCGCTGTTCAGTACTGTAAAATAGACCATACATTTTGCATATTGGCTTTGATTACAACGATTTGTATAATTAAAAATAAAAGAATTGAGGTTATGTCCGACTACGTCTTGTTGCTCATTTAGCATCCCTGGTGTGACTATTTATCTTTTATTTTTTATTATTTCGGCCGAATGAAGTCCACTGCTGGACACAGGCCTCCCCCAAAGATAACCACAACGACCGACATGGGCGCGTTGTGTGCTCATTGGGGGGTCTTGCCATAATCGCCACGCTTGGCAGACGGGTTGGCGATCGCAGTTGAGTTGTTAATGTACTCGAAGGACGCTGCTGCCCATCCTCCGGTTAATCCCTTAGTCGACTCTTACGACACCCACGGGATGAAAAGGGGTGGTGGCATTCTGAGCCGGCACCACACGGCACTATTTATCTATTTATATAATATTATTCTTTAAAATTGAGACCCCTAACTCACTATCACGACTCCTAACATAGACTGTTGGAATATCAAATTACCGTCAGTCGGGTTAGAAACAGATTCAAGAGAGTTGTTCTGTAGGATAAATCTTCAGATCTTTTTCATCACAAATCTCCTATTTTATTCTTAAACATTGCCGTAATAACTAACTTAAGCATGGTGAATATAATTTGGAATATTCGCATACCAAAATACCTGTAGGTCGTCTCCAAAACAAAATTCTGCCATTTTGCATTCAACCTAAAATTGTAAACTGTTCAATTGTTTTTATAGTTTGGTTTTGCAAATTGATAATAAGATAATATTGCTTAAATTTAAAGTAGTGATTGTTTTACAATATACTACACAGTAGTACTAAACGCACGCTTAGTAGTAGGTATATTAATATCATGACAAATGTCTGTTGTAACATAAAACTAATCTAACTCCGAATTGTCTGCCCTCCGCAACAAGCACTAGAATATGCACGAGTCAATTCAGAGAAGCGTGTTCGTACGGTCATCATCATTCATAAATAACGTCGCCGGTCAACCTGCGATATTGAAGATTATTAGGTTAGCCTTCTGTGTGAATATCTGTGCATTACGCAAGGAAGAGGTGTAGCCATTTTGAGCATAGTGATAAAACATAGCATATTATCCGAGTGAAAATCGGCGATCATAATGTCGAAATCGATTATTAAAAAAAACTATTCGAATTTTAGTTTAATGGCTCCATTGTTATGTTAATGATTCCGCCAGGTTACATATAACAAAAATATATTTTAAAGAAAAACCAATAATTAAAATTGATTTATACTGGTCTGGTTGAATTCATTAACATCATTTCGGCCGAATGAGGTCCACTGCCGGACACAGGCCTCCCGCAAAGATCACCACAACGACTGATGTGGGTGCGTTGTGGGCTCATTGGGGGGATTTGCCATAATCGCCATGCTTGGCAGACGGGTTGGCGATCGCAGTTGAGTTGTTAATGTACTCGAAGGACGCTGCTGCCCATTCTCCGGCTAATCCCTTAGTCAACTTTTACGACACCCACGGGAGGAGATAGAGTGGTGGTATTCTGAGCCGCCACCACATGGCACGCATGGTTGAATTAAATAACTTAAAAATAGGATATAAACAAAAAAGATAAAGTTTCAATTTATTCAGTCACCTAACATTTTTCAATAATTACAATTGTACACAATGTTTAGTTTTTTTATGTGTTTGTGTAAATTTTTAAGCAGAGAAATAGGTTTATTACTTTGTAATCATAGGGAATAAGTATTTCATTCACAAAAAAATGTAATCAAATGAACAAAATGGCGTTTGTGGACTATGAGAAAGACTTCGATTCTATTGAAACCTGGGCAGTGCTGCAATCTCTGCAGCGGTGCCAGATTTACTATCGGTACATTGAAGTGTTGAAGTGCTTATACAGAAACGCCACCATGTCGGTCCGAGTACATGAACAGAGCACGGGGGCAATTCCATTGCAGAGTAGTGTGAGACAGGGGGTCGTCATTTCCCCGAAACTGTTCACCGCTGCAATGGAGGATGCCTTCAAGCTAGTGGAGTGGAAAGATTTGTCGACGACGTCGTAGTCATGGCAGAATCGCTGCAAGACCTCAGCACAATGCTTGATGACCTCAACAGAGCATCCCAACAGGTGGGCCTTAAAATGAACATGAGCAAGACGAAAGTCATGTCAAATGCCCATGTCGTGCCCAGCTCAATATCCGTTGGGAGCTCTGTTCCCGAAGTTGTTGACGAGTATGTCTACCTGGGACAAACTGTCCAGTTAGGTAGATCCAACTTCGAGAAAGAGGTCAATCATCGAATCCGACTCGGCTGGGTAGGGTTTGGGAAACTTCGCAACATCTTTTCGTCAACAATAACGCAATGCCTCAAGACGAAACTCTTTAACCATTGTGTGTTACCAGTGATTACATATGGAGCAGAGACGTGGTTACTCACAATGGGCCTCATAAGAAAGCTCAAGGTCACTCAGCGAGATATGGAGAGAGCTGTGCTTGGTATTTCTCTACAAGATCGAATCAGAAATGAGGAGATCCGTAGAAGAACTAAAGTTGTCGACATAGCTGAAAGGATTAGTAAACTGAAGTGGAAATGGGCGGGGCAAATTGCTCGTAGAACTGATGGCCTTTGGGGCAGAAAGGTTCTCGAATGGAGACCGCGTACCGGAAAACGCAGCATGGGACGACCTCCAACGAGGTGGACAGACGACCTGGTGAAGGTCGCTGAGAGTCGTTGGATGCGTGTGGGATGTGACGACTTTGTGGAAATCAATGAGGATTTGTTCAGCAGTGGACGTCCTTTGGCTGATATGATGATGATGATGCCAAGATTATGTTGAGACATACCATGAACCAACCTTATGTGCCACGCCTAACTTTTCGGAGGTTTGGTTTAATATAATGGTAGCGATGGCGTTCGAACTATATAATGCGGTAGAATAGTTACGTATGCTATAACTGATGAGCAATCGCCGAAGCAGAAGGTATGTACATAAAATTAAAGAACTCACTAAGTCGTTCCTCGGCAGTTTATATAGTAGTTGGTTACAGCGAGTGTTGTCCAGTCTTGTGATATATCCTAGTTATACACTTGACGCATTTATAAAGAACACGGCACTAAGATTGTTATTTGCAGAGCCACATTTCCACACGCTATTATTTTCAGATAAGTGCTTGATAAGTGTATGTACCAAAGCTGTTTTCTGAGCGCCATTATAAACACAAACGTTCAGACTGGGAATAAATGCCTGAAGCCAACATCAATATTTTTCCAGATACAGAATATGAACCCACATGCACAGAACATTAGTCAGAGCATGGCTTAACACGGCTGAGAAATGATTTTGTAGGTATTTTTGTTACTAAATGGTGTCTTATTCCTACAACTACATTAAGGAGAGTCTTTAACAAAGTTTCACAGAAGCATTATACCTAAATGTTGTCAAGTGATTATTATCTAAGTTGGGGACAGTCTTGCCTTACATACGGAAATGCCCATGTCATCAAGATTTATGACTTACCTTAAACTTAACAAACTTAACCGAATAGTTCGCTAGGGATACTAGATAACTAAGAAATATATTATGGCTATGTAGGCATTGTTCTCACGAATTTTAGTATATGATGGGTATAAGGCTGGTATGCCATGTGGTGCCGGCTATGAATAACACCAACCCATCTCATCCCTTGGGTGTTGTAAAAAGCGACTATGGGATGAGCCGGAGGATGGGCAACAGCGTCCTTTGAGTACATTAACAACTCAACTGCGATTGCCAACCTACCTGCCAAGCGTGGCGAGGAAGTCAGAAACCCGACATTCTGACATCTGTGTAGCTATTCTAAACACATACCGATCTCTGTAGACACGTTCTCGACACGGACAGTTTTCACGCGTTTAGAATATTTTCATAAAGATATCGGTAAACCGCAATAAATAGATTGCGTTCTGGGCTCGCGGGTGCGTAGATTGGGGAATCTAGGCGCCTACATCGAGCGACACACGAGAAGACGGTGTCGCGCATGTGGTCACGCGCCTCCTTGTGCGCACCACAGCACAGCGCACAGGGACGCTTCGGGGGACGCTCTCCGCGATGTGCCTATAGGCGTGGCACCAGTGGGTGGCTCTAGTGTGATCATGCGAGGACCTGGAGCCCCCCTTAAGTGCCAAAGATGACCACCCCAGTGGTTTTAGCGGGTAGGAGGCCGGTATGCCCCTTCATCCTTCCCCGGGGCGGAGGAAGTCCATAAAATTCCACTGGGCTCAATAAAAAAATGTTGGATGGCAGTCGTTGCATGTAGAATACTGCTATTTAGCGGTGGTTAGACTGGAAGTCGACCTTAACAACATTGGAAAAACGCGAGGAAGATGAAGAAGAATAGTAATAATAACAGTGAATGTCAACTATAACACTCACTGTTATTATATATGTATTAGTCCTGCTTATCTATACAAATAAATAAAATTGAAGTGTCTGTATGTAATGTCAAAATAACAGATTTTTACAAAATGCATATGAAAGTATATACGGTACATATAACAAAAAAACAATTTTTGTTCCGAGTAATCTCCTAAACGGCTGACCGATTTTGACGGGACTTTCACTGGCAGATAGCTGATATTATAGGGAATAACTTAGGCTACTTTTATATTAGAAAAATAATTAGGGATACGCGCAAAAAAAAGAACCTTTGAAATTCGATGTACATATTCTATGTCAATTGTCTATGTCGAAATACTCTAAATTTCTTTTACATTAAACGCGGGTGAAACCGCGGGTCCCAGCTAGTACCCGATAAAACCGTGTCGTGTTCGAATTAAAAATATAGCAGCACTTGATGCCTTCCATTGGATGTCTTGTGCAGCATTGGATATCCTTTGGTTGATAAGATGTGGACTGGAAGCCGACCCCAACGTAATTGGGCAAAGGCTAAGATGATGAAGAAAAAGTATAGTAGACACTTACTGCTCTTTCAGTATTACAAGTTACCAAATAATTTACACAGGATCTACTGGGATACAGCATTTTATTATTGAAACGCAGCATTACGTTCCATGTGGACGTAATGTCGGCTCGGGGGCGTTTTTCATTTAATTTCCGCCATAATGACGTCATAAATTACACACCACTCTTATCTTTTCCCCACTTTTAAAATTAAACTCTGTTTTAAAAATGTTCGTCCGTTTACGTACTGCATTATGAGTTTTTTTATTTATCTCATGAATGACTGGAAAATGTTGGATTAATGTTCATAGCTATAACATTTTGTCTACATAAATTATACACGACACATGTAAAAATATTAAACACCAAAAATAAATACTTTGCGTGATATTTTCACATATAAAGGACAAAAAATATGTTATTAGAAGCAATAGCTTTTAAACACTACTAAATTCAAGACACCAAGACTTCGTTACTTTTAAAATTAAATACCATTAAGGATTAAAGCGACGCTTCTTTAAGGTAGGCAATTTTTACAGCACAATGTACTTCGCTTAACTTTGCGCCAACAAATTTCATATTCGAACACCGTATCGTTCAATAAAAGGAAATATTTATGTTACAAGAACTTTCCAGAACTTACAATAACCTGTCAAAAAAGCTTCCTCATTTTTTTGCTATACACAAAATTCAATAAGTCCAAATATAATGCTGAAGTACATGCAACTTTGTTACATAAATCTAAGTTAGACGCTGCGGGGTGCGCCCCACTCAATTTACTTCTCCTATTGGTCACCCTTCTAAGATGAAATTACATCAGATAGTGCTCACATCCCTTATCTTATGGTGATTTAGAAGATACACACTTTATGTCATTGTTTAGATATCTTTTTGGGAATTATTTATGCTGTTGCTTTTTATGGCCGTAGAAAGCAATCATGTGAAGTGTTTTTTGTTGATAGATACTACTGTTATTAGTTTACAAAATGATTATTTTATTAAAATTTAATTGACGATTACATAATTATGTAGTATCTACATATACGAGCGGACCTTCTGTTTCCAATTCTTATTAATATTTTAGTTTAATGTCTTCATCGTTTTGACAATGATTCCGCCAATGTCAAGTATAGGTATAATTAGTCACTTTTACTGGTGACACTGCTCTGCTCTTTAGTGGAGATACTTGGGACGAAGTGTTTTTGAGTGCTCAGAGAGGCTTAAATACTGTTACTGGATGGTTACGTGAAAACTTTTTGACCTTAAATCTAGACAAAACCAAATACGTTACCTTCTCCGTAAAGAATACGGATACCGTTCTCTCATCACGTAACTTAATAGCCCACTCTTGCACTAACCCTCATGCCTCCAGCTGTTTATGTCCCAGGCTCTTGAGCACGGGATGCTAGGTCAGGAAACCTCCTCGCGTGCTCGGCGGCCGCTGGTCCCTTTTGATACGTCCGGGGGGGCCGGTTGCCGAACCGGTGCACCCTGGGCATCGAGTAATAACTACTCCACTTTTTGGAGGACCTCATTGCCCGATGGCCAATATTCTGACAAGGAGGGGGTCAGTTTTTGGGCCGTAGGAGCCCAGTTTTGGGCCGTAGGGTGTTCCTTCGTTTTCGGAGGAACATAGGCGGGCTCGGTGTGCACTTACCCTGCCCCGAGCAGGTAGTGGAAGGTCTCCCCTTTCCCTGCCACCGTCGATATCGTAACCTTGGTTGGAGCATCGTAGTCACGTCTCGCGGCTCCGACCGGGACCGAGGATCTCGGCTTAACCGCCCGGATCGCGAGGAAGAAAGCCTCTATAAAAATTCCCCGAACCCAAGCTAGCGTGCGGCGAGGGGTGCATGTCTGATGGGAAGTTCAGTAGTCAGTGTTTCGAGTCGGTGTTGGTGACTCCGTGTTTTTACCCTTTATGCTGCTCGCACATTATGTAGTAGTTGTTAAAAATAGCTATTGTGAGGAGAAATAAATGATATTATTATTTCCTTTATTATCATTTAACAACATATTTTATTCATTTTTAAATATACACATCTAAGCAAAAATTAAATACATTAAAAAATATAAAAAATAGTGACCAACCGGCAGCGGGCACAGGGTCCAAGCAACCGGTGGTTAGGGCTCCAGAGAAAGGAACCTCCTCACTATGCGTGCCGTGTCAAGGAGAACTGCTTTCTGTAGCAAGCCCTTGATCCAACCACCTAACGAGAGCCTCTTTAGATGTTGGTCGAGGCTCTTGGCTATGAGGCCATTGGCTGTTACAACTATCGGCACAATGATAAGGTAATCCTGGAGGGCAGATTAAAGTAGCTGCTTGATTTCTTCATACCTTATGATAAAAAAAGTATATTAAGTAGCTTACAGAACGCAGGGCAGTTTGTGGCGAGCTGAATGTGAGTGGCGACACTGCGTACTTGAATGCTCCAGAGAGTCGGTCAGGGCCTCGTCTCCGCTTGCCTTTATTGGTTGGTTGGAGTGGAACCCCATGAGTGCCCGCAGGATTTTCAACTCTGGCTTGCCTTAGTTGGCCGATCAGAGGGAGGCCGCCAGAGCTATATGTTCGGGGGTGGAAGTGTCTAATGGCGTAATAACGGGGAAACCCGCTCCGAGTCTTCGAGACGCGCGATGGTGAAACCGGTGCCGCACCTCTCTACACCCCTAGCCGCTCACACCGGTTGGGCTCCTTGTCGCCTGTAGTGGTGGCCATTTAGGGGGCCCATCTTGTGAGTGGCGAGTCACCGTCTGCCACAGAATTTCACGATCAAAGTTGAAAGGCAGACGTCGTTGTTCCCGTATTTATTAGTCTTTTTATTCCATGTAACACCCATTGCAATAGACCTTATCGTTATAGTTCCCATCTCATACTATAGCCTTACACCACCGGGGACAATCCATGACTTCATTTTATAGTGCAGCTATGAAGAGTCCCCGGTTGGTGTCCCATTACATTTTAGATTAAATTTCTCTAAAGGGCCTCTGCGTGTTGGACCTACTACTGTTGACTATGACTGTATAAGTTATACTTCGTGGACATCTTCTATCTATTTGCAGAACTTTTATCAACTATGTTGAGGTTGACTTCGATATGACTAAATTCGAGTTTTAAATCTGTAATAATCACTTCAGCTGAATGAAGTCTACTGCTGGAGACAGGCCTCACCCAAAGATCGCCACAACGACCGGCCCGGGGGTGCTGTGTTCTCTTTGGGGGTATTGCCATAATCGCCACGCTTGGCAGGCGGGTTGGCGATCGCAGCCGAGTTGTTGATGTACTCGAAGGATGCTGCTGTCCATCTTCCGGCTAATCCCATAGTCGTCTTTTACGACACCCACGGGATGAGATGGGTGAGTTCCGTGATTGAAAGACTGAAAATACTCAACCAATATATATAGCCAAATCAGTTTACCAATATAGGTTTTTAAACTATCGCAAATTTCACTCATATTAGACTATGATTTCGGAACTTTTCGCGCACAGATAGAACAATATTTTGACAAACCTCAACGTTTCGGCCAAGTTGCATTGACCGTGGTCACGAGAAGAGAGTCTTTTATGAGTAGTCTAATATGAGTTTACCAATGTTGTTAATTCAACGACTGACGCAAGAGTTACATACAGCATACCGGTACATTAAGGGGAAGCCTTTGTTCAGCAGTGGACGTCCTGTGGCTGATATGATGACATTATTCGTATAAATAAACAACAATGTTTAATCGCAATAAAAATAAATGGTGCAATTCATCAAATAGCTGAAAAGTACCGCAGCCTCTGTCCATATAAATTCAGTCGTTACCCGACCTAATAACTCAATAAAAACCGAAGTACACACGGGAAGTACCTACTACCTACGGATTAAATTACCGTCTATATATCAGCACTAGTGTTGCCAAGTGTGTTCATTTTGTGGGATTTCACGACCCCGGTTTAAGGACATGGGTCGTTTTGGGCCTGATCTGTTACAGAAATGAAAGCTTAGAACTAAAAATAAGCGTATATTTTGTTTCACTATTTATCTTTGAGATTTACAATTAAAATAAAAAGTGCAAAAAATCAGAAGACAACATCAATAAACCAGTGACATCTCAATGAAACGCATACTATTGTCTATGGCCTTGTATGGCCTATGTAAAACAAGTTGTCTTGGATACCGATTTGTCTGGAATATTGCGAACAATTGACGGTATGGTTGGTGCAGTGGCTGATACAGTCGGCTGCTGCGCACCGGGTCGTGGGTTCGATTCCCGCACGGAACAAATATTTGTACGATCTGCAGGTAGTTGTTCCGGGTACGGGTGTATTGTGTGTGGAATTTGTGTTTGTAAACGCACCCACGACACAGGAGAAATCCTAGTGTGAGGCAAAAAAAAAAAACATAATTACAGGTATCGATACGTATAGGTATTATTTATTTGATAAAATAAACGATAGTAGCTATTGGATCATACCACCGTACTTAATCTCACTGTACAACAACGAGGATTTTACTTAAACGAATTGCGTTATAATAATAATTTAATATTAGAATAAAATATTGTAATTAAATACTCATGCACACCTATCACACCATACCAATTTCTTAAATGTTCAAGTTGAAGTGTACCAACAAAATTCAGGGCCATGCATTGTATGGGCGATTGCCAGTCTCCTTTAGGGCCACAAACGTTGTTTCAATGCTGAAAAATAGCTGTCCTGTAGCTACTGCACTCAACCAATGTTTTGTTATTTTTGTACACTGGCTGTGAGGTCAAATGACAATTCCGATATTTTAAACTACAGCTGATTATTTTAATACTCATCATGAGTTCTTTTTGAAACGAAGATATCAAATTATTGTGCAGTATAAATACAATATATACAAATATCCCTTCCTTGTGGCGTAAAGCTTACTTACGTCCGTGCCTTACCTAAAATTCCTAACCCCTCTCTTCTCAGCCACTTCCGCCCAATTTCTATCCTTCCTTTCCTATCAAAAGTGATAGAGGCTTGTGTTCATAAACAGTTATCACTTTTCATTCATGGGAATACCCTCATAAGCCCCCTTCAATCTGGGTTTAGGCCAGGGCACAGTACCACTTCCGCTCTCCTGAAAGTGACTGGCGATATTAGGGCAGGTATGGAAGATACCAAAGTCACCGCTCTAGTGCTGGTCGATTTCTCCAATGCCTTTAATACCGTCAGTCATGATATCCTTCTATCCATTCTTTCTTATCTTATGGTCTCTCGTGAGGCACTGGATTGGTTCTCCTCTTATCTTCGTGAGCGTCAGCAATCAGTTCAAGCTGGTGAGTCTCTATCTAGCTGGTGCGATCTGAAAACTGGCGTTCCACAAGGTGGTATTCTTTCTCCTCTGTTGTTCGCAATTTTTATTAACTTCATAACTCCTGAACTTCAGTGTGCGTATCATCTCTATGCCGATGACCTACAATTATATTGCCAAGCAAAAATCGAAGGTATACCTGATGCAATCGAAAAATTGAACCGTGACTTGGTAACTGTAAAAAATTGGTCCGATAGATTCGGAGTGGCAGTGAACCCTGTTAAGTGCCAAGCTATACTTTTTGGAAGCAACCGTACCATTAGCAAAGTGGAGACTTCAACTTTGCCATCGATTGCGTTTAATGGTATGAACATCCCTCTCAGCTCTTATGTTAAAAACTTAGGCTTGCACATGGACACCACTCTAAAATGGCAAACACAGGTTACCAAGGTAAGCCAAAAAGTAACAGGAACGTTACGGTCTCTGTATCGCTTAAAAAATTTACTCCCATCCAATGTGAAGGCAATGCTTGTGCAGGCTTTAATTTTACCCATGATTGACTATGGTGATGTGTGTTATTATGACCTGAATGCAGATCTGCTCAACAAACTTGACCGCCTTCTGAATAACTGCATTCGATTTGTTTTCAATCTGCGTAAGTTTGACCATGTGTCGACCTACCGAACCCTTCTGAAATGGTTACCTATCCGGAAACGTAGAGAGCAAAGAGCATTGACTACCTTGTTCTCCTTTCTTGATTCTCCGACTTCTCCTACTTACCTTACTTCTCAATTTCCTTATATATGCTCAAATCATGACAGAAATCTTCGTTCTTCATATAATCGTCTCCTGCAATGTCCCTCTCACCGCTCTGACTTTATGCACTCTTCTTTCTTTGTGCAATCTATTCTTCTGTGGAATGCACTACCTCTGGAAATTAGGATGGCCACCAGTCGCTACTCCTTTAAAAGTAAATTGCGAAAGTACTTTCTCAATTCTTTGGCAGAATCATCTCAACGTTGATCTTTCTTATTATATGAATGTATGTATTATTATTGTGTATGTATTTATTATTGTATATATATTGTATGTAGTTATATTTTAGTATCTACTTTTATTATGTTATAGTTTAAAAAGCTTTGCGATTACTCATATAATTATCCGTTTGTTAATAACTGATTACAGTCACAGTTTATGCCCTACCATGTTTTGTCTCTGCATCACCCTAAGGTCGACTGGTAGAGAATGCCTAATGGCATTAAGTCCGCCTCTGTACAAAATTTGTGCATAAAGTATTAAATAAATAAATAAATAAATAAATACCGAAAATGTTCAAACGGTATGTAGATGATACTTTTACCATCTTGCCTCACAATACCTGCATTTTTATAACACCTTAATTCAATACATGGTAAAATTCAGTTTACTATGGAATTGGAGGATAACAAATCCTTAGCCTTCCTTGACATACCTACTACTTATCCATAATCCTGATCATTCAGTTAGTCACACCGTGTATAGAAAGTCTACCCATACAGATACATACAGACCTTAACGATAAATCTTCACCACCATCCTTGTCAGTTAGCTACCGTGGCCAAATCTTTGTTACAGAGAGAACACAACTCACACACTGGCAGGGGTTACAAAATAACAATAAGAGCGCCACATCCCCGTCACAGAAGACGCCCGAAACCCACCTCGGTTGATCGGAGACCTGCTGTTTTACCATTATAAAGGGAGTCATGGACAGAACTGGTCATATCTTGAAGCATGCTTCTATTAAAACCTACTTCAAGCCGCATAAAAAAATGAGCCAACTTCTCAAACCCGTGAACTGTCACATTCCTCTACTAGATGCAGGGGTCTACAAGATTGACTGTGATTGTGGTTTATCATACATAGGGTAAACAAAGCGTAGTATAGTCACCAAAATTAAAGAAAACATAGCTGATGTCAAGCATAGTTGCTCCTCAAAGTCTGCAGTGTGTGAATATGCCTTAGGCAAACCCAACCATTTTCTTCGAGTTGATCATCCCCAAGTCCTCGCGAAAGAGATGTACCAAGAATGTGAGGCTATTGAAATTAAAATACATCCTAATTTTAAGTGAGAAGATGGTTGGTAGGTACCACCTGTATGGAATCCGGTTATTAAATTAATCAAGTCCCAAACAACACTAAGACACTGGGAGTGATTACTGAGTGCATCAAAACAATTTTTGATTAGTTTTGTACGCTAGATAAAGTAACTTTTTAAATCTGTAACGACGTTTGTCACCTTAGTCATCCTCCGACCACGAACCCTGCAAAGTGTTCGAAACGTCAGGAAAAACAAAAATCAATTATATACGCGATTCAATCCATTTTAAAGTTTTATTATAATGTATAATAATAGCGAAAACTTAAGACATTACTATAAGTAATACAGTTTTTTCTAACACTTGGTTGCAATGTATGTATGACATTATCATCCTCTTTTGTAAGACCTGATTTCCCAGCACTACTTTATTTTGATCCAGCATTTTACGAGATCTCGCAACACTAATCACTGCTATATGGCAGTAATTAAAAAGTTCTACGAGCACTTCGATAGTTTTAGCAACTTTGTGAACGGGAAATGGTCGTCTAATTTAATACGGTTTGTTTGGTAGTCCTCCAGCTTCTAGAGTTAACTTTTCAGAGTACTCACTGCAATCGCTCAAGCCATGCCACGATATGGCATTTAAACATCTGAAATATTATATTAAAAATGATATTGACATTAGAAACGAATGTTACCAATAATGTCAGGCGATACCACTTTTAGCTTGCATTACATTTAAAAACGCGCGGATCTTTTTTGAACAAAATTATTCGAGCTCATTGCCAATGGCTTATGATCTTTACTTGCTCTACCAGCTTCATCTTCGTTCATTATTATTTCTGAAAGTTTACGTATTACTGTTAAATCGTAGTCGTTTATTATTGGTCTAAGTAACTTATAAATAATGACCTATAATAATAGTTGCATTATCTTGCCAACTACATTAGAGATGGGCCATTAAAGCCAAGTAACGCTAATGAAACGGAGCAAAGTTTAATGAAGTATAGTTTCTTTTACACACAATGGTTTCTATTTCCAACAAAATGAGAAATGTTGAGACTGTGCTAAAAGTTGGGACTGATAGATAGGTGTCTTTACTATTTTTTGCTGACACCAAGGTGTCATCAAGGTATATATTACTCTATTTTGAAGCGAAACTTGTTAACGCAAGTTTGGGATGGGCGCACAAAATGTGTAATGAACGATCGCAAATATGGCGAAACAACAAAAGCACCTCACTGGCTGCGCAGTGCATATTGATTACATGCTTTATTTAACTTACACTTATTATTTCCATTATTTAACTTAAAAACAAATAAATTACATTTTTTATTAATAATACAATAACATAAGTAAAGAGGAACCCGGTCTTTTGATTGGATTGCGCGCAGACATAGGTCCAACACGCAGAGGCTATTTAAAGAATTTTTATCTAGAATGTAATATGACACTAACCGGGGACCGGTGGCTGCACTATAAAAATGCAGTCTCGGATGTCAAAGAAGGTGTAAAACTATTGTATGAGCTGTAAGCTACAGTGATAAGGTCTATTCGCGATGGGTGTTATAAGGCGTTCACCAAATCGTTGACTTAACAGAAACTTCGGTTGTCTGTCTACCCACCTTTTAATGAAAATCTGTGACAGACGGCGACTCGCCATTCGCAAGATGAGCTTAAATGGCCACCACTATAAGCGACAGGGAGCAACATCAGTGTGAGTATTGACAGGTGCGGCACCGGATTCACCATCGCGCATCTCTAAGACTCGGAGAGGGTTTTCGCGTTATTATGCCATTAGACACTTCCACCCCGAGCATATAGCTCTGGTGATCCTCCTTGGGTCAGCCAACTAAGGCAAGTTAGAGTTGAGAGTCCTGCGGGGGTCCACTCATAGGGTCCACTCCAGCCAATCAATAAAGGCAAGCTGCATACGAGGCCCTGACTGACTCTCACTTGACATTTGGGTTCGCGGTATTGGTATCGTAACTTAATTAAATACAAACCCACAACCCACAAGTTGCCCTGCAGTTTGCATGCTTCCTAGTTAATGGATCTTATAACATACTTTTTTTTATATCAAAAGGGTGATAAAATTATTTTTTATTCATGTCAAACTATTTACAGGCGCTTATGGATAGTCAGACTTTAGTTGCCGCGTTCCAAGCTATAGATTTCCTATGGAGAAGAACGACCAAGACATACCACGGTTTTTTGTTTTTAAATCATAATACATGAAAGGTTAACTGAGGTTAATGTAGGAGAAAAGTGTCCTAACAACTTTAACTCTTATCGAGCCTAGTTTTAATATTCTCATTATTTTGTCATATCAGCATCAAGCTGACCAATTGCAACAAACTGCACTCTTTCAAAAGCATGAAGCTGGTCATTATTATTTTTTTATTTGTACAAACTTCGAATTTTTTTTTTTTTTTACTAAATCGATATTAAAGTATATTAATCAAAAATGTCACATTAAAATATATTCTTTTCAATTATAAATATTTTTGTATAGGTTTGATAAATGAGATTTTACGTAAGAAGCTTGAGAACCGTAGCTTTTGTCGGGTGTCCCACAACCTACGAAACTTCAAGTTATTATTTTTAATTCTCCACATAATCTTTCTCCTGTATGTACCTGAAAAAAATCTAATCACAGGATCGAACCCACTGCCCGTAGCACAGATAGCCAAGCGCGTACCGCGCTTCTGCCCGCGGCTTCGCATGCGTGGAATTTAGGAATGTACATCATGTTATTGAAAACATGCAATAATGACCTGCGCTTTTATTAGGAACGTGTAATAGGAGTAGAGGGATCATGATATATTTCCGAATGACACGACCCATAGGCCTGCCGCATATTGCACCCAGCCCAGCCAGCCGAGTGCCAAACCATGCGCTCTTTTCTTTTGTTTGGTAACGCTTCCCACATGGCACTGGATGTCATCATCCATAACTTTAATAAAACGTATTCTTGCCTTTTTCCGCCCAGTATTAACAGTGCAATCACTCATTATAACCACACCGCTAATTTTGTCATTTAAATTGGGGCTTTAAGTCGTGCGTTGTACAATACTTTAATAATATCAAGATAAATTTCGCGAGTGCGCTCGTAATTGCCACCCTCCCATCCCACATACAGCGTACCTGCAGACCGAGTGAGCCGACCGCGCGCTTCAAGCGAGCATACTATATCTATTAGGTAGAAATAAAAAGACCATATCATATAAAAGTATGCAACTTCCGTACGCCTTGTATAATAAACGCACGCGGCATTTTTCCACCGCGCCGAATTTTACTTAATATAATACGATAAGAAAAATGGGCGACACGCGGCCAAACCGACCGTGGCGGGAATACGCATTTATCACAGACAAGCTATGCTGCTGGGTTTCCAGGGATTTGGACAAAGACTCCTTGGAATTTGGATAAAAATTCCATTCTGTTATCGGTTTTTTCTTGTTGTAATATGTGAATTCACCATTTTATTTTTTCATCTGAAACTTAATAGGCTACCTATATTTTAGACAGCCCCTTCTATTTGCTTAAATAAACCATTTTACGTAAAACAAAGGCTGTCCCCTAAACTGTTGAACAGACCTTTTTTCAAGTAAATGAATTTTGAGTTTTCGTATTTTTACTCGTTCCCTGAAACCATTACAAAACAGAAAATTTAAATTTGCTTTATTATTACTATCCATATTTGGTCTCTAATATTAAATAAAAGCTTTTAAATTCGTTACGTATTTATGTTAAAAGGATGTATGATTGATGTGCCTGGCTCGTACTAAAAATATCATTGTACGAACTCCCAAGTTTACTTACGTCAATGTTTAGTTTCACTGCACGAGCACGCCGATGCTCTCGCAAAGGAAAATGTCCCAGTAAATTTTAAAATCTCGTGAGAACATGTTGACTTAGTACGTATTATATTTTGTATTTATGAACCACATATTACTTTCCTTTTTGTTAAATACGTTGGACACACTAGGATTTCTCCAGTGTCGTTTCTCGTGTCGTTACACAAATTCCACACTCAATACACCCAGACCCGGAACACTTACCTTCAGATCGTACAAATATTTGTTCTGTGGGGAAATCGAACCTGCGCCCCGGAGCGCAACAGCCTACTGTATCAGCCACTGCACAAACCGTGTCGTCAAAATATCGCCAACATGGTAACTTTGTGCAAACTATGTTCTGTATTTATGAACCACATATTATGTGGTGCCGGCTACGAACAGCACCAACTCGTAAAAGGCGACTATGGGATTCGCCGGAGGATGGGCAGCACGTCCTTCAAGTACATTTATAACTCTACTGCGATCGCCAACCCATCTGATAATCGTGGCAAAACCTTCTAATGGGCCCACAACACAAAACCATACCGGTCGTTGTGGCAATTTTTGCGGGAGGCTTCTGTCCAGTAGTGGACGTTTTTCACCTGACAGTGGCTTACTACGCTGACCTAGTGTGGTTTGGCGGACTTCGCATACCATTGAAAATATTTTTAGCCCTCTCAGGTGTGGAGGTTTCCCCACAATGTTTTCCTTTACCGTCACCGGAAACAGCTCGGTAGGTATATTTAAGCTGGCTCTAGTGTGATATATATAATAATTGAACGATCGATGTTCAAATTATCATCATCACTATGTCAGCTGTAGGACGTCGGCTGCTGAACAAAGGCCTCCCCCATGGATTTCCACAACGACCGATGATATAAATAAGGAATGTCTTACGGCCGCAATTAATAATTAATTTAATTAAAAATCTTCAGATTTTAGGATTTAGAAATTCATCCGGTGTTGTGTTACAGTCACATTTAACACAAAAAACAGACATATCCGTAATCCAAAATCCGTAGATTTTGGATTAGATTGATTATTTATTTCGGCCGTTAGGAAAGACAGGACATTGGCTTGCGTTAGCAAAAACTGTTGGGTTTTCTTTTTTAAAACATGCATTGATTTACATATGAATTTTCACTACCGGGATGAATTATTACTATTTATATGACAATAATATATTATTATTTAATTTATATGGTTATATTTACAGTAATCTTGTATAAAACTATATACTTGTGCGTGAGCTTTGAATGCCTAATTAATTTAATTTGCGTACTTGAATTTTACACTTGGGTAGAATACTTATACCGTTCATTATACTACGCAAATGAAAGTCTGAATGTTCGCCATCAATGTACTTACAGTTAGTTTCCACGGATTCTATTCCCATTAGCTAACATAAACTACTTACTTGCGAGTCTTACATTAAGTTTTATAAAAATCACAGAATCCAAGCATCCCACTATTTGCGTCTTCATCAAACTAAATAATCAATTACACAATTCGAAATTCGATTATCTCCAAATAGGTTATTATCACGTAATTAAGCTAATGTTACAAATAGATTAAGACAACTCCTATTGGATGTCAAGCACACACTTAGTTCAAAGCTTATACTCCCATAATCTCTGCGATATCCATTCGAAGTCATAGTACAACTAACTATAAGCTCTTCTAATCTCTTTAATTAAAATATTATTTGTTCACGTGTTCTAATTTTCAGTTTAGAGGAACTGAGTCAGGTTTAATGTCCATTAAGGCACCCCTGCAATTATAAGTGGCGAAGCCTTATCTTTATTAAGGCGAGGACGGTTAACGACCCACACTGTACACTTGTACGTAGAGTAAATAAGGTACTGAATATTTTTGTAGGTTTCTGTTAGGTGGTTTAATTTTTTTAAAGGTGGCAGGACTCTTATTGCAGCTATCTATAGGAGCCTCCCTTAGGTGCCGAAGATGACCGCTCCAGTGGTTTTAGCCGGTAGGAGTCCGGCATAGCCCTTCGCCCTTCCCCGGAGTGAAGGAAGTTCATGTAGAATTACCACTGGATACGAATAAAAAAAAATGGTCTCGTAACCAGGTTGTATAGAAAAGAGAAAATTCTTCTTATTAGGTATAGAGTTGTCCGTGTGGTGTCCGGACTAAGAATATAGCACCACTACATCTTCGAAACCAGAGGGATGGGTAGTAGTGGCCCTTCTTTGGAATAACTGCAGCCATACTGCGCTCACCAACCCGCCTGTCAAGCGTGGTGAGTACTGGCAAATAACCCCAAAATGACGACACAATTCTTTAAATCTATGGGGGAGACCTTTACTCAGCAGTGGATGTCATCTTGTGACGAAGTCATCCTTTATCTTCATTTCAATCAACCTCTTTCATGACTTCATACCTTTTATTTCCATCACTGTCCACCTCACGAATCTTTACTTGGTGTCTCTTTGTGTAGTGACCAAAGATAAGTATTTTTATTTCTTCTTGCTAAACGCTACACATAACTTGAAGCTACTGTTTATGAACCACGTCACATAGGAACACCGAATAGAATTTTCAAAGAAATCGCTGTCATCTTCCTACGTGCCTAGAATTCTTGACCATAAGTTTTCAAACAACATTATTGTGTCTGTGCTAAAATGTCTACACATTTTTAGAAGCCATTTAACTGAAAAAATATTATTTACTTATTGTATGGAGTTTTTATTCTTTTCTTTTGTATCTGTTGTTGACTGGAGACAGGACTGTGACTTCCGTGGTTACTGCACCTTCGGTACGTGGCTTTACATAACCCATAGACTCATGATTATTATAAGATGTTCTCTTTAAACTTAACCGTTAAGCATCATTTAGGTATTAACTTGCAATATATGTGAGTTCCAAGCGTTTAGTTAATGTTGTCTACCTTTTCACTTCTAATAAGTTGTCGCTTAGATAAATAACAGGATAATGTGTGTTCAATTTCCCAACATTTTCCTTTATTTGCGTAAGTCCAGTATTTTAATATGAACGACTAACTCTCGATGCAGCGTCTGGAAGATCTTTAATAGACAGTGGGCCGGATGCTGGGAATTGTTTTAGCGAAGCTCATCGCTATCTTGTAGGGGCGGGAGATTCCTTCAACAACTGGGTTAGCTAGTAATTAATTAAAGCTGTAACGGTCGGTGGACGAATAACAGGTACAGATATAATTTTATAGTTGGATATATTAAGGATTTTGCCATTTAAGCCATTTGTTATTAGAACTGGTGTCCTTAATTAAACCATTTGTATGCTGTTTGGATCGTGTGTTGGATGTATAAAAGTAATTTATTAAGTTATTGAAAGTAAAGAAGGGGGGGATGGATGGCCATTTTTTCCGAATGGCACAGATTGTGCTTGTCGCGGTGGCGCGGTTACGCCCCGAACCACTTCTCCTTATTCCTATTTCTGTGACCGTACCTATAGTCATCATCTCAGCTGAAAAAAAACGTCCACTGCTGAACATAGGCCTCTCCCAAAGATCGCCACAACTACCGGTTTGGGTTTTGTTGTGTGCTTATTGGGCGGTTATGCCATAATCGCCACGTCTGGCCAGTGTGTTGGCGATCGCAGTTGTAAATTTATTTGAAGGACGCTGTTACCCATCCTTGGGCTAATACCTAAGTCGCCTTTTATGACATTGTTACTGGGTTGCTGCTATTCTTAGCAACAAAAGGAAAAAAAACTTTACTTACGAAGTCGGGCGGGGGCCAGGTAAAAAATATAACTTCACTTTGATCTACATGAACCATGGTTGGGGCATAGCAGGGCCCACCCGACATTTTTTTCCTTTTCAGTGGTTTTAATATTTTTATATTGTGTAGGGTTTTTGAAGTCGGTATTTTTTTTGTTAAAATGTTTTATTTGTTTCTTTTAGGGTAAATAAACGTAAGAACCTTTTCCAATTTGGTATCAGTATTTAACACAAAAAATAATAATGACTCAAATCGGTATTCTAATCTCGGAGGAATCGAAACTATTAAGACATCATCCAGATAAGCGCAGTCAAATTTCACGTCTATTCAAGCTGGTTAAAAATCTACTCAATCAAATGTACTTAAACTTATATGGGACCAATTAGAAAGCATTCTGCACCTAATAAAGAAAGAATTGCTGAAATCGGTCTATAAATGTCGGAGTAATCGGTGTACATACATAAAAAAATGACGAACCGAATTGAGAACCTCCTCCTTTTTGAAGTCGGTTAATAAAAACTTTTTCTTTCTTTCTTTTATTTCTTATTGAGAGCCCTTCATACCTTGTCGAGCGAGTTAAGCCGTCAATACCGGTTGTCATGAAAAGACCTATGGCACTCCTTACAAGCAGTCTAAAGCCTGACAACCGATATTCTCCTGTAATTAAGTTAGGTATAACAGCACCTTATATTATCCCACTGCTGGGTAAACGCCTCCGAACCTTTCGGTCTGACGTCATACGTCCTGGTACACGGTGACATGTCCCAGTTTGAAGGGAATATCCCAATGCAAAGGAAAAGGGCTTCTCATTCAGAGAAGAAACGATTCTTCTCTGAATGATACCTTTGCTTATGTGGTTTCTAGTTCTCAGGTCTAGCAAAGCCAACCACCTAGACCACTCATGTTTTATTAAAGGCAACTGAGAATTATACCACGAGTTTGGGTAGCAGCGTCCTGTTATTTGCTGGGTGGATGTTTGTATTGTTTATTTGTTGTAATTTGACCTGACTGCCAAGTATGGTGATTATGGTAATAAGCCCTTTAACCATACATTTTAGGCCCACAAACATTGTTTAGCAGTGGACGTACTTTGGCTGATAAAATAAGAAGCCCATGTTCTGAAGAAGAATCTAGTTGGCACGTTTTCTATCTGTTTTCAGTCACAAACAACGCACAGTGCGTCAGATACCAAATCCAACCCGAGCTTCAAAGATATAACAAAGCAAAATCCCATACACAAACTATCGTACATTCAACAGACAAATTGTTTCTTACATTGACTGGGTTGAAGTGGACATAGCTCTGAATAATGTATAAAGAATGGCCCGCATGCAGACGGCTATATTGTAATACAGTTGCAGTCTTCGTTGGTTTGTGATTTACATTGGATTATATGAAGTTATTCTTACTGTAACTTCTTATATCCGATCGTATTGTGTTTCTAAGGAAATAATGTGAAACTATGACAGTGATACTTCGCGAAACATCTATGTCCCGAGGGTATCTGCGTCAGCCGTGCGGTGAGATGGTCATCAGAAACCTAACATACTCTACTAGTTCCTTTCTTGCCCCTTATTATAAAAGGGTAGTAAAAAAAAACTCGTAACCAATTTGACACGTATGAATAACCAAAAATAAACCATTTTATTTTATAATGGTTACTAAAAACGCATTGCGAACAAAAGACTGCGTAGCTCTATGCCACCGTAGGCGCGTAGGCTTGTAGCGTGTATTTTATTCATTCAAAACGTACGTACTTACATTAACATGGCTTCTAAAGAAAAAACATGCATAGTAAATATTGCTGTATTAATTTTAATAGTGAGCATATTTGAATACAAGCAAGGTTGTGTCAGGTGATACTTATTTTCTGTAAACATATGTCTCAAAAGTATTCCCCAAATATCAGGCAGAGGTGTATTGTTCAAATGTACAACCGCAATTCGCTGAGGAATAAATTCAATAATAATTAAGTTTATTTTTATATCAAGATGTTGTCTGCAGTGAAAGTGCGCATTCATGGGGTGCAAGATGATAACTGGGGATAAAGGACAAAATCAACCAGTATCGGGGTCTGATAAAGTTATAGCAACGTATTGGAGGGTATTCATCAAGAGAACCCTAACAAGAGAAAACAACTTGATAGTATCAGATACACGAAGAACAAGAAAATGGAACATTTTCATTTGGCACAATTTATGAAAGGACTATGAAATTGGACTTCTGGGGTGGAAGGCCTGGTGACCTGAAATACAGGCTTCAACCTAGTTTAGGCACCAGTCTCCTACAGTAAATTTTAAAACAATAACAATGTACCAATATATACCAATACTTATGTGATAAATAAATAAATAAATCTTCAAATCTTCAAATCTTCAAATAAATTCAGTTCCATTTCTGACTCCTAATACACATAGGACCTACACCTAATTTAGGATCGGTATTTAAATCCTGAGCTTTATTGTTTAATGCCTTATAAATTAGTAAATTGTTGAAAAAACTAAGGCTTTTGGTTAAATAAATGATCATTTATTTATTTATGGAGCCTATTGTTATTCCATATCAACTAGCAAGTGTACTGCGTTCAATAAATAACAGTCATATTGTCATAAACACGAACCTGACCGAAGACTTGTTCATCTAATAAATATAATTTTCCCTTGGTAGTTTTTCTTTTGTACCGTAAGATAGCCAGAACAACTACCTGTAGCACATACAAATATTTGCTTATCTTAACTATTGTGGTTGCTGTTGGTTGTTGCAGCTGTGTCAGGTAAGTCGGGAGATGCAGTAAATAAGAAGACGTATTTACGCACTCACTATACAGTTTATTGCACAAGTAGATCACAGAAGAAAAAAAGAAAGAAAACAATATTTCTACACACCAGACAACACACTACACACATCATAAAACAATCAATACAGACGAGACATATTTAGAACTAAATAAAAGCAAAATCACTTAGTAAAGCAGGCGAAGAAGCAAAAAGCTTACAGAAATAAATATGTTCACGCGCGTAGTAAACATACAAACATATACAGATAAGAGTAATAAACCGGCACGGTTGGTGCAGTGACTGATACAGTCGGCTGCTGCGCACCGGGTCGTTTCCCGCACGGATCAACTATTTGTATGATCTGCAGGTAGTTGTTCCGGGTCTGGGTGTATTGTATGTGGAATTCATGTCTGTAAACGCACCCACGACACAGGAGAAATTAGTGGGGCAATGTTATTAAAAGAAAAAAAAGAAAAAAAAGTACGTTATAAATAATTACAACAAATGAGGTGGGGTTTGCCACACTACCATCCGTAACGCTAAGTCTTAACCACTGCGCTACTGCACCACCTACATATTCTACGTATTTGCATACAGTAGGTCGCTGCTGTCAATCCCAGTAACCCATTGCCGGAACTGAGATTGCCTTGCCCAGAACATCGCCTTAAAACTGTTATGACAAAACACTTCGCATTCCTTAAAATAGTCCAAATGAGTCATCATATTTTCTCAACGAGCAAGTTAAGCAGAAATAGAGTAAGTCGAATTAATACAGTGAGTGGAAGTTAATAAAATTAGAGGCTTAATTGAGACAAAAATATGGAGTATCGGTGATAAACAACGTTGATCATGATTATTAAGTGCTAAGCGAGCAGTGACACAGCGGAGGCTATTAAAAGCGGACGCCTATTACACCGATGTTCGGTTAGTATAATACTTTGAAAGCTTCTTCGTAATAGATGTGTAGTCTATTTTAATCTATTTTCTGGATTTGCACTTTGTTAATTTTTATTGCTATAAGAAAACTGACATTTTGTTTCTTTAATTAATGTAGATTTATACTGGTTTAGTGCTCGATATGGCCTTTTTGTCTATATATATATATATATATATATAAAGGAGAAACTGACGACTGACATACCATCGCACAGCTTAAACCACTGGAGCTAGAATCTTGAAATTTGGATAGTAGGTACCTTTTATAACGTAAGCATCCACTAAGGAAGGATTTTCAGTAATTCATAAAGGGGTAAAATAGGGGTTGAATGAAAGTTCGTTAATCAGTTAGATTATGAAAATTGGTATTTGACTTATTAGTTGCAAATAAAGGAATACGTGTTTCAGGGTTTTTGTAAATTCAACCGTTAAGGTGTCCGTCAGTTTTGAAGTTAGTTCTTTGAAAAATGAATGAAGAAAAATGAGTCCTTAAGAGGGTAAAAAAGGGGATGACAGTTTGTATTAAAATTCGCCAGTTTTGAAGTGCGAGACCTAAAAATTATTACTTACTTTCTCAGTTAGAAATAATAGAAGACTTGTTTCAGCGTTTTAGAAAAAAACATCTTTAAGAGGTTAGAATAGTGGATGAATGTTTTTATAAAATCCGTTAGTTTTGATGTTAGATCTATGAAAATAATATTTGGCTTTATGATTGAATATCAGAAATCAATCCTTAAGGAATACCTGGGGGTATTCCTTAAGGAAACGGGTGTATTCGAAACCAGTTATTTATTTAAACAAATCTATACAAATAAATAAAATTGAAGTGTCTGTTTGTAATGCCAAAGTAACAGCTTTTTACTAAATGCATATGAAAGTTTAAACGGTATAACAAAAAAACAATTTTTAATTTTCTTGTCTGTCTGTTTGTTCCGGGTAATCTCCGAAACGGCTGGACCGATTTTGACGGGACTTTCACTGGCAGATAGCTGACGTTATTAGGAATAACTTAGGCTACTTTTATTTTAGGAAAATAAATTAGGGTTCCGCGCGAAAACAATAAAACCCTTGAAATCCAACATATATATTCTATGTCAAATGTCTATGTCGAAGTACTCAAAATTTCTTTTCAATTAAACGTGGGTGAAGCAAATAAATATAAAATCTAGCCGTGTGGTGCCTGCTATAAATAACACTAACCCGCCTCATCCCGTGGGTGTCGTAAAAGGCGACTATGGTATTAACCGAAGGATGGGCAGCAGAGTTCTTCGAATACATTTACAACTCAACTGCGATCGCCAACCCACCCGCCAAGCGTGGCGATTATGGCAAAACCCCCCAAAGAGCACAAACACAAACCCAGAGCGGTTGGTGTTCGTTCTTTGGGGGAAGTTTATGTCCAGCAGTGGACGTTTTTCGGCTGAAATGATGAGATGAAAACTCGACATGTGGCTGCAATTATTTAAGGGGGAAGGAAAAGTGTATAATTTCATAGACTAACTGGTAAATATAAATAAACTGTTCATTATCCAACGGGATTTTATACACTTTAAATCCACCTGAGTGATATATTTGTATTTATTGTGATAAAAATAAACGAGCGGGTGAAACCACGGGCAACAGGTAGTAAACACATAATGATTCATGTACTTGGTGACATATTATGTCAAATGTACTACTTCTTATATCTTATCTTATCGGCCATTTACACGTCCACTGCTGAACAAAGGCCTCCCCCATAGATTTTCACAAAACATGTCATGTGTCGTTATTTTGGGGGGAATTTGCCAATACTCACCACGCTTGGCAGGCGGGTTGGTGAGCGCAGTATGACGCTACCGTTTCACAGATGGGATGCTGCTGCCCATCCCTCTGGTTTAGATTCCCTTAGTCGCCTTTTACGACATCCATGGGAGGAGATGGAGTGGTGCTTTATTCTCAATCCGGACACCACACGGATGTACTACTATGATTTAGATATGATGATATATCCTATTATGATCTTATTTCAGATAACTTTAAGGTAATTTGTGTAAAAAAATATATTTATTGATTTAGTTTTATTAATTTGAGCGCGTGCACGTGACAGGAGGGAAACTTGATTGCGCATGCGCCCAACGTTCACAAAAAACGTGGCATCAAATTAGACTTAGACTAGTAAAAAAATGCAATTATATTAAGTAATAATCGCGAAAATAACAATTAATTATTATAAAAAAATAACAAGCCATTATTTTAGGGAGTCATCGAAACATCTATAAAGTTCGAAGTACTACCGTCCCACCTGTTATCTACAAAGACACAATTATTTCTATTTGCTCCAGAGTCAAAGATCTTGGCTTGCATCTTGAACCTACTCTCAATTGGCAGTCCCAAGTTACAAATGTAAGCCAAAAAGTAACTGGAACAGGATTCCAGTTACTTTTTGGCTGGTCGCTCTATAGGCTCAAAAACTTTCTCCCGTCTCATACAAAAGCAATGCTTGTACAGACCTTAATTTTTCCCATAATTGACTATGGTGATGTGTGTTACTTTGACCTGAATGCAGATCTACTCAACAAACTTGACCGTCTTCTCAATATTGCGCATATATATCGCATTCGATTCGTCTTCAACCTCCGTAAATATGATCATGTCTCTGCGTATCGATTACTGTTAAATTGGTTGCCTATTCGCCAGCGCAGAAATATGAGAGCACTGACTATCCTGTTTTCTATATTATACACTCCTAATTCTCCTTCTTATTTATCTTCTCAGTTCCAGTATCTTTGTTCCAACCACAATAAATATCTTCGTTCCAGTAATAATCGTCTTCTTCAATGTCCCACTCATAACTCTGGCTTTATTCATTCTACCTTCTTCGTCCAATCTGTTCTGTTGTGGAATGCGCTCCCCCTTGAAATCAGGATGGCTAACAATCGGAACAACTTTAAAACTAAATTACGAAAATATCTTTTCAAAAAGACGTCAGCAGATTAATCTCAACTCTGATTTTTATTTTTTTCTCATCTGTATATTTTTTTAAAATATAATATATATATATGTGTTTATTTCGTATATATAAATATATATTTATACATGTAATGTTTATGTACGTTTATGTATTTGTATAATATGTCTTCGCATTTATACCTTTCTTCCATATGTTGTCAGTGCATCTACCTTATTGTTCTCTGCATCACCCAAAGGTCGTCTGGCAGAAAATGCCTATGGCATTAAGACCGCCTTTGTACACTAGTGTACATTAAGTATAAATAAATAAATAATTATAATAATTTACAAGCTACAGTTAATCTTATACTGATAGCTGTAGACGCACAATGAATTTATAATCTATCTCCCTCTAGCCTGCTTACCCTCCATATCAACTGTGAATTAAGTATCAAATAGTACTTTAGCCCGAATATGTTTGATATTTAGGCTTGTGTACTATATCGTTTTGATTTTTTATTAAACAAGACGAATATTTGTTCTGTATCTTGGATACAGTTTACACAAAGTAGCAGAAATACATATACCGCAATCCTATGCGATAATTTTAATAAAGGTGACCAACGACGAACATACGATGTACCGCTAATCTACCCCTATTACATCCACAGAGTTTGGTGTACACCACATCCGATATGGGTAAACAAGTTATTAAATGGGACACTGGGGCGTGGCGCCTCCATCATTATGAGATGCCGGCGCCAAAGCGGCGGCTGTCGAGTGCGACCACCGTAGACTCCTCACGGATCTATGAAATGGGATTAGATTTGCGTAAACGCAGGAAATTTGGACTCAGTGACAACTGTGTGGTAGCCTATGTGTTAATATTATTTTAGAGGAGTTGAAAGTAGTAAATTATGCTGCCCCATGCATGCAAAGTCAGGATCCTTACACTAGTTTTGGCTCATTGATCTCATTACAGGAAAGTGATAATGAAATGTTCTGTGTGGTTTCCGGTAAATAACAGACCACCCCTCTCCACCGACGGGTGTCGTAAAATGCGACTAAGGGTTGATAGTACGAGAACCTGTCTCCACTATATAGATAAACATATCAAGTTCGCAGGACGTGACGTTTTAAATATACTAATAACGCATAATACATTTAATATATATAATTTTATATAGTCCGTGTGGTGTCGGTAACGAATAGCACCATACCATCTCATCCCGTGGGTGTAGTAAAAGACTACTATTGGATTAGCCGGAGGATGGGCCGCAGCGTCCTTCGAGTACATCAACAACTCAAGCGATCATCAACCCGCCTGCCAAGCGTGGTGAGTATTGGCAAATTCCCCTCAAAATGACGACACAGTTGTGGAAATCTATGTGCCTTTGTTTAGCAGTGGACGTTAGAATGGCTGATATGGTATAACTTAATAGTAGTAGGTTATGTCTTCAATAAATGCAAAACATAGTTACACATTTGGGTTACGACCTCGGTTTATATTACGTCCAATCGCAAGATTTAAGCTAGACACCATAAATTCTCGCCATTAAATTTACACATCAAAAACCGACAAGCGCGAGTAGAACTGAATAATTATTGTCTATTGTTGAATTCGGTCCTGTGTCAATAATTTATCCCAGGAACAAACATAACATTGTAGCTGAAACACATGAAAACATGTTTTTCATCTACAATGTTAAGTTTATGATACATTCTAACTGCAAACGTAAGTTTGTACATAATATTGAAAAAGTTACCATGTTATTTTGAGACCATAGACTTCTTATAGGTTTTCCCAATCCTATTTCTGTGTGTTTTCCTGTAATGTATCAGTAAAAAGCTATTATCTATATATTTTTTTTAGGTTTAGTAGTATCGGAGATAAGGGGAGGGGGAATAGAGTATTTTCTTAAAAATTATAAAAAAATACATTTGATACCTTCAAAACAAGCCCTTCCATTTTATATGTTACACGTGACACCCATATTCAAAATAAATAAATTTACTTTACACGTGCGTGTTTTGGGTTACAGAAATCCATAATTTTGTACCAAATTTTCTCCAGTAGATTCAGAGCAAATTGATCGACTGACAGACAGACACACGAGTGATCCTATAAGGGTTCCGCCGTTTTTTCCTTCGGACGTTCGGAACCCTAAAAACGAAACAATGTAAGAAAATATTCTTACTTATTGAAATATAATACTGAGCAAACAGGAAAATAATTTCCTACCGGTAAAAAATTGTTTTTCCTTTTTTTCAATCCTTTTGAATTCGTTGTCAGCCGAATTGCGTTGGAGGATTATTTTTAATATTTTGGCGAAAGGCACGTTTTGTCAATAAGGGACACTCCTCCATTCCCGATTACTTTGCGTCAATACCTAATGTAAATAGGGGCGAAGTATGACAGTCTTTAGACATTTTCTTGTAAAATCCTCGCATGTTTCCTCCCGAATATTTGCTTTTCCATTACGCATTGTGATTGTGTTCGGTATGGGAATCTGAATATTGAATATCGACAATGGACTCTCTATCGAGAAATCCTAGTGCGGGGCAACGTTTAAAAAAAAAAAAAATACTTATATCTTTAACTTACTACAGCTGATTATCTTGAATTCAGATCATTTGTATGAGTACACAACGATATTGTTACAGTTTAGTTTTAGATAAATATATAAAATAGTAGTGTCTGTTTGTAAAGTTAAAATAACAGGTTTTTACTAAATGCATATGAAAGTATATAGTAGCTATCACAAATAAAATATTTTTTAAAATTCTTAGTTTAGTTCTTAGTTTCTGCCTGTTTGTTCCAGCTAATATACGAAACGGCTAAACTGATTTTGACGGGAATTTCACTGGCAGATAGCTGATGTTGGCTCTAGTGTGATCATACGAGGACCTGGAGCCTCCCTTAGGTGCCGAAGATGACCGCTCCAGTGGTTTTAGCCGGTAGGAGTCCGGCATACCCCTTCGTCCTTCCCCGGGGCGAAGGAAGTTCATGATGAATTTCCACTGGGCACCAATAAAAAAATAAAAAAAGATATCTGATGTTATAAGGAGTAAATTGGACTACTTTTATTTTATAAAAATGATTATGGTACCACTCATAAAATTAAAACCCATGAAATCCAATATAGGTCTATGCCGAATTACTCTAAATTATTTATATATAATCCGATTTCTTTTAAGTTAAACGGAGAGTGAAACCGCGGGACACAGCTAGTAGTATATATAATTTTAGTTAATTATCTTTTTCCGTATGTGATAAATGAATCAGTCTTCACTTATATGATACAGAATGCTACCAAAAGGGCATGTCAAGCCCAATGGTAGTTATAATATTAGATTATGAAGATCACGTAAAAAATGAAAAAACTGAGGAAAGTAAAAAAAGTCAGTTTTTGTATCAGATCAGGTTTTCATTTTTTACGTGATCTACATAATCTACACTGTACCCTTGGCAGCTTGACATTGACAGAAATTTCAGGACACCTTATACAGTAATTTTACAGTAAATCAATAGCACCAAGATATAAATAAAAAGCATTGAGAGTATTCTCGTTACGCTTAAAACGCGCGTAGATGAAAAGTCTATACCGTAGGGATGCTACCGAAACTAAAGCTCGCACTCCTGGACAATAAATAATATTAGACCACAAGCTGACATCCCCGATAAAGGGGCCCAAGTGAAATTGCCACCTTTACCTAGCGCGCTACCCACCTGCGGGGCCACGGGCTTAGCCAGACAACGTTATGTATGGAGCCATTTGTTATAATTTGAGACGAACTCCACAGCAGAGCATTTACCAGTAGCTCAACTCAGCTTTGCTATGAACCCGCCGTGATGTATCATCGGTTTTCCGTGTCGTGCCGTGAAGTTTACACAGTATGTGCTGATGTTTAGGCTTTTGCAGATAGACGTGTTTACGTTGTTTTGCACTATTTCTAGCTGTCTAGTCAGCCATTTGGTAATGTTACAGTTTCTGTGCGTTTAATATTTTGTCACAAACAAAGAGTACGTATATAAAGCTTCATCATTTCGGCCGAATAAAGTCCACTGCTGAACACGGGCCTCCTCAAAGATCGCCACAGCGAGCTGTGTGGGTGTGTGCTCATTGGCTGGCCTGGCGGATTTGCGATCTGAGTTGAGTTGTTAATGTACTCGAAGGACGCTGCTGCCTATCTTCTGTCTAATCCCATAGTCTCTTTTTACTATACCCACGCCGCGGGATGAGATGGTTTGGTGCTATTCATAGCCGGCACTACACGGCATATATATATGTAAAGCCTACTATCCTTTTATTTATTGGTATCCAGTGGAAGTTTATCAGGAACTTCCTCCGCCCCGGGGAAGGGTGAAGGGGCATGCCGGACTCCTACCAGCCACCCACCAAACCACTGGAGCGGTCAGCTTCGGCACCAAAGGGGGGCAGGTCCTCGTAAGATCACATGAAAGCCAAAGCAATACTATTCTAGCTAGCTAAACTATTTGAATTTGAATGTTTGCGCATTCATCGCGCTCAAGTGGCTGAACGTGTTCTTATCAGATTTGGTATACAGGTAGATTATATTAGACATAAGATATCAAGTTTCCCTTAAGATGGACGTGGATGAAGTCGCGGGTAACAGTAGGTTGAGAAAACATTTAAAAAGTTTATAGTTTTATTTCCGGAGTTAACACCATTTATTTATTTGTGCTTAATGTATCATCATATCAGCCAAAGGACGTCCCCTGCATAACACAGGCCTCCTCCATAGATTTCCACAATTGAGTCGTCATTTTGGGGGAACTTGCCAGTACTCACCACGCTTAGCAGGTGGGTTGCTGAGGGCAATATGGATACTGTTCCACTGAAGGGCGCTGCTGCTCATCTCTCTGGTTTAGAGCCCCTTAGTCGCCTTTTACGACGTCCACGGGAGGAAATGGAGTAGTGCTATATTCTTAATCCGAATACCACACGGAAATTATTTTCTTACAAAATCGATATAAAATTATACTAATGAAAAACCTATTAAAATGTTTCCTTTCAATGAATTATTTTATACATATAATATATATTTTTATAGCTTTGATACATTCGATTTTACATACAATGCTTAAGATACTTCGCTTCTGTCAGGTGTCCTATGACACGTCACTGTTTTTTTTTCATAAGCCTAATTATTATCATTTAGAAACAAAATACTTAGACATTATTGTCTATAATAGAGCTAGCATTATTACTTACTGTGATACATCAAGTATTCAGAATTTATTACAATTGATTTTGTGGCGAGTAAGTGAGGACTGGCCATTGATTTCCACGGAGGGCTTAACAAAAGCCTCGCGGCATGAATGAATGAATTACGGAGCTGCGTTAATGAACGACTGATGCGGATTAAGTCGTCTTTTCGAATAAAATGTCGGTGAAAAGATTTGTGTAGGAACATGAAAATGTATTCATTCATTTTCATTTGTTATTCCTTGTCGGGCGTTCGTAAAAATGATTTTGCTTGTGGATTATTATCTCGTCACCGACAAAATTCAAAATTGTGCACCTTGTTTCACACGCACCTCTCTATGGGATTGTGCAACTGGTCAGGCCGCATGAGAAACGGGGCCCGCCAGAAATAGGGGCGGGCCGAGCCCTACACCGGTGTGGTAAATGCATGAGTGAATCTCGCACTCCCGGCATAACATGCGTCAAAATAACACTATGGTAGTTTTAGTTGCTTAGGATCCAGGACGCTAATCCTGTTTCCCCAGGATATCAATGTCCACGGGGATCTCCCCACGTTAAAAAAAAGAAGCTTACAGGATTCGCAGTGGTAGAGCCACACTCTCTACAAGAGGGGATCCTGTAAGCTAAGGCTTGTTTCAAAAAAAGTAATTCATGATTGCGTTATTCACGTGGCAATACTTCTGATACAGTAACAGGTTGAGATCAAAATTACATTTTTATCCATCCCAATAATTGTTCATGTTTGTGTCAAACAACGGCGTCAGCACGGTTGGTGCAGTGGCTGATGCAGTCGGCTGCTGCGTCCCGGGTTCGATTCCCACACGGAACAAATATTTGTATAATCTGCAGGTCCGGGTTCCGGGTCTGGGTGTATTGTATGTGGAATTTGTGTCTGTAAACGCACCCACGACACAGCAGAAATACTAGAGTGGGACGTTTTAAAAAATCCTTTTTTTATGTATAATTGCTGAACATACACACACGCACACTTAGATACTGAAGTATTATGTAACATTACCTATCAGTGTACGCAGTGATAGCCTAGTGGTAGAACGCTTGCCATCCATACAGGAGGGTCTGAGTTCGATCCCCGGTCCACACCTCTGACTTTTCGGGTTCATGTGCGGATCGGAATTTGTTTTAATTTTATCACTTGCGTTAACGGTGAAGGAAAACATCGTGAGGAAAACGGAACAACTGCGAGAGCTTCAAAAAAATGCTCGCTATGGTGTGTAGTCCGCCAATCCGCACTAGGCCAGCGTAGTGGACTAAGGCCTAAACTTACTCATCGTGAGAAAAGGCTCGTGCCCAGCAGTGGGACAGTAATGGGCTGATTATATTATATTATGTATTACATATGTTGTATGTTATATATACATGTATAATGTTTATTATACATATATGTATAATGTTTTCCCAATTCTGATCAAAAAGACTGTGAAGACTGCGAATATAAACCTGAAAAATTAGCAGATGTAAACGCTATTTAATTTAGAAAAGAACCTTATGAAATTAAAAATGTCGCATTCGAAAAACTATATTTTAAACCGGTAAACCGTCAAACTATAAACACACAGCATTCGGCAATAAACATACGAGTTCAACGTGGTATAAACTTTGAAAGTGTGGGACTATCGTAAATTTTAAACGACTCTAAATTCGGGTACCGGTGAAGTGTGCCTTTATTTTGAATACCATGGAATAATAAGCAAATGGAGTTATCTTACGCTTCATTTTCCCCGTAGCCACATCCTTCGCCCTTGTGGTGCCGACTACGAATAGCACCAACCCATCTCATACCGTAGTTGTCGTAAAAGGTGACTATGGGATTAGGCGGAGGATGGGCAGCAGCGTCCTTCGAGTATATTATCTCAACTACGATTGCCAACCCTCCTGCTAAGCGTGGCGATTATGGCGAAGCACCCACATGGGCATACGATACCCCAGACTGCTCGTTGTGGTATTCTATGGAAGTGGCCAGTGTCCATCATGGACTTTATTCAGCTGAAATGATAATGATGATGATGATCATTCCCAGGTTCAAACTAACCCATTTTGTAAAGTGCACGGAAATAGTAGTTTCTGTAATTGGAATGCTCTAATTTTGTGTAATTATTTGAACGCATACATTCGCACGGACATCACGGCTGATTGACATTGAAGACTACCTTAGCTACTTAACTGTCCCGACACTATTATCCTGCAAAATCTGCTTTTATTACTCCATTTTTTAGTACTCCATGTTTTGGGCAGTGCTCGCTTTTGGGTCCGGGCGTCCCATACATTGTTTATGAAGTACCCTTGTCTGTAACATTTAAATCGTACCTGATAGATTTCATTAAACCTTTTCAAACCGCACATTGTTTTTCTCAGATTGGCGAAGTATTTCAATTGCTTTGTTGGAGGTAAAAGATAGATATGTTATTACGTTTAAGCGGAGATCTGGTATGTAGGTTCTTTATGGTTTGTGGTTGGATTAAGGTAATAGAGAGGAGAATTTAAAATTAAAGATCTTCTGTTCCCAAATCTTTATATTAGCATTTTGTGTAAGTTGTAGTATATTAGTAGTAGTAACAGGAATAGTTAATAAAAAAGAACTGGGTCGCCCAATTACCTTACGTGCATAGTAATGTCTTAGGTTTTCGTGAGTGTTACACATTATTATAAAACACTTTTAAAGCTATGTGTTCTTTTATTCCGGTTACGAAATTAAAATAACATATTGCTGACGTCAAGCATAGCTCCACAAAGTCTACAGTGTGCGAACATGCCTTAGACAAACCCAACCATTTTCTTCGTTTCGACCAACTTCAAGTCCTCGCGAAAGAGAACCGATATGTATCAAGAATGTTTCGTGAGGCTATTGAAATTAAAAAACATCCTAATTTTAATAGAGAAGATGGCTGACAGGTTCCTCCAGTTTGGAATCCTGTTATTAAAGTAATAAAGTCTCAAACTAAATACCACACATTAAATAATTATTACTATTATCATCGAAATAATTTTTGATTATAATCGTACGGTAGATAAAATAAAATAACTTTAAAATCTGTAACGACGCCTGTCATCTTAGTCATCCTTCGACCACGAACCCTGCAAAGTGTTCGAAACGTCAGGAAAACAAAAACCTTAAATATACGCGAAAGAATCCGTTTAAAAGTGTTTTATTATAATACCTTCCGTGCGATAAACTTGAAGATGTACAATATGGATGTGTTAGGAACAAAAACCGAACAAGTGCGAGTCGAACTCGCGTGGAGAGGGTTCCGAAATTGCTGAATATATTGTCTATTGTTGAGTTCGGTCTTGTACCAATAAGTTATCCCAAGAACAAACTTAAAATCGTAGTTCAAAAACATGTTTTCCCATACATTCCAACCGCACACGTATATAGGTAAAGACCTATAAGAGTATTATCTCAAGATTTTCACAATTTAGACTCTGTAGTTTCGGAGATAAGGGGGGGTAGGAACTATCAATTTTCGCCTATTTTCTTAAAACTGTTTATTTAAAAAATTTAAAATAAATAAATTACAATAAGCCCTTGCAAAAATCCATATGTGGACCAAATTTCAACATAATCGGTCCAGTAGATTCGGAGAAAAGTGGCTGTGACAGACGGACAGACAGACGAACACACGAGTGATTCTATAAGGGTTCCGCCGTATTTTCCTTCGGACGTTCGGCACCCTAAAAAAGAACGTGACTCACTGCTGAACGAACTGCAGTCAGTTAAATACGCTGAACGTAGCATGTAGGTTTGATTTTAAGTCACTTTGCAAGTCCTAAATCAGACGTTGCTAAAAACTATGGCTTGGTAACAATCGTTCAACAATGAATTATACTTTTTAATTTGTACTCCCGATTTAACTATTCAAAAAACCAATTTTCGGTAGGAAATCGGGTGACTCAAATAGTTAAAGCGGGACCTAATATTAACTGGCGTTTCAGTATTCAGCCGTAAGTATATTTGTTGTAGACATTGTAACAAAGTACGATGGGGTTGACATGTCCTTACTGGATAAAAATCCCAAAACACTTCCTTTTTTTATACAAATAAAGGAAAGAAAAGCAATAGCTAGTCTAGACGGGCTTTTGACAAAATGACTACCACCTAGTTAGAACAGCCCATCTACGAGGTAATCCGCACATGACCCCTCCATGCGTCGGAGAGGACGTTAATCAGTCGTTACTGGCTGTCATACATGTATCTATGACAGTCATTACGGAAAGTATGGAGCCGGGAATTCTACTGATCGGTCTAAGCCTAAGGATATCGGTATGTATCAGTAATTGGGTTGGGGACGTCAGATGGTGGTAGCTCCGTGTATAATACTGATAATCAGCCATATCGGGTTTTTAATTTTTTTATTGTATCCAGTGGAAATTCTAAATGGAACTTCCTTCACCCCGGACTCCTATCGGCTAAAACCACTGGAGCGGTCATCTTCAGCACCGAAGGGGGGCTCCAGGTTCTCGTAAGATCACACTAGAGCCACCCATTGGTGCCAGGCCTTTTGGCACATCTCGGAGGGGATTGTAAAGGATCCCACCAAGTCTTGCTGTGCGCTGTGCTGCGCACCCGGCGGCACTTGACCACGTGCGTGCCATCGTTTTCCCGGGGGTCGCTCGGTGGGAGCACGCGGACTCCCGAGGTCCCCCACCATGTAATGACGGTAGGGGGCTTAGGCGTGTTGGACTTGG
Source organism: Diloba caeruleocephala (assembly GCA_947459985.1). Taxonomy (NCBI): domain Eukaryota; kingdom Metazoa; phylum Arthropoda; class Insecta; order Lepidoptera; family Noctuidae; genus Diloba; species Diloba caeruleocephala. The sequence continues at coordinate 9,825,172 of OX381619.1, forward strand.
GCGCCAGGGCGGTTGTTACCCCGGCGCCATCTCCTCCATCTCCTCCTTCTCCGTGCGGGATACTGGATGTCGACCTTACCATATTAGGGAAAAGGAAGAAGAGTAACAGGAATTGGTAGACTCAATTTATAATGAGGTCAACATTCCTTATAATATCATCATCACCATCATAACAACCAAAGAATGTCCACTGCTGAACAAAAGCCTCCTCCCATAAACGACCAGTTACATGCTGTGTGTCGTCATTTTGGAGGGTATTACTAAGTACTCACCACATTTGGCAAGCGGTTAAGCAGAGCGCATATTCTTAACCTGGATAAGTACCATGCGAATACCTTAGACAGAGCTTATAATATTTATTGATATCAGATATAGTTCTTCTATATTACATGCATATATATTTATATAAGTACTAAATACTCACACAAGTTATACACAAAACGATCTCCAAATATGTATCGGTATTTTGAAAATAAATTCTTACGGTTATCCAAACTTCCCACAAACGACGAGAAAAACCCGTGAAGTTGAAAATTTGTTGCGGAAATATGATGCCATTTTTGTCGTCTGTGCCGTAGTTTTTGTGAGGGTATGCTGCTTAAGTGTGATTTCCGGGACATTAGGCTCAATTCGAACTGAGAGGCGACAAAAAGTCAGCAAAGATCTTCACCCAACCCTCCAACTATTCGCCGAAGAGAGACGAACTCATTTCACGTAAAAATGGTGAAAAATGTCGATTTCTACTTTGTAACAATCGTTTGATGTTCCCTTAAGATGAAGCGTTTCATCTTCACGCTTTAATACATTTAGTTTTCGTTAGGCCATTGAATATAAGCATGATTCTGTATCACACAAATTCTCAGTACATTACAACCGCCAGGTAGATCTCTTTGTGATAAGAGATCCAGCTTGGTAGGTACCATTTGAGAGGGAATGTGAGATTTATGTCTGTAAACCGTACTCACGATTGTGAAGAAATCCTACTTTCATCGTTTTTTAAAGAAATCAAATGAATTAAAAATGCAAATCAAAGTAAATACATTTTAAAACCCGTAATCCAACTTTGCGGGTAGTTTGGCACTGGCCGCTATTTCGCCAGCAGCAGCAATTAAACAGTGAAACGACAACAAATCAACTTAAATACTCTTTCTGGGACTTGGTAATAAAGCCGTGTGCTCACTAGGTGACAAATGTTGGCCTGCAGTATAGCATTACGCTCCCAGAAATCGTACGACATTGAACTCTAGAAGTTACATATTAGAAATCTTTCATGGCGTGTCTGACGTACACTTAACATAGATACTTAGTACAGAGTTTAATTAGAACTCTCTCTATACTAATCACTCCGCAACAGCGGACGTTGAATATGAGCCTTTTAATGAGCTGTTACAGGGGACATTGCCATAATCACCACGCATGGCATGCGGATTGGTAATCACGGTATGTATTTATGAGCATACGGTAGGAGGCTGCAGCCCATGCCGCCGTTTACGAGACTATGGCTAAAGAGGGGTGTCCTTTTCTTTGTCAGGAACCACACGGAATTCCCCATCATACATTTATTTATACTTATATAAATAAATCTAAAACCTGAGCGGCTTGCGTACTCACATATCTCTAAAACGTCAATGCCTGTATTTTTTTCTGATTTCACACGCACATTTCTTTGACATACAGACAAACAGACGAGCACGCGCTCAGCCGTCTTTTAGTTAACAAACCCTCGTCTGCCAGTGCTGGTCTTAGGAAGGTATATGTTTTGTATTTTTGTCGGTACCTAATGATTTATTTTTTCTTATAGTCAGCTACTTAATTTGTTTTGGTTTTGCATTCTGTTTCTTTTAATTTTAACTTCGATAAATGGTTTTGCTTTGCAGCCGAATGGTTTTTAAGGACCAATTTTTTTTAAATCTTATGGAACACAAAAATAAGGATAATGTCTTCGTTGTATGTTTACAAGTGACAATTTTATTCCAGAAATCTAGTGAATACACGGCTTTACCATACTGCGTAGATGCTAAGTTTTCAGATGGTATTCAAGGGGACCATTATATATCCTTAAGTTTATACCGCATTTAGGTCGACAGAAGACACTTAAATTTATAATTTCACAGTCAAATCCTTGAACTAAGTCCTTCTGATTAGAGCTTTCTCAGCTCTAATCTTGCGAGCGAATGGAGAAATTCTTGTAATAAAATTGTTATGATGCATAATCATAATTACACGTATATAAGTTTTGTATATTCTGTCCGTGTGGTGCCCGGATTAAGAATATAGCACCACTCCATCTCCTCCCGTGGATGTCGTAAAAGGCGACTAAGGGACTCTAAACCTGAGGGATGGGTAGCAGCGTCCTTCTGTGACACGATATCCATACTGCGCTCACCAACCCTCCTGCCAAGCGTGGTGAGTATTGGTAAATACCCCCCAAAATGATGACACAGTTGTGGAAATCTATGGGGGAGGCCTTTGTTCAGCAGTGGACATGTAATGGACGACATGATGATGAAGTTTTGTAAAGGCTCACTTTATCGCATTGTTTGTTTTCATTGGTGGTAGGTCTCTAATTGCACTTCGTTATATAACGATGGGTGCCGGAGGGAGGTCGCGAGTGCGCAAATGGGGGAATCTGTGTGCTCCATACCGAGTGACCCCCGGGCGGAAGGCGGTATACACGTGCACGTGCCGCCGTGTGTGCAGCACAGCGCACAGCGATGTTTCAGGGGATTCTTTTCGATTTGAGAGGGGATTGTAGTCGCCTCTAAGATGAGCGGGGGAGGCGGCCTTTTTACAGTCGCCTTTCCACCGCTAGAGGGGGTGACCGTCATGCAGTCATTACCTCTGGAACGTCCCTAAAGGCGTGGCAGCAATGGGCGGCTCTAGTGCGATTGTATCGAGGACCTTCGCTTCGGTGGGTTTAGCCGGTAGGCGTTCGGCATGCCTCTCCATCCTTCCCTAGGGTGGAGGAAGTACATGAAGTATTCTCACCAGGTTAATAAAATAAAAACAGCCAATTGTCTCTTTGTCCGACTACCTAGTCAGTAGGTACCATCCGCACGGAGGCGGAAACTCTTCTGGCGCGCTTTCTGCCTTTCAACATCCAGGCGGAGACGGATGCTTAGGTCTATGATCAGACACGCTTCCTTCGCCAAATCAGCGAAAGCGTGCCTTCAGGGGCGAACGAAAAACTGAGGCGCCTGGCTCTAGGGCGCGCACTCGAGATGTGGCGACATCGCCTACGGTTGCAGTTCGCGACCAAGCGCGTCATCGAGGCCATCGTGCCGCTCTTCAGAGCCTGGCTCAGAAGGAGCGAGCGCGTCATCTACCGCCTGATGCAGGTATTCGCCGGTTACGGTTATTTCGGTGCATACCTGCACAGAATAGAACGCGAGGTTACGGCACAGTGCCACCATTGGGGAAGTGACCAGGATATCGCACAGTGCACAGCGAGGCTTGGGGGGATCCTTTTCTTCCCGAGATTTATGTTCTATCAAATTTGGTTGATCGTTGTGGTGTCCAGATTAAGAATACAACACCACTCCATCTCCTCCCGTAGATGTCGTAAAAGGCGGCTAAGGAACTCTAATCTAGAGCTGTGGGCGGCAGCGTCCCATTTCAGGAACAGTAGCCATACTGCGCTCACCAACCCGCCTGCCAAGCGTGGTGAGTACTGGCAAATTCACCCCGCAATTATGACACAATGGTGTAAATCTATAGGGAGGCCTTTGTAGACCAGTAGACATCCGTTGGCTGATATGATGTTATTGCTCTATTGTTACTATGCACGAAAAAAGTTTATTAGTCATTTTATGTATACACCATATGCATTAAGTGGCTGTTCTTCAAATAACTAAATCCATTCATTATACATTGGCGGGTGTTTCTGTACTTTACTTTTAACAATAACAAGTTATGTTGACGTAGGCAACTCTATACAATCTTCTAAGAAGATTACGCTAAAATAACATAGCAAGTGGTGCATACGGAATCAGGTGAAAAACTAGTTCAATCACGTCCCGTAACCATAGCAACACCGAATAAGGAAATCTTGTCATATACAACGCCCCGCTGCGAGGCATCGTATCGCATTTTCCAAGTCATAAAACTAAGTGGATTTGGCGACGTTTCAATAACTTTACTGCGGAACTCCGAATCGCCGTGCGGTGAAGGTGTTATAATACAACATTGTACCATGTACCAAATAATAGTAGTCGTAAAAATCAAAATTGTCGTAAATGGATGTGTTGTTGCAGTGAAAGCACTTTTGAGTTCGTGTAAAATTTTATTGTATTACTTTTTAATATTTTTTTTATAATTTTATTGTAGTGCTTCAATGAACTCGGGGGATGCAAAAATATTACATACTTAATTAAATTGCTTCGAAGGCCCGACTCCAGAACACTTAACTTGGTTGAAATATCTTTACTGTACATGTTCCACTTAGCATCCAGACTTTTTGCTTTTAGATATTCCTTAGAATGTAGATAATTTGTAAGACTATCTTCTATACAAAAATTGTCTGTCTGTCAGTCTGTCTGTTTGTTCCCGCCGATCTCCGAACGGCTAGACCGATTTCTACGGTACTCGCACTGGCAGATAGCTGATGTTATAAAGAATAACTTAGGCTAGTTTTATTTTAGAAACATAATTAGGGTGCCGCGCAAAAAAATGAATACCCATAATATTCATTAAATATACTCTGTCAAGTGTATATGCCGAAGTACTCATATTAAATTTAATTATTTATGAACAATCCAATTTCTTTCAAATTAAATGGCGAGTGAAACCGCGGGTCCCAGCTAGTTGTATTATAAAAATCAAGGATAATAGAGTATCTTGTTAACAGACGAGGTCGACTTGCTAAATGTAGTCGGCTAAAATAGTTATTCTTCCTAAATTAACTTGCCTGTAACCTATTTAACTTTTTATTATTCATTCGTTTGTGTTCGTAATGAAAAAATGATGAATGTGTTCGTTACAAAATTCACTTTAAAAAAGCAAATAGACTTCATCAAGAATAAAATAATTTGTGTGAAACAATTTAGAAAGTTGTAGGTATCTTTGATTCGGTTTGAATTAAGAAAAAAATGGCACCGACTTCCTAACCTCATCATCATCGTAATGTCTTAGGTTTTCGCGGTTATTACGCATTATAATAAAATACTTTTAAATGGATTACGTCGCGTATATTATTGATTTATGTTTTTCCTGACGTTTCGAAAACAGATGATGGCTGGCAGGTACCAACACAGATGATGGCCAACAGTTTGGAATCCTGTTATTAAAGTAATAAAGTTCCAAACTAAATACCACACTAAAAAACATCAAGCCACTGTGACTGATTACTGTGTGCATTGAAATCATTTTTGATTATAATAGTACGGTAGATAAAATAAAATAACTTTTAAAAATCTGTAACGATGGTTGTCACCTTAGTCATCCTGCGACCACGAACCCTGCAAAGTGTTTGAAACGTCACGAAAAACATAAATCCACGGTAAACGCGATGTAATCCGTTTAAAAGTATTTTATTATAAATCATCATCATCATCATTTTAGCAGAAAAACGCCCACTGCTGGACTGACCCCTCCCCCAAATATTGCCACAACGACTGGTATGGGTTTGTGTTATGTGCTCATTGGAGGGTTTTGTCATATTTGCCACGCTTGACAGACGGCTTACATTTTTTATTTTTTAACTAAAACGAGAAATCCTGGTGTGGGGCAACCACACTAGGATTTCTCGTGTCGTGGGACAGACATGAATTCCACATACAATACACCCAGACCCGGAACAACTACCTGCAGATCATACAAATGTTTGTTCCGTGCGGGAATCGAACCCACGACCTGGAGCGCAGCAGCCGACTGTATCAGCCACTGCACCAACCGTGCCGTGGGTTGGCGTTCGCACTTCGCAGTTGAGTTATGTACCTACTCGAAGGACGCTGCTTTCCATTCTCCGGCTACTCCCATAGTCACGTTTTACGACATCCACGGGATGAGAAGGGGTGGTGGTATTCTTAGCCGGCATCACACGGCTTCGTAAACTAATTCGCATAAAACGTTTTAATTAATTTTAAAGTTGGTTTTACTTTTTTTTATTGGCAACAATACATAGACAAGCGATTGCTGCAATCGCAGGTGATTTGGTATCATCCTTTGAAGAATTCACCTCTTTATCTCTGAAGATCGTAATCAGATGTTCACCAAATTTTAAAGGGACAACCCCTGTGAATTAGCCTATTCAATAAAATCAGTTCACAATCGCCAAAGACAACATAAGCAAAACAAATAAATGTAGAATCTAGAACTTAATGCTTTTTTAAGTCGTTTAAAATATTATATTATATTATTTAATACTACTATCATTTAGTACAAAATACACTCTGTATTGGATACTGTATAGCTATAATATTTTAACTTACTTAGCTTTAAATTTATTTGTAAGTAAACACTGTTCATTTGGATAAATAAGTATGTTTCCATATTCAAAAATATTTTTCGTTATTCCGCATTCACGCGATATTTTGCTTTTAATCCCAGAAAGTAAGCCGTGGTATAGAAAAAAGTTGTTTGCCAGTGTGCGTGAATCTTTAATAAAACTATTCACTGACGTCCGTCGGCCTGGTGCAAGGGGTGAACGACACCACACATTTTTATGTTATGACCTCAGTAGTGACATTAAAGTGGTATTTGAACTTTATGACATATATGACTATTCTACGATATCGTGTGAGTAATACATATAGTAAGGAATAAATAAAATGGGAGTTCCTTATTTTTTTGATTGACTGAAATGTCAAAATTGTAGTAAAAAAATAAATACTTATTCTTTAAAACTAGCTGGGACCCGCGGTTTCACCCGCGTTTAATTTAAAAGAAATTTAGAGTACTTCGACATAGACACTTGACATAGAATATATATATTGAATTTCAAGCGCTTTATTTTTTATGCGCGGCACCCTAATTATTTTTCTAAAATAAAAGTAGCCTAAGTTATTCCTTATAACATCAGCTATCTGCCAGTGAAAGTCCCGTCAAAATCGGTCCAGCGGATTCGGAGATTACCCGGAACAAACAGACAGACAGACAAAAGAATAAAAAATTGTGTTTTTGTTGTAGGTATCGTATAAACTTTCATATACATTTAGTAAAAAGCTGTTATTTTGACATTACAAACAGACACTTCAATTTTATTTATTTGTATAGATAACTCTCTTACTCGTGTATTATTAAAATTAATCTACTTCTGGCATCAAGCCACGTTGTTTATTATACATTAAAAAAAAAATTGTGCTTTTAATTAAAAGCGTTTTTATTACTTTTATAAACTATAATTTTATTATTTTCAAAGCAAAATTAATCCAAACACGCACAAATTCATAACTTATAGGTTTAAATTCGTAATTTACACATGTCTAGTGCATATCATCCTGTTAATATGTTTTTTTATCGTTATTTGATGATCCTGATTGCAGCAACCGGTCATAGTCATCAAAATTTAAAGTATAGAAATCTAGAAGTAGGTGATAATTTAATTGCAATATTCCATTACATTACTATACTTATACAATTATATACTTACTATATATTTTCATATATACTTATGTAATTGTACATATTTACCCTTACACATACTTAACATATGTACATACACTACATAAGTACAGGTCAAGCTAGTAAGCAAGTCTATGAAGGCAATTTACGGGCCGCCTACGGTCAAGCTCAACAGTCAGGCGTCTAGCGCTGCAGTGCCAAACTTCACGGTCTGCAGCCCAAAGTTCCAAATTTATTTTTTTCACACGTTGGAAGTACGTCATGTATTTTTTTCGCCCCAGGGGAGAACTGTGGGGCTCCTATCGATTAAAGCCAACAGAGCGGTCATCTTCGGCACCGAAGGGGGCTCCAGGTAATCGATAAAATCACGTTTAAACTGCTCATTGGTGCTACGCCTTTGGGCACTTCTCGGAGGGGATATGTGTAAAGCGGTCATGTAAGGGATACTGTTTCTGTGAGTCATGCTCCAGAAGGAGATCGAAGAGGAGAATTAGGAGAGGGTCGATCACACACAGAGGAGGACGTGATGGCACCGGGGTAATAACTACTCTAGTGCCCAGCTTCAATACGCCTTCCTGCCGTCATTATATGTATATCAGGGGGCCTCAGGGGTCGCTGGCGTACAGTTTGTTTTTTTTGTGTGAATAATACACTAACGCACAATTGATTGGCTGTCGCTGTTGCGCATTATTTAGAAACATTTCAGTGATCATACAGTATACTGTGATAATCACCGCGCTTGACATGGGGATTGGTGATCGCAGCATGTCAATTTCATCACACAAGAGAACGCGGAACACCCAGACAGCGGTTGCTTCGTGCAACACAAGCAACTGCCATAATGGCCTTTATGTTCTATAGATTAAAGAAATCAATACTCAATTATATCTACTTTCTGAATCTGTAAAGGACGTACCCCATTTCATCCCAATATGATGCAAATCTGAAATGTTTCAATCCGACGACCGAATAGTTGAAATATTAAAGGTAATCCGCTTAGCTTTGAAAATACTTCGACTCTGAGTCTATCGCACGCATTAGTTCGAATCTGAATATCCAGCAGAAGCTTTGCTCTCTTTGAAGTAATATATAGAGAATGGAGTTAGTTTGGTAATGGTACGGACGTATTAGGTATCATTTTATATGGATTTGTGCACGGAATTATGCCCCGAGTACCAAGGTATCTGCGTTGCTACTATCTGCATTATCATATCTTTGTGTTATATATAGTTTTATCTACTCTCGTAAAATTAGAATAATAAACTTCAAAAGGAGTTTACAATTGATATACTTCATAAACACGATTCTTATTTCGTATTTGGATAATAGGATTCAGAGAGTTGACGTTAGCGCAGATAAGTTACCGGGGTCTGTGGCCACAATGGGAGTTCCACAGGGCTCAATTCTAGGTCCGTTCCTTTTTCTCGTTTACATTAATGATCTACCCTATGTTATAAAAGATACTCATGAGATAGTGTTATTTGCATAACGCATCCATTTTATTTAAGCTAAAGCAGCTGCAGCCAACTCGCTGCAGGCAGAAGCTATTGACGCTCTCACTGCTTAACGTTAACAATTTACTTTTGAACGAGAAAAAGACCAAATGTATTCGATTCTTAACACCTAATGTTAAGCAGGTGAAAACCAGTGTACTAATAAATGGGAAGGAGTTGAACCTTGTGGACTCCACTATGTTTTTGGGTATTACTTTAGATTCAAAGCTACAGTGGGGTTCACATATTCACCAATTATCGAATAGAGCCACTTCTGCAGCTTACACAGTCTTTAAAATACGCCAGTTAACTAATGTAGAAAAGCGAAATCAGTATATTTTAGTTATTTTCATAGCATAATGTCGTATGGCATTTTCTTGTGGGGAAATACTCCCGACATTCAAACTATCTTCGTGCTCCAACAGGGAGCTATTCTAGCAATGTATAACCTAAGCTTTCAACATTCACTAAAGGATAAGTTTTAAGAAATCAACATATTCACTGTCGCCTCTTAATATATCTATGTGTGAATCTAATATACTACGTTAAAAATAACATACATTTATTTTCGAAGAAAACCGACATGCATAGCGTCAATACTAGAAATAAAGAAAATAATGTAATTCCAATGTACAGGCTCCAAAAACCACGATTGTAAATTACAGTTTTGCTTTCATTGTACACGGTCTCAATTTTTTTTTTTTTTTTTTTTTTTTTTTTTTTTTTTTTTTAACACAATTGTTATCATATGTAGGTATGAATAAAGTCTTCAGTTTAAATAAAAAATATGTGCGAATCAAGTATTTTCAATTCAAAATTCACTCACATTAACGTTACGATACGAATACTTTCTCGCAAGTTGTTTGTGCTAGGCCCTTTTTTTAATTTTTTTTATTGATGTCCAGTGGAAATTCTACATGGAACTTCCTTCACCCCGGGGAAGGGCGAAGGGGTATGCCGACTCCTACCGGCTAAAACCACTGGAGCGGTCATCTTCGGCACCGAAGAGGGGCTCCAGGTCCTCGTAAGATCATACTAGAGCCGATTGTGCTAGGCCCTAGAAGACAGAATTGTAATGTAACAGCACGGTTGGTGAAGTGGCAAAGCGAATGGCTTTCTGCGCTACGATTCGCGGGGATACCCGCACGGTAACAAATATTTCTATGATCTACAGATAGTTGTTTCGGGTCTGGGTGTTTGTGCATGTGAGATTTACATTTGTTAACTGTGCCCACAAGCCACGACACAAGAGAAATCCTAGTGTGAAATAACGTTAAAAATTATAAAATTAACATTATTTCCGGTAAACTAGACTAAAAATCCTCAACGATTTAAAAAAGATAACTAATGTATTGGCCAACTCACAACAGTCTAATGTCTCAATTCAGGCCACTTATTGGCGTCCCCAATTCCAGTTAGTGCAATGCATTAGTAAATAGAGAGGCGAGCAGTCGACATGCAGATTTAATTTGACGACTATAATGGATGTCTGCACTTCGCCTTTTCTCCTTTCGCCTCTGTTAATGTTGCGCCCCGACTTCACTTCATAATAGTATTTTTGATATGACTAGGGATGCATATTTTAATTCATCATATCTATGGGCCTTTGTAGATTGACAACAAAAAACAAAATCAAATATATATATCGACGTCGTCATCGTTTCAGCCGAATAAAGTCCACTGCTGGACACAAGCCTCCTCCAAAGATCGCCACAACGACCGATCTGGGTGTGTTGCTAAGATGTTTTTATAAGTATAGATGCGTTGCCCGCGCTCTATGATGGTCACATGAAAGCAAGGTAATTGCCCAGAGTTCAATTAGCCACGCACCGACCAGTGTGGCGGCTAGTCGGCCACATACAAAAAAGTAGAGTGGTGAAGATGGAATACTAACAGCTGCAACAAGGTTTTGTAGCACGCAAGCTGTCAGGAAGGTAACACACTGACAGCTGCAAGTCGCCTTCCCCTCCATTTTCTAGAAGCTATATACTCGTATAGTTCTGCCTGTTCTTTCACATGGAGTCATGCTGCTGCGAGCTGGATTATCAAGGCTCTTTGGTGCCTCTTGGTAGCTTTCGCCCTTTAAAGAATGTATCCTTATTGTTATGGCTATGGTATGGTGGTTGTGCGGCAACAGTGAGGTGTCAAAGACAAAGATATCTTATTTTGTGAAGCATATTAGGTTGGCTTGATAGTAAATACATCATTTTAAGTATCTCTATGTTCTGCCGTGAGGCCTACAACATTTCTAATAAATTATATCATCATACACATTCCCATATACGTACACATATAAATTATACTAGCATACAGCAACAAACTAGCAAAAGTCGAATAATGATTTATTCAAAATATGCCTTGCAGCTATCTGTGGGTTTTAAATTAAATATCACTCGGATACATATTTTCTGTACTTTAAATACAAGCTCTCTATCTGTTGAATTGCCCCAGAATATGATACCGTACCGTAATATAGATGATACATACGCACGATATGCCGTGGTTACTGTATGTTGGTTTGGTATGGTATGACCCTATTAACATCCGCAAAGCATACGAGTATTGATTAAGCTATTTGCATGTTTCATCCACTTGTTTAATTCGACGTATTTACTTGTGACGCCGACTCTACTGAGGAAGAGGGTGGACATGGGGGCACTGTAACTATCATCACGTTTTACAGGCGGATTCGTGATAGCAATAATTTGTTTTTAGCAAAACAAGGAAGTTGATAAGTGATGCACTTCCTTAAGATAGACCTTTAAATATTTATACATACGTATAATAGATTTTTAGTCATCTTCCTGTTATAGTCCATGCAATGTCCGTGTAGTGTAATAAATCTCTATATTTTCAGCACATGACAAAATTAGTTGCAAATTAAACAACAGACTCAGTTTCCAAACTTAGTTGGTCTAGTTTTATTTTTAAATGACTCATGTTCGTGATAGTGTCTGGATTTAGTGGTTAGAGTTGGTAAAGCACCAAACTCTGTCTGTTTAGTCAGCGAACATTCTCCAACCGAATGCGAACTGAATTGGTTTTATGGCAGCGTAAAATATTTGCTAACTCTCCTGATACTGTTGGAACTCTGTTTTGTTAAATTGAAAATACCTTATGGGCAGAGTTAGATATAAAATTGTTGGTACATAGTTAATTCCGTTTTATGTTGGTGACCCCTGGAAATTAAAATAAAGTCTCCTTTAGTTAAATATTGTCTAAGTTCAAAGTTCTTTATGACAATGAAAGCACTACCTTACCTCCTGGTATGAATAATTATATACATGGCATGCCAGCGCAAACTACAAAATAAACTGGAAGGATAGTTGGCGATTTTACGTCACCCGAAAAATTCTTGTTCACGTTCTTTACAACTGCTTTCCAAGGTAAGTTGCTCATAGCTAGAATGTTAGATGCTGTCAGTGTTTAAATGACGTTTGAAGATTCTGTATGTATAGCCCAAATGTTATTACATAGTTTGTGCTTACCGCTTGAAGCCTGTCCCAGTCCACTGTTTAGAGGACTGACATATTGTTTAAAGTAGGATTTTCTCAAACAGAATTGCATCCTCCCATCAAGCCAGAATGGTAGGTTGTGTCGTGACCCAGATCCATGTACTGTTGACACAGTTGATCGGCACCAGCCTTGGTTACTTGGGATACTCTGCCATTCGCGAAGCGTCAAGCTACCCTAAGTACTGACTTAGCCTTACCTGCATATAGACTGAGTTTTCGGGAAACTAAATGATGTATAAGTTTATTAGTAATTATGAAGCAGAATTCGAAATTACAGTACAAAACATAAAGTTACAAACCTCGAGTAAAAAAGTTTTACCCACGTAATCAGATATCTATTTACATTAACGATCTCAATTCAAATGGAAAGATCCAGAACTAACTTTACTTTCAAAGTCAACCAATTACGCCTGCAAATGTTAGCAGGGACATTTAGGAAGATCGAATAAAAGAAAAAAATAATAATTCCATAATTGAAAACAACCTTGCAAACTCGTAACGATTTTGCTGCTACCTTCAACGGCTAATCGTAAATAAAAGATAATACAATAATAAGCCCATTACTGTCCCAATTCTGCGCATAGGCCTTTTTATTCTATGGAAATTAAAGTTTGAACAAATAACTGAGCTCAAGAAACTGATACTTAAAATACGAACTGAAGCTGAGAATTGGGAAGAAACTTCAAGTAACATTTTCTTCAGAATTAATTATGACACCTTTGGTGTTCCAGCGCGGGAGGCAACCAGCGATGAAACTCGTAATCCGTTGGCCTCTCATGAAATATTCAGGAGACAAACAGACGTCAGGTGTACGTGAGCGCGTTAGTAGCCGCCAAAACGATTACAACTTGACCAAATAAACGAGATATTCTACAAAATAGTAACAGTGAATATGGTGCCCGTGACGCAAAAGAAAAATATTAAATAATAGGTACAGGGCTTCATGAACGATTACTGCGTAGAAAGATTGGCCTCGTCACACGAACATCTATGACAGTCGTTATTGACATTAGTAGCTCAAAAACTTGAAAACTGGGCTAACTCTATGATATCTCTCTTGGACCTTGTTGTTTTGGTGTTGTTGGTTGGAAGCTGAACAAACTAGGAAAAGTTTAGACTGATGATGATATACCTCAAAGAGTAAGTAAAGCATCGCTCGAACATAAGCGCTCAAAGAAGAAGGGATCTTTGGAACTGAAAGCCGATTTTAGTGAGGAGGAGAAATATATTGATATTTTGCTGGATATATAAATTAACCCCATGTGATGGGTGTAAAGCCGTCGCCTCTATGTATGTCAGCGACCTGAAGACATACTACATGCTATAATGGAATGTGATCGGTATCGGGACCAGAGGCTGAGAATTATGTCTGATATGAGTTTACACAATGACCAATTAAATATACTCTTAGGCCAACCATTGTCTGACGAATGCAAGCATATTTGGTTCTTCCTGAAAATGTGTTTAAAGGTGAGGCACGAAAGGATAGGATAGACAATGGTATTATATGTGAGTAAGGGCTGGTATAGTGTGATGTGTGCCATGTGCGTTGTTACTGCGACTTACGTGACACGCATCATATTGTATTGTGAATGATCCCATGAGGCTGGCATAGTCACCTAGAATGTACTGAAGCCTAATAAACAAGATAAAAAAAAACCATGTTCCCAAAGTTCGAAGTCACGAAATAAATATATGTATATAAATTGCGTGTATGAAGCAATTCGTACACGAGCTAATTTGAAATGATGTAAGTGGCGGGATTCAATAATAACTAAGTATATACTCATACACATCCTGCATATGAAAGTACAACAATAGTTACGAAACTGTGGGTCGATGTTCAAACACAATTAACGTCTTACGTAGTAAATGACAGGCTGCCAGGGAAACCTGTTTACTGCGAGTTCAAAGGCGTCTCAGATTTGGCAACACATGAATATATAATCGACTCCCGACACAGTTGGGTTGCGCATTTTGGGGTTGATACAATTTTTATAAGACTTATTTGCAAGTTACCATCAACTTTGTAGGATTGGAAGTCTTTAAGTAATGTGGGTTCGTATGAAAAAGAGGATGGAATTTGAGGAAGCGAGTGAAACTAATAGAATGTTCTATGTTCTATTTTTGACGCACGGTTAAGCGATGGTGGCTCAGCAATTAGCTTTCTGCGCTACGTGTCGCGGGTTCAATCCCTGCGCGGAACAGATATTTGTATGATCTACAGGTTGTTGTACACTTGTTCAGACTGTGGGTGTTTGTGCAAGTAAGATTTATGTCTGTAAGGAGGAAGCTAAGGGCGGAGTGTCGTTATTAAAAATAAAATAAATAATAGTTTAAAAAAAACACGCTAGGTTGTGCTGAACTGAGTGCCCGAAAGAGCAAGTCTGGAACTGCACGAATGCGTAGTTCGCGCACTAGCTCTGTCTCTCTTACTCGCATGCAAAGGATGCGGAAAGAAATGAATTAATCCTGGCGAATCTAATTAGGATAATCGGATATTTTGATCGGATTATTGCATTGTCATCGACCTTTGACAAGTGTGCAAAGTTTGAATCAAATCTGATCGTTCAAAGTAGGGCAAAATCGAGCTCAAAGGAGTCGGTTACAAACAAACATACATACAGGTGAAGCTAATAAAAGCGTGTTAATAATAAGAAAGCAAACAAGTTTTGTGGCCTTAGAATCATCATCATCGTCATATCATCCAAAGAACATCCACTGCTGAAAAAAGGCTGGGCCCCGAAGATTTCTAGAAGGACCGGTTAAATGCCATGTGTCATTTTGGAGGGAATTTTCCAGTATGAGCGCAGAATGGCTGCAGTTTCACAGAAGGGACGCTGCTGCCCATCTCTCTGGTTTAGAGTCACTTAGGGCCGAAATTAATGATCGATATAATCAGAAAACTTCAGTTTAAAAATTTTGAATTTCATCGGTTATTGTGTAATTATCACTAATCCGAAATCAAAATATTAGTCGTCGTTGCCTTTTACGACATCCACGGGAGGAATGATATTATATCCTTAATCCGAACACCAGACCGAATAAGGTACGTGGAATCTGTATCTTCTTCAATGGTGCGACGTCCTAAAATATTTTTAGAAAATACTACTGAACGTGTTTTCACAGAGTATTGCGTCTTTCATGTTGATCGCGTCTCAATCATTGGATGATTGATAATCGTAGTATTTCCTTAATGCTATTGTTTCCCATACCGAACGTTTTCAGACGGTGCATGTTTGAAAACTGTTATTCAAAGATTTATTTCTGGAACCAAAGAAGCGCTTATTTGTAGGGTATAGTTAGACGGAAAGTTAGTTCACGGGCACGTAGCAGAATCAGATGAAATTATAACAGGTATTATAGGAACCTATTACTGTAATGACCATGTAAATATGTAGACTATCTCATCACTTTCAGTGATAATCGTAAGAGGACAAAGAAATTATGAAATGATCTCGCGTACTTATATCTAGAAAGCACTTTTACAACAGATACAATTTTTGTGCATAGATCTATTCTCTATAAATCTCTATAAATATCCCTCGGAACTGCCTACACCTAAGTTCTAGATACCACAATTCCCATCGTGAAACTCAATCACTCCACAATTACACATGCATCTATTTAAGCACCAAATATCCTCCGAAATGTATTTGCATGTTTATTTATACGTAATGTTAGCTGTAAACTGATTTGTCAAACGCCAAGTTTCAAGCGTATAAGTTGGCTTGGCTCATGAATATTCATGTAGCTTCGGACTACTCGTAGCTTGCCAAACTTATATTAAACGTATCATAGGGACAATGATCGTACCTAAATGATTTGCTTAGCGAGAGTTAGTGGTTCTTTGAATGTTTATAAGCTTGGCTTAAGGTGTGGGAATACTAACATGTTTGGTAGGTTATATGTATTTTAGGTAAATTGTTGTTGGTTGTAAGGTTTTCCAATCGCATCCCATTTTTTTCAATTTGAAGTAGGCTGTAGTTTTCTGATCTGCGTGCCTACACCGAGCGACCCACGAGAAGACGGTGGCGCGCAGCACAGCGCACAGGGACGCTTCGGGGCATGGGTGACGTTTTTGTCGAGGGGCTAATTTAAACGTTTTTTGTCCTAAATCTTACACAAGCGGGTGGTTATCTTTTAATTATTGGATTTGATTTCGGATCCGGTAAACGCAAGTTTCTTTCCTGGCTACTACGGTTGTTTTCGGAAGTACAACGTGTAATTCGATCATTTAACCATACCATTCTAAGAATCCGACGTCATATGAACGTCAGTACTGCTACCAGAGCTATAACGATTCCTTCCTATTTCAAAAAACTCCCAAGTCCTCCAAAATACATGTACGCGCAAAGCTACAGGGTGCCTCCTGTATATGCGCAATATTCGATTACACATTGATTTGAACCTGCCCACTATAATGCAGTTAATGAAGTTAGAGAGTAAACGCTTTTTCGAGTCAGTCATCACTGTATCTAACAGTCACTCACTCACTCGAAAAAGCTAATAAGCGTCTCCCAAAGACCACCACTACGGCCGGTATGAGTAGTGTGTTTATTGGGGGGTTTTGCCTTAATCGCCACGCTTGGCAGACGGGTTGGCAATTGTAGTTGAGTTGTAAATATACTCGAAGGCCGCTGCTACCCGTCCTCCGGCGAAGGTCATAGTCGCCTTTTACACCAACGGGATGAAATGGGGTGATGCTATTCTTAGCCGGCACCACATGCAAAGTATAAGTGATGTGAAATTATTACAGTATTATCATTTATAACAGAATTGTGATAAGTAGTCTGAGGATGATGCAGGCCAATGTGTGCGATAAAGAAACACATCACTACAATGATAATTAATTTGTCTTACAATATGATAGCCATAGCAGTTAAAAGCTAACCAGTGACCAGCAAAGAGCACCTATTCACGGGTATGACGCATGCATCAGCATTATCACCATCATATCAGCCAAAGAACGTCCACTGCTGAACAAAGGCCTACCCCATAGTTTTCCACAATGACCTTTACATGCCACCCGCATCTCACGACTCCCAGCGATCTTCACCATGTTTTCTATCCACCTCGTTGGAGGTCGTTGCATCAGCATGGCTTAGCTCAACTATAACTCAGGGAACTTAAATTCCCAACAAGCATTAACAAAATCTAATTCAAATCGCGGGCAATTTGTTGGAATGTTTCTAAAATCTACAAACATACTTTTACCAGATTTATCTCTATAGGATATATATAATTAAAAAAACAGTTCTAAGGTCCAAGAATAGTTTAATAATAAGCGTTGGACATCACTAATTAGCTTCTCTATCATTCTTAAAAGTAAAATAACGCAAACGCGGTTTTTAATCGTAGAGGAACATATCATTACCGTACTGCCTAAGTGCTAGCTTAGCATCGCCATTACCGCGTCAAAGTAATCTATAGTTAACTAAATCTAAGGAAAATCGACATAAGGACTGCAGTAGATGTAAATAAAAATCAAATTGACACTACAACGGGCATCTAATCCGGTTATATCCGCCCAAATCGGGAGTGGCAATCAGACCGGGACAGACAAGGATTTAACAATATTCCTATATTTCACGCCACAATTACTAGATGAGCTTAATGCCATTTTATACATCATTGGGCCCGTCACCCTACAATGACTTATACAGGGTGTGCGTATTCGTCACGGTATTGCACACGGTCGTAGATTTCTGTCCCCCTATTATGATTTCATATCAAACGGTTATTTTATTACAACTCTCATTTTAATGTTAAAAGCGATGTCACGGCGTTTGACACGTGTTTAGCATTCGACTTAACTGCTTTTGTTCTGAACCGATTAGGGGAATACTATTGTTAACATTTATCGTAAATTAAAGTGTATTAATTTGCTAAGTAATTCTTTCATAGTTTTGTTGCAACTATTTTTGTAATTTAAAAGTCGAAGCGCATGGACATTTTCTGTTGTTACTTTATTTAAACCTTATTGCAGTAAATATAAAAACGATAACGTTGCATCTTTAAGAATGACTTAAAACAAGCTTAAAACATTACAACCGGCATACAGCATTATATTCCCCCCTTTTTGTGTCATATTATTTTTACAACTTGGTTGATTCTTTCTTTTTTGGGCTTCTCGCATATGTTTCTGGGAAATGTGGTTGCTTAACCGGTCATTTCTGGCGAAACCAAATGAAGCCTGCAGCCAGAAGCCTGACTCTTTGTCTCCTGTTATATTAAAGGCCGCAGAAATCTTATAGGAACTAATAAAATTCATCTCATCTACAGAGTTATGTATAATTCATCTATATTATGCGGACCAGGCGTGGTGTATTTGACTTTCACGAACATATTAAGTCAAATTACAGAAGCGTATGTAATTAATAAGTGCTTAATTAATATTATCGTTATTATATTTGATATTAATAATATTCTTTCCATGTTGTGCTTGGATCAAAATTATAGTACCATTCCTCCCGTGGATGTCTTAAAAGGCGAATAATCGACTCTAAATCGCAGGGATGGGTAGCAGCGTCCCTTCTGGGAAACCGCAGCTATTCTGTGCTCACCAACCCGCGTCAAGCGTGGTGAGTGCTGCTCAAACTCTAGCAAAATAACGACATAATGGCTGTAGAAATCTATGGACAGACCTTTGTTCAGCAATGGAGGTCTTTTGGCTGATATGATGATGATAAATATTCGATGAGAATATTACAATTAAGACATTGGGATATTGTTCAATATCTAGTAAAAAATAAGTACAGACTGAATGTGCGTGATTTGTTTATTGTTATATGTTCAGCAAACTCTTACGGATTTACAGTAGTACAAAATTTTCCGAAATATCGAATAATCTCTACCTTGACACAGATTTTTAAGCATCTCGTAATGAAAAATTCCTTTTCTAGTTTTTTTTTTACCTCAAATTATTTGTGAATAGTTACTTTACTCATTGATAAGTCTTTATTCTATTTAAAACTAAAATGTTTTCAAGAAATACAAAATATATCTAATTTTTATTTAAATTTTCACAGTATATTTTCTTATCTTTAAATTTTGTACTACTGTAAATCCGTAAGATTTTGCTGAACATATATTGTGTTTTTTGGTAGGTATTGATCCAAGCTCTCACCCCCTGCAGTATGTCGTGCTATTTACTGGACAACCTGTATATTAAACAAGCGACCCGCTCTCCCTTAGCGTACGTGGTAGATGTAGCCTATGTCTGCATGCTATAGCTTCCTATAGCATATTTAAAATTAGCCCAGTAGTTTGAGATTACATTAAAAAAATAACTATTTACTTATAATATTAGTACACAGTATAAATATATTAAATATTTTAAGCCCTAATTATTATATGCCCTCCGACTTTTCAATATGATGTGCAAAAGATTATATAGTTTTTCATTACAACTTTTGAAATGACAAAACTCGATTTCATACAACGCTGTTTATTATTTTCTATAACTAGAAATCACATTAGCTTCTTCAAATTACCATCGATAGTTTAATACAGATAATATTACGTTACTTTTTAATAAAAATAAAGCCGATATGACACAACCCACGTGCCAGCCGTCGCCGCTTGTCATCCAATATGACATGTGAATGACAGCAGGGAGCCACGGGATGAAATGACATTGCATTGTAGGGATTTGTATGCATGAGAAAGAACAGCAGCGAAACGGCTGAGAATAAAGGAGCATACTGTATATAGAAATGTGTTGTGCAAACTTTATGAAGAATTTCTGTTTAATTTATTAATTTACGTTGCTGGAAGTCTTCTAGTACTTTTAGATTTTATATTTGAAAGTTTATTGTGGTAATGATCGTAATTAGAGTTTTGGTAAAGACGATATATTTTGAATTTTTGTTGCTCATGAGCAGGATAGAGACAGTAGGACATTTCACGCAATGTACCGCACATTAGTTATAATTATAATCATAATCATGTCAGTATCCCTAAAACATACTTTCAGCAGACTATTTGGGGGGACAATAATTATTTACAATAGTATTTTTTTTTATTATAGCCCGATCTAGTCTCACTGTCACAAATGTTACAATTGTTTCGTCTAAATTAACGAACAACGTTATCGTGAACTTATATAATCTCATTTCGATCAACTTTCACTCAATAGTGTGAAATAAATAGCGTAATTAAAAATCGACTTTTATTAGAAGCTGTGATGGATATCTTCTACAACAACTCGGCCTATTGCAGTCCACTGCTGGACATATCGCAAGTCGAGATACGTAGTGTGAAGCAGCCAGATGGATCGATAACCAGAAATATTTTAGTTACACACAGTGAGATATTATATATTACGTACTAGATACGTACTAGATACCACACTATCACGAAGTCCCATTCAATTACGGCAATATCGCCGCACTTAACAAAAAATCTTTAGATTTAAGATTCTGAACTTCATCCGTCCTTGTATTAGGATCACTATTAACACAAAACACCGACAAATCCTTAATCTCAAATTCAAAGATTTTGGATTAGATTGATTATTAATTTCGCCCATTAGAGAAGTGCGGTGATATCGCCGCAATTGAATCGGACATCGTAATTAAGTGCGGCGTCTCCTCTAGTACGTAAGTAGCACATAATAGATCAATGTGTAAAAATAAGATGATTTTCTGTGTGAAATTATTCCACATCTAAAAGAAAATAATGACCGTTGATCATTCAAAACAACCCATTGATAATATAATTATTAGAAAGCAGGAAATTGCGAAAAATTCCTACCAGAAGGTTTATATCGAATTCAATAATTCGTCGAGCTCTTGTCACCTCGGGCGTGCCAGCCGTATTAATACCCACTGGCGTGCCACGTGATGATGGGAAGAGATGGTCCGTCGCTATTGCCATGAAAGTTGGGAAGGCCTCTGGTATGAGATGCACACACACACAGAATAGGAAGCGAGGTTACCTACGGCACAGTGATCTCTCTGCGCCACAGTAGTGTCGGCTATGTTGGCAGAGCATGAAAATTGGAGTGCAATGGTCTCCTTCTGCGAGAGCGTCATACTCCAGAAGGAGACTGCAGAGCGGGATCTGGAGAGGACTGATCCCGCACGGAGAAGGACGAGACGTATAGATGTCTTAAAGTGTGACTTCTTAATTGGGTAGTTTACCCTATATACAAACTATTTGCAGGCACTTATAAATAATCAGAAATCAAACACATACTTGTGGTTGGAAGGTCCCCTTGGTTATATGGAGAAGAACTGGCACGAAACTTGAAACACTATATAAAATAATATGTCAAAATACTGGTGTTATTTATTACGATAGAATTGTGATAAACGTGCAGGCGAATGTTAATGTGAAATATTTCGAGAACTGTACGTTATAAGTGCCTTTCCGTCTTCTATTTACTTTATCATTTTACGAGAGTGAACTTCTATATGTAAATGCAAATATAATAAAATCCGATATGTTAGCT
Organism: Diloba caeruleocephala; assembly: GCA_947459985.1. Classification (NCBI taxonomy): domain Eukaryota; kingdom Metazoa; phylum Arthropoda; class Insecta; order Lepidoptera; family Noctuidae; genus Diloba; species Diloba caeruleocephala. The sequence goes on from OX381619.1 coordinate 9,847,197, forward strand.
TTTAGCCAACAACATACCTTATAAACTATTATTTAAATGTCCCTAACATATCCAATAATAATTAATTTTCCTTATAAGATACGGCTATAGCAGTTAAAACTACAGTTTGAATCCAGCTTGAGGGAAAAGTGGTCTCACCACCGGTCGCGCTGGCTAGCCAGATTTGGGCTCTCTTAAGCGAGAGAAGAAAGAACCCGTATTTCATCCCACTGCCGCCAGCAGCGTGTATCTTCTAATAACACGATTCCATCTCCTACCGTGGATGTCGTAAAAGATTGACTAAAGGACTTTAAACCAGAGGAATGGGCAGAAGCGTCCCCTATGTGGAACAGCAACCATTCTGCGCTGACCGATTGGTGAGCGCAGAATGCCTGCTCTCCAAGTATGGTTTCCCCCTAATTTTCCCCAAAATTAAGGCACACGCCATGTAACCGCTCATTGTGCAAATCAAAGTCAAAGTTTTATTTCAAATAAACCAATTATTGGCACTTATGAAATGACAGAATTGAAGTTGGCTGGTTCCAATTAGTTGATTATAAGAGTCCACACATCACCTTAATTAAATGAAATAAAACATTAAATATAGCATTACATTAATAAAAGTAAAAAAAATAAACTTTCAATAAAATAAAATCCTAACTTAAAACCAATATGAAATAAAACTTTCATCATTTCGGCCTAATGAAGTCCACTGTTGGACACAGGCCTCCCCCAAAGATCATCACAACCACCGATATGGATGTGTCTTGAGCTCATTGGGGGGTTTTGCCATAATCGCCACGCTTGGCAGGCGGGTTGGCGATCGCAGTTGAGTTGTTAATGTACTCGAAGGACGCTGCTGCCCATCCTCCGACTAATCCCTTAGTCGACTTTTACGACACCCATGGGAGGAGATGGGGTGGTGGCATTCTGAGCCGGCACCACAACTAAAAACTTTAAATTATTCTAAAATAAATAAATATAATATTTACCTAAATATCAAAGTTATAGTTTTATAGAGAAGAGCATACAGGAAACTTCGTGAATACACTTTTAAAATTATTGAGATTACAATGTTGCTCGATAAAAATGATGGCAGAACATATAACGAGAAAATGTAGGTAAATGTGTAAAGATGTAACGTACTACAATAATATAATAATAATTTATTTTAATATAATAATAATTTATTTACCATGGCAGCTAACGGCTGACCAGTCGACCAGTCCCGACGGACGGCACCCGTCTTATGCGGTGACCATTGTTCATCTTTCGTTTGTCTAATATGACGTTAATGATGATGGTGCTGCCAACACACCTTGCCTAGTGTAAGCTGACTGATGAAATGTTGAAGTATTCGTATTACATTTATTTACCAGTACGAGTCTGCAATCTCATATACTGGAAAGAACTACGCAATATTCAATCTACACTTGGAACTAATCGAAACTAACCAAAATATACAAATTCGAAATTGTAGCACATTCTATTTTGATAAAATGCTTGAGAATCTTTTCAATCTCATCTAGAAAGTAAAAAGCAATTTAAGGTAAAGAAGAAACCGCTTAACCCGCGATTCGCTTCTTCTATTCACTCGAATCTATGCATTGTCAATCGGAACGAAACCAGGTCAGCTGGCTATATTGAAGATGCATGCAATGTACTGTGCTATTTTATAACGGGTGTAAGTGGCAGTTCACTATTGATTCGCATACATTTTTCTTTATCACATATCATGGCATACTTTCACTTATCCAATATTGATTCTGCTTAACGTTTAGGCATAACTTTTTTACCACATTATAATAAAACACTTTTAAACGGATTCTATCGCGTATATTTTTGATTTTTTATTTTATATATCCTGCGACCACGAATGCTGCAAAGTATTCGAAACGTCAGGAAAATAAAAAATAAAAAATATACGCGATAGAATCCGTTTAAAAGTGTTTTATTATAATGTGTAATAATCGCGAAAATCTAAGACATTACTATTTTTTACCACAGTTACTGTTAACATAACGATTTAGAAGCACATTAATCTAAACGATAATATTATGAACTCATGACAATATTAAAGCATAATGACAGATATCATCAAAAACTGATATCTAAATATATCTAAACCAAGACAGAATCACAATCATGAACCAGATGCACTTTGAAAAAAGGTAATTTCGGCGATTAACTGCTTTCCATTATGGGCCTAAATGCTGCCAAAGTTTTCGGTACGTTGTCACTTAATTTCCACTTTACATTAACAGACAAATATTATGGAAAGCTATCAAAGCCCTATCAGTAAAAAATGGTTAGTGATAGAATATGTTTGGATATATATTTTTGTGAAATACTTCTGTGTAATGTTCCGCAGCGTACTTTTGCTTGAAGGTCACTTCCATGTCAGCAATCTATTCGGATCCATAAGGCTGGCAACAATGGTATTATACCATAGATATGTTACGTCCATATTAAATGGCCCGCAAAATACAGTCTCGCTTGCATAACCATGTCGTGAGAAAGAAGATACAAAAACAACAAGAGTAAAAGAGATAGCTATCTAGGCGAACCGATTGCGAGGTGCTACAATTGGGGTAGTTTTGGTTCTTACTTTTGGCACGCATGTAACATATCTACTTCTTTTTAATATATAACATCATTGGCTGGCAACATATTATCGAACGCGTCCGTAAGCCGCAGCTGACAGTCGCGACTCGCGGCTGATGAGTGTGCACGGATGGTTTGGACGCCATCGTGACCCGTAAAAACATCCAGCCGGCCAGATTATAGATAGATATATTACAGATAGATTTCTTTCGGACGTCCGGACGCCAAGGACGGCCTAAGGATACGTCCGCGACTTACGATCGATAGTTTGCAGAGTATAGTGTTTGATGTACTGTCCAGATGCATACAAGTCGCGACTGTCAGCCGCGGCTTACGGACGCGTCCGATAATAAGTTTCAAGATATGGTGGTTTATTATTTGACACGTCGCGTCCTAGAACGGTCGCGTCACAGATCCTTATGGTTTGTGAATCTACCAGGGAATCGCAGCTTCTTTTTTGTGTAGTGTACTGCAAATTGATATGATATGTATGGCTCACAAGAATATTAAAATTAGAATTGCGTTCTTCGACAGATTTGATTTTTAAGATCAAATAGATATTTTTTATCGTCAAAGAATTATCTTGTATTGGGATTTAGGGGCACCTCATGGTACTCGTATATTATAAGTCTGTCGCGTGTGCGCTACAGTATAATTAGCTCACACAAAACACGACGCTGTGAGTAGATACTTATTTTTGTATTATAGATAGGTACTTATTTATAATCCACAACGCAGTAAAATTTATGAAATAGGTATATAATAACTTGTGATTTCGACCTTGTAAAGAAGTAGTCAAAAACACATTACTAATCTGAACATTGACTAACAATTTACCAAAAAAAAAATTCCTTCAATGAACATATTTTTTTAATAGAATCGCTGCGAGTCGTTATTAATAATTATTTTACGTGTGCGTGCACCACCGCCCGCCTTACTTTAACAAACAGAGATAGCAATATTTAGGGCCTAGGCCGATCTATGCACTCGTTTCGAATCGTACCTAGATGGCCGTAGGTTCCGCCGAACTCTTTAAATAATAAGTTTGAAGTAAACGAAAATACTTAAAAGATAAAGATAGAAAAGAACATTTAAACCATTTACAGGCAGACACTTATGAATAGTTAAGAAACGAAATATTGCTATGGATTGCGTAAAAATACCGAGTGTTTGTTACCTAACCTGTTCAAAAACGCTGTGGTTTTCGATTCATATAAAAAAATAAAGAAAACACAGACATCCATAAGGATATTTAATATACTGTAATATAACAGAATTTATTATATGATTCGTCATCAAAATATATAGGTATTGGGTTACCAAGAAGAATTAGCTATTCAATCATTTGGATATAATACCTACTATGTTTTAGGAGTCACTAAAATATCAGGCGCCATACTTGGTTAGCAAACAAACTAAATATTATCGGCAAATAAATTTATTTACTTATACTTTTATGCACAATGACGGTACACAAGGCGGACTTAATGCCATATGACATTCACTACCAGTCAACCTTTGGGTTAAAAAAGAAATGCATTGAAAAATGGTACAAAAACGATATAATACAAAAAGCTATTACTATAATAAAATCGTAGAGAGACAAAAACTGTACAATGAATATTTTTTGAAAAAAATCACTGCCCCGTGTTCCAGGAACGAGACTGATGCCAAAACTGCAATTTTTAGAATTTCTGTGTTTATCTGTTTGTCTGTTTCTATGTTGGATGTTACCGCTAAAACTACTGTATAGAATTCGTTGAAATTTGGCAAAAATGACCGTTACTGTCCAAGGATGGATCTAGAATACAAATCATCACGCTTTTGTACATGGGAGGTGAGTAGTATAACAATATGTCTACACATTTTTGTTTTACAGCGAATATTATGAAACAATCACATAAGTGAACACATTCCTTATCTAACGTAATAAGAATTACTTAAAAACAACATTACCATCACGCTATATCTAAAGGGAGATAAGCGAAAGATTTTAAAAATGAGAAAGCTTATTTCGTAACCTTTCGTAACTAGTTTCATAGCTTGCTAAACTAACACGCGGGTTGTCATTGCTTTGTTCACGGATCAAACCTACGTCTAAAATCTTACTTTTTGGATTTTATTTTGCATTAATTTTATTCTCTTGAAAAGCAATTTCTATGTTGAATATTCTAGATGTCGCTAGGAGTTCTTTCCTTTGGACTAAGTCAAAGTTTCATTTGTATTTCGAATAAATTGTCATCATGAAATGGACTTAGTTTAATAAAGTATTTGTTTGTCTATTTATTAGTGAAGAACTATTAATTTCGGTGCCAAAAGTGCATTTTCGTAACTGCTGTGTCCCCTAAGCCAAAAAGCGTGATAAAATATTTGTTTTGTTATCCTTATATAAAGGATAATATATTCTATTTATTACTATTACTATACTATTTTGTTATTGATATCGGAGTCAAAGGAGAATTTTACATGCCTCCTAGAAAGACGAATATCATTCGAAACTCCAGTGCAATGCTCTGTGCTCTGTGCATGTTTAGTAACTAACTGAGCCTCACGATCAACTGCAGTTTTGAGAGATCGAGCTAGCCTTTGCATCTTAAAAGCTTATGAGCTTTGAAAGATATTCCTCTTTAACTGCAGAAAGCAGCACGCAGTGTCGCGGTTAGGTACCCAATGAGTTGTCACTGGTGCCTCTCGATTACAAGATAGAAATGAAGGACATGAAGCACGTCTCGCAAGCGATTGGAAGCGCCATGCTGCATCATGAGCCTCAGAGACTTACACCCAGTGTGAATCGCAATCTAGCTCGCAGAGTATGTACACTGCGACGTCTCTAGAAAATGGCTAGCGAATTTATTTCAATTCTGAAAATGTCATAGAGCGCTTGGAAAATCCGCGTCAAACTACGGTTTTCGTATTTTGTCAACTGTGCGAAGCGGATCCTTTTCGTTCGCCAAATCGAACGAATGGCAAGATGCCGTTATACTATACGTACGAGAAGCAAAGAGGTGTGTTTGATCGACGTCAACGTAGGCGTACAGAATATGGTTTCTCGGGAGTTATGAAATGCAGCGTGCATTGGTCTATACTGTGCATCCAAATAATGGCAATTTTTTGCGCATTGTACTACACTCGGTGCTTTTGATGCCGTTAAGTTTCCCAAATATCACCCAGACTACAGAGCGCTCCATCTACTTGACGGTGATAAACACTGGGACGATATTCCCGAGGAGGTCAGCGACAGTCACAGTCGTCTGAGACATTTATTCGCCATCATATTGGTCTTCTAAGTAGTCCGATAGTCAGGGTTCGACTTATTGCTGTTCACTCAGCGCACATCATAGTGAGTGATGTCAAACGCGTGTCTGTATAATGGGCGGCAGTGGTGATGTCGGCAAGCAGATCGCTCGCAATCGGCACGCTGTATGCTCGCTTGAAGCGCACGATTTGCTCACTCGGTCTATACGCTGTATGTGGGATGGGAGCATGGCAGTTGCAAGAGCACTCACGAAATGTATCTTGATATTATAAAAGTATTGTACAACACACGACTCAAAGCTCTAATTTTAATGACAAAATGGCTATAATGGGTGATTGGACTGTTAATACTGGGCGGAAAAGGGCAAGCTACATTTCATGAAAGTTATTGATGATGACTCCCAGTGCCACGTGGGAAGCGTTTCCAAACAAAAGACAAAAGCGCATGGTTTGGCACTCGGCAGGATGGGCTGGATGCAATATGCGGTAGGCCTATGGGTCATGTCATTCGGAAATATATCATGATCTCTCTACACCTATTACAAATTCCTAATAAAAGCTCCAGGTCATTATTGCATGTTTTCAATAGCATGATATACATTTCTAAATTCCACGCGTGCGAAGCCGCGGGCAAAAGCTAGTCTTGTCTTGTAATACAGATCGTGTTAAAGTCCCATAATCTATTATGTGTTCCTTGCATATACACCTACGAAGTTGCTAAGTTTTTGAGCTCTAATGCGGCACTGTTTGAACCTAGGCATAATGAAAATAAGAGGAAAGCTACACACTGTTTTAATTTTTTATTCTTTTTTATTTAAGGGATTTATGTACACATTTGCGACGACGTGAATCCCATCAGCTACACATTTGGATTTTAAAATCCCTGTTCCTAGACTAGAACTTTTTAGGCGGCGCTGCGTTTACATGGCTCCCTTATCTATAGTTAATTACTTACCAAAGTCGATTACCAGTTTAGGCTACAAGAAATTCTGCTTTGTCTTAAGGAAGTGGTTGTTACAAAAAAGTTTTGTAACAACCTCATATAAATTTTACAACAGACTTTTTAGACATATTTTGTTTTGACATGTTAAATTTGTAACTAATTAAAATATTAATATTATTGACTTGATTGACTGTGATAATATGTTATTGATTTGTTTATGACCATTAGGAAAAATATTCCAATTGTTATTCGGACAAATTGACAAGGTAAAAAAGCTCGACAAATGGGTGCCACGAACTTAACGATCATTAGCGCAGCGTGTGCGTCGAGGCCTGGTTTGCGCTTCTCGGCAAGCACAAATACGAAGGAATTTTTAAGCGCATTGTTACTGGCGATGAAAAATGGATTCTGTTTGACAATCGCAAGCACTCAGCAAGCTGGATAGATCCTGATTCAGCACTTAATCAATGGCCTAAACGGAAAATGGCCCCTAGAAAAGTGTTGGTAACTGTTTGGTGGTCTAGTGCCGGTGTGATTCATCTCAGCTTCTTACCAAACGGGATGAGCATTAATGCGGATGTATACTGCAAAGAATTGAACACTATGGTGGAGAAGCTCGCACATCTGCAATTAGCTTTGATCAATCGCTCGTCCCTGCTGCTCCTGCACGACAACGCGCGACCCCATACTGCACAACAGACGGTCTCCAAGCTACAAGAACTAGGGTTGGAAGCTCTTCGTCATCAGCCGTACTCACCAGACCTTGCGCCTACATACTTCAACTTATTCCAGAATTTAGATATCTTTTTCGCGCGAAAAATATTCAGTACCCGAGAGGCAGTACAAAATGCCTTTGCAGAGTTTGTCACCTACCGTCCATCTGGATTTTGCAAGAAGGGCATCGATAAACTGCCACTGCGTTGGCAAATATGCATGGCTGATTACTTTGATTAAAATAGATAAAAAATATGAAAATAAAAAATACTAAACTTTATTTCGTACAAAACGGCAATCTCATAGGTAAACACCTAATGTTTGACTGAAATAATGATATAATTTATACCACAAAGTTTTCGGCGTGCCAATAATTGCAAGCGCATAGGAGATACCGTTAAAAATATTTGGCAACTGTTATCGAAATCACTGGATTAATCGCAAAGTATATATCGACGTTCATACAAATGGTAGCAGGGGTTCTATTTAATTACAAAGCTAGATGCAGTCACCGGTGCGTTCATGTGCGCAGTATTGAACTAACTCAGTCTATTTCTCTCGGTAGCCACGATGTGACTATGCAGATTGGTATAATAGTTTATAATGAATTTGAGAGACGGAGAAAACTGGGATTCTTTGGGTTAGAATAGAATGTAATGTATTTTATGTTACGTCATTAGAATAACAACTGTAAGAGTCTAGGACAAATGTATAATAGTTATAAGATGGGTGGTCTTACCGCTACCGAGCGATTTAATTACTAATACAATGATATAATACCATAGATATGTTACCTCCATATTAAACGGCGCGCAAAATTCAGTCACGCTGTATGTAGGAATAAATCTATAAAACTGCACACCTATGCTGTAAGAAAGAAGATACAAAAATGACAAGAGTAAAAGAGATAGCTATCTAAAATGACAACAGGTGTACTCGATGTCTTTTTCGCACCTGTGATAGAAAATATGTGTTGTCTCTTTTCTTTGCTTGGCCTGTGTTTTCTTATGTGTGCTACAAGAACTAGGGTTGGAAGCTCTTCGTCATCAGCCGTACTCACCAGACCTTGCGCCTACATACTTCAACTTATTCCAGAATTTAGATATCTTTTTCGCGCGAAAAATATTCAGTACCCGAGAGGCAGTACAAAATGCCTTTGCAGAGTTTGTCACCTACCGTCCATCTGGATTTTGCAAGAAGGGCATCGATAAACTGCCACTGCGTTGGCAAATATGCATGGCTGATTACTTTGATTAAAATAGATAAAAAATATGAAAATAAAAAATACTAAACTTTATTTCGTACAAAACGGCAATCTCATAGGTAAACACCTAATGTTTGACTGAAATAATGATATAATTTATACCACAAAGTTTTCGGCGTGCCAATAATTGCAAGCGCATAGGAGATACCGTTAAAAATATTTGGCAACTGTTATCGAAATCACTGGATTAATCGCAAAGTATATATCGACGTTCATACAAATGGTAGCAGGGGTTCTATTTAATTACAAAGCTAGATGCAGTCACCGGTGCGTTCATGTGCGCAGTATTGAACTAACTCAGTCTATTTCTCTCGGTAGCCACGATGTGACTATGCAGATTGGTATAATAGTTTATAATGAATTTGAGAGACGGAGAAAACTGGGATTCTTTGGGTTAGAATAGAATGTAATGTATTTTATGTTACGTCATTAGAATAACAACTGTAAGAGTCTAGGACAAATGTATAATAGTTATAAGATGGGTGGTCTTACCGCTACCGAGCGATTTAATTACTAATACAATGATATAATACCATAGATATGTTACCTCCATATTAAACGGCGCGCAAAATTCAGTCACGCTGTATGTAGGAATAAATCTATAAAACTGCACACCTATGCTGTAAGAAAGAAGATACAAAAATGACAAGAGTAAAAGAGATAGCTATCTAAAATGACAACAGGTGTACTCGATGTCTTTTTCGCACCTGTGATAGAAAATATGTGTTGTCTCTTTTCTTTGCTTGGCCTGTGTTTTCTTCGAGAATATTATTCTATAAATAATTTGAATAGTATTTGTATGCAAATATTTTATATAGTTTGTTACTCACATGTATGAGATACCTTGTTCATGATTTATTTTTGCTCGATAGTTTGTGTATTTTCTATACACGCACCCCCGTTTTTATTATTTAATCAAATAAAACAATACAGATTATGACAGTGTCTGCTCGTTGTCCTGTTTTGGGCGACTGATTGCAAGGTGCTACAATTGGGGGAGTTTTGATTCTTACTTTTAACGCGCAAGTAACATATCTACTTCTTTTAATATATATTATCATTGTACTAATAGCTACTATTGCGATTTCTAGCAAATTATAGAATATATTGATCTTAATATATCTGTCGGTTCTTGTGATGATCTTTGAAGGAGGCCTGTGTCCAGCAGTGGAATTTATTCGGCCGAAATGTTGATGATGATGAATATATCTTGGTGTACCTCCTAATACATAATACAATTCAGTTAATTAAGTTACGTTTACATTACGTTACAATATTAGCCTTTCAATATTTCAATTTTTCATTACGTGTGGTGTCCGGATTAAAAATATAGCACCAGTCCATCTGCTGCAGTAGATGTCGTAAAAGGCGACTAAGGGACTCTAAGCCTAAGTTTTTTGAACCACGGATTGCACGTCTGAAGTGGTTCTACAGCACATAAAGCCCTTACACATTTTTCTGGCTTATGAAGGCTCTATTTATGTATATCTGTGGAGTTTCTCCACAATAACAATTCGTACCTGAAAACGGATTCAACATATCCACAATAAGCAGTAAGCGCTGCTCTTTGGCCGGCTATACGTTGCAGTCTACGTACGAATCGCATAAATGAATCTATTTAATTTAGTAGACACTTCTACTTGCAGGTTCCAATTACAATGTTGGTCAATTGCAATACCTAGAAATTATGTACCAGCAGTGGACGTCCTTTGGCTGATATTTCAATTTGGACGAGTGAATAAAAAGGATGGAGTCCGAGTTTTGACGAAATGGTTATCGCAGGGGCTAAGCCATTGTCTTTATTTTCCGGTTGCGTGATCGATTCCCGCATGAAATATTTGTACTGGAACTGGTTCATTTGAGATTTATATCCGTAACTGTATCCATGATACGTGCGAAATCCTAGTGTTGATAGTAAAACATATCGTCATATCGTATTGCGAAAGGAATAATAGTCAGAGGTGTTTTATTGTGTGTGGGTTTGATGATGAATGACTATCGTTTTTTTTATTACTATACCATCTACGTTTTATGGACTGATCGACGAAACGCATTTGGTGGTGGTGGTGGTGGTGGGTACCAACGCTTTGTCCAGACCATAGGTGATGGACAAGGGAGTATGTACAGATTACTCACTAAACACTTGAGACACTCACATGAAGAGATTGGTGTATTCTCTACTTAGCCATATTAATTGGAACCAACATGGAAATTGTTGGACAAACGCCTCTGCCAATATAGACTCACGACGCTAGGTTAGCGGGCTGGTGATCGCAGGAGCTTTACTTTCGCTCTAATGATGCTGCTGGTTACTATTATGGGTATGTAGGCTGGCAGATTGAGTTAATTTGTTTGTGTTCTCTAAACCGACAGATGGCGCTGTTGGATGATAAACTTCATTGGTACAGTTGGATACGCTAAGATTTCGCCTGTGTCGTGGGTACAGTTTACAGGCATACACTTCACATGTGCAAATTAGGGCTTATTGCGCGGTGTGTGTTTTCATATGCCCATGTTTAAGAATGAGACAGAATTAATTTACCGTCAGCTAAGAATGTCGTTTGGAGTTTTGCTAGTTTGCTAGTTTGCTAAGAACAGCACCAACCCATCTCATCCCGTGGGTATCGTAGAAGGCGACTTTGGGATTAGCCGAAGGTCGGGCAGCAGCGTCTTTCGAGTAGGTACACTTATAATTGAACTGCGATCATCAACCCGCATTCCAAGCGTGGGGATTATTGCAAAACTCCCTAATTAGCACATAATATACCTAGATTGTTCGTTGTGGTGATCTTTGGGGTAGGCTGTGTCCAGCAGTGGACTTTATTTGGCCGAAATTATAAGAAAAAAAACACTGCACTGCTAAGTTACTTATGGACTCATTTTAATATATACTTATATATTGTTCGACGTAGATACATATATGGAAAAACCAAATAAAACAATTGCTATATGTTACAGCCGTTCTGATTAGATGTGATCCGGGTAAATTTCTTAAAATACCTGTATCTGTATTCCCTGTCACGTTATGTTACACAACCAATAAATTTCGTCCCAACCTGCCATCGCTTCATTTTTTCGACCCTCTGTCAGGTAGGCGCGTTGGAACAATTTGTCAAAAGAAATTATGTCAGTCAGTTGCTAGGTAGTCGCTTTATAGTCCCCCGGCAATGACCTGGTTATTTATCGATCAACCCTTACGGTAGGTCGTAAGCTTCTCGTGCAAGTATCGCGTGACCAACCATAATCTTCAACGACAAATATATTTCACGCAGAAAACTGGGGAAATTACTTTCTTGGTTCGCGAGTATTAATTTGTTATGGATTGTATTATTACTGTTTGTGTTTTTTACGGAATGTAGGCCTCGACTTATTTGGAACTATGTTGAACTAAAGTATCGGGTGTTCGGAGTAAGAATACAGCACCACTCCATCTCCTCCCGTGGACGTCTTAAAAGGCGACTAAGGGAGTATACACCGGTAAAAATCGGCAGCAGTGTCCGTTTTGTGGAACAGCAGCCATTCTGCGCTCACTAATCCGCCTGCCAATCGTGGTGAGTACTGACAAATTCCCTCGAAATGACGACGCACGGCATGAACGGTGGGTTATGGCGGAGGCCTATGTTCAGCAGAGGACTTTGGCTGATATTGTGAACATGATGCAAGTAAACTAAGCTTAAAAACAAATACATGTATACGCCTGTAGATATATGAATATTTACTTACCTCCTGTACATACAAGTTTTTTTTTGTTTTTTATAGGTGAAAATGCTTCATGAACTTCCTTCGCCCCGGGGAAGGACGAAGGGGTATGCCGGACTCCTACCGGCTAAAACCACTGGAGCGGTCATCTTCGGCACCTAAGGAAGGTTCGCCCACTGGTGCCACGCCTATAGGCACATCTCGGAGAGGGTGACTGTAAAGCGGTCACCCCCCCGGGGCCCTGTACCTGCACCTGCACACTTTAGTGGCTGATTGGCAGGGCATAAAAAGTACGTCTGGCAGAAGTGTTGAAGATGGGAGCGTGTTACCTACTTGATGCTATATGGTTTAGTGTTTATAAAACGGCGAAATTTTAAATCAATAATTTGTCAATTAAAACAGTGAAATTTTCTGTCCTCTTAAATGAGTAATTTGTCTATGCTATTTCATTGTTATCACATTGCGTTTTATTTTATTTTACTATATCACTTTTCTGTATTCATAATCACCTAAAATGTATATATTTCTGTATGTATCTATTATATTACATTGAGATTTGTTTCAAATATTTAGTACTATCATCTACTTATCCGTACACCACGGACTACCCCATGATTATTTTTCGTGACTTTCTTGTCCATCCTAAGGTTGTCTAGAAAATATTTTGGCTTTTATTGATAAGACCGCCCATTGTACATTGTATTAATATTTAAGTTTCCTTTTTAAGATCCAAATGGTGTACAATAAAGTATATTCTACTCTATTCTATTCTATAAATCCTAGTCTATATTTGCTCCTGTGTCGTGGTGCAGTTTACGTAAATTCCACAAGTACATTTTTTCCTACTTTCAGTTTTCAAGCATTTATTATAACACGAATACTCCTAATTATACATATATGTGTAAACTAATTTGAATTGTTTAGCTGCAACGCAACTTTGTAGAACAACACGTAGCAATAGAACGCCTTCAGATTTTATGATAGCACCACGTATTAGCGAACTTTTGCTGTTAAAAGTGTTTAGTGGAATACAACAGAACATTGTTGCGTGCTCAAACTCCAGTTTAGTTTCCAAGTAACACCGTCCAGCTGTCCAGCAACGAAGCGGTAGTTAGAAGCAACAGTGTTACTTATATCAAGCTCTCTCAACGTCATTGTGTTAGTTTTCACTTGTATTTTAATTGCATACGTAGTAGAAATTAGCTGTAATTTTGTTTTTTTTAAACATTGCCCCACACTAGGATTTCTCCTGTGGCGTGGGTGCGTTTACAGACATAAATTCCACACATGATACACCCAGACCCGGAACAACTACATGCAGACCATACAAATATTTGTTCCGTGCGGGAATCGAACCCGCGACCCGGAGCGCAGCAGCCGACTGTATCAACCACTGCACCAACCGTTTTGTTCTCTATCCTATCTATCGTTACCCTACTAGAGAAAATTATTGAATACTTTACATAATTTCTACTTAGTAATATCATTTCAGCCGAAAAAGTCCACTGCTGGACTGAAGCTTTCCCCAGAGATTGCTCCAACGACCGGTATGGTTTTATGTTGTGGGACGATTGGGAGGTTATGCCATAATTGCCACGCTTGGCAGACGGGTTGGCGATCGCAGTTGAGTAATAAATGTACTCGAAGGTTGCTGCTGCCCATATTCTGGCTAATCCCATAGTCACCAGTTTTACGACACCCACAGGATGAGATGTGGTGGAGGTATTCTTACCCGACACCACACGGTAAACTGAGTAGGTAAGTAATACGTAATATCTAATTGGATTTTTCCTGATGTACTGTGTATCGTATAACAAATCATTCGTTTAATTTAAAAATAGTAATATGGATGGTTGTTGGTTGGTTGTGGTGAAACACGAAGTACATAATTCAATTTGTAAGGCATATCCGTACTTTATAAATTTTTTAGGTATATGTGTGTATCACTTGCTGTTGCTGAATAAATTGTTAACTTTACTTGTATTTATTTTTAGGCACTGTTACTTTTATGTTACTTCTTACTCATACGTTCGTCCTCCAGTTTTAAAATAACCTTAGGACTGACATATTCAACATTTTCAAATCTTTAAATCTCATGACATAAAAATCCACGATGATTTGTTAACGATCATGTTGCTGTAGTCTTCCGGGAAGTTACGAAAACTTTAGATGTGCCATAGAATCTAGACACGAGCTCCCAAAGCCAGAGCAACTAAGAATTAAAATCATCGAAGAGGATAGTTCAAGAGGAAACGTTCAAATTGACAAAATAGAAGGCGCCATGTATTTGGACAAACATCAGAAGAAAACTGGAAAAACATTTAAGTTTAAATGTTTTAAGTGTCATAATTTTGACCATAAGGCATCGGACTGTACAAAGAAAAGGGAGAAGACTCAAGAAACCCGATGTGTGGAGTCAGGCACTAGTCATGAAAATTGTGAAGCTTTAACCATAAATCATGTTTCAGATGACTGCCGCATCGCTGTTTATGCAAAGCGCCGTCAGGAATGGATATTTGATAGTGGTTGCACTTCTCACATGTGTAATGACGCGAAAAGATATGCAGAGATACCCCTGCTAGTCAAAAATTAAAATTAGCCACAGATTCTTTGACAACCGTGCAAGGTAAAGGTACAGTTAAGTTATTAGCATGCAACGATGATCGAACGCGTAAAATTCAATAATAAAATAAAAATAAATAAAATAATATAATTTCCATCGCGCAGCTTACTGACCGAGGTTGTGAAGTCACCTTCAAGCGTGACGTAGCCTATGCAGTTAAAGAGGGTGAGGTAAAATTTACCATGATCGGCGAGGTGATTTGTGTTACTTGAGGGAGCTGGACACTTCAGCGTCTGTGGTATGTAGTGAAAATGTTGATCTGTGTAGATGGCATGAGCGTATGGGACACCTGAATCTGATCTTATGAAAGTACTAAAGAAATCAGGTATTGATCAGCTAAAGATCGATAATAACTTGCATGATTGTTGTGTGCGCTAAAGGAAAAATGGTTTCGTTGCCTTTTGTGAAATCCTGTGATTGATCCTTTTTTTTTTTTATTGATCCGGTGGAAATACCTCATGTACTTCCTTCGCCCCGGGAGAAGGCGAAGGGGCATGTCGGACTCCTACCGGCTAAAACCACCGGAGTGATCATCATCGGCACCGAAGGGAGGCTCCAGGTACTCGAAAGATCTCCATCTAGAGCCACCCATTGGTGCCATGCCTTTAGGCACATCTCGGAGGGGATGACTGTAAAGCGGTAAAATGAAAAAATCGCGGAGTACGATTAACTAGCACATACGTCAGGTAGCAGAGGCAGTGTTGTCTCGACTAAAATAATGAAGGATTGACGGCGTCGTCGGCGGCTGTTCGTCGTTTGTTCACACTAGATTACGCTATGCAAGAGAGATAGAAGATAGATTTTACTCTTTTTTCTTTAGAATATGGAAATTAGTATTTTGTGACTCGATTCACAATTCTAGCATTCCTGTGTGATGTGAGTGTAAGGTCTCAAATGAATCACTAATTGAACCACAATGTGTAAAAGAGTATTGTGAGAAAAACTGTTGAAATAGTAGGACAAACCAAAGAACAGTTGGATGTACCATTTAGTGATGAACCTTCAAGAGAAGAAATTCCATTAGATATTCAACCGATTGTGTCATTTTCTGCCTGAACGTCGCTTAAGAATAACGTACTTTAATCTATTATATAAATATCTCGTGTCACGGTGCTTGTGGTCACACTCCTCCGAAATATCCCGACCTTTTTATTTATGATTTTTTCTTGTATATTTGGTAGGTATGAGAATATGTCGTAAAGTATTTTTCTCCTCCTACCCCCACCCCCCTTTTTTATCGCGCTTTTAGTATTTTGATATGAACAATATCCATGATGTAGATTTCCAAATGCCACGCGTGTGAATCCGCGGGCAACAGCTGGTTGTAGTATGAAATCATGCAAAAATCTGGTTGTAACTGCAATTGGAAATAATTTCTGTGACCTAGTTATAAATATTCATAGATTATATGTTAACAATATCGACCTTTATTATTTATATTAAATAATTAATTAAAAGGACGCCTACATTTTCAAGTCTGAATTTACACGAAACTACTTAAACACGTATTTGTGTACGAAGCGCTGAGAGATAGAACTAATAACACACACGTGTTAGTGGCAGTGGAGGTGTTAAAAGATAAAAATAAAAATATATTTTTATTCGTTGAAAGCATTTACAGACCCTTATGAATAGTCAAGAAACTAATTAATATTGCTATGGGTTGCGTAAAAATACCAAGGGTGTTTGTGGCCTGCCCTGTTTAAAAAGGCTGTGCGTTTCGATTAAGTGATTTAAATTAATGAAGAACAGACAGACATTCTACAGTATATTACCCTTATTATATACCCTTTACAGTAATATAATATAACATAATTTATTAAATAATTCGCCATTTAATATTGGGTCAGCAAGGAGATCCTAGCTATTCAATAATTTGGACACAATAGTTAATGTCTTTGTAATCACTAAGATAATAGGCGCCATACTTGGTTAAAATACTATCCGCTAATAAATTGAATCACTAGTTAGCTTGATATTTATATGTTTGCTAGTTTATTAGTCAGATTATAACATTGGTTACAACATAAGTAACATCAATAAGCTAGATAACTATTACAAGTGGATAAGACGCCGCGAACGTTATGCACACAGCTTGCCCACATTTTATAAAATCTGACTTACGATTTTCATTACTGATATTGCTGCATATGTATTTTAGAATTGCCTGATATGGCGATATTTGCTGATCACTCTCCTTATAATTGCTGATCACAAGTATCGTCAACTCACTATATTTGCCGACAGAAAACATTTAGAGCTCAATACTCAGCTAGCCGTTTAAATGATAACCATATTAAAATGATAATTCTTATGCTAGCGAGCACTACCCTCTTCAGTTATTTGTCAGTTTAGTTTTTGCTGTGTCAGCACTGATTTGATAATCGTTTTTTTATATTAATTCAGGTTTTTCATTAAGGCAGTTCAGTAAGACTTGTTCGTTCTGTGACTTATTTTTATAAACTAATTCTTCTGAATCATTGACAATTTTGAAAATTTTGCGTTTTACACTTATTTGTACGTCTTCCGGAAAGTCTTTCACAGTTTCAATCAGGCTTATAAAAAATGCTGTGATTTGATCACGTTCGAGATGTGTGTAGGTTTCTGAATGAGCTTGTTGTGATGAGTGTATCGGTAATGGTTCTGGTATAGTTACTTGCTGTGTGGTTGTTATCTTGCAAATAGGATGATTTGATACGCTGTCTTCAGAAGAACACGTTGCAGGACTCTGTATATCTTCAAGAATACTCGCATCGTTGCTTGAGTCTAGTGAATCAGATTGTGAGATACCGTATGTTTGTTCAATATCATCTCTTAAGTAGGGGTTAATGAACCATAACAACTTTTCATATTTAATTCTTTTAATACATTTTGCTCCTAGTTCCGTCTTCGTATTACGTAGCTTTAGTGCACGCCTGTAGTTGTCTCTTAGACGCTTCCATTTGTCTCTGCAGTCACGAGCTGTGGAAATAAACATTATATTAATATCACTGCTGTATATTCGTAAGGAGAGTACTCTCCAACACCACGATGGACATCATTCTTAGCTCGGGCTATAGCTATAACTGGAAATACTTGTGTACTTTTTGGATTTATGTAAGTACGAGGGTGGTTTGATAAGTCCATGACTTTGGAAAGAAGAAACACTCTTTTTACATATACATTTTTTCATTTTTCTATATAATCTCCTTTCAACTTTACGCACTTAGTCCAGCGATGTTACAACCTCTTCAACCCATCAAAAAAATATTTTTTGTCAAACCCTGAAAAATAGGCCTCAGTTTCGGCTACCACCTCTTCGTTTGACGAAAATCTTTGCCCACCAAGCCATTGCTTCATGTTTGGGAAGAGGAAAAGTCACAGGGGGCTAAATCTGGCGAATACGGAGGGTGTGGCAATAATTCGTATCTTAATTCGACAATT
The DNA here is from genome assembly GCA_947459985.1 of Diloba caeruleocephala. Lineage (NCBI taxonomy): Eukaryota > Metazoa > Arthropoda > Insecta > Lepidoptera > Noctuidae > Diloba > Diloba caeruleocephala. The sequence goes on from OX381619.1 coordinate 9,865,701, forward strand.
TTTGATGTCGTGATTGCAGACGAGTGGGCCGGTGCATTATCCTGATGAAATCGATTTTTTTTCTTTGCTAGATGCGGTCGTTTCTTGATCAACTTTTTATTGAATCTATCTAACAATGCAGCAGTCGGTACATACGGCCTTCCAATGATCTATTGCTAGAAGACTCAACAGACCCATGTTGAAATATTTAACAGTGCTCATTATTTATCATCATTTCATCATTTTAGCCGAATAAAGTCCACTGCTGGACACAGACTTCCCCCAAAGATTGACACCATGACCGCTCTGGGTCTGTTGTGTGCTCTTTGCGGGGTTTTTCCATAATCGCCACGCTTGGCAGGCTGGTTGCAGTTTACTTGTTAATGTACTCAAAGGACGCTGCTGTCCATTCTCCGGCTAATCCCATAGTTGCCTTTTACGACACCCACGGGATCAGATGGGTTGGTGCTATTCGTAGCCGGCACCACACGGCCAACGGCGCATTATTCTTAAATCTCATCTCATCTCATTTCATCAGCCGTAAACGACCAGTGCTGGATATGGGCCTCCTAATTACTGCTACAATTAAGGGTCATATGGGATATTCCTATAATCACCATGCTTGGTAGGCGCATTGGTGATCGTAGTATGTTGTTCTTAGCACACAGGAGTTTACTACTACTCATTCTCTTGATATATTAGTAGCCTCTTACGACACACAAAAGTGAAGAGGGGTGGTCTTTTAAATGCCGGAAACCACAGAGTAAATTCTTGAATCTAGGTTATGTTAATCTTTTATATTTCCCTGAGTAAACAGAACTCGGAAAATAAATGTAACCATTACAAAAGTATAAGAGCTTGTGTTCTTACACGGCCACAAGATTTATATCTATAACCATACTTTTATTTCAGTTTTGTTGTTTATAGGAAGGTGAATAAAAGTACAATGTAACAACATAATTATTATCTCGATACTGTCATTGCCACGCTGCGGTGGATAACTGTAGCGTCTGCCCTAGGCTCGCGGTTAAGGCCAGTTGGCCACAGCCGCGCGCATGCCCCGACAGTCGAGCGAATGCCGCGGCATCCGAGTACACGTTACGCAATGTGCGAGCACCCGAGCGGATCTCACTGTGTGTACTTCTCGTTAGAAGTCTAAAGATTAAATAAAGTTTGATCATTACATATATATATTATTTCCTTATTTTAGATTGTAACTTGCGGGCCGATTCGCTTCGTGATATTTCCAAATTAGTTCTCAGATATATAAGAAATATTGATTTCAGAACTAAGCTAAATATATTTATATTTACACTATCAACAAAGCAAAACTACGAAGGCATAATCTGCAAATACTGACCATACTGACATTCTCTTGTCATGCGCGCTTTGATACTATTATGTATCTTTAATTTCAATGGTCAGTAAAAGAAGGAGGCTCATGTTCAGCTGAAGTCGTCTGCTGGCCGGTAGAACATTAGTCGAAAGTCACAAGTACATACCTGAATGTTTCATCTTGTCCCCAATTTCCTGCCATGCATAATCTCTCTTGTTTCGGACATCGTAATTTGGGTCATTTAAGTCGTAGAGCGCTTTATGTTTGCGAACCAATTTAATCAACCGTTCTTCATTCATTATATCTGAAAAATAATTTTAATGTAAGAAGTCTGATAATTCATGATAATGCCAGGGAAATTAAACTTGGAACACAAATTGTTTACCGATTTCTGCTTCAAACTTTATCAAAACCTGCTCTTATTGCCGCCTACGGTGGCACACTGGCGAGCACGGGGTGAGGTGGGTTGGGGAGCGGTGCGCGGGGCAGGAGCAACGGCGCGCGTCTGCGCGACGTGTATCGGGTCAAAGCGGGGCGACGTGCATCGCATATTACTACTACATAAATTAGAGTAACAAATTTAATCGTATGTTTGCTTGCAACATAGGATTATTGTATAGACGAGTGTGCGAGAGCAATGCGCGATTTTGCATTACAAGTAGGTAAGTAGGTACTAGGATAGATAATTACCTCGTAAGCTTTTAGAAATCACCACAGAGAACCGTATTTGTTTCGATTGTTTTCTCAATCTCTAATTATACATTTGCCACAATTCAATTAACTTACTTATCTGTCAAACTCACGGTGCATCTTTTAAAAATTATTTGTAATCAACTTATCCTAATTAAATAACTAATTCTTTTATTAAATAAGTTATTATTCGAAGGAGCTACCCAAACATACACACAGTGTGTAAGTTAGCAAGGTTACAGCACTTCAGCGGTCTGGAAGGACAAACTACTAACATTGCTTGAATTCAATTCAAATGGTTGCATATGTATTATAAATCGTTAGTATTGATTTTGTAAGTATACTTCATTATCTTAGTTCGATTGTGTTATGGTGTGTGCGTGTAGCGGACATGTAGCTATGGCAAAGTTACTACAAGTAACCATCCTCTTTGTACTATTATTGTGTATGAAGCACATATATTAAAATATTGTGTAATATTAACGTGTTGCTGGGGAGTTTGTTGCGCCGTTTCTTCTCCCCAGCTTAAATACTAGGAAGCGGTGAACGGTGGGCTTATATGGGTGCTGACTAATGTTGACGTTCAAAAAGTTTTTTTTTGTCTATATTGCATAAATGATCATTTTATACTTGCATATACTTTCTTGGTTCGCGAGTATTAATTTGTTGTGGATTGTAGTATTTACTGTTGGTTTCTTACCGAGTGTAGGCTGAGATTTATTTGGAACTATGTGCAAGTAAAGTATTTATTTATGCTTAATGTACAAAAGTGTACAAAGGCGGTCTTAATGCCATAGGCTTTTTCTACCAGACAACCGTATCCGTGGGTCGTCCGAATTAACAATACAGCACCACTCCGTATCCTCCCGTGAATGTCGTAAAAGAGAGTAATAAATCGGCAGCAGCGTCCCTTCTGTGGAACAGCAGCCAATCTGCGGTCACTGATCCACCTGCCTTCGCAGCAGCAGGTGGTGAGTACGGACACATTCCTTCGAAATTACGACGCACGGCATGTAACGGTGGGCTCTGGCGGAGGCCTTTGTCTAGCAGAGGACTTTGCCTGATATTGTGTACATGATGCAGAAGTAATTTAATTATGCGTAAAAACAAATTTATGTATACGCCTGTAGATATATGAATATTAACTTTCCTCCTCTATGACGCTGCAGTGACTGATTGGCGGAGCAAAGACAACGTCTTGTAGAAGTGTTCATCATGGAAGCCTGTTATTTAATGCTATATGGTTTCGTTTTTTAAACGGTGGATTCTCAGTCTATACTTGCTCCTGTGTCGTGTGTACAGTTTACATAATTTCCACAAGCCCATTTTTTGTCTTCCTTTATAAAGAAGCATTCTTCCATATTTTAAGCATTTGTTACATGAAGACTCCTTTTATTTTTTTATTTTGTGGAAATACATCATGTTATTCCTCCACCCCAGGAATGGGCAGAGGCGTATGCCTGACACCTACCGGCTAAAACCACCGGAGTGGTCATCGTCGGCACCGAAGGGAGGCTCCAGGAATTCGAATAATCTCCATCTAGAGCCACCCATTGGTGCCACGCCTTTAGGCACATCTCGGGAGGGGATGACTGTAAAGTGTACCCCCTCTAGCGGAGGGAAGGTGACTGTAAAGAGGCCACCACCCTCCAGTCACTTCTCGGGGGGATTGTAAAGGATTCCCCCGAAGCCCGGCTATGCGCTATGCTGCGTACACAGTGGTACGTGACCACATGTACACCGCTGTCTTCCTGGGGGTCGCTCGGTATGAGCACACATATTTCCCAATAAGCGCACTCGCGACCTTCAAGGCCCCCCGCCAAATAAAGAAGACAGGGGGCTCAGGCGTGTTGGACACGGGTGCCGCGGCGGTTGTTACCCCGGCTCCGTGTCCTCCTCCTTCGAGCCGGATCGGCCCTCTCTCGATTTCGCTCTGCGACCTCTTTCTGGAGCATGACGCTCTTGCAGAAGGAGACCACAGCACTCCAATTTTCCTGCTCTGCCAGCATAGCATAGACACTACTAGGTACTGGCAAAAAAAGAGATCTTGCCAGAGAGGGCACTCTCCGAGCGTGTGCTGTGCGGTATCCTGATCGTTTGAACAGTGGTGGCACTGTGCCGTGACGTAGCGTCCTATCCTGTGCAAGTACTCACCGAAACAACCGTGTCCGGTTAATACCTGCGTCAGTCGGAATGTGACGCGCTCACTCCTTTGGAGCCAGGCTTCTTAGTTATATATGTGTAACCTGAACTTATATGAATTATTTTCGGTTTCTCTGTACAACTGGTATCAATGGAACGCCTTCAGATTTTATGATAGCACAACGTATTAGCGAACTTTTGCTGTTAAAAGTGTTTAGTGGTATAAACCAGAACTTTGTTGCGTGCTCAAACTCCAGTTTAGTTTCCAAGTAACACAGTCCAGCAACGTAGTGGTAGTTAGAAATAACAGTGTTAGATATATCAAGATGTCTCTCAAAGTCAGTGTGCTAGTTTTCACTTGTATTTTTATTCTATACGTGCTAGAACTTAGCTGTAACAAATATTTGTTCTTCATCCTAGCTATCGCTGCCCTACTAGAGGCTAGTTTATACTCCCTTAGTCGCCTAAATAGGAATTACAGTAGTTGTTCAAAATTCCTTCCCCTTACTCTCAAACACAACTGGCATCGCCGAATGAAATTAAATGCTTTTTTTTAAAGCGTTGCCCCACACGAGGATTTCTCCTGTGTCGTGGGTGCGTTTCCAGACATGAATTCCACATACATACACACAGACCCAGAACAAATACCTGCAGATCATACAAATATTTGTTCCGTGCGGGAATCAAACCCACGACCCGGAGCGCAGCAGCCGACTGTATCAGCCACTGCACCAACCGTGCCGTCAATTTGTGTAAATGCACGGGAATTATTGTTTACGTTTGAGGTTGCAGCTGTGATTTTGTGACGAAGTTGTTCCTCGTACCGCTCTGTCTCGTACACCATCTCTTTGTAATTTTTTTTTTTTTTTTAAAACGTTGCCCCACACTAGGATTTGCCCTGTGTCGTGGGTGCGTTTACAGACATGAATTCCATATACAATACACCCAGACCCGGAACAACTATCTGCAGATCAAACAAATATTTGTTCCGTGCGGGAATCGAACCCACGACCCGGTGCGCAGCAGCCGACTGTATCAGCCACTGCACCAACCGTGCCGTAATAACCCCATAGAAAGAAATATATGTGGTTTAGGTCAAGGGATCGAGCTGGCCATCGAATGTGTCCCCCTCTTCCGAGCCAACGTATAGGGAAATTTATGTCAAGGTGGTCTTTTATGACTCTTGCGTAATGTGGGGGAGTCTATTATTAACATTATGGAAAACACCATTTTAAAGGGACTATCTTTAGGTTATGCCGTGTGGTGCCGGCTCAGAATACCACCACCCCATTTCCTACCTTGGGTGTCGTAAAAGTCGACTAAGGGATTAGCCGGAGGATGGGCAGAAGCGTCCTTCGCTTCGCGTACATTAACAACTCAACTGCGATCGCCAATCCGTCGGCCAAGCGTGGCGATTACGGCAAAACCCCCCTAATGAGCCCACAACACACCCATATCGATCGTTGTGGTGATATTTGGGGGAGGCCTGTGGGCTTAATTCGGCTGAAATGATGATCTTTAGGTTATAGGGATCAGGTTTATTACAAAAACGGAGGGGAGGCTACTGTAAAAGGATCGCCTCCTAGGCACTGTTCCGGGAGGATTGTAAAGGATCCCTCGAAGCCTAGCTGTGTGCTGTGCTGCGCACAAGGCGGCTAGTAACCACATGCGCGCCGCCATCTTCTTGGGGTCACTCGGTGTTAGCACGCAGACTCCTCACTCTGCGCACCCACGACCCCCGAGGTGGGCCCACCATATAGCGACAAGCATGTGAACACGTGCGCACCGCCGTCTTCCCGTGGGTCGCTCGGTGTGAGCACGCACTGATTGACCCTTTACATAATGATAATTGGATAATACATCAGGTCAAATACATCATGTGCATGACATGATTTTTTTAGGGTTTAATTTTATTGAAATTTCGACTTTCGAGAGTAATCATTATAAAGTACGTGCAAACGCGGAGCTGCCCATCGTAGCCAAGTAAGGTACTTTAAATTCTAGTCTATTATTTTAAAGAATGGGAAGCTACTCTACGCGGTATTTAATATGAGCTTAAGTAGTTGCTAAACGCTTGAGTGACTTTGTCTAGACTTTTAGTCGCCGATGTCCTGCTCTGTAGCGCTCCTATCTCAAATAGGAGACAGCCAATGTCTAGACTTGGGACGCCATAACATGGATATTTTGCATACTGTTCGTGTTTTTTTTGTGCATGTTCTTACTAATGTCAGATCCTGATAATTTTTATATAAGGTTAACAGTAATAATATTGTAATCAATCTTATAGTCGGCTGCAGTGGTAAAGGACATGCTTTGAATTATGAACCCATGGCCACACCATCAGTTTGCAGGTAAAATTCATTGTCCCACAACAGGTAGCCGTTGGTAAGGCAGTGTTCTAATAACTCTGCATATTGAAGAGGCATGTTGTGGTCACTTAACCGTTTCTTAACAATATCCAGGCAGTCTTTTACTGGTAAATTGGTGAATAAAGACTGCACATCAAAACTAACCATCACTTCACTTTCAGTCAGTTTAAGGTCTTGTACTTGGCTGACAAAGTGATAGGAATCCTTCACATATGTGTTAGACTTTCCACGAAGTTTTGAGAGTATCTTCGCTAGATGTTGTGCCAGTTTGTAAGTTGGTGTGTCAATCTGGCTTACTATTAGTCGTAAGGAGACATTGCTTTTGTGAATTTTCGGCAACCCATATAGTTTTGGTGGTTTCGCGCAAGATGGAATTAGCGTTTTCATGTCCAATTCTAAGATGTCGGAGTGTTTTGATAATAACTCAGTGGTCTTTTTGAGAATTTTATTAGTTGGGTCTTTGTTTACCTTTTTATATGTGCTATTATCCGACAAAAGCTCTTGAATTTTCTGTTTGTAATCGGACGTGTCCATTATAACCGTGGCATTGCCCTAGTCAACACGAAGAATAGTCAGCTCTGGGTCTTTAGTAACGTTTTTAGCGCAAGATACTCATCGCGAGGAAGATTCGGTTTGGGCGGTTTGCTGCGACGTAATACCACTGATATATCTTGTCGGATCGCCTCCAAATCTTCTTTTTTCACGTTATTTTTTACAAGACAGTCCTCGACATTGCATACTATATCTTCGTAAGGGATTTTTCTCGGTGCTAGCGCAAAGTTAAGGCCCTTTTTTAATACTTCTACGGTGTTTTTATTATGAGTAATAATCGCGAAAACCTAAGACATTACTATGACTGCATGTCTGTTTAACAGGCAGCTTCATCCTTTTTGTATTTTTTATTGATCCGGTGGAAATACCTCATTTACTTCCTTCGCCCTGGGAAAAGGGCGAAGGGGCATGCCGGACTCCTACCGGCTAAAACCACCGGAGTGATCATCGTCGGCACCGAAGGGAGGCTCCAGGAACTCGAAAGATATCCATCTAGAGCCACCCATTGGTGCCATGCCTTTAGGCACATCTCGGAGGGGATGACTGTAAAGCGGTCATCCCCTCTAGTGGAGGGAAGGCGACTGTAAAGAGGCCACCTTCCTTAAGAAAATGAGATAAGCTGTCCGTTCAGACGAGATGACAGTTTACTATTGTCAAGAGATAGCATATTCGATGTAATTTACGGGAATGATATTAACAGATCACAGGATCGTTTGGAAGCTTAATGCGATTGGCATAGGTACTTTGTACAAAAACCGCTTGAGCTTTACACACAGTGCATGCCACTGAGACTTGACGCAATTGCCTAGTGTCAAGTTTGGATGGTTTACGTTATAAAGTGGTGGCCAACTAAATCCGCCCGGCTCGGCTACGTGGGTGCCGCGGCACGCGACACCAGTGTTAATCTACGTTAATCCGCTTTTATATTCCTTAGCAATTGTATATTGCGTCTGGCTAAAAGAAGTTATTTACTATGAGTATGCAAAAGTTATTCGTATTTAGAAGTTTTTACTGCCCGTAATGACGGGCGTATATATTCATATGATTGGCTTGCGGGTGGCGAAATTGAGGCAGTCCTGTGCTCGAACAGAAGCAAGCTCGAGACGGCATCGGCAGCTCACTGTGTTTTGCGCGCGCCTCTCCGGAGGAATTGCGGCGGGCCAGTTCGCACAGAGACAGACCGTTAGACCAAGTGGCGGGCTGATACCAGCCAGGGCGGTGGCCCAATGCCTAGCAGACACCACACCCCTAGGGTCTAGGGTAGCTAGCCACAGGTAAGTACTTCTAAAAGAAAGAAAGTTAGAAACAATTTATTTTTACAGCAAAAAAAGCAACACACAAAAACGAAAAGGTAAAGAATGACTAACTAAATGCTTAAATCTACACAGTATATACATAACAACTAAATAATCTATACATTATCAAAAAAAGTTTAAACGATTTGGCAACACTGATTAAGGATCATTTTCTTGTCTATGGTTTACAACCAGAAATTACCTATGTCTACGAATAAAGTATGGTTTTGTTATGACTGGATAAGTAGCAGGCAGTGGTTGTACGTCGCAAAACTTAGGTTGTTAATCAGCGTAATGCTGTGGCATCAGAACGAGCCAATGATATTGATTTTTAACAACAGCCTCGGTGATGTAGTGGCGATTAGTAGTACTAAGTGTGTAAATTCTACTTCCTGTTCCTCTATTCCTTCGAACAGTGGTTTTAGCCACTAAGACTAATGCACACGGGCCTTCCCCAGGGCGGAAGAAGTTGTAGAAGATTTCCCTATGGCAAAAAAGGTATTCGTATGATAATCGAGACCTCAGATTTACGTGCACGCAGGTGCCTAGTTTATATAACGGTCCATCGTCCTTTTTTAGCGTGGAGAAATCCTCTTTTCCTTCCAGAAATTACCGTGGCAAGCGGGCCTAAACTCGGAGCCATCTAAAATCAATACGATTATAATATTAGCATTAGAAATGCTACAGTAAATTTCATCGCCTGCTGCTATATTTACGGGTTCCCGAGCTTTGCATATCAACCCCCTGACTGCACCCGATATTCGATGCGCCGACCCATTAGCACTAATCTGATATGGCAACTACTTGAGCTTGCAAATGGTTAATTGCCTATGTAGGAGCTATTTTAGACATCTAGGAAGCAAGAGGTAATCGATTGAAGTAATTGGTTTATTTATATTTACATCTCATCATATCATACTATATACTGTATTTACGTACTGTTAAATATGAGCTTCGTGACAACTCAGTACAATGAACGTAAGTATAATCATAACCACTATATCACCACGGCTAGAAAATGGAGTGGTGGTCGCCGTATGTGTCGTGCTGGCTTGTATGTTGTTATAGCGAACAAGGATGCTGTCACCCACCCTTGCCGACATTCAGTTGTCCACAGGCAGATTTTCCTTCTGATATACCGGATATGGTTTTTTTACCCGAGGTCACGGCTGAGTAGCACCATTGTGGTGGTCACTAAGATACCATACAGCAGATCGGCAGCCCCACGTGGGCAGTCGGGCGGTGGATCCTGGTCGATCGGATCGGGCAAGAACTCTCTCGGTCAGCAGTAATATCTCGGCTACCAGACTGTGTGGAGACCGCAAAGCGGGAAAGGGCCGATCCCGCTCGGAGTGGAGGGCGACGAGGTACAACCACTCTGTTGACTATTTTATTATAATACTAGCTGGGACCCGCGGTTTCACCCGCGTTTAATTTAAAAGAAATTTAGAGCACTTCGACATAGACACTTGACATAGAATATATATGTTGGATTTCAAGGCTTTTATTGTTTTCGCGCGGAACCCTAAATATTTTTCTAAAATAAAAGTAGCCTAAGTTATTCCTTGTAACGTCAGCTACCTGCCAGTGAAAGTCCCGTCAAAATCGGTCCAGCCGTTTCGGAGATTACCCGGAACAAACAGACAGACAGACAGACAGACAGACAAAAAATTTAAAAATTGTTTTTTTGTTATAGGTACCGTATATACTTTCATATGCATTTAGTAAAAAGCTGTTATTTTGACATTACAAACAGACACTTCAATTTTATTTATTTGTATAGATGTATACTGTATGTCTTTAATGAAAATCATGTCGTGGACATTAAATACAGAAATGCAGAATTTGATAATTCATTACTGTGACACCGCCTACTTCATGATCTTGTTTCATTAATTTGGTCGTCCGATCAATTATTATTTATATTAAAATGGATTGTTTGCTTTATTTTTCTTTTCTACACACATTTTATGCATCGCAACATTGATTTATTATTACTATATTATATACCATCATCATCATCATCATCATTTCGGCCGAATGAAGTCCACTGCTGGACACAAGCCTCCCCCAAAGATAACCACAACGATCGATATGGGTGTGTTGTGGGCTCATTGGGGGGTTTTGCCATAATCGCCACGCTTGGCAGACGGGTTGGCGATCGCAGTTGAGTTGTTAATGTACTCGAAGGACGCTGCTGCCCATCCTCCGGCTAATCCCTTAGTCGACTTTTACGACACCCACGGGAGGAAATGGGGTGGTGGTATTCTAAGCCGGCACCACACGGAAAGGTGTATGGTATTATATACCATACACTTATTATTATATTACATACCTACTAATTACATTCATTCACTACATACACAATAGCTCATGGTGAATCAGTAATTATTGGGTAAAATAACTAACGGACTGTCTGCTCCTTCTATCTTTTCTACGCCTATTTAATTCATCGTTACATGTATTTATTATTACTGTATACTAAACAAATATCATTACATTATGTACCTAATTATTATATCACATACATACATTATATACATACAGAATTTGTTAAATTTATTCTACTAGTTTCGTGCGTATGGCACTCGTGGGTTGCAGCTGAAAATCAGCGTTAGGTAGTGGTACTTGGTACTACCACCTGACATCATGCTGAGCTGTTGGCCCTTTTGGCACTTTTGTTTTAATATTATGTTTTTGTTTGCTGTGTAATTGTTTGTGCCAATAAATACTTTTCTTTCTTTCTTTCTTTTTTTCATTTCTATATGCTTGAGCTCCAGCCATTATTAAAAATCTTTTTTTTGTTATATGTACCGTATATCATTTCATAAGCATTCAGTAAAAAGCTGTTATTTTGATTATTTTGATTTACGTTAAAAAAAGACATATTTGTATCTGTAACCCTATCTTCTGTCGTCCATGTAGCAACTAAACGGTTGGCAAGGCGGGTACGCCAGTGACTACGGATTGCGGGTTCGATTCCCGCTCGGATCAAATATTTGTATAGTGGGCCCAGCTCTCTGCCTGTGCATGTGGAATTCATGTCTGAAATTTGTAGCCACGGTACAGGATAAATAAACGAGTGCGGCATCAAATCTCGCCCCGTAAACTGCTACATGGTTGGGGACATCACAATATGGAACTCCGAATGAAAACTACCATGCTTATGCATAGATATGTTTTTTTACTAGAAAGTGTTTCACCTTGTAGTAAGCGTGATGCCACTGACAATTGGAACGTAGGAACATGGCACCACACTGCGCATGTCATCTTCAGATATTAGTTACTTAGCCTCGTATGCATCATTCATTTCACTAACTACAGTGACAGGCTACGAATCTAGGTCGGCCGCTGATCTCCACAATAGAATGCCATAAGACAATGCTGTAAAAATATGCAAAGTACACTAAACTGGCCATAGCTGCATCAGGCAACTGTAAAAAATTACGAACTGCGACTGCAGCGGAATTTAGCCTACCCTGATTAGCTAATAAAACTTTTTAACAAAAAAAGTACCGACTTCAAAAATCCTACACGATATAAAAATATTAAAACCAACCATGGGTCATGCAGACCAACAAGAAGTTATATTTTATACCTGGCCCAGGCGGGCTTCATAAATAAAGTTTTTTTTTCCTTTTCAGTGGTTTTAATATTTTTATATCGAATAGGGTTTATTAAATCAGTATTTTTTTGTTTTATTTGTTTCTTTTTAGTGTAAATAAAGAACTTTTTCCAATTTGGTATTAGTATTTAACACTAGGCAAAACCCCCCAATGAGCTTAAAACACATCCATATCGGTGGTAGTGATGATCTTTGGGGGAGGCCTGTGTCCAACAGTGGACTTCATTAGGCCGAAATGATGATTTAACACTAAAAATAAGAATGACTCAAATCGGTTCAGATCTGAGAGGAATCTTTTCTTTCTTTTTTATAAAAACGTTGCCCCACACTAGGATTGCTCCTGTGTCGTGGATGCGTTTACAGACATGAATTCCACATACTATACACCCAGACTCGGAACAACTACCTGCAGATCATACAAATATTTGTTCCGTGTGGGAATCAAACCCACGACCCGGAGCGCAGCAGCCGACTGTATCAGCCACTGCACCAACCGTCTGTCGAAACTATTAAGACATCATCTAGATAAGAACAATCAAATTAACCTGTTTATTGAAGCTGGTTAAAAAAATCCTCAATCAAGTGTAATGTTTACATGGGAACAAATGGAAAGCATTCTGCACTAGTTGAAAAAATAATTGCTCAACACGGTTTAGAAATCTCGGTGTAATCGGTGTATATAAATACAAAAAAGTACTCATCGAATTGAGAACCTCCTCCCTTTTGAAGTCGGTTAAAAACAGCGACAGCAGACGCGTCAGCAGCTATCGCTTGGCCAAGGATACACTGGTGGCAAATCGCCTGAAAATGAAAGGCGAGGATGAAATTTTTAGTACATTGATCATTCGTCAGAGATCTTTGCCTGTTTAATCGTTATCGGCAAATACGTAATAACAAAATTACATTTTACATGTTGCGTCTGCGCGATTTACGCCTGTCGCAAACCGTCTGCGACATAAGTATGTAATCGGCCCGCAGAAACTGCTTTGATGTAGGCACTCCATTGCAATTTGTATTCGATGAAGAATTATTTATTGTCTTACACGCAATGAGAACTTTAAAAACTTAGTTTTAATATCATTTAGCAGTAGGTTTTTAGCTGCAAAACATTTGTAAAGGACCGTTAGACTCTCATCCACATGCAAGAGCATTATTAGATTAGATACGTAAAGACGATCAAATTGTATAGTAATGTCTCAGGTTTTCACGATTATGACACATTATAATAAAGCACTTTTAAATGGATTAAATCGCGTATGTTATTGATTTTTGTTTTTCCTGACGTTTCGAACACTGCAGGGTTCGTGGTCGTAAATTGTATAGTGCCAACAGCAAATGTAACTCATCTGATAAATGGGCCATAATAGATGAAGGATAATATTTTATGATAGCGAAAAACTGGAAAATGCTGAAAATTGACCATAGACCCCGAGGAGATAGCACAACTTACATCCACGAATTCCGTAGTGGTATAATTTACAGATTAGCGTTTTGTGGTCAATGCAGTCAAAAGCCATGGAAAGATCATAAAAAATGCTAATAGCAGCTTGAAACACCTCCCAGGACTCGAGAATTTGAGTGGCTAATTTCACTCGTGCGTAGTGCACTTTTTTGCTATTTAACCCGGTGAAAATACGGCATGTAATTCCTCCGCCCGGTGGAGGTGGGGCATGCAGACTTGTTGCAGTAACTTGGTCGCTTCCGAAGTGGTGGCACTTTACCGTGACTAGTGGTGTTCAAAAACGCTATATGGCAATAGCGCGCTACAGTGGAAATCCTTCATGAACTTTCTTCGCCCCGGGGAAGGGCGAGGGGGTATCCGGCCGGACTCCTCTTTTTTTCATTGATGTCCAGTGGAAATTCTACATGGAACTTCCTTCACCCCGGGGAAGGGTGAAGGGGTATGCCGGACTCCTACCGGCTAAAACCACTGGAGCGGTCATCTTCGGCACCTAAGGGAGGCTCCAGGTCCTCGTAATGTCACACTAGAGCCGTATAGCCTATAGGCACATCACTGAGAGGGTGACTGTAAAGCGGTCACCCCCTCGGGGATAGAATATACACCTAATACCTACATACATTAATAAGTTCCTATTATGATTGCTTTATTTTAGTTATGCAGTAAAAGATGTTCTTACACCGCTAAGAAGCTAGAATTTCTTATGAGGAAGGCACTGTTTAATTCAAGACTTTCAAGTCGAATCCTTATGGTGGCTTTGCTGACTTCGATACATTTTGAAAGCGGCATCAAAGCCTCTATCCTTCCAAGTATAGGGTAGCATGTAAAAGCTAAGCAAAATAAAACAGCAGGCAGTATGTTCATGTGAATGACGTCCGCGTCGCGTCACGTTGCGTCGCGTCAGCGTGTCGTACGGTCGCTCAGCGTGACACGATCTAATGAAATGTGAATAATGGACTCGGAAACGCCGTACGAATTGGAAATCGCAACCGAACAGCTTACAGAGTTTCAAACTGTTTTCACATGCCATTGCGGAATTTTGTTATTTTGCGCATTGTCTTCGGTATGTACGCATTATTTTCGCCTGTTTTAATTTAGGTGACTCGGGTGTGAAAGGAATTGCTCTGTAGCTGCTGTTTCTAAGTAAAGAAGGGCTAGTATAATGTTTAAGAGACAAGGGTTAGCTTACCTATATTAACACGTTAGATTACCTAGATATATCATGTGTTTATAACATGTTTACATGAAATGTTAGTTCAACTTCACATTTAGCTGCATTCCGAGTTTAAGTTTTGTACGTACATATATGTATAGTGTACATGTCTATTTGTGCACACAATGTCATGTTTGCTTCTGGTATATAATGAAGAGTATTTGTATAGTATTAGATTATAGTTGGTGCTTCGACTCCGATTGCGATTAAAAAACCGTTAAGGCGTGCAAACTACACAAGGGTCTCGAAATATGAGCTGCTTTTTCTTCAGTCGTGATTTTTTACATAGTATCCTCCTGATTATTTATTTGCATGAATTATAACTGTGCAAACCAATTACAATAAATAAATACTAAAATAAAGATAACACAATCACACACACGTTTGCATCACTTTTACTAAAATTAATCTCAAATGTTCTAACTATATTTTCGGCTATTTATCCGTAAACAATTCAGTGAGGATTGGCATCCAGGAGAGCGTTGAACGCACAGAGGGAACGGTATTGGGGAGATGGCGCGGCTGACGGTGGCTGCTGTTGTGAAGATAATGGTCAGGGATAATAGATAATCTAGTAGATCTTATGCATTTATTTTTCCGCCAAGAATTTTGCTCATGTAAAATATATATAAGTTTACTCAACGAGCTATGGAGAGAGCTATGCTTGGTATTTCAATATGAGATCGAATCGGAAATGAGGAGATCCGTTGAAATCTTAAGTTGGGATAATGGGATGGAGGCCGCACATCGGTAAATGCAGCGTGGGATGGCTTCCAATGAGATGGACAGACGGACCTGGTGGAGGTCGCCGGGAATTATAGGATGCGGGAGGCATGTAACCAGTCTGAACCAGTGGAAATCTATGGGAGAGACCTTTGTACAGCAGTGGACGTCCTTCGGTTAATAAGATGATTTAAGTTGTTGCTTTTTTCGACCATGTTTTCACATGTCATGGGTGCAGCTTACAGCCAAAAATTCACATGCACAAACACCTCTGGGTATTTGTGATATGAATAAAAAAAACCCGAACAACTATGTATAATCTGTGGAAAGCGTAAGTAGCCCAGAAATCCATCTGATTAGCCACTGCACAAACGTGACGTCATTGCCAGTCAGTGACCATGTGCATTAAACAAAGCAATTGTTTGAATAATGTTGTTCATGTTTTATTTCTCAACCTTAGCTTATATATACGACTAGTCTGTGTGACTGGTACCATGGGTAGAAGAGGAAAAATGGTAGGCATTTATAAAAGTGTTCATAAATCGTGTTATGCCTCAGAAAATAAGTTACAGTAATAGGTAATTTATATTCATTACAAAAATACAGAAACTCATAATCAAAAAAGCCTGTAAATTACTTGTTTATTTCTTTTGTTACAAAAGCTTACATTTACATTTATACCTTGTAATTATGAAACAATATTAGAATACGTAATATCAGTGCTGTAACGCCGAATTGCTTATTAGGAATCTAAAAATATATCAGAATGAAAATGTTTTGCGTAGTTGGAGATAAAATTGTTAACCTGATTTGATAACTAGTATTGCCTATAAATCTTGATGTTATGGCTATCCAACAAACTGGTATTGTAGTTCGCGACATAGACAACCAGGGGGTCATATAAGTCAACTAAGGTATGACAGTCAAGATAATGTGCTAACATATTTTCCTGAGGCCTGATTTCCTCTCGGTCGCGCACCGTGGGCCGCGCATTGTCAGCGATCACGAAAATAATAAAAACCATCCTACTCGACAATCGTATCGCCGTTCACGGCAACGGGCTAGGGGCACCTATAGTGTTCTGTAGCGCGTCAGTCGTGGTCATCAGGTTGTTATGCCTGTGGAATATATTGTCTGTAAACCGTACCCACTACCCAGAAAAAGCCCTAGTGTGCTGTGCTGATGGTGAATCCATCAAACAACTTGATTCTCTTCTCGGTCTAGTGGTAGCTGCGAACCATAATCTTTTAAATTCTTGCATTAGGTTTTTATTTGTTTATAGATTTCGTTATCCGCAGTTGGATATAAATACCTCATAGAAAGAATTATCTGAGACAAACTTATTCGTTTCAGGAAACTGAGAATGGACTTCTATCTAATCCTTCAGGCTTTAAGCTAGAATGGTGATGTCTGCTGTGAACTCAGAGCATAGCACCTCACTAAGCGATCTAGATTTTGCAGAGATGGCCAACTGTCCACGCATTTAGACGCACTAATCAGAAGTGATCGTCGAATAAATAATAATCAGAAGTGACATGTTTTGTAAAAAGTGAAAAGACAGAAAGAATAGATTTATTAAACAATACAAGAAGCAAGTAAAGCAACACACAGTAAAGTCCTTTCAGGGGGATCAGGTATTTCCTGACACTGTACAGTTATATATTGTACATACAAAGCTGGTGTAGACTGCTATACAGAAAAGTCACAGTAGCCTATATCTAATCAACACCAAAAAGAACCGGTGCCAAAAAAGGAGTTACGATATGAAAGGAAAACAAAGGAAAGTGCTAGCCTGGAAATCCGCTTAGCGACCGGCACCGCTCCGAGTCTAAGGCAGACAGTGTGAAATTGGATACTGGCCATGATGATGTAAAAGACCAGGCATCTCGACTCAGTGAAGATTTGACAGATCCAAAAGATAAATACGTGGAATGTGCGCGGAATACTAACGAACGATTAAGACGAAAATTGTGATTATTGATTGAACTAATGACCACTCACCAGAGATTACGAAAATTGCGAACTGCGGCGAATTTCAAACAACAGATGATATCAAATGGCGTATGGTTATGACGTAGGTCTGGTTATTATGGTAGACTCAAGATAATATGGAGAAACAGGAACATTACAAAAGCCTCAAAAATAGGACTCGTTAGTGCATTAGTATTTCCTATTCTATTTTATAACGATGAGACGTGAACACCAGGGGAAAGTGAGTTAAAAGGCAAACGCTTTAGTAATGTGATGCTGGGCAAAACTACTTGGCGTATCATGGGCACAGTTTAGTACCAACGTTTTTATACTCCAAGAACTCTGCGTTTTGCCCCTGCCCTGGCCTTGCTTCCATCATATAAGGCCGCATTCTCAGTTCTTTGGATACGTTTCAAAATAAGGAGATACATCTGTGGAACGCCTTGTAGTTCAGGGAAAAATTGAAGGCACAAGAGCACGTGGCATATTACCAATGCGCTGGACCGTATAAGTAATACCTGAACTTAACAGTCCAGTTCCAGTTCTATGAATATACAAGGAAGGCTGCGGTGCGGGACAAATGACGACGGTAATTGTGAAGCCATATCATCAAACCTAACGTGATGATCACGCACAACCACTCGACCAGAAGTGGAACGATGGAGAAGAAATGAATCTAAAACTCAACAGCATCGAAATGATCAAGTTCCACTAGCTTTGGACAGAATTGGGAAAGGCGTGGCACCAACGGGTGGCTCTAGATGGAGATTATTCGAGTTCCTGGAGCCTCCCTTCGATGCCGACGATGATCACTCCGGTGGTTTTAGCCGGTAGCAGTCCGGCATGCCCCTTCGCCCTTTCCCGGGGCGAAGGAAGTGCATGAAGTATTTACACCGGATAAATAAAAAATAAGAATAAGGTTTGGACAGAAACTTTAAAGTATTTTTTGTGTTCATACTGATAACTATGTTGCTTATTTTCATCAACAACTTATCGCAGTCTAATGGGGTAGTGCCGGTTGTGCAAGTTCGGTAGCCCTAGAGCCACCAAACTCGCACTGACCACGCTGCTGTCCTGTATCGGCCTATGGTTTTAGACCGCAAGTTGGATAGTAACAGTTATTCCTACCTTATGTCTGTGTTTGTTAACTGTGTGTACATGTGAGGTTGACATTTTATCTGAAAGTTGTAGGATTTTTGTTTACACATATAAGGACCAATTGACGAATGCAGGTGTAAGTAGAAAGCGAGCGTATAATTACAAAAACTAAGTAACTCCAAACGATTAAACAACCATTCGCCTAAATAATAAAACGGTTGCTTACATAGGTGTCGATACATATCGTACTCCAATAACCGGAGTCATGTAAATTTAGCTTCACTATATAAAATGCAAATCAGTTTTCCGTTTCCGTGCTTCCATTATCATTTTGTTAATCGAAATGGACAAAAACAGGTTTCATTCCTACAGGTGAAAAAATTGTAAACATCACTAACAAAAGAGAGCTACAAATACTTGTACAGTCATGAATCCATAAGTCGAACACCCCAACAATCGAAGAAACCCTTACACATTCGCGGGACTGCATTAGTCCTACGTTATGAATTGGAAAATGCGACACTTACCGACAAGGAGAGTTTCTCCCTATTTATGACGTCAGTTGATTTATCACCAGCCTCCCCCGCGCTAGACGTTTGTTATTCTTTGTGTTGAGGGCGACGAACTCTGTGACTCAGCATTCAACAGATAACTTCTGAGTCAAAGCCTACCATTATCTTTTTCACGGCTGTAATTGCCTGATTAATTGACTGTGTGTTCGAAATAAATGAAAAGGTGCTTTAATGAAGGAGTGAAGACCGTGAAATTTAAATTATACATGTCTCTTATACGATCTTGCATTAATTTCGTTATTCAAACAACTTATGATGATGAATAAAGGATACGAACAAAATCTAGCTATTTAAGTATTGCTCAATGGACAAGACAAAACCATCCGCGGTTGACTGGAAGGTCCGTTAGAAAAAAAATATTTACTAGCCCTACTTTTATACTTCGTCACTTTGGCCTCATATATTTTTGGTGGTTTTAGGTATTCATGTGACCTACACTATTAAGCTGATGGTATTGCTGTGCGACGAGTCATTGAGCTCCCTAAAATAGGGTTGAGATATACGATGACTGATTCATGTTTGCCGTCTGTCAGGTCATCTTTCGTCAGAAGGCCATTCTAGATGTCACCTTATACTTATAAGGCATACTATTGTATTATTAACATGTCTGGATTTAAAAAAAGAAACTTTTGAATTTCTTCTTAAGGGGCCTGCTCAAAGCACTGCCTGCATGTTTCCAGAGCCGTTATGCACCGGCTCTTCAAACATTCACACTATACAATCCGGCAGAGATACTGCATGTAGGGCCCTGTAAGCAGTGCTTGGAGTAGGCCGCTTTAAGAGGTAGTCAGTAGGAAATGCTTCATCATTTCGGCCGAGTGAAGTCCACTGTTGGACACAGGCCTCCCCCAAAGATCACGACCGATATGGTGTCGTGTGCTCATTGGGGGGTGTTGCCATAATCGCCACGCTTGGCATGCGGGTTGGCGATCGCAGTTGAGTTGTTAATGTACTCGACGGACGCTGCTGCCCATCCTCCGGCTAATCCCGTAGTCGACTTTTACGACACCCATGGGAGGAGATGGGGTGGTGGCATTCTGAGCCGGCACCACACGGCATAGGAAATGCTTATCTAATATGTATTGAGTTTCTTGAAACTTACTTGCCGAATAAAGATTATTTATCATGCAGTTTCAATTATCTAGAAATACGAGTTGTATTAATATATTTTGTATATGTAAAAAATAGTGTGGTATATACATTGTTAGGGTTAACCCTTAGAGAATCACTCGTGTGTCTGCCTGTCCGTCTGTCACAGCCAATTTGCTACGAATCTATTTGATCGATTAAGTTAAAATTTGGTACACATGTGAATTTCTGCGACCCAAATATGGACGACTAACGTAAATAAATGAATTTTGAATACGGTGGTCACTTTTGGGGGATTAATTAGAAAATTAAAGAATAAAGTTTTGCAAACTGTACCAAGTAATATGTGAAATAGAAGGGCTTCTTGTGGGGGTCTCAAATATATATGTTATCATTTTAAAACAAATGGTTTTAAAGTTATCTAAGAAAATACAGTATGTAGTTGTTTATTCATAGATTATAGGAAAATGTCTATGGTCTTAAAGTAATAGGTAAGTATGTATTTCAATATTGTGCATACAAACTAATATTTGCAGTTGGAATGTATGGCATAACATGTTTTTCAACTACAATGTTAAGTTTGTTGTTGGGATAAATTATTGGTATAACACAGAATTAAACAATAGACAATATATTCAGCAACTTCTCTCTACAATCCTGTACCATACTTACTTTTTTAGACACCACAAATAAATTTGGTCAGATAAAAAAATTAAATGGTAATTACCATGGTAGATATTTACCGTACGGAACCCTCTCCACGCGAGTTCAACTCTCACTTGTCTGGTTTTTTATTTCATGGTCAGCTTGATTATACAAGAATGAAATATGATCTAATAAGATCCTAGATATTTATTTATTTATTTAGAGTTACCAACATTTGATTACACCCTAACATTACAAGTATCTATACATGAATTAAATGTAGAACCAAGTGTAACAAACAATTACAGATAACTACAGCTTTTACTTAAAATTTAAGGTACAAAATGATACCAAAATATTTGTCTTCCATGGAATTAATTTGAGGCTACTGAAGCATTAGTACACGGTTCTGTTGTTGTTATATCAAAAGATGACTATTCTCTGACCGATGTTTTCTGAATTTCTGTTTTTCTTATCGCCAGACCAAACGTTAGGATAACAATACTAACACTCGAAAAACCTCTTTCTTATACAAACTTTCCTAAACCCTAGTCTAGCGACCTATTTCGCAGTATTAGGCATTTCGATCAAATTTCGCAACGATTTATCATGTTCACACTGTGCACTGAAAGCCATCATCCCTTAATTTCATGCATGATCAGCGTAGCATATTGCTATATTTAGAATTTTGTTATAATATTCGTGTACCTTAACGATATAGGCTGGGATGTTGGGATCAAGTTGCTGGAGTGTGAGTAATCCGACGGGACGGGTGTGGGGAGCTATCTTTCTACCCTCAGTTTGTTTGTCGTGGGCTGTCATGGAAACGACGACCACCGGACTACTAGATGTTACTTTTATTTTGTTCGAAACATTTGTGTGTTAGATACGTTATGATTTGAAAATAATACAAACTTATTTTTGTTTTTACTTCTTGCTTCTCGCTGTTATGTCCAAAGTTTAATTTGTTTGGCTAGGCTTCCAGTCGAGCTTTGTGCAAAATCTAAAGATATACAATGCCCACTTTTAAGGGAGATGGTGTCTCCCACTGTACGGAAATTTCAATTTTTTTTATTGGAAGCAGCTCAAGGGTTATTTCTTTGGGTGTCTCAAGGTAATATATTTCTATCTATCTTGCAATTAAGGGTATTCCTTGTTCTGGGAGTGATTTCAAGTCATATTTTTTATGACCCACACTATGATTTCTCCTGTGTCCTGGGTACAATTTACAAATATAAATTTCAGATGCACAAACACCTAGACCCGAAACAACTAACCATAGATCATACAATTATTTGTTCCGTGCGGGGATCGAATTCGCAACACGTTGCACAGAAAGCGAATCGCTTAGCCACCGCACCAACCGTGTCGTTATAATGCGATGAGTGGGGATCATAATCATCACCATATCAGCCAAAGGATATCCGCTGCTGAACAAAGGCTTCGATAAAATTGTGTCATCATTTTGGGGGGAATTTTCCTTTACTCACCATGTTGAGTTGGTGAGACCAGTATGGTTACTTTTCTACAGACAGGACGCTGCTGCTCATCCCGCTGGCTTGGGTTCCCTTAGTCGCCTTTTACGACATCCATGGGAGAAGATGGAGTGGTGCCATATTCTTAATCCGTACACCATACGTATAGCGATCAACGAGTGGGGACCGAACTCAACTATACTATACTATATTTTGTAAGTATGAATAGCAAGTTTTTTATAAAATAGTCAGGCTGTTTCACGTCTGCGATTCACTAACACAGTGCACAGAGGCTTCGGGAGGATCTTCTACCATGCCTAGGGCGGCCTTTTTACAGTCGCCTTTCTACCGCTAGAGGGGGTGACCGCTTTACATGCATTTCCTCCGAGATATGCAAAGGCGTGGCACCAATGGGCGGATCTAGTGTGATTGTATCTAAAATCTGGAGCCCCCCAGATGCCGAAGATGACTGCAACGATGGTTTTAGCCGGTAAGAGTCCAGCATGCCCCTCCACCTTTCACCGCGGTGGAGGAAGTGCATGACGTATTACTACCGCGCCTGACGCTGGTTTCCAACTTGCACGCACACTGAACCAGAAACCATTTAACACATCGGTGGGCACAATTAGTTTGTTTTTAAGTTTTTAAACTGACATGGTCACTGACACTGTTATTAGAACTAGAAACGGGATATTTACCATGTTGTTTATCTTTTTTGAGTTCCCGATATTTCGGCGCTGTTGCAAGCGCCATGTACACAGATAACTTTATCCGTATATATATTTTATAAAAACATGGTATATATCCCGTTTCAAGTTCTAATAATAGTTTCTTTTAGTTTATAAAAGTAAAAAAAGGTACTTTTTAGACCGTTTATTATTATGTTATGTCTCACTATGTCGCTGAAGAAGTGCTATTTTCTTGCAATGTTCCGATCGGTACACCAATGAATGACCTTAGATAAATTATTGGCATAAAGATATGCATGTTCATACAGAATAATAGGGAATTTCCCAAATTTGAACGGTTAAATTTTATAACTCCTATTAAGACATGCAGTTAAACAGCTAATATTTTGCTGTTTATCTTGTGGTATAATAAAGCTTCATTTTATTGAAAAAAGAAGTGTGGACATAATTGTCTGATTAAATAAATAAATTATATTAATATTTACCACTATACTATAGAATAAAAAGAATTCATCATCATCATCATCATCATATCAGCCACAGGACGTCCACTGCTGAACAAAGGCCTCCCCCTTAGATTTCCACAACGAGCGGTCACATGCCGCTCTCATCCAACGACTCCCAGCGACCTTCACCAGATGTCAAATGTCCATGTCGTGCCCATCCCAATATCCGTTGGGAGCTCTGTTCTCGAAGTTGTTGACGTGTATGTCTACCTAGGACAAACTGTCTAGTTAGGTAGGTCCAACTTCGAGAAAGAGGTCAATCGTCGAATCCGACTCGGTTGGGCAGCGTTCGGGAAACTTCGCAACGTCTTTTCGTCAACAATACCGCAATGCCTCAAGACGCAAGTCTTTAACCAGTGTGTGTTACCAGTGATGACATATGGAACAGAGACGTGGTCACTCACAATGGGCCTCATAAGAAAGTTCAAGGTCACTCAGCGAGCTATGGAGAGAGCTATGCTTGGTATTTCTCTACGAGATCGAATCAGAAATGAGGAGATCCGTAGAAGAACTAAAGTTGTCGACATAGCTGAAAGGATTAGTAAACTGAAGTGGCAATGGGCAGGGCACATTGCTCGTAGAACTGATGGCCGTTGGGGCACAAAGGTTCTCGAATGGAGACCGCGCACCGGAAAACGCAGCGTGGGACGACCTCCAACGAGGCGGACAAAAAGAATTGTTTCTTTTTAATTAATCAAATTATTTTATTATACCGATTTAAATTTACACAAAGTATGCTGATAGATGTAGCTGCATCCGATAATAAAAATATTAATCTAATTCGGCACAGTACTAGGTACTGTACGGGAAAATTGGTGACGTGCACAGATATCGAAATAAATAGATCTTTCTACTTTTATACCCGTATTTATTAATATAATTCCATATACACAACCGTCACGTCTAATCGTTGGTATACCTAATAACTGAATCTTTTCGCGACATTAATAATGTTCTGGACGGTTGTCCCGTCCTGCCATTTTATAAAGCAATTCTTATGTAAAAAATGATGTAATTATATGTTTTTTCTTAATAGCCAATAATAGATTACCATCACTATAGTACTACCTTCTTCGGTCTATCGTGTCACGTCTGTCATTTGGCGGGTGGCGACCCACGCTGCGATTGCCAATTCCCAGTACAAGGACATTTGCTTCAATGGTCGTCATCCCTTCGACAGGCATGGATAGATATTTGATCTGAGGGCCTAGCAAGAATATTTTCATGTATAATAAGAATAATAACGTAAACGTATCGCTAATGTGAGTGAATTTTGAAAATACTTGATTCGCACATATTTTTTATATAAAACGAAGACATGAATAACATACCTATATATGAACGAATTGGGTTCGTTGTATAAATTTAAACAAAAATGCTATAGGATATTTTGGTTTCGATTCCAATTTGACTCACATTAACGTTACGATACTACTACTACTTTTCGTAAGTTGTTTGTGCTTGGGCATACATCACATAGGTACTAATTATTTTTCTGAATATACCGACAAATACATTAAATTTACATAGAATAAGTACTATTTACTTACTTACTATTCTCGTGTGCACTATCCTACAGCTAGTGCTAATCTATTAATGTAAATCACATACCTACATCATATAGATTGGACAAGGATTCAATTTAAATACACAGAAAATTGATTGGGCCTTGTCTACCCTTTGTACCGAATTCTCTCATGTGACTTAAAAATCGATCGGTATTGTGAACATTGACTTCTGCTTTTAAACATAACGAAACAGTAGTTTAAATAGGTTAGCTAATATTTGAGTAATACAACGAAAACTATCCTGTAAAATGGTCTGGCGAGGTGCGGCTCCTAGCTTTATCAATTGTAATATACAGTCATAGGTATCAAATTTATTTGTTCAGTTTAATAGACCTCTCAATATCAGTACGTGGGGTGTTCTTTAATTCTATTTGTGCAGTCAAAACAAGGGCCAGTTTTGATCCCCTTTCAATTAATTTATCCGCATAACCCGGGGTTCACTTTTTACTCTATTTCCATTTGGGCCAAATCGACAATCCGAGTACATTGTGGTAACATGACAATGCACCAGATTATTATTTCGTTCGGAATTGGATGGGTTAGTTTTAATTATCATTTGGTTTTGATTGCTGTTTCTGTTTTATCAATGAGAGGTCTGATTGGACTTTTTGTGTTTGTAGGTTTGTTTGTGTACAGAACATGTGTACAAAAATCTTACTCATCAGCCAGTAAACGTTTACTGGCGTTTACACTAAAACTATACTGACCCTAATTTTGCTATTAGGCTATTAGGCTTGGTTAGCCTTATAACTTTATTATTAACCTAACATTCTAAATTAATCATAAGCAACGCTGCTCTCCCACCCATCCTCACTCACACTCTGAAACCCTCACACATTACCACACACACTTGCACATTTACACACAAATATGCGCCTATTCGCCGCTTGCATCTATAATTTTGTTTGTTAACTTTTTATACACTTTTTCTCCAACGAATACCCATCTTCGAAGTCCAAACTAACCTTAGTCTTTAAAATCCCACAGTCAATTGCATACTGTAGATAACTTTAAGTGGAAGAGCGGTATCCCCTAACACAAGCAATTACTTGCTTTAAAGGAGACTCCAAATCATGTAATGTAAAAACTCATGTAATTGAAATAAATTTTATTATTATTACTGCTGAACATGGGCTCCCAATTATCATTACAATGATCACCAAATTAATCCTTCACCGTTCAGGCTGTTCAATTATGGAATACACTGCCTGTGTCAATGAAACGTACTCAGTAATTGGTTACTTTAATGAAACTAGCAAAAGAACATTACTTGTCTGTTTAAATGTTTGTTGTATTATACTTTCAATTGCAATAAGTAATTGTGTATTTTCCATATATTTATTTTATATATGTACGATATCCTATATTCTTATGGATTATTTATATTGTATTGTATATGGTTGTATATATGTGCATATTATTGAAGTTATTTGTGGAATAGATACCTATTTGTATTGTATTTAATTGTCTAGATACGCTATTTCATTATATTAATATAATACATACACCACGGATTACCCCTTTGTCTTTTTCCATCTTTTTCTTATCCATCCAAAGGTTGTCTGTAAGAAATCGCTGATAGCAATAAGACCGCCCACTGTACAATTACTGTGTATAGAATGATACCTAGTAGTTGTTTTCAAGATGGTGTACAATAAAGAATATTCTACTCTATTCTATTCAAAATTATCACGCTAGGCAGGCGGACTAGCGACCGCAGTACGTTCTTAATAGCACACGGGAGGATGCCGCTGCCAATCCTCTTGATATATGGTGACCACTCCCTTCCGGCTGTTGTTCAGTCTATCGTACCAAGCAAAATCGCGTGGGATGCCGTTGCCTCCTTTTGCGAAGACGTGATGCATGCAAAGGAGGCGGTGGAGCAGGAGTGGGAAGAGACCACCTCTCCTTCTCGCCGCAAAAAACTTAACAGGCGTTGGAGGGCCCGATGACCATCTCTGTGACTAACTTGGGGCAGTTCGTCACCCAACCAGAAGCATGTCTGAGACGGTGGCACGCTGTTCTTCGCGCCAAGCGCGAGGGAGCTGAGGGAATGTGTGGCTGGCCAGATCACACACCGCCTTACAGTCTAAGTGAAGTTCATTCAAAACAACAATTGTTATAATAAAAACGTTGAACGATTTCTACCTTAGGTATTAGGCAAAGTTATAGGGAATCAACCAGAATCAACTCTTGTATTGAACGTTTGTCTTCCATATATGAGGGTCTGAGTTCGATGCCGGCCCGCACCTCTTACTTTTCGGATTCATGTGCGGATCAGAATTTGATAATCACTTGCGTTAGCGGAGAAGGAAAACATCGTGACGAAACTTGCACACCTGAGAGGGCTCCAATATGTTCTCTATGGTGTGTGTAGTCCGCCAACCCGCATTAGGCCAGCCTGGTGAACTAATGCCTAACCTTTCTCGTCGTGAGAAATGATCCATCCCAGCACTGGGACAGTAATGGGTTGATTATGTATAGGGAATCTCCGTGAAAAAACTGTGTAAAATTGTTAATAATATTACATATCACTTACACTGGGATTAAAAAAAAAACAATCAGTTTCTGAGTTATCTCTCACCCCATTAGAGCCGGAGTCTCTCAAGGCTCCGTGCTCGCCCCACTTTTATTTACACTGTACACTAGCAACATCACAAAAGGACACGATTAACCAAATTGGCCTTCTTTGCTGACGATACACAATACCCAATATGACTCGACTAGTCACATCATAATAAAACACTTTAAAACGGATTACATCGCGTATATAATAGATTTTTGTTTTTCCTGACGTTTCGAACTCTGTGCAGGGTTCATGGTCGCAGGATAACTATTCACCTCTAATGCTCAATCACCGCCCTAGGCGCGTAGTTCAGGAAATGTAGCTTTTGCTTTGGATGCCTTTCTTTTTTTAACTCCCTTAGTCGCCTAAATAGGAATTACAGTAGTGGTTCAAAATTCGTTCCCTTACTCTCAAACACAACTGGCATCGACGAATGTTTTTTTTCTACTGGGATTTTTCCTGTGTCGTGGGTGCGTTTACAGACATGAATTACACATACAATACACCCAGACCCGGAACAACTACCTGTAGATAATACAAATATTTGTTCCGTGCGGAAATCGAACCCATGACCCGGAGCGCAGCAGTCGACTGTATCAGCCAACCGTGCCGTCATAACCCTTCAAGTTAAATTCTGTGGCAGACGGTGACTCGCCACGCACAAAATGGGCCACGTTAATGGCAGCACTACCGGCGACAGGCAGGGACACCGACGTGAGTAGCTCGGGGTATGGAGAGGTGCAGTACTGGTTTCAACATCACGTGTCTCGAAGACTCGAAGCGGTTTTCCCCGTTACTACGACATTAGACTCTTCCACCCCCGAGAATATAACTCTGGCGGCCCCGCTGTGATCGGCCAACTAAGACAAGTCAGAGTTGAGGGTTCTGCGGACTCATGGGCTCTATTCTAGCTAGCGAATTAAGACAAACCGGGGACGTGGCCCTGATCGAAACTCTAGGGCATACGGGTGTCGTCACTCCATACAGCTCGCCACGAGTTGCCCTGCGTTTTGTGAGCTTTTTAATAGATTTCCTTATTACATACTTTTTTTTTGTATCAAAAGGGTGAGGATACTGCTTTAATCTACCCGCCGGGATTGCATTATCCCATGGTTAGATAACGACTGTCCGAGAGGGGTAAGTACTATTAATTATTTGTAATATTAAAACTACATGAAGTACCCATGACAACGCAAGTGAGGCGTAAGATAAGCTTATTTTGCTAGATGCAAAATTATGTTTGTGTGATTTATTTATAAAAAAATATGAAGAATGGTACATAAATGAATTATTGAATATTGAAGTAATTGTGGGAGTGAACTCATGTGTGTCACATCGAGTGCGAGGGAGTTCCTATGATACTCATAGGTGAGGGGTAACCGGTAGTTGTTAAACACGGCATATTTTTGTTATTATTATTATAAGGTTCCATCGTTTATGGAAATACCATACACTAATCGATCAGTATAAAACTGCCAATTGATAGGTGTGAAATAATGTCTCAAATTCATTCATATAATTGGCAAAGCAATTATTGCATTGGACGTAAACATTGAATATCATAATTTAATTCATCATTTCGGCCGAATAAAGTCGACTGCTGGACAGGCCTCCCCCAAAGATCACCACAACAACCGATATGGGTGTGTAGTGTGCTCAGTGGGGGGTCTTGCCATAATCGCCACGCTTGGCAGACGGGTTGGCGATCGCAGTTGAGTTGTTGTGTGCTCGAAGGACACTGTTGCCCATCCTCCGATAATTTAATTACATCACCTTTAATTATTTTTTATACCTTGGTGATGAGACGAGCAAGTCATTTGTGGTAAGCGTCATGTCGGCACATAACAATTGTAATGCTATTCAGGACTAGTCCTGCGTTACACCACACTGAGCTCGTCACCTCGAGACATTATTCAGTCTCTTATGCGCAGTAATTTCACTAGCTACAGTGCCCTTCTAACCGGAACACACTGATGTATAAAGTTTAACACTACTGCTTAGCGGCGAATATCATTTGGATGGTACCTACGACCTCTTGCAAATAGAGACGTGCCATCAGTAAATCGGCACGGTGGCTGCAGTGGTGGGTCGTGGGTTCGATTCCCGCACGGAACAAATATTTGTACGATCTGCAGGTAGTTGTTCCGGGTCTGGGTGTATTGTGTGTGGAATTTGTGTCTGTAAACGCACCCACGACACAGGAGAAATCCTAGAGTGGGGCAACGTTTTTTAAAAGCATTAAAAATGAGTTAGTCTGTATATCGAAAAATAATTAAGTTATCTACTGGCGGCGTTAAACCATCATAATTTGCTACAAATTGCTCTGTTTTTCAATAAATGCATTTTGCCATTTTGTATACTTAACTTTCACCAGATTTCTCTTGAATTACGACAGCGCTTGATAAAATACCCACATAAATGATTGCGCTATCAACCAAATTTAATGGTGCGTTAAAAAGTATTAAAGCCTTAATTGTATGAAATGTAAAAAGTGCTGGCAATTCGTAAAGTAACAAGCTATTATTAAGGACTAGCTGTCATTTACGAAGAACGTATTTAAAATAAATTCAATTTCAGATATTTTAAGCATTAAGAAAATATTGAAACGGTAAGTGCCTAACAGTTCTTTTTCGGTACTCTTGTATGAGTTACTGTGCAATACAAAAATCTTTCTTTCATCATTTCAGCCGAAAACCGTCGACTGCTGAACAGAAACCTCCCTCAAAGATTGCCACAACGACCGGTATGTGTTGTGTGCTCATTGCGAGGTTTTGCCATAATCGCCACGCTTGGCAGACAGGTTGGCGATCGCAGCTGCCCGTCCTTCGGCTAATACTATAGTCGCCTTTTACGACACCCTCGGGATGAGATGGGGTGGTAGTATTCTTAGCCGGCACCAAACGGCAAAGCCAGCACCACACAGCAAATTTACCTCTAAAATTTAGTTCTTTACCTCTCCCTATTTCTAGAAAAACTTGTAGATATACTTAAGAACTAAATTATCACTTTATAATATGTATCGCACGATGATTAATGTTATCAAAATCTTCATCATGTCAGCCAAAAGCCCTTTAGGTAAACAAAGGCTCGATAGACAAACGTCTACGTGCCATGTGGCATCATTTTCAGGGAACCCAGTATCAGTACTGATCACGCTTGGCAGACGGGTTGGTGGGCGCAGAATGGTTGCTGTTCCACACAAGGGACGCTGCTGCCCATCCCTCTGGTTAAGAGTCCCTTTTTAGTCACTTTTTACTTTTTAGTCACTTTTTATGACATCCACGGAAGAAGATGGGGTGGTGCTATATGCTTAATCCGGACACCACGACAATAAAATCAAAAACTAAGTGTAAGACATTGCCAATATTTTATTTTATTTGGAATGGTGTATTCTTTTCTAAATTTTAAGTTCCTACGGTAATTCCATGGGGTGCCGAGTTAATACTTGCTAATGCACCACCGCACCTCATTCCGTGGGTCTCGTAAAAGGCGACTATACAATTAGCCCAATTAGCCGGAGGAATTGGTAGCAGCGTCTTTCAAGTACATTCATTACAACATTACAACTCAGCTGCGATCGCCAACCCGCCTGCCAAGCGTGACGATTATGGTGATCCCTCCCCCCTACTCCCCCAATGAGCACACACCACAAACCCAGACCGATCATTGCGGCGATCTTTGGGGGAAACGTATGTCATGCAGTGTGTACATTTTTTGGCCGAGATGGTGAATTTTTACGTCGTCCGTATAGAATACTAAAGGCAATAAAGTAAAAAAAAAAATTTAATCTTGGTCTTAGAGCGCCAAAAACAACCAAACAGGTAAAAGGTAAAAAAAAATGTGGATCAAATTACAATATTTGCCCGGTTTTTTTTTATATTTTAGATTGAGCTGCTCATTATTACCTAGGTAGTACTATGGAACATAATTGCCGGTAAGACTAAAGTGTGAGCCCATGAGTACATTTACGTTCTGCTGATTATATCTCCACAGAAGCAACGGTAGTCATTGTTGCACGCAACTAGCACCGTAGCAAAACAAATATTGGTTAAAAGTTACGGTGAGGCGTGAAATGGCGTGTTGCAGTGCCGTTATCTACAAGAATTGTGCCCTCTTCGCTCAATATTATCAATGCATGTGTGTATAATTACAAAGATCGGACTAACTTACCTAGTGACGTCCGATCCTCAATTATGTGAAGTAATCTCGTCCTCATTTAGTACTATGTAGTTTGCACCTTGCACAACTCACTGCATCACAATTTTAAAGATGAACACTTTCATCAAAAAATTTAATATAGTCTGTGGTTCCTACGCGCTCTTTCGCTATCTGTAATGTACATGTCATTAATTCAAAGCATAAGAACACAACTTTCAGCAGGGATCTAGATTGCAATTTTATAGAATTCTAGATTTATTTGGGATGGGTTGGGACTCGATGAGGACGAGATTACTTCACATAATTGAGGATCGGACGTCACTAGGTAAGTTAGTCCGATCTTTGTAATTATGTTCCGTAATCTCGTCCTCATTTAGTACTATGTAGATGTTCAAAGAAGAAAGTTGTGTTAATAATCAACCTTGTTTATTCGTTAATAAACATTATTACAATTTATTATAATTATTTATGAACCTCAGTCTTGTGTCCTCTAAGACTTATAGTAGATGAACAGGTATAAAAAAATACGTTTCGCATTATTCATATAAAAATAAACTTGGCGGAAGCACTGCCGTACTCCCAAAAGTGCAATTCTTTGCATTTCTAATGTATATGATTATATGGTGTACTTATAATACCTATTCATCACATAAGTTGGTTCTTATTTTAGTTTGTGTTTATTATTTATTTAAGAAATATCCATATAGAACACATAGCTTGAGCCATTGGGATCATAAATAAACATTTGGCCTCTTGCAAAACCAAGCCAATTTGAGGCGTTTCTTGTTTTTGTGTAGTATGCTGTAGATTTACTAGTATCCAATCCATTATTAGTTAAAAACTTACTTCAACCATCTGCTTAATAGATGCGGTGGAGGCGCCGTAATAAGGCTTCCTTAATGTAATAATTATGTATTACAGTTCGTCCTTTATTTTATTAACATCTAAATAACAAAGTAAGGTTGTTGCAGGACAAATATTAATGGCAATTATCTTTAAAATACTTGGTAAGAAATGCTAGTATTAAAAAGGTTAAGATCAACAAAAGCTAGATGTTTTAACCATTTTGTAATTTTTATGTTGATATTATCTACTTTAACGGTAATTTTATCTATACAAATCAGCAACAAGGTTTGATCCTGTGTTTGGGTAATTCCACACAGGCTTTCATTGGGAAACATATTCAACAATAATTATTCTTAATGTTAAAGTCACATACAACATAATACTTAGGGTTTGTTGCCCTACCTTTAAATATTTGCTTAAAGAACTTTGTTCTTCTCTCATCTCTACTCAAGTGCGATCCTAAGAGTAGGAAGAGAAAAATGAAAATAAAAATTGTTAACCTCAGTGTTGAGTGAGCTATAGGAAAAACTTTAATTATTAATTAAACTTAGATGCTAAGAATAATATAACCAGGGGATGCACATCATAACTTTTACAGTTGGGGATTCACTGATTATTGCAGATTAATATTGCCATCCTGTTTTGTTCTATAACGAAGCTAACATTTTGTCCATTGAAGAGGATGGTATACTTCTTAGAAACGCGCTCTCCTGAAAATGTGGTGGCAATCAGTGTTAGAATCCTGTGTAAAGGATTGTGATTCCCTGGAAGGATACGACAGTAAATCACGACTAGGTCGCAGTATATTGTATGTATATAGACATCTTTTTTTTTTTTTTTTTTTTTTTTTTTTATATATATACTAGGTCGCAGAATAATATATGTATATACACATCTTTTAATTTTTATTATATATATATATATATATATATATATATATATATACATATATATATCTTACTATACACCCATATATATATATAATTACAATGCTCTGTTTTTATTTTCCGAAAAAATAAAAATCTACTTATGAGTGCAAATGGAGGGAACACAGAAGAATGTCCCATGCCATTCAAGAGTAGAGGCATCTATGGTGTATCTAGGTCAGGAACCCATGATACATAGTTGATGCAATTAGCAATACATCCATTTGCAAACATGATTCTATCGTTCACCAAGATTAGCTATAAGTGGTTCAAAGCCTACGGCCACATAGTTCCATTTCAATTTCCGACTGAAACACCTTCATTTTTTATTAGCAATGGCATTCTACACATATAATATAGAATAGAAATAGAAAACATTTATTCGGCAAAGAACATATTAGACAGTGCATAAAATGAAATGAAAGCTACAATATACATTATTAAGTGCGCAGGTGTGCTGTCGAACATGCCTGTTCCAAACCACTACAACACCACCACAGCTTCTTTGCCATTGAAGTGTGTGCCCATATCTTATTAATATAGGTTATGGTTCTTATCTATTCCAAGTGAAATATTTATTACCTTGTTTTATTTCAGAAGCAACTGGTTTCTGTGCATATAAGTGTAGGTTAATTCATTTAGTTTTAATTCCTTTCAATATAGGAGGCCAACATTTAAGTATGTGCAAATGTATCCTATATACATAAGATTGCACTATTACTTTTTCAGGGCTACTGTTGTAAGATTTTTCCATGACATTGGTAGGTATAAAGTCAAATGTATTCTATAGCTGGGCCATGCACAATGTTAAGCTATGTTGAAACAAGGACATTTTATGGTTGAGATAATTATTATTTTGCACCCGTTTATGGTTTCTCTAGAATTTAGAAATAAAATATTATCTTCTTCTGGGAGAGCAAGATAGAAAAAATTGCATGGAATCCAATATGGGTCCCAAATTCTGCTATTTTTGTTTAGCATTTAGGCATATTTTCTTTGATATGAAAACACCAAGATTTTCTAAGAAATTTTAGTTGGTAAACACATTTAGACTGAACTTAGACTGGACTTACACTTTTCATAGGAGTCAGTAAGACAAGAATTATTATTAATAACCGATGCAATGATCTCATGTAAAAATTAGCGGTTTCATGATCTAGGTAAAATCATATGGTGCTGTACTAAGCCTGAAGGGATGGCATGTAAATTCATACAAATAATCTGGAAATAGGGAACATGAGTGTTTCCTATCAGATTCCCTTATTGACAGTACAATATGCATTTTTTTAAATCATACAAAAAATTTGTTGCAACAACTTTTAAAATCTTTTCTCATTTTGATAAAAATTTACTCAGTTTCTGAGTAACCTGGTTATTTAATGGAGCAGTAGTTTGTACAGGAACATTAGTGAAAGGTATAGTATAACCTTTTAACCATTTGTGTATGGTATGACTTTTAGTGATACCTAGTATCGCAGTAGTAGGAAAAGTATTTCAGTTGATTGGTATGTACCTTATTCATCATTGATCAGGATCCAGGTTAGGGCCTCAGCAACAGGGATAGTGGTGTCTCCGCCAGAATATCACGAAAAACACCAACAATTTATTCACATAGTATGTTGTTGGACTCGGCATGGTTTTGCCCGCTTGGAAAGACATTTATAGTTGTTGTGCTCCCCCTTTTAGTTTCAAGTTTTAGGGGATTAATACTGAATACTGATAGGTACTTACCTTCACTGGGAGTATTCTTTCATTCTCACCCAGATTTTGAACAGCTTTAATGGTATTTACTTTATCCTATAGTTTGTCCCCAAACAGGTATTATGAGATTGCAGGCTTCTCTGATATCAATTTATCAATGATGTGCAGGCTATAACTTCATACAATAAGTTGCATAGCAATCCAGTTGAATCACTGATTCCGAAATGTGATTTTCATCTCATTGTTTACAATCATGTTGTTGAAAATCTTTTCAAAGGTTGAGATAGTACTAAGTGTCTCATAATAGCATTGATTTGACTTTTGCATAAATGCTTGTATGCTTTATTTATAGGGCCATGTTTCTTGATTATAGTGAATCTAGTTTCTTAAGGCCATTCTGCATGATTAGTCGTTTTTTTTTTTTTTTTTTTTTGTATATTGCGTGTTATTCCTACTGAATTATCTCAGAGGTGAGCACTATTTTTGCAAGCCTGCCCCCCTCCTTTCTTTAATCTGATTTCATCACTAGGTGAGACACTATATTTGTAGCCACTTATGATAGGTGACGGAAACGTGTTTGCACCTGGTTCATTAGAGCTTGACTGCATCAGCTCCGCTGAATGATGTAATAGTAATGAAAAACATTGTCCTTGTCCGTGTGGTAGACTACCTCGGCTTCGACTGAAGAGGTCTTCGTAATCATCTAAGCTCCTGACTGCAAATCCAAGGCTAACCCCTCGTGAAAGCTCTAAGGATGCATCAAACAGCGTTTTATCTTGCTAATAAAAGATACTTAACTGGCTAGCCTCTCGTGGAAGCTCTCTCGTTCTTCGCTTGTAAACGAATACTGCACCGGCTTACCTCTCGTGAAAGCTCTATTGGTGGTGTCGTTTATTTTTAAATTAAGGCACTATTGACCTGTGCTCTTCCTTGTAAACGAATAACCCCCACCGGTTGACCTCTCGTGAAAGCTCTATTGGTGGTGTCGTTTATTTTTAAATTAAGGCACTGTTGACCTGTGCTCTTCCTTGTAAACGAATAACCCCCACCGGCTGACCTCTCGTGAAAGCTCTATTGGTGGTGTCGTTTATTTTTAAATTAAGGCACTGTTGACCTGTGCTCTTCCTTGTAAACGAATAACCCCCACCGGCTGACCTCTCGTGAAAGCTCTATTGGTGGTGTCGTTTATTTTTAAAATAAGGCACTATAAACTTGTCACCGTTGACCTGTCTTCTTTTTTGTAAACGAATAACCCCCACCGGCTGACCTCTCGTGAAAGCTCTATTGGTGGTGTCGTTTAGATTTACGTGCATATAGTGTATATTGCTGCGACACTGCGGATCCATCTCCTGTGAAACATGTAGTTAGTAACTTACCGATACGGTCGTG
Organism: Diloba caeruleocephala; assembly: GCA_947459985.1. Taxonomy (NCBI): domain Eukaryota; kingdom Metazoa; phylum Arthropoda; class Insecta; order Lepidoptera; family Noctuidae; genus Diloba; species Diloba caeruleocephala. The sequence continues at coordinate 9,902,283 of OX381619.1, forward strand.
TAGACTCCCACTTTTTTTGGGCTCCCACAATCGATTATTTAGCTTTTCTATTGCCTCATCCTTACTCCTTTGCCAGTGTTTCCCCATTTTTGAAGAAAAAGGAGGATAATTGGAAGATTTTCTTGAGTTGCGTATACAGCGAGCAGCACAAAAAAGTACAATGACATGTACATTACAGATAGCGAAAGAGCGCGTAGGAACCACAGACTATATTAAATTTTTTGATGAAAGTGTTCATCTTTAAAATTGTGATGCAGTGAGTTGTGCAAGGTGCAAACTACATAGTACTAAATGAGGACGAGATTACGGAACATAATCGGCTGTTTATAGCGTAAACTAGGTGAAAAAAGAACACATTAAAAAAAAGAATGTTGTACAGACCGATGTTCAAATGTTCGAAAATTTAAAATTGGTATGGTGGATTAGGAGGATATTAAATCGTTAGCTCTTGCTCTGCGTTAGGCCCTAAAATAGTTGTATCACCGCTTCGCTGAGCGTTAATTAAAATTTAGTTTTAATAGTTATTTCTAATTTAAATAATACCTTTTATTCTATTCCACGACATAATCTGCCTGTGTGCGATTTTTATTCGAATCCGGTAAGTCGTTTGAGCATGATAAAGATTGAAGAAACAAACAAACGTATTAACTTTTATGTTTATGATAGTAGGAAGATTAATGAAACTTCAACTGAAAGAATCGTTTTTAATTGATTGGCGCGACAATGGTCGGTCTTTAGAACTTGGATTATAATTCTGTTGGAGATTTAAGTTAGCAATCTAACTATATGCAACAAATTCAAATGTAATTTTTGATGAGTTTGCACAACATTTTAAAGTTTATTGATTCAAATTTGAGTGATTTCAAACAATGCTATTTTCCACTAGCTTGACAGAGTTCTTCGTGGACCACTTTAAGCTTTGTGACGGATATTACGCACTAGCGTAGCATGTTCCGAATTCTACCAAGTTCGCAAACTACGAGGACTTTAGCCAAAATACGTTAGCCAAGCTGAGGTACGTTTGGTATGCTTGCTTACCAGGATGGTAGTTTCTTTTTGTGACACAATTTTAATATTTAAGTAAACATGGCGCATTCTGGATTACTTATTGATATTTATTATTTCGATGTATAACTAGACTTTAAACAATAAAACAGAAAGATAGCCCCTTGCGGACTGTTGTCGCAAATGCGTTTACGGGTGTGCGTAAGCAGCGTATGTTTACTTTTGCTATTATACAGCCAAACGCATAAAGGGGACCTCAGAGGTCGTGGGTGCGCAGATTGGGAAAGCTGTGTGCTCACACGAGAGAGCGAGCGACCCCATGGGATGACGGTGGTGAGCACGTGATTACGTGCCGCCAGCTGTGAGCGTAGCACAGCGCACAGCGCGGCTTCGGCGGGATCGCTTACAATCTCCAGCCAGATGTGCGTGGGTTGCCTTTTTAAAGTCGCCTCTCTAACACTAAAGTCCATAGCGCAGTCATCCCATCCGAGATATGCCTGAAGGCATGGAACTAATGGGCGGCTCCAGATGAAGATTTATTGAGTTTCAGAGCCCCTGTCGGTGTCCAAGATGGCCGCCCCTATTGATTTTCATACCTATATCAATGACCACTTCGGTGGTTTTAGCTGGTAGGAAACCCCCCCTCCGCCTTTCCCGGGGCGGAGAAAGTGCATGATATATTTCCACCGCGGTGCAATAAAAAAAGGAGTTGTTTAAAACAAACAAAATTCCATTCGAACACATATTCATATTTTTCTGGGTCATATATTTAAAGGACACGCAATTTCTGTTTCATGTTACATTCCTTGCGAAACACATCCATTCCTATTCATCCGGTCGATGAAATATCATCCTACGTATAATCAAAGCATAGGATTACAACCAGCGGTTCATATCGAGTTCTAGAGGATCGTGACTCGTTGGTGACGTGCCACCACGGTATGAGCACTACCAGCGGTCATGCATTATTCATACCGCGGTATGTAATCAGGCACAGGTACCTCTCTATTGATAGCAGTTTTTTTTGTGAATATTTTTGTTCTTTATTGTTACACGCACGGGAAGGATAGTTTCTGTAGGTTTTAGGTGTGTCTATATATTCAAGTCTATCTGTAAATGCTTGCCTACGGTTGAACAGGAACTTATAGACCGCATTTGCCAGTGATTAGATGACTTGTTGACCCATCTCATCCCGTGGGTGTCGTTAAAGACAACTAAGGGATTAGCCGGAGGATGGGCAGCAGCGTCCTTCGAATACATTAATAACTCAACTGCGATCGCCAACCCGCCTGCCAAGCGTGGCGATTATGGCAACACCCCTCAATGAGCACACAACACACCGATATCGGTCATTGTGGTGATCTTTGAGGTTTTAGTAAGAAAAATATTTTGACGCCTTTTGTTGTTAAAGGCAGTGATAGAGCAGAGTGAAGAGATAAACTTTTTTCTTTTGTCAATGTTAAAATGGTTCACCTTATGAACTGGAGTTCACATTGTTTATGCAACTGAAATGCATCAGATAAATTGATATGAACGTTTGATGCTGTTTTTTTTAAATATATTACAACAGCACAGACTTTGGTAATAACTTAATAAACTATGAGCGACTATGTAGTTTTGATCCTTGCAAAATTTTATCTCACGCTGTGAACACAAGTCTACGATACGCGTCGACGCTATGTAGTTCCGCGCACACCCGTCACAGCGACGTGTCGCCCTCATCGCAGCAGTACTGCCTGGCGCTTGACGAGAGTGGACGTACGCTTCTCGGGATTTGCCCTCCAGTTCACACACGAAACAAGTTTCACACTTTTTCCTCTGATAATTTTAAATAAAACGCCATACTCATCACAATGGACTTAAGTGCTCATCTAAAAAGAACTTCTCCTAATGTAATTTCCTAATTTTACATTACATTTCGTGTGGAATTTGTGTCTTTATTATTATCTCGATTGAAAGATACGATTTGTAAAAGTGTAATAGAAACGCGAGTGAAATTGTTTATTGTTCTGAAAGACAATCCGTTGAGGAGTTTGAATCTTCTGTTGTTTTCTATTGTTTATGAGGACGCAAACCTAGCGTGTTGAAAAGAGACAAGATGAAATCCAAGCGTGCAAGAGCGACAGGTGTGGTGGCTTTAGCGGTTCTGTTGGCAACTATAGCAGGTAAGCTAGTTCAAAACTTTTAGTTTAATTATTGATTACTTTTCATTAAGAATCAAAGAACAGACTTCTTCTTTTACGTGACCAGGTTTCGCCAAAATGTAAATAGTATTTTCCGAGCTAAGTTTATCAAACTTGATAAAAAAAATGTTTCATTATGTTGGCAATGCATTGAAGTATGATTCATACACATAACTTTGAGGTTATTTTTTTTATTAAACAAGTTTTTGTACATGTTTTGTTTTGATATCTTTAACAGAACATGCACAATTACTATGCTTATGTAATATATTTGATTAGATAAGTAGCATTAACTTTGTTAATATAACTTAAGTAATTCACAGAATAAATTACGTAATTATAGTATTCTAGTTAACTATAAAATCTAAACCAACTAGAAAATACTTATTGACTTAAAATTTCTAACAAAAAACTGCTACAAGCACAGCTGAATGATCTAGGTACTTTTAAAAATTAAAAAAATGAGCTGAAATAACTGAAAGTTAGTGCCTAGCGATAAAATAAATCTAGAAATATCTTATTGCAAGAGTTTGAATAATAAATAGAATCAGCCATTGTATGGTTGATTTACTTGAGAAAAGAACAGTGACCGTGCACCCAGACTCGAAGCGAAAACAATTAGAAACTTCAGTAGATTGTTGAACGTGACGATTAGCGACAAGCCAAGGCCGTGTGGTGCCGGCTCAGAATGCCACCACCCCATCTCCTCCTATGGGTGTCGTAAAAGTCGACTAAGGGATTAGCCGGAGGATGGGCAGCAGCGTCCTTCGAGTACCTACATTAACAACTCAACTGCGATCGCCAACCCGCCTGCCAAGCGTGGCGATTATGGCAAAACCCCCCAATGAGCCCACAACATATCCATATCGTTCGTTGTGGTGATCTTTGGGGGAGGCCTGTGTCCAGCAGTGGACTTCTTTCGGCCGAAATGATGAAGGCCTAGTTGTGCAAAAACCGTTGAAGTCCGTTATACTGAATACAGGTGGCTACTACGGAAGCCCGCTTTCCAGGAATAATTGCGAATTATGCCACCTTTGTTTAGAACGCAACTAGGGCGTTGCTTTATCATCGCATTGAATCAATCAATTGGAAATGTTTGAACTATATTCCAACGCTTGTAGATTAAAACAGGCGCATTTTGCCAATCGAGCCCATTGAGACTGATTTATAGGTAGTTCCTGGGTTTGTTTGAAAGATGTGGTTTGGGGTCTTGGTTTTTATTTTTCTCCATTAGTTAACATCGCAGTAATTCTCTCCGTTTCAAATTCGTCCTCTACAATCAATCTGGTTAACTTGGTCTCGCAATATTATTTTTCTGAAGTTATGGATTTCTAAGAATTTTGATTTTATTTTTTACACTGCATTAGGAATGATTTAACAACGCTATGGGCAAGTGCTTTTCGCAAACACGTCACACGTATTGAATGTTTATCGGACATAGTAACATTTTTTGCTTCCCCCGGAGAATTTTATCATAAAAGGGGTCAGTCAAGGGTATTCAGTTCGCTAGCATGTGGGTACAAAAGTTAATAAAACAAAACTTGAAAAAAAAAACTGACACTTGTCGTATGTGACAATTCGATATATATATATATGGTTTGAATTCAATTATTGTTGGATCGTTTTTACATCGTTTACTTTTAGAGAATGAAAATGACATAATCAATTCATCGGTGAAATAGATCTCTTACCAGGAGTTGGATATATTAATAATTCTACAAACGAGTAATGTAACAAGAATTAAATAGAAATAGTAAATATCATCATACAAATGGAAGTAAGATTTTTAATTCAGAATTAAGTAGGGAATAAAGTTATTCCTCGGATCAATAACCTGGCATTACCTCGCAGACCGTGAGAGCTTTCATTACTTATCTACCATAAGCGAACTATAGTGTGAAGATATTGCGCTGGAATTGCATTTCATATAACAAACCAATACTAAAATATGTACTCCGTTATAGAGGGATGTTATCTCGAAGATTATTATCGAAAATAATATACCTACGTAGGGCGAGGATTAGTTACATTAAGGCTTAACTAACTATTGAAACTAATATCTCTTTATCTACATACGGAATACAATTCACACAAATTCTAAGCATCTGCCGTGTCATTACCCTTAGTCATTTAAGCCTGTTAACGCAGCGAGACCGCTGTAATAGCATGTTGACGGCACTTTCCTCGGTCATGACCGTTTGTGATTATGACTAGCAATAAGAAACAGAGATATTACTTTATATTTCAGTTAGTATGAAAATACCGCGTCTTTGGTCTTACGGCATTCAATTCGGGATCACGAAGTCCTTGTCAATTCGTAGGTTGGATTAAAGGTAGTGTTTTTGAGTTTTCCAAAGTTATAACTTGGATTCGGAATTGTAGCCGGTAAATGGCAAATGACGTGCTGGGATGTAACATGCAAATTTATATCGTCATCGGCAATACTAACATTTTTAAGACAGGAATATAGGATATATGTCATGTTAATATAAATATCACTATTGTTGAACATGACCAACCAAATCATCGAAATGTCTGAACTGAAATAATACTTCGTTTCCTTTCCCGTCAGGGTGTCTTAATATTTCTGTCAATGCAGGCATTTATTGGAAGTAGTTCGTAGCTTCCTCAATCCTCACTTTAGTTTAGTGGATGCATTCTGGAGCTAATATGAATTTAGCTCTTAGGATTATATCGACCACTGAAACTTCCTGGATGCAAATAGCAACTTGGGATCTAATGCGTTTCTGATTGTGCAACATTGTTACTCTTGCATTATTTGAATCTGTTATAGTTTCAATAAAGTCTCACATAACCTTTATAATAGCTGTAAATTTATCTTTATCGCATGTAGATGCATCCAGGACATAGTCACGTTTAAATAACAAATATTCTGGTCGAGATACTTGTAAGTAGACTAAGCATTTTATTGCCAACTGTACGAAGCTGAGGCGTGATCTAGGTCATCTTGATGAATCATGTGAACTCGGACTAACACGTTAAATTACCTTGCGTTACGTGACATAATAAGCTTGTACTCACAAAGAACATGTTTCTTGGAACGTTTGACGAAGCTGTAACTTAACTGGTAAGTTATTACTTTTCCGTTCAGTGGATCAACTTGGTTTGTTGATCGGGATGAAATTGTTTTGAATGATGTCCATGTGTGGGCTGACGACAAAAAACTAATAATTCTGATCTTGTAAACTTTTTTATGCAACTTGACGACGACACGAGCAAGTCATTCGCCTGGTGGTAAGCAACATGCCTGTCCATAACAACTGTAATGCTACCCAGGACTGGTCATGTGTTGCACCATACTGTCCTTGTGACCTGGAGACATTATTTAGTCTCTTACGCTTAGTAATTTCACTAGCTACAGTGCCCTTCTAACCGGAACACATTAGTGTCTACATTTAAAACACTACTGGTTAGCGGTGAATATCTGACTGCACTGTCACCCACCGCTAGGTAGGTAGGTTGCAAGAGGCTGGCTACAGCCTCTTGCAATAAGAGGTAACTCAGTAAACTATTTCATTATTATCATCATCATCATATCAGCAAAAGGACGCCCATTGGTGAACAAAGGCCTCCCCCATAGATTTCTATAATTGTGTCGTCATTTTGGGGGAGAATTTTCCAGTACTCACCACGCTTGCCAGGCTGGTTGGTGGGCGCAGAATGGCTGCTGTTTCATAGTAGGGACTGCTCCCCATCCATCTGGTTTCGAGTCCCTTAGTCGTCTTTATGACATCCACGAGAGGAGATGGAGTGGTGCCATATACTCAGTAGGTGCTATCTTCTTAATCGCATCACATGGATGAATATGAAGTTAAACTAGATAAAGACAAATTTCTTTCTTTTCTTTTCTTTTTAAAAAAACGTTGCCCCACACTAGGATTTCTCCTGTATCGTGGGTGCGTTTACAGACATGAATTCCACATAAAATACACCCAGACCCGGAACAACTACCTGCAGTTCATACAAATACTTGTTCCGTGCGGGAATCGAACCCACGACCCGAGCTCAGCAGCCGACTGTATCAACCACTGCACCAACCGTAAAAAAGAAGAAATAAATTATCACGATTTGTTTTCGTGCAGAATACAAGGCTAATAGAATTATAGACAACACGACAGAATCTACGTCAAACACGAGACCGCTGAATTACAATTCGGGTTCGACCATGAATACACAAGTCGGTCATTAAGTAAACAATACACGTTTATGCTACAACCGGCCAGTACGTTACTGGCCTGGGCTATGTCATCAATTGATAAGCGTTATCTAATCTGGTCCAGGTGCTTCTCTATCGGGGACGCATTCGACGTAACGGTTTCAGATAAGGGATCGAATTTTAAGCAAAAACGGGCAACCGAATTACGGAACTGTTTTTGTTGACACATTGTATTGTGTCGATGTCTTTTGTCTCTAATGCTAGCAAAGTGGAATACCTAACTTTAAGAAATTTCTTTAGTAGAATTTCGAATATGCTGCACTGCACTTGGTCTCTGTTTAGGTAGCAGAAATGATCTAAAAGACAATAAATCCTCTATTCAGTATGGGTTTTAAACTATGAATTGCTTAAGTAGTAAACTCTTATGGCTAAACATGGTTCTCTTGATATATCAAGCCACAATCATGAGAGATGATTGCCATAATGCCCTGCAGTTTCTCCTAGAGAATTATTTACATAAATGCAGAATGCACAACACTTTTTTAAAACCATTGTTTGGAATGATAGTTTACAAATCTGCAAATAGCAGGTGGAAAACGTCATCGGCATTTAATACACATATTTAGAATCAGTGTTTATTAAAGCAGTGAATGTTCATTTTTCTACGGTTGATTAATGTTTCTAGCTTAATAGAAGTATTTAGACTATCCGTAACCCACCCGCTTCGCTGGGCATTACGCGGATTTTTTAATCAAACGTATCGTATGTCCTATTCTGTAACATGGTCTACCTATCTGAAAATTTTACTTGCATCTATTCAGCCGCTTGAGCACGATTGACAGATAATCATCCAATCAAACAAGCTTTAACATTTTTAATACTAGTAAGCTATGCTAGCTTTGTCACGTTTAAAAGATCCTTCCGTAAGCTTAATGTTTCAAATGTGACATAAAATATGATGATATATATGATAGTGATGATGTGATAAAAAGTATTTTGAAAAGAAGCGAGTTTTTAGTACGTGTGTACGTGTAGGTCCGTACCTACACGTACACACGTGAAAGTGCAGTTCAAAATGTTCCGTTAAATTAAGGTTTTATGTTATCTGTGTTCTAGTTTAGGTTGAAAAGGGCTTGAAATACTCGAATGAGTTCTGTATAGGTAGTCGTACTGATAACGGAACCCTTCCCTATGCGTGGTCCTACATGCACTTGATCGGTTTTATACTAATTAATATTTGCCATCTTTTATTTTCAAGGTTTATCATATTAACCTTGAACTTCTTTGTCATTATATCAGCTGTTTGTATTACGTAAGTTTTCGAGGTTGTATTCATGGATCCTGGATCGATCGTATTTAATTTGACGCCAGGCGTATCCTCCGAACAAGTAATAATAACTTTTACTTTGAAGCAGAGGATGTAAAAATTAGGGCGCACCAGTAAAATACTTCTGCAATAAGTGACTATGTAATGTGTTCGTTCCACCTTTTAGTTCTTGTTGTGCTTCTTTGCCTAGACCTAGATTTTACTGCCTTCTATTTTCCAGGATACGTCTTTCCGTTTCCCTAAGCGTCGCATCGATATCACTTTCGCGTAGTCGTTGAATTAGTGATAAAACCGGTAACCGGTAGCCTGTAGTCTAGACCGGTTTGGGCGACGGGATGTCGGACTGACGATTTTCGCAACATTACCTTTAGCTGGAATGTCGTATGAAATGTTTTTGTGGACTGCGGCCTATATTTGGTGTTAGCAGATTTTTGAGTGTGCAGGAATTTGTGGGCCGGACTTGGAGAAGTCCATCGTTCCATCGCGAAACGGGCACTAGGTGCCAGCGCATGTATGTCGGCGCGTCCCTTAGTGATGAATCGAAGCATCACACCCCGAACTAGACGACTCCGCTCAGGCGAAATACCATTGCTGGGGTCGCGGACGAATGCAAGAGCATCTCTCGTAACCCTGGCACGATGGTACAAGTCTTCTTCGCCCTCCCCAGGTCCATGAGGATTTCCCTACGTATAAAAATAAAAACGAATTTGAGGGGATATTTTGGGTTACTCATGAATTAGTCGAGAACGAAAGCGTCAGTATTGACTTAAATCATGGGCTGGATTAAGTATTTGTCCCATCGTTATCTATTATTGCCGTTGTCCTCAAGTAAGTCATAGAGTTGAATTCCATTCTGTCTACATTAACAAAGGAAGTACTTAATTATATAAGTTTGTTATTTCATATTTTTAATATTTGTTGCGTTGTATTATATCCGTTCCAATTTCATAATTAGAGATTTTTTTATACTATACGTGTATTCGCGTACTGCAGTGATAAAGATGCTTGATAAAAATTGAAGGTCTAAGTTGAAACGAGATTGTAGCTGTCAATAATCCTTTAATTTAATTCTATAAGAAAGATATGAAATGAGGGTGCGGCAAATAAATAGTATATTTATACATTGGATAAATTTCCTGATACAGCAAATGTAGACCAAAGTTAATAAATAGGTAACATTTTCACAATAGTGAATAACGGTGACATGATTTTTTTAAGTTGACACAATAGGACACTGAACATTTGTGGCCATTTAATCGGCCAGTATTTTCACAGCTCCGCAGAGCCGACAATCTATACACAACAGCTGAAGAAGTATTTTGTCAGCACGATAGACATAAATATGATGATGTTTGACTTTTGTGAAGGCATTTTTTCTGTTAAGATAGATAACGTTATCTCTTCTAATAAAATTATTTAATTGCTGTGCACTGTGCAGCTTGAAAATTATGTTACTTTGTTAATACTCGGGATTTATATTTATGAAACTACAAGATAACCGTCGATAAGCCGTCATAGCAGTATATTATAATTTAAAACATGTCGAAATGATTTAGTTTGAAAAAATAAGTCTATTTTAAACACTACTCAACAATACAAAATCACACAATACATGTGAATAAATGAACAGACCGTTAACAACTTACTGTTACGAAAATATGAACAATTAGTTCTGCCTTTGATTAAAACATTTCATATTCGTTATACTTGCATAACACTGCCGAAGAAGTAAGCATCAAACGCCTCAATTGTAAAGAGTAAAAGCCATGCTTTCCAATTTATCTATGTACGCTTTAGCTAGGTTCAGAGGTCCACCATGAAAGTTGGAGGCGAGAGAATTTAAGAACATTTTTTCATTCAATTGGAGTTTTAGTGCCGAGGTTACGATAGGTCGTGTTTCAAATAAGTCAGTGTACTACGATCAACAGCTGAAATCGTGTATCGTATTCTACCAGCCAGCGTCATCGTTTGTATTGCCTTTTTTGTAATGGCGGTTCATGGTAGAGCGATTTCCCTTTGTCGGGATCGGAAGTGTGACCAATTTTGATGTCATAATTTTAGATTTCTTTCTAAGAATTCATTGGTTCATGGTTTGAAGAGTTTTAATTGACGTTTTCGTTTTAAATTTTTCTAATATTCGGGCAACGGAAGCTAAAAATAATGAATATAACGCATTTTAGATGACACAATTTGAAGTGTATTAATAGTACAAATGATGATTTATAATCAAAGGAGATTTAAATTTCAAAAGTCACGTGAATGACGTCCGTTTTGTGGAACACCATCTATTCTGCCTTCACCAAAACCAAGTGTGGTGAGTACTGGCAAATTCTACACAGTGAAACTACACACTGTATGTTACCGGTCGTTTATGGGGGAGGTCTTTCTTCAACAGTGGACCTCTTATGGCTGCTATGGTGTGTGAATTAGTTCGCATCAAAGCATAATATTTCATATATTATATATTTTCATATAGCACATCTTCAACCATTAACTTTGCCAAAGAAATCTAATTCGTAATAAAGACTACAATAGACAACTCAACGTAACTCAACCTAAATAATTGACCCACTCAAACTAAACTGATTATTACAAATAATTTAGTTTGTATCGCTTTGCCGAGTTTTGAGTAATCGTTTTAGTTTATTACATAGAGATGGTTCTGATGATCTTTTTATGACTGGAAATTGTTTCCGGAACAAAATCGATATTGGCAAGGGAACGATTTTTATTTCAAGCATTTTGTTACCACGTTAATAAACATTTCTTCGGAGGACGGGAATAACATTTAGGCCCATATAAGTTTTAAGTAGAACAAGTATCTTCTTAGCTTTAATTAGAACCTCAAGTTTTGGCTGTATGATAATATTATTGGCTAGGTGTCGCCAGGTTTCTCGATGTTAGTTGTTAATTTAGTTGTGGCAACTATAGAAAAAAATACGCTTATTCTGAGTAAGGAACGAGCTCATTCCAGTAGGCATTACAATAGGCGCGACGTACACGTTTCATTATGAAAGTTTTACAATGAAAGGTCACAGGTTCAACTATTTCCATACAAACAAGCACATTACAATATTTTCTTTCATACATCTTCCTGATATCTTGAAACGCTAGAATATTTATGTTCTTCACCAATTGCTCTCGTCTGGTGGGTGTTGTACCAGATGACTAAGGAACTATATCAACAAAATGGGCAACAGTACCCTGTGTGTTTACAGGTTGTGTGTGTGATCACACATTGCACACATAACCTGTAAACGTCATTGCTGGACTAGAGGCTCCCAATGATCACTACAATGAGCGTTCATCGGGATATTGCCATAATCACCACGCTGGCGGATTGGTGATCGCAGTATTTTGTTATTAGCCCACGAGAGGATGCTGCTGACCTGCATGATCATCATCATGTCAGCCATTTATACGTCCACTGCTGAACATAGGCCTCGCTCATAGATTTCCAGAATATTGCCGTCATTTTGGGGGTCATTTGCCAGTACTCACCACGTTTGACAGGCGACTTGGTGAGCGCAGTATGGCTGCTGTTCCACAGAAGGAACGCTGCTGCTCATCCCTCTAGTTTAGTTTCCCAGAGTCGCCTTTTACGACATCCATTTCTTGTCACCCGCTGAGATAAGACGTAGCTGCTTAATTCCTAGCCTAATGAGCAAGCAGGAACAACTGCAGTATGCGAGATGTAACAGTTTGTATTGAATAAAGATAAAGTGCTTTCTGAAACGATTTCTTTAAAAAAAGAGATTAAAGACGAATCTTATCAATTATTAACATTTTAATAATTATTAAATGATACGCGCCTTATTAACACAATAATATTAGCAAAATTTTCGACCATAAAATGATGTTATTGGCACGAAGTCGACAAACACAATGTTTTTAATTAAAAGCAGGCTCGCTCTGATTTTGTAAGCTACTAGTGGGGTAGTTTATGCATTGGCAACTTTATGCTATTAATATAGATAAAAATATTATACAGACAAATACATATAGCGAGTGAAATAAGTTCCGTATTAGCGCCCCAGTCAAGCCCTTGATATAGAACTACTACCATCTATCACTATGTTTAAATAGCACTTACTCACGGGTTAATGTGATGTGATGAAATGGGTATGACAACTAGTTAATACAGTGTTGATAAAATATAATAAATAATCTCATACAACATTATAATTGATACATAGTACCAGTAGGCGTCGTATCAATCATATTGGCCAATAAGCGAATTAATGAGTCACTTTGTTGACGGATGTCTACAATATGTGAAAGGGAATCATTTATGCTTCGGATATCACTTTAGTCATATGACATTGATATTGTTTGCAGATGTTATTGCGTGGTGAGATTCTGTTAAAAGGGGCTGTAAGTATAGGATAGCCAGCAGCATTGATAAACATTCTGCCAATTACTGGCTGCGATGGAACATCAGGACCACGTGTACCGACTTTATTTTACCCTGAGCCTTACGAACGAAGTTTAGACTACAGTTACACTCCGGCAGAAAAGCCTTGCTATGAAACACTGCGCTGGCTTATCCTTATAAGCAAGCGTACAGCGATTTAATCACTATAGTTAGTTTTTTAAATTAAAGTCCACCTATCAGTATGATTTTGAAATTAGAGTATATTATATCATAAGAGATATACTCCATCTTCTACCGGTGATGTCGTAAAAGTACTTTATACCAAAGGGATAGGAAGCAGCGTCCCTTTTTTGGAACAATAGGCATACTGCGCTCACCAACCCACCTGCCAAGCGTGGTGAGTACCGGCAAATTTCCCCCAAAATGATGACACCATTGTGGAAATCTATGGGGGAGGCCTTGTTAAGTAGTGGACTTCCTTCGGCTGATATAATTATATTATAAGAATATAAATGTTAATAATCAATTATAATAAACTTATTATGATTTAGAAGATAAACAAGAAGTTGACTGCCATCATTTATTAACCAATTCACAGTTTAGACAATGAACAATCGACGAATAATAACGACAAATGACGAATCATGCTACGATGATAAAGATGTCCCATGCAATGTTATGACTTCGTAAATTGTTTGAAATTGCCAGCACAAGCTTATAGCAATAAAATCTCCATTGTGCAATTGGTCCGATGAGATATGAACGCAGTGCGCGTGCATTTCACTTGGTTAACATTTGAAACATCAAAGACAACGGGTTTGTGGCGATACAATATAGCAAACAGAGTGTGTCGGTCGGACTGGACTGACGACCTGTGACCATGAGCCTTGACGGCCTGACGGAGTTGCGTATTTACTTGCTACACGTTATACAAGTTTTTCGCACCTTCCAATTATATCTCTCTTTAAATTCCTAGTGATTTTTTATTCCGACGAAGATTAAATTAACTTTGAATAGGTAGTTCTTCGCATTGTTGTTAGCGAGGAACACCGTTAAAGATATTTAACGGTTTAGCGTGTGTAAGACCGGAAAGCGAATCAGCTAGACATTTTTTTATTGTATTTTAAAACTGAAATAATAATCAGAGAATAACTGTCTCTAGTAGCTCTTGTAACAGTTTTTAAGCATAATCGAGTTGTTAAGGTGTTTTATGATTATATTGAGAATTTGGTTACTTCTTGCAATGTTGAATTTTTCAAGATCATTAAATTTCCGATTTGCTGCAACGGAAACATATTTAACAGGCAATGAAATCTGTGAACGATTTATGCGTATTTTATTAAGTTCGTACATATCATCACCAAATTGTTATTTATTAGTGACAAATTACCCGCCGGTTGAATTGATGGTCCAATTAATATAACATGCAGTGAGAAAATCCGTGTACTGGCGTTCCAGTTCATTCGTCAAATGTAATTAATTAATTTTTGTATTTGTTAATTTGTGTTCGTCAGTGTTTTTATAGCCATAAAGCTATCTGGTTTTGTTGATAGTGACAGCATAGTTGTGTAATTCAAATTAATTTAGTTGTTTTAATTATAAATTTTCTATTTTTGCTTGGAGCACTTTTGAATAATGACGTAATCAATATCTCAATAAATTGCTATTGTTCGTTTAATCCGGACACCACGCGGGTAGCAGGTTAGGTAATATTAGCACCATGTATATGTTATGGAGGATGCTGTTAAGCTACTGGAGTGGAAAGGATACTGCATTAACATCAATGGCTACTATATCACTCACCTTCGATTTGCAGACGACATCGTAGACATGGCAGAATCGCTGCAAGAGTTCAGCACAATGCTTGATGATCTCAACAGATTTTCCCATTAATAAGGTAGGCCTCAACATGAACATGGGCAAGACGAAAGTCATATCCAATGCCCATGTCGTGCCCATCCCAATATCCGTTGGGAGCTTTATTCTCGAAGTCGTTGACAAGTATGTCTACCCGGGACAAACCGTCCAGTTAGGTAGCTCCAACTACGAGAAAGAGGTGAATCATCGAATCCGACTCGGCTGGGCAGCGCTCGGGACACTTCTCAACCTTCTTTTCGTCAAGAATATCGCAGTGTCTCAAGACGAAAGTCTTTAACCAGTGTTTGTTACCAGCGACAATATATGGCACGTGGTCACTCACTATGGACCTCGTAATAAAACTCAAGGTAATTCAACGAGCTATGGAGAGAGCTATGCTTGGTATTTCTCTACGAGGTCGAATCAGGAATGAGAAGATCCGTAGAAGAACTAAAGTTGCCGACATAGCTGAAAAGAAACTGCAATGGCAATAGGCGCACAATGCTTGTTGTTGGGGCAAAAAACCTCCGCACTGGAAAACGCATCGTCGTAGGACCTCCAACGAGATGGACGAACGACCTGGCGAAGGTCGCTGGGAGCCGTTGGATGCGGATGGCATGTGACCGGACGTTGTGGAAATCTATGGGAGAGGCCTTTGTTCAGCAGTGGACGTCCTTTGGCTGGTTATGTCGATCATCACCATTTAAAAAAGGCTTCAGTAATGTTGTTATATGAAGTTAACTGAGATATCGTATTCACTATCCGGAAACGATACACTCGAAGCGTATAAATGTGTTTCTGTCAGTAGTCTCAACGAATGACAAATAGTGTATGTAAATTAGACGCAACAATACTCCTTGGTTTACGCGACACACATATTATGTAGGTCTATGTGCTAGAGCTTGAAAAATTGTCTGACTTTACGGCCTCGAAACCTTCATGTAATATTAACATACCTTAAATTTAGGTTTTTTGAAATAGCTTCACCGTGGAATTGGCTCAAGTACAATCGCAAAGTGTAACGAAATGATTATCTATTTTATTTTATAATTTATGTACACACAGAGTGAATTGGTTAGGTTACAATATGTAATGACACTTGAGTACAAAGGTACTGCTTATTTCAAAAAGAAATTTCTGCCTGATTTTATCTGATGTTAATTAGGAGTTGCTATTGAGAGTACTTACACATTTACATAAGACCTGATATTTTGTTCCAGTCAAGCATATGAGATCTTTAAACGCACTGCAAGAAGTCACTACGCATACGTTATAAGAAACTTATGGAGAATTAGACATGAAAACTCATTACAATATATATATATATTATATAAATATAATAATATGTCAACTGTGATGATAAAGAACTTTATTAATGGACACAAACGGAGGCCACAGCCATTGATATGTAATATCTGGTATAAAATACATAAAGTGGTATTCAACACTAACGCATCTAGGTATATTCAAATAACAGATGTTCTTTCTTGTTATTTTAGAGCTGTTCAAGACACCCTATGACAAAACTTGGCTTAACAACTGCAGTCTATTGACAACAAGCGATACCGATGACCAAGGCGCGAAAACGCTCAGTTCAAATACCACGTTTTGGATACTCATCCATAGACTGAGGCTGAGATTACTTTGAGCACTACTTACGCTCCTAATTTTGACAAATGGAAGCGTAAGTTCACGCTTAGACTCGATTCTGAATCTCACCCCTACCGCGCCGAGCGTTACTTAATCTCACTGATCGTTTACCCATCAATGAGTGCAACTTTCTTTGAGCACCTCATCCAGATTATAATTATCCCGGTACGGGTATCAAGCACCACTTACCTCATATAACTCCAACATACAATTGAACCCTCTCAGTACAGTAGGATACCCGAGTATGCCATTACATTTTTTAACGTAATGTTTTCCTTCATAATAAAAACAAAGTTTCTGGATTGTTTAATAAAGCAGCGTAGCATGTATTTAAAACTATGGCGGACAATAATGCAAAAAAGGCCGTGAAAAAAGGGCGCACAGCAGCGAAGGAGCAAGAGAAATGCAATCATTTGCATTTTATTTCCCACAAACAGGCACGAATTTTGTTCTCGTAACTGTTTCCCACCATTGTTGTTCCCGTATAATTATACAATGTTAATTCTACGCGATCTTCGCTATCTATCTCACATCTATACCTCGCCCCGTGAACACCGCCCGTTATAAGTCACTTACTTTTTTAAACAATGTTCGTGTTTAAGAATGTCTCAATTTTCACACCTTGTTAGGGCTTAGTTTCGCATGTTTTTAATTACCATATTTCGTCAAGAAAGAACGGTCTTCATGTATATTGGTGCTAAAAATGAAAGTCTTGTATGTTGGTCTAATTAAGTGTGTAACGCTCCAGTATTTGGAAGATATTTATAATGTTTTCACTAGCACTTATGTGTATTCGCGTGAAAAATACCGAACGTAATGTTTTTATGTAAGTAAAATGTATTTACTGCTAGCTTTTACCCGTGGCTTCGTTCGCATTGAAGCCATAAGTATCAGAGATCATTACAATAGAAATGAATCAATCCCTGCTAACAAACAATTTTTTATCTTTCGTAAAATGTTTTTTTTTCAATATAAAGTATCCTACCTTACTCCTAATACATGTCCTCCTAATATATGTTCAAAGTTTCATGATGATCGGTTTAGTAGTTTTCGCGTGAAAGCGTAACAAACAAACTTATATTCACATTTATTAGTATGATCATCTTTTCTTAATTTTATAGTGCTTGTTTACCTATTCATAGATTGTGGCTTCGTAAAACTACAAGGTAAAAGCATCTACTCTACAGGATCCGTGGTAAAATCCACCACAAAAAGGTCACCTCATGAATGGAATGGTCTAATGAGGTCATAAGGAGATGATCCTAAAAAGTAACTGCAAAACAAAGTAAAATGAGGGCATGAGTTATAAACTTTGTTGAGGGCACAAAAGCCATTTTCATCCTTAACTTTATGCTAGCGGTTAATGTATGTTTGCGGGATGATAACTTTGTGACAAGCAAGTTGGAGCTAGAGAGGACTCAAGATACTATTCGGTCATCATAACTTCTCCCTTGTCGCGGCCTTATGCAAATGGACTCTGGAACTAAACCTGGAATGGCTTGAGTTGTTACATATTTAAGAACATTTTTGATTATTTGGACACTAGATTCTCTAGAATATAACTATTTCTGCATCAGTTAAATTTGCCCCCGCAAATTCATAAAACTGTATCATACCTTTGTTTCTTTCAACAATTCTAAGGCACAAAAGACAGCACGGTTAGTACAGTGGTTGATACAGTCGGCTGCTGCGCCGGGTCGTGGGTTCGATTCCCGCACGGAAAAAATATTTGTATGATCTGCAGGTAGTTGTTCCGTTGTGTGTATACACACTTACAGTGGAACTCATATCTGTAAACGCACCCACGACACAGGAGTAATCCTAGTGTGAGGCAAAGTTAAAAAAAAATTGAAAAATATAACAGAGGATTTGTCTTATTTTTTATATTTGGTAGTTAATCAAGTAGCATTGCTAATGATATCATTATAATCATCATAATTTCAGTTGAGAAACACTCACTGCCGGTCATGGCCTCCCCCAAAGATCACCGGAAAAACCGGTCTGTAGTGTGTTCAGTGGGTGGTTTCGCCATAATCGCCACGCTTGGCAGGCGGGTTGGCGATAACAATTGAACGAAATTTTACTCGAAGGACGCTGCTGCTCTTCCTCTGGCTAATCCCATAGTTGCCTTTTACGACACTTCAGGAAAGGGATGGGGTGGTGCTATTCTTAGCCGGCACCACACGCTTGAAATGGTATATTTTTAGAAACCCCGTATTTGCAATAATTGACATCAAAAAAGAGAGATCCGATGATACTAACTGAATTTTGCGATGAACGATCAAACGCATTTCCGAAATATGCATTCCGATAAAACAATTCGCTCTCATTGACAGAGAAACGGAATTATTCAAGTACTTTCACGTTATCTGTTATAACACAGTAATGATTCACTGGTATCTTTATGTGGCTATTTTGGATCATAAGTGGAGTGATAGCCGGGATCGGTGGAGTACCAATCGGTGGAACATTAACTGAACAGGAAGGGAAGGGTCCGCTTAATGTTCGATATTAAACGCTTGTGGCTTGATATGAGTGTGTAACGTCTTCATCTTGATAGTGAGTTGGTTGTTGTTTGGGCTCAATGAGATTTTGGTCTCTTTGTAGTCTTTGTCTATCTGTATTTGGATTTGGTTCTGCTTTTTTTACTGGCTCTGTGGTGTTGGATTTTGAAATCGTATGAAGTTCTTCTAGTGCAGCTTCACATGCCCGTAACGGGCGGTTTTTAATTTTTTATTATATCTGTTATTGTTTTAGGAGCATCAAAACCTACAAGAATAGGTCGTGATGATGATCATCAGCCAAACGACGGCCACTGCTGAACAAAGGCTTCCCCCGTAAATTTCCAAGATTGTGTCGTAATTTTGGGGGGAATACGCCTGTACTCTTCACGTACGCCAGGCGGGTAGATGAGCGCAATATGGGTACTGTTCTGCTGAAGGGACTCTATTGCCCACCCTCTGGAGTAAATTAGTCACCTTTTTCGATATTCACGGTAGAAGATGGAGTGGTGTTACATGCTAAATCTGGACACCGCAAGGATACCCCTATTTAGTAGTTGAGTATATGGTGTCCGGATTTAACATAAATCAACGGCACTATTTTCACCCGTGGATGTGGAAAAAGGGACTCTAAACCAGAGGGACGACGACAGCGTCCTGAAATGTAGCCATACTGCGCTCACCAACCCGCCTGCCAAACGTGGTGAGTACTACTAAGTAAATTCCCCCCCAAAATGACGACACAATTGCGAATATCTATGGTAGAGGCCTTTGTTCGGCAGTGGCCGTCTTTTGGTGAATATTATAAAATATGGACGCCGTAAAATTTAACGCAAAGTTTGAGAATAAAGTTATTCAGGAACTGCTCTTGCTATTTCATAACGCTTTATTTAGCGAGAAGCAAAAAGGATTTCACATTAAACACGGTAGATGGAACTCAAAAGGTATGTAAGGTGATCGCTGGACAGGAAACGGGGACAAGGTCGGGGCAAGCCCATCTTTATACATTTTATTTACCTTACCGTATTTACAAAACGTACTGAATTATTTATCTTTCCGAGTGATTGCAATATCACTCAAGTTCATCTTATTTTGCATAATATGAATATAAAGTTATCATCATATCAGCTGCTAGAGGTATAATGCTGGACATTATGCATAATTTTGTGGAATTATTTAGTTTAATGCGGCATACCTACTCATAGAGACAGTGATAGCCTAGTGATCGAACGCTTGCTTTTCATACAGGAGGGTCTAATTTCCACCCCGGCCCGCACAACAGAGTTTTCGAATTCATGTGCGGATCAGCAATTGATTATCACTTCCGTTAACGGTGAAGGAGAACATCGCGAAGAAACCCGCACTAAGCTGGCTGCAACATGTTCTAAATGGTTTGTGTGGTCTGCCAACCCGCACTAGGCCAGCGTGGTTGACTAAGGCCTAACCTTTCTCATCGTAAGAAAAGGCCCATGCTCAGCAGTGGGTCAGTAATGAGCTGATTATGATTATGTAAATAGTAAGTAACCTTTCGTCTGCTTTTTTGCTTCATTGCTACGAGCTATAACAAGTGATATGTGCTGATTTTCTATCATCCATTAATTCCGCATGGAAATATAACATTTATAACCTTAGTACATGCAATGAAATAGCTCTTTATCTCCTAAGAAAACTTGAATGGCTAACCACATTATCTTCATACCCAACTTTCATGCTTCGAATCGTGGTCAAGTGCTCAGGCATTTTATTAGCAATTTCAGTGGTGTTGGTGGCGCTGGCCTGGCTTTACGACTGTGACGTCATCGAATGAATGCTACTTTGGCCGCATGCCAACTGATAGCCACTCGACCCGGCTTACCCCGATGCTTAATGCCCGGGTAATGACCTACCATTTCCAGCAGGTTTCCAGAAGTTTCGTGAAGTGTTCATAACTACTTATGTGTAACCTGTAAGTAGGTTACGTTGGGTTATGTATAAGATGATTAATTTGATGATGCGATACAGTCGTATTAAGTATTAGATAGCTGAAATACGACCATTGGGTCTGGGTTTGATGGCCGACTTGTATGAATATGCAAATGCTAAAAGGTCTGTTACTAGAAATTTTGAGAACTATAATCAAGAAAAATATTATATATATTATTATATATATATATTATTATATTTACCGTGTGGTGCCGGCTCAGAATGCCACCACCCCATCTCCTCCCATGGGTGTCGTAAAAGTCGACTAAGGGATTAGCCGGAGGTTGGGCAGCAGCGTCCTCCGAGTACATTAACAACTCAACTGCGATCGCCAACCCGTCTGCCAAGCGTGGCGATTATGGCAAAACCCCCCAATGAGCCCACAACACATCCATATCGGTGGTTGTGGTGATCTTTGGGGGAGGCCTGTGTCCAGCAGTGGACTTCATTCGGCCGAAATGATGATGATGATGAATCAAGAAAAATATTGACGGCACGGTTGGTGCAGAGGCTGATACAGTCGGCTGCTGCGCTCCGGATCGTGGGTTCGATTCCCGCACGGAAAAAAAAATTGTATGATCTGCAGGTAGTTGTTCCGGGTCTGGGTGTTATTGTATGTGGAATTCATGTCTGTGAGCGCACCCACGACACAGGAGAAATCCGGGAGCAACGTTTTTTAAAACAATATTTCTTGAAACAAAGTATTTTCCATACCGTCTCTTTAATTCGGTAATTCCTTTTAATAAACTTACTAAATCTTTTTGATTTAATCGAGATAATAACTAAATATTCGAAGTCGAAACTTCAGCTGGTTTGAAACAAAATTCTGCGTCAATAAGTCAAAAAGTTTCTCTTTAACAAGGTAAAGTGACAGTTCGAAACCAGTTTCCTATTTCGCTCAAGTCAGAATTCATTTTGTTAGCTAAAGGTAATTAGTCTTACAACAATGAAGGTTAGACGTGGCCACGATAAGAGGGTTGTCAGCTTTCATAAATATTAATGGGGCCCACTTGTCTTTGTCTGGTATTAAAATTAATGTGTTCAATTGGTCGTAACGGAACTTGTTCACTGAAGCCTTTTGCAATGAAATTATAATTTGTACTATTGACAGAAAAATGTCTCGTCATGTTTTATGTTATGCTTCCCTTTCGTTGTTTTGTTTTTTCGAGTTTGCTTTCTTTACTTTTTATTTTTGATGGGGTTCTTGCATACATTTCTGGGAAATGTGGGTGCTTAACCGGTCATTTCTGGCGAAGCCGAAAGAGGCCCCCAGCCAGGCTTAAAATTAATATTAAAAACTAAGCAACTTTCGCTAAGGGCGCCCCCTGCGGGACACGGACTTCGGTTTAGGGCGTTGCTGGGGATAATAAGCTATTGTTTTGGGGACAGCTGGATCGGTATTATTTATAATGTATTAAGGGACGTTTAAAGCTACAGGCTCGGCACGGGCCAGCGTGAGCAAGAGGGGAGGGAGAAGGGTTAACTTGAACGGGAAGGTGACGCGGCGATAGGCCTCCGCGACGTCGGTGAGGCGTGCATCCTCGGCGGTGAGGGCGGTAAAACGGTCGGGAGACTTTGTTTACAGCCAATTTCTCACTTGATGTTGAGCGACGATGGTTACGCTTGCCTGGAAGAAACCTTTTTACGATTTGAAGGCTCCCAAATTATAACGATCGGAAAACACAGACACTGGCAAGGAGTTACTCATTAGCTGTATGCAAGAAAAACGTGGAAGCAAAATGCGTATAGGTAGAACATTTTTATTACTAGCTGTTACCCGAGGTTTCACCCGTGCTTTTATTTTTAATAATATAGTTAGATGAAAATATATAAGTATAATTAGTATATATATTGGACTGCACATTGGGTTTTAATATTTTTACCCTACCCTACGGAACCCTAAGATATTTTCTAAAATAAAAGTAGCCTAAGTATTCCTTATAACATCAGCTATCTGCCAGTGAAAGTCCCATCCAAATCAATCCAACCGTTTCGGAGCTTAGCCGGAACATACAGACAGACAGACAAACAAAAAAAAAATATAATTGTTTTTTTTGTTATAAGTTCTATATATACTTTCATATGCATTTTGTAAAAAGCTGTTTTGACATTACAAACAGACACTTCAATTTTATTTATTTATTTGATGATGATGATGATGATTTATTTGTATAGCTACACATTAGGAAATTTAAAGAGCATCAGAATTATTCTTATATATTGGGTAGTATTTTGAGTAGTTCGTAATATCAGACCAAGAAGGTCTCGGTACTCGGCTCATCCAAATAACCAAAGTAAATAAGATTAAACTGTCTTGACTTCACAAAGCAACTCGACTGAAATATTCTAATTAAGAAATTTATTGCTTTAGCCATATATAAAATAAGTCCATAAATTCAAATTCCATCTTACAATTGTATGAAAAACGGTGTATCATTATTAAACATATTATCTTCGCTGTTCACGCTTGAAATACAGCAGTGTATTTAAATTTACAAATTAACGCTATTCTACTATAGTTTGAAATGCACAACCGAAGAATATCATTTGGATTTACATTTTTGTTACAAATTACCGTAAACGTAATGGCAGATATGTTATTTGTAGATTTCTCTATATAATATCTAAATAAAAAATTTGAGATGTCGTGGAACATCCGTCAGTAGCGAACAGGGATGCAATTCCTTAATCTCAAACATCCATACATCCTTGAATACAGAATTGAAATAACGGTGAGAACCCAATATGGTATTCCCTAAAACTCGCTCCATGGCTCAAAATCTGCAACTTGTCCTCGAAAAGCCTCAATCATGTCTTAGCGTATACCAAATTGGGTTTTCCTCGTAATTTTAATTTTGTATTGAAGGATGTATGGATGTATGGATGTTTGACCTTTAAGGAATTGCACCACAGCGTATAGAGGTGCGATGCAACCGCCGCGTTCGCGCTGGCTCGTTTCACATTTTGGGTATACAACATGTGTGGCTGTGTGGTGCTGGCTCAGAATACCACCACCCCATCTCCTCCCGTGGGTGTCGTAAAAGTCGACTAAGGGATTAGCCGGAGGATGAGTAGCAGCGTTCTTCGAGTAAATTAACAACTCAACTGCCAACCTGTCTCCCAAGCGTGGCGACTATGGCCAAACCCCCCAATGACACCCCATACAACCCCAATACAGCCATATCGGTCGTTGTGGTGATCTTTGGCCTGTGCCCAGCAGTGGACTTCACTCAGCCGAAATGATGTATAACATTCCCGTCCCAAACGTGAGAAAAAAAGCTACGCTTCAATATATAAAAAAATCGACCAGGCAAAGGCAAGTAACGAAGAAGTCACTTAAAATTTGGTACATAGAAAACTATTCGTACCTATATTTTGACTAATCGTGAAAGTCAGTAATGTAACACAAATTCCTAGACGGTTCTTAAAAACCAAGAGGCGCCAAAAAACTAGGTTTTGCTATAAAAGTAACGGCTGCTCGTTCTTGTGGAGTAATCATACCGATATTGATCGAGATTCTATTGCTTAAGAATTAGAACTGTTATATAATATCAAGAGTAGCAGTGTATTTTTTGGAATGCCTGTTATATTTGTTAAATTTCATTCAATGATATTGATCCGTGTGGTGTCCGGATCTCGCGTGATTGTCGTAAAAGGTGACTAGTGGATTCTAAACCTGATGGACGGGCAGCAGCGTACCTTCTATGGATCAGCATCTATTCTGCGCTCACCAATCCGTCTGCCAAGCGTGCTGACCTTTGACAAGTTCCCCTCAAAATGACGCCTCAATTGGGGAAATCCAAGGTTGAAATGATGATGATGATTATGGCTTCGATAGTTCATATCGTTGACAGAGGTAAACAAAATTTAATCGCAGATAGATGGAAGCAAAAGTTTTAATATCGTTAATCTCGCCCATCCCGCTGGTTTAGACACCTTACGGCCGAATACTCAAACGCCATTTAACGTTAAGTCCCCGCTTAAACAATTTGAGCCGCCCGGTTTTGTACCAAAAACAGGTTTCTCGAATAGTTAAAGCGGGGACTTAACGTTAAATGGCGTTTGAGTATTCGGCCGTGTGTCACCTTTTACGATATCCACGGAAGGAGATGGGATAGTACTATATGCTGAACACCAAAATAAATCGCCTATCTAATAAAAAAATGACTTAGAAAATGGTGACATTTACACGAAAAAAAGAATTAGGTCTATGGCTTTTGTCATACAACATCAATAAAGTCTTAAATTCTGAACACATTTTTATCGACAGTGTGCTTACTTGATGTTTTATTCAATTTTGAATTACCGTTATATTACCCTGAACCACAGCAGCCACTAATAAAAACTTATTTACCCCATTAGTCCTCATAAAAGTTTATATGTTTTTAAGTAAAACAGAGGCGTGCTTAATGTGTCATCAAGCGGTTGTTTACGACGTTTCAACGAGACACCGCAATTAAGAACATCCTGGGGGAATGGAGTTCCTGAAAGTTTAACAGTACTGCAAGATATGCTGGCTAAGCACCTATAAAAATTCTGAGTGGTGAACCAAATTTCAAACTATTATAGTTAGGGATTGTTTGCGTGAAACTAACGGAAAGGGTTCGAAGTAAAACAAAGTTATGCTTTGTAATTAGTGTTCTCTTTGAATCGTCACTAGTCTTCCTCGTATCTAGAAGTCTTGCTGTCATTGCAATGCTTTTTTAAACCACGCGAGTGGAGAATCGATGGTAGGCAATAAAAGTAATCTTGAGATATTTTACCACAGCAGTTTATTGTAGTTTTTAATTCCTACTATAATAACTTATGCTTTAAAAGTACTTTAGGAATATAAAGGTACCTATACAGCCACAACGCCTGTGAGTCACAAGGGCATAATATAGTAGGTAGGTACTCTTAGGTACATTGCTGCGTAGTACTGCGAAGTGTACTGACGTTAAAATTCAGTTTATCATTTGATACAGTTGAAAGAGAAATATGAGAATTATTAACTACAAATTAAGCAGTGGGTAAAATCCAGCCTGGTAACTCAATGCTTTTTAACGGATATGGAGAACATTATTGACAAATATATCAAGTAGGTATGAATCTTAGCTTCCACGGACATATATATGGTAGGGGTGCCACCCGTACTTTATAATAATCCATTGTACGTTATTTCGGTCAATTATACTTTATGAGAACAGTAAAGTACACGAAAATACTTTATTTTACATAGTTTAATTTTTCCAGGATTCATTTTACGCAAATAATTAAAAGCCCTAAAGAATACCACCACCCCACCTCATCCCTGGGGTGTCATAAAAGGCGACTATGGCATTATCCGAAGAATGGACAGCAGTATCCTTCGATTGATTCGATTCTTTGCCGTGTGGTGTCGGCTCAGAATGCCACCACCCTATTTCATCCCGTGGGTGTCGTAAAAGTCGACTAAGGGATAAACCGGAGGAAGGGCAGCAGCTTCCTTCGAGTACATTAACAACTCAACTGCGATCGCCAACCCGTCTGCCAAGCGTGACGATTATGGCAAGACCCCCCAACATCGGTCGTTGTGGTGATCTTTGGGGGAGGCCTGTGTCCAGCAGTGGATTTCATTCGGCCGAAATGATGATGATGATCCTTCGAAAATATTTATAACTGAACTGCGATCGCCAACCCGACTGCCAGCGCGATTAAGTCGCGCTTCTGACTAGCAGTGGTAGCTTTTCGGCTGAAATGATGATGATGATGAATTAAAAGAGCAATAAAATGGTTCGTAATTATGCTAATAACGGATCGCATCTTTGAGCATTGAGCTCACTTGTTTTTGAACGCATTCTAACCTCAAATGTCAATATTGTATTGGTCAATGTCAAAGTTTCATGTATGTAATATTTTCGCGTAGAAGTAATAAATTCATCATTATATCATATCATCATCATATATATATCATCATAATTTCATTCATCATAAATAAATGTAAGAGAAAAAGAAGATAATGATGAATTGGCGAAGTTGTGTAAGATACTCTACAGAAGCCATAATCTAAGAGAAGAAGAAGATATTTTCACGTAATGCGGCAAAATTTGAATATTTGATTTGAGTTGCAATTCAATAAATAACACTATTCGGTTGTAAGGCATCGTTCTATCGTACAAAAAGAAATGCGCCAAAATGGTAATGCAGGTTTGAATTTCGAATACCTATTTGGTAAAAAACACTAGGTAATCTTTTTTAAACATCGTAGTTAATTTTTGCTATTCAAAACACAAATTTACTTTTCATCATCATCATTATATCAGCCATTTATGCGTCCACTGCTGAACAAAGGCCTCCTCCAAAGATATTGGAAGAAAGGAGATATGCCATGTAGATCAAAATGTATGCGAGCCTAGAAATCCATTTTCCCATACCATTCTACATAAAAGCACACAGTTACAAGGTTTCATCCCATGAACTGAATAAACACAACATTATAATTGGCTTCTCTTACTAAAACACACCCACGACTTTGTAGGTAGCCAATCATACCGAGCGTACAGAACGCAAACGATAGCCGTACCACGCAACGCGTAAGTTTATTGGGAGTACCATTCCACCAACATACCAGTTTATTGGGAGAAAATTCCTTCACTTGCATATTGTATATGATTCCTTCCTTGATAAAGTTATTATTTTCACTTCGGTTTTTGCATGTTATCCCCGAACAACACGACAATTTAACAAAGATTCACTTACGCGATCGAATCTCAACTGATGTTATAAAACGGCCATTTTTTCCGGATGGCCCAAATTGATCCAGTCGCGGTGGCGCGGTTACGCCCCCGTACTACTTCTCCTTATTTCCTATTTCTGTGGCCTCCTCCATAGATTTCTATAATTGGGTCCTCATTTTAGGGGGTATTTGCTAATGCTCACCTCGCTTGGCAGGCGGATTGGTGAGCGCAATATGGCTACTGTTCCACAGGAGGCACGCTGCTGCCCATCCCTCTGGTTTGCGCCCCTTAGTCGCCTTTTACGACATCCACGGGAGGAGATGGAGTGATGCTAAATTCTTAATCTAGAGACCACACGGACAGAATGTACTTTTATAGTTCCCAAAAAGGTGGTAACCCTATCCATCTTCCTCCATCAAATCAGAACCATTCCTTCAAAACAATCACATTCCCGCGACATTCCACACGTCACGCTAAGCGCTGTGCCTGTGACTCAGCCGTTAATAAGTGTCTGTCTGGGCATTATTTGGGCAACTTTTATTGACATTAACGCGTAACGCATCCGCCGGGAACCCGAGTGACGTATCATGTTACTTCTGAATAAACAAAGGGGACAATTAGGGTTTCAAACTTCACAGTGGAAGTGAATCGTTGATTAAAGTCCTACATTAGTTCCATTCAGCTGGCCTGTTTTATACTTGTTATTTGAATAATTGACTGAACTGTATGACGTCAACTGTAATCCGAGTTATGTGGTGCAGCATATGCAACATAAGTTTTGAGCGAATAAGTTCTATGTCATGCCATCATTTATCAGTTTGTTAGAAAAAATTATAACTTCATCTACATCATATCAGTCACAGGATGTCCACTGCTAAACAAAGGCCTCCCCCTTAGATTTCCACAATGAGCGGTTACATGCCGCTCTCATCCAACGAATCCCAGCGACCTTCACCAGGTCGTCTGTCCACCTCGTTGGAGGTCGTCCCACGCTGCGTTTTCCGGTGCGCGGTCTCCATTCGAGAACCTTTGTGCCCCAACGGCCATCTGTTCTACGAGCAATGTGACCCGCCAGCCGCCACCACCAGCTATGTCGACAACTTTAGTTCTTCTACGGATCTCCTCATTTCTGATTCAAGGTCACTCAGCGAGCTATGGAGAGAGCTATACTTGGTATTTTTCTACGAGATCGAATCAGAAATAAGGAGATCCGTAGAAGAACTAAAATTATAACTTAGGTTAGTTATAATTAAATGCTAAATACTGTATGCCTCACACATGGTAAACGGTGAAAGAATTTGTCATCAAATTTGTTAATTCAAAAAAGGATACCCTATCAATCTAAATTTCGCTTTATCGAACATTCCAAATGATAAAGGTAACCATTTCTCTTAGCTAATAAAGTATCAGGGCCTGAAAAATCTAACTAAAGAAATTCCGAGAAATCTTGATCGATACCTAAAGCTAATGTTTCTATAGCCAGCCACTGAAAGTTCATCGCAGCCTATAAATTAAGGGAGACATTCAGCTAATTGGAACAATTATGAATGCGACACGGCCGCATTCCGTGGCTTTACTATTGTTATCTAAACGATGCCATTTTATTATTTTAAACTGCAAGCCCGATTGTCACTTGTTATACAGAGCATAAACAATCTGAATTCGTCTTTTGTTTTTATTTGTTCCGTGCCAAAAAAACGAGGTGCTTAACCCTAACGGGCTAACGCTATTTCGATCATTAAAAAATTACTATTTACAACTATAGTCTGAATCACTAAAAGTTTTTATTGTGATGCTAATTTACTGTTATAGTTTTATTGTGTAATAATTAAGTTTAAATTACTTGGTATTAGGGACTACATAACTAATGTTTCGAGATGAGGAGCGCAATGTGGTGCCACGCAGGTCTAGTCCTGGGTAGTATTGCAAGTGTTATGTGTTAACCTGTTTAAAAACTACTCAGTGAAATGTCATCATTTCGGCCGAATGAAATCCACTGATGGAAACAGGCCTCCCACAAAGATCACCACAACGACCGACGATATGGGTGTGTTGTGGGTGCTCATTGGGGGGGGGGGGGAGGTGTATTGCCATAATCGCCACGCTTGGCAGACGGGTTGGTGATCGCAGTTGAGTTGTTAATGTACTCGAAGGACGCTGCTGTCGATCCTCCGACTAATCGACCTCGAATCTCGAGTCGAAAACCGACCACGGGAGGCGATGGGGTGATGGTATTTGGTAAAAATTTGAATCATCATTATCGTGAAACTTAGACGTGTAATTTTTCACTCGTATGACATTTTAATATTTAGCTTTATTTTTTATTTATTTATTAAGCATTTTACCCCAACGTCATTTACATTATGGTTTGTATATAAGTCTATCGTTTATTAAGTTTGCGTCTTGCCAAATTTGTAAGAAGGGTTAACGATGTTCGCTTGCCAAATGTCGTCTTCCCCAAGTTTGCAAACCGTTGCAATAATTAAAGCACATAACAGACTCCCAAGTTTCCAACAGGCAGGAAATAATGTTAAAACGCGTACTTAGATTGCTCTAAATACATTTTTTTTCTCAAGCGTATGTTGTAATGTTAAATAAAACGGATAGTGTTTTTCTCATTATGTCTCACTAGAGATAGCGTAGCTGCTAAGTATGAAGTTTATAAGTCGAACAACGCGTAATATGAATATCTTAACTTTATCTGATTGAAATTTTGTTATAGGCCTTGGTTTGGTATTGTGGTCGCTGATTCGAGATAGGCTTACAGTATCATCATTTCAGCTGAAAGACATCCACTGCTGAACATAAACCCCCCTACTCCCTCCAAAGAATGTAAAACGACCGGATTGGGTTTGTGTTGTGTGCTGGTTGGAGGGTTTTGCCATAATCTGACGATTCGCTCGGTTGGCAATCGCAGTTCAGTTGTACTCGAAGGACGCTGCTGCCTTCGGCTAATCCCATAGTCCCCTTTTACGACACCCATGGGATGAGATGGGTTGGTACTATTCTTACTATTAAGTTTTTATACTTATTAAGTATTAATTGAAATTGTTTTTGAATTGTTCCGTGTGGTGTCCGGATTAAGAATATAGCACCACTCCATCTCCTCCCGTGGAGGTCGTAAAAGTCGACTAAGGGACTCTTAACCAGAGGGATGGGCAGCAGCGTCCCTTTTGCTGAGCAGTAGCAACTCTGCGCTCACCAACCCGCTTGCCAAGCGTGGTGAGTATCGGCAAATTCCCCCCAAAATGACAACACAACATAAGCACCGGCCCCCAGTTCCCGGCAGCCCCGCCATTCCTGGTCATGGTAGCGGCCACGGAAACGGCGGGGCAGGGGGTGCTAAGAATCTCCGGATGGGATCCGGCTACCACCCAAACCGAAAACTGGCCCTGGTGACATATAACACACGCACACTGAGGGCAGACGAAAAGATTGTTGAGCTGGAAGAAGAAATAGATAAGTTGCACTGGGATATCATGGGTCTATCAGAAGTCCGAAGAGAGGGGGAGGACACGATAACCCTGAAAACCGGCAACTTATTCTACTACCGGGAAGGCGAACATCTGTCTCAAGGTGGTGTCGGGTTTCTCGTCCGCAGGTCCCTCATTAACAGTATAGTGGCCATCGAAAGTGTGTCGAGCAGGGTAGCGTACCTTATACTCAGAATATCCAAGAGATATTCGTTGAAGGTCATACAGGTCTACGCACCGACCTCGACACACCCAGATGATGAAGTAGAGAGTATGTATGAGGACGTAAGTAGACCTCGAAGACACATTTCACTGTTGTGATGGGGGACTTCAACGCAAAACTGGGCACTCGATGCGATGGTGAGTTGAGAGTGGGGCAATTTGGATATGGGCAACGGAACCCCAGGGGACAGAGGCTGGCCGACTTTTTGGAAAAGGAGGGACTCTTTATGATGAACTCCTTTTTCCAAAAGCCGCCTCACAGGAAGTGGACCTGGATGAGTCCCGATGGTTCCACGAGGAATGAGATTGACTTCATCATGACCAATAAAAGACAAATATTCAATGATGTCTCTGTGATCCACAGGGTGAAAACCGGTAGTGATCACCGAATGGTAAGAGGCACATTGAATATTAATCTCAAAGTTGAGAGGTCTCGTCTGATGAGGTCTACGCTCCGGCCCTCTAGTGCTCATATCCAAAACCCCGAGAGCTTTCAACTCGAACTCCAAAACCGCTTCGAGTGCCTGGAACATTGCGTATCTGTGGACGATTTAAATGGTAGGTTTGTAGAAACTGTCCAAACGGTTGGGTCTAAGTTCTTTAAAGCCCACCGTAAAGGTAGACCAAAAAAGTTCTCCGATCACACTCTCGACCTTATGGCAGAAAGACGCGCCATGACGCTGCAGTCTTCCGATGATGCTGAAGCATACCGACTGCTCAATAGACGGATATGGAAGTCCTTGCGGCACGATATCCGCACCTTTAACACTAACGGTGTTAAAGAGGCGATTGAGCGGAATCAAGGCTCCAAAGTGTTCGCAAGAGACAAGTCTATTGGGCAAAGTCGTATTATGAAGCTGAAGACCGAGGACGGCAGTGTAGCGTCGACTAAGCCAGAGGTTTTGAGAGAGATTGAGAACTTCTGCCGGCAGTTATACACCTCGGTTACTATACCTACCATTGGCTCTGACAAAGACCCGCGAGCCAAACTAACCCGACACTATACCGAGGATATCCCGGACATCAGCCTGTACGAGATTAGGATGGCCTTGAAACAGCTTAAAAATAACAAGGCGCCGGGTGGAGACGGAATTACGACAGAGCTTCTGAAAGCGGGTGGAACACCGGTACTTAAAGTCCTTCAGAAGCTATTCAATTCCGTCTTACTCGAGGGCACAACGCCGGAAGCGTGGAACAGAGGTGAGGTGGTGCTCTTCTTCAAAAAGGGTGATAACACCCTATTGAAGAATTATAGACCCATCTCACTTCTGAGCCATGTTTATAAGCTGTTTTCAAGGGTCATCACGAATCGTCTCGAGCGCAGGTTTGATGACTTCCAGCCTCCCGAACAAGCCGGTTTCCGAAAAGGTTTCAGTACCATAGACCACATCCATACGCTGCGGCAGGTTATACAGAAGACCGAGGAGTATAATCTGCCACTATGCTTGGCGTTTGTGGACTATGAGAAAGCCTTCGATTCGATCGAAACCTGGGCAGTGCTGCAATCTCTGCAGCGGTGCCAGATTGACTATCGGTACATTGAAGTGTTGAAGTGCTTATACAG
The DNA here is from genome assembly GCA_947459985.1 of Diloba caeruleocephala. NCBI lineage: Eukaryota > Metazoa > Arthropoda > Insecta > Lepidoptera > Noctuidae > Diloba > Diloba caeruleocephala. The sequence goes on from OX381619.1 coordinate 9,935,274, forward strand.
AAACGCCACCATGTCGGTCAGAGTACATGAACAGAGCACGGGGGCAATTCCATTGCAGAGAGGTGTGAGACAGGGGGACGTCATTTCCCCGAAACTGTTCACCGCTGCAATGGAGGATGCCTTCAAGCTACTGGAGTGGAAAGGATTCGGCATTAACATCAATGGCGAGTATATCACTCACCTTCGATTTGCCGATGACATCGTAGTCATGGCAGAATCGCTGCAAGAGCTCAGCACAATGCTCGATGATCTCAACAGAGCTTCCCAACAGGTGGGCCTTAAAATGAACATGGGCAAGACAAAAGTCATGTCAAATGTCCATGTCGTGCCCACCCCAATATCCGTTGGGAGCTCTGTTCTCGAAGTTGTTGACGAGTATGTCTACCTAGGACAAACTGTCCAGTTAGGTAGGTCCAACTTCGAGAAAGAGGTCAATCGTCGAATCCGACTCGGCTGGGCAGCGTTCGGGAAACTTCGCAACGTCTTTTCGTCAACAATACCGCAATGCCTCAAGACGCAAGTCTTTAACCAGTGTGTGTTACCAGTGATGACATATGGAACAGAGACGTGGTCACTCACAATGGGCCTCATAAGAAAGCTCAAGGTCACTCAGCGAGCTATGGAGAGAGCTATGCTTGGTATTTCTCTACGAGATCGAATCAGAAATGAGGAGATCCGTAGAAGAACTAAAGTTGTCGACATAGCTGAAAGGATTAGTAAACTGAAGTGGCAATGGGCAGGGCACATTGCTCGTAGAACTGATGGCCGTTGGGGCACAAAGGTTCTCGAATGGAGACCGCGCACCGGAAAACGCAGCGTGGGACGACCTCCAACGAGGTGGACAGACGATCTGGTGAAGGTCGCTGGGAGTCGTTGGATGAGAGTGGCATGTGACCGCTCGTTGTGGAAATCTAAGGGGGAGGCCTTTGTTCAGCAGTGGACGTCCTGTGGCTGATATGATGATGATTAATTGAAATACTTTTAGTTACTTGGAAGGCAGTAATTATTTTTCCACGACGCATTAACCGCCGATTGCTATAGGGAAAGAAAAACAATGTTTATTAGCTGCTTTATCTTCTAGCGGAAATTGTATTAGACGACTAGAAATATGTTGGAAATGGAAGCCGTTACAATACGATATAATAGTAAAAAAAATGCAGAATCTAATCGAATCGATTCGACATAGTTTCGTCTACACTCAAAAACTTCGAAAACAATCGAATATTTAAAGTTTGTGTTCATGTTTAAGTTTTATCTCTCTATTTATAACCGTTTCATAAAGTTCTGCTGGTAAATCTAACCAACGAAGTTTACCTCAGCCACCTTCTTTAATTCGTCTGTCAATCAGGCAGTGCCCTACGTTTATCAATACATGATCTCCACTCAAGAGAAAATCTAATAAATCTAATGCCCTGTCATTTTAAATCTAGAATGCCAAAAAGCTGCCGTGAGTAATACCTTGCAGTACACTTAATGTGCTACATTTAAACTTGTGTTTCTATACGGGTTCCTGAGTTCGATATTAATGGGCAAAACTCAATTTATCCTTGTAGGCAAAAAGCGTCTCGCAATAAATAGCACCGCATACCTAAGAAAATTCCAGCCCTCTATATAACTAACTTCATTGGAATAAAATTTAAACTACAAACGCGAAAAAAATTCGCCAAGTTAGCTTATTTCTTCCTTCAACGCAAGCTCGCGTAAATATCAGAAAACATAATTTACTCACACCGCAGTTTGGGAAGGAACTAAGCGACATTTATGTTTCTTATGCTATTATGTTGTGTAATATACCTGTTCAAAGTTTCGGGCTTGTCACGTGCTTGAGTTTTTATAAAGTTCGGTACTCATTCCGAATTATTTAACCTTTTGTCGGAGGTGAATCGGGGTGAAACGTTTGGGGAGGATCTCCCTTGTTGATTGAAGATACGCCATACAATTGAATCGTAATAGTTTCCTATTGTCGTGTTCATGTTGTGACAGATTTTATTTAGGTTCTGTAAGTTGTTGTGACGTGCTGTTACATATGCATTATGCAACTAAACATGTTAGGAAATGATATCACTTGGAATATAAATTATGTTTAGATTTGTGTATGTTTTGGTCCAAGATTTACTAAAATGTCATTTTATTGTGACGTGGAAGGCGAGAGCACAGCTGTTCAGTATTCATTGGGCTATTAAAACATAAAATTTTAGATAGTGCTCTTTTTTTCTTACGCCTGCAAGTCAATTAATAAGTTGAATGGATTCATTAACCATACCTAAAATATGCACCAGCTTCACGCCTATTTTGCTCACAACTACCCCACCAACCCACAGATTGCATAACAAAGAAAAACAAAAGAAGGCACAAACAATAGCTTGCGTGACGTACAGCTAGTCTCAGGAGCGATCGTCATTGTTCCGGCCCCATTGCACTTGGCAGGGAAGTCGAATTTTGGTGCGAACGCCCTCTGAAACTAACCTTTTTCTCTCTACGATGACTGTCGTACATTGCGGTATTCTGTGGTTCGTCGTAACAATTACTCTGCATCTTTAATAAAGTGTGGGCGATGCCCGGTTACGTTGCGCGGTCACCAACCCCTTTACTGCACACGCCCAGCACTGACTGTGGTATTATAATGCATTGTGTGTCGTCATAATAAATACCATCACTAAATACCTTGTTGCGTCGTACCGCAATATGTTCGAGTCCTAACAATTCACACTATGAATTATGTGCATTTATACCGAGGACCCTTTGTTTTGCTTCCTCGTATTCAATCCTCATTAATCCATATTCAATCATACGCGCACGAATAAGCATTGAAATTCATTACTTCGACACCCCTGCACTCTGTTTGAAACAAGTACAGTCTACAAATAACACGGTGGTAAAACTGATCAAATTTCAAGTGCATCTTGAGATCTGGATGATTTTGTAACCAGAGATAACATTGAGCCGCATCTGCTCACTGCAAATCCCGTTAAAGAAAGGTTTGACTGTGTGTTTTCTTGCGTACGAGCACATAATTGCTTAATTAATTCTAACACGGTTAACTCATGATTTATTTCCACTGTTGTTTATAAGGATTTTATGTGAGAGAAAACTATCTTAACTTGAACAAAGCTACAAGTTGAACGGGTTGAGGTAGACTCTTAAATAAATATATAGCTCTTCATCCCGAGGCCGTATTTCTATTTTAAGCTCAGGTATCTGGCAAAACCAGGCAATCTCGACCGCCTTCACTATGCTCAGCTTTAAATAAAATTAAAACTTCTATGAAATACTTTGCGTCCCGCAACCTTTTTGAATAAATCCCTGTGTACGAGTCACGGAATGGAGGGTTTTTGTTGCGAATTATTCTGAGGATGGAACATGAATTGTTGTCGTGAGTTGACATTAGACACCAATAATTTTTCGATAAGTTTTAATGCTAGTTGGCTGGGTTCTTTACCATGTTGGTGGTCTCTAATCGCGCTATTTTCAGATGTAAGAGCGACGAGAGATTTGTCGCATGTGACGAAATTCATGATTGCGGGGGTCGTTCAACGATCGTACCGACGTTAAAGGTATTCAACAATGTGGTCGCGATGCGGAACCACACCAATGAAGTATACGAAAGATTATTGCTTACGGTGGCGTCTCGCTCGGGTGGTTCACAACGTCGCCGATTGGGCAAGTCCTTATACGGACTGTATACATTTTTATTTCTTGATTCGCGTCTCGTTTTTACTTCTTTTTCGAGACGAGTTGTTGTTGAATTTTTATTATCGATATGTAGTAAGATAAAATGCTCTGAATTTACCTTTACATTGAAGAAGGTTCCATTTTACGTACACATAAAGGTTAAAAAACATTTAACTGCAATTTTAATATTAAAGAAATCTCTTCTAATTTTTACGAGCATAATTAACAAATTCTGTAACAATCTTTTATTTTAAGGCTCATCCGAACCTGAGCATTTTACAAAGGGATAGATTTAAACATTTTCACAAAATGAATTCAAGTGCTCTTACTTCAGCTTTAAACGCTTCTTTTCAATGAGGTTGATTCAGAAGCGGGGGATGGCTGGCTGCGGTCCAAAGTGCTTTGTTTTTTATGGCCTTAGGACAACCCTCGCAACATCGGAGTCGAGCGATTCGGTCAAGTACTTCAGACTTTTTGTTCGTCTGCGCTAAGATTTCTTTAAAACATGAAGTCTCATAAATTTTAAGGAACATTTCTCTCAAGACGGTACGGCGTGTAGTGCATAGACTTTGAAACCGATCGCTGGGATTTCTTCTGTTAATGTTTTTTTCTGATCTGGGAATTTTATTGAATGAAAGTATAAACGTGGGGATACGTGTTATGATTTATTATTAATAAAACTAACTAATACAATTTTATTGCTTTGATTTCGTAACATTCACATTCGAATATAGGGAACCGATGGGTGGTGTCAGCCGCTGCTGTTATGTCAGTTAGTTCCTGTTAAGGATATTTTTCGTAAAGAAGTTCTGAATTTGATACATTGATAGTCTTGTGCTAATTACTTAAATAAAGTCCGTTTTAGTCACGAGTTGAATTTTGTTATATACGTTAAATGACAACAACAATAGAGTTAGGCGAGAGATTTAGAGATTTAGGATCGAGAATCAAAACTTAAATAGAACTTGAATCGAGATTGTATCACTTGAGTATAAATGCCGCACCTATTTCGTAGGGTTCATATTTGATTAGCGTAATCTAGACTCGAATCTTAGTTTTGATTCTCGTTTTGTACGGGCCTTAGAGTGAACAGTATAAAAATATTCAGGTATGGTTATTGTAATAACTTTATTATAGAACCGTCTGCTTCTTCGAGAAAGTTAAGACATCAGTCTTTAGTTACTTATATTACTCTACTCTTCTAAAAACATGTATCTTTTTACTCGTAAAGTTAAACGTTTATCAAGGTGTTAAAGCTTAACAGTAAATCATAAAGTTCATTGCAAGTTAGAGCCCATTATGCTTAAGCGTAGGCAATTTTATGGTTGTTTGAGTGTGGTAACATCTTTATGTTACTAGCGCTTATGTTCAGCGTAGAGTTCTGACTACATACTTATTTAGATATTATGTAGAGAATACACGCGGAAGGCGGAGGGCCGAGTGTTGTTGCGCAATTTGGGAAATGCATATGCCCAGCTGTGGGCTGCTATAGGTTGAGTTGACCTAATAATATGCATTGTATGTGTAAACAATGCAATTAAATGTTAGCCTTAGAAAGTATTAATAGTTCTATTTAATTTTCTCCAATATGTCAACTTTCATGTTTTTTTCATTACGACCGAATATATTCCACTGCTGGACACAGTCCTCCCTCAAAGATCACCACAAAGACCGATATCGGTGTGTTGTGTGGTCATTGGGGGGTTTTGCCATAACCACCACGCTTGGCAGGCGGGTTGGCGATCGCAGTTGAGTTGTTAATGTATTCGAAGGACGCTGTTGCCCATCCTCCGTCTAATACCTTAGTTGACTTTTACGACACCCACGGGATGAGATGGAGTGGAGCTATATTCTTAATCCGGACACCACACGGAGAAGTATGTGGAGTAATATATGGTGCTGGGATAATCACAAAATCTGCAGACCCATAAAGTATCAATTGCTTTTAGTGCTGATAGCAAGTAGTTACAATTAACGAATGTTACTAAGAAAGTTCTCATCATCATCATATCAGCCGAAGGGAGTCTACTGCTGAATAAAGGCGTCCCTTATTTATATCCACCACTACCGGCTACACGCTTATCGCATCCAACGACTCCCAGCGACCTACCCCAGGTCGTCTGTCCAACTCACTGGAGGCCGCCCTACGCTGCGTTTTCTAGTGCGTGATCAAAGTTATCGCTTCTACGGGAGGAGATGGAGAGGTGCTATATTCTTAATCTAGACATCACATGGAGTATAAAAAATTACATTCCGTATATAATATAATATTGTAACACTATGGCATCTACTTTGTACCCATAACTGAACCACGGATGTTTTTGTCGTTAACTTAACATTTTTACACCTCCGCTTATCAGTATTTGCGATGCCAGTTTAGTTCAAAAACCTTGGAGAAAAGCTCCACGAAATATTGATGATAGGAACTTTATGCTTCTGCAGAACTCATATAATTCTTAATTTTACCTGGAAACACGGTTAAGGAGATTTTTCCAAATTGGACGAGTACATAAGAAGTATGTGAAGTATATGCATATTTCACATACTTCTTATGTACTCGCTTACTCGTTACGTATATATGCATACTTCACATAATTATATACCTTCTTGTATGATATATGTTACACATATTCACTGCTCCCCAGGTAAACAACGGCTGTTCATAGCCCGAAGACTGTGCGATTTTGTTAAACCTTCCTTCATTATTATAAATAAACCTTAGGTTAGTTGCAGACTCGCCGAGTGCAGACAAACGTTGAAAGATACCAGAGTATTGTTTGATTTGAGTATAGGTATGATACTATGTCTAGTACCAACAATAATCTTAGTAACACGAAATACATTTTGTAACTGAATGTACACTCAACCGCGGTGTACAGGGAACAACACCTGTCATGTTGCAAATCAATTACGGTTCTATAGATACGCTCGACATCCAACCTTCACCACAATGATAGGTAGATGCAAAGTCAGTCAGTCAGTGTAATTTCGTATGGTATAAACAAGAAAATTATGTAACAAAATGACTAAGACTGACTGAATTGAGCTTTAAATTTATGTTTTTTTTAAGGAGTTAATTACTTGAGGTGGTGATAATGTCATATATGCGTTATAATATAATTAATTACTTGAAGTGGTTATAATGTAATAATATAAGTCTGCGACTGTTTCAGTGTAGGGTAAGGGTATGAGAAGAATCAGCCGGCGGGTTGGTGAGCGCAGTATGGCTACTGTTCCATCGAGAACGACAAGAGACACTGCTGCCGATCCCTCTGGTTTAGAGTCCCTTAGTTCGTTTAACGACATCCACGGGAAGAGACTCGTGCGATATTCTTAATCCGGACAGCACGCAGAACAGTTCTTATGGAATATGGACACAGTTTAACAGATATAACATAATGCCCTATTGTGCGATCCGTTACATCTAAACGTCTTCTGATCACATGCTGAAATTTCGGCGACAAGCGGTCCCAGTTTAGCAACGTTCATCATTTTGGCCCAATAAAAGTCCACTGCTGGACGGCCTATGTCCCTCAAAGATCACCACAACAACCGATATCGGTGTATTGTGTACTCATTGGGGGGTATTGTCACAATCGCCACGCTTGGCAGGTGGGTTGGCGATCGCAGTTGAGTTCTTAATGTATTCGAAGGACGCTGCTGCCCATTCTCCGTCTAATCCCTTAGTCGACTTTTACGACACCCACGGGATAAGATGGGTTGGTGCTATTCGTAGCCGGCACCACACGGTAAGCTTACAAACGGTAAGTTTAGCAACGTTACTAGATAAAAACTTTTCAGGTCTGTAGAAGTATAGGTGTAACTTACTAATGCGCGTCCAAGAGATGACAATGGAAAAATAAAACTGCACAGCGAATTCGTTGCCGAACAAATGTCGTACATACGGCTAAATATCAAGTTATACATATATGTTTAGGCTGATCTCTCATCGTAAGGATAGTCCACACAATTCGAGATCTGCTTATGCCAGAAATTTATAGCTGGATATGTAGCTGTGCCTAGTCTTGTCGAAAGTTAACAAATACTCTCCAACGTCATTGCTCATAACATCGTCATGATATATGCTCTGAGATGCACATCTAAATTTAAATTGTCTATTTTAAAAGCCACTTAATAATCAATTGTGCCACCCAGTGCGGTCATAAATTAATACAATTAACAACAGGAAAGAAGTATGTAGGACTCGTTCTTATATCTTATAGTGTCATAAAGTTCTATTACTCTTGTCATTGTATCCTTTGCAGTGTTAATTAAAGCTGCTGGTATAATAACAATTGTTTGGTTAGAGCCCGCGGGTTTGTACGCTTATGATCGCGTTTTATGGTATTAATTAGTTAAACAAAGATCGGGAATACGGGAGTTGACACAATTGTGGGAAACTCGCTGTTTCGTAAAGGACCTTATGATGCGGTTATTAATTAACGGTCAACAATGTTTTTAAGAGTTGCGAAGTTTGACAGTAAGTCTGGTAATTTTGTCGCATGATTCAGTCACGGGTCTCGTGCACGTGTTTATTTTTATTCAGACATACACATGATTCATCATCATCATATTAGCCAGAGGACGTCCACCGCTGAACAAAGGCGTCCCCCATAGATCCCGCATGCAACGACTACCAGCAACCTTCACCGTTGTCTGTCCATCTCGTTGGAGGTCGTCCCACGCTGTGTTTTCCGGCGCGCGGCCGCGTACCCTCTTTGGACCAACGGCCATCAGTTCTACGAGCAATGTGCCCCGCTCAATGCCACTTTAGCTTAATAATCCTTTCAGCTATGTCAGTATCTTTAGTTTTTCTACGGATCTCCATTTATTACAGACAGTAATTTGAGACAACGTAGTCACGAAAAGAGTATGAAAGAATCGTCTCAACAGTATCACTACTAAATCGCAAATATGAAACCAGCTTAAGCCAGGAAACGTTAAGATGAGTAAGTAATTGTACAAGAAACAGTAAAGTTGAAAGAAGCAAAATGAACATTATTGAACTTACCATATATGCTTACTTCCATATTAAACTAATAGTTTGAATATCAAAACTTCGAAACATCAAACTGTTTCACAGTCTAATAACTAAAACAAACACGATTCAAGTCTCATTACACGCAGACGCTGCTTCAAACTTACTGAAATATACATTAAAACTTAGATTTACTGCGCTTCTATGAATTATTCACTAATTAGATACGAGTTTCGGGTGTCAATTACTTACGCTGATTACGTAATTTGATGGCTGTTGAAAGGAAGTATTAAAATACGCTTCATAGTTTGGCCGTTCAATTTACCAATAGATTAAATCTTAAAAGAATGTTTTACACGATTCGAGCGTGTAAATGTTATTTTTAGATTTAATCTACTGCAAATTTGTGTATTGGAAAGCCAGTCATCCACAAAACGGTTTATTTAGACTCTGTTTTATGTTTGCCTTATATTTATATATATATGACATATTTCATCATCAACCTTATCATATCAGCCAACGGACGATTACTGCTGAATAAACGCCTACCACATAGATTTCAATTATAGTTCGATTGGAATCGATTACAATTTTCCAGCACACGCCACGCTTAGCAGGCGGTTAGGTGATTGCAGTATGGCTACTGCTCCACAAAAAGTCGCTACTGCCAATCCCTCTGATAAAGTCCCTTAGTCACCTTTTACGACATTCACGCGAGGAGTGTTGCTATATTTTTAATCTTGACAGCACACGGAGAATATGTATTATTTATTGCATAAACGCGTAAACTGTATCACAGGTTGCGAAGTTTAAATCGCAGGTCAAATCAATTCTCATAAAAAAGCATATTACAGGATTAAAGACATGTTGACAATAGGGACTTGTGGCGTTTGTTTTGTTTATAGTTTAGTGTGACACTGACAATATTTTATAATAACTTCCTATAGTATAGTAAGTGTTTAAATATATAATAAATAGTTGATTTAGTTCCTTTAAGTTACTTACTATTGGTATGTTAACTCACTACGATAAATGATTGCAGTATAAAGATGCCAAATATTAGATTTTTAGAAATAAAACATAATTAGATTGATATTTAATAGTATTTCATTGCTACCTAATTACCTGCATATAGAATTAAATTTATGTATTCAAAATTACTAAGGTAAAATATCCGTAAAAGATACGTCAAAATTTTTACGGATACGGATCTTTTTTCTCCCGCGGATATCCGGAACATCACTAGTTGTCATGTAGCGAAATGCTTTCCGTTGTTTCAATATGACGTGTAAAATTGTCTGTTTGTACCTATTTAATCATTAAATGATTCTATTATATTCTCTATTTTTAAACCCAAGAGGGCTTCGTTATTTTGAAGGGCAAAATTCCAGGGTTCCCTTCTTCCTATCTTCTTTAGTAAGTTCGGTGCTATATATCTATCTAGGTTATGTTAAATTTATAGATGCGTCAAATTCTTAACGTTTGACTTTACGTAGTAGATTTACACCATCATACCGTCAGCAGTTAGTTCACAGTTACACATAATTATTATTGTTCGTGGGTTATTGTCATAATAACAATGATTGGTAAAGTAATAATTGGTGGTTGTAGTACTTTGTCGCTTTAGATTAACACTAGTAATCCCTCTAGTCGGCGCACGCATTGCGTAACTATTTTAACGGTGACGGATACGACACCATTCGCTGGGCTGCCCGTTAGTGCTCTATCATTTCCTTGTTGACGATTTGTGATGTGACAAAAATGGCTTACTATAACAACATTATCTATGCGCATTTGTGTGTGTCAGCGAAAGTAAACATACGTTGCTTACGAACACACACATAAATAGTGTATGGGTTACGCGTTTGCAACAGCAAGCAAGCAGCAAAGGATGGTCACAGGAGGATGTCACATGCACAACCTCTTGCCAAAATACCAGATGGACTATCCTTTGCAAATAGCTACTCGTCCTAGGTCTGACGATAAACGATAAATTATTGAAATTCTGTGAGTATATTTTTCAGAGATATATTTACATGTAAATATTTTTGTTTTCTTTCAATTTAGATAGCGCCTGTGTTTCTTAACTTTTAGTTGGAAAGAGATTTTCTGTGAGAAGAAAAGCCGAAATAAAATCAAAAGCCAAGGTTTTTTTAAGAGACAACAAAGTATGGTAATGTTTGGAATAATATTTTGAATTTGATAAGCACAGTCATGAATCAGTCATCGTGTACTTCAATCTTACTTTAGTGAACTCAGTGGCTCGACCCTGCAACGCCAACGTCTACAGGACATTTTTGAAGGTCATATACGATAGGGTGGAACGATTTTTATTTATTTTAGATAAATATTGTAGAACCGTACTACTTTACCATCGCGTAAGCAATTGCTAAAATTCGAAACAGAAGTAGATTACAGAATTTAATTTTAATATCACGAAGAAAATCACTGCCGTTCACGTGGGTGTCGTTGAAGGCGACTGTGGGGTTATCCGGGGGATGGAGTCAATTGCGATTGCCAAGCAGCGATTCTGGCAAAACCCCCATGTATGAACATACAAAAATACCCAGACCGGTCATTGTTGCAATCTTAGAGGGAGACCTATATCCAGCAGTGGACGATTTTTGGCTGAATGATGCGATTTTTGGCTGAATGATGATGACCGTGATAAAGAGAATCAAGAACCATTTGATTAATTTTCACAACAATTCTAGAAATTCTAATTTGAGATTCAAATAATTAGCAAACCTACTCGCATTGTTCTATACAACTATAAGAATAAAGAAATTATAATTTATTAAAAATACGTAACTGTATTCTTTATATCTAATATTAATATAATGTACAGTATAAACTACTAATGAATAAATATAGCCTTTTTTCAGCAAGCTTTTTCAATCAAAAGCACTATTTCGTAAATTTTTGGTCAGAATATATTTAAATTAGCGGGATTCTGTTTATTGAAATCAAAAGTATTTACATTACAAAAATAAGTCTTTGTTTGTTTTTTTTTACCTCACCGACGTCGCGGAGGCCTATCGCCGCGTCACCTTCCCGTTCAAGTTAGCACTTCTCCCTCCCGTCTCTTGCTCGCACCGGCCCGTGCCGAGCCTGTAGCTTTAAATGTCCCCTAATACAATTTAAATAATACCGATCCAGCCGTCCCCAAAACAATAGCTTGATATCCCCAGCAACGCCCTAAGCCGAGGTCCGTGTCCCGCAGGGGGCGCCCTTAGCGAAAGTTGCGTAGTTTTTAATATTTAATTTAAGCCTGGCTGGAGGCCTCTTTTGGCTTCGCCAGCAAATGACCGGTTAAGCAACCACATTTCCCAGAAATGTATGCGAGAAGCCCAACAAAAAAAAAAAAACTTTTTTCTATTCTACATAAAATGATTTAAAGGCGAAAGATGAAAAAAGCTATTGCTCCACGCTAATATACAATAATTCCAATTATATTATCTACGCCTTTTTGTTGAAGTCATGTTTTACGCATTTTTTTTTCTTGTACGCATGTTTCATACAGTAATTTTCTCGTACGCATTCTTGTTAATCCCAGCGGCGGAGAGCGTCAAAAGGCAGTCAAATTTAAAAGTCCTCGTTTATGTTAATCCAGTAGCATTAAGTACAGTACTACTGCTTATTAATTACGTATGTTAATTTTGTTACAGGTACGTGTCCAGCCAATTCCACGGTAAAGCTAATTACAAAGAGACCCTTTTTAAATTAATTTATATCATTTTTCTTTTTACTTTACCTCTGTAACCTCTAAATGGGCAAAATACTCGAGAGTTAATGATATGTGCGCGTGGGATGCCGTCGCCTCCTCTTGCGAGGATGTGATGCAAGCAACGGAGGCGGTGGAGCGGGGACGGGAGGAGACCCCTCTGATCCCCGCCGCAGAAATCGCACCGGCGGAGGGCGCTGAACCATCTCCGGCCACCAAGAAAACGGTCCGCGGGCGACTAACTAAGGGCAGTCTCGTCCGAACAGAAAAAGGCCTGAGACGGGGCGCGTGTGTTCTGCGCGCTCCTCTCTGTAGACAAGTGCGGCCGGCCAGGGGTGCAATTCTCTAAGCTCAAACATTCAAACAAAGGATGTAGGGAACATCCTTGAATACAGAATTTAAATAACGGTGATAACCCAATTTTATATTAGCTAAAACTGGTCCTAATGGCATACCTTCTGCAAGGTGACCTTGAATAACTTCAATCATATCTTAGCAAATACTGAATTGATTTTACACCGTTATTTCGATTCTGTATTCATGGATGTATGGACGTTTGAGCTTAAGGAATTGCACCCCAGGTCACACAGAGACGGAGCCCGTCAAACAGTGACGGGCCGATACCTGCCAGGAGTGCGGTCTAATGCTGACAAAGCGAACACCTCACTCCCAGCCAGAGGTAAGTGGAAGGACACCGTGGGGTTTTAACCGGTAAGCCCGATTATTGGGATAGACAATTTCATTTGCCCGTGGAAGCACGGGGATGCTTATTTCAAATACCACTATGCGGTCACCCATCCATAGATTGACCATGCCGAGCGTTATATAACCTCACCGATCGTTTATCATTTAGTGCAACTGGTTACGAGAGATAGTTGAAGATGGATTTCTTTAAAATAAAATAAAAAGTATAATAGAAGAAGAAGGAAGAAAAAGTTTTTATTTCTACGCGCAATTGACACACACAACACTTAACACAAGACTTAAAACTAGACTTTCTTCAGCCAAAATAATAATAACATTATAACAAAAACAGAACTATAAAAAATTGAAGCACGGATTATAAATAAAACTTCTCAGTCCGTAAGAAATGAGATCTCTGATAATCCAGTTTATAAAGTTCAATGGTATATCTGTATTATCTGTGGTTGTGGTTTCTCGATGTAATAAAAAAAGAAAAGAAGTAGTATGTCTAAGTAATCTGTGCAACCAAACAATAACAAACAGGTTACAGTTATACACAACAAATGAAATAAATTATTGATGTACAAAGTTGTGCGTCGTATGTGCGCAGAAATGTAGGTAATTGCTCAGCATTATGCCGTGGCTCCGGACGAACCTAGAGCCAACAGCGCTGGTTTTCAGCAACAACCTTTGTGTGACGTATTGGAGTCCTACCAGTGAAAAACTAAAAAATAAGTACTTCATACTTTAAATTAGCGAAGTAATGATTAATATGTTAGAGTAAAGACGTAAACATACAGTGTACACTAAGATAAATAGAACCATAATATAGAGCAATGTTAATTATCAATAATTTCCGTGTGGTTCCCGGTTCAAGTCAATTTCAAATCCTGATCCGTACATGAATCTGAAAAGTTTGAGGTGTTCACCGGATTGAATTCAAACCCTCCTGTATGGAAGGTAAGCAGTCAACTACTAGGCTATTACTGCAGCTTTACTTCATGATTAACAGACGAAATTAATAATCAATTTAATCCAAAATCTTTAGATTTACGTATTACTCTATTTTTTTGTTAAATTTAATCCTAACACATAAAAAATAAAATAAAAATTATATCGTGTAGCGTTTTTGAAATCGGTATTTTTCGTCAAAAAGTTTTATTGTGTAAGATCTTTTTCCAATTTGGTATAAGTATTTAACACAAAAAAAAGAATGACTCAAATTTGTTCTCTGATCTAAGAGGAATCGAAACTATTAAGACATCATCTAGATAAGCGAGTCAAATTAACCTGTTTATTGAAGCTGGTTAAAAAAGTACTCAGTCAAATGTTATGAAATTTATATGGAACCAACTGGAAACCTTTCACATCGGCCATTTATAGATATAGCCTGCCTATAGGCCCATAGATTTTCACAACTGTGTCATCATTTTGGGGGGTCTTTGTCAATACTCACCACGCTTTGTGAGTGCAGTATGGCTACCGTTTCACAGAAGGGACGCTGCTGCCCATCCCTCTGGTTTAGATTCCCTTAGTCTCCTTTTACGACAGCCACGGGAGGAGATGGAGTGGTGCTATATTCTTAATCCGGACACCACACGGAATAAACCTTATACACCTGTTAAAAAAAGAATTGCTCAAATCTGTCTACAAATCTCGGAGTAATCGGTGTTCATACATAAAAAAACGCATCGAATTGTAAACCTCCTAAGTCCTCCTTTTTGAAATCGGTTAAAAAAGGATGAAGTTCGAAACTCTTAAATCAAAAGATTTTGGATTAGCTCGCGTATATTAATGTAATTTTGTTTTTCCTGACGTTTCGAATACTTTGCAGCATTCATGGTCGCAGGATGTCTAAGGTGATAGGCGTCGTTACAGATTTAAATATCTATAATATACGTGATGTAATCCGTTTAAAATTGTTTTATTATAATGTGTAATAATCGCGAAAACCATACTAAAAACATTAGAAAACATTACTATTTTGATTGATTATTATTAATGTCGGCCGTAAGTTGACAAGCAAATCCAAAGCAAATATGATAGGTATATTAAAAATATGTTAGTTCCTCATTCCTCGGATGATGAAAAAGAACAAGTTCCATTTTTGGTTCTATATAATATTTTTTTTTTTAAACGGGCAACGTTTTTTTTATTTTTATTTAAAATAACTTTGCCCCACACTAGGATTTCTCCAGTGTCGTGGGTGCGTTTACAGACATGAATTCCACATACAATACACGCAGACCCGGAACAACTATCTGCAGATCATACAAATATTTGTTCCGTGTGGGAATCGAACCCACGACCCGGAGCGCAGCAGTCGACTGTATCAGCCACTGCACCAACAAAATAAAACAACACTACTGCTACTGATTGTCTTTCTTTTGTTAGTAAGGCAGTCATAACTTTAGAACAAGGCAAACAAAACGAAGATTTCACAGCATTTGATAAGATCGTAAGACCCACAACAGCCTGCTCAAAAACTTTTCCTTTTAGCACAGCGATCATCAGTATGCTTTCTTATTAAAACTTACAGGCGGAAACAAGTTACCTGCTGTCTTCATTTAAGTTCCGCGCTAAATTCTGTTTGGATTTAATGGGCCGAGTCGGATATTTAATGTGGTAGGGAAATTTGGGTTGTACCTCTCGTACATAGAAAATGAATTAAGTTGTACTTAACTGTTTGAACATGGAACATAATCTTTCAACATAATCTTTTTTGGCGTGTGGCGAACTCTAGGATGTGATGAGGAAATATTATTTTTATTCCTTTTAATCGATGTTGGTTGAGTCAAACGGGTTGTAATAAAATATATCATAATTGTACTTATAAAATGAGGTTTTAATTTCAAGTCAATCAGCCCACTGAGGCAGGACAGTAAGATATAAAACGAATGAAAATTACGTTACTATGTCACACCAACAGTTTGATCCGTCGACTACTTCATCGTTATCATCAGCATCATATCAAGCTGATGTACGCCCATTGCTAAACATAGGCCTATGAATTCCTACGCACGACCGGTTACATGTCGCCCTGTTCGCCTTCACCAGGTCATCTGTCTATTTCGTTGTTGACCATCCAACGCTGCGTTTTCGGTGCGCGGTCTCCACTCGAGAACAGCTCTACCCCAACGGCCGTTCTACGTGCTGTGTGGCCCACCCATTGCCACTTAGGTTACTAATCCTTTGATCTGTGTCGCCAACTTTAGTCCTTTTACGTCGTTTTAAACGATGCATATCTTTATTAATTGACGAGGTTTATGTCAGTTTACAAACAAATATGATATACATAAACACCAAAACTCGGACTCACTAACTGTAGGCCATACAAGTATTTGATCCGTGCTGGGATCGAACTCGCGATAAGTAACGCAAAAACCAAGCGACCAGCCACTGCGCGACACATTTGATTTGATGCCCGTTTGACTTGTCGAATACAATAATTGTGTAGGTCTTATTTAATGCCTAAGCTGGACATGTTTTGGAAATGAATCAAGGTATAAGAGAAGCTGTTGAGTGTTGCATATTTTATCTTGGTAAACACACTAAGGTTCATTCTAGTTCACCGTTGACGGTTCCCTGTAAAGTTGCTGTTCAAATATTCTTTATATTATTTGCGAATGTCAACGACATTTTATAAAGGAACATTTCTTTGTGTTGGTACAACTACATTATCTTCTACCATTATAATGGTCAAAATAACTAAAAAACAAAATAAATGCTCACTAGAGTTTAGAAGACCCTTTTGAAATGTCAGTATGTACTGGTAAATACTTTATCTGCGTATAAACGGCTAACGGCAAAGACCTCTGAATTGGCTTAACGACTGCCAACTAATGATAATAACCAGACCCGATGACTTTACGTGCATTCTGAAGCATGGAGATGCTCAGTTCAATAACCACTATGCGGTCACCCATCCATAGACTGACCCCGCCAAGCGTTGCTTAACGCTAAAAATGGTGAGGCGTTTTACCGATCAATAGGTGTAACTGGCTCTGATCAACTATTATGTTGATTAGTTTTATATTTTATTAGTTGTTCTGATTAGTTTTTGATATTTAAGATTATATTTTAAAGGCAACGCCACATCACAATCAGTATGCGTCATGACGTATACTGACTTGCTCTAAAAGGTCGGCGCTTGATGCAAAAATGCAGGTGGCATTTTCGCATAGCATTTCTTCGTGTTGTCGTTTCAGCTACGATGGTGGGCTATAGGTACGCTCGACGACTTGTATTTTCCTAGTAGGATTAGAAGCGGAGCTGAATTAAATATGAACTGGTTAGAGAAATTTCACATTCAGATTCATTTGACGACACGGTTGGTGCAGTGTCCGATACAGTCGGCTGCTGCGGTCCGTCTCGTAGGTTCGATTCCCGCACGGAACAAATATTTGTATGATCTGCAGGTAGTTGTTCCGGGTCTGGGTGTATTGTATGTGGAATTTACGTAAACGACACAGGAGAAATCCTAGTGTAACCTAACTTTTTTTGAAGTACCGAAAAGTAAAGTAGATGCCTCTTATAATTGTAGATTTTACTCGTTATATAGTACAAGTTGACTCGATCGACTTTACCAACATTTTATGCAGTAGCTTCAAATATCAAAATTGCTGAAAAAAATACTCTGTACATCCTAGGGTCCCTAATCCTAGAGAAATCCTTTATACCTTTCCAAGACGAAAAAATAAGAAATCTCAGTGATATTGCGGAAAGACTTAATTTAAAATTGATATACATTCGGTTGTTACTTTAATAAACTACCTACTACTGTTTTGGCCCAAAACTGATATATAGCAAGAATGGAAGCATTCACAACTTTAAGATAAAATTATACCGAATACACTAACTTCACTTTTGGACGTGGCTCTGACCGACCGACCATGGATAATGGTCGGCTGTGTGACAACTTTTAAAATTAAAATAGACCACAGTAGAACTAATTTACAATTTAAAATGTACTTTGTTAAAATTTGTACTTTTTCAATTTATTGAACATTCTTATAATATCTAATACGTATATATGCATTAAAACTAAATAGATATACACTATTTATGGTGAAACTAACTGTATACATATAGATGCTAATTAAGATTAAGATTTTCCTGGTTAATTAATCAGTACTGTGGACTGAGGACAGTAGAGGAAGCGAATAGGAAGTGAGGCTTGTATCCAAGGTCGGTCGGCCAGATATATGTACTCAATATATCTGAAATTATCACAGTTGAAATCATCAAAAACTTGACATAAACTTTCCAGCTTTATTCTGCGAAAGTTATTTCATTTCGGTTGATAGTGATTCCCAATACATCTGAAATTATTAAAAGATACAAACAAAGTTAATTGTTTATGACAAAGTATTACAAGTAAAACAAAAACTCCATTCAGCGTACCTTCCTGTTTACTATTAACATAAGCTTACAAAAGACATCATCTGCAACTATTTGACAACAAAAGGCGGCCTGACGGGGGATGGCTCTTTCAGATAACGGTATCGACACCCGATACTATTATAAGAAATGTTTGCAAGAAGTCCGTCGGAATATTGATAGTTTTTGTCTTGCAGTTTAGTTGAGGGCATGTAATGATTTTGATAAATATTATGTGTTAGTTGTGTAACTAGAACATTAAATTTGTGTAAGCAGAGTACGACAATAATTGTGGGCTCTAAACAAAAGATTTGATTATTGTCATTCAGTTCATGTCTGTTTTGTAAAGGTTTTTGTGTGCAGCAAAAACGCAGTTCGCAGGGCCGACGCGGAAGACAAGCGCTGTGGTGAAGCTCATAGCAGCACCACAGCGTGATTCTGAGCGACGACCTATTCTCGTACAAATACTATGCAATTTCTCATTCTGAGAGATAGATAGATAAATCAATTTTTTTAGTATGTATATTATTTAGTTGTGTGTAAAAATGTGTATGTGTAAAGTTCTTATGTTATTTAATAACTTTACATTTTAGTTTTATTTCGGTATTTTTTGTTTTCTTTCTAGTTTTACATAGGTAACGTTTATCAAACTTTACCTGATCTGTTTTTGGTTAACTGAAACGCCAAGTGAGGTTTGCCAGCTGAATTGATAGTGTTATTTTATAATTTCGTAATTGTATTGTTTTTAAATGTGCGTAGTCTTTTGGGCGAGTACAAATATTATTTTCATCTTCTTTCTTTCTTGATTGTTCGTTTGAAAATGCTAAGATTTTCAACTATTTATTTGTAGAATATATTTTTATACTATACTATGACTATCATATTATTAAATACAAAACTACACCAGGCCACAAAACTCACAATTGCCACATGCTTCTCATCCGGGTCATCCTTTGTCTTATATAACGTCATAAATTTCCGTACTCGGTCAAAGCGTGTTATCACCTGCATAGCACCTCTAAAGCACCTAGCTCCTCGCAGAATTCGTGTGACATCGGTTATTGTCTCTTGCCACCATGATATAAGGCGGCCATAACATTTTGGGGAATATTATCGAAAATTCCAGAATATCGTATACGAACCAATAAATTGAAGTGTCTGATAGGGAATGGTACTGGAATAATTCTAAATATCGATAACCTTGTGCCTTTATGTGTATGTTATAAGGTATAGGTAACTAAGAGAATAAATGGCGTCCTTCAGCTGATATGATGATGATGGGAATGATAAAGATAAATGATATAAAATGATAAAGGGAATATAAGATACAAATACAGTATGTATGTTTGAATCGGTAACAGAAAAAATGGCCTGTATATTGATAACCTATATCAAGAATTGGTCCAGTCAGCATTTTTTATACCGGTCATGAGACGAGCAAATTATTTGCTTGGTGGTAAGTGTCATGTCTGCCCAAACAATTGTAATGTTACCCGGGACTGGCCTTCGTTACCTTGACACATTAGTTATTTAGTCTCTTATGCCAAGTAATTTCACAAGCTACAGTGACCTTCTAACCAGAACACAGAAATGTTAAAAGTTTGAACACTTCTGCTTAGCGATGAAATTCTGGCACTGTGGTGGTACCTATCTAGCCGGATTCTTACAATAAAAGAAATATTAAATATACATATTTCTTATTTCCAAACTACTATTATATAGCATGTAAATTTTAACCAATGAAGTGTAACGAGACAGAAATGTATTTATTATTTAGCAAAAATAACTATTGACAAGACTACTATGTTGAAGTATTAAAGATAAAAAAAGGTCTATCGCATACAAGAGTAACTTTTACTTTTACCCAAGTTGAAGGACTATCAGATAGTCTTCTGCAAAACAGGTAAGCGTTCACTATTCCAGTATAATCTTGAATGCCAAGGCTAAACATTCCTTTCGGCTGATCGAGATTTTACCGTGTGATTCATAAATAAATACCCATAATTTCTCTGGCGTGGCATTTAACGGTCGAAATGTGCGGAATTTTTATCATAGGTTCAGCAAGGAAGACGACCCGACATGAATTATGCACTTGATGAAACATAACACGATCGTTGTTACCGCGGTCAATAACCCATCTATATGAACGAGATGACAACATAAAAGTCGAGCGCTTGTAAATATGTAGGTTTCGTCCTCAATGTGAGTCAAGAATAGAGTCAACATTTTTCTATTATAGATACTGTAGCTGAATGATTTGTTATTTTTTCGTTCCTAAAGTACTTTTATTTTCCTGGGATTCCTGACCTTCACCAGGTCGTCGGTCCACCTACTAGGCCGTCTGCCCACGCTGCATCTTCCAGTACGCAGGCTTCACTCGAGAACTTTAAGGCCATCCGTTTTACGAGAAATATGCCCCGCCCACTACACACTTAAGTTTAGCAATTCTGCGCGCTATGTCGGTTACTTGTGCTTCTTTTGCGAATTGCCTCATTTATTATTCTATCTCGCAGGAAATTTTCGAGCGTAGCCTTCTCTTTCTCTTAAGCATTGTCCTTTTGAGCCTTTGAGCCTTTGAGCCTTCTTATGAAATACTACTATAGACATAGAACAAAATATACTGTGGTCATATTTAACAACAGACAGCGAGAGTGATGCGTAATAAGGTTGCTAAGTTGTAGGTATAATAAGCCAAGATTAGGGCTTTATATGAAGCAATTACTTTTGGACCTCAACATCGAATATATTATTAGTCCGAAATATGAAAATGCCTCGTGTGAATTCATTCGATTCTTCTTTTTCGTTCGATAAAGGCAAAACATTTCAGTAATAGGGTTACTGTTCGGATACGTCAAAACAAAATGGATTCGATACCGTAAAAAAAGAAAAAAGTAAGGGTGCTTAAAACCGTATCAGTCAAAAACTAGACTGAATGAAAACTGTATGTAATCCCATAAGTGGGCTAGGGACCTCGGTTATCGTAGTGAATGGAGTCGGAGTACTCCTTCTAAGACCCGACAGACCCGACGCGACGTGACAAATTGCTCTCGTATCGCTTTTCATTGGACAGTTTTTATGTCGTGTGAATTTTCAGTGGAAATATTTTTCTGTGCGGCCATGATAAATGTTAGTAGGTATCGTGAGTTTCGAATAAGTTATGGGTACTTGTTTTACAAAGTTAAGTATTTAAATCGATATTTCTCGTGGGTTATCACTTATCATAGCTAGTGTTACTCTTTTTCCAAAAACACTGACCAATGCTGTTTCAGTAACAAGGGGTCTAAAATCTGAAATTTCATCAGACGATATCTTGTTTATCCTACAAAAATGGGGCATTTATTTATGAAGGCTGTATAATATACGGCGAAAGTCGAGTCATATATATCTCGTATATCAAATATTCATTTAGTTGTTTTAGGATATGCGTTGGCCATCTAGTTTATACAGTTACTCAAGTAAAAATAAAAAGATGTTCAGTTTTTTGTTGCCCTCATAAACTGAAGAACCGAGCATATAACATTTTTTATTAAAGAAGGACATCTTCCTTGCTTCAAGATAAATTTACAGGCATCTACGTTCCTTATTTGGATAATATTTACGATTTCGTAGAAACATGCTACACGCGATAACAATAAAACTTATATTGGTGCGCACTAGTTTACGATTTGCTACAGATTATACCTGGTCGTAGTTACTACACAAAATAATGAAATGTTTGGTGTATTTTAAAATACACGCTTATATGTTTTATAATACGCTTCTAACCGCTGTTGCATTTTTTTGCGTTCTAAAATACATTAAAGTGCTTTGCATATTGATCACCTGAAAATACAGTTACGATATGGGGCCTGGGGCAATCTCGACACCCATTTCCAACCCTCCAATCTTCTCAATTCACTTCACCGTTTTATGTTTTACTAAGCCATACAAACACGCCCAAGCCTTTTAGCATTTCACACCGATCCATTTGGTGTATCCCTAATCCAATTGAAATACTGACCACATCATTAATTCTCTACAATATTGCACCCTCAAAAAGCTTCGTCTTCGATATTTCAACGGCAACTATTTATATTTCTCGAGCGGTATAACAAAGGCGCGGCCATAAATAAAGGTCCCCACACTGTACCCCTGGGGATACCGCCTTACTGCCTTTGATACGGTCCCTTTTCTTATTTTGATGCGGTCTAATGTAACTAACTCCTCTGTGTATCACTCGCTTTGTACGCACTTCATAAATCATTACCTGTTCAGGAGTAGTGAGAGATCGTGAGTGGTGGCTTGTCATATACAATTCGGTAATACAACGTTAGGAATAAAAGATGCTAAAAAATTTCCGCAAGGATGTTATATGAATAATTTTCAACTATTCGTTAATTATGATTGCGTTTTGATAAACGTCAAATTTATATTTACATAGTATTGTCTTAGTAGTCTGTCGACCACGAACCCTGCAAAGTGTTCGAAAAACAAAAATCAATAATACACGCGATTTAATCCGTTTAAAATTGTTTTATTATAATTATATTTACATATTAACGAGATCAGAAAGAACAAATTTATGTATATTTGTATGAAGCTGCGCTCCACGGATTCCCACATCCGATTCACCGTTGCTGGGTGAAAGAAGGGCAAACAAAAAAAAATGTTTTCGCATGTATAGATTAGTGAAGATGGCATGGTCGTCATAGGTAGTCCTATGTTACACTCGGAACTAAAATAACAAGCGTTAAAGTTTATTAAATGAACTTATTTAATAAACTTCAACGCTTGTTATGGTAACTACCAGTATGAACACTAATACAATGAAGGTTTATAATTTGTTGTCTATAAGGTTTCAGTTCCCATATCAATTACCACTAGGAAACTACTAAAGGTAGTGCTAACAGTTATTAGAACCAACCAAGTCTAGTGCCACATGTCTGGTGGACCCATCGCAACAAATTTAACTTCAATCTATTGCTGTAACTAGCGTAACTTGGAGCGGGACCGATGTTTATGATTGGGAGCCGTCGGTCGTAGCTTCAATACGTTCATCATATCTTAGCCAACTCGTTAGATAGAACTTCTCTAGAACAGATACATATGATTTGCAGTACAACTTTGCACAAGTTATATTTGCTTTAACATGAGGATGCAATTTAGGTTTATAGTTCACATGAATATAATATCTTCTATGTAAGTAAGGATTTATTGTAGGTATTAATTTTTATTATCAAGTTCAACTCAATAACCCAAAGAAATGTTATTTTAAGGGAAATGTATCTATGAACTAAGAAGGAATAATTTTAAAGCGAGTGACACACGCTCCAATTGCAGATTATTGGTTCACTTACATCTGAAGGAGCAGCATCCAGATAACGCGATACAAAAATAAGTCTGGCTTAAGTTTGCTTTGAGGGTTTTGATAACGACTGAGATATACAAGACTTGACAGCCAAAGAAGAACTCAAGGACCAAAAAGAAACAAAAACCTAAAAGGAAAGAAACCACTTTTGTATGGCTATACAAAAACAAATCTCAAAACTGTAACGTTGTTCTGCTCAGTTACTGTATAGTACTTTACGTATAAATTAAACTCTGCTTCATTCGCCAGTTTAATGAACAGTGTAGCTCCGCTAAAACTTTGCAAGCGAGATAATACATTATGTCGGCTTGTCGGCACAAATAGGAGAACCGCTTAACTTTATTCCGTTGCGTAGCGACATAACATTGAAAAAGTGGCAGAAGTTTATTCATTAACTCTCTTTATAATGACAATATGTCAGGATATAGTTTATTGTTTGCCTATATCGGGATAAAGTCAAATGCTTTTTATTTCAAATGAATCAGTGTATCTGTCAGATGAACGACAATCTATTATATCATATCTATTAACTCAAACCATGAACAATTTTGAACGCGATCGCTGTAAATAAAAGCTTTTGCTCAAGATTTTATTTAATCCTGCTTTCGTTTTTATGCAGTTTTAAGCGAGAACATTTCCCCATACCTTTCCGTTTACTAATTAGTAAACAAAACTGCGTAATCAGTTCAAATAATACAAATTCGGTGGCTTACCCAGGCTTAGCAAATGTTGTGTTTGGTTTACAGTTTCCTATCGACGAATCAACGACTCAATTGATACGCATGTTAATGAGAAAATTTTAGAAAGATTAGGAGAACTGAGAAACGAAGGGAAAAGTTTCTATGCTCGGCTTAAACTTAATAGCCTGTAGACTAATTGTGATATTACAGGTTGAAATTGTATTATTAGGATTTCTTACAATAATTTTGTTCTAAATATGTAAAAAAAAATGTAAATTAATACAACTATATATTAAGTTATTAATTAATATAATTAAAATAATAACAAGATATTAATGGTTATTTCGGGCTATGTAAATAGTAACCAATGTGTAGCGTACGTCCGAACGAATATAGATATTCGTATTTGAAAATCTGAATCCCGCACCAGCGATTCATATTTCCCAGAAGTAACTTCAATCTGTTTGTAGTGAGCTTGCTGCTAAAAGACACATCATTGGATTTTGTGGATCCTAGGTATAAATACAATAATCCTAACACAAACGTAGTACCTATAAATATATTCTATACTGTAGTACAAATACGTCAAATTAATGTTTTGAGTTTGTGGTTATTCGCTATAAAATAGGCGTACTGCAAGGATCACTCCCAAGCCCCCATATCATTTATATCATACTTAAGCTTTATAAGATGACTCTTTTAAAGTTGTTTTTAAGGAGAATAAGAATAAGACATAGGTAAAGTTAGAAATAACCTTTTTTACTGGGTCTTTAGAACGCGTTTGGATCTTAACTATAAATCAAAAAAATTGTGATGATTCTCTATGGAATGTAAAAAGTATAAATGGAATGTCTATTTTCCCTGTTAATGTTCAAAAGTGAGAATTAAGTAATTTTTACGCTATATTTTAGTAAAGTACAATTTCGTAATTCTAACCAGTCAACTTTTAACGTTTAGTGGCTCCAATTCCTACCTCCGGGTCCAACTTTACTCACGGGTATTTCGGTTTGGTCTTTATATTTGCAAGCTAAACACTGCGGAGTTGTTTAGCATTGTCTAAGTATCACCTTCTAGTCATTGAAGAGGTGTTGTTATTTATATCAAATCGGTTTTAAGAGTGGTTTTTTAACTATCGATATTATTGGTTAGCCGAACTTTTGAGAGAGACATAGCGTTTTAAATCTAACTGATCTTTTACATTAAATGTTTACCGTTTGCACGTAATATTAAGTCCTTACAAGGTATTTCCCACTACTTTGTGAATAGTTTAGTGTTCCTTGTTAGCTAGTACCTAATATGGACGCTTTGTCGCGTTTTAAATACCATATGGTATACATGATTGCCGGGAACCAGACCACCCTGTGTCGTCGTCTGTCATCAGTACTTGCCGTTTCATGCCACTTTGAACGCGTACACGACTCGGCTCATTTTCAATTTATAACTTAACGCCAGTTAATTTTGTTACCGCCTGCATTCGTGACCATTGACTTTGCTGTTGCATTTTTAGAATTAATTTCGTAATGGTGTCGGTGTTTTGTTATTTTACATAAAAATTGCTAGTATGTTACTAAACTTCATATTCTTTTCATAAAGTTGGAGAGGTATATTAGCTGTCTTCAGTTCCTGTTTTGTTTTAACTAAATTATGTTTCGTATCTTTCATCATCTTTTTGTGCCAAGTGGTAGCCACTTGTAGTTCAGGTATCTTTTTTTGCAAATTTAAAAGCAGTTACAACATGTGGCAGTAATTTTGTGGTCGACTTGTCTCTTAAATTCTGAACATGTGGCAGCGTTGTATTCGTCCAGATAAGTATAGCAACTGCGTGCGCTGTTGTGAAGCATTTGGGTACAATATTTTTGACAGCTGGTATTATTATTTATCAATAACGTAATATTGTAATTTACTAATTTCATAGAAGTATATAACATGTTCGAATTAAACTTAAAAACTTAAATCAATTGAAATGGCTACATCGAAGTATTTTCGTAAAACGAAGATAAATGATAACCTTAAATAACGTCTAATAATACAAACATAAAGTTTCCGGTTATTGGACTCCTCTACAAATAGTTGCGATGTGGTGTCCACGTTGTTTGCACAATTAGCGTCCCCTCTGCAGTCATTCTTTAATATTGCTGTATCAGCAGTTTGTCGACTTCAGATAGAACATTTTTCTTTTGTGCACATCTTATTTGGTCAAGAAATTCTCTGGGCAGGTGCCATGTGCAGGTAATAGCCACCACCTTAAAGCGTGGCGGCTTCCTTTGAATTTTATAACATCTAATTGATGTTATAACATTCATAGGAATTTATCCTTAATATATATACGTGATTTTTCTGCTGTAACAAAAACATTTGGATACCATTTACGAGCTGCAGAAATGAAAAGTAGCCTTAGGCCCTTACCCGTAAAATAAAGCAAATTATGTCATAAATCAAGCGTTCAGTGCTTGGGTTGAAGGTACAGGTAAGTTCCGCGAATTTAGCTAACAATAAGCTCTTAATCCTTATTCGAGGGAACTTGACACGTTGGCATCGATTCATGGAGCTTTTATTTTCAATTCGCTTCGATTAGGCACGTTTTTGCCCATTCCCTGTAGAGCTCGCTTGTTCCCCAATGTTTGTTATTGTAACAAATGCCCAAACACAACGTTTGTTTTGGCTGGTGAGAACAAAGACCTTTAGTTTTTTCTTGGCACGAGGAACTTTAGTTTCGCTTGAAGTTTTTACGGTGTAAGCACTTGCAAGCTGATGATTTATTAGTATTACACAACATTTTGAGTTTATATGCTCCTTAACGTCACCGAGTATATGAAAAGATTATTACAGTCCGAGAATAAGTTTCCTTTGTATTAAACTTAAGAAGGCAATATGAGTTTTCAACGCTTCGCTGAATCACCATAAAATTGCTGACGTAATCATAATCTTCTCAGCGTGAAAGAGTTCATTTCATGGCAAATTCCTCGGTTCCGTGCCAATTCAGGTCATACTTTGTATCCTTGCGATGTCGTCTTCCGATTTAATCCTCCTTTATCAGTGCCTGCCTGAATTTTACTGCTCGTGCCAAATGGTCAGAATCAGTTTCAGTTTAACTAATTTATTAAAAGTTGTAAAAATCGTGTATCTATCATTTCTAATGGATCGTTCATAGTTTCGATTTATAGTGTTAATGTAAATTCAACACGAATAGTAAGGGATACTTACTTGTATATAACCTCAAGGTTACAACATTATTTTCAGTAATAAAATTATAGATATTAATACATACTATCTATTCTTATTTAATATAAAAGGTAAGTGTGGTGAATAACTTAAACGTTAAAATACGCGATTTATACATTTAAAATGCTGACTGTACATATTTTATTACCAGAAATGTGGTGGACAGTATTTCAACTGGCTTATTCGCGTACATACGTCATAATATCACAATATTTACAACCTAACATATTATCTTAGCCAGTTGCACTAACTTATCGGTAAACGATAGAACAGATTAAGCAACACTCGGTGCGGGCAGTTTATAAATGGGTGGCATGGTGGTATTCAATTTGAACTTCTCGGTGTTCCGAAAGGTACGTAACACCGTCAGTCCCGGTTGTTGTCATTAGACGGCAGTAGTTAAGCCAAGTCGGAAGCCTTTGGGCTGCTTGAACAACTCTAGCACACGGTTGGCCACTAACAAAACGACAAAGAAAGAAAGAAAGATTGTCAGCCCAATTCAGGCCAATTATTTATTTTGGCGCAATTGCCCCCTAATTATGACAACCGGGACCGACGATTTTACGAGCCCTACGCACACCCTCCGAGGCATGGAGATGCTCATACCACTAGGCGTTCACTCATCCATAGACTGACCGCGCCGAGCGTAGCTTAACTTCACGATCAATAAGTTCAGCTGGCTGTGAGCGCCTCGACACGACACATTAGAGATGATTTATAATGGTGAGCCGTGTGGTCCCTGGCGAAGAATAGACTACCCTTTATTCGCACATATCAAGAAGATAGGCAGCAGCATCCTCTCGTGTGCTGATACCAACATACTGCGATCACCAATTCACCTGCCAAGTGTGGTGATTAGGTATGGCAATCTCCCCTATGAC
Organism: Diloba caeruleocephala; assembly: GCA_947459985.1. Lineage (NCBI taxonomy): Eukaryota > Metazoa > Arthropoda > Insecta > Lepidoptera > Noctuidae > Diloba > Diloba caeruleocephala. The sequence continues at coordinate 9,963,841 of OX381619.1, forward strand.
CGCTCATTGGAGTAATCATTAGGAGGCCCATGTTCAGCAGTGGACATTTACGGACTGATCGTGTGTGTATTATGATGGTTGTAGTTTAATAGATATGATGATACAAAATCAATAACAGTAAGTCATCATCATTTCAGCCGAACGAAGTCCACTGCTGGACGCAGGCCACCCCCAAAGATCACCACAACGACCGATATGGATGTGTTCTGGGATCATTGAGGGGTTTTGCCATAATCGCCACGCTTGGCAGGCGGGTTGGCGATCGCAGTTGAGTTGTTAATGTATTCGAAGGACGCTGCTGCCCATCCTCCGGCCAATCCCTTAGTCGACTTTTACGACACTCATGGGAGGAGATGGGGTGGTGGTATTCTGAGCCGGCACCACACGGCACTACAGTAAGTATTCCATTGAAAAAGATGTTTACCTTTTTTGTGGGATTCAAAGACAACACATAAAAATGTCCGCAGTTAATAGAGCAAACAAAAACAGGACAAACAACTTGGATACGTTTGCACAGATTTATACCGACATTTCTTCACCGTTGGTAGGTACTGTGGGTGGATTGTCAAAAGTTATGATTTATGTGCATTTTGATGGTGACGGGAGCTTGAACATAAACCTAACCATATTACTCAGAAAACTTAATAATATTTTGTATAGTAATACCTTAGGTTTTCACGATTATTACTTATTATAATAAAATACTTTTAACGCATAACGCACGCAATTGCATAGCGTATATTATAGAATTTTGTTTGTCCTATCGTTTCGAACGGGTCCTTAATGTTTGACAAAATGTCACTATACAGATAATGTTTCACAAACTTTCAATTAGCAATATTTTTACAAACTACATGTATCTAAAAACAACTTTATACAACATTTCTCGCAAATAGTTCTTTTTACAACCTACCTGTTTCTAAAAACAATGTTATACAAACCAAAGTTTGGCAATTGATATTTTATATAAGTGTTTCCGGCAACTGCCCTTTTTTTATTGATGTCCCAGGGAAGAGCGAAGGGGTATGCCGGACTCCTACCGGCTAAAGCCACTGGAGCGGTCATCTTCGGCAACGAAGAGGGCTCCATTGTCCTCGTAAGATCACACTAGAGCCGCCCATAGGTGCCACGCCTTCACACGGCATATCACGGTGGGGATGACTGTAAAGCGGTTACCCCACCGGGGGGATTGTGAAGGAATCCCCCAAATATAGGAATTAGGCGCCAGGGCGGTTGTTACCCCAGCGCCGTCTCCTCCTTCTTCAAGCAGGGTAGGTCCTCTCCCGATCACGGTCTGCGGTCTCCTTCTGGAGCATGACGCTTTCACAGGAGTCCGGCAGCTGCCCTAGCCTAATAACTGCGGCCACCTCAGATCTGGCGTTTTGGTCACAGTTCTAACCAAACCTAATGCAGCAAAATGGTAGGTACAACTTTAACGTAGCAGTGAGACCACTCTCAACAAACAGCCACCACCTGCCCAAATATCAAAAATAGTTTTGTGAAATCATTGATTTTGAGCAATTTGTAAATATGAAAAGTGTTTTTGATAAAAGTAGTATTGTGAAATGATACATTTGCCAAATTCATAAAATGAAAATTGTTCAAAATAACTTTTTGATAAATTTATACGATACATTTATGAATGGTTGTTTGCCTAGTGCATGTTAGTGAAAGGTTTTTGGTTTGTTCTGCAAACGACGAGGATCCGTTTCGAATACTTTGCAACGTTCGAGGTTGCAGGATGAAAAATATGACGGGTGTCGTTACAGATTTTGAAAGTTATTTTATCTATTACATAATTGTATGTATCTATCTATCACAATGCCTTGATACTTTTCAGTGTAACTTCATACCACGCTATGCGCATGTATCTACAATATGTAATCCATTAAAAAGTATTTTATCACAATTTGTTGCACTTGTACTGGCCTGGCAGATGAGAGTAGTTTGTGAGTAAGCACAACATGTTTATTAGTAAGTCGACTGCAGAGGTTTTTATCGGTCAGGATATCAGTATATATTCCATTTGGAAAAGAAATTGTTCGTTTCAAACCATTTTTATTTTTTTTTTAAATATACTACTCGTATAAAGCGGTGAAAATAATTATAAATTCAAGTGGAACTACGAAGCCCTACATGGGAGTGCGTTTATTGAGAGATTGACCTTTACTAAGGTTTCACAATGTCGGCACCGCTTTGTTCTTTTCATTTAATATAACATGATTTCGTAAATCACAGTATTCTAGCTTGTGTGAACAATTAATCATGTTACAATTATATTTATTTTTGTGTGTATATATGTATATGTATACAGTAGCGTATTGTACCATTTTGTTCACAACAATAGGGAATACACCCACTGCGAAAATAACGCATATGTGGGTACTGAGAGTACATACATAGATACAAAAATGTAAATCGATATTGTAATTGACAAATATTTAGACGATTCGATGAGAATTATTTATTTATACCATTAAAAACGTGATTAATATTTTGAGTCTTCTACAATATTACAATCTAAACTAAAATAAATCAAATGAGAGTGAGATCGTAAGATCTCTTCAAGATAAGTTGATGTCGTTGGATACGGGCGGCATGTACCCGGTGGTTGTAGAAATCTATAGAGAGGCCTTTATTCAACAGTGGACGTATGATAATAATGATAGGTTTATACGAGTATGTACGTGCATCATATTTGCAAGACATGGATATTCAGGTTTTTGCACTGTTATAAATAACGATAAAATGCGTGTCTCTATTTAAGATTTAATTCAATGAGAGTAGTAGGTGGAGTTTCTTTCGGCATTTCTTTTCAGAGGTTGTCATGTAGCATAATGCCCTCCGTTCTTTCAATATGACGTTTAAAAATGTTTGAATAAATGATTCTATTATGTTCTATTCAAGTGATTGTTAATATAACAGCTTTGGAAACCGTTTAAGAAATTCCATTTTACCTGCTATTTCAAACTGCGCACTGGTATTACAATTTACACGGTGTCAATAATGGAGTTAGTTACAATGAAGCCGATTAATGTAACTAATTAGCATTCGAATTTGTTAATAGATATTGAAACAATTAGGAAAAACTATTAACATGGCCGAAAAAGAAGACATACTATTAATATTTCAGAATTTTTAGATTAACCATCATCTATGCTTGTTGTGTATTGTTTCCTTAATCAAATTTAACACAATACTCGTAAAATGCATTGAAGTAGTTTGTGATCGAACATGTTTAAAAATGAAATAAGTTATAAAAATAAGAAAGTTCACATTTATAACTCACTTGAAAGTTATTACAAAAATCAGTTACTTTTGATGTTGTCTGTAAAAGTTGAATTGAAGAACAGTTTACGTGATGTCTCAAATCTTTTAAAACCATCGCTAAAAGTACCTTCGAAAGATGGACTCATTATTAAAGAACTACATTAAGGTGCAGCATGTTTCGAAGTAGAAAATTATCAGAAGATTGCAGATAAGCACCAAGACCTTTCACTAAACAACGGTTCCATAAACTTTCTCTTAAAAAACTATCTGTATCGATCAATGGAGAACTAAGACAATGAAAGGGTAGCTTTCTGAGATCACACCGAAGTGTCGGCTACATCTTGATAACTGAATTTACTGGAGCCCAACTTAGAGAGCTGGTCTTTTGTTTTAATAACGATTGATAAATTGGATTAGATATCGCTTTTTGACTTTTTTAGTTATATATGAAGAGGTCTTGCACATAATACATAAACATAATACATAACATAAAAAATATGTCCTAAATGTCTGTTGAAATATTATTTCACCTGAATTTTTTTGTCAAACCATGGTTCCAATTCCGTTCAATTTATACAGCGAACTTTACGTATTTCTGTGAAGTATTTCAGATTTTATTCAATTATTTAAAGTCCTACTGTTACGTTTTCTAACTTTTAGCATTTAATAGTGTGCGACGTTATGGAGTTTAAACTAAAATTTAAAGAATACAGGTATAATCCAATAGCCCTTCATTACTTTTATCGTTACTTCTGGGACCTATACTTTTTATTTTCTTATGTTTTTTTAGTCAGTCATTCAAAATATTTGTGTAATCAAGTTTATTATAGTATTTGATACTCAATAGTTAGTTATCACTAATTGGATTTCGAGGGGCTCATTAAGCGTACACAGAATTCTGGCGTTTGTATGCTTAAATCCGTACATTGTCCGTTTGTTCCGTCAAAATAGCGGAGTGTACGTGATTCGCGTTACAATGTCGCATGACAAAGGCCGTAGAATTGAGGAAATTGCATCTCTCAAATCCTATTTCAATGCGACATGAAGTTCACGCGCGACCACCTTACCTGGTTCATTTGACTGGAAACTTAGATAACTATGCAATTTGAGCTGCTCCAAAAAAGATTATTTACAGTTCATCAGATGTCCGGAATTCCAAATTAGATTAACTTTGTCTTCAGACCGGGCAATTTCGTCTGCCAACGTTAATTGATATTTCGGAGAAAGGTCTGTTTTCGATTGTACGTTCACTAGAATGCGTATCTACTTGTTTAACCTGCAGTTATTTGTTAAATTATTTATGACTGCTTTATTTAATAATTACTTTCGAATACATAGTATAAAATGTAAATGCTACAGTAGATGATTGTTCTTTCCTTAAGATGAGGTAATAGATGATTTGACGACTTCCGTGTTTGCTCAATCAAAACAAATACTTAAGGTTAATTATTTATTTATTTAGACTTCAAGGAAATCATAATATTCAGGAGCGGAAAACAAGAATTCTTGTTAAGTCTGCGTACTAGAGTTTTCAGTATCTTTTACGTCGGATAATATCACCCGTTTTCCATGTGTTGTTCGGATTAAGAATTTTGCAGCAATCCATCGCATTCCTTAAATGTTGTAAAAGGCGACTAAGGGACTCCAAACCAGAGGGGTGGACAGCAGCGTCCCTTCTGCGGAACAGCAGCCATACTGCGCTGATCAACTCGCCTACCAAGCGTGGTGAGTATTGACACATTACCCCTAAAATAACAACAGTGACGACGTGAACATACGGATGTTACCGTTGAGTGGGGGGAGGCCTTTGTTCTGCAGTGGACGTTTTTTGGCTGCTATGGTGATAGATTTCGTATTTCTGGGACCTATGTTCATATAACCCCCAAAATGACAACTAAATTACTGTGTAAATCTATGGAGGAGGCTTTTGTTAAGAAGTGGATGTTCTTTGGCTGATATGAGGATGATGATGATAAATGCCGCTCAAATCATGTATATTGAAAATCTCGGCGTGTCCAAATATCGTATCAGGCATTCATTCCGACTCCTTCAACCAAATCCAATTTCAATTTGACATCTTTATTACAGTTTAATTTAATGCTCATTATGATGGAGCGTCGATTCCCATGTTATCAGAGATGCAGATGGGGACAACAAAAACGTAATGCGTTTGTCTATTAAGAACATCTTGGGTGGCGTTATAACGAAAGCGGTCTGTTTTCCATAACCGGCTTTCCTGTGTCCTAGCCGCGTATCGCAGTCTTCCTGCCTGCCGCCCCTTTTACTGCTCCCCTTGCGGTGACACATGCAGAATTTTGATAGGACGATGACAAATGAGCAGTAAATCAACATGAATACTAAGATTTGTTTGTTCTAAATTTGATAGGAGATGAGCGATATGAATATTAAAACTATTGTTTGTCATCAAATAAAAAGATTGGGTACTTAGTTCTTGAGTATATTACTCTTATTTTTTGGCATGATATTTACCTTTATCTTTTATGTGTAAAAATCTCAAATCTATTCCAATTTAAGAAAGTTTAAATTGCGATGGATTCATTAGTTGGTTCTGGAAATTATACAAAAGATTATAACGACAGCTACGAGTAATGACTGCTTCATGCCTATAATATCACGGAGGGCTCTACTATGTATTCTGTTTTTTCTTTTCGGAATTACGAGCTCATTATAACGAATGAATGCATTCATCGTAGATTTGGTATGCCTACAGTTACCATGACAGAATGATTAAAACCTCCATCGGCTTTAATTACTTGCGGTACAAACATGCAAAATAAATCCTACGCAAATATACGCATGTGCGCTTATGACGTTATTTACAGGCACTCATAAGAAATGTGTGTAAATAACAATATAGGTAAAGGGAGGGAGCCCGGACATGGTGATCTATATGCAAATGTTATAACCCGCTTATTATATTTTCCGGACGGGGAACAGTAAGCCGTGAAAATTCAGTCAGCGATACTCCATCAAAATTTATTGAGGGTTCCGTGTGCACGCGGTTTTACAAAGTTCGTATAGCGCCACCACGGTGTGCCTGTGGCTTTATGAAAAACATGTTTTTCGCGGGCTGTCCCAATTTTAGAAATTGATTGATGGTACACCCCGATTGCTGTTTAGATTGTGTTACGAAATATTTTGAGGATTCATTGCTTCGAGATTTTTGACATGTGAAAGTCAGACAAGATTTGGACAATGATGTCGTGATGCTTCGATATAATGATTAAACGAAATTTTGGAATGTTGTATATGGAATGTTATAATTTAAAACAATAAAAACCCTAACTTATTAACTTGTATTGATGTTGTATACCAAATATTTCAGGCAAGTGGGTTCTTTTAATTGGAAACAATATAAATATTTTCAGTAATTTAGTATGTACAGAAAAATATATTCGAGAAAGGCCTCCATCCTAAAACAACCAAGAAAAATTTCTGTAACAAAAATTCAATTACAAATCTATAGAAGCTATTTCAGTCTGATAACAAAATTTTCCTCGAAGAAATATTGTGAGTACAAATTGAGGAGGAATATTAATTAATTTCAAAGAGTCGTTTCAGTGATTCCAATAGCACATTGGTTTGTGGGTACGCTTCAATTTTTATTGGTATTTATATGTTGGACGAATTCTACATACAAATTAAATACACTCTACATCAAAGAGTGCCTCACGCGATTGCGGATGTGCGAGTTTACGGTTCACTTACTAGAAATTACATTGCAGAACAGTGCTATTTAATTTTGTACTTGCTTGTTATTTGAAACTAGGGCTTGATTGCCCAGATAATTATGATTTGGTCTGTAAAGGTGTGGTGTGTAACGGTACAATTTTTTAAGGTATCAATATAATGACCACCAAAACTAAATGAAGCTCTATTACTAACCTAAATAAAAAATACTGGTAGCACATCAAATTAAGTTTGATCAAATATTGTCATGGTAGGTTAAGGTAACATTTTGGTGACCATTTACTAGTTTTTGGCAACGAGACTTTTTCTGATGGTCAGGTAAACATCATAGCTTGTCATAAGCATTTAATGAATCTTGAAGTAAATAAAAAACTTCCTAGTAGTTTTCACCGTGTTTCTTCGATAGAAAACGTGTTTTGCAAACAAAATTTATTTTTACATTTAATTTTATCTATCCTATTATTAAGCATGATATTTAATAATAATAATATTAAATTCTCTTTATTGTTCATACAGCTATACGTCAAGCTGTACATATCTAGTTTAAGTTTATCTCTTATCGTAAGGAAAGCCTATAAAATGCGAGATCAGCTTATACTGGAAATGTATAATAGCTTGATGTATAGCCGTGTGTACACCATAAATCATTTTGACGGCATAAAAAAAGGTACAAGTGGCGGTCTTATCGTAATTCGTCGATCACTTCCAGACCACCATTGGATCTGGAATGTTATTGAAAGTACAAGTGGTAGCTTACGGGATTATTTTAGGCCCGTACGCTGTAGCACAAAAATAAGTAAAACTTGAGTAGATATGCAACAGGTGAATATAAATGCTGGAACTATTACGTGGGGTTTATATTTGACTAACGCGATTTCGACTTAGCTTTGATTTTCATTCTCTAATACGGGCCTTAGAGTAATATGAGTAAATATTTTACATCAAATAATCCAAAAATCATATATTATAATACATACACATAATATTACAACATAGCTATATATATAGACCTACATAAACATGCTCATTTAGTGAATAAATTAATTTATTAAACACAAATATCCGTGTGGTGTCCATATGAGGAATATAGCACCACTCCATCTTCTCCCGTGGACGTCGTAAAAGGCTACCAAGGGACTCTAAACCAGAAGTTCTATGGAACAACAGCCATACGTAGTGGTCGCTAACCCGCCTGCCAAGCGTGGTGACTACTGGCAAATTTCCTCCAAAATTATGGACACACGGCATGTATCCAGTCGTTGTGGAAATCTATAGCGGAGGCCTTTGTTCAGCAGTGGACGTCCTTTGACTGATATGATGATGATAAGGTGGTTCAATCTTAAGTCATCACTGCTAAACAAGGGCCACTCAATGACCGCTACTAAGAAGATTCATATTCAAATTTCCTTAAATAAAGCGAAAGCGAACAAAGGGAAAGCGGAGCATCGTATCAGCCACAGGATATCGACTGCTGAACAACGGCCTATAGATTTCCACAATGAGCGGTCACATGCCGCTCTCATCGAACGACTCCCAGCGACCTTCACCAGGTCGTCTGTCCACCTCGTTGGAGGTCGTCCCACGCTGCGTTATCCGGTGCGCGGTCTTCATTCGAGAACCTGTTTGGCCCAACGGCCATCAGTTCTACGAGCAATGTGCCCCGCCCATTGCCACTTCAGTTTACTAATCCTTTCAGCAATGTCGACAACTTTAGTTCTTTTAAGGATCTCCTCATTTTTGATTCGATCTCGTAGAGAAACACCAAGCATAGCTCTCTCCATAACTCGCTGAGTGACCTTGAGCTTTCTTCTGGTGCCCATTGAGAGTGACCACGTCTCTGTTCCATATGTCATCACTGGTAACACACACTGGTTAAAGACTTTCATCTGGCATCTTTCTGAGGCATTGCGGTATTGTTGACGGAAAGACGTTGCGAAGTTTCCCGAACGCTGCCCAGTAGAGTCGGATTCGACGATTGAACTCTTTCTCGAAGTTGAACCTAACTAACTGGACAGTTTTCCCAGGTAGACATACAAAGACGAAAGCGGATTGGTGATGCGTATTATAATGCTTATTAGCAAACTGGAAATCGCTTCGGCATTCTCCTGATATTCTCCCTTGCCCAGAAAGAGGATGGAGAAGAGAAGAGAAGGATGGAGAGGTGTATTCTTTGTCAAGAACAAAATGGACTTAGAATGATCTCTATATCTGAATGGCAAATCGTTCCCATAAAGAAGATCTCTCTGAATATTCAATTCCAGAATATAGTAATTCTTAAAGTTTCGCAAAATGAATACATGATTTTATGTTTTCTTACTGATTTTATAAAAATCGTCATATAAGTAAATTGGCGATTGCTGAGCAGTTGCTTGAGTCAGGACCAAATCACTGGATTGAGCTGCGTGACCCGAAAATTCTCTCAACCGATCGGCATTACTATCAGAGATTTATTCGAGAAGCGATTGAGATTTATAAACATCGAAATTTCAATCGAGAAGATGGATTTCGGTTATCCGCGTCATGGAATCTAGTGATAAAGATGTGTTCCCGTAGCGGTTTATCTTTTTTTTTATGTTTTAAAAAAACGTTGCCCCACACTAGTATGTGTCGTGGGTGCGTTTACAGACAGTAATTCCACAAACAATACACCCAGACCCGAAACAACTACCTGCAGATCATACAAATATTTGTTCCGTGCGGGAATCGAACCCGCGATCCAGTGCGCAGCAGCCGACTGTATCAGCCGCTGCACCAACCGTGCCGTCAATCTTTGTGTATACCTGCTGATACTGTCAGTAGTGTCATAGTGTGTGTCGTGACGGTGCACTGCAAGACCAAGTGCGGGTAGTTGGTAACAACTCCCGCTCATCTCGACGGTGACACCCGCTACTCCAGTCTACTCGTGGCCACGGTCAATGCAATTTGATAGAAATGTTGAGGTTAATCAAAATATTATTTGTATATTAATCCGTGCGCGAATAGATCCGCTACTATCATAAAATCATTCAGAAACATAGCTACTGCCTGCACACAACAAAACAATTTGTATAGGAAACGTGCAATTACTAGTAATTATTATAGCTATAAAGTAAATTACCTACTCTACTGTGGAATCCAATAGTGTATTAAAAAAATCAACCGCGCGGTTTTGAATGGGTATCGAAAGTAACAATGGGTGAAAGTAAATCACTGAGGATAGGACAAAAGCAAACTGACCCGGCTATTTTTATTTCCAGCCGTGAAATCGTCTTAACGAATTAATCCAGCCATGGCCGATCCGAGCCGATTCACTTTGGTACTCCTTCCGTTGTAGCTGTTTGGCTTTGTGTTGTGTATCTATGAACGACTTTTAGTCGCAACATTTTTGTAGTGTGGGTGTCATGCCCAGTAAGGAAATAGTTATCAAAAGATTAGTAGGTACGTTTGAAATAAATAAGTTATATTATTAATATCTCTCTTTTCACGGTTTAATAGCCTCTGCAAAGAGGAACCCGTACTTTTCATAGGAATATTAATAGGAATACGCAGAGGAACTTTAGATTTATTTTATTTAGTATCTGATGCCCAATATTATCTACAATATACATAAACATTACGGACACAGTGATGTTTAATGCTTAAAAATACATTTTTATTATTGCAATTTTTATTGTAATGTTAATTATTTTTAAATGGTATCATGAATCAAATGTTGCATTTTAACAAACTTTTTTACTTTTTGAATAAAGGATAAATATTATTATGAGATTAAACTCCCAATGAATTCCCACTATTAACTTAATTTTTACTTTGTCACTTGTATTTTGCATTGGAATAACTTTTTTTTAACACTGTTGATTAGCCGCAAAATAACTCACTGTGATGGTACCTACCTAGCCGGTACTCTTGCGCTGAGAGACCTGCCACAAGTGATGTGTCTTCTACTCACTGGTTACTACTTTATCCATCGAGTTATATCTACGAATGGTGATCGACGAGAAATCGGAACATGTTATTACGTAAAATTAATACGTGCCCGGTTCGACTTTATTATCCAGCTCTGAACATCGCAGTAATAATAGAATATTGCGAATTTGTTCTACCCAACAATTTAGTCGGGTAATCGCAGACGTGCGCTATTCCTTAAATTTCCCCTAGTTTGGGACACCCCTCCCGGAATTCCTTATTCATTTGTGGCATTACATTAGGCGTATTGTCCCTAAATGAGACGTTGAAAGAAAGTACAAATGGCATCTTATATTGAGTTTCCGGAATGAGCCGTTGTGTTATAAAATTGGTTGGAACGAGAGTTTTATGGCAGCTAAATGGAGCTATAGCAATTAAAAGATCTACTAAGACTTGCTTTTAGCGAACATCATCATTTTCAAATTTCAAAGTCCACTGCTGACCACACAGAGCTCCTCCAAAGATCACCACAACGGCCGATATGGGTGTGTTGTGTGCTCTTTGGGGGGTTTTGCTATAATCGCCCCGCTTGGCAGGCGGGTTGGCGATCGCAGTTGAGTTGTTAATGTACTCGAAAGATGCTGCTGTCCATCCTCCGGATAATCCTATAGTCACCTTTTACGACTACGGGATGACAAGGGTTGGTGCCAACCGTAGCCTGCACCACAGGGTATTTGCGGCTTTTAGCGATACAACTAAATATTTACAAGTACAAACACATATTGTTGATTGAGAAGTGAAAGATGACAAAAATGACAATATTAATCATGACATCCACCCGTAAACGCTGCTGCTGTTGGACATGTGCTTTCCCATTACCACTACAGTGAGCGGTCAATAAGTGTTACTTGGCAGGCGGGTTTGTGATCGCAGCATGTTGTTATTAGCACACAGAAGGATGCTGCTACCTAAAGATATTGGAAGAAAGGAGATATGCCATGTAGTTCAAAATGTATGTGAGCCTAGAAATCCAGTTTTCCCCTACCATTCTTCATAAAAACACACTAATGCACACAGTTACAAGTTCTCATCAAATGAATTGATTAAACACAACATTGTAATTGGCTACTCATATTAAAACACACCCACGTTATTAGTATTACTAAAGTTATTAATTTTGCTTCGGTTTTTGCATTACATCCCCGAACAACACGACACTTTAACAAAGTTTCATTTACGCGATCGAATCTCAACTGATGTTATAAAACGGCCAATTTTTCCGAATGGCCAGGATTGTGCATGTTGCGATGGCACGGTTACCTATCCTCTTGTTATCAACCATGTTTGGAGAAGGGTGGTGTGTTATTTGCCGGGAACCACACGCCGAATATAAAGTAAAGTTGCTAAAGAATACAATAAAATATTGAATTAAAAATATGGCAATACTCTAATTCAATAATAAAAATACGTCACTATAATAGGAACCTACGGACAGTAGAATAATAAAATAACAACAAATCCATACAAATAAATAAAATGTGTCTATTTGTATTATTAAAATAACAGCTTTTAACTAAATGCATATGAAAGTATATACGGTACCTATAACAAAAAACTAGTTTTAAAATTTTTGTCTGTTTGTTCCAGCTTATCTCGAAAACCGCTTGACTGATTTTGACAGAACTTTCACTGGCAGATAGGATGTTTAAGGAGTAACTTAGGCTACTTTGATTTTAGGAAAATAATTAGTGTTCCGCGCAAGTAAATTAAAACCCATAAAATCTAATATAGTCTATGCCCTGGCTGGAGGCCTCTTTTGGCTTCGCCAGAAATAACCGGTTGAGTAACCACATTTCCCAGAAATGTATCCGAGAAGTGTGTGTGTGCCGTGTGGTGCCGGCTCAGAATGCCACCACCCCATCTCCTCCCATGGGTGTCGTAAAAGTCGACTAAGGGATTAGCCGAGGATGGGCAGCAGCGTCCTTCGAGTACATTAACAACTCAACTGCGATCGCCAACCCGTCTGCCAAGCGTGGCGATTATGGCAAAACCCCCCAATGAGCCCACAACACATCCATATCGGTCGTTGTGGACATCTTTGGGGGAGGCCTGTGCCCAGCAGTGGACTTCATTCGGCCGAAATTATGATGATCCGAGAAGCCTAATAAAAATAAAGTCTATGCCGAACTACTCTAAATTATTTGTAAATAATCTGATTTATTTTAAATTAAACGGCGGGAGAAACCACGTTATGCAGCTAGTAAAAGATAAAATTAAAGTATATAAGCAGCTCTTCCTCTCTCCTACTAAACTATGCTGTGCCCAACAGAGTCCATAACTGATCCATAGATTTAAACATAGCATCTGTTTTTAACTTTATTCATTCCATAAATGAAATAAAGAATTGAATTGAATTTATTCTTAACTGCTTACGTGCTTTAGTAGCAACGATAACTTTCGTAACAGTTCAGCCTACATTCAAAATTCTGTGAATAAAAGGTCTTATTTTCTATTCAATTAACTCTCTGCTATTTTAACTTTGTGTTCTGCAGCGATATTGCTCACAGACGTCTTTTACACACAATTTCTCTTGAATCGCTGTATCATATTGAAGATTTCCTACAAAAACATTCCATTTCTCTCAGACCGATATTAAAAGCATACTCTGATGTATTTTCATATGGATGTACTATATTTAAACGTGGCATTAGCTGGCAATAATTTCGATTTAAGCTAATAAAGCTAAATAATTTCGAACTAAGCTAAAATCATTTAATTCAAGATATTAGTTATAGACTGGAATCATTCCTATATTAGCAGTTAAAAAAGTGCTCATAGCGAGTTCGACTCACTGATCTGTAAACGATCGGTTAAGCTTCACTCAGCGCAATCAGTGTATGGATGGGTGACCGCACATGTGTTTCAAATGAGCATCTTCGTGCTACGGAGGACACGTAAAATAGTTGGTCCTGGTTGTTGTCAGTAGAATGCAGTAGTTTAGCCAAGTCGGAGGTGAATCCAAACGATGAAGAAAAAGAAAATGATTAATAGGTTTCGTTTAGCATAATAAATGCATTAGAAACTCTTTGAATGGAAATGCCTTCCTACCTGGCCTGTTATATATTCCAAACGAAAACGCCAATTTTATTAATACAACTTCTTTGTCAGATTTCGCATTGATTCTGCAAGCAGCGGTCGAAATATATTGGATGGAAAGGAATGGAATTCTTCGAATATTTTTATTTTCTTTCCGTAGTACGCGTCTACGCATGATTCATATTATTGGTGTGCCCCAGTGTTTAATCAACGGTTTAAAATACGTGGACAATACATAAAAAAACGAAATGAAAAAGTAACTCTTCTAATTTAGATGTTTATAAATCCTACGTGGTATGCGGTTGTTGGTATTGCTGTGTGGTGCCGGCTAAGAATACCACACCCCATCTCATCCCGTGGGAGTCTTAATGGGCGACTATGGGCTTAGCCGGAGAATATGCCGATTATGAATTGATATCAAGGGGATGGGCAGCAGCATCTTCTCGTGTGCTAAATAACAATGTACTGTTATCATCAATCCGCTTGCTAAGCGCGGTGATTATGACCGTTAATTGTAGCTATCATTAGGAAGCTCAAGTTCAGCAGTGGACGTTTACAAGCTAATCCGCATGTGTCCGTGAGTATGTGTGTTTGCGTGTGAGATTGTGTGTGTGTGTGTGTATATTTTGTTCCTTCTGTATTTCCTAATTCTTTCAGCAAATACCTAATAAGTAGAAATTCTTAATTACTGTATTATTGGTTTCGAAGATAAGATAGGTAATATTAATTAATTTAGTATACGTACTTTCGAGTAAGATAATCTTAATTTAAAATTATTATCGAACTCCAAAGCAAGCCACAAAATTTAACTTGAGAGGCTTTATTTTGAAAATTGATAAGGGTGGTACACCTACATTAATAGAAGCCACAAAAAGTTATTAATTGGATTCCACCCTGGTAATAATACCTTGTAATTCCCCTTGTTTGTGTTATTTTTATGTTACTATTTCGTATTCCGAGAGGTGCCTGGCAAAGAATAGACCACCCTCCTCCGCCAGTGGGTGTCGTAAAAGGTGAATAAGGTTTGATATCAAGAGGATGGGCAGCAGAATCCTCCCGTGTTCTTAATAACAACAGGTACTGCAATCACCGTGCGTGCAGCATAGCACCGCGAACAGTGAGGCTTCGGGGGGATTCCTTGCAATTTCCCCGCGGAGGGCGACCGCTTCACAGTCACCCTCTCCGAGATGTGCCTATAGGCGAGGCACCAGTGGGTGGCTCTAGTGTGATCATACGAGGACCTGGAGCCCCTCTTAGGTGTCGAAGATGACCGCTCCAGTAGTTTTAGCCGGTAGGAGTCCGGTATGCCCTTTTGCTCTACCCCGGGGCCGAGGAAGTTCATGATGATTGCACTGGGATAAAGAAAAGCTACTGCAGTCAACAATTCGCCTGTCAAGCGTAGTAATTATGGTAATACCCACTTTAACCGCTTATAGTAATAATTATTAATAGTAATTATTGCCACGCTGAATGGCAATGCTTATTCTTTGACCAAAGAAAAGTTTCTTATGTACATATGCATCCTAAATTCTGCCACATTTTGTTTTATTACGTTATATGTGTTTGTATCTCATGCACCATACTTAATTGATTGATTGTTTATACACAGTCTGAAAAACATCGGTTAATATTTTTAGATCTTTTGAAATTGGTAAATTAAAATAGCAATATTTGCTATGCGATTGTTTTATTACAATGATTTTGTGTGGATTTGAAATGGTTTCCAATATCGTTATTTTAAATAGAATGTAATAAAATATGATTCATCTCCGTAACACACCTATGTATGTACATCCAAACGTGTTTGTATTTAGAAACGCATGATTTTATTTTGTTTATATTTTTCTTTTTTAATAATAATCATGGACCATGAAATCCAGGATAGGATATCCCCATTATCATGGGAAGAGTTTACAAATCATAGGCACTATTACTCACCTGTTCATTGTTCCCTGTGACTTTAACAAGTCGCTTTACCACTGCGTCAACCACCCACCATCTTATGCGGTGTTATTGGACGATACTACCCAATATTTACACTTATATGGCATTAATATTAATTTGAGCACATAACTCATAGTAGGTGCTCACTGATCGGTAATAGATCAGCGCAGTTAAACAACGCTCGGCGCGGTCGGTATATGGATGGGTGACCGCATAGCGGTGTTTGAACTGAGTATCATCGTGCTTGGATGGACACATAAACTCGTCGATATCAGTTGTTGTCATCATACGGTGATCGTTAAGTCAAGCTAAGGCTTTAGGGCAGCTTGACCCACTCTGACACAATTTTGGTCACTAATCATACGAAAAAAAAGATGATGTGTTTAGTGGCCAACCTAGGCCAACATAAGCAAGATAGAGACACAAAACTATATCATTGTAAATGTTTAACCAGATATGAAACGTGAAGACTTACATTCGCTGTTCATTCACCATTGCCCAATAAGAAACTTCCCCACATGTTCCCATGCCTCGCCTAGAGCTTATCTAAACCAACCACTGATAAATCAACTGGAAAATTGAAAACAGGAATCTCCGCTCCGGTGCAAAACTTAGCTAACTTTGATTAACCGGATTCACCTACCTGATTAAAATTTCGAACGCCATTTCAATTACATTTGCTTTTGTAACTTTTTATTTAGTTCACTTTATATTTCAATAATATATATATGTATCTGTTGAGTTTACAATAGTTGTCAATTCATAGTTGAAGTAACAATTTGTCCAATTATAGAATCGGAGCAGCTTGGAGGAAATCCTGGTATAATAAAAAAAAATCTTAGAGTATATATATATTTGATTACTCTGTGTCTCGAACTTTGGAAACAATCGATGCATGTATTAGTAGTTATCGAGTGGGAGTCTCCACACTTTATACACTTTTTTTACTAAGCACTATTACTTTATTCAATCTTGGAGATATGTAGATAAGCTTCAATGTGTAGTAAGTCTCAATCATTTCTAGCTAGAAGATAAACATTTATTAACAACACTTTTGTTTCCAGAACAAAGATTTATTGTAGTAACTTTTATACTCGATATGCGTTTTGTTTCTATTGCGAGATCAAATTGCTATCCAACTTTTAGACACAAATGCAGAACTTTTCTCATACAATGGAAAGGTACGCTTGAGTTAATCCAAACGTACTGAGAGACTTGTACTGTTTGAAGCGATTTATCGTCTTAAGAAAATAGACAGAATCGTAAATCAATGTGTTTTCTAAGTGCACCCAACAATTGTATATTGTTTACGAAAACAGCCTTACTACACGTTTTTTCTATAGAACCAGAACAAAAGTACGACAACATGTTCCATTGTAAGTCATCGCAATTGTATATAAACAGATAGCATCGTAGTCTTATCTTACGTATATGTGTCGATATAAAACAGAATTGCGATATTTCTATCATGATACAGTCGCATAAATGGGCAAGCGGCTTGATTCTGTGACTTCTTCAGATGAAATTTAGATAAGGTCTCGTCCTCACGTAGTTCGCGTACTGTAAGTAATTGGATGGGGTGGGCGTGGGGCGGACTTATCGACACTCGTCAATCGCAATAAAACTCTGCAAATCGCAGTATGTGGACGGTTACTTACGTTGGCCGATTTATAGATACAGAAGCAATGACTACGCATTGCAGTTATTACTGTATTCCGGAAATGAAATGCATTTGCCGATTTGCGGTAAAGCTAGCCTGAAATTATTTTGAGCTAAATAGCTAAATAATAAGCTTACTAGCTACTGCGGTTTAGCAACATTATTATATTTATAACGTAACTGTTAAATGTAAATACATTTGAATAAAACTGTTCTGTACATAAGAATTTAATATATTTGAATATAAAAATAAAAAGTCACTAGAAAGCCCGGTAAATAGTCATTTCATTTTTTAATCCATCAAAAGTTATGAGATATCTGAAAAACACAAATTGTATTTTGCTTGCACTGTTATAAACATACTTATGATTAATTTGTAGCATAATATAAAACAGCGATGTTGCGAGTATTTGCATCCGCAATTTCGGAAATCTGCATTGATTTAGACATCCGCATCTGCAATAATCATTGAGGTTGCGACAAGTTATTGGTCGAGCCCGGCGAGTAGCATGTGCCGTGCGCAATGCGCATGTATGCATGTATTTTACTTTCTGTGATTGACCAATAGGAAGGAATCTTGATTTTGGGCATGCGCCCTCCTCACTAGCAATTGATATGATTCGATGCGTTTTTATGTTTTGTTATAATAATACATGTGTTTTTTTATTACAAATCAATCACACCCTCAACGAGTTTATTGTACGAGTTATTTTTAATTAATTTAGTGTTCTACCATATTGTGAGTTGAGTGAGTGTTCCATCGTAAATAATATACAATGTCACCGAGGTAGAGTGTGATTTGGACACACAAAAACACATTTCTTTCATTTATTCATATAGTTAAACTAAGTTTTACTTAAAACTACTTAACTAAAAACTTGAAAAAATCCGCATCCACATTCGCATCCGCGGATGAGAAAAGTTCGCAACAACCCTAATATAAACTGAAACACCGAGGTACTTGATTCAAAAAGAAACCCAATATGCATAGCAATATTTATTTATTTATATACGCTTTAATGTACTTCATAATAATTGATCACGGAAGTTTAAAATAAACAGTTCAATGGGCGGTCTTATCGCTATCCACGATCTCTTCCAGGAATCTATAGTGTATTTCGCGGCGGTGTACAATAAAGCTTTATCGTTTCGAGTAGTATAAAAAAAGAAAGCATAAAACTAACAACTCCTAGCAGCGTAATCATCATATCAGCAGAAGGAGGTCCGCAGCTGAACAAAGGCCTCCCCAATTTTGTTTTCACAACGACTGGCTACACGATTCCTAGCTTTCTTCACAAAGTTTGTCCATCACGTTGGGAGTTTGGGAGGCTCTCCCACGCTGCGTTTACCGTCGGTCTCCACTCAAAAACCTTTTAGCCCCAACGGCCATCAGTTCTATGAACTATGTGCCTCACCTATCGCCACTTCATAAGAATAAGCAGCCTAATATAAATATTTAAAAAAACTTTTATTTGTTTATTTTTTGACGGTGCCCCCAGTTGTCACCCCACTTGTGTCAAGGGTCTCTACACTATACAGACATCAATTTCAGATGCACAAAACAACGGTGTTATACAAATAACACCGATCCAAAATATATCTTCTGAATGATTGCAAACACAATTGAAAATAATTTGAATATAATAATAAACTCGTTTCCGCTTTCAAATTGCAAGTTACGCAAAGATTAATGATTAATATTCTTCAAGTTATTATTGTTTTAATTAACTTTAGAAATTTGTTTTGCTTGTTTTAATTTCTAACTGTATGTTTATTGTTACAGGTATGGACATCGATCACTGAATCATAATCTGAAAACAGGTAAAATAAAAACATTACTACGGT
The DNA here is from genome assembly GCA_947459985.1 of Diloba caeruleocephala. Lineage (NCBI taxonomy): Eukaryota > Metazoa > Arthropoda > Insecta > Lepidoptera > Noctuidae > Diloba > Diloba caeruleocephala. The sequence goes on from OX381619.1 coordinate 9,983,251, forward strand.
ACGTTGCGCGCAGTGGCTAACCAAATGGCTTTCAGGCCAGGGCCTTTATTAGATTCCCGCAGTGAACAATTGTATAACTTACAGATAATTGCTCCGGCACCGTGATTAGCTAAAAACAGTGACAGCAGACGCGACAGCAGCTATCGCGCAGCCAAGGAGCCACCGGTGGCCAATTGCCTGAAATTGAAAGGCGAGGATGCAATTTTTAGTTCATTGTACGTCCGACAGAGTGTACGTCAGAGATCTTCGCCTGTTTAACCGCTATCGGCAAATACATAACACCAAAATGACGTTTGACTGCAGCGTCTACGCGATTTACGCCTATCGCAAACCGTCTGCGACATACGTACCTAATCAGCGAGCGGGTCTGAGTGTTTGTGCATGGGAGGATCATGTCTGTAAACTGTACCCACGATACAGGAGAAACCCAGAGCGCTGGGCAGAGTTTAAGAAAAATACGCTTCAGAATTTTTGGCTAATCTCAAGTACGCTGCAATTAAGATAAGGTTTACCACACTCTGCTACAAATTAGTCGTATCGCTAGCCGCGCACTCGTAAAGCTCAGCGCGCGCTCACGATAACCTCTGTTCGAGTTTTAGCGCCCGACTATAAATAGTAAGCAATAAATTTATCGTTACACTACAAGAGTGTCTAACGGTGCAGGATATTACTGGTTCAGTTGATGACCCTTATTTTACTCAATCCTAAATTGGGAACTCACATGGTTTCAATTAACATTTCCTAATTAATTCACATTTCACGCACAGTAGTTTATAAATTTATCCTTTGGATTCCACGGAATATTGTTATTGCTAAATAACTGACATTTCAAAGTAGCACACAAAAATTTGAGGAATAATTTATGGGCCATAATTTGCAAAGCAACTATGAAGTTCTCCAAATGGGAGCGACGCACAACGAATACTTATAAAATGTGAACAAAAACATCCAAATCAATATAATTTTATTACAGCGTTCGACAATCAACAAAAGAACTCGAGACAAAGCACCTTTTTTGACGGCTCATAAAATTTAATTTGTACTCCCCCTAAATATAAATAACCACAAACATAGTATTTGCTATAGCACTCAATGGTCTATTATTGAAAATTTGTTCGAAAAACGAAGCCTGTTAACGTATTTTTTCCATTCGAACAAAGAACGTTTCGTTCTATTTTCTAATTTCGGTTTCGATTACGTCACAGGGAAACAATGACCTGTTGATGCAACTCATAAACAGATGAAGGCAATGAATGATATGTGCATTTTGTTCCGCTACTCGTTTGTTTTTTGTTAAGGGTTTTAAATAAAATTGTTGTGTCAATTGATAAGGATATTTATTATTAGTTTAATGGAAGTGTGAGAACGCTTAAGATAAATTGCTTAAAGAAATAACTGTGAATTTAATTTTCTTTACAACGTTGCTTTTGACCCATGAAAAACCTATACAATGTTAGCATCGGTAATTAAAATTCCTTAGTGATTTCACAGTGATATTGGCACGCAACTAAACAATGCATTCCTTATCCTCATAATAAAATCGATATGTTCGTCTCATTCCCGCAGTCGTAAACTTCGCATGAAAGCACGAAGTGTATTACGTTTTCTTGTTAACGACAATTATGTCGCACGTTTTGGGGCCCACGAAATATGGGCGCACATTAAAATGATTTTTATTGTTTTTCATAACGACTGGGACCACGTGTAGCAGCCATTGTGCGAGTACGGTTACTTAAGTAATACCGCGCAGATGTACGATTTCGTAATATCGGATTAAGAGCTCGAAGGAACACGTGTAAGGATTGTTATTAGATAATTATGTCACTTCGAAAACGGTTGACGAAATAACTGTTTCATGATAGGCAACTGTCACATAATTGTTCTAAAATATTGTTTTCCGTTGCGGTGGTCCGTGTGGTGTCTGGATTAAGAATATAGCACCACTCCATCTCATCCCGTGGATGTCGTAAAAGGCGACTAAGGGAATCTAAACCAGAGGGATGGACAGCAGCGTCCCTTCTGTGAAACGGTAGCCATACTGCGCTCACCAACCCGCCTGCCAAGCGTGGTGAGTATTGGCAAATTCCCCCCAAAATAACGACACATGACATGGCATAGAACCGGTTTTCTATGGAGAGGTCTTTGTAGAAAGAGTTAGTAGTAGACGTGTATTAGCTAATATGATGATGATGGATGATTTTCGCGATTATTTCACATTATATAAATCACTTTTAAGGCATCCTGCAACCACGAATCCTTACCTTGTCCTTCCGTATCAGGTGAAGCAAAAATCTATAATATATGCGATGCGTTATTCTGTTTAGTAATCTACTATGATTATGGTATCGTTGTTTTTTTAAAAATCTGTACGCTCACTTTAGTGTGCTCATACGAGAACTAGGAGCCCGCATTCGGTGCCGAAAGTAATCGTTCTGGTGGTTTGAGCCGATAGGAGCCCGGCATGACCCTCCGCACTTCCCGGGGGTGTAGGAAGTTAGTTCATGATGAATATCCGAAGGACGACCAATAAAAAAATAAAAAAAGTACTTCGTGTATTACTGAAAGCTGCATTAATATTACCAACCATTTTAGAACTAAAGTAACTGCTAACACAATAGTTGTAAGTGCCGTTAGATTTAAAATGATATCTAAACCAAAAAAAAACTGTAATGATCTTGCTCTATTGCACCCGAATACTTAAAATCCAAAGACTTTTCCCTCTCTATCAATAAAATGATTCATCGTTTTCAACACTTGCTGCATGAGTAATCCAAAATCAGTCTATTTTTCATAAAGATCCAACAAAAAATGTGTGACGTAATGCTCTTAATATGAAACCCCATACTTTCACATTGTCGTCGCTTTGAAAGAAAGATTGCTTTTTACGAGTGAATGCATGCCAGATGATTACGTTTTCTGTCGTCAGTGGAACGTACCCATTTCGGCTTATATGATTTACATGGGAATTTTAGCGCCGAAGACCTTTCAGTAGACATTTCACTTGTCATCGCTATCGGTAATGGAATCGGAATAGAACAATATGCCAATAACATAGTCATTGTACATTGGATTATTTTAATGTACATCGTCGTAATAATAAACCTACATTACGGAACTTATTGCGGTAATTTGGTATTAAAACTTTTACTTAAGTCGTAATTGTCTTTGTTGGAGAAAGGAAAATTTCTCAATTACCGTTATTAAATTTTTATCTACTACTTTTTCAATCAATACTTGTCGAACAAAGGAAAGTATTTCATGCCGATTCTGCTTTATTATAAATTTATATTATAATTTTAGATTGATATGAAAATGGAATTGGGGAAAAACTAAATTGTACGAGTGATTAACTTGTAGAATGCGAGCAAAAAACTTATCCAATCTGTTCAATTTCAAAAGGCTTGTAGCCTCCATTACCAGTTTTGTATAGGAAACCATAATAAATGTAGTATCAGTGAGCACTCGTTGAATTACCCGGTGGGGGGCGCGTCTTCCCGGCGGGGAGCCTGACTCAGTCGGGGTAAGGGAACTTCGTTAATGCACAAGTTTATTTGTTTATTTCTACTACAATTTCGCAGAATTGTTTATTATATTGCTATTATGTTGTTGAGAATTGTATTAGTTAGTACTGTGACAACTATTATGATTTGATCTTTTTGAATTAACTGAACCATTTACTTATAATATTTGTGCTGATTAGGTCTTCTTTTTTCGTGTGGTTGGTGGCCAACCTTGTGTCAGAGTTGTTCAAGCCGCCCAAAGGCCTCTAACTTTGGCTTAACAACAACAACAACCTGGACCGACATTTTTATATGCTCTGTGAAGTACGGGGACTCTCAGTTCAAATCTATTGGGTCGCCCATCCATAGTCTGACCGCAACGAGCGTTGCTTAACAGCGCGTATCGTTTACCGACCATTGAGAGCAACTGGCTATGAGCATAGCCAGTTGCTCTCAATCAATCAAATCAAGTCTTTTAATAGTATAACGTTTCATATAAAAATCGGATCGGCACAACAGCAGGGTACAGCTCTATTCCCTTAAACAGAGTTCTACAGAGTAACAAAACATTCATTTACTTTACTTTTAATTAACTTAAGTGTCGAAACATATAGCAGCATGCTTATTTCTGTTTCAATAATAAATTAAAATGTGTTTTACTAACCCGCTTAAGTATTTAGCAGTTAATATTTTATTTTTTCCGCAAGATTTTTCTTATGCAATAATTCAATACGTAAGAATTTCTTTATAAACATGTTCGCTCGTATCTACAGAAATCAGATCCTTTTCAAAACGCACTTATTTCCATACGTTGGCATGTTATTGAAGAGTGGTTCTTTGAATTGCAAATAGGCTGGTCCTCGGGCGGGTTCCATTGAAATGTCAATTTGTTTTCTATTGGGGTGGCTTGTTTGGTAACCTCGAGACATATCGCCTTACTATTGTGTATTTTTGGCGACGTACCGCAGATCTGACACTTTCCCTCGCATGTCACCAGTGTTTGCTTTGAATATGCGTGAGCTACATTTTTATTACTAAAAGAGGAGTATTGTGTTCGAAAGTGAAGTTACAAGCTGAAAGTCATGTGATTTTAAAAGGAGACTTACAATCAGTGTTGTAAGGGATACTGTTAAGTGGATGACGACGTGGATGCGGAATGATGTTGGAGAAAATCTTTAAATGGATGTGGAGATTCATACGGAGCAGTCAGATACGTTCAAATCTTTGGTACAGTGTAGCATATTTGTAATAATTTTACATATTATTTTCATTTCAAATGTTTACTTAACATTTTAAATGTAAGCTTATTTTTTAATTATTTTACTACCGAACATAAAATCTTATTGCAGAGCGTTTAAAGTCAAATATTGCGGATTTGAACGTTTTACGGATATCCAAATGTGTTAAGAAGCTCCACAGTTAAGGATGCGGAAGCGGATGCATATGTACGTTACAACCCTACTTGCGGTGTACGATGAACGAACCTTATTCTATCACTCAAGCAAAATTTCACAATTGTACTATTAATACTACTAATACTATGGGCAGGAATGGATTCTTGGATAAAAAATGGGATGGCAAGAAACTAAAAGATGACGTAGTAACTACTATACTATTTTCTTAAATATAGCTAAAGCGGGGAACACAGTACTTAGCCTGTACCCAGAGATTAACATTGTATCGTAATGAGTGGGCATTTTTTATCATTCATTAATGATTCATCATCATCACTTGTAAACATAACTCTGAAATTGAAATTGATTACAGTTTCACAACACTCGAGAGGTCAGTAGGATCAATTCGGCCGAATAAAGTCCACTGCTGGACACAGGCCTCCCTCAAAGACCACCACAACGACCGATATCGGTTTGTTGTGTGCTCATTGGGGGGTTTTGCCATAATCGCCACGCATGCCAGGCGGGTTGGCGATCGCAGTAGAGTTGTTAATGTATTCGAAGGACGCTGCTGCCCATCATCATGCAAGTATCATTATAAATATTGATAAAATATAACTGGCAGAATCAATTGCCTACAATGCATAACAGTGATACCACATCTTATTGTACAAGTAAAATTCTTAAACTTTAGCGAATTAAATCATCATTGCGGCCGAATGAAGTCCACTGCTGGACGCAAAAATGTATTATTTTAATTCAAAATTGGGTCTATTTGCGCACAGATTATCTAATTTTGACTAACCGCGACAATTCGAAGAAGTTGTATTGACCTTGGTCACGTGTAGGTTAGTCAAAATATTATTTTGGTATTAATCTGTGCGCGAATAGACTCACGATTGCGTTAAAATGATTATGCACTGTCTAAAAAAATTAATGTCGCGGAAATAACTAGTAATAATAAACCCCAAACAAGCTACCACAATAGCCTATTGCGTCCCAACACTCGAAACATAGAACTACCAAAAGCTCAAAAATTTAAAACTTCGAGCATGAAGTGGGCTCGAATTTTTGGGGTTTCGTTTTTTGCGTACAAAAAGTTTCGTCGCCGTTGTTGGTCCTGGGTTCCGCGGTATCCGGGATCCGGTTTTTATTACTGGCGGAAATCGAGTGGCTTCCGAGAGCTTTGTGGGAGGATGTGGTCCCAATCGCCTATTGTGGGACTATTTGGTCGCGAACGCCCATTGTAAGTAAGATGTCGCCGGCGACACACAATGGTTACGGAACGTTTAACACAATCAACTATGCTTAACTGCAAGTCGTTATTGATTGTTTGATATCTTTTGAGTGACAGCTTTTGTGGTACGCTTAATTTTGGGGTTCTAATGTTTTTTGTTTTGGTTAATTGGAAGCCAGGACAATAAGAGAGAAGGCTTTTTTTTATATCATTAAAAAATACTAACATCTCTCATGTCATCTATATGAAACCATGCCATGAAAAAAAGACATTAAGTGCTTATAAAAAGAACAGTTTAAAGGAATTTAAGCAAGGCCTCAGGTATTGTTACCGTGTGGTGTCCGTATTAAGAATATAACACCATTCCATCTCCTCTCGTGGACATCCTAAAAGGGGACTCTAAACTAGAGGGATGGGCAGCAACGTACCTTCTGTGGAACAGCAGCCATTCCGCGCTTACCAACTCGCCTGCCAAGCGTCGTGAGTACTGGCAAATTCCTCCCAAATCGAAAACACACGGCATGTAACCTCTTTGTGGAAATCGATGGGTGAGGTTTTGTTTCGCAATGGACGCGAGCTGAAGACTGATATGATATTCATCATTTCAGCCAAAAAATGTCTACTGCTGGACAGACGGCCTCCCTCAAAGATAGCCACAACGGCCGGTATTTGTGTTGTGTGTTCATTAAGGGGCGTTGCTATAATCACCACGCCTGGCAGACGGGTAGGCGATTGGAGTTGAGTTATAAATGTACTCGAAGGACGCTGCTGCCCATCCTCCGGCTAATCCCATAGTCGCCTTTTACGACACCCACGGGATGAGATGGGGTGATGGTATTCTTAGCCGGCACCACACGGCTATTATATTATGACGGTGAAATTATTTCCAAACGAGTTAAAAAGTCGAAGTTATAACATTTAGAGTTAAATTGATATAATCACAATAGGTAGGTAATATTTGTTGTTAAAAGCACGTTCGATTCTTATCCGACACATGTTTGTTATATCGAAAGGTACAACAATAAAACAATGATGATTAATGTGCGCAATAACAATACAATACGAATTAATATCGATGTGAAAATACCAATTGCGCGGCCATTTTTTGTACTGGAACATTCGGAGACAATAGCTGTAACAGAACAGAAATATTTGGAAAACGTTGCGATATTTTATGGAACACTTTCCTGTATCAACCACACATGTAGGTACTATAGGGTCATATTCGGTAGAAGCGTGTACCGGGATTTAAATAATAAATAAATATTTGTTTTGATCGTTTAAATTATTTATTCTTTTTAAACAACACAACGTGTTTTTCAATATGATTCACCAGGCTCGAATTCCATTCGTCTCCCGATCATTTTTGTACTCATGGAGGAAATGGAGTGGTGCTACAATAAAAACTTAAAAATATACACGAAACACTTCTTTACGTAAATTTAATTTTTTTTTAAATCAAAGTTGTGCAATGATAAATTTTCAAAATTACATTTTTTTTTGGTTCAGGACTAATGGTGTGGTTTCCGGATTAAGAATTTAGCACCGCTCTATCTACTCCCGTGGATATCGTAAAAGGCGAATAAGGGACTCTAAACCAGAGGGATGGGCAGCAGCATCCCTTGTGTAGAACAGTAGCCATTCTGCGCTCACCAATCCGCCTACCAAGCATGGTGAGTACTGGCAAATTCCCCCCAATATGATGACACAATTGTGGAAATCTATGGGGGAGGCCTCTGTTCAGTAGTGGACGTTGCATGCCCGATATAATGATGATGAATAATTTTATTACATTTTAAGTATGATAATGTCTAAGGTTTTCGCCGTTTCCGTTTTCTGTTTAGTACTCATTACAATAAAACACTACGAATAAACCTAAACATAACGGTTTTCATTGCGTATATTATAGATTTTTGATCGAACTCAAGCCCTCCCGAAGGAGAACTGATGTGTAAGTACGATGTACCACGACCGCTGCAAAGTGTTCGAAACGTTGGGAAAGACTAAATTCTATAATATACGTGTAATCCATTTAAATGCGTTTTATTATGTTAATTAAACTATTATATTGGCAGTATATAAAAAAACAACATGGATTCCTTTTCTTATCTGCACAGTTAGTATCTAACAACCTGACACGTTTTTTTTATGCGAATATTTGTATTGGTCTCACCTTTGGTGGAGAGGAATCTTACCAGCTAAACTAAAGCTTACTTATCTAGGGCTGGGATGCAGTATCTGCCTGTTAGGTTTTGAACTGCGTCCCCGGCGGGTATCGGCCCGTCCCTTGGTATGACAGGCCCCGTCTCTCTAGTCAGCCATACATTCCTGCAGAGGCGCGCGCAGAACACAGCGCGCCGGACGATGTCAGAAGTCGGATGGAGGCCGGATATCGGTCAGCACCCACCATCCTGGTGCATTTTTTGCAGCGGTGAAGTGGAGTGGTCTCTGCCCGCCCTCGCATGTGCATCACGTTTTCACAAAAGGAGGCGACGGTATCCCATTCGCTCTAACTACGTACTGACTATGGCCTGAGCCACCGCTGGAAGCGAGAGGCCACCGTCTTCGACCACCACGAGGTGATCAGGACTCTGCGTAGCGCAAACTGGGCACTCCTACAGTGTGTGCTGCAACGATTCCTATGATTTCTCCCGTATAAACTGAAAAATGATCTGTAAAGCACATAAATATTTGTTACATGCAGTAATGGAGCTTGGGGCCCGGAGCAGAAAACCAATCCCTTAGCCGCTGCGTCAACAAGCTTTATAATTACACTATGAGTACCATGAGTACCATCAGAAAACATAATTAATTTGAATAGAACCTACCTATGTTCTATTTAATAGCAGTTTCAATATCAATTTACACAACGTATTTGGGTTAACAGAAATGTTTCGCGGAATCTCGTGGCAACTAAATTAAGTCTGAAAACGAATTTTACCTGTTTTATTTATTTACTGTAAACACAGTTTTCCCTGTTTAAAGTACTGTAAATAACGAAGTAGGTAACGAGTTTAAATCGTTTACTTTTAGCGCGATCACTTCTAGCACTAGGGGTGGACCTTGTTAACCTATTGTGAATATTTCGAATAAAATCGTGTACTGAATTTATACGAATAACTAAGTTTGATACAGTGCCCAGCTGACAGCGCAAAACTGAATCGAGACAAACAGTACCTCATCATCATCATATGAGGAGATGGAGTGGTGCTATATTCTAAATTCGGACACCACACGGACTCAAACAGTTACGAAAGGATTTGTTTTTAAAAAACAAGAAACTATTTGCAGTTTGGTCGCTCAAAGCAACAAAGTTAATCAATGGAAGCCAATTCTTTATTATTGCTGTATGCATAAAAGATGACTTACAGATTAAGGCACTTCTTATTTATTTAAAAAAGCAAAGAGAATAAACGCCGAAGAAAAGCGTAGGTTGTGTGATTTTACGATATTAATTTTCATTAAATCATTTGCAGAAATTTTCCTTCGTTCAGGCTTCAAGTGACAACCCTATTTCTGATCCATTGAAATTTAGATTAACGTGCATTAAGATTCAGTCCGGAACGCGAAGCCAGTTAAAATGTTTTTGTTGTTCATTCCTGCGATCGAATTAATGATCTGCCTTTGTGTCGTTTGATTACAGCGATTACTATCTAAAAGAATAAAACATTTTACTCAACGGCTTCCGAAAGAAAAATATTCGCAATGATTGAATCTGCTACAATTCATCTATATCCATTGAAGTGCTGGCTAGAATAACTTTAAATTAGTTACAAAAGAGCGTCCAAAGTTGGACGTAACGTTAAACGCGTGTAGCGTAGTTTTAATAAAACCGACGAAGAATACTGTTTAAGTAAAACTTTTGTGGGAAATTAAAAAGAAAATATCTAGTCTTTAACATTTCTGATTACGTGATTATTAATTCGTTGTGTGGTATCGGGAATAGCAGCACCCCACTATCATCCCATATCCAGTTGCACTCACTGATTGAACGGCGAGGTTAAACGACGCTTGGCGCGGTCAGTCGATGGATGGATGACTGCATAGTGGTATTTGAACTGAGCGTCTCTGTGCTTCGGAGGGCATGTAAAATCGTGGGTTCCAGTTGTTGTCATTTGACATCAGCCGTCTTGAACAACGCTGATAAAAGGTCAATCACGACAAGAAGAGATGTCATCTCATGGGTGTCATAAAAGGTGACTAATGGGATTAGCTAGAGAATGAGCGGTAACGGCCCTCGAGTATATTTACAACTTAACTGCGATCACTGACCCGCCTGCCAAGCCTGGCGATTATGACAAATCGCATGTAATGAATGAGCACATAACGGTTAGGGCGATCTTTGGGGAAGTCCTATGTCCGACTGTAGAGGTTTTTCGGTTTAAATTATGAATGATGATCATGAATTATAATAGATACATTTCACATGATGTTTTACAGAAAAATGCGTCATCTAAAGTAATTTTACTAGATATCTTTTCCAATACTCAGTGAAGAAACGATTTGTAAAAGACAAAAAAGGAATGCAAAGTAAACGGAATAAACTAAACCCTTAGTTTCTACCGGCAGTTTTTTGTTGGGCTTCTCGCAGACATTTCCTAGAAATGTGGTTGCTTGGTGGTTGTTTCTGGCGAAGGCAAAAGAGGCCTCCAGCCAGGCTTAAAATTTATATTATATACTAAGCAATACAAGCTAAGGGCATCCCCTTTATGACATGGACCTCGGCTTAGGGCGTTGCTGGGTATAGCAAGCTATTGTTTTGTGGACTACTAGATCTGTATCTTTCGGCATTACTTCTCAGAGGTTGTCATATAGAAAAATGTCCCCCGTTTGTTTTAGTATATACGTAATAAATAATTCGATTCTATTATGTTTTGCTCAACCATTAATTCTAATATAAATTAATAAATATACATGTTTTATCCCTTGTTTCTTTCGATAAACCGGGTTTATGACTAGACGAGCCAATGAACTTGCAATCCAACTAGGAATGTTTACGTTGCCCATGGCGCTCGGCTGTGGGAAACCGCCGGCTATTTTTGCACAAATACTATTTTGAGCACAGCACTACCGGCCCGTGTTGGCATAATTTTACCCTTGTAAGTTGTAACGTAAATTAGTTTTTATTTTAATTCAAAAGCGCGTTTGTGCTCTGATTATAGTATTCATATATTGCGGATAGTAACGCCCTTTTAAAGAGCGTAGTTGTCAGTTTATACCCCTCACCGACGTCGCGGAGGCCTATCGCCGCGTCACCTTCCCGTTCAAGTTAGCACTTCTCCCTCCCGTCTCTTGCTCGCGCCGGCCCGTGCCGAGCCTGTAGCTTTAAATGTCCCTTAAAACAACTTAAATAATACCGATCCAGCTGTCCCCAAAACAATAGCTTGTTATCCCCAGCAACGCCCTAAGCCGAGGTCCGTGTCCCGCAGGGGGCGCCCTTAGCGAAAGTTGCTTAGTTTTTAATATTTAATTTAAGCCTGGCTGGAGGCCTCTTTTGGCTTCGCCAGCAAATGACCGGTTAAGCAACCACATTTCCCAGAAATGTATGCGAGAAGCCCAACAAAAAAAAAAAAAAAAAAGTTTCTACCGTTTAACAATCTTATAGATATTTCAATGATTATCTTCCTGTTAGCTCATCATCATTTCAGCCGAAAGACTGTACATGGGTCTCCCCATAGGTCGCCACAGCGCTTCCCGCAATCTTCACCACGTCGTTGATCCATCACGTGGGAGGTCGGCCCATGCTGTGTTTTCCGATACGCAGTCGTCACTCGCGAATATTTCGGCCCGGCCGACCATCTGTTCTGCGTGGAATGGGGGACCACTGCCACTTAAGTTTAGCAATTCTTCCAATTACAATGCCTTTTTTTTGTTGGGCTTCTCGCATACATTTCTCGGAAATGTTGTCGCTTAACCGGTCATTTTCGGCGAAGCCAAAAAGAGGCCTCCAGCCAGGCCAATTACAATGCCTTCGACACAATTATATTTATAAATACACTGTATATCGCAAAGCATTTGTTTAAAAACGACGTCTAATAATTAAGTCTTATTTTTTAAAATTATTTGTACGTAATTAATAACTATAATATTCTTTAATTTTCACATGTTTAGTACATTTGCAGACAAACAAACATTGTTAATAGATAATGTTTTACTTAAACAGATATAGATAGAGTAAACAATGGTGCCTGGAGGCCAATTCTCGTAATTTAAAAATGTTCAAAATATAGTTCAGATCTAGTCTCAATGTCAAAAATGTCACTATTGATATTCTCCTAAACTAACAAATAACGTCAAATGTAAGTTCACATTGTGATGAGATTGGATTGAAAATGGATCGAAAGTTGATCGAAGTCAAAACGGTATTCTGCTAACATTTCGAACTGTCACATGTACTAAATTTTCATCAAATAAACCTTAAAATTGAGACCGAAATGAGACTAGATCGAGATTATACTGAAATCCGACTGAACTTTAAGAGTAACAGAATACAATTTTTTTTTGGTCAATTCATAATTTAATTTCAGTACGGTCAAGTTTCAGTCATAGTGTAAATTATTTACGAGATCAATTTACATAAGTAGGCTGTCAATGTAAACAGGGAAAGGCTAGCGTAAGACGCACGTCGCTTAAACATATTCCTAACACAGAAAAATAAAACTTGTTCAGTGTACAAAATAATAAGAACTCTAAACCGAGGCATACTGAAAGAGCAGCTTCATGTTAAAATATCCAAGGCACATGAGAGTTCTCTTCTAAAGCTCATTGTTAGAGGGCTAGTGATTCGTACGGCAACTCTATTCCCGATGGGATTCTCGAATAAAACGGAATCCATTGGAATGTTGCGAATAAACCCAGCTCTCTGTTTAGAGAAACGTTCAATGTTTACGTTCGCACACGATGTAAGCTTAAAGTTCATGTTTACGAGTCTCTTTGTAGGACAACACATTATTTGCTTTGTAAGGTTCTTGTTTAAAATATTTTTTATTGGGTCAATGTATTAACTATTTTATGAGGAAGTTGTAAACTTGGGATGACAGCGTTAGGGCTGGCCGGGTGGGTGGCCATTCTAGTGTGATCTTACGAGGACCTGGAGCCCCCCTTCGGTGCCGAAGATGACTGCTCCAGTGGTTTTAGCCGGCAGGTGGCCGGCATGCCCCTTCACCTTTCCCCGGGGCGGAGGAAGTTCATGTAGAATTTCCACTGGAGACCCATGAAAAAAAGTGTAAAGTTAATATCCGCAATGAAGTTATTACTTCCTTTATTATCATTTAAAAACATATCTTTTGCATTTTTAAATATACATATCAAGACAAAAATGATATACATTTAAAAATAAAAAAAATAGTGACAACCGGCAGCGGGCCCAGGGTCCAAGTTACCGGTGATTAGGGCTCCAGATAAAGGAACCTCCTCACTATGCGTGCCGTGTTAAGGAGAACTGCTTTCTGTAGCAAGCCCTTGATCCAACCACCTAGAGAGCCTCTTTAGATGTTAGTCGAGGCTCATGGCTATGAGGCCATTGGCTGTTACGACTATCAGCACAATAATTGCAGAGTCTACATCCCACATGTCGACAATCTCGTGTGCCAAGTCAAGATACTTAATTTGTTTATCTTTCTCAGCTTTCACGAGATTCTCGTCATGCGGGATAGTAACATCAGCAATCATTGTGCGGCGCTCTAATCGATCTATCAGTGATGATAGACCGATCTCAGTACAACGTGACGTGACCATTTTCAAGAACTGGTACGGGCACATACCTGTAATACGGTACCTCAAATTCCACAAGGTTGTATTTTAGAGCAAGTTGCTGATGGATGATCCTGGCCCCTTGGTTATGTCTGTGCAAGTACTCGTCGTTAGCAAGACGAGAACAACCAGAAATTATATGTCAAAGTAATTCACCAGGACTGTGACATGCCCGACAGATGTCAACGGTGCCATCCTTAACTATGTATTTCCGGTAGTTGTTCGTCATGATAATTTCGTCCATAATTGCACAAACAAAACCTTCGGTTTCTCCGATAAGTCACCGAAGCGTAGCCAGGACACGGACGCTTGCAAGTCCACATCAGGACCGTGAAGAACCCGATAATAGCGTCTGGCAGAGCCATACCTCCCTGCGGTCGTTGGTATACTAAGTACGGCCGGTTTGCTCCAGTTCTCCTTAGCCAAACCGAGCGGGGTTAGTCCTTTGTCTACTGCGACTACATCTCGGTGCATCCCCCCTTTAGGCATGGAGGAAATAATCCCTGAGGCGGCACACCTCGCCGTTGTGGAGAGTCTTAGCATTTAAAAAGCCTCGACCTCCACACTTCCGCGGGATGTACAGCCTCATTACCGAAGACCGAGGGTGATGCATCCGACTTACAGTCAAAAGTTATTATTATTAGTATGTTATTATTATTTCAATAGATAGGATGGTTGGCAGGCACCAGTTTCGAATTAAAACAATCAAGTCCCAAACTTCATACCACTTCACACTAAAAAACATCAAGACACTGAGTGATTACTGCGTGCGTCGAAACTTTTTTTATTAGTATTGTACGGTAGATAAAATAAATGCGGCGATGCCACGGTGTTTGAAACTTTAGAAAAACAAATATTTTTACGGGCCTTCCGAACTAACCTCCGAAGCATGGAGACGCTCAGTTCTAATACCAGTATGCGGTCATCCATCCATAGACTGATCCAACCAAGCGTTGCTTAACCTCACTGACGGTTTACCACTCAGTGAGTGCAACCAACGTCTAATAACCTTATAAATTAAACTCATTCTATCTAACTAGTGAGTCACTCGTAGTTTGAGTATAATCACGTCGTTTGGAATGAAAAGGTTATAAAAAGGTGTTCGCATTGACTATGGCTATAAAAAATTATAGCTAACTATCAGATCGTGATATGCAGTAGTAAACTCCACGCCATGACGATAATCGTGCGGTTCATTTATCCTAACGGCGCGATTTTCTCATAACTTTTCACACATAGGTATCTACTTTCACAAAATAAATTATTCGTGTAGGTATATCTCTCCCCTTCACGTGTTGTCAGTCAACTGTCCAGTGTTCATCTTAGATTAATGACGATAAAACCAGAGGTTACTAATGGAGCTGGGAAGTATTAGTGGGAGTCACTTAAAGAAAGTGATGCTAGTGAGAACGTTCAATTTTAAAGTAAACAATTTAGGTTTGTTTAGTAAATTTATAACGTAATCACGAAGCATGTATGTTGGGCTCATTACTTTATAGAATGTTAATGCAAGTCAAAATTTTTATGAACAAATTCTAATAAAAGCAGTGTAATTAAAGAGAAACTCTTTTGAAACCAAGTAACATTTTAATGGCTATAATAAAAACAATTATATTCCATTTGTAAACAAAAACATGTTTCATTTTCATTTCGTTTCGTTGAAAATTAACAAGCACACTCCAATTTGTATCGAATATTATAACAAAATGCATTTAACTCGACATGTTACGAATTCCCAAAGTGCTGCGGCTATCAGCCCTCACTCCCAGAACTAAATGACGAACGTTAATATCAGCACATGTCTGATACACGATGACACGCGGTTTTACAATAATACTGTTTTGTAAATATTCATTGCTAGGTTTATGAAGATAATAGTGATGGGAAAATTCGTGCAGTTATTCGAAATCATTTTATGCGAAGCGAAGTTAACTTCTGATAAATAATAATTCGAGTCAAATGATAACAATATGCAGGATGATGTATATTCGTATGCAACATTCAAAAAGGTGGGTCTGCAGTGTGCGTTAAGTAGTCTAATATCATACTAATGCCCGTTTGCACTAAACGATGAGTTGATGCCTAACTGTCGAGGAAACTTAGCGATTCAAAGTTGTATGTCAGAGCGAGACTTAGGAATGACTTAGGAGCTGGCTAAGTTTTGTGCTAATGACTATAAGTTTCGAAATAAATTAGCATTGCAATTATTGGCGGACCATGGAGAGGCTTGTTCAGTGCTAGTTAATTAAGTGCTGATGTAGTAGTTGATGTTACTAATTGTGACACATTTTAATATATTGTGACTTGACATAATAAATGTTCACATAAAATTTAGAGAAAATTTTATTTAAGTGTACACTGGAGTCATTGAGAATGATTCTTAAAGCAGCAATGCAATACAGCGTTAGAATAATTAAAGTATGAAATCTAAAAATATGTTTCTTAATAATCCACTACTTATAATAAAACACTTTCAAATGGATCATATCGCTTATATTATAGTTTTGTTTTTCGTGACGTTTCGAACACTTTGCAGCATTCGTGGTTGCAGGATGGCTACTGTTGAGAGACTTCAGTAGGGACAGACAGCCGTAATACCTCAATACATATACGAGACAGGACTGGGGCCCGGTTGGGATGCTTCTTGAATATAGCTTGTGTTTTTATTGGTATTTTAATTTGTTTACTAACATCAATAATGAGTAACAATGTCAGTATCAAGAGGGTCTAAGTTCCCTTAAACAAAGGTAGTATATTATATTTATTAACTCTCGTCTTACAATACTATCTACTTACAACAAAATTCGCGCATGATGTGTGCAGAGGACACAATTAATCAACAACAACAATAGAAATAGATTAATTTA